>OX438881.1:13247235-14497235 GCA_949315895.1 Anania crocealis
GAGGCAGGATTTTCCTTACTAAAAAGGATGATCTAATATAATTTACGCAATAGTAAAAATAGGGTAGAGTGGAATCAATGCTTGTTAAAAGTTTTGTTTTTAGTCACTCTGAGCCAATTACTGAAAAGTAGAGCCTGAACCGTACGCTTTATTATTTCATACCCAGATTCTAGTTTTTGTATATTATGAAATAAGTTTTTGTATATTAAGATCCTGAGGATCTTACGTGATCAATGTTAGTGATGATTGGTGTTTAGAATAAACCCGAAAGCTTTTCGGGATTAGCTATTGAAACACAATTGTTGTTGCATGTTATCATGTTGCCAAATGTTGCATAAATAAACCACCCTTTGAGCTTTATACTCAAAGCCACTACCACTAAACAAATTAATAAAAAAAGATAAGTTGGCTAATACGTTAACTAATTCCATTAACAATGACAAATTTTCTTTTTTTTACAATTTTACCACGCCAATTTTGTTTAGTTGCAACAGAATGACTGCAACACGTAAGCTACAAATTTGCAGATTGGGTACGGTAACGATAAATTGCACAAATAGATAATATCCTGATTAGCACACAATAGTTTTTTTTTTTTTGTATTAGGTTCACATCTAAAAGTCCTATTGATCTTATTAAAGCTTCATTACTGTCGTGATTTTTACAGACTTCATAGTATTCAATTTGATTGGTCTAGCAGGGTATGTTAGGGTCTCTATCTAGTAAAATTATAAGAAAAAGTGTACTTAATGACGAAAGCATTATCCATTTGGCTCGTGGGTGGGTCACAGGATAAACGTGTGAAATGACTGACATTAAGTTCAATCTTTAGATATCATTAAAATGTAAAGCGTAACATCAAAGCAAATAATCAAATCTTAAAAACACGTCCACCAATTATAAATCGAGATAGTCTGGACCGATTTTTATGATTGAAGATGATTTGTGTTTTTGGATTTGTCTTCGTCCGGAATTGGATTGTACGCCTTAAAAACGTTGGAAACTTAAATATAAAGAAACTGTTTTCGGGATTTTTTTTCACCCACGCCATATTGATGAATACTATTCCGAGGCGATACGAAGTTCGTGGGGTCCGCTGGAGGTATATTCACTCCCGTGCCCCCAGATCATACGACACCTCAAACCATGGGATTCACGTAAACCTACTTTACATGTTAGAAAAGTTTCTGGAAAAATATGTTTTATACTCTAAATACATAATATGACTTCTAGAATTTAGAGTCCCTAAGAATACAGAAAGACAGACAGAAAAACAGGTGGACGGGCAGGACTATGGAACTCTAAAAAGAGAGAACATCATGCATGCTGCTTGGCTATATGTTATAACTGGCATGTTAAATAAAAAAAAAGGAATGTCAGTCCAGTCTTTTTTATAAATATTGCTATGAGAATTGCGTGTTTCATTCCACAAGTTGTGCAAAAAAACGCGGATAAGAAAAAAATCTGCGCTGTTGAACTAGGTGATGAATTTCAATTAGAAATACCTATCCAGTACCATAACTTATTGTATCTTGATTTTATCAGATATTAATTTTAATTACTTTGATTTGAAATTTTTCTTTATTATTTATGAGTCAGAAATACACATGTGTCAGCAAAACCGATAATTTAACTTATTTTGACATTAATTACAAATCTTTCTTCAACTGAACAATCTTACGCTTTGGTAACTTGAAATGAAACTCCTAACATCGTGTTTACAAGGAATAATGAGTTACCACCTCAAGGGAGCGTAAGTAATCTGATCAAATGAAACAACTAATGAGAATATAAATGGCGTAACATATTGGACAGGGACTGAGTGGCCGGAGTCCGCTACATATATCATCATACCTCAATCGAATTATACGCGAAATGACTATGTCATATGAGCTTGCTTAGAAAATAACTTGATAATACCAATAAAGTTTTTTTTTTTCAGATATGACCTCTTCCAGGCTTATAAAACAAAATAAACCTCCTGTCTGTTATGTCAAGTTATTAGGCAGAGTTTGCAGATACTATAGGAGGTACCGAAGATATCCAAGGCAGGCAGTGGGAATCACCTCATTATCACAACAGAACTTCTGAGACCAGAGTCTCTATTCTGATGCAGCTCACGTTACGATTCCGTTTTCACACAAAACAGTATTCTACGAACCATTTTTATTAAACGAAATCTTAACGTTAGCAGAACCGCTAGCTATCGATCCGACAAAAGTAGTCTTTTAGTAGCGTATGCTCGACTGGCAATTTTGACAGAGGGAACGTCAATCTTCGGCTGCGCTTCGACTGACAGCAACGTCAAGTGATTTGACGTTGCTGTCCTAGCTATTCCACTAGCTAGTGAGCTAGTGGAATATTAATTTAGGAAATCGTTCAACGGCCGGTCCTAATAACCTATCTATCTTCAGTTTTGGCATATCGGAGATAGAAAACAACTTCTGTCTTTGTTTCTCTGGACGGCAAAATCAGAGACGGAAGATGTTTTCTAGTTAGTTTCGATCGATCAATCGTTAAGGAGAGCTGAAACGCTACTGATATTGCTAATAGAATACGAAAAGTTGACGTTTAGTTGCGTTTCGTCAATTGTTGCGTTTACGTTTTGTTATTTTACGTTAGAAGAATTATAAGTCTCCAGTCCAGAGTCCAGTCAATTGTTCAATTTCGGAGGCATAACATTGCCCTATCTGACCCTCAGCAAAATATGCTGCGTAGAAGCATGTTTTCAAGCGTCTGGATTGGAAAGTACTTGACATCAAATATGACAAGTAACTGACTTATCCGATAATTGTTCTCATAGCTGACACCATAGAAGACCTAAACACATTGCTCGCAGATCTTAGTAGTCATTTTCAGAGAGTGGGTTCTATGTGGACATGGAATTAAGCCAGTATTTTAGTCGAGTGACCAACTCGCTACTAACCGGAAAACCGTTCGTAATTCCGTTCGAGTACAATTCACAAGTCAGTGGTGTGTTTTGAATGAACTCTACTAAATCGACAGGCTCGGACTCGTTTAGCCGGTAAATCCTAGTTCGCATTACACCAGTATTTTAGTCGAGTGACTCGCTTTCAATTTGCGAGTCCTTCTTCCATAACAATGAACGTCGTGAGGCTGAGATGATAGTGATGATGATGGTGATCAGGCTATTACACCTGTCTCACAATCACGTGAGACGTGCAAGTAAAGTCAATATTTGTATAAAAATAGGCAAAATGATGAAAATAAGACCACCTAAGTTAAAATTTTACTAATTACATTTATTGGTAACAAGCGGACCCAACAGACGTTGTCCTGTCTTAACTATGAATATTGATTACGAAATGGTATAATAAAATAAAATGTTACCTACCAATTTGTTTATTATTATTATGCTTTATGTATGATACACATCATTCTTTGTTTGTTTTTTTTGGGATATTCCTTGTAAAATTTGAAATCGGATTCAAATCCTACGAAAGATTTCTTTTCTATTATTTATTTATTTATTTTATGACCTAATATAATATTTTATCTTGGAAAATCAATCTTATTCAAAAAGTTGCAGACAATTACAAATTCTTTAGAAGTAGGTAATACTAGTATTTTACACCACATACCTAATCGGAAGTGGGCCCTTTAGAGAGTCGTATAATTCTTTAACAAGTATAGTTTAAGTGTTAGCAAGTTAATCGCAAAGAATACCCGCAAATGCGTTGCGTCACGTGGGCGGGCGGATCGATGGGGCGGGCTGCGATGTGAGCGCTTGCGCGAACTCGATTCTCTCCTTATTTATCGACCGCTAACTTTACACTCCACGCTTTTGGGGCAGGTTAGGCCTATGCTCTAAGGTCAAGGTCACGTTTCTTCCCGCGAAAATATTTATTACGTCCTGCTCGCGGTCATAACCTATGAGATAAGAACGCTAGATGGGGTATTATACATAGCATGATTATGACTATACGATTTATATTCTATAGAACAAAAAATATTTCACTATACCATCACACAAGCTCACAATTAAGTGTGTTTTTCAATAGTTTTTTTTTTTTAATAGCAGTGGTGATCAATATTATGCAGAGATTAATCTTTGTAGGTACAAATTACATTGTAATTTACCATGATCGATTGATTGCACTAATACATACATAGTTTACGGATGCACTATAATATATTTATTAGAACTCTATGACAGACATGCACCAATTCATTCTGTTCGTGTTAAGGTAGACTGGAGCAATGCGGCTTGCGTCTTGCGTCGTGCGTCATGCGTCACTTGCGGCCCACGCGGCCATGCGGCTGTACTTTTAAAGGAGTGTATGAAACCCTTTCCGAGCGACGCATGCGGCCGCAACGCTTCGCTCGAAAAGAGTTTCATACACTCCTTTAATTCAAAGTAAAGCCGCATGGCCGCGTGGGCCGCAAGTGACGCATGACGCACGACGCAAGCCGCAAGCCGCATTGCTCCGAAGTCTACCTTTAAGCGCCCACCAGCTCCCTGGATAACTAGCCTGAAGTTATGGTACGGAGAGATATTGCTTTCCGTTCTTATAAAAGGAAATTTTGAAGAGGCTGGGTCTCTAGGCAAGTCATCTTCAACACTCCGTCCTTAACTTTCACTCCTAATGAGTTCAACAGTCACTTTTCTTCTACAGCCCTTTTAGATTACTCAGTTAATCTTGCTACAATTTCCTATTTACAACCTCTTTCTCTAGCCCTTCAGTTCACTCTTTCTCCTTCTCCCCGGTTACTGTTGATGAGACTCATAAAATCATTTTATTGATAAAATCATAAGCCGTTGGGTCTGATGACATCAGCAGAGCTATGATAATACACATTCTAGATGTTATTCTTCCCGTTATCAATCACATACCTAATTAATTTCTCCCTTGACAGCGGATGTATTCCTTCCATATGGCGTCGTGCCCATGTAATCCCATTACCTGAAGTGTCTAATCCAAGTTCTCTGAATCGATTACGTCCCATTTCCATATTACCGTTCATGTCTAAAATTCGTGACGCTGCTGCTAATCAGCAGTTTTCTAAATTCATTTTTGATCACAAGTTTCTATGCAAGTTTCAATCTGGTTTTCGTCCCGGACACAACACTAAAACTGCTCTTCTTTAAATAGTTGATGATTTGAGATCTGGCTTCGAGGACTCGCGTTTAACCGTGTTAGTTCTAATCGATTTGTCCAACGCTTTTAACGCAATTGATCACGACATTATCTTGGCCATTCTTTCGCATCTTCGAGTTTCATCAACTGCTGTTGACTGGTTCTCATATTATCTTCGCGGTCGTCAGCAAGCTGTACGTACGTACGTCTCAGTCATAATTTTTCTGATTGGGAAAATCTATCTTCCGGTGTACCGCAGGGTGGCATACTTCCCCCCTTTTTATTCTCTATCTTTATAGATAGTCTCACTTCTGATCTTTCTTCTGCTTACCATCTTTATGCTGACGCTCTACAATTATATTCACAGGGAAGTTCATCAGAAATTGATAGTGTAATTTGTCAGCTCAATGACGATTTTCGGCGCATTAATGAATGGTCTAGTAAATTTGGAGTCAAACTGAATCCCAGTAAGTGCCAGTATTATTATTGGAAGTCCTAAACAGCTGTCCAAATTGGACGTGACGTCGATTCCTCCTATTGTTTTTGGTGGAGTTGTCGTCAGTTATTTTTCGTATGTCAAAAGCCTTGAACTCGTCATTTACAACAATTTGCACTGGTGCCAGCATGTTAAGAAGGTTAGCAGAAAGGTTATTAGTATTTTAAGAGCACTCTATCGGTTCAAACTCTTTCTCCCTTCTAATACGAAAACCTTGCTTGTGCAGTCATTGGTCTTGTTGCCTATCATCGACTATGGTGATGTTTGCTGCACTAATCTCTCTCAAGACCTTCTCAATAAGTTGGAACGCCTCCTCAATAGCTGCATCCGTGTCATTTTTGGCCTCCGCAAATTTGACCACATCTCCCAGTTCCGCTCTCAGCTTCACTGGCTCCCTATTAGAGGCCGCAGGGATTAATGTACTCTCTGCGTTCTCTTTTCCGCGCTCTTCGATCCCAAATGTCCATCCTATTTCAAAGTTAAATTCGCATTTCTTCACACTTCTCACGATAGAGATCTAAGTTTTATCGATACTCTTCAGTTACCCACTCCAGGACATACTTATTGCTTTACGTCCAACTCGTGATAGTTGTACGTCTCTGGAATGGATTGCAACCCAAAAAAGGAAATCCGCCACCAAATTTTCCTTTAAAAAGGCTTTGCGGAGCCACTTCGTACACTAACTAACTTTATCTTCTTCCTCTCTAGAATCTCACTAACATAATTTATGTGTATTAACATATTATGTGTATTACTATGTATAATAACAATTAAAATTATTGGAAAGTTTGTTCCCCTGAATCAAATAACTTTAACTTTCCAATAATTTTAATTGTTATTATCCTATTCCCGACGAATACGAATTTCGAAAACACAAAAATTATAAAAATCGGACTAGCCGTTCTCGACTTATAAGTGGTGTAACTAATACGACTTTATTTTATATTATAAATCATACGAGCTACATACACATAATAATTATGTAAATACACAGAAATTATGTCAACCGCCATGATCACGGGAGAACTCAGTTCAGTTCTCCCGTGATCATTGCGCTTGCAACAGTGCCGAAATATCGGAAACTCATAATGAATAAGGTACATGGTATAAACCCCGAATCAAATAACTCGAGTGATAGTGACCATGAAAGTTTAAATCAGTATATTGGAAAGTTAACTTAAAATGAATAACTAAAAAACAATATTTCTTTAAACAAATCTCCAACCCCGCCATATTTGATGACAATGACATTTAAGACGTCAAAACAAATACTATTGGGAGCATAGAGCGTACAGTTAGATTGGCAATGGAAAGAGACAAAATATAATGCAGCCATATGATAGACGAGATACGTTCACGTACACGCTAGGGACCCGTAGTGTTTTTCTGAGTTCTGACGTCTGTCACGCGCAACCCAATATTCCCTTTAGTCTTACTAATTTCAGGTTTATCATTGTTATAGAGTGTTGAGTTGATGTATTTTCATTATGGTTACATGTTTAATACCTAACTCATCTAACTCATCTAGACAAGGGAACCAACATAATTGTACATTTCACACATAAGTAAAATCGCGACTATCAGCAATAAAATGCAATGTTTCAGAGCTTTGACTAAAGTTTTGAATACTAATTGATAGGGTATTTCATCAGAACAAGGATTTGAATTCATAAGAATTCAATTAAAAATAGTTTCAAATACGTGAATTTCAGCAATTACTAACGTCACTTTTGTATTTTAGTGATTGACATTGTCGATGACATCTTATCGACATTTCATTAGCTGACACATTTCACATTGCATACCGCATACAGCCTAAATTGTTGATATACGTTAGAAATGGCTGAAAATGCTTAATAGAAAAGAATTTGGTCTCGTTTTCAGGATTCAATTGCCAATCTATCATCTATATTAAATCTATGATTGGGAGGCGATACGAAGTTCGTGGGGTACGCTAGTATAATAAATACATATTTTTGTCTTTTGATATCTGTTTTGATTTTTTTCTGCATATTTTTTTTTTTTACTTCTCACTTGTTTGCACCGCCTGTAAAATCTCTGTTTGGTCTCATGGTTGACTCGTTGATCGTTATTTCGTGATCAAAATATTATGTGAAGTCGTCTTAGTATTCAATTAAATTCTTAATTTCAGTTATTTCATTCAGTTAGCTATTAGGTAAGTTTTCTGACTATTATCTCGTTCACAAAATTTTAAGAAACAAAGCTAATAATCGTATCCGAGTTCGACCTCCTTTCATTTGAAATGTAAGATTTAATAAATAAATCGGTTTTTATTTCATTTTATGTGTTATGGGTATAAATATTTTTGTAACAAGCAACACTTTGTAAAATTAGGGAAAATGTTGGAGGATAATTAAGGAGAAACAAGGGTTGGCAATATGGGTGGCAGGTAAGTGTATGGCGAAGAAGAAAAAATATTGCAACTATGATTTACGGATTTATGGATATTATAAGGTATTTATGTGTTTTAGTCTTACTATTAAATATTAGTAGCAGTTAACTTAGATAATTATTGAAACTGCAACAAACACAATGATCTGATTCATTGAAACTATTAATTGTTGATCAAACAATTTCAAAAAGGAGATTTACTGCTCGATTCCTTTTTTTCATGTATTACACAAATTAATCCGACATATTAAAGCCGAATTTCGATTTTTTTTTTAATTGGTAGGCAAATGTCTTGGAATTTATTTTTTATCCGACTTCAAATAATGGAAGTTTGTGAGTTTTTTATTGTATCTTCACCGATTTCTGTGTGAATTATGAACAAATTTTTCTTCTTTTTTAAGCATCAAAAATTACTTTTCTAAGTAAGATATCATGCTTTCCAAAGTCTAGGTTTTATGCTTTTCATTGAATACTGGTCTAGGTCTAGGTCTAAGTCGGTGCCATTATGTTCGATGAGTGTGTCGCTGCCATGCTCTGGCGTGTCGTCGCAAGGTCGGGATGGTGTTTACGTGATGTGGCGAGGAAGGACTCACGTAACCTATCAAATACTTATTAGGCTTGACCAGAACCGACTTCAAACAGATCACTTGATACCTAGCATAACAGATCACTAGATACCTAGTTTAGTTTTTCCTTTAAAGTGTTTTTAAGTAGAAAGTTTCTTGTTTTAGTGTTTCTTTTTAAGTCAGACAAAAATAAAATGGGCCACTCGCAGTGCAGGTTTTCCTAGTTGCAGGGCACACATGCTGACAAATTTGTTTTTATATTACTTAATCTATATTAACTAGCTATATTACGTAACTGGCAACTTTCACACCAATTAGAAGGTAGACGATTTTAGAAGGTAGACATTAATTCATTGTTTGTGATATGAATGAATGAAGCTAGTCAAATTATGTTCATTCGAATATATTGTAGTGATTTAAGGTAAGTTTATTATTACTGTATTTGTCAAATGTAAGTGATCTAAAAACATATTAGCAAGTTTGGATTTATTTAACAATTTCGGTAAATATGTCAAAAGGCAAGTTGTGTAATAAGAAATACTTGCATAATGGTATGACCACTACTAAGCTGTTATACGAATCAACCCAGAATTCAACATAAAAATAAATATGACGAATTAAAAGCGCAAAGATTAATTACTTGCCGTCTTCTTCACGGCAATATTTCATAACCGACCTACAGTACCTAATATGTTTAAGTGAAGTTCGAAAAAAATGGGATGATAACAACAAAAAGATTTTGGAGCTTCTTTTAAGCAATTTAATAATAATAATAATAAACTCTGTGGATCATCTACGACAAAAATCAAGGTCAAAGGCTCGACAGACTTAGCAAAACCCTGAATAAGAATCCAAAAAGGTGATGCTGTGTATAAGGTGGTGATTAGAAGGCATCACATTATTAGCTTTTACCGCCAGGAAAATGCAGATCTCTGCTGCCAACAATTAATGAGACCTTGAGCAAGATGATAAAAAAATATTTGATCGGTCTCACATTCTTAATAATTAATTAATGATATCGTGAAGTTGTTTATAATTAAAGTATTTGCATGGGGAACATAATACATTTTATTTTTATTTTTCTTTATGTATTAAAGCATTTTATTCTAATAATGTCGAGATAAATATAAATAAAAGTAAGTACAATATACAGGGTGTTGATTTCAATACGAGCGGTATGTATATTATTATTACAAAAATGTATAATTAAATCAAGAAATATGCTAACATTAAATTTATCAATAAATGCAGAGTAACGTGGACGTATCATTAACAATGAAATAAGAAATAAAAATAATCTTAATACTATTCACAGCATAAAAATTTATAATGTATTTAATAATGACGGACCCTGAAGACATAGCAAATGCAATGAATGGATATTTCATTGGTATGCCTACGAATAAAAACAATAAATGTAAAAACGTTCATATTGCTAAAATAGAGCAAAGTAATTTAATATTTTTGAAGCCGGTGACAATGTCAGAATTAAAAAATATAGTCAGGTCCTTGCAAAATACTGAATCGGTTGGCTATGACGAAATTAACACAAAAATACTTAAAATTTGCATTGATAATATCATTGCAGTCATAACTTATTTAGTGAACTTTTCATTTGAATCGGGAACTTTTCCAGAATCTTTAAAATTATCCATTGTGAAGCCACTCTATGAAAAAGGGTGTAAAGAGTGCGTTGAGAACTATCGTCCAATCACGTGAATTTCAATCTGGTCAAAGGTATTTGAAAAGTGTATGCATGATAGACTTACAAACTTTATAAACAAATACAGTATAATCAATAGTGAACAGTATGGCTTTCAGAAACGGAAGTCAACTACTTTAGCAAATTTTTCACCATACAACATGTTTTAAACAATATTAATGCAAATAAGATGACTACTGCTCTATTCCTTGATCTGTCTTTTGCTTTTGAAGGCTTTTGACCATATTTCCCATGAAAACTTAATAAAATTGAGGCAATCGGAATTAGAGAACTTGCATCATATTTAACAAACCTCAAACAGAAAGTGGTTATTAGCAAAGTAACAGAAAGTAGGGATCGTATATTTTATTCGTCTAATGAAAGACATAAACGGCGGTGCAGTCTCACAGGGAAGCGTGCTAGGCCCTACTCTGTTCCTATTATACATAAATAATATATCTAACTTAACAAACCACAAATGTATTTTATTCGCAGACGACTTTACAATTGTGACCACTGACAAAAAATATATACAATTAAGGACCATGAAATTGAAATAAACAACACATTAAATACTATTATCCACGGGCTTGACATTAATAAATTGACAATTAATCTGAATAAAACTAATTACGAGTATGTGCAATTTAATCAATGTAAACACTTGCAATATAATTTTAATTTAAATATTAACTTTGGAAATATAGCAATAAGCAATGCACCCCAAACTAATTTTTTAGGAGTATTGATTAACCAGGACAAACTGGAAAACACACGTTAACGATTTATGTAACAGAATAAATCAGTTTGTATACGCTCTCAAACAAGTAAGGAAAGTTACTAATATCTCAACAGCACTTGTATCCTACCACGCTTACGTTGAATCCATTCTGCGTTATGGTCTCATAGCATGGGGAAACAGTACGGATTTTAATAGAGCGTTCATCGCGCAGAAAAAATGCAGTAGAGCTATAGCCGGGATTCCATCTGACGAATCATGTAGACCTTTTTTTAGAGAGTTTGGCTTATTAACACTGCCATCACTTTATATGTTTGAAATATGTACTTATGTTAAAAAACATTTTACTTTATTGAAAAGAGCCTGCGATATAAATTCGCGAACCCGCAGAAACCCAGACAGATTAATAATGGAAGTTGCACCTAGATCTAATCTAAGTAATATAGCCGAAATTGTGTGTCTATGTGTATAAGAATTTATAACAAAATACCCAAAAAGCTTGAAAACGCTAAATACTAGTACATATTTCAAACATATAAAACTGGGTAAATGGCTCAAAAATAAAAACTTTTACAGCGTCACTGAATTTCTCAATGATCGATAGCCTTAAATGTATACGCGGGGATAAAATTGTATAATGATAATGTTTTATAATACAACCAATGGTCCACTTTACTAATGCTTGTTAATGTTTCGCATGTCAGGTTATTGTTGTTAAGTTGTTGCTGTAATGACTGGGTTAATTGGCCCAAAAAATTTTTGCATACTTCTTGTAAGCAAAACATGATTGTTCTTTTTTATCATATAACACCTGTGTATACCGTGTTTTAATAAATAAATTTAGTCTATTCTATTCTATTCTAAAAAATCAGGTCATTACCTAGAAATATGTGTACTATAATTCGAGTAAAAAATTCGTTCTTATAATAAGCGGGCAAGTGAAAAGATTGCGTAGTGCGCGGGCGGAGTGCGCGTTGGAGGGCGGCGGCGGCTGACGGTGGTGGTGGCGCGGGTGGCATCCTCCGCGCGGGATTGATCGCACCCGGATTCGGCCGGAGGCACGCGGTGCCTTCGATGTCGTCATGGATACCGTCTGCCGCTGCTGCCGTCGCAACGTCGCCATGATTACCGCGCAGATTCCGCAACTACGTGATACTCAATCAATGCCTCTCATACACAATAATAGCTATGACATAAATTTTAGAAACTTACCCAAGAATAATGTCTGACATGAAGAAGTCCTTACCTACTTTCTAATTGAACTTTTGTTAAGTGACTTTAGTCAAATTAGTTTCGGTTATTTACCTCGTTCTTGGGACAAAAAATACTCGTTTTTTATACTATAACGATGATACGTTAGTTCAGAATCTAAAAAGGTTGTGTTTTTAGGTCTTATTTTTTTAAACCTTAAGTCTATTGTAATTATACTTTATTTGATATTTTAGCAATTAAATTGCAATTATAATATCAGTATATAAACTTGAAAAATTATGTCTCAGGCGGGACTCGAACCCGCATCTCCTCGCATGCCGGGCGGGCGTAATACCATTAAGCCACCGAGACACTGCGACTCAGCGCGAATTTTTCAAGCATATTCTTAACGCTGTAAGCCAGCGTTGCTTCATCAAATGTTAGAAGTTTGCACCCTTAACACCCGAAAGAAACATCTTTGCAGATGTTTGACAGTCAGTTAAGATGAAACAGCTATTTATATACTTTATTTGATATTTTAGCAATTAAATTGCAATTATAATATCAGTATATAAACTTGAAAAATTATGTCTCAGGCGGGACTCGAACCCGCATCTCCTCGCATGCCGGGCGGGCGCTATACCATTAAGCCACCGAGACACTGCGACTCAGATGCGGGTTCGAGTCCCGCCTGAGACATAATTTTTCAAGTTTATATACTGATATTATAAGTGCAATTAAGTTGCTAAAATATCAAATAAAGTATATAAATAGCTGTTTAATCTTAACTGACTGTCAAACATCTGCAAAGATGTTTCTTTCGGGTTTTAAGGGTGCAAACTTCTAACATTTGGTGAAGCAACGCTGGCTTACAGCGTTAAGAATATTCTTGAAAAATTCGCGCTGAGTCGCAGTGTCTCGGTGGCTTAATGGTATAGCGCCCGCCCGGCATGCGAGGAGATGCGGGTTCGAGTCCCGCCTGAGACATAATTTTTCAAGTTTATATACTGATATTATAATTGCAATTTAATTGCTAAAATATCAAATAAAGTATATAAATAGCTGTTTCATCTTGACTGTCAAACATCTGCAAAGATGTTTCTTTCGGGTGTTAAAGGTGCAAACTTCTAACATTTGATAAAGCAACGCTGGCTTACAGCGTTAAGAATATGCTTGAAAAATTCGCGCTGAGTCGCAGTGTCTCGGTGGCTTAATGGTATAGCGCCCGCCCGGCATGCGAGGAGATGGTGGTTCGAGTCCCGCCTGAGACATAATTTTTCAAGTTTATATACTGATATTACTATTGTAATTTAGAATGTTTTCATTTTGATTATTTTAATTTTGACTATTTATTGTTTCAATTTTAATTATTTAATGTACATATTGAAATTGCATTTGTATTATTGATTTTATTGACATGTATTTCATTGCATTTTGTTTTTGTTTATTTAATACTGTATATCTAATTTGAATGTATAAATATCACAATAAGGGTTATATCACCTAAAACTAAAAAAAAGATATTTTTTTATTTTTATTTTTTAAGTTTTTCTACAGAACCATCCTCACTTTCTTTTTAACTTTTTGAAGTAGAAAAATATTATAAAGAAAGCTAAACAATAATCAAGATGGATTGCTATACTAGATTAGCAGGATGAAGTTTAAAGGACATTTCAATCTAAGAATGATTATGGTACTATCCAAATCGTGGGAATAATTGATTCTCGCACGGTCGCCGGCACTTGAACCAACGCGCCTATTTGAGGCATGCTAGTTGATGCAGATCGAATGTAGATGAATAAAAAACTGTGAAATTATTAACTGATAAACACATTTTTAACATTAGAGGACTGACCGATTTGGACAAAATGGACAGTAACTATGAAAATACTCTTTTCACGGCAACAGCATAAACCGATAAAAAATAAAGACCACCACGGCTTAGGAACGTAAAATAAATTAATTTGTGAATTTAAAATAATTGATTTATGAGATGGAACTAATCATTTCATAAGTACCTTTATACCTTACCGTCACAACTTAAAAATTTGCAAAAACTTGTGAAAAATAATGCTAAATTATATGAATAAGAGGAGAACATGCAATAAAAATTAACTCTACCACAGTCAAAGTATTTTTACCTTGCATTTTCAACGGCCACCACTGGCATAAATGATGCATTGAAAAAAGGAACGCCTGTCAGCGCCGGGATCTGGGGCTCCGTGGCTCTCAGGGATAGCAACAGATGTCAAACTGTAAATAATAATATAATAATTAGAACTGTTTTTTTTTTGTTATTGAGCACTGGGATTTTTTTAAACCGGAAAAATCTTTTTTAACCCTCCTTCCTCAGTCCCTTAGCGCCTGTTTGCTTGATATTGCGTGTGCATCAAGAGGACTGGCGGGTATCCAGGCTTACGTCATTGCATTGTTTTATCGACTACCCATGAATAACAAAACATAATTAACAATAACCAAAAGAACCGTGTTCTAGGTTTAGATAAGAACTGAAATAATGAGTTTCTAGACAATTATATGATCTCAATGCCTTTAATCCCGAGTTGCAACCTGGCCGAAGTTCGAAGGAATAAACAGAACCTATAGTTGTCCATCTATCCGTCCGTCTGTCGGTCAAGACCATTTATATTAGGAACGCGTGGAGGTATCAAGTTGAAAATAAAACTTTATTGTACTGCACCTAAAACTACATTCCCTTTAAGCTGCGTAAAAAAATTCAAACTTCTAAGTTTAGCTAACTAGTTAACGTATACGGCCAGTGATGCGGTACAAAAAACTTATATTTAAACACTCTCAAGGGAATCAAATTTTATGGGATTTCCCGTTGACCTAGAACTAAGAAAGGAGGATGCCCATCGTACTATGCACTTTGGTAGTGCCTTGAATGATTTTGTATCATGATCATTTTTACCATATTTTGTATAGATTCTTAAGTGGAGATTGAAATACTTAAAATCTTTCTTCTCATTACATGCAAAATAAATAAAAACCTAACAAATCTATTAAATCATAAGAGTTTTATCCTTCTTCATTCTTGTGTTTTTATAATATTTGAAGTTTTATTTATACTATACCTACTAGATGGTAGAATGTGCGCTCATTTTAGATTATAATGGAAAACTATTATAAACGACACAATGCTGTAATAGATAAACGCACCTATCAAACAATACTCTAGTAGGTAACTTAAAATATTGATAATTTGATTGAGAATTCTCACTCGTTATCCTATGGTTCTATTTTAAATCAGCAACATTTTCGGTCAATACAGTTTTTCAAAGTTAACATATTATCGACCCCTTTTCTACTAAAATAATTCTTCACTAAAATATATCTGTCTGTAGACTATGTTTATGATTTAAGACAGTATGTGCAGTTATTTACTGGCTGGAAGTGCTGCTTGCTGAAAGTGAAGGAAGCTTTTTTATTAGAAAAATAAAGTTGTTATTGACACTACACACCAAAACGTCACTGATTCTACCTTAGAGTATCAATATATTCATATTATAAGGATTCTACTGTCACTTAAAATTCACTTTAGATTATATCTATTTCTATAGGGGTACATTTTATCTATATCTTCTATATACATAAAAAAATATCATGTTAGCTACACCATTTAGGTATAAGTCGGGAACTGCTGGACCGACTTGTATGATTTTGGTTTAATTGGATTTATCTTGGTCAGGAATAGGATAATAAGTGTTAAAAACATAGGAAAGTTAACGTAAAAATAATTAACTAAGTAACTGTATTTTTTCATACAAATTTCCGACCCCGACATATCTGATGACAATGACATGTAAGACGTCAAAATCAAATTCTATTTTGAGGCGATACGAAGTTCGTGGGGTCCGCTAGTATATGTATAAAAGAAAGTCGTGTTAGTTACACCACTTAGTCGAGATCGGCTGGGCCAATACTTATAATCTTTGTGTGTTTTGATTTGTCTTCATCGGGAATAGGATAATATCCATATATACACTCGCGAGCAAAAGTTTCGAATCACTTACTTGGAATAGACTCCGCGCGA
Organism: Anania crocealis; assembly: GCA_949315895.1. Taxonomy (NCBI): domain Eukaryota; kingdom Metazoa; phylum Arthropoda; class Insecta; order Lepidoptera; family Crambidae; genus Anania; species Anania crocealis. Next base: position 13,263,492 of record OX438881.1, read on the forward strand.
TCTTGAGTAGTTAATAACTAGTCTGTTAAGAATAATAAAAATCGTACCATTTTGAAGGTTAAACTGTTTACTTTAAATTGTTAACAAATTCATTTAATCACTTCAGTATTTTATGGAGCAATTCCGGACTAGAGTTAGGAAAACATAAGAAATATGGAAAAATAATAAATGAAGAAAACAACAAAAAATATTAATCTATACTAATATTATAAAGCTGAAGAGTTTGTTTGTTTATTCGCTTGTTTGTTTGAACGCGCTAATCTCTGGAAGTACTGGGTCGATTTGAAAAATTCTTTTTGCGTTGGATAGTCCATTTATCGAGGAAGGCTTTAGGCTATATAACATCACGCTGCGACAAATAGGAGCGAAGCATGAGTAAAAAATGTTGCAAAAATAGTCGCGATCATAATAGAAATTGACGCGGACGAAGTGGCGGGCAACAGCTAGTTAAAAAAATATTTCGTCCACCCAATCAAGATGGGAACGAGCAAGACGAGCTTGTCGGTGACCTGCCCTCAGTTTCCGTTTAGGCGCATATGGTCAAAAGCGCAAAATGACAAATGATCGCAAATTGTCAAAAGCGCACATAGTCAAAAGCGCATAGTCAAAAGATCAGAATGTCGAAGACGCAGAATGCCAAAGGCGCGGAATGTCAAAAGCGTAAGCGTCAGAACCCCTGGACCAAGTGCGATATTTTATGTTTGGAAACTATCAAGGTTCAGTACCTACTTGATACTATTTGATACCTAAATTAAATAATCTAAATATAGCTTGATTAGAATGACACCTGTCAAACTGAGGTGACTAGTGATGGGATTGACTCGACTGATCAAACGAAAAAAAAAACAGTTATGGCGAACAAAATAAAACGAAAATCAGATATATTAAGATTTAACAGTAAGTCAGTATCGTGATCATTATCAGAATAATTGGAACAATCATGAAAAACAATGAGAAAATTTTTTAGGCATGTAGAATCTAATATTTTTGTAAATTTTTCGTAAACTACTAAAATTTGCAATTTGATGTTCTTAGCATCAACCAATTCTTATAAGGAGCTTCTTCGGCAATATGAGGGTCGGGATTGTAAGAGAATTATATAGAAAACAATGCCCTACAACCTTGAAAACAATCACACAGCTAGCCATTGAATGTTACTATTTCTTGAATTTAAGATAATGCTTATGGATTAGTGTAAAAAACGTTACAAAAAACACTAAAAACTTGTAAATCGCACTCCCGTATTGTAGAAACTGACTCGTAAGTATTTAGAATTATTAAATGAATTTTATCAAATCATTAACTTGAAACTATGGAAAAGTTCTTGCAGTTTTCATTTTTTAATAACAGCATCTTTATTTTATGTAAAAACATCACAAACTTGTCCAATTTTTCACCTCAATATCTTCATACAAATTACTATGTTATGTGTACTTACTTTTATTTAAGCGTGTTAAACAGTTCCTATGATGTTATTTGCTTAACTTAGAACAAACTTCAACAATAGCGTCTTGGATAATGAATATATTGACAACCGTTATACTGTGTTTCGTAGAGATCGCAATTCATCAGGTAGTAAAAAAACTGATTGAGGTGGTGTCGCCATTGCAGTTAAAAAGAGCTTGAAGGTTGTCCGTCAGGTATCATGGGAATGCGATATCGAGGAAATATGGTTAAGTGTTGTATCTGATGTGCAGGAAGAGAATATAAATATTTGTCTATGTTATCTGCTACCTTATTCAGACCTAAAGAATTTAGAAATGTTTTACAATAACTGTCAAACTTCAATAACGGTAAAACTTAGCTATCAAAATGTGTTAGTTATTGGCGATTTTAACACACCTGACATAAATTGGATACCGAATCCCAACTCCGTTTTCATGACTCCTATATTGCAAAAACAGAGTGCTAAGCCTCTACTTCTTTTGGAAACCATATCTTTATGCGACCTTTATCAATTTATTATTACTAACAAAAATGACCGAATCTTGGATCTTGTCCTTTCTAACATGGAATGCATTAATGTCAGTAAGGCTAAACAATTATAATAATAATAATTTATTTATTTATTTCTTCTCTCACAGAGACTTACTATATAACATATTATTATATCTAGGTAACATGAAAAATGGCAACGTCTATCTGAGAGACTGGCGACTGTACTAGGAGACCCGCATGAACGCGTGTGTGTGTGTGTGTGTGTGTGTGTGTGTGTGTGTGTGTGTGTGTGTGTGTGTGTGTGTGTGTGTGTGTGTGTGTGTGTGTGTGTGTGATGAGTGTGTTAGTGCGCGCATGCTTGAGTGCGTGTATTTATTTATTTAAGACTGATGATGACTGTGCTAGGAGATAGGATTTACTTTAGGGGCCTGCTAACACTTTCTCTGTTGCGTCATAATCTAAATGTTTCAGCAAGTTAGTTGTAGTTTTTTTACATTGATATTTAGTCAGCGGATATATGTTCGTTTTTTTATTAATTTTGTTGTAAAAAAAGCTACCCATATAACCAAAGAATCTTCTTGCAAAAGCTGTAGTCCATTGAGTGTTTGAGCGGCAGACTATATTATGTTTGCGTCGTTTGTCGACATTTAGGTTTGGATCATAACTTGTTATAGAATGTTGTTTTAGCACGGTATTTAATACGAATAATTGACGAACACTCAAAACATCGGCTTCAGAGTAAAGATCCCTGGTGGGATATATGAATGGCTTGGAGTAGCCCACTTTCAAAACTGCACGCTGAGCCCTTTCCAACTATATGAGACTACTTTTACAAGATCCTCCCCAGACCGTAATACAATAAGAGAGAATTGACTGACAAAGGGATTGGTATACTAATTTAATAATTGATTTGTCAGCAATGTGGCGGAGATTTTTGAAAATATATATACGTTTCCGGGTCCTGGAAGAGAGTAGATCTAGGTAGTATTTGAAGCTAAGGGCACTATCGACTACTACGCCCAGATACTTAACGTTGTCGGTAATTGGTATCTTGGGACAGTGACAAGGTAGGTTTAAATAACATAAGTGCGCTTAACTCGCTTAGATGAACACCACCCATCAATCACCGTAGATGTCCACAAGTTTCGGCCTAAAACTGAGCACGTGAAGTCTGTTGATGTTAAAAGACCTAACTTCTGGAAGTGCAACATGGATAAAATAAAAACTGAAATAATTTATACAGACTGGCTATCAGTGCTGGGTACCGGAGATGTCAACATTGCGGTGCAAGGCTTTTACAATAAATTAAACAACATCATCTCAAAGAACGCACCAATGATATCTACACGCAAAAGCAATAACTATCCGAATTGGTTCAGTCCTCCCTTAATACGTTGCTTAAAAGAAAAATCTAAACATCATAAACGCTTTAAGAAATACGGCAACCCGAGGGATTATGACACTTTTGATTTACTTAGATCCAGGTGTAAGCGCTTGATTAAACAGTGCCACACAAGATATATTACATCAGTGGAAGAATCTCTCCCTAAAAGTATTAAACATTTCTGGAGATATACGAGTATTAATGACAAGGGAGAGCATTCTACTATACCACTAAATATGAAATACGGTAACACTGAATCTTTTGATGCCGAGGAAGTTTGTGAATTGTTTTCCAGATACTTTGGTAGTGTTTATGATAAAGGTGATAATAATACCGATTTGCAGCTTGAATGTCATTACAGCTCATATCTAGGTCAAGTGATTCTGCAGGAGGATGATGTCCTCAAAAAAATTAAAAAACTTGACGTTAATAAGGGCTCAGGGCCAGATGGCATACCACCATATTTTATAAAGTCTTGCGGTAAAGAGCTCAGCGCTCCATTATGCACTATTTTTAATAAATCTCTTGCATCGGGTACTTTTCCCAGTTTTTGGAAGGTAGCTCATATCATTCCTATTTATAAATCCGGAGGCAAGGGAAAGTGTGAGAACTACAGACCCATAAGTATGCTCTCGTGTTTTGCAAAATTGTTTGAATATTATACGATTTTATCTTCTATCAACTCAAGCAATATATAGCTCCTAATCAACACAGATTCATGAAAAATCGATCCACTACTACAAATTTGTTAGATTATAAAAATTATCTATGCTGTGCATTCTCAAGGAGAGGTCAAGTAGATTCAGTTTATACAGATTTTTCAAAGGCTTTTGACAGGGTAAACCATAAATTATTGTGTCAGAAACTTGAAGCATACGGAATACATGGCAGTTTGCATCGTTGAGTCAAATCATATCTAAGCCGTAGAAGCCTTTAACTGCAACGAGTATATATTTTTGACGTTCTTGTCAAATACCGTAATAAGTATGAGAAGTGACAGTTACAAAGTAAAAATAATTAGGTAGTTTTCTTGATTGATTTATGATAACGGATCCCGTCAATTTTCATCCAAACGCTAGCAAAATTTGCATGTATTGCATAGATTTACATACCACCAGTTATAGTTTTTATCGCCTTTTAGTTCAATTTATTTTGTTAATGTCCCCTTGAATAACCCTCATTTATTATAAGGCAGCCTTGTGTATGAAAGAAAGATGAAATCTTTTATACACACATATTTTCGCAATTGTTGTGTTGGGTATCTACAAGTGCATCCTGTAGACTGATTACTAATTTAATGTATTTAGTTAAGTCCTCGTTTAGTATGTATGGTTTGATCATAAAAAAAGCTTGGGTAGAAATTATACCTATGATCTCCGTGCGTCTTTTTAGCATTTGAATAGATCTACCTTCATCACAAAATTCGTGTCAGGAAAATACGTCATTATATATTGTATTTGCAATGCATGGCATGTTCACAGGTTAGTTCAGTTAAATCTTTTCAAGATAAATTAAGTTTTAAATTTGTCTTCCGATCCCTGTGGAATTTGTCTTTGACTTATATCAAATGTGCATACCAAAGGATACAATTTTTTTTGGGCCCAGTAGCAACGGTACCGTATAAGGATATCGTTGTATCCTAAAATAATAACTTATTTTTTTAGACAATTAGACAAAAGATCATGTTTAAATGAAACCGGAATCATAAAATCAATTTAAAAATGCGTTGTATTGACTTTTAAAGCATAGATTACTTGATAGGTACTTGGTGGGGTGCCCATCCTTACTCCCAAAAAATATTATATAATGCAGTCGTACGCAGCCACTTCGATTACGCAGCCTTTCTTTTAGACCTGTGTAGTAAAGCTGTTCTTGAAAAACTGACAAAAACTTAATCCAAATGTCTGCGTGTTATATTGGGAGCAATGAAATCTTTACCTATCAATGCTCTCCAAATTGAAGCAGGAGATCCTCCCCTCTATCTCCGTAGACAGTATCTTAGTGACAGGTTTTTTGTTAAGGTTGCCCAGAATTCTCGCCATCTCCTACTGGCTAAACTTAACCTCCTCTCATCATTTAGTAGTCAATCTAATTCTCAACGCCCCGTTGGTCTAGTGGTTTAAATACCGAGCCAAGATCTTGGGGTCCCAGGTTCGAATCCCGGGTCGGGCAGCAAAAAAGTTTCGAATTTTCGAACGTTGCTCGGGTTTGTGATCACCAACCCGCATTTGGCAAGCGTGGTGATTATGCCAGTACACCCATCATTGCTGTGGTAACTTGAATTCAATGATGGAGGCCTTTTCCCTGCACTGGGATGATTATAGGCTGTTATACTATACTACTACTACTAATTCTTAAAATACTCCTTGCATCCTCCTTAGTTTTCAAAAATTCAACCGTCTCCCTTCACCATTATCAACATATTCTTTAAACCCTCTTTACTCAAACAGCTTTGAATCATTAACCTTTGACCCATTCCATCATTCTTAATTACGGTATTTCTAAGGACTCATGTTCTGCTTCTCAGGAATTCAAAAATATTATCTCCGAACATTGGCAGGGCTGGCTTTGTATGTATACGGATGCGTCCAAATTCGCTGAAGATTGTTGTGTCGGATCGGCAGTCTGGATCCCTACATACAGAATCTCCTTAAGTTTCAAATGCCCCCCATCAACATCAATCTTTACGGGAGAATCTATAGCCATATTAGAAGCCATCCTGTACGTAAGTTCTCACTGTTTAAATAATACTATCATCTTCACCGATTCTCTAAGCTGCCTCCAATCAATTTTAGCGAACGCTTTTAAATCGAAAACAAAGTTCCCTACATTCTCAATATAAGAAAAGCTCTTTTTACCTGCAGACAGAAGGGTTTGAACATAGTCCTTGCTTGGATCCAGTCATGTCGGAATTCCGGGAAATGAATCGGCTGACTCATGCGCCAAAAATGCTGTCACTACTGGCTCCTTAGACCACTACAAATTATTTTCCCACGACGTTGCTAGCCTTTCCCGGTCTCATCTACTCACTTCTTGGAATACTCACTGGGAGAACTCGAAACGGAAAGGCATTGGTAGGTATTTTGCAGACATCCAACAAGTCATTCCTCCTAGACCTTGGTTTTTCAAATATCCTCATCTTCTTAAAAAAATTGTTTCCATTGTGTGTCGACTTCGCATAGGCCATTCTTGTACTCCAGTACACTTGGCAAAGATGCGTATAAGGGATAGCTCCATATGTGAATGTGGTCTTGATGAAGGAACAGTAAATCATATTTTCTTTGATTGCACCAGATTAAGTTCCTCTTTGTATGACTTTCTTCCTAAAACCTTTCCTCGTCCAACTAACATTAAATATATCCTTCGTTATATTAATCTCACACTTTTAAAAGCTTTATCTAAATATATAAACATTAATAAAATTAATAAGCTTTATGATAAGTACGCTTAAAGTATTGTAAAAATCTCGTTGTGTCGTGTAACAGCTGCATACGTGATACTGGCCGAACAGTGTACCCACTGCGGAAAACGCAAGTTCGTGGCCATAAAAAAGAAGAAGAAGAAGAAGATAAAATTTTAAAACTTAATTTATAAAAAAAACAGGGTTTTTCGAGATCTGATATTTTATGTATAAGTATAAAAAAATATTATCTTTCTAATGGTAAAATTCGTAGATCGAAAATCGTGGGGTCTTAATCAAAATCTGAGCCAACAAATCTTTTATGTAAATGTAATGCACGCACAATACACAACAAAGACGTGGGACTTGCGCTTGCGCGACGTTGCCACTTTGTGCATCACCTCGCAAATGAAATCCTTCTCTTTTCTCTCACTCAACTTAGATGCCGCGCGCGCGCCGCGTTTAGTAGTTAGTTTTCGTTCGTGTGTGATGTTGATGTGCCTAGACGTTCTTAGTACGAAACAAAATTAATAAATCAAAATTACACTTTGAGCGATGTCTTTAATCGATCTTTCCCTACTAATATAATGAATATGAAAGTGTGTACCTTACATAATAATATGTTTCGTTTTCACGCTAAAACTACTGAACCAATTTTGAAAAATTTTAACATCGACATGTATTGGACTATTTAGACTAACATAGGCTGTTTGTTACGAATATAAAAACTGAATAGGTTGTAATGGCAGCCGAGTTACTATGGGAAAACGATTATTTTTTTAGGTAGGCACATCCGTATCCAAAGGCCAACTAGCCGGTCCTACAAACCAACCATTTCCCTAACGTATAAGAGATTTCTACTCATTACACTTTAAAAAAATAATATACCTACCTAAAATACCGTACTAAATGACATGATGCTGGTTAAACGATATTACGAGGGCGGGTCAATAAGTCCGTGACTTTTTGAATTTCTGACCTCTTTACTGAAAAAGCAACACTCCTCCTGTCAACAGGTATCTGTCAGTTGATTCCTATCAAAATTTGAACTTGCTGCGTCAGTTAGTTTGTGTTTGACAGCTATTTTTATCAGACTACCCAGTAATTTGAGGAAAAAATGGAAAAAGGTGAATTTCGTGTGCTTATTAAGCATTATTTTTTGCGAAAAAAAACCATTACCGAGACCAAGGCTAAGCTTGATAAATACTATGGGGACTCTGCACCATCGATTTCAATGGTAAAAAAGTGGTTTACTGAATTTCGTTGTGGCCGTAAAAGCACTGAAGATGCCGAACGTCCTGGACGCCCAGTTGAGGTCTCTACACCCGAAACAATCGAAAAAATTCACGATATGGTGTTGGCCGACCGAAGATTGAAAGTGCAAGAGATTGTGGAAGCCGTAGGGATCTCGCATGGCTCAGTAGTTTCAATTTTAAAAGATCAATTGGGCATGAGAAAGCTTTCCGCAAGATGGGTGCCGCGTTTGCTCACAGTCGACCACAAACGCAATCGTGTAACAACTTCACAGGAAGGTTTGGCGTTGTTTAATTGCAATATGGAGGAGTTTTTGCGCCGTTTTGTAACCATGGACGAAACATGGATCCATCACAACACACCAGAGACCAAACAACAGTCAAAACAGTGGGTATCTAAGGGTGAATCGGCGCCAAAGAAGGCCAAGGCGGGTTTGTCAGCCAATAAAGTTATGGCGACTGTTTTTTGGGATGCACGTGGGATAATCCACATTGACTACCTTCAAAAGGGAAGAACAATCAATGGGGAATATTATGCCAACTTATTGGACCGCTTCAATGACGATTTGAATAAAAACCGACCTCATTTGGCCAAGAAAAAAGTTCTTTTCCACCAAGACAATGCAAGGGTGCACACATGTGCAGTTGCCATGGCAAAAATCCATGAATTGGGCTATGAATTGCTCCCTCATCCACCCTATTCTCCAGATTTGGCTCCGAGTGACTACTTTTTGTTCCCAAACCTGAAGAAATGGCTTGGTGGAAAAAGATTTGACTCCAATGATGAAGTCATCTCGCAAACAAAGGCCTATTTTGAGGACCTCGACAAATCATATTTTTTGGAAGGGATAAAAAAATTGGAGAAGCGTTGGACAAAGTGTATAGAGCTCAAGGGAGACTACGTTAAAAATTAAAATGATTTGTTTATCAAAAAATCTGTGTTTTATTCCAAAAGTCACGGACTTATTGACCCGCCCTCGTAGTTTCGATTACGTTTATTAGCTAGTTACCCAATAATTTTCCCAATTTAAAGTACTTCTAATTATTTTACCCTCTAAAAGATAAAATACCAAAACTACCGTATGAAATGGTATTATACCGTTTAATACGGTATTTTTGGTATAATACCTCGGAGCACATTTGGTATTAAACCAGCCTTATATCTCTAACTTGAAGGTAATGTTGTTGTATCTGTTGATAGTACGATATACGAACATACGGCTGATACCAAGCTTTCGAAGTGTCTGGAATATGACCGGACCCACTTTGTGCAAGGCGATCACTGCAATCCTATTTTCTTTAACATCCCATTCCATATTGTAATTTGATAATGAACATGATAAAATATGTGAAATTCCGCAAAATTGCAAGAATTTTTTCCAAATTCAAAATAATAAATAAGTTGCTAAAAAAAAGGTTTAATGTAACAGTATTTATGGCCCGACTAGTTATCTACAACTTAACAAATTCTACCTATAAAAAGAATAAAAAATAATAATAATAATAATTAATAAATAAAATCCCTACACAAAAAGTTCCCTTTAAAAAGTTAAAAATAATAAATGAAACTCAATCTTAAGTAGGTATCTAATTACGTATTAAACATAAACAGTCGAATAAATCATCGTCATTATTGATAATCGATATCGACATTTGTTTTAGGCTGTCACAGCCCTAATTTTCCTTCAGTGTGGTCAGTCGATATAGACATTTGTTTTAGGTTGTCACAGCCCTAATTTTCCTTCAGTGTGGTAATAAACAAACAAACGCATATTTAATTAGACGTTTAAATCAAGTCAAATTTTATAAACTACATCTTTAAAAATTACCCTAAATTAGATACAATTACTATTTAGTGGAAACACTTATTGATTGGGAATTGTTCATGTTATTTTGCTAATTTATTGTATTATTTGTTAATATTAGGAGTTAAAGTATGAAATTGCCGTTTTGTATGGACGAAATCGAGAAAAGTCATTTTTCCATACTAACAATTTTTTAGTTTTTTTAAAAACACCTGAACCGTTTTCGATGCAATTAAAGGTGAAAGTTAGATGGTTATAAAGGTACGCATTATAGTATTTAAATTTCTGAAAATCAAAGTATATAATACAAATATACTTAATTGAAGCAAGAAGGTCAGCTGACACATTGTATGGGGTCTTTTCAACGACTTCCTTTGAAGTAATAGGCACTAGTATTGCATTTTTTTTTAGTCAAAAGTTACTTTATTTAGTCTTTGATACAATACAAAAAGAATTACGCAATAATATGACTATACTTAAGAGCTATAAACAAAATAAAAAGTAGGAAAATAATCGGCAATTTCATACTTTAACCCCTATTATTAAGTCAATATAATACTTAGAAATGGAAAGTAAAGTTATCCTATTGTAAACTAGAGGATTCCGACCTCTTTTTACACGCGAAAACGCTGCAATTCGGCATTTTTAGCTCAGGTCTGTTGTGCGCTACTATTGACATTTGCTGAATGAAGTGGAACGTGCGGCAACTAGTTTTATATAACCAGTATGACCGGCGGTCTCGTACCTTTGGCAGCGGGGTACGCCTGTCAATGGCGTCTCCCGTTGTAAATGCTCTAAGGTTCGTACGTTCACTCTTATCATTCAAACCATCTTCGTATCTCATCGTTCATACCGATCAATCGCTCTCTTAGTCTCTTTTAATCATTCATTCACACTCACAATCCCACATACATATAGTATTGTAGTGTACTCGTATAGTAGTGTGATATGGTATTGATTAGAATTTATAAAAAAAAATTGTGTTTTTGCTGATTTTGCCTGATATAAAAGAAGATGTTATGTTTTTTTTGTATAATTTGCCTTATCTAAGATGTATGTTTTGATTTATTTGACTGATTTTAAGTAAATAACTCAATAAATAAAACATTAAGAAAAAATATTTTTATAATTTTAGCATGTTCATGTAACACATAAACAAGTAGTATTCATTAATAATGCAATAAAATAATAATATGGCTTTCATACAAAATGGATATATGGGCATTTCTCCACTAATTGGAAAATCGCTGTACCAAGCTAATTCTAGGTAATAAATCCTAATTTCTTTCATTTTTCGTATCAATAATGATATAATATTAGGTATTCTTGGCATGCCACAGCTAACTTAGTAATTTGAGTATGTAATATTTGAATAAATTATCCTTAAACACCCCAAAAAGCAGTCCCCTGGTATGTCCATTTTCCAGAACTACAAATATTCATTCATCATCAACATTCTGTTAACATTCTTTTAACAGTATTATCTATTTCTTAGGTATTATCTCCAAATGCAACCTGAAAGGGAACGTTGGAAGAGGAAGGCCTAGACGAACCTATCACGATCAAATCGGGGATGTTCTGAAGAAAGGTCAGGTCAAGAGTACTCTAAACCGACGAGCATGCATGAAAAGATTGATGAATGTGGAAGAAGCGAAAGATGTATGCCAGGATCGTAGTAAGTGGAAGGCCTTAGTCTCTGCCTACCCCGTTGGGAAGGAGGCGTGATAATATGTATGTATGTATGTATGCAACCTAACAAGAAACTACCTAAAACAAGAGAAGAAATGCTAGAAGAAAAATGTAGGAGGGTTTGGAAAGAGCATTGTTCTAAATAAAAAAGTTATCCTCTGAATTAAATACACCTGATTCAGATGACCCTATAGAAGAAAGTTGGACACCATTAGAATGACTAAAAAAGTACATTACTTACAGCAAGAAGGAAAAATGATTTAAAAAACACAAAAAGATACTTAACGAGCATGGTGATTATGTCTGTAACTTGAATTCGACTATTCGACCTTTTTCCAGCAGTGGGATGATTATAGGCTGTTACTTTACTTAACTCTAAAGACTGACCTTAGTATCATACAAAAAGTCCTAAAATATTGAACTAAAAATGTAATTTAGCAAAGCCTTGATAAAGGAATCATTTTCATAAAGATTGATTACTTAAATAAACAAAAGTACTTTTTTTTTCTTTATAAAAATATTCCCCTTAATGAAAATAACAGTCCTTTGTCACCATTTTGCATAAAATCGTTGATAACTCAAAAAACAAGAGAAAAACGTGTGGGCTTTTTAAATAGATTTATTTAATTTTCTATTGCCTTTAATGTTATTAAAAAAAACTTTTCAATATTTGATAAAATTTGCTTAGGACAGCGTTGTATGGACGACTTTCCAATATTAGAGAAATGCCCATATATCAAACTTGATACTCGTATATATCATAATATAATAAGAAATCCCTGTTTCCCTTGGTCAAAGAAAATATTAAGAAAATTGTGCAGAAAATTAGAAAATTTAATAAAACTTAATCACCATACTAAATTATTTGTTATGTAACCTTCGCTTTTGACAATTTAAACTTTTTTAATATATGGCTTTTGATATAACATTAACAGAATGTGTGCTGCTGATATCATAATATAGGGGGTAAAAAAACTGAATTCTGCACATGGCCAGTAATATGTCACCTGTTACTACACTAGTAGCCAGGTGTCCCGATTTGCGCGGGACGTCCCGATTTTCAGGGGTCTGGGGACGCGTCCCGATTTGCACCTGATCGGGACACTGAATGTCCCGATAAATCAACAAATTTGATAAAAATCGACAAAGCGCTTAAAATAAAAAGCATCACATGATTAGCGGTACCTACAGCGGTCTAGTTGTGGCAAGGGTATAGTTTTGTTTTGTTCTATCGCTCAGAGAAGCGACTGCTTCGCGATCTGTGCTTTACTGAATCAGTAGATCTTCGTTCGTTCATTCTTTGAACGAATCAACCATTAATAAAATAATCTACGAGACAAAAAACAAATGACGTATTTTTCTTGTGGTATAGTCCAGTACAAAAATGTCGAATATAATATTTTGCTTATGTAATATTATGAGAACAAAGGAAGAATACACTTAAAAAATGTCCACCAAAAATAAAAATAAATGATACGGCCTCCTAGCAACATTTTTTTCACGCGATGCACATCTCATTCATTCATTAGGTACAATACTATTGTTAAGTTTTTGATTTTCCCTTCCAAGATATTATGAAGGGAAAATCAACAGGCTTAGGACCGTAAAAATTGAAAACTATGTTGCGAAAAATATTTTCGAGTAAAACTCGACCTACATTTTTTACTTCACTAATTGTTGCAATATTATCATCACGACTATTTTTGCAACATTTTTCACTCATACGTCGCTTATATAGATCGCAGCGTGATGTTATATAGCCTAAAGCCTTTTTCAATAAATGGACTATCCAACACAAAAATAATTTTTCAAATTGAACCAGTACTTCCTGAGGGGTGTGTAATATGTAGTATAACAACATATCGTATAAAGATCAAAACATATACAATCAAATGATAGAATTTTGTTTAATATTACACTTTTTTAATATAATGACAGAAAGATATAATTTTAAATTACATAATTTTAAAACGTATAAGTAACAATTGGGATAAATCATTTAGTATAACAACCGTTTAATATAACATTCACATGATATAATGATAAAAACAAATACATTTTATTTAGTATAATATCATTTAGTATAATGTTTATTTACGATAACACCCTTTTTATATAACATTTAAAACAGATAATGATTACTTGATACAAAATCATCAAAATGCAGAATTTAAAGATACCAAATACTATAAATTCCGAATCTTTAATAGTACGAAATGCCATAAATACGCAGGCAAGGAGGTATGCATACACGTAAGTAAGCAGGCAAATACGCATGCATGCAGGGTAGCATGCATGGATGCAGGCTAACAAGCATACAATATGTATGCAGGCAAGCAACCATGCATGCAGGCAAGCAGCATGCTTGCTGGCAATCATCATTGCATGCATGCAAGCAAGTAGCATGCATGCAGGCAAGCAAGCATGCATATAGGCAAGCAGGCAAGCATGCATGCATTTGTTTTGCTCTTCTCCGGCGCTGTGGGAAGTGCAGTCATTCCGCCCTCGCGTAACAAATCTCTGGCACCCACATTCGCTTCCGCAGCTTCGGCTTGTTGGTCGCCTTCGGCGACCAGTCTCAGCCGCTACAGCTCGCCCGGGTGCCCGAGCTTCGTTACTGCGAGCGAGGACTGCACTCCCTCCGCGCCTCCGGCTTTTAAATAGCACTCTAGTGTAGGGCAGACAAGTACCACGGCGGAAAGACCACGGCGAGTCGGGATTCAACCAAATTCTAAATTTTAGCAATTTTAGTTATTTCTTTTAATCAATATTTAAAACGTTTTTATCTCAAATTATATATATACGAAATAATGCGTATAACAAACAAATTTATATCAAATGAACGATATATAAAATGAGTTTTATTCCAAAATGTTTTATTTGTTTTGAATGTTATACTGAATAGTATTAAATAAACTGTATGATATGTAAAGTAATCGTTATGTAAAAAAAATATATATTATGTGTTGTTGTAACAAATGGTCATTATGTAAAGTGATCGTTATTAAAGTTTGATTATATCAAATGATTTTATATCACATGAGACGCACCCCTTCCTGAGATCAACGCGTTCAAACAAACAAACAAACTCTTCAGCTTTATAATACCAATATAGATAAATTGGCTCTAATTACGATACTGAACGCCTAAAAAAAATTTGAAGGTGATGAAAAAGTAATACTGTATAAAACTAGCGGACCCCGCGAACTTCGTATCGTCTTAAATGTCACTGTCATCAAATATGACGGGGTTGGAAAAATCTATGTTAGTATGGGAGTATAGAAAAGTGTAATTTTTTGACTTTTTCAGGCAATTTTTTATTTTTTTCTCTGCGTTATAACCATCCTTGTACAACATGAAATAAAAATAAAATATAATAGCCTTTATTTGCTCTGAATTTTACAATTAGTGATGATTTATATAAATTTAAATAATGTGTCTTAATTCAGAGTGCCTGTCAGCAAAGGCCTCCTCTAAATCTTTCCATTGGGCTCTGTCGTTTGCCACTCTTGTCCAGTATGGTCCTAGGGTCAAACGAATCTCATCCTCCCACCGTCTCAAAGGTCTGCCTGGGTTTCGTTTGCCATCTCGTGGGTACCATAGTGTTACCTGCTTTGACCATTTTTCCAAGCGGCGCAGCAAGTGACCTGTCCATCGCCATTTCTGCTTATCGATTTGAGTGAGTATGTTAGAGACTTTAGTCTTTTGTCTGATGGTTTGGTTGCAGATCTGGTCTTTGATAGATATACCGAGCATACTCCTCTCCATTGCGCGTTGACACACTGCAAGCTTGTTTCTCAGCTGCTGTGTGAGGGCCCAGGTTTCACAGCCGTAAGTGCAGGTGTTAAAAGCCTTTCTTTTGATGATAATATCCAGGTCCCTGCTTTTCATGATCTCCTTAAGGAACCAATACTTCTTCCACCCATAGGCAACTCTTTTGTCGATTTCCTTACTTATTTGATCTACAGGGGAGATTATCTGGCCTAAAAATACATACTCGTCAACATATTGAAGTGGGTACCATCCAGTTTCATGTCTGTCTTTTCGGCATTGGTCATCACTTTAGTTTTCTGTAGATTCATTTGTAGTCCTACTTCTTTACTTTCTTGTGCTAACTGCTGGATCATTGTTTGTAGTTTAGTAGGATCTTCCTCAAATAGGACTAAATCATCAGCGAAACGGAGGTGGTTAAGACATCGACCATTGATATTCAGACCAAGATCAGTCCATTTGAGTTTGCGAAAAATACCTTCTAGGACAGCCGAGAATAGCTTTGGTGACAGTGGGTCTCCTTGTCTGACTCCTCTGTTGATTGGAAAAGCGTCACCTGTAGACTCCAGCTTTACTCGGCTCTCGCTCTTACAGTAGACATTTTTTATAATCTTTATGTACACCTTGCCTATACCCTGTTCTTCTAAGCTTGACCATATGTGTTGGTGGATTAGACTGTCGAATGCTTAGTCGTAAAGTAGTCTATGAAAGCAAGATATATGTGTTTTTGGTACTCATTGTACTTTTGCAGTAGCTGTTTAACTGTATGGATATGGTCGATAGTACTAAAGCCTTTCCTAAACCCTGCAATAGGTTGGTTCTCGTCAAGTCTTTTGGAGATTCTTTCTAGTATTACTTTTGCGAATACTTTGTATACATTAGATTAAACTTATTGGTCTGTAGTTATCGATCTCGTCTTTGGGTCCTTTCTTATGGATGAGGATAATGTAAGAGCTGCCCCATTGGCTTGGAATATGACCTGTGCAGAGAATTTCATTGAAGATTTTTGTTATTATCGGACTTAGTTCTTCTACTGTCCCTCTCATTAGCTCCTTTGGGATGTTATCTGGCCCCGGGGCCTTTTCCATTTTTTGGGAGTTTATAGCTTTCACAACTTCTGAAAGTAAAATATCTGGCTCATTTTCGTTATTTTTCAATGGTTCTTCTATTGATATCTCCTGTTTTTCTTGACAGGTGCCTGAGTAGTGTTTTATAAAAGTCTGTGGCCAATTTCTGGATGTTTTTTCGCTTAGTTACGTTAATCTGTTTGTTCTTTAGCCTCGGAATCCACTCCTTTCCCTTTTCCCGTAATTCATTTAGGGCTTTCTTTATACCGCCGTTTTTTTGAATATGTTTCTCCAGTGTTTGTAGTCTTTTTCTCTTCCATGTAATTTTTTATATTTTCTCTTATATATTCATTCAGTTTGGCTATTGTCTTATGTGTTACTTTGCTATCTTGGCAGGTTCTTATCATTTTTCTTTTTTCAAAGAGTGCTAAGGTTTCTTCGCTAAGTTCTTGAGGTTTCTTGTTGTTTGTTGTTGGTTTTGATAATGTCTTTAAGTTTGGTTTCTATTTTGTTACACTTTTCTAACAGATTTAGGTCAGAGTTGGCGATTTCCAGAATAAGTTTTATAGAGGTAGGATCGGCTTTCTTTGCAACATCTGCTTGGAGTAGCTGCTTTTCGATTATATGGTTTCTCGACTTTTTTCCTGGGTTTAAGTATAGGCGACCTCTCACCATCCGGTGGTTAGGGTTAAAGTTTAGGTTTTGTACAACATGAGTATCTGCAAAAAAGCTCATATTGTTTGTTATCAAGTATTTATTTATTTATTTATTTTTTATTTTATTTAGAAAACCAACAGCGTATATATAATGGATGTAACATTTTATAAAAGTTTTGACATTAATATGGCCAATAAAAGGTTTCCCTCTAAACAATGCTAGTAATACAGTTAAACAATGTCGCCGGGGAGCTGCCCCGGTCTTTAAGCTAACAAACAACCTTTTGTACTAATTATCATAATGCAATCCATACGAATTATTTTATCTTAATTCTGAAAATAGTCTATTTCGTTTTTATAATCTCCACCAGGCAATCTCGAAGTCCATTTTGATTTTGTTTTTTTCTTAAATACTGAGTTAAGTAGTGTCATGTTGTGTTCTAGTAAGAAATTTATCAGATTATGCCCATTTTTACTTCTTTTTCCACAGCCGTATTTTTCTAAAATCGAATCTTCGCCAGCTTCTCTCTTCCCTACCTGTGCGTTAAAGTCCCCCATTATGATGAGGTGGTTGTTAAAGTGTTTTTTCACTGCTTCGCTTAATGAGTTGTAGAAATATTCTGTATCACAGTTATTAGCTTGCTCTGTGGGTGCATACACTTGGATGACTGTCCAATCCTTTTTATACTGTGGTATGGTTAAGTGTAGAATGGCTATTTTATCCGATATGCCTTCAAACCCTTTAATTTTGTTTTTGTGTTTACTCTGAATTAAGAATCCGACTCCAGTGTGCAGATGTCCCACCTTTGTGGTATAAAATATAGTTTGCTCTCTCTTCGATTCCTTCTTCTATTCTTCTCATCTCACACACACCTAGTACATCTCACTTTAGGTCATTTAGCAAGTTCGAGTTCTTTAAGACTTTCTTCAGTTCTAAGCGTTAGTGTGTTGAGTGTGCATATGTGCAAAGTGTTGCTGTGCCTTGTTTTTATTTCAGATTTTGGAGGGAGTTGGTCATACGGTGACCAGCTGGCTTGGAGAACGAGTGTTCATATAGTTGTTGGTAATAGTTTGGTTTTGATTTGTTAATTGTGGTTGTAGGTGAGTGTTTTCCTTTGTTTCTATATTAAAATTGTTGTGATTTGTCTTCCAGTTCCTGATGTGCATAGGCAGTCATTGATTGTTAGCTCCTGAAGTTGAATTGGCTCTTTGGTGGCCCCTGAGGCCAAGTATATTTGTTTTATTCATTTTGGAGGGGACTTTTGCAACATTTCTCCTGTCGTTATTCTGTTGAGTAGGCGAATCGGTTGGCATTCTTTTCCTTTTCTCAGTTTCTTTTGTAGCATGGGCTTTTTCTTTCACCACCAGCTTATCGTATCAAATGAATGCAATTTTCCCTTTTTTCCATTATTCTTGTTGTTTTAATTTTAGCTCTTTCCTGATGTTAATAACATCCTTGGGATAGTCTTCTGTAATGTAGATGTTGTCAGGTAGGTTCTTGTTGCTGTCTGCGCCAAGCGAGAGTGAGCGTGATAAGTATGGGTCGCGTTTTCTTGGTGCCCTTTTGCCCAAGACGTCGAACACTACTGATTTCCTATTTGTCCCAATTTTCAGTTTCCTTGTCTATATTTATGTTGTTAAGGGTAAGTTAGGATTAGTTCTAAGAGATCAGTGTTGTCTTTTTCAGTCTCTTCTATACCATGTACAATTACATTATTCCTTCACACTTCGCATTCCGCATTCCGAACCGCGATCTAGGCTATCACTCACCAACAAAATACTGGTCTACAACAGCATCCTTAAGCCGATTTGGACATACGGCATCCAGATATGGAGCACTACAAGTAAATCTAACAGAGCAATCATCCAGCGAGCCCAGAGCAAAATACTGCGTACCCTGGCCAATGCACCATGATACACAACTAACTCTGAAATCCACGATTACTTGGAGATTCCGACTGTGGATGACGTAATTGAACACAGAGGGCAGAACTATATAAATCGCCTAAAACAGCATACAAACCCCCTCGCACGCACATTACTGAACAATGCTGCAACATGCAGGTTAAAGAGAAGACAGGTTGTGGACACAAGTCGCCTGTAATAAGGAAGGAGAACCTTCAGGCTTACTCCCAAACGCCATTTTTCATACAACCCATCAGCTTATAGTCTCAATGACTGATTGCAGATAAAAAAAAAAAAGAAACTCGCATTCAAGACTGTATACTTTTTTATTAAGTGGTGCAACCTGGTTTTTTAATTTGACTTTTTCTTCCACCAAAGGCTTTAATTTTTCTTCTATAGACGCCGAAAAACTACCGAAGCTTTCAGTAAGGGTTTTACTTTGATTATCTTAATTGAAACAACCATTGTGAGTTTTAATTTCCACTATTTGGTAGATTTATTTTTACAATGGTAAGTATGTGAATGAATGAGTAAAATTGCCAGAAATTGGCATATATTAATGACACTCAGCTGACAATAATTTATTAATGATTCTGAGGGTAGGATGAATGTTGTAGATATATATGTTTGGTTTTCACACAATTTTTTGCACTTTTCTACTGTAATTGCACTTTTCCGAACGGAATCTTCAATCTATAAAGGGTGCCTGCAGTCCATCCTTCGTTGTGAACACAGTATTAACACGAACACACTAGTTTTTGTTGAGGAAAAAATAATTATTTGAAGACATATTTTTGACAGCAACCGGAAGTCGAACCATTAAGGAATATTTTTAAAAAAGTAGTGAAATCGGTTCAGCTGTTCTCGAGATTAGCGCTTAGCGACTATAGCGACACATTCAGAGATTCATTTTTATAATATAAGAATAACTTCAAAGTTACTAGGAATATTAGTTGCAAAACGCAAAAAATAAAAAGTTAATTTAACACCTTGTTTTTTCGTTTTGTCCGATCTACAATCCTAAATTTCAATTTGTTTTACCTTCTGCCCCGATTTAAAACAATTCGGACCTGGAAACACTACCTGTTACTGTGTCGGAATACCAACAAAACTATTCATATACCTGCCAGAAAAAAAAACAACAAAGAATGTTGTATATCATAAACCAGAATAATAATAAACAATGGGTAAAATTTTATTAAACCATTTCGTAAATTCATAGTTAAAACAGGACAATGTCTGTCGAGTCCACTGGTATATCATAAATATCTGATAATTTGATTATCTATATATAAATGAGAGTCGTTATAAATCGAGAACGGCTGGACGGATTTTTATGATTTTGGTGTTTTTGATTTGTCTTCGCCGGGAATAGGATAATAAATGTTAAAAATGGAAAGTTATTGCAAATTACTAAACTGTATTTTTTCATACAAATTTCCAACCCCGCCATATTTAATGACAATGACATTAAGGATGTCAAAATCAAATAATATTTTGAGGCCATACGAAGTTTGCTGGGTCTGCTAGTATATTTTATCTATCAGATATTTTCAAAGCCTGGTTATTATCATACTGACAATTTCTCAATAACAAGCTATTTATTTAGAAACAATAATTAAGAAATAAGGTTTGTCAACATGTAGATATTAGTATTTTACAATTAAAAATTGTTGTGAACAAAAGAATCTGTGCTTTTATTATTAAACAATTAGTTTGTTGATTGATGGAACAAAAAATAACCTCCAAACAGGTACTACTGTGATAAAGGCTGATCTAGAAACCTTGCAAATTTGCGATGACCATTTTGCAAAGCACCAAACTAGAATCTACAGTCAAACCACAAATGAAATATTGAAAAAACTTTTTTTTTTCAAATTTTGCCTACTTTGAAACACAAATGACGTCACTATACTGACAGTCAATAAACGAAGGTAAACAATAAAACACGCTGGGTCTAAAGAAATGAAACCTGTAGGGTATTAAACAAAACGAATTAAATTGACTTACAGTTCTCTAGGGCAGATAGAAACATCCAAGTTGTTCAAGCAGGACTAACCACGATCATAGGTTGACAGCAAAACTAAATAACATGGCGGCATCTTGTCCCAGCCGGTCTAACATTGTTTATACTCCTTTAGCACAAACTTAACTACTCCTCATTAATCACAACACCAAACTCGTTTTTTGATAATAACACTTTTCAATGCAAATCCAAATAGTATGTTCAAATCACACACCAAAAGCAAAATGACGTAACATTCTGATCCTTCACGGTCGCACTGTACTTTACTCACTGTAGGTTTTTATAGGTAGGTACAAGAAAACACTGTTTTCCTAAAATAGGCGTTAATTGTAGTCTTCTATGTCCGTTTGTTAATAGTCACTTAATTTAAATAAAACACTTTTTTTCTCTCGCAAACCCCTAGGAAAATTTAACAAAACAAAATGAAACGCGCTTTATTTTTCTCCTGTAACAAACGTGACACGCAGTCAAGCAAGCAAGTTCGATGCAAACTTTGCAAAGATCATGTAATCACTAGGTAGGTACCTCGGCACTTCGCTCGATGTTCTGTTTCTGTTCACAGATTACCTAAGGTATCGATACGCGCGCGTTGGTCGTAGGTTGGCGGCTCAATCTGTCAGTTCACTCGTGCTGTGCAGGTGTTTATATCACGGTAAGCTTTATTTACAGGACCTTGACGCAATCTTAGACGATCAATTTAGCATCAGTTTAACCTATAACTTTGTTATAATTGGTTTCAGATTTAAATGATTGTGTTACGCATAAACGTAGAATATAATAGACGGACAAAGCCTGCGAGATAAAAGAAAACCTCTTATGGAAATCTAGCAAGATAGAAAAATACAACTAATCTTTTCGTTTTGTGATCAGTCTTAATTGACAGAGTGACATCCAGTGGCATATGCGATATAAGCTTCAACATTTTATGGAATTATCTAGTACATCGTAGATTATCTAAAGTAAATACAATTTTATTTAACAATGGTCACATGTTTTGTGAGTGCCTGTGAAGTCAACCACAAAAATAATCTTGAAAATTGCTCATTTCACAGGTAAATACGTAGAAAGTCGTCATCGTAAAAACGCGTTATTTTTGTTGAATTTGATCTTGTTGTTATGTTGTGAATGTGAAATTATTTCAATCCGTTTGTTCCTTCTAATATTTTGTATAGATAAAGTTCTGTGTATTGATTATTTACATTATTTTGGTGGATAATTAATTTATCGAAATATTTAACATGTACGCTAGAGCTTGACTCAAATTTATCGATACTATTGTTGACATTTATCTTCAATGTTTAGCGTCTCAAATGAATGTCAACTTAACAATTTGAAGAAGGAAACTGTAAGGAATAACACAACTAAGATAATCTTTTTAAAGGTCTATAATCAGGGATTGATTCATCAAAATGTAAAAGTTTCTTCAGATTTTGTTAACTTGTTCTTTTTCACTTACTGTCATTGATGAGCTCACACGGCACAGCAGATGACACCGGAAAATCTTTTAAAGAAAGAAATAAATAAAACTAATTAACAATGGCTGTTAATTTTTTTATAAATTTAAACTAGTTATTTTTTAATCATATGTAAAAAATATACTCACCGGGCACATTTACCTGCCCACTACTATAGTTGTAAGAAGTGAGGGCGGTGAGGTATGCCGCAAAGTAGGTGCATAATCTCGAGATAAAACAGCGTGACAGTAAACATTATTTTCCAAACGACGAACTGCAATTATTATCGATAGTCTAAAAATGTTAAAGGTACGTCACTAGTTAACACACACATTGACATGTCAAAACTGGTCACGCATTTTTGGGCTGTCAGTCGATCTACTTGTATCCTAAATCTATGGTGTTACGTGTTGACTGTCTATGTTCTGTATAACTAATAAACCACTGACTGAACAAGTAATCACTGACTGTGGTTTAGAGCGTGTCAGGGTCAAGTAAGTGCCAGGAGTTTTTGGCGGGAGTTCGTGAGATACGTTTGAAGTCCGTTTATTTTATCGAATTTTTATTGTTAATAGTGATTTTTGGGTCGTAAAAGTGGTGTTATTTTGCGAAACAAAGGGTCGTGCGAGTGAACAATATACAGTTCGGTGAAATAACATGGTGTATGGGTCGTAACCAAGAAAAGTGGGCCGTGAATTTTGCGCGGGATCGCGAACAGTTCACCTCTTTCTTGGGGACTTCTCTACATTCCTTCAATCTTTCGACTGTCTCCAAAAACTCCATCGAAGCATTAAAACGTTTTAATGCAAAAATAAAGAAAATATTACTAAAGAATTGGCTGTATGGGCATAGTTCCCTTTGCCTACCCAGAATGGGTGAAGAAAACAACAAGTAAGTGCCAGCCTTGCGAAACTAGAAAGAAAAAACAAATTGTATGGGAACTATGGGAAGTATGGGAACGGCGACGTGACGGACGTAACGATAAGTTTACATGGCATTCAGTAGCGCTACCATGAGTTGATATCGAAAACTTACATTACGTAGCTACTGTCGATTTAGCGGGCATCGAATATATTTTGATTGAACACGTACCATGACAAAGAGTATGTAACTAGTTTTACCCACGGATTTAAATTAACCTAACCACAGATAATATAATACTACTAGACCTAACCTTTATGGTCCACATTGACGATCAGTTTTTCGCGTCAAACCACACCTAAAACTGTGTTGTCGCTCCAAAATTTGATCGTGAGTGGCGAATCGTCACTCCAGAGTTTTAACTGACGTCGCGCCCGGAAATTTTCTGTGACTATCATAAATCCAGCCCGGCGTCACGCCAAACTGACCGTCAGTGTGTGAGTGAACCGTCGGCGTCTTCCAAAGCTTTAGTTCGCTCGCTGCGCCCACAGCTGCGCCCGCGGTGAATGAGCGTGTTGAGCGCGGTGAAAGGAACGGACAAAAATTATATGAATCGATTGTATGCCACTTTGATTTTATTATATTATTATAATAATGAATCTGTTTTGCTACTTTAGGCGGCATACGACCACGGCTACATAATAATGTCAGCGGAGGCTATTTTCTTGTTTCGTACTTTACTTATAGAGCTTGTTTTTAGTAGTCGGGTTTTAATTTTTAACTTTTTTTTTATATAACTTATTTTGGTGTTATGTCAATTCGTATAAGGAATAATTAAGGCTTCCAACGACACCTCGTTTGTCCAATTATGATAACTAACTAGTTTAGAAGTGATTTTATAAATAAATTCTTGCAATATCAGTATATAAACTTAAAAAATTATGTCTCAGGCGGGACTCGAACCCACATCTCCTCGCATGGCAGGCGCGGCGCTATACTGTTAAGCCACCGAGACCTCATGTGTCCGATAATAACTAGTTTAGAAGTTATGACGGAACAGATGCACAATGACTTATGACTTATCATCAATATATAAACTTGAAAAATTATGCCTCAGGCTGGACTTGAACCCACGACAAAAATTTTGAAGTTTATATACTGATATAAAATTTCAATTAAGTTGCTAAAATATCAAATGAAGTACATCTATTATCAGTTAAAAACTAATAAAAAAAATATCACATTTATTCAATAAATATTATTAACCTTATCGAATAACAATATTTATTCGAGCCGTTGATAATGAAACGAAACTAAAAGTTTTATTCGTACCTGTATAGAAAAATCTAACCGATTCATAAAATTACCTTATCAATATTTAGCTAGACCGCAAAGAATAAAAATATCATATCAAATCTTTCTCATAATACGTTTATTGAGTAAGTTAACTTAAGCATTAGGTAGGTAAACGCATTAGAGCCTAAATTTGCGAGTCAAACAAGTAGTACAACAGAAGCAATAAAATTAAACTCTATTCCATTAGCTTAAGGAAGAATGATGTTACTCGGCGTATTGAACAGCTTTCTTTTCGATATTATTATTAATAGAGATGGGCCGAGTACTCGGTTAATACTCGGTACTCGGCATACTCGGCGGGTACTTTGATACTCGTACTCGGCCGAATAACTCGATTTTGATGCCGAGTGTACTAGGTTTAAGCAAAGCAATAAATTTAGGTAGATAAAATTAAAACAACAGTGTTAATCAAAAAGTATTTACCTATTACTAATTTGGGAAATCTTTGATAATCTTAATTATGATAATTAATGAGTAGTGAGTGATGAAATAAAATTTAGAGAATATTAATGAAAAACATCAATATTTAAAATTTAATTAAGGTACACGTCACTGTCAATCCCATCAGTCCTTACGGCCGGTCCCAATAATCTATCTATCTTCAGATTTGGCATATCGGAGATAGAAAACCACTTCTGTCTTTGTTTCTCTAATTGTGATGCAGGAACACAAGGCTCTCTGCACGTTTTCCTAACAGCCTATTCCTTTTTTCTTCGTAACCGTTTCCAGCCTCCGAAAATAATCGCTCGCTGTACACGGTGCTTCCAGGGGGTATATATCGGAATGCCGAATTTTCTGTACTCCTAATGGTTATTGGCACACAAGCTATTGGCCTAAAATTTTTTCGCACATTTTTACTTTACCTTAACGTGTTTAGCCTATTTTTACTACGCCTTTATGTATATCACCGTATTATAATTTACCAAATGCGAGATTTAGCCGAATATATCCTAACACCTAAAGTTAAAAAGTTTATCAATGTTTTAAATAGCCATGCATGCTTGCAAAGAAGTATGCATGCATGCAAGCAAGCAAGCAAGCAAGCATGCATGCATGCAAACAAGCAAGCATGCATGCAAACAAGCAAGGATGCAAGCATGCATGCAAACAAACAAGGATCCAAGCATGCATGCAATCAAGCAAACATGCATGCAAACAAGCAATCTTGCATGCATCTAAACAATCAGACTTCCGTAACGGCTTCGGCACTGCGGGGCTCCAGCGGCCCCACGCGTGCTAATCGTCGCAGATGGCTTACACTCACCATCGCAGCTTCAGCTTTCTGGCAGGCAGTGCCGGCCAGCCTCAGCCGCGTCGCCTCGCTTACAGCCTCCTGCTCCACAGCCCGCGGGCCGCCTCGCCCCTCCGCACCTATGCGCTTTTGAATTACATTCTAGGGGTAGGGCAGACAAGACTGCTTGGGGTTGGTTTGTGAGCGATTCGTTTCGTTAACTTTATCGCTTTAAAAAAAAATGAGCTTTCAATACTCAGCGTTATGCCAAAAAATGGATGCTAATACATATTAGTGCAATCGATATTATACATACTGAAATTAGGGATTTTAATTTTTAGACCAAACTATAATAGTGCGAAACAACTGTTAGACTAGACAATAATTATACGTTATAAGTTTAGACCAATACTGTTCGGCTAAATGAAATTAGGATTTTAAATTTTAGGCGAATCGAAGGGCACCCACTTCCACAAAGAAACACTAATGCTAAACTAAGGATACCTTGTTTGGTGCCCTGCTCACTACTCGAAAACTCTTGTCTCTTGCCAGCAAATTTTCTTTTAACTAGCGATCCAATTCTAAAGCAATGGGGCTTTTAGGATAGGAAAACAGGTATTTGCTTGAACCGAGTTACTCGGTTGGTTCGTTCGCTTGGTTGGAAAAAAATTGAACAGAGTAAAACTCGGTACTCGTTACTAGGCAAAAGTGCTACTCGGCGCATCTCTAATTATTATTATTCAACTGAGTCTGTTAATTTTTGTGGATGGATGCATTTTTTCGAGTCGCCGCGGACGCGGCGGCCGGCCGAGAACTGAAGAGCCGGAGTGCCCACCTTAAAGGTGGACCTTGACGATCAGTTTTTCGCGTCAAACCAGACCTAAAACTGTGGCGACTCGCTTGGAATGGTTTGGTATTGGTATTGGTAACGGGCTCCCTTTTCCGCATTTAGGCTCCACTTGGCCCATTATGCGTAGGGGGGATTGGGGTGGTTAGTCCAACCATCCCAACTCCTTCCAGAAGCACAGAAGTCTTTTAGGACGTTCACAGGCTTCTGAAAGGGAACTCGGTGTGCCGAGGATAGATGCCCGGTGGGTGGCTACCCCTGTGCATTCCAAAATCACATGGGCAGCCGATTCTGCCTGTTCCAGGCAACCTCTACATAGGGGGCTGTCTGTGGCACCAATGGTGAAGAGATGTTTATTTAGGGGGATATGTCCAGTCAGTCATCCCACTACTCTTCGAAGGTCACTTCTGTTCAGGGTGATTAAGTTGCGAGTCAGACGCGGTGAAAGAGCCGGTATGGCCTCTCTGGACTGTCTGCAGTTGCTGATATTGGCCCAGCGGTCTTTGTGTTTGACTAGGGTTTGATGTCGCAGCCATGACCTGTATTGGTTGAAGGGGATAGGCAGGTGTGGCCTGGGGCCGAAAACCGTAAGATCCGATCCCCTTTTAGCGAGTTGGTCTGCGGCATCATTGTCCAGGGAGCCGCTGTGTCCTTTGATCCATTGTAAGGTGACACTGTTCCTTATGGCAATGTCCTCAAGGGCCAGGTGACACTCGTAAATAAGGCTGGATGTGATGATATTGCTCTCCAGGGCCTTGAGAACCGCCATGCTATCAGAGAGTATGCGAATGCCGTAGTCAGCAACCTCTCTCTTCTTTATGGCAGTGGCAGCCTGGATTATGGCAATGCACTCGCATTGGAATATCGAGTTATCTTCACCCAGCGGTGTAGATATATTTATGTTTAGGTCCATCGAGAAGACTCCGGCGCCTGTACCTGATTTTATTTTGGAACCATCAGTGTAGATTTAGACCTCATGTATTCCCGATGAGTTTGGATTGTTTCCTAATAAGTGAATCTTATGTGATTTGTTGAACACATAGATTTTCGGTGTCTTGTCACAGGGTGCTTCTAGTAGGGGAGTGGATTTTAGTCCTCTGTACCAGATGTTGCTGTGACTATTCGTAAGATTTTTCCACAGGCCTAGGTGTTTCAGTCTTGTGGCCGCTATGGCTGCCTCCTGCTGCACGAAAAGGTCCAGCGGCGGCAAGCCAAGTAGTGCCTCAAGGGCCGCGGTGGGGGTAGTTTGCATGCATCCCGTGACTGCACAGCATGAAGTCTTTGGAATTTTTCCAATTTTTTCACCCCTGTCATTAGTTTGGTTCTGGGCCACCAAACGATCGCGCCGTATGTGATGATGGGTCTGATCATAGTGTGATCTTGGGAGATAGACCCCATGTTTTGCCCATTAGACCTCTGCATTGCCAGAAGGTTATGGAGGCACATTTAATTTTCTGTTCGACATGTTTCCCCCACAGTAATTTATCGTCAAGTGTGACGCCCAAATATTTGACTTCATTTGAGAGGGACAGTTGTGTTTCGAACAGTTTTGGTAGTTTAAGTTTGGGTAACTTCATTTTTTTGGTGAATAGGATTAGCTCGGTTTTCGCTGGGTTAACCGATCATGATCTATACACCAAAGTTCTACAATTCTGAGAGCGGAACCTATTAGGTTACATAAAATGTTCTCAAAGGGTCCGCTGATGAGTATAGTTAGGTCGTCAGCATATCCCACCGTGAAGTAGTGTTTGCTGTTGAGTTTCTCTATGAGTTCATCAACAACAAAGTTCCACAGGAGCGGCGACAAGACTCCCCCTTGCGGGCAGCCCTTCGCCACTATTCCTCTGGTAGTATTGTTCACGGTGAATCGTATGGCTCTGTTTCTTAGCATGCCGTCGATCCACCCCGCCATGGTTGGGTCGACGCCATGTCTACACAGTGCCCGTCCTATGCTGGTAAAGTTAGTTTTATCAAACGCCCCTTCAATGTCAATAAAAACACCTAGGGTCGATTGTTTGTGATTAAGAGCATACTCGATTTTATTTACTACAGTGTGTAGGGCCGATTCGGTGGATTTGCCCATACTGTAGGCGTGTTGGTTTGGATGTAGGGTCTCGCTTACAAGCACGTTGGTCCTTATGTCCCTGTCACAGAGTCTTTCCAGCGTTTTTAGCAGGAAAGATGTGAGGCTAATCGGTCTGAAGGACTTCGGTTGTGTGTAATCGCTTTTTCCGGGTTTGGGGATGAATACGACCTTTACTTCTCTCCATTTATGTGGCGTATGTCGGAAAGCTAGGCATGCCCTGAATATGGTGACAAGGTGTGACACCAGCTCATCCGCACACCACTTCAGCATACCCGGGAAGATGCCGTCGAGGCCTGCTGATTTAAATGGGAGGAAGGTGTTGATTGCCCATCTTACCTTGTCGTGGTCGACAATTACCATGGCGGTTTTCCAGTCCGAGTCCTGCGGTCTGTAGTCCGTTTCCCCAGACCAGCCCGTGTCACTCGTGATCCGGCAGCCTGGAAAGTGGGTTTGGAGTAACAGTTCGTAGGTTTCATCGTCTGTGTTGGTGAAGCTGCCGTCTGGTTTCTTGAGATTCCCTAAGCTGCGTTCAGGTCCACGCGTCAGAATCTTTTTCACCTTGGTGGCTTGATTGTTACTTACTATATCTTCGCAGAAGCGTCTCCAGTGTTCGGTTTTCCTGAACCTGATGCGATTCTTAAGTAAGCGTTGTGATTCCTTGTATTTGTCCCAGTCTCCCTGCTGCCTGGTGTTTTTGGCTCTGTTGAACAATTTCCTTACCTTATGTCGAAGTCTTTCCAGTTCAGGCCCCCACCATTGGCATTTACCATTGGTTCTGGTCCGCGGTACCTCGAGACGGCAGGTTTGCTCAAAGCAGTGGTTTAGGGATTGAGTTAAGTCGTTGACATGTGCATCGATGTCCGCGGTGGACTCGTACGTTGCAGGAATACCTACTAATTTCAGATTTTCCTTGGTCAGGGTTTTATACCTGATACGGTCCATCTTCCGCGGATTGCGTCGCGGTATAGCAGGAGTGACGTACGTGTGCAGTTGATATCGGATCCACCTGTGGTCGGAACATGATAGTTCGTCGGATACGTGCCAGCCTGACAGGTATTGAGAAATATTATCTGTTGCCAAGGTGAGATCTATGATGGTCTTTGCTTGTGCTGTAATAAACGTTGGCTTGGCGCCTTTGTTAAGTATTACAAGGTTGGTAGTGGAAAGATAGTTTAAGAGTTCCTCACCTCTATCGTTGGACTTATCCATGCCCCAGACACCGTGGTGCGCGTTGCTGTCCATGGAGATGATGAGTTCCAGCCCTTCCTTCTCGCAGTGGGTGACCAGTGCTTCCAATGCTGGAGTGGGTACGTTCTCATCGCCCGGCAGGTAGGCAGACGCTAGCACCACTGTGGGCAGGTTGTTAAAAGGGTCGGTAGGGAGCCTGACAGTTGTAAGGTCCCTAGAACAAAACTCATTGTAGCATTAAGGTTTATTGGTATAAGTATACAGGTACGGGGGTGACTTACGGTTGTATCCAGTATCGATCGGTATCCTATGTTTGAGAGACCACATATCCTGCTCCGCCTAATCCACGGCTCTTGGATAAGGGCTATGGTCTCGGTTTTACCCTCCAGCTGCCTGCGAAGCATAGCCGTCGCGGTCTGGCTGTGCTGGAGGTTTGCCTGAAGGGCTTTAAAGACGTTTGGGTGGTGGGCTGGCAGAGCCATCACTACCCAACAGCTGCTCCTCCTTCTCGGCGTTGATATCCCCCAACTTCCACCAATCCACGAGTTCGGGACTGGATGTACGAAGCTGGGGTTCGCTGCTGGTGGTCGGTTCCTGTTCCGAGGACGGAACTGGGCGACCCAGGTCTTGATGTACTGGCGCGCCAGACAAGTCTCCAGTGGCCTCGTGCTGGACGGGGTTTGGAGTCTCGTTGACGGCCTCAACGGCGTGACTTTCCGTTGGTGGGTTGGCGTCGTCAAAGAATTTGACATACACCGAACCCAACTTGTACCTCAGGCGCCTCTCCCTCTGTTTCAGGGTTTTGGCTTCGTGCTCTGGGATTCCCAGCACTAGCCAGATAGCGCCCTCTTTAACGGCCTCCTCCGCATGGTACAAGTTCCACGAGGTCACGTTGTATAAGTCTGCGTTTGCCTTGTGGAGTCTCAAACGCAGACGCTCGACTGTGCCGTCGGTGAAGTCCGGCACGTAGATTGCTCCTTTGACCCTTTTCGGGCTGTCCCTCTGCCGACATAAGGTCAGCTTGGTGTCAGGTCGGGGCGGTGTGATCTTGGTGATGGTGTGGCGGAGCCATTCCACCGAGTAGTCGTCCTCGCACTACATCTTGACGACTCCTTCGTTTAGGAAGGCCTTTCCTCGGAAGAATGGCGTACGAACGCTAGTGTCCTCTGAGAAGAGGGTAGCATCGTAGGCCTCCACGATGGACTTCTGTATGTGGGCCGAATCTTCTTCCGTGAGGAAGTAGAACGGCTCAGACGTGATGGCGACACAAAGGTCGTTGGTTTTTAGCGCGTCCGCGTATCTGATGGCGTTCGGCCCCAGAGACGAGCCACTCAGCTTGGCGCGTTTTCCCTCATCCCGGGGCGTTAGGGTGTCGTCAGGACGACTCCTCTTCCCCCCACTAGACGAAGTGGTCTTCGCAGCCACTTTGCCGCTCGCCTCTCTGGCCGCTTGGCGCTGCCATTTTGGCTTGCCCGCCCTCTTACCACGCGGAATGGGCTGTGCGCAGCGTGTAGCGTTCCCGCTTTCGGCTTTCGGGTCGCTTCGGGGAGCCTTTTCACTGAGTGCCTTACCAGCAGCAGGACTGGGTCCAGCGCTTCGGTTTGGCTCAGTTACAAGGGCCGCGGATGCCCTTGCGGGTTCCGACGGGGTCGAATGCCTTTCGGCCTTCGACAAATCCGTCCCCTCAGCAGCCTTCTGGCTTAGGCAGTACTTGTTTAGACGCGCGCGGTCGCGTTTCTCCTTCCTTGACGATTGCTGAGCAGCAGGTCCTGTTTTGGAGGTGGATGGTTGTGGCCCTTGGGATTGCTTGTCGGGCTGATTCCCCTTCTTCTTCTTCCTCCTCGGTTTAATGACGACCTTCCATACCGCCTCAGGTTGCTGAGTGCAGTTTGGCATGGCGTCTCTCAGCGTGCCGAGATCCAGGGGTTCGGACGAAGACGAAGCGATAGTAGTCCGCGCGCTACTAGGCGCAGCAGGACGATGGTGAGATGTGGGTTGCGCGCTGGATAGCGCAGCAACCTTTACCCGCGCGTCAGTCGCAGCAGGGTCGGTGGTGTTATTGTGGTCCCTTTTGGTATCCATAGGCTTGATGTAGAAGACTTCATCCCAGCAGTTACCCACCCTCCTTGGAGCCCGCAAAAGGGGACGCTGAGCGCCGAGTGCACTCAGCGCCAGGTTTACTGCTGGAACATAGGTCTCTTCCCACACAGTAGACGGAGCAGTCCCCCGTCGAGGTTTCGGCCGCGATTGTCTTCAGGCGGAGGGTATAACCACCTAAAGTCGCGAGCCAGCCACCGCGACGGAACCGCTCGCCTCCATGTGTTCGGAGACCTCGCCTGATAGCCCTCTGACGGGATATCTCAGCCGATTGAACGAAGGTGGCTAGTCTCCGTCCCCCCGTTTTAGCAGAAATCCAGACCAAAGAGGCGTGTTGCTTTGGAGTGACATCGCACACCGGTCATACCGCAGCTCAACCTCCAGGATTCCTTCATCCTCCCTTACGGGTCTCCACGCACGGCACAAACACGCGGGAGGCTAGCGCCCCTACTCGCTATCAGCGCAATTGAGCGATAGGCGAGCCTGCGCTCACACAGCCTCGAGTGGGACACAGTTCGGGTTATAGATATACATACATATATATTGTGTATAGGGAAGGATAAATTTACTTATATATAATCTGGATTTTTCGGCCAGAGGTTTTTGTTACGCCAATTTCTTAGGGAATTTGGCCAAAATCGGCGGCAACCTCGTGCAGGATAGTCCACTGGCCTTGTTTAGAGGATCTTTACGACTGTAGCGCTACTCCCTAAACCATTTGCCAGACCCAGCATCGGACAGATGCTGAGAATAGGGGCATCTTCAAGCATATCGGCATAACGAGTAGTATGCTTGATTCTACCCCCGCCCTTGAAATGGTTTTAGGCTAACTCGATTTCCCCACTGACTGGCGTCACTCCGGCTCTTTAGTTCTCGCTCGGCCGCGGCCGGTCTGCTGGTGAAGCAAAAAGGAGGGTTATGATTTTGACCTGTATGTATGTTTGTATGTGGGTATGGATGTTCATCTGTTCCCTCACAACTTCTAAACTAGTTATCATTGGACAATAAAGTAAGTAACTAAAAAAACAAAAAACTTGGTGGTGTCGTGTGGGGTATTAAATGAAAGAGCTAATTTAGCACATTTCAAATATGTAATCAGGTTCCGGTGGCGTAATGATTATGTTTTAGCGCCCAGCATGCGTGGAGATGCGGGTTCGAGTCCCGCCTGAGGCATAATTTTTTAAGTTTAAATACTGATATTATGTAATCACAATTATTACTGTTCCTCACGGCTTTGCTTGCAATCACCTGATAATAATAATTGCAAGAATTTATTTATTAAATCACTTCGAAACTAGTTAGTTATTATCATAATTGGACAAACGAGGTGTCCATGGGAGCCTTTATACCTAACAAGAATTGACATAACTCCAAAATAGACTAAATAAAAAAAAGACGTGTGGCACTCAGAGACTGCCGCGGTAAAGCTATTGCATAGCTTGTGTGCGTCAAACAGCACCTACCTCGTTAAACAGCACCCCACCCGTCAAACAGCACCCCACCCGTCAAACAGCACCCCACCCGTCAAACAGCACCCCACCCGTCAAACAGCACCCACCTAGTTAAACAGCACCCCGCTCGTCAAACAGCATCCACCTAGTTAAACAGCACCCCGCTCGTCAAACAGCACCCACCTCGTTAAACAGCACCCCGCTCGTCAAACAGCACCCACCTCGTTAAACAGCATCTTGCTCGTTGAACAGCACCCACCTCGTTAAACAGCACCCCATCTGTCAAACAGCACCCACCTCGTAAAACAGCACCCGCTCGTCAAACAGCACCTACCTCGTTAAACAGCACCCCACCCGTCAAACGGCATCCACCTCGTCGAACGGCACCCAACTTGTCGAACGGAACCTGCCTCGTCGAACGGCACCTGCCTCGTCGAACGGCACCCACTTAGTTAAACGACACCCACTTCGTCGAATGGCAAACGCCCCCCGCTCGTCGAACGGCACCCACCTCGTTAAACAGCACCCCGCTGGTTGAACAGCACCCACCTCGTTAAACAGCACCCCACTCGTCAAACAGCGCCCACCTCGTTAAACAGCACCTCGCTCGTCGAACAGCACCCACCTCGTGAAACAGCACCTCATCCGTCAAACAGCACCCACCTCGTAAAACAGCACCCGCTCGTCAAACAGCACCCACCTCGTTAAACATCACCCCACCTCATCAAACAGCATCCCACTCGTCAAACAACACCCAACTTCTCGAACGGCACTTGCCTCGTCAAACGGCACCCACTTTGTCGAACGGCACCCACTTAGTTAAACGGCACCCACTTCGTCGAATGGCAAACGCCCCCCGCTTTTCGAACAGCACCCACCTCGTTAATCAGCACCCCGCTCGTCGAACGGCACCCACCTCGTTAAACAGCACCCCATCCGTCAAACAGCACCCATCTCGTAAAACAGCACCCGCTTGTCAAACAGCACCCACCTCGTTTAACAGCACCTCGCTCGTTGAACAGCACTTACCTCGTTAAACAGCGTACCCGCCAAACAGCACCCCTCTCGTCAAACAGCACCCACCTCGAAAAACAGCACCCCTCTCGTCAAACAGCACCCACCTCGTTAAACAGCACCCCACCCGTCAAACGGCATCCACCTCGTCAAACGGCACCCACCTCATCAAACGGCACCCACCTCGTC
Organism: Anania crocealis; assembly: GCA_949315895.1. Lineage (NCBI taxonomy): Eukaryota > Metazoa > Arthropoda > Insecta > Lepidoptera > Crambidae > Anania > Anania crocealis. The sequence goes on from OX438881.1 coordinate 13,298,160, forward strand.
GAACAGCACCCACCTCATCAAACAGCACCCCACTCGTCAAACAGCACCCAACTTGTCGAACGGCACCTGCCTCGTCGAACGGCACCCACTTCGTCGAACGGCACCCACTTAGTTAAACGGCACCCACTTCGTCGAATGGCAAACGCCTCGTCAAACCGCACGCACCTCGTCGAACAGCCGTATCACCGCTGTGCCGGTCGAAGTGGGGAGCGTGAGGCTTTTTCGTTACGGAATTTCTGGATTCGGTCCCCGCGCTCAAGGCCCGCGATAGAAGCTATGCAATAGCTTAAAAATAAAGTTTAAAAACTAAAACCCGACTACTAAAAACACGCTCTATCGGTAAAGTACGAAACAAGAATATAGCCTCCGCTAAAATTGTTATGTAGCCGTGATCGTACCTATTCCACCTACAGTAGCAAAACAGATTCATTATTATAATAATATAATAAAGTCAAAGTGGCATACGATCGATTCATATAATTTTTGTCCGTTCCTTTCACCGCGCTCAACACGCTCTTTCACCGCGGGCGCAGCAGTGGGCGCAGTGAGCGAACTGAAGCTTTGGATGACGGTTCACACACTGACGGTCAGGTCAGTTTGGCGTGTCGCCGGGCTGGATTTATGATAGCCACAGAAAATTTCCGGGCGCGTCGTCAGTTAAAACTCTGAAGCGATGGTTCGCCACTGATGATCAAATTTTAGACGGACGCCAGTTCAACTGACGCAAAAAACAAACCGTCAATGTGGACCTTTAGCTTAAGTGTACGTTCATGCTGGTACTATCAAAGAGTATGTAACTAGTTTAAGAGACGAGACTCCTATACAAAGCCTTTGACTCCATTTACATGGCACTCCATTACCTACTTAAAAAACGTAATGTCAAAGAGACGTCAAATAATACAGTACTACCAACATAACGCACTTATAGTGTGCTAAATATTTTATCGATATCGATAAAATATATGCGATACAAATCGTTTTATGTATTATTTAACAACATTTTAGGCAAGTAAGATCGAGTTCAATTTTACGAGCCCAATGTTGCAAGTATAGTGGAATATATACCGTGAAATTTTAGTGGTTGTTTTCCCGCATTAAAATGATTCTATCTTAGTAGTACAGTAGATTTGTGCAGTTTTTTTTATTCAAATAAAAAAATAGCAGTTTCACCATTGTGATAAACGAAACTCGAAAGCAACCTCGAACCAATGGTACCAGCCGCGCCGCAGCCGGTCATTGCCCCTCGCGCGGTGCAGTTTATGCTGTATTACTTAGTGCGTAGAGCTTTTTTTGCTTTGAACATTGATTTCGTGCGGCAAGCAGTACCCAAACGCGTCACATTTCGTAAAGATACTATCGTATCTCACGCTTTTGAGTTGATGATTATTTTTTTGATTAGTTGAGAACGACGATGTCTTTATTTTCAAAAAGTAACTCGCACGATTCGATGGTGCTACTAAAGGTAAATCGTTCTGTTGCGGGAAAACAACCACTAAAATTTCACGGTGTATAGTAAAATAAATAACACAGGATAAATTAAAAACTTTTTATTTATAACTATTTTATTTTATGATTTTGTAATCCCATGTTGCTGTGCCTTTTTTATGAAATCAGCAGTTGATTCCTCAGCTTTTGATTAAGAAGTATTGATGCGATGGCATTAATTTCGGATTAAAAGATGAATAAGGCGAACTAGTAATAAATTCAGCAGACGATCTTTGATTGAAAGCTCTGTTCTCAAAGTGATTACCACATACATATTTTAATGCATGCAGTTTTTCTATAGGATTATACCTAGTCAGGTCGTAAGTTCTGTCACATGTGTCATATGAAATAATTTAAATATGTTTATTATTTATGTAACCATTTATATGGCAAAATGAACTTAATAAAACATTGATTCATATGGTAATAAAGTTTATTCAAAATGACCCCCGCGATTTTGAATACAGGCCTTCAATCTGCGCGGCCAGTCGTCTATCGCAGCACGAACAAGGTCCATGTCAATATAGGCGGCTGCCTTAATCAAGGATGCCTTGAGTGACTCCAAATCAGAATGAGGCTTTGCGCAGGCCTTTTCCTCCAAATGTCTCCAAGCTGAAAAAGGAGGGCCAGTTTTCGTGCCGGATGAAGTCGATTTTACGCGCCGCCAGCCAGTCTTGTGTGCTTTTCGCTCTATGAGCTGGCGCAGAATCTTGTTGGAATACCCAGTGCCCGTTATTAAACATGGTATGAGAAACAGGTTCCACAAGGTTCTTGAGGACTGTATTTTGATACACAACTGCATTCGTTTTTACGCCTTTCTCACAAAAATTTACCTCAGTTAAGCCCCAATAAGAGACTCCCAACCAAACCATGAGCGAGGATGGAAAATGACCTCGTTGGACACGCGGAATACGGTTGCTCGCTTCTTCACTGCTGTGTGCGTACACCTTATCAATTTGTTTGTTGTAGCTCTCTTCCACGGTGAAAATTATTTCATCCGAAAAAAGAATTTCCAGATGCTTTTTTCCCGCGTACCGCTTCAACAAAGCGCGGCATATCTTCAGTCTCAGGTCCATTAAACGAGCGTCCAAACGATGTCCTGTTTTTCTTCGATATGCCCTAAGCCCGAAGTCTTCATTTAACACCCTTTTCACCGTGGTCCTGCTTAACCCCATCTGAAGGGCCAACAGTTTCTGCTTACGTATGGGATTTCTTTAAATTCGCGCCTTCACAGCTTTTATCACTGCTGGAATCCTAACAGAGCGAGGGCGACTACTTCTTGACCTGTCATCTACACTAGAGTCTTCATTGTATCGTTTTATGGTACTATAAACGAATCTTTTGGTTATATTAAAATTTTTCAGTAAGTCGAAAATCTGAATAGGCGCGTAACCGCAACGATGCAACGCAATAACCGCGACATGGTCTTCTTTAAGTGTCCATTCCATATTTAAAAATGAGGAAAATTCTAAAAAGTACACATTTTTATTTTCATGATAAATTCGAAATTCGAATTCAATAAACTTTTTTGTGGCCAGCATTCTAAATTCAAAAGTTTTTATTGTGTGACAGAACTGATGACCTGACTATGTATATTTAATCTTCTTTGCCCACAACCTTAACCCACTGCCTGCATCTGAAAAATATTTTGAAATTAAAACAAATTTATTCTATATTCTAATCATAAAATAAAAAGTAAAAATATTAGTTGCTTGTTTTATTATTTGGAAACACCCTGACTACCCTTTCGTATGTTAATTTTCTTTCTCGTTACAGCTGGAATAAATTTCAGAATGAAATAAGCTAGCCCCTGGTACATTTTCTTTATCTTGTTTTCTAAAATTGATTACACCAATCTTGGCATTAATATTTTCGTAAAATATTGACTTTCACGAAACTAGTTTAGTGTTCGTAATTGATGTAGTAATACCCTAGCCCTAGATAGTGGTAAATAGTGTCGATATTTCTCTTACCGCATAACTAGTACACAACAAAATGTAAATAAAATACCAATTTGGTTGGTTCACGCTGCAAAATGAGAATATATATGATTAAAAATATTTATCTACATGCTTATCGGGTCTCATACAAAGGAAATTTCGCCATAAACTTTCTTTTATTGCAATTTATACGACTGGCTCGATCTCCAAAAATTTCACAAGTTAAAACCGATTTTTTCCTGTCATTTTTATAAACTGTACCTACTCACTGAATTCACTCGATCACCTGTACCTTACTCAACTTTAATTTTGTCACCAAGGCAATTTAATAAGCGTAAATCAAATAAAAAATTGTAACCTAAACAAACTCGCACAAGAAACAGAACAACAATAAGGCCGACGGGACGGACTATTGAATGAAATAAAGAGAAACTGCACCGAGTGAGTGAAATGCCAGTGTCCGCCATTATTTGCCACCAGGGACCGGAATACCGATATTTTTTTAATATCGATACGGAATATCGATATAAATACTGATATTTTGGTATCGATTTATCGATACCGATACCGATATTTTATTTGAGTACACGAATACCGATACATTATGGAAAAGTATTAGTACTGATACCGATACTGAAATACTGATATAATACCGATAAAACGCCTTTCGCGCATCCGTCTCCCAACGCTCTGCCTGCGCATCGTGCGCATCTTTCGTGCGGGTGATTTTGGCTTTTATGTGTTTGGTGTATTAAACCGAGACGAGTTAGTATTTCTTATTACACATTTCATTTTTCACTTATAATCATGTTTGTGTCTGTGTTCGTCGTTTTATAGAAATCTAGTTGTATAAGTAAGTTAATATTAATGGAAAAATATAACAGTCGCATAACTGAATAAAAATTTTGATTACAAATAATTAACGCTGGCCTAAATTTTCAGCACAATAACACAAATTAAAAATTGTCAATATTGTCACAAAAAAAAATTTCAACAAATTTCTTTTTTTCTACTTTGGATTGATAATAACAAATTTTAAACGTGATAATTGATTTGAAAAAAAAAAACTACTTAAATAATAGATGCCTGTGCCGCGCCTTCACCCTACGCCTCTTGTGTGTGTTTTATCCATAACCGTGTTTCCGATTAATACCTCACCTGAGATACTTCGGAACCCGGGATCCATGGGCCGGGGCACGGATAGACTGTGTAATAAAACAAAAAGCTACGGGAGGGAGACAGCTAGTTTCAAATAAAGAAAACTGCAATCAAAGTCCAGTCATTTTATAAGCTACGATTCCACATAAAGAAGCACAGACATATGTGTGTATATGACACACACACATAGCAGTCAAACCAAACTTACACCCCTCTTTTTGGTCGGGGGTTAAAAATTCATGCCACCAAGCGTGCCTCCCGGCAGCATGTCCTCCGTTCTGGCCCGGTCACTTTGTTAAGTATATTAATTACCTTATCTTTTGAGGTACACTAAGAATCTCTTCTAGGTACAGAAACACCTGAAGTACACAACTTTTACATTACTCGCAATAGCAAAAACGATTGTGACCGGACCAGAAAGGAGGACACCCGGCGGCGAAGTTTACTTATATGTTAGGAATTAATAAAAGAAAAATGAGAAGGTAGGGTCGTTTTGCTAGTTCGCGACCATGCGTTAGTTTCCGACCATTTGAGAGACCTGCCACAGAAAAACTAAGAAAACAAGAATTCTATAACTTTTTTCCTAACGAAATTGTCCTGTATGCAAAAAGGATAGATATACAATCTCAATCTATGACTTCTTAGATTGTCTGTCTCATTATTACATTAATAGTGAAAAAACGCTCAGCCATTTCACTCCCCACACCACTTGCCTGCGCACGTGCCCAAAGTTGCCAAAAATTAGCGAGCCATCGCGGCATTCGAAGTGAGTATTTATTGTTTCATTTGTTTATAAGTGATTGTTGATGGCTTAATTGCTACAAAAACAGTTTTACAACACATTTTGCAAAGGTTTTGTTGTGAAATATAGAAAAAGTAAGTAATTATGGAGTGGTCGCATATTAACATGTCAATTTTATAAAAAAATTCGTTTACGGCCAGGTGGTCGCAAAACTGACTTCCAGATAAGAAGTTTCTTTTGTTTTTCTTATTAATTTTATGTAAGGTTCTAAGTCGTGTGACTTTTGTTCTTCACTTTGTTAAGTAACTGATAGTGTCTGTTAGTTTGCGACCGGTAAATACTTATTAAATCTGTGATTTTGATCGCATAAAATAAACGCTTTTGGTTTACGACCGGAGCCGGTGCTAGCTTTCGGCCGCTTCCAAAATGTATGGAAAATTCATGGCCGTTAATTGGATGTACAAAAAACTAATAATTAGTTTTTTGTTTTAGTTTTAGTCGTAAAAGCAATTATTGCTTTTACGACCACTGTCTTGTACGTTGCATCTTTTCTAATTCACTTTGACGTTTGATTGTATTTCTTCTACTATAGCTTTGCCTAAGTGCACAGGTGAAAACCTGTGCTAAGCATTGGTAAACTTTTAACGCCTGTGGGCAAGTGTCCACCTTTAGTGGTTTATCCATATCTGCGGCCTCCGAAAGAAGTCACTTACAGTATGACTGGACTCTTGAGCGAATCTTTGCTTTTAGTTGATGGATATAAGTCTTATATGGATTTGATGTTAAGTTCTATTATGTGGGAGAAACTTGAAGAAGCTTCCCAAATGCGGCCCAGCCCAATTTAATCCTCCTATCGGAATCTTTTTCGAAGTTCTTTCTACCTAGCTGGGTTACCTGTTGTAAGTGAGGGTAATCCTGACATTTGAAAGCCTGTGAAATATTTTTCACTGAATGAACATTACACGAGACTCACTAAAAACCAAGACAATATATTCAAGACTGGTTTAGATGTTACACATTGCTCTAACACCCGTTTTCATGATGATAGTGAGTTTGTGGTGTTATCACCAAAACCTTCGCATGACCATTCGGTAAAAGTCTATGAAAATGGAAGTCTCTCTCGACTTTGCACATAGGCAGTATTGGACAAGGAGACCAAAACCAGGGCATGGTTTTGTTGGACGATGTCATGATTATTCCTTTTACAACAAGAAAAGCAAATTAAGAAACAATGAAATGATTATTAATTAAGAAACAATTAATAATTTTTGTTATAATCCTGAGGGAGATTGAGAGTTTCTATGGACAGTTATATTCCACGAAAACACATGTTGAAAGTAAGGCTAAAGACCTTAGAGCTAAGTTTACCCGACACTATTCCTAAGATATCCCGGACGTCAGCCTGTGCGAGATTAGAATGGCTCTTAAAAAGCAGCTTAAAAACAACAAGGCGGCGAGTGATGACGGAATCACAACAGAGCTCCTTAGAGCGGGCGGTAAGCCGATACTTAAGGCTTTTTAATTCTGTCATCCTCGAGGGCAAAACGCCAAAGGCATGAGGCAGAAGCGATGTGATGCTGTTTTTCAAGAAGGGTGACAAAATTCTATAGAAGAACTTCAGACCCATCTCGCTTCTGAGCCATATCTCTAAGTTGTTTTCGAGAGTCATCACGAATCGTCTCAGGTTCGATGATTTCTAACCTCCCAAAGAAGCCGGGTTTCGAAAAGGCTAATAGTACTATTGACCACATTCATACATTCATACGCTGCGGCAAGTTATACAGAAGATCGAAGAGTATAACTTGCCCCTTTTCTTAGCGTTCGTGGACTATGAGAAAGCCTTTAATTCGATTGAGACTTGGACAGTGCTGCAGTCTTTCCAAAGGTGCCAAATAGTCTACAGGCACATCGAGGTACTAAAGTACTTATACCAAAAACGCCACCATGTCCGTCCGATCACAGAACCAGAGCTCTAATCTGATCTAACTACAGCGAGGCGTGAGTCAGGGAGACGTTATTCTTTCGAAACTGTTCACAGCTGCATTGGAGGATATTTTCAGGCTTCTGGACTGGAATGGACGCGGCATTAACATTAATGGCGAATACCTAACACAACACACCTGCGATTTGCCGATGATGTAGTTCTTATGGCTGAGACCGTGGAAGACCTGAACTGAAAATTATGCTTGAAGATCTCGGTAATGCTTCTCAAAGAGTGGGCCTTAGGATGAACATGGACAAGACGAAAATCATGTTAAATGCCCATGTTGCACCCGCTCCAGTTAACGTTGGGAACATTGCACTCAAAGTTGTTGACCACTATGTTTACCTGGGACAGATAGTCCAGTTAGGTAAGTCCAACTTCGAGAAAGAGATCTCTCGTCGAATCTAGCTCGGATGGGCAGCGTTCGAAAAGCTCCGGCATATATTCGCGTCCGGAATATCTCAGTATCTCAAGACGAAAGTTTTTGACCAGTGTGTGTTACCAGTAATGACATATGGGAGTGAGACGTGGTCGTTTACTATGGGTCCATTGAGAAGGCTTAAGATCACCCAGCGAGCAATGGAGAGAGCAATGCTTGGTATTTCCCTGCTCGATCGAATCAGAAATGATGAGATCCGCAGGAGAACTAAAACAACCGACATCGCTCGAAGGATTGCATCGTTGAAGTGGCAGTGGGCGGGACACATAGTGCGGAGAACCGATGGCCGTTGGGGCGGAAAGGTTCTCGAATGGCGACCGCGTACCGGACGTCGTTCCGTGGGCAGGCCTCCTACAAGGTGAACCGACGATCTGGTCAAGGTCGCGGGAAGCCGCAGGACCGACCGATGTGAAGATTCTTGGGGGAGGCCTTTACCCAGCAGTGGGCGTCGTTCGGCTGATATGATGATGATGATGATGATTTAATGATTATAAATGAGAATTTTCAATTTATTTATTTATTGTTTTTAAATTAATAACGTGGAATAATCCACACCAGAGTGGTGGCCGCAATCTAGATAGGTATTGGTCGATTAATAAAATTAGCGGTCGCAAAGTGGCATTTCATCTATTTTTAGAAAATAAATTTTCTGTAATTTAATCTACAGCCACATATCACTAAATCTTGTTTTTAAAATAATCTTGATCGTATAAGGTATTGTCGCAAAAAGTTTCAGTTATTGGTAGATATATAAATATTGCCATTTTTGCCATCCAAAATTTACAACATCGCTAATCGGTAGCCATCTGACTAAATGACCCTATACTTTATTTGATATTTTAGCAACTTAATTGCACTTATAATATCAGTATATAAACTTGAAAAATTTTGTCTCAGGCGGGACTCGAACCCGCATCTCCTCGCATGCCGGGCGGGCGCCATACCATTAGGCCACCGAGACACTGCGACACGGCGCGAATTTTTCAAGCATATTCTTACGCTATAAGCCAGCGTTGTATCATCAAATGTTAGGAGTTTGCACCCTTAACACCCGAAAGAAACATCTTTGCAGATGTTTGACAGTCAGTTAAGATAAAACAGCTATTTATATACTTTATTTGATATTTTAGCAACTTAATTGCACTTATAATATCAGTATATAAACTTGAAAAATTTTGTCTCAGGTGGGACTCGAACCCGCATCTCCTCGCATCGATGGCGGGCGCCATACCATTAGGCCACCGAGACACTGCGACACGGCGCGAATTTTTCAAGCATATTCTTACGCTATAAGCCAGCGTTTATATTAGTATATAAAATTTTTAAACAGTGTTCTGTTTTTGCCGTCCCATGATCGATCAAAACGTAATATCAAACAAAACTAGGTGGGGTTCTGCGACAACGTGCATGAGAATTATGAAAGATCAAATGCGCCGTTGCCGTACCGCCGTGCCAATCCGCCGCGGTGTACGTGACGTGCGAACTGGCAACGTCGCGGCGTAGCCTAGCATATATCAGTACTGGGTATCGATAACATTATCGATATTTTTATACTAGTACTCATGTTAGCGATACAAATATCGGTATTTATCTCAGTTATCGATTCCAATATCGATATTTTCTTCAAAATATCGATATTCAGCAAATATCGGTATCCGGTCCCTGTTTGCCACGCAAACTTCATAATTTTTTTTTTGTTTTTTGTTTTTTTTTGTTTCTAGTTGCGTTAAACTGGTACTATGAGTTCATAAGAGTCGCTAGCGATAGCTAGATATACAGAACACAATTTTGGCTAGATAGTTCACGTAACGTGCCTAACTTCACACCTAATGTAGCTGTTTCTTTCTAACCATATTAAATAGACAGAGTACAGTAGATTTACCCAGAACAGCTTAAATAAAGAATATACAATCATCACTGACCTCTATAATACAAGTCCCTCAGAAAACAAAATATCTTGAAATTCTAGCAATTTTAAGTTTTTTTTATACTTAACGGCACTGCTACACAAAATTGTTGGTATACTGCACTTTTTCAAAGCAGTGCATGAACTATGTTTAATAAAACAGTCATCAGAGAAGTGTTTTTAACAGATGTAATCATATTTTTTCGGACGCCAACTAGGCTTGTTAATATTTTTCAGCCATCATTCCAGTCTTCTGTTATCAGTTGGAAACCTGTAAATTAGTAATCACTATTTAACAATTTGTCTTCATTGATTTCCGTTCTTAACCCCTCAACTACGAAGCGGTGGCTGCGTATAGTATTAATTCACTAACTGGTGTGAGAGGTTAAAAGCAAATAGATATTTGATTGGAAAAATATCGATAAGTTTTATCGACACGGAACTTTACAGCACTATTGAATTTTATTGTACCAGTAATAGAAAGACAAAATGTGTTGTAATCACGTATAACATTAGTGAGAGATTTATAGGTGCCTGTAATATCAATAGAAGTTTAATTTGTTGAATATTAGCTGTAAATTCACTTACTTGTGAAATGTAACCCCACTTTCCTTCTGGTAACGAGTTTTGCATAACACGCACTCTTTCATGGTTTACCTATAAACTAACACCACTTATTAATGTATCAACTATACTCGTATTAATACGACACAATAAACAAGCTTAATTTTCGTTAAACCTTAAAAATCACTCACAAACACGGAGACAATCAAAATCAAGTACCGGCCATATTGCAGTTACCGTCAGGGGCCTAATTCGCGTAACCGATTACCGAATCGCAGTTCGATCGTGATTCAATTGTTGGACGATTTTGACATTTAGCTCATACTAGAACTGTCAAAAACCTGTCGTTCAATTACGATTGTGATACGATTCGGTTACGCGAATTAGGGGCCAGATTTAGTTCCTTTCCCACGCATTGGGGGCGCTTCAAATTGGCACAGTAGAGAGCTGTCATTATAAAGGGTATCATTGGTCCAGTTTATTATAGGTCAGTGACAATCATCGATACTAAAATAACCCGACTTATTTTAAATGTCGCAGAGCAGTGCTTATAACTAAACATTTTGATAACTTTTAAAATATATTTGGTTATTATTTTGTTGTAAGTAAAAGATAAAAAAAAAGGTAATGCAGAAACGTTACTTCGTAATGTCCCGCCACATGAGTAAAAATCCCTACAGAGTACAAGCTTCTTGACTTTTAAACTATTCTGATAGGGCTGACACCTGTTGCAAGTCAAAAAAAATATGTAGTAAAAATTAAATACGGTAAGTACGAGTACCTACCTAATGCTAAAAAGTATATTTCAAAAGGTATAATATAAGGTTTAGTGTAATTTGACAATACTAAAGTTAAATTAGTTTATAAATGGCTAACCTATTTTTCTTCAAATACTTATTTCTTAATTTTTTTAAATAATAATAATAATAATAAATTTATTTATCTTCCACACTTAGACACTAAAGTACAGAATATTAATTTAACTAAAGTACAGAATATTTATTTCTTTTCTAAACAGTAGTTAGCTTTGATGGGGTAAAGTGGTATTACTCAAAATAAGTGTATAAATAGATAAATAAATGTTCGATCTTGTATTAATCTTTAGTCATGATTGAAACATGGGTATAATTGAAACATGTCTGATTGTATGGGACATGATAATCTCTTTTTATGCTGTAATACGAGTATGCCATTCAAGTTCATGAATGCATAAGAACCTTGTTAATTATGTGAAATGTTAATTCTTAGTTTAATTTGTTTCTATTAACGAGACATGAAAAAGAAATTAAGCTAACCTATAATACCAAAACTTTGTTTCAGTGATAATTTAAAAAATAGACATTGTAACATTACCAAATTTTTATGATCTTATTGTATACCTGTTAAGTTATAGATAACCGTTTAAACCTATTAAAATGTTTAATAATTCGAAAGATATCTAAAGTGTTTCAATTAATACTATATACTGTTTCAACTGTCCCTAGCATGGGGTCAATTGAACCGCTTTTCCCGAACCCCTTCTTTTGATAATAACAGCGTAGTTCATTGAGATAGAGCTACATCTTATATTTTATTCATAAGACAGATAACAGTACTTGTTATGGTTAAAATAGTTAATCTGTAAGTTTAAAAAAGATACTTCACAATACGCATTCAAAGTGAAATTGTTTCAATCGTACCCAGTCTACCCTACTTAATATTATTTAATATCTAATTATTTCCTTCCGACGACGGGCAATCCATATCACATATCGGATGCAGCAGAAGTGAACCTTCCTTCTCACTATCCACTGCAACCGACACAACCAAACTTAAGATGACCGTAAACCCTCCTTCTTACGTTTCATCTTAAAGCGTCACTCACTTATACCAATGCGAGTATGTCTGCAATATGGGCAGTGAACCCTCCTTCTCACTCTCCATATGACAGACTATGAACCTTGAGATGATAGTGAACCCTCCTTCTCATGGGCGTAGCCAGGCATGGGCTCAGGGTGGGGCAGCAGTCTAAAATATGACTAGCGAACTATTCCCGCAGTCTTGCCCCAGTTAATTTTTTCATACAAAAGGGTTACACCCCATAGCACCTTGTATCTCATCATCATCATCATTAGCCTATCGCAGTCCACTGCTGGACATAGGCCTCTCCAGTTGCACGCCACTTAGGTCGATCCTCGGCTTCTCGCATCCAGCTCCTGCCAGCCATCTTGCGCAAATCATCACTCCACCTAGCCTGAGGGCGTCCTACAGTACATTTGCCGAGACGCGGTCTCCACTCAAGAACTCGTTCACCCCAGCAGTTGTCGGTTCTGCGGCTAATATGGCCAGCCTACTGCCACTTCAGCTTGCTTATCCGGTAGGCTATGTCGGTAACTTTAGTTCTCTGCTGGATCACCTCATTTCTGATTTTATCCCTAAGAGAAACTCTTTCCATAGCCCGCTGAGCGACATTGAACTTGTGGACTAGCCGTACCTCAGTGTCCACATTTCGGCTCCGTATGTCATGACGGGTAGGACGCACTGATTAAAGACTTTCGTCTTGAGGCATTGTGGGATTGACGATAAGAAGACAGGACGTAGTTTTCCAAATGCTGCCTAACCCAACTGAATTCTTCTGTTCCCTCATCCTCAAAGTTGTTTCTACCTAACTGCAATGTCTGCCCAAAGTACACATATTTTTGAACAACTTCGAGGACGGCGCCGTGCACCGCAATCGATTCCGGTAGTACATGTTCATTGAACATAACCTTGGTTTTATCCAGGTTCATCCGCAAGCCGATGCGTACAGAAGAGTCAGCCAGGTCATTCAGCATCTGTTGTAGGTCCTGCAGCGTTTCTGCCATAGTGACGATGTCATTTGCAAATCGCAAATGAGAGATGTATTCGCCATTGATGTTGATGCCTCGTCCTTTCCAGTGAAGCGTCTTGAACATATCCTCCATTGCATTTGTGACCAATTTCGGGGATATGACGTCCCCTTGTCTCACTCCTCGATGCAACGATATAGGTTTTGTTTGCTGATTCTGTACTTAGACGGACATGGTGGTGGCTTCGTAGAGACGTACGCTCATCACTTGGACGTACCGCCAATCTACTTGGCAACGCTGCAGGGACTCCAAAATGGACGAGAGCTCGATCGAGTCGTAGGCTTTCTCATAGCTCACGAATGCTAGACTTATGGGCTGATTGTACTCTTCGGTCTTCTGTATAATCTGCCGCACTGTGTGGATGTGGTCTATGGTGCCGTATCCACTCCGAATCCAGCCTCTTCTGGTGGTTGGGATTCGTCAAGTCTTCGCGCAAGGCGGTTCGTGATGACTCTTGAAAATAGCTTATAGACGTGGAAGGGAAATGGGTCGATAGATCTTCAGCAGGGTCTTATCTCCCTTTTTGAAGAACAGGACGACCACACTCTCCACGCCTCCGGAGTTCTCCCTTAAGTCAGGACAGCGTTAAAAAGCTTTTTAAGCTCCCTCAGTAAGCGTTTACCCCCAGCCTTTAGCAACTCTGTTGTAACGCCATCCTCTCCAGGGGCTTTTCCATTTTCCAGATGTTTAAGAGCTATCACGATTTCGTCAATGCTGACGTCTGGCAGGTCTTGAGTGTAGTGGCTCTAGGGTTCTCATTTTCGGGATCACGTCGAGGTTGTGTTTGTTAGTCAGTTGTTATCCGAAAAAATCTTTTCCAATGAGCGAGTCTGTCTCCGGAGAATTTGCACCATGCGTCAGTCTTCTCGCGATTTGTGGCATTGTAAAATCAACTTTTAGAGCGTCAGCTATTACTTGAACTCCAGCTATGAAACTGCCGCTGTGATCGTCCACATTTTCACAATGTTTTTAAAATAAAATAGTAAACAAGCAAACAATGCGGATCGTGCCGCGATAGAAGAAGCAAGAAGCTCTGCGCTGCGCGGATGCGGACGGGGGCGCGGCGGGTGGCGGGTCGCTTTCATTCTTAACTCAACCACTCACTCACACACAAACGAAAAACAAAAGGATTTTGAAAGAGGAAAAGTTTTTGTTTTCATCGCTTTTTTTGTGTCCGCTGTCGAGTGTGAAATTTCTTACGGGTTAAGTGTTGTAGTTAGTACCTAGCTTAGTTTATTTTTTTAGGTTTAATTATGTAGGTACCTTACAGGTCAGATCCAGGGTGGGGCAAGTGCCCCACTCTGCCCCACCGTGGCTACGCCCATGCTCCTTCTCACTTTTCATCTCAAAGCATCAGGCGTAATTTTTATTTATTAATGAGTAGGTAATATTACGTACTGAGTTGATAGTTTCAGCTCTGTTATTAAATATTTTTTATTTAATTCGTACTTGATTCTACTTACATATACCATCCATGAAAACCTCTACCTATTGGCAGGTGATATAGTGTAGTGAAATATTATAAGAAAAGGAGCTGTCCCGTCGTGGCTACGCCCACTGCACTTTTTCGTCGTGGGATAAAAAAACAGGAATAAAAGATAAATCATTAACGATTCTTAGACCTACCCGATAGGCAACACAAAATTTCATGAAAACCGGTCCAGCCGTTTTGGAGTAGTTTGGTAACAAACACCACGACACGAGAATTTTATATATTAGATTTTGAATCAGTCGATCGTATTTTTTTATTAACTAAAATGAATATTGATAATTAATGTACAGTGCTATTTTCTGACAATTTATTTCACGATACATTTTGAAAACAATTTGCATAAAGATGAGGCCAAACGACCGTCATTTGATTGATTTGACCGTATTTTGAGTTGTGATTTTTGGTCAAAAGATATTCTCTAAATTCATTTTGCGTCGCGCGTCGCCGTGTAGCACAAACATGACTTTTGTATGAAATCGAATGCAGCGTGAAGTAAGCGACTCATTTTAGGCCAGTGGGACAAAATTGGAACACTGCAACAATTTCCTCGCTTTTTAGGGAAATGTCATTTTACTTGCAACATTATATCAACGCTTGTGTGTGTGCCAACTGACGTAATTACGTGATGTTTGCGCACAGAAAGATAAGTAAGTGGCTTTGAATGTTTAGCGAAATTATGTGTGAAACTATCGTTCTAAGCGTTATTATTCTAAGCTATTTAGAGTATTGGTTTTGAAAAACAAAATGTCGAAAAGAAGATATTAGCATTAAATATGTTAACGGCTACTGCATATCAAGATTGACGTTGCATATTAGTGCTCATTCAATGAGTTTGCTTAGTTAAACGAAATCTCCAAAAGAAAAATCTGTTTGACATATTTCACAACATCACATTCTTCTAGTCTAGCAGTTCAACTAAACACATAAAATGAAATATTTATTCATAAAACTAGCTTACCGGCAGTCAAAATATCAAAGTCTGAAACATTTTTCTTAACAAACTTAAATCCACCATAAACTAGGATTGCAAGTTTGTAACGCACTGGTTCTCATTTAATATGAGACAATTAATAAAACTAGTTAGGAAAGTAACAAAACAAACAACAATAGATCATCCAAACAACAAAATCTGCCACATTAACAAAATAATAACCAAATATATTTTAAAAGTTATCAAAATGAAATGCGCGTCAGTTCGCGAGCGAGACAGAGACAGGAGACAGAGAGCATAGGTACATTACAGTAAAGCGTCAAGTGATAGTCGCGGTCTTCAGTCTCGTACTCCTGTCTCGTTCGCTGTCGTTGTCACGGCGCGAACCGCCACCTTAGGCCTCGGCCTCGAATTTCGCGGGCAGCGGCCTGGGAGCGGCGCGGCACTGCAAATGTATGGACAAGTCGCGCGACAGTGGATCGACGCCATACAGGCGAAGGGACTTAGGCAACTTAAAATAACAAGACTCAAAGTTGAAAAACTAGTTATGCCATCGCATAGGCCTTGTTATTAGCTATAAAAAAAATATAACCATTTTTTTTATTGGACTCTTATTTTGCGAGATACAGTCATAAACGTGATTTCTTAGTATGGAGACTGACATAAAAAGTGATGTATCTCCGAAGTCCCTCCGTGTTTCAATTTGTTTTTTTTATATTGTGATAAGACTAATACGTGCTACATTTCCTCCAAACAAACAAGGTGTGCCTGACGCATGCGTTTTGAGATATAAATTTTGAAATCAGCTTTTTCGCTTATACTATGAAAGTACGTTATTACTTCATACATTAACATTTAATTAGCGCATTTCTTAATGTTCAGGACACACATCATCGCCGCACTGATAACAGTTAACAATAAACCTATTTATGTTGCCCTTAATCCCCCAATCGTTTGGCAGGCTATGAATTATGAACTAATAGGTGAGGTGATTAAGAAATTTCTGTTTGCAGAAGTTTCATAATCACCTCACTTTATGTGTTTGCATTACTGACTTTTTTTGTAATGCTAATTGACAGCTTTTAATTACCTTTGTATCTTTAATGACTTCAATAATTATAACTAAATATGGGAATTTGGTCCGTACTTCCATAATTTAAATCATTTAAATAGTTGCTTTGCATGATGTACATTAGTTGTAATTTCATTGCCCTTAATCCCCATTAACAATGGTTTGGCAGGCTATGAATGATGAACTAATAGGTGAGGTGATTAAGAAATTTCTGTTACGCAGAAGTTTCTTAATCACCTCACTTAATGTGTTTACATTACTGACTTTCTTTTGTATGTTTTTCTTTGTATTTCTATGCTTTATAGAAGCATTAATGTTCTTACAATTTAAAAATATTCAATAAATAACCATGCTCATGAATCATGATCTAGAAAAAAGTTAAGAACTTTTAAATCAAATTAATTAATTTAGAATAATATGTTTATTAATAGTGAAATTAAAGAAAAACACACGTTAAAAATCCACATAATATTCCTGTCCCAGATTCTTATCTAAGGTGCAATGTTTACAATAACTAAAATAGACTTACAGACTAAAACATGTTACTTTTCACAATGCATATAAATTATTTACACGGAAAGATATCTCAGGTGCAATGGGATAATTTACAATAACTAAAATAGGCTTACAGACTAAAACACGTTACTTTTCACAAAGAATATAAATAATTTACACAAACATATTATACAACAAAAGTTAGAAAATACACAAAGTTTAGAAATTTAGTTTAAAAAAAATTAAGTCCATAAAAGGTTAATCACTAAAAACATTGTCTTCATCGTCAGTTTCTAATTCTGATTCGCTATTGGCAGTCAGATTCATTACATCACAAAATTCAATTTGATTTTCTTCACTAACCAGCATTTCAAAAACTTCAATAAACATCTGTTTTTTAACTTTTTGATCCATTTTTGGTCGTATTTTAGATAGAACAGGATTTAAAGAGAGACGAAGATTATGCAAAATGTTCTCTTTACATGAAATACTGCTATTTTTTCTTGAATGGGACTCTCTGTATTTACGGAAATCCTTATTTCTCGCTTCAGATGCCTCTTCTGACAAAAAACCTATTGGCACTATCGATAGGTGTTCAATTGTATGAGTGATCCATGAATAAGTAATTTATGGATACTTACAGGCATGTAATACCAAGGGTAAATATCAGTGAACTTTTTTGCCGTATCCATACAGTACTCATGAAATTTATTGGTACAAGACTCGCCATAAAAACAGTTTGTAAATCTGAAGCAGACAGACTTGAAACACTCGATTTTTGATGGTACACACTTTGGTTTGATGCACCATCAAAACCCCATTTGCTTATCAAGACGAGATTTTCTTCTACATTTTTTTCTAAAGATAATGACTATGATCCTCTTCGTAGTAAGGTCTAATAAATCTTGTAATTTTATTTTAACTGATGCGTCTGCGATTGTTTAAGCACTTTTGTCAGGATAACACTTTTTCTTTTCTTCTTGAAGTTTGTAGTAACTTGGGTATTTACGTAATCCTTCTTTCTCACTAAATTCTCGTAGTGTTATGTAACGCCACTTGGAGAGTCTCAAAGTAATGAACAAAGCTAGTGCTTTTTGAGCTGAAACTTCTTTTGTTACTCCGGTTTCAATGAATTGTTCACTTTCGATGCTTGGTCGGGATGTTCCATAAGAAACTTTAAAATTTAAGCAACATCATGTTTCCCAGAAGACCTTAGACTGGTTTCAGCAGAAAACACAAGTTCTTCCGTGCTACAAGAGCTGCATAATGATTCAGTCCGTCTTCTTTTTTGTTTATTACATAAATCTTCAAAAGATTTGCGGCTATCCATTGAAGTTGACGTAGATGCGTCTGACACTCGAGGCACTGGTTCCGTTACAATATTTGTTGAAGACTCCGATACTTGTTGGATTATCGCAGTCGCTTCCTCAGTAGACTCGATTGTATCCTCTTCGATGGGAGAATTGAGAAAATAATTTTCTTTCAAACATTCTGGCCATTGTACATCTTTTTGCAGCCAGGAGCAATTCTTTTTCATAAACTTTTCTTGGCTTCTTCCAGACTTGGTCCACTTAACATGGACTCGGTAACAGAATTTACGGCAGCATTCTTTCAATTCTTTTTTAACACTGTCACTTAACTGGGTATTACTGTTTGTTATCAACGACCTTCGCGTAAGGAAACGTAAAGGTCAAGATAAGTAGCGAAACCACGGAAAGACAATGACAACACTCGGACGAGGATGAAATTACAACTAATGTACATCATGCAAAGCAACTATTTAAATGATTTAAATTATGGAAGTACGGACCAAATTCCCATATTTAGTTATAATTATTGAAGTCATTAAAGATAAAAAGGTAATTAAAAGCTGTCAATTAGCAATACAAAAAAAGTCAGTAATGCAAACACATTAAGTGAGGTGATTATGAAATTTCTGCAAAACAGAAATTTCTTAATCACTTTACCTATTAGTTCATAATTCATAGCCTGCCAAACGATTGGGGGATTAAGGGCAACATAAATATGTTATCAGTGCGGCGATGATCTGTGTCCTGAACATTAAGAAATGCGCTAATTAAATGTTAATGTATGAAGTAATAACGTACTTTCATAGTATAAGGGAAAAAAACTGATTGAAAAATTTATATCTCAAAACGCATGCGTCGGGCGTGTCGCAGGCATTTTGTGTGAATCCGCCGTTTACATACGGCGTCGTCAGTTTAGAAACACTCGCTGATATGTAATATGCCGAAGGCAAAATGACAACTCGTTCAATTGTCACAATTTCTACGTTGGTTGTAGTTTTAAGGTGACCATGAACAAAGCACAGTTTGGACAAATCAGAATTTAATTCGGCAATTTATAACATAAACACACATTGAACTTCTTAGGATAACAATATGACACTGTCAAATTAAAACAACTAGGTACCCACCCACATA
The DNA here is from genome assembly GCA_949315895.1 of Anania crocealis. Classification (NCBI taxonomy): domain Eukaryota; kingdom Metazoa; phylum Arthropoda; class Insecta; order Lepidoptera; family Crambidae; genus Anania; species Anania crocealis. The sequence goes on from OX438881.1 coordinate 13,317,679, forward strand.
AATCATATTTTGAAGTCTGACATTTTCATCACAGTTATAAATTAGATATTTCAAATATTATCAATAAATCATTATTTTAAATAACCTTAACCACACATATAACTTAAACCACCTGTAAACCGAAGCCCACGTTACTGGACCATTATGTATAACATCATGGCAGTGTTATTAATTTTTTTAATAAAAATATTTTTTGAAAAAAAATATTTTTTTATTCAGACTTTTAATTTTGTTACACGCTGTGACGCGCTTAGACGTATTATTTTGCTGCGGTGGGGTCTCGGTTGAATGGACCTTACACAGCTACATCTGTGGGCGTCACAGCGTCTTTCAAAATAAATAGCTGAACCGATATTCAATGTTTTAATTAAAAAAATAACATTGCCAAGATGTTGTACATAATTAATACATAACGTGGGCTTCGTTTTATAGGTGGTTAAAATTGCACCGTGTATACTTTCGCACTAATTTTAAATCAATCCAGTTATATTTTTTTACCTTCTGTATAGGCAATTTCTAAATACTTTTCAAAAAAAAAGTATTATGTCGTAATATTCTTCTAACGGTATCACACGAACCGTTGGCCTGTCAGGGCTAGCTTTTTTTAAGATAAGATAATCCACATGACCAATACTCATTGCCTCTTTTTTTTAACAATAATACTATTCGGGGGTCCTTCGAGAATCAGATTCATGGACACTTTAGCTTTTTTTAGGTTCCGGATAACCTTAAAACTCTTCTCAATTCCACGGCTTTTTTATTGCTCCTGCTTAAATATCTTAAAACTTTTTTAATTCACTATGGTGTATGTCCCTAAAACTAATAATTATTTTGATAAAAATCTTTTTAATACGTATTATTTAGCTCTATTTTCGATAAATTTTGTGTCACAAATTACTACTGGACGCCATTTTGTTTGTTTTGATCAACAGCGACGCGCGTGGTATAAAACAAAACTAAATTCTTCAATTTGCCTCGGCATTATGTTTAATGCGTTTTAATCGTCAATCAAATATTTAGGCATAATATATAATGACACGGCAATATACATTTTGCCTTCGACATATTACATATCAGCGAGCCTTTCTAAACTGACGACGCCGTATGTAAACGGCGGATTCACACAAAATTCCTGCGACAGGCGCACCTTGTTTGTTTGGAGAAAATGACAGTTTGCTTCCAGTTTGCCTCTCTATACGTTTTAAATGGAGTGTCCATAAAGCGCGTAGTACGCAGTTTGCGACGTTTCGCTTTCCGACTCATTTTGTGTGCGCCTGATCGATACTTACGCCACTCGAGCGAGAGTCAGTCAGCGAACAGCGAACAGTCAACGAAGACGTCTAGACAGGGCAATTGTGCGGCGTGTGAGGGGCGAGACGCGGGAAAGCCGAGCCCGAACTGCGAACAAAACGATGTTAGTAGTTCGGGACACAGCATTCAGGGCTAACAAACGTTTGTGTTTTAAATTATTTTATATTTGTTAATTTAACTGGTGCATATGACGTGTTTTGTGTAGAGTGCACACAATGATAATTTTGTTTTTGTCATGTCATGTCACGTTAATAACGCCAACAATAGGTAGGTTAAGGCTAAAGATATCTTTTATTATTTACTAAGGGTGAATTTCGGAATGGTGGTCGTAATTATTTTTGAAGTGAAAACTTCTTTAGCGGCGCTGAGCACTTTTTGTTGGATGGGTAAAAACTTCCAAACTCGCGTCAGGGTCACGTGATGCTGATCGAAAAAGCGTAAGATCGAGGGGAAGGGAGAGGAACTAGTATCTCCCACTCTTTCTACCGTGCCTGAGTGTGCTGTTTTCTATTATTTTTGAAGTGAAACTTCTTTATCGGCGTTGGAAAAAATTTACCGTCACGTTTTGCGTCAAATTTTCGTCACATTTTTCGGTTACGCGCCATCTTTTTCTTGCCCCTACCACGGTTGGTTCAGACGATAGCAAAAAGGTAAAGTGAAATCATATTTAACCAATTTTAGGAATTTAACCAATTTAACCAATTTAACCAATTTAACCAATTTAACCAATTTAACCAATTTAACCAATGTAACCAATTTAACCAATTTAACCAATTTAACCAATTTAACCAATTTAACCAATTTAATCAATGTAACCAATTTAACCAATTTAACCAATTTAACCAATTTAACCAATTTAACCAATTTAACCAAATTAACTAATTTAACCAATTTCTGGAAAGTTGCGTCAAATTTTCGTCACATTTTTCGGTTACGCGCCATCTTTTTCTTGCCCCTACCACGGTTGGTTCAGACGATAGCAAAAAGGTAAAGTGAAATAATATTTAACCAATTTAACCAATTTAACCAATTTAACCAATTTAACCAATTTAACCAACTTAACCAATTTAACCAACTTAACCTACTTAACCAACTTAACCAACTTAACCAACTTAACCAACTTAACCAACTTAACCAACTTAACCAACTTAACCAACTTAACCAACTTAACCAACTTAACCAACTTAACCAATTTAACCAAATTAACCAATGTAACCAATTTAACTAATGTAACCAATTTAACCAATTTAACCAATTTAACCAATTTAACCAATTTAACCAATTTAACCAATTTAACCAACTTAACCAACTTAACCAACTTAACCAACTTAACCAACTTAACCAACTTAACCAACTTAACCAATTTAACCAATTTAACCAATTTAACCAATTTAACCAATTTAACCAATTTAACCAATTTAACCAATTTAACCAATTTAACTAATTTAACCAATTTCTGGAAAGTTGCGTCAAATTTTCGTCACATTTTTCGGTTACGCGCCATCTTTTTCTTGCCCCTACCACGGTTGGTTCAGACGATAGCAAAAAGGTAAAGTGAAATAATATTTAACCAATTTAACCAATTTAACCAATTTAACCAATTTAACCAATTTAACCAATTTAACCAATATAACCAATTAAACCAATTTAACCAATTTAACCAATGTAACCAATTTAACCAATTTAACCAATTTAACCAATGTAACCAATTTAACCAATTTAACCAATTTAACCAACTTAACCAATTTAACCAATTTAACCAATTTAACCAACTTAACCAACTTAACCAACTTAACCAATTTAACCAATTTAACCAATTTAACCAATTTAACCAATTTAACCAGTGTAACCAATTTAACCAATTTAACCAATTTAACTAATTTAACCAATTTCTGGAAAGTTGCATGTAGATCATTTTTCGAAAAATAAGGCCATAAAGAAGTTTCACTTCTTACGTGTGTACACTAGTACACGCACAACTTTTTTTAATAAGATGAATAGTTGTCAATTTTGAGGTTAATTGGAGTGCTGATTATGAAAATGCTATCCTTTTTTAAATTCAAGATGGCGGACGTAATTTTATTATAATTTGTAAAATCGAGTGTTTAACTGCAATAAATAAATATTTTTAAATATTGATTACTCGTGACAACCCTGGCTGTCAATGAGACCAAAGGTCTATGTGAGATCAAAGGCGTCGGACGACTGTATGGTTTTCCGGTGAATTGCTCATGTCGACCCCTGGTTGACATGGTAATTTGGCACCAAAGCGTTCGTGTCGCCCTGTAGGTGACACGAACGCGGCGCGCGGCGCGGCGACTAATAAATTGAAATATGTGCATCTCTCTTATCCTCAGGTCCGTTTCATAAATTTGTCTCGCTTCTCCATTAAATGTGTCACTAGTACCTACGAGTACCATGCCACAAAAACATAACCGTAGTGAAAAAAACTTGCAGAAAAAAATCGACAAGTGGCAGTTGCGTGCCCACCAAGTGCTCACTTGAGTCGCGGTTGCTGTCGTCCGAGTTTTTGTGTGTTATTTAAGAAGTTTTCGCTGGATTTTGCCGAAATTTATAACAATTCAATTGGTAAGTAAACGACAAATATGTATTATTAAACATTCCACCATAGAACACAGAATTTGACTGTTTTTGAAGACCAAAACATTCTGTGAAAAATGGCGTTCTTTTTAAATAGTATGTTCGTAATTTTTAAATAGGTATTGTGTAAATATTTTTAAAGTGTATTTTTATAGAAATCGCAATTAATAGGTAAGATAAACTTATAATTAGTTGGAATAATAAATTTAATTGTAAAATACTATGAAGTGAAACAAGGATTACATTTTCAAACAGACTCCTCTCGTAAGTGGCCATGCCTTTACGGTTACCATCTGGTCACAGATTATTTGTTTATTATTGGTTTTAGGTTTTTGAAGTGAAAACTTCTTTAGCGGCGCTGAGCACTTTTTGTTGGATGGGTAAAAACTTCCAAACTCGCGTCAGGGTCACGTGATGCTGATCGAAAAAGCGTAAGATCGAGGGGAAGGGAGAGGAACTAGTATCTCCCACTCTTTCTACCGTGCCTGAGTGTGCTGTTTTCTATTATTTTTGAAGTGAAACTTCTTTATCGGCGTTGGAAAAAATTTACCGTCACGTTTTGCGTCAAATTTTCGTCACATTTTTCGGTTACGCGCCATCTTTTTCTTGCCCCTACCACGGTTGGTTCAGACGATAGCAAAAAAGTAAAGTGAAATAATATTTAACCAATTTAACCAATTTAACCAATTTAACTAATTTAACCAATTTAACCAATTTAACCAATTTAACCAATTTAACCAATTTAACCAATTTAACCAACTTAACCAACTTAACCAACGTAACCAATTTAACCAATTTAACCAACTTAACCAACTTAACCAATTTAACCAATTTAACCAATTTAACCAATTTAACCAATTTAACCAACTTAACCAACTTAACCAACGTAACCAATTTAACCAATTTAACCAACTTAAACAACTTAAACAACTTAACCAACTTAACCAATTTAACCAATTTAACCAATTTAACCAACTTAACCAACTTAACCAACTTAACCAACTTAACCATCTTAACCAACTTAACCAATTTAACCAATTTAACCAATTTAACCAATTTAACCAACTTAACCAACTTAACCAACTTAACCAACTTAACCAACTTAACCAATTGAACCAATTTAACCAATTTAACCAATTTAACCAATTTAACCAATTTAACCAATTTAACCAATTTAACCAACTTAACCAATTTAACCAACTTAACCAACTTAACCAATGTAACCAATTTAACCAATTTAACCAACTTAACCAACTTAACCAACTTAACCAACTTAACCAACTTAACCAACTTAACCAACTTAACCAATTTAACCAATTTAACCAATTTAACCAATTTAACCAATTTAACCAACTTAACCAACTTAACCAACTTAACCAACTTAACCAACTTAACCAATGTAACCAATTTAACCAATTTAACCAATTTAACCAATTTAACCAATTTAACCAATTTAACCAATTTAACCAATTTAACCAACTTAACCAACTTAACCAAGTTAACCAACTTAACCAACTTAACCAACTTAACCAATTGAACCAATTTAACCAATTTAACCAATTTAACCAATTTAACCAATTTAACCAATTTAACTAACTTAACCAACTTAACCAACTTAACCAACTTAACCAACTTAACCAACTTAACCAACTTAACCAACTTAACCAACTTAACCAACGTAACCAATTTAACCAATTTAACCAACTTAACCAACTTAACCAACTTAACCAAATTAACCAATTTAACCAATTTAACCAATTTAACTAATTTAACCAATTTAACCAATTTAACTAATTTAACCAATTTCTGGAAAGTTGCATGTAGATCATTTTTCGAAAAATAAGGCCATAAAGAAGTTTCACTTCTTACGTGTGTACACTAGTACACGCACAACTTTTTTTCCGTTACGATATACAAGCACATGAGTAAAAATCCCTACAGAGTACAAGCTTCTTGACTTTTAAACTATTCTGATAGGGCTGACACCTGTTGCAAGTCAAAAAAATAGGTAGTAAAAATTAAATACAGTAAGTACCTACCTACATACTAAAAAGTGTATTTCAAAAGGTATATAATATAAGGTTTAGTGTAATTTGACAATACTAAAGGTAAATTAGTTTACTTTATTTGATATTTTAGCAACTTAATTGCACTTATAATATCAGTAAATAAACTTGAAAAATTTTGTCTCAGGCGGGACTCGAACCCGCATCTCCTCGCATGCCGGGCGGGCGCCATACCATTAGGCCACCAAGACACTGCGACACGGCGCGAATTTTTCAAGCAAAAAATTCGCAAACAAAATTTTTCAAGTTTATATACTGATATTAAATTAGTTTATAAATGGCTAACCCTAAATAATTTATTTTTCTTCAAATATTTCTTATTTCTTTATAACGTGTGTTACAGTCTAAATCTAATACCTACAGTTTCCTTAAATAAGTGATCGGAAAATATTCGCATGGCATGTCAAAAGATAATTAATTTATAATTTTATTCTTATACTTATCACATTATTAAAATAATCTTGGTACTTATGTTTTTTTTCCATTTCACCAATAAAATTAACATAATTATCTGGACCGGGCAGTATTTTAAGGAACCCAGCTTGTAGATATGTTACCTGCATTAAAGCCTTTACGATGAATAAATAAGGAATCATTGCTTATATTTAAGGCATTTTCCGATAGGATTCCGATTTCTTGCACTTGTGTCGATTCAGACATTTCCTATACAATTATCATGCAACAAACCATAGCAGTAAATTACGTAAATCTACCTACTTATACGAATATCGCTGACTCCTAAACCTCTAAGGAGGACACAGCCGAATATTGCAAGATGACGAAATCGCTGATGCAACTCTCGTGCAAATTCAACGTGACCACGCCATCGCGCCACCAACCCCGAGATCATCGCCGCCACTTCGTATCCAACCTCGATCGGGTCAATTTGTAACTAGTTGTAATTTAATTATTAATAAATTAGTTTAAAAAATTAATTTCGGTTTTTTTCGAACCTCCTGCTGTCGCTTCTATATTTGGCGCAGTCGGTAGGATTCTCGCGGTCGGTTTCGCGCTTCATCACGAAGATTTCCGTCATAACGAGCCGCCCGTGTGGCTATCAAGTCGCGTTCGAGAATCCAGAACCAGAAGCCAGCCAGCTAGAGGGTATCCAGACATCGATACACAAGAAAAGCCGAAATATGTTCATGTAAGTGCACTTGAATCATTCTCGTGTTTCCTATCCTATCCTATCTTTAGTCCCTAATTTTAGTCACAATTTTTCATCCAAGAAATTCTGGATCCCGTGGGTCTGCATCTAGCAGGCAACGCAGGGAACATTTGCTAGACTTAAATAGGTTATTTAGTTTATCAGAAGAAATGGAAATTGATCCCGATAGTATTTACAAGGCCTTACGCCTTGTTCCCGATTTTGACGGGAACCCCAACGTCTTAACTAGATTTATTAATATTTGTGATAGGTTATGTTCAGACTATTTGCGAGATGATCCCAATAGTCAACTTAATAATTTGTGTCTCCTAAACGGCATCCTGAACAAAATCACGGGACCCGCCGCTACCATTATTAACTCAAATGGCATCCCAGATAACTGGTTAGGGATTAGAAATGTCTTAGTACATAACTTCGCTGATCAACGGGACGAGACAGCACTCTATAACGACCTCTCCCTAGCTATGCAAGGCAATAGTAGCCCACAAGAATTTTATGACCATTGTCAAACTCTTTTTAGCACGATAATGACCTATGTTACATTACATGAGACACTAGGAACCACTATAGACGCTAAGAGGGTTCTGTATAAAAAGTTGACCATGCAAGCCTTTGTACGAGGTTTAAAGGAACCGCTTGGATCTCGTATAAGGTCTATGAGGCCAGACAGTATAGAAAAAGCTTTAGAGTATGTGCAAGAAGAATTAAATATTCAATATCTTCAGCAACGTAACGAAAGTATGCCTAGACACCAACTAGCCCATCGCACACCAGTTGCCTTACCTATAGCCTCCTCAATGCCTAAATTTAATAACTTTAATACTATATCTAATTTTAATAATCAGGCAGCGCCGAGATATAATCCGCCGCCGCCTCCGCTCCGCTTATCAGTGCAACCGCAACCTTTTAAATTTAACTCGCCTAGTATCGCACAGTCTCAACAGCCGCGTATGACCCGCACACAGCAAATGTTTAGTGCACCACCACCGCAATATAATGCCCAAAGTAACATGTTCAGGTTACCACCTAGACATCAGCCTCAGTACCAGCCGCCTCCTAAACCTATGAGCGGAGTACAGCAATTCACACCCAGACCTTTGCCACCAACTTCATTTGGACACGATTGGCAAAGATTCGGCAATCCCCCACCAAATAATTACTTCAAATCACGCGAAGTCAATTTAAATGAATGCGCATACGACGATCCATACTACTCAGATTACTACTACGACACAGAATATTATAATGACTTAACTGATTGCAATAATTACGACGCATCTTTTGACTATGACTATGCCAATAGAGTTCAGTATTACGAGCCCACTGGTCACAATAACGTAGAGTCAAGTAACGAGCCACAAGCATCTAGTTCCACAGAACAGGATTTTCAGATAGCCCGCCCGTCAGACAAGTTAAAATAGAGTTGAATATACAAACGCAACGGCAACTTCCTTACATTCAAATTTTAAACCCGCCGCTTAAGTTATTAATAGACACCGGCGCAAATCAGTCGTTTATTAGTCCCGAATCTGTTGAGAAATATTTCTGTAACTTTCTTTTAGATTACGACCCTTTCGAAGTGACTAACGTTCACGCAACCAGCCGTAATGACTACTCTATAACACTACCGTGCTTTCCCGAACTAAAATCCCAAGATAAGATAAAATTATTTGTGTACCGTTTCCATAATTATTTTGACGGTCTTATAGGCCTAGATCTACTCACTAAATGGGAAGCGAAGATTGATCTTAAAGATCAGACCCTCTCAACCCAGTTTGCTGTCAATCCTATTAAGATGTACAACTCGCTGAACGTCAACCTCTATGAAGACATTATCCCGGCAAACTCTTCAAAAATAGTTCGAATCCCAATTAACGCCCCGGATGGTGACGTCCTCGTCGAAGAGCAAATTATCTGTAATTGCCACATTTCCGATTGCATTACATCCGTTAAAAATAGCCGCGGAATCTTAGAAGTCTATAATCCTACAAATAACGATATAATATTCTCATTAGACCACCCAGCGCAGGCACAAGTTTTTAATATCGAGTGCATGCGAACTGAGTCCGTGCCTACGTCACGCGCACGCGCCGTCATTTCGCGCCTTAGGACAGATCATATGAACGCCGAGGAAAGAGCTAATATAGAGACTTTATGCTCGCGTTATGCCGACGTATTTTATTTGGAAGGCGAACCACTAACATTTACAAACCAAATTAAACACTGTATTAAAACGACAGATGATGTTCCGATTTATACTAAAAGTTATCGCTATCCTTATGTACATCGACAGGAAGTCCGTGATCAGATAAATAAAATGTTAGACCAGGGAATAATTAGACCTTCCACGTCAGCCTGGAGCTCACCCATATGGGTTGTGCCCAAGAAGGTTGATGCTTCTGGTAAAAAGAAGTGGCGTATAGTTGTGGACTTTCGTAAACTGAATGACAAGACAATAGACGATATAGTCGTGTTTGGTTCTTCGCTCCAGGAGTCCATAATTAACCTTGAAAAGGTTCTCCAGCGGTTACGCGAATCCAACTTTAAGATTCAGATGGATAAGTCCGAATTCTTAAAGTTAGAAACAAGTTACCTTGGTCATATCATCACCAGAGACGGCATCAAACCGAACCCAGATAAGATTTCTGCAATAGAGCAATATCCCATTCCAGAAACTCCCAAACAGATCAAACAATTTTTAGGTCTTATTGGATACTATCGTAAATTCATTCCCGATTTTGCTCATATCACAAAACCTCTCACTCAATGTTTAAAAAAAGGTAAAAAGATAACGTTAGACTCAAACTACGTACAAGCATTTGAAAAGTGTAAAAAACTCTTGACAAACGACCCTATACTACAATACCCCGACTTTACTCGTGAATTTATCTTGACCACAGACGCATCAAATTTAGCTATTGGGGCCATCCTATCCCAAGGCCCAGTAGGTTCAGATAAACCCATCTCATTCGCATCCCGTACTCTCAACGATAGTGAGATAAATTATAGTACCATTGAGAAAGAGTTGTTAGCCATAGTTTGGGCCACAAAGTATTTCCGACCGTATCTGTTTGGACGTAAGTTTAAAATACTTACCGATCACCGCCCACTTCAGTGGATAATGAATCTCAAAGAACCTAACTCGAGATTAACTAGATGGAGGTTAAAGTTAAGTGAATATGACTTTACTGTTATTTACAAGAAAGGCAAAAGTAACACAAATGCCGACGCCCTGTCTAGAATCGAGATCAATAATGAAGAGATAAGTAGTATAACCGCGAATCCCTCAGAGAAGCCAGCATCTCTATCTAACTCCGACACTCTAACCGCTCACACTAGCCATGAACACCCAATCCTCGAAGTCCCCATTACCGATGAACCTATAAATAGATTCCATCGACAATTGCACATCACTATTGTAGGTGACGTCAAACGACGGCCCGTAATAACAAAGCCATTTGACACCCATACTCGTATTTCGTTGCAAATTAGTGAATCGAATTTAGAATCCGACATTATAAACGCAATTAAAGAATATGTGAATCCCAAAGTTAAAACTGCACTTTTAATAAACCCACCTCTCGCCATGTACTCTGTGATCCCAATCATTCAAGATAAATTTAAGAGCTCATCTATAAATCTCATACTCTCTAAATCTGAAATAGAAAATGTTAAAGAGTATCTCAGGCAACAAGAGATCATTCGTGATTACCACGATGGTAAAACCAACCACAGAGGTATTAATGAGTGTTATCTGGCACTATCTAAACGATACTTTTGGCCTAAAATGAAGGAACAGATATCTAAATTTATAGGTGAATGTTCCATATGTGGACAAGCGAAATACGATAGACATCCAATTCGACAGAGATTTAACGTAGTACCGCCAGCAACAAAACCGTTTGAAACCGTTCACCTCGATTTATTCACAGTTCAGAATGAGAAATACTTAACATTTATAGACGTCTTCTCTAAATACGGACAAGCATATCACCTGAAAGATGGTACAGCAGTCAGTATCCTCCAATCCTTATTACAGTTTAGTTCTCATCATGGCCTTCCGTTTACAATAGTTACCGATAACGGAACTGAATTCACTAATCAATTGTTCGCCGAATTTGTTCGATTACATAAGATAAATCATCACCGAGTTCTAGCCCACTCACCAAATGATAACGGAAACATAGAGCGTTTTCATTCGACTTTGCTCGAACATCTCCGCATATTAAAACTACAGAAAAAAGACGAACCCATAATAAACCTTATGCCATATGCTCTCATAGCTTACAATAGTTCAATACATAGTTTTAATAAGTGTAAGCCCTTCGATTTAATCACAGGACACTTTGACCCTAGAGATCCTATTGATATAGACCCAGTTCCTCACTTATTACAGCAGTACCTTGTCAATCATAAAGAACAGATGAAAACCGTGTATGATTTAATCAATGACACATCCTTAGCAGATAGAACAGCCCTTATAGAGAGTAGGAATAAATCCCGCGAACCAGAAATAGAATATATTCCGGAGCAACAAATTTTTATAAAAAACCCTAAGACCAGTAGCTAAGTCTAGACTGAAACGAATTCCTAAACATGCTAAATTGTTGCATAATTCTGCCGATACTGATCCTGACGACAACAGCCCAGGAGATAAGACTTGAAACATTGGATGACGGACCAGGACTTTTACCGTTCAAACTGGGACCAACTAGACTCATAACACACTACCACACCTTTTTACAACGCATTCAGTTAAATGATGTCGAAGATAAAATCTTACAACTTCAGAATCAAATTCAAGCTTACGAGACTAGACTTCCTAACGAAACTTATGCTTTATATGAACTCCAGATTAATTATTTAAATTCTAAATTGAATATAGTATTAGAACAGTTACATAGCTTAGAGCCCAGCCGAACTAAACGAGGCCTTATAGACGGATTAGGATCTGTTATAAAAAGTATATCGGGTAACTTAGATCATTCAGATGCGATTAAATATGATAATGCCATTAAAACACTTCACAATAATGAGAATAAGATTTCATTTGAGTTAAATAATCAGATAAGCTACAGTAAAGATTGGATGACGAAAAACTTTGGTATTCTCTCTAAATTAGTCAAAAATCAGCGTATTATTAACGGAACTTTAATTTTTATAATGAATAAAGAAAGTCAGCATTCTGAGACTTTAACTAAATTTGCAAAGTTTGCTCAGCTACTAGTTATAATTACTGAAAATATAGATGACTTATTAAGTGAGTTAATTACAGTAGAAAATACTTTAGCATTTATTCGTGCATCGAGCACACACCATTCAATGCTAAAGATTAACATCTTAAGTAACATGTTAATTAGATTAAAAAATATATACGGTAGAGATAGCATCTTAGATTTAGAATTACGGGAATTTTATGATCTTATAAAGTCCGCTTATTACTTTATAGATAAAGAAATAGTTTTAATATTCAAATTCCCGATTGTGACTAAAATATCCTATGACCTATATAAACTATCAATAGCACCTAATAAATATCATCAAGCCCTCATACCTACTTATCCTTTCATTGCTACCAACGAGAATGCATTCGTGTACATAGAGGCAGAATGTCCGAAGTTATCTCACGGCTATCTCTGTGAAGAAAACATCAACCATCAGATCCGTACCGTACCTGACTGTATCCAGCATCTCATCTCACAACAATCTCTGGAGAAGACCTGCAAATTTACAAACATCACTCTGAGTAAAGAAGCAATGGAAAAGCTAGACGACCAACACTATGTTATCTCGCTGCCACATCCCACGAAGATTCATCTTATCTGCGGCCGAGAAGACTACACTCAGCTTCAAGGAAGTTACTTTGTCACTATCCCACTCACCTGCCAACTACGCACACCCGAATTCACTATAATCAACGATAGTGACGAGATAAAAGGTCAACCTCTTAAGATAATGAAGATACCGAATATTGAAATGCAAGCCACAGATTCATCCCGCATTGATTTGCACTCAATCAACCTGCAGAGCCTTCACAGCATCCAAGATAAAATAGCGCTCCAAACGCCTGTACAAATCGACACACCGCCTGCCGAGATATTATACCACACTACCATACCATTCTATTGCGTACTATTAAGTGCAACTGTACTCATCTTCGTAGTCTTGCTACGACGCTACGAGATACTTACCTGCAAACGTACCAGTAATCAAGAAAATATAAAGTCCGAAACTCACGAATACGAGAGCCCGGATAAATCTGTAATAGAAAGAGAAAGAAAACCGGGAAGCAGTCATATTACCATACCAGCAACATTTCCTCTCAAAGTTCTCAAATAGTTGCTGATCTGTGGGCGGAGGAATTACGTAAATCTACCTACTTATACGAATATCGCTGACTCCTAAACCTCTAAGGAGGACACAACCGAATATTGCAAGATGACGAAATCGCTGATGCAACTCTCGTGCAAATTCAACGTGACCACGCCATCGCGCCACCAACCCCGAGATCATCATCATCGCCGCCACTTCGTATCCAACCTCGATCGGGTCAATTTGTAACTAGTTGTAATTTAATTATTAATAAATTAGTTTAAAAAATTAATTTCGGTTTTTTTCGAACCTCCTGCTGTCGCTTCTATATTTAGTACGTAACTGACCCTTTGTTTATTTAACACCAATTTTCCTAAATCAATATTATATAAATAATTGAATTATAGAAATGGTACAATCACAATTCGTCAGCCAAATCACTTAAATAAATGTCGTCTAATGCGCGCGACGTGCAGGCGGCAGCCCTGTCATTTATACCGCAACTGAATCGGCGAAAATCAGTTCTTACCCCGGCGACCGACGCGTCGGTGAACGCGTCGGTGAGATGTCACGCGCACATCGCCGCGCTATGTGTGAGTGGAACAACAGCGGGCCGCTTATAGGTAGCTAGTATTCTGGTGGCAATATTTATTGTGATACAAGTGTGAATCTAATAATTCACTAGACAAATGGAAACGGTTGCACTAATTTTCATATTTCTTATTTTATATGGGTGCTATAGCTAAGATTTTTGATTGTTTTGTAAGAATATTAAACTAGTTACGTTTTATAACTTTTATTTTAGACCTAGAAGTGATATTTGTGAATCTGAGACACTTGAAGTTTTACATAAATTATGCCCGGCGGCGCCCTCTTTTTGTACAGATTCAAAGTACTGTAAATTAATATTTTCTATTGAGACGAGTGTGATTTCATTGATTATTTTACAGGATGTTATCTTATAAACGCAATTTAAAACAAAAAAACCTCAAGTCATCGCTTTAATTTAAGAAGTTTGATTTTTTAAATACAAACTGAGCTTCAAAAAGCGTTATCGTAATATTTATCGCGTCGTAATTCAACACTGCAGCTGTGTTTTGATAAACAAAAGTTGACATTGTATAGTTACAATCCTAACTAATATAAAAAAAGACGTGTGGCACTCGGAGACTGCCGCGGTAAAGCTATTGCACAGCATTTTTTATCAACTTATGCAATTATAATAGGGGTTAAAGTATGAAATTGCCGATTATTTTCCAACTTTTTATTTTGTTTATAGCTCCTAAGTATAGTCATATTATTGCGTAATTCTTTTTGTATTGTATCAAAAACAAAATAAAGTAACTTTTGACTAAAAAATAAAATGCAATACTAGTGCCTATTACTTCAAAGGAAGTCGTTGAAAAGACCCCTTACAATGTGTCAGCTGACCTTCTTGCTTCAATTAAGTATATTTGTATATTTAACTGTAAAATGAATAAATAAATAAATGAATAAATAAATAAATAAATAAATAAAAACAGCACCCCTCTCGTCAAACAGCACCCACCTCGAAAAACAGCACCCCTCTCGTCAAACAGCACCCACCTTGTTAAACAGCACCCACCTCGTTAAACAGCACCCCACCCGTCAAACGGCATCCACCTCGTCGAACGGCACCCAACTCATCAAACGGCACCCACCTCGTCGAACAGCACCCAACTTGTCGAACGGCACCTGCCTCGTCGAACGGCACCCACTTCGTCGAACGGCACCCACTTAGTTAAACAGCACCCACTTCGTCGAATGGCAAACGCCTCGTCAAACCGCACGCACCTTGTCGAACAGCCGTATCACCGCTGTGCCGGTCGAAGTGGGGAGCGTGAGGTTTTTTCGTTACGGAATTTCTGGATTCGGTCCCCGCGCTCAAGGCCCGCGATAGAAGCTATGCAATAGCTTAAAAACAACACTTGAGTCTTACAATAAGAAATAACGACACAATGAACGATTTTCTAAGAACCGAGCAGCGCGGCGCGCCGGCCACTTAGCAACAAAAAAAGGTGGAACAAACAAGGCATTGTTTATCTTAACGTCAGGAACACTCAATTCGATAGACTGTGCAAATACTATGCTGAGGCGATACGAAGTTCGCCGGGTCCGCTATAGTTCTTATATAGCTTGATTAGAATAACAGACTTTCAGTGAGAACTGTCATTGACAGTTCTCACTGAAACAGACGACGTAACTTTGTACCAGCGTCATACAAGTGAAACACATTTGCACACGAAAAAATATTGGTAATTAGCATGTTAAGAATATTTTTTTATACGAGGGCGGGTCAATAAGTCCGTGACTTTTTGAATTTCTGACCTCTTTACTGAAAAAGCAACACAACTCCTGTCAACAGGTATCTGACAGTTGATTTCTATCAAAATTTGAACTTGCTGCGTCAGTTAGTTTGTGTTTGACAGCTATTTTTATCAGACTACCCAGTAATTTGAGGAAAAAATGGAAAAAGGTGAATTTCGTGTGCTTATTAAGCATTATTTTTTGCGAAAAAAAACCATTACCGAGACCAAGGCTAAGCTTGATAAATACTATGGGGACTCTGCACCATCGATTTCAATGGTAAAAAAGTGGTTTACTGAATTTCGTTGTGGCCGTAAAAGCACTGAAGATGCCGAACGTCCTGGACGCCCAGTAGAGGTCTCTACACCCGAAACAATCGAAAAAATTCACGATATGGTGTTGGCCGACCGAAGATTGAAAGTGCAAGAGATTGTGGAAGCCGTAGGGATCTCGCATGGCTCAGTGGTTTCAATTTTAAAAGATCAATTGGGCATGAGAAAGCTTTCCGCAAGATGGGTGCCGCGTTTGCTCACAGTCGACCACAAACGCAATCGTGTAACAACTTCACAGGAAGGTTTGGGGTTGTTTAATTGCAATATGGAGGAGTTTTTGCGCCGTTTTGTAACCGTGGACGAAACATGGATCCATCACAACACACCAGAGACCAAACAACAGTCAAAACAGTGGGTTTCTAAGGGTGAATCGGCGCCAAAGAAGGCCAAGGCGGGTTTGTCAGCCAATAAAGTTATGGCGACAGTTTTTTGGGATGCACGTGGGATAATCCACATTGACTACCTTCAAAAGGGAAGAACAATCAATGGGGAATATTATGCCAACTTATTGGACCGCTTCAATGACGATTTGAATAAAAACCGACCTCATTTGGCCAAGAAAAAAGTTCTTTTCCACCAAGACAATGCAAGGGTGCACACATGTGCAGTTGCCATGGCAAAAATCCATGAATTGGGCTATGAATTGCCACCCTATTCTCCAGATTTGGCTCCGAGTGACCACTTTTTGTTCCCAAACCTGAAGAAATGGCTTCGTGGAAAAAGATTTGACTCCAATGATGAAGTCATCTCGCAAACAAAGGCCTATTTTGAGGACCTCGACAAATCATATTTTTTGGAAGGGATAAAAAAATTGGAGAAGCGTGGACAAAGTGTATACACCGTGAAATTTTAGTGGTTGTTTTCCGCAGTAAAATGATTCTATCTTAGTAGTACAACAGATTTGTGCAGTTTTTTTTTATTCAAATAATAAATAGCAGTTTCACGATTGTGATAAACGAAACTCGAAAGCAACCTCGAACCAATGGTACTATCCGCGCCGCAGCCGGTCACCGGCCGGGGTCATTGCCCCTCGCGCGGTGTAGTTTATGCTGTATTACTTAGTTCGTAGAGCTTCTTTTGCTTTGAACATTGATTTCGTGCGGCAAGCAGTACCCAAACACGTCACATTTTGTAAAGATACTATCGTATCTCACGCTTTAGAGTTGATGATTATTTTTTTGAATAATTGAGAACAACGATATCTTTATTTTCAAAAAATAACTCGCACGATTCGATGGTGGTACTAAAGGTAAATCGTTTTGTTGCGGGAAAACAACCACTAAAATTTCACGGTGTAGAGCTCAAGGGAGACTACGTTGAAAAATAAAATGATTTGTTTATCAAAAATCTGTGTTTTATTCCAAAAGTCACGGACTTATTGACCCGCCCTCGTACTTTGCTGTACATAATTATTAATCAATTTAATTATATAAAATTGATATATAAAGTTAAAAACATTAAAATAACCCAGTCACAAAAATTACACTTAACTTTAACACGTTTTTACAAGGTTACGTCATTTTTCATAATCGCTAGTGAGGACGTAAAATCGACAAATCGAAATCGACAGGTTAACAATAGTACAAAATCGAAATAATCTATATATATAAAAATGAAAACTGATTTAATGACTGACTGACTGACATATCAACGAACAGCCCAAACTACTGGGATTTAAAATCTGAAAATTTTCGCTGTGCTTCCTGTTATAGTGTAGGTGAGCACTAAGAAAGGAATTTTGGAAATTCTGGCTCTAAGGGGGTAAAAAGGGCCCCATAAGTTTGTATGAAACTCCGTCAGTTTTGAAGTTAAGTCGATGAAAATTGGTATCCAGCTACCTGATTAGAAATTATGAATGACGTTTTTCAGGATTTTCGAAAGTTTAATCTTTGAGGGGATAAAAAATAGGGGCAAAATTTGTTCGGTTCCGCGTCATATCCATACTCTTTACATATTTGTACTTCACTTAGTTTGTTATGACATTCAATGTGTCAATCAGAAACTAAATATCATTTCTTACAAATAGAATAGTATTATTTTAGAATTTAATAATACGCGCCGAAATGGATGAATTAACTAAGTTAAAACGTACACGAATTTCAATTAAAGGCTGCATTATAAATATATAAAATTCGGCAGCCAGATACAAACCCTACGAGAAATTTCTAATTAGTGTGTGACAAGTGTACAAAATTACCAAGAATAATTTTGAAGAGATACAACTAAAAAAAAAAAAAATTACTGATGACCCACAGTTGGAAAATGAGATTGAAGAAAAACATAACTTTCAGGAAATTACAACACAGCTTAAACTAAAACTCCAGAGTTTGAATTCGACAGCACGAAACAATTCCATGTATGCAGGAGGTACTGAGGAGCAAAGGTCGGTCACAAACAAACCTTAGGACATCTAAATTGAACTCAGTACCATTAAACAAGGAAGAAACATTCAAAAACTTCATTTAACGGTTGGATACTTACTTAAAAAACTGAACAGATGTGATGATATTATCAATACAAGGAAATACACGTTTCTAACATCTTTGAGCCCAGAATTACATCAGAAAACGTATTATATTATATGTATGTGCTCCACGGGATCCTTGTGAGTTAAAATTTGAGGAGTTAGTTAAAATTCAGTTAGTAAATTATCTGCAACTCAAAATTGTTGAAAAATGACGGAACTCTTGTTTGCATATCAAACTATAAAGCTCAATTAATGCTTCAAGAAAATGTGACACCAATTTCCATCTAGCCACGACGTATTCCATACGCCCTGAAGGACAAAGTTGACGAAGAAATAAGGAAGCTATGTAACAAAAATTTTGACAAAACTTGAAAATTCCTATTGGGTGTCTTATCTATATTTACATATTCAGAAAATAAATATCAGTGCTTACAAACACCATGGTATTATTTAGAACTTAATCATTTTTGTTTATACGGAGACAAATGTAGGGAAATTTAAAAAAGTGTATAGAATAAAATTAGTGTTGGTTGTACCACTGTTATTATGATCGCGATTATTTTTGCAACATTTTTCACTGATGCTCCGCTCCTATTAGTCGCAGCGTGATGTTATATTTAACTTTAAGCCTTCCTCGATAAATGGACTATCCAACACAAAAATAATTTTGTAATTCGAACCAGTACTTCCTAAGATTAGCGCGTTCTAACAAACAAACAAACTCTTCAGCTTTATAATATTAGTATAGATGTTGTATATATTTTGTAATGTTTTTTTAATAATTTAATATTTGAGGTGGTGAAAAACGGTGCAAAAATTGTGTGGTTTATTATTTGTGTTGGTTGCTGTTGGTACTACCCCTTCTTGGGCGTCGTCCACCGTCCGATCTAGGTCTTTTATCCAAACGTAGTATGCAAGCAAATTGTCTTTGTAAAATCGCCTTTTTAACGCATAAGGATAGAGAAAAATGGATTTAACTACTGGAAACTAAGAATGTGTTTTTTTACCAGGGGCACTTCTTTCAGGGCTCTACGCCCGTGTTGATCATATTTGAATAAAGCCTTGCAAGCTGCTTTAAATGGTTTGTTGTACTACAGCATTGTCAGTTTTTAAAGCTTCAAATTATTTCATGTAAATACAAACACATGTGATGCGAGCTCGCTTGGACCACGATACGCTAGGAGAACCAACACCGGATCCTTAAAACGATAGTATAAATATGCCCCTTTTAGATTAACTATTGTATCAACGGGCCCCGGTAAGCCGGCAACGACGTATCGGCTCCCACTAAGTGCCCACCACCACCTCGCCCGAAATGGCCACCCCCGGCACGACGGGTTGAGTCATGACGAAAACTTTGTAACAGATCAAATAACACGCGCGCGAAGCCGCGGGCATCAGCTAGTGTAACATAAACGTTACAAATGATTTAATGTGAATTGTTTGATTAGCATCAAATTGCAATTATTAATAATTTAAGAAAAATTTTCAAATTTATTAGATTCTACATGCGATAAAAAATTTCATAATTGATTTTCATGATTGTTCCAACTATTCTGATAATGATCACGATACTGACTTACTGTTAAATCTTAATATATCTGATTTTTGTTTTATTTTATTCGCCGTTTTTTTACTCCCACCACTAGTCACCACAGTTCGACAGGTGTCATTCTAATCAAGCTATATTTTAAGGACTATAATTTATACTAATTATGTCAAATTGTTTGCGAAATATAGTTATAATATTATTTATAAGAAAATTTTACTATTTTTACAAAATGTAACATGCAACAAAGCCATACAAAGGCTCCAAACCTCTATTAAGGTTTTCATGGCAAACCTATACCTAATATTAAAAACGAAAAGCTACACCGAAAATCAATGTGTGGTGTCGGCACATTAAAGGAATAGCACCACCTCTACTCTTTCCATAAGATTAGTAAGAGGCTTGCTTGGTGATTATGGTAAAGACCTAATGTGTGGTGTCGGCACATTAAAATAATAGCACCATCTATACTCTTTCCATAAGATTAGTAAGAGGCTTGCTTGGTGATTATGGTAAAGACCTAATGTGTGGTGTCGGCACATTAAAATAATAGCACCATCTATACTCTTTCCATAAGATTAGTAAGAGGCTTGCTTGGTGATTATGGTAAAGATCTCCTTCTGGCTCTCCAGAAGACGGGTCTCTACGCGTATCCCATAATGAACTGACATTTAGGCTGAAATGGTGAATGCTGAATTTAAAAAACGCTATCATCATGTCTTGTATGACAAATAATAAAAACCGATGACCTTCGTGGCGGAAAGTTTCAGGTTTATTTGGTGAATGCTGAATTTAAAAAAATGCTACCATGTCTTGTATGACAAATGGTAAAAAAAACCGATGACCTTTGTGGCGGAAAGTTTCAGGTTTTATATAATAAATAATGGGCTTGCTCTTGACAACATACTTAACTATACGGTTAAGAAGAAGTCTAAGATGGGGCGAGCTTACCCAGAGGAACTGGTTCTCCCACACATCAGCGGAACACAGAAAAACTGTTTGGCACTGGACTCCGGCAGGAGGGTGGTAGCATGGTAGAGGGATCTGTTAGCCGTCATCATTGGTTAGAAAACTACAGATGCCGTTGCCCAGGGTGGACCACTAGGAGGTAGATCCCACCACCCCAATGGCAACCGCGCACCAGACCATGATCATGACATGGGTTGGCTCTCCACCAGGTGGACTGACGATCTGTGAAGATCGTGGGAAGCCGTTGGATGCGGCACCGACCGTTGTGGAGATCCTATGTCCTATGTCGCTTGGCTAAGGTGATGGCGATGATAATGTTAAGCCATTTAATTTAGCAAACCATATGCAAATGTTTTGGTAGGCTGCCGACTCTATATTATGGTCGCTTTATTGATTTTAAGGAGCTGGATTTTTTAATGTCATTTTAAAGATACATACCTACATTTCTGTACTTTCAATTATTTTATTAAGTAAAACTAAAAATAAGATACATAAGTACAGTAATTTAGACGTATAGAAGCAAAATTCAAAGACAAGTAAATGTTTATTCTACTAGTACAGTTTCTCTTGCACTTGCAAATAAAAGCCTAACTGAATCACAATATCCAACTCCACGTCGGGAGCCACTTACAATGACATAAGCATCGCCAGCGCGAAGAATACGTTTTGCTTTACAATAGTCGAGAGCAGCGTGAATCCGGGATTCTACCTCAGATACCCAATTGCCTCTAGCCACTTCAAAATAATGAACTGCACGCACTCCACGCCAAAAACGTAATTGTCTTCCTGTATGACAAGTCCTAGTTACAGCTACTATAGGACAAGAGGGTCTCGCATGAGATAATATTTTAGCCGTACGACCTGAATTTGTGAGGCATAATATGACAGAAGCACGAGATCGCATAGCTAGTTCTACTGCACTAACGCACAGTGCTTTCGTGGGCTCAACTAATGGACTTTGCATCAACTCCATATTGCCATAGATTCGTGGCTGCCAAACTATTCTTTCGGCTTGCCTACATATAACAGCTGCTGCAGCCAAGCAGTGCTCAGCCATACGTATTGCATCATATGAAGGAGTAATTTTTTTTAAAGGGGAATCATAGTGCAGTTCCAAGGCAAGAACATCAGCACCATCGATCACAAGGTTAGCTATATCAGTGACGCATAATGTAGGTATTTGTTCATTTATAACCGCTTTGCATATACAAGGTTTACCAGCTTCATTACATTTAGCGAGTAATATTTTTTGGGCTATGAATATTTTTTCTACCTGCAAATCAGTGCTTAAAACACCTCGATCTAAGTAAATACCATCTGCTTCCTTTAATATATCATCGATATTATCCAATCCTAAAACGGTATCTATGCAAGCAAACACGAGAATATGTTTTCCTTTTTCAGAAAGTATATCACGTACTTGACGGACATCATAAGAATTTTGAGCGTTAGGAATTAGAACAGCATCAACATCTGAAGCAACCGCCCAAGCTATTTGCTCATCCATGTGTTCAAAAGGCTGTTGAGATGAATCGCTACAAGAAAGTGATTGATTGCTATCTCCTTGTCCACTACGAAAATTATCTATTTCCTGAGGCACATGGGATATCCTAACAGTCATTTTAGATCCAATTGTACCTCCCACGGCTACTAAACA
Source organism: Anania crocealis (assembly GCA_949315895.1). Taxonomy (NCBI): domain Eukaryota; kingdom Metazoa; phylum Arthropoda; class Insecta; order Lepidoptera; family Crambidae; genus Anania; species Anania crocealis. Next base: position 13,340,439 of record OX438881.1, read on the forward strand.
TTCAACGGAATCATCTCCAACTTCTGAAACTACTAATTTAATTTTACCAGGCGTTAGACTATCAATGAATACAAAGTCTCCAGATTTCAAATTAGTTAAGTGGTCATACCCTATGTATAGACAATCGGATGTTCCACTTTCACGCCAGCTCGCATCGGTAGTTAGCCTTATAGTTTCATATTGAATCATTTCAACTGTTGCCTTTGGCCCTGCTTTTAAGTCACCTGTCACAATATCTGGGCCTCGGACATCCACAATGAGGGCTAACGGGTAAACATATTCGAGTTCTGCACTGTAATTATAAACTGCTTGTCGTATGCTTTGGATCAATTGCGCACAAGCATCTGGTTCCATGTCACGCATATTAAGTCGTGCCACGGTCATTCCACATGCTATCAACCTTTGAATGGTGGTCGGTTCCCGATTATTATTACCAATATCACACATCAGACCAGTTTGTAATTCTTCACAAGGACTCTCGTGTATGTTTAATTTGCTATAGTGTTTTATTAGTGATGGTTGAGGAGGGCCACTTTTATACTTTAAATTTGGTGCAGCTTCTAGTGGAATATGCCATGGTAAAGCCATTGTTTATTGAACAGAATATAAAAAAATCCTTTGGAATCTTGTAAATCAATGCGTATAATTCTGAACAAAATGACCACTTTTATAAACATCAAATTTAATTTCATCTAGTCTATGAACTATAAAATGAGGGTACATACGTAGCTATAAGTTTGATTCTCTGTTTTCAAAGCCTAGAAAGATATTGCGTTACAATATCCCTTGACCTTTATTATTTATTTCAAAAAAGTTACTTATAATTTTTATCTGGACCATGATCTGGATTTCTGGAAGGTAGATAGAAGTAGAAGTCTTCTATCTTTCACACCTGGACTATAATAAGAAATCGATTGATACCTCATTGTCCAAAATCGGTTAAGTAGTATAAACGCAAATGTTGAACCTATGTTGAACCAAAGTTGAACCCACATACATAGACACATAGACTGCTAAAATCCTTACTCTTCCTTTTTGCTTTGCCTTACAATAAAATATTTGCTTTAGAATAAAACAACCTGTGATTTATTTTTTAACCCCTTATCGCATACAAGAGCATATATGGACGCTGAAGTTCATGTTTTTTATGGGGTTTAGATATATCTTTTCTTAAAAAACTAACTTAGGGGAGAGGGGGGCACATTTGAACACTTTTTATATGAAACGTTAGATTTCTCATTCGGTATTATTTAACAAGATTTATTGTATTTTAATAATAAGTTTCGGGTATATACTATATAATAAAAATCATATTTGTTTATTTGGACATGTTAAAGTAACAAAATTTTCTTTTTTTTAAAAACCCGATTTTGTTCAAATGTGCCCCACATGCGGGGCACTTTTGAAACCCCTAGGGGCAGCTTTTAAAAACAAGGATAAAATGAAAACCAGGTTATATATAATATAATCAACGGTATATTTATACTCTTTGTAACTTATACAATCGTAGTGCACTTTTATTTTTACTTATACTTACTCCTAAATTAACATAGCTTTATAAACCCCTTAAGTGCCTGGGGCAGTCTTGAACAAAAGTAACAAACTTATTATCAAATCTGAGATCAAATGTGATATTGCGAAATAATAATAAAAATCTTTAAAATATAGTATTCCTTCGAACTTCAAATGCTTCATAAATAAACAATTTTAAAAGCCTCATTGGCCAACATAATTATAAATAACACAATAACAAAATACAATTACAGAATAATTATAAAAAGAAAAATTCTCAAAACAAGCAGTTAATCACAGCAATGTCAGTATTTTGTAACTAACCCATCTTAAATTTACTGAAGTCGAAATTAAAATATAATAGAGCAGCTGTACGTGAAGTTCCTGCAGTAGGACGTGGCTTTGGAAGTTTCATTACAATATCCGTGATTGGAACGAAGGATTGATCTTCTTTATCAGGAAAAAAGAATTTATAACCAAACTTCTTTTTCATGAAAGAAACTAAAAACATATTTCTGTCTTTACTTTTGATAATAGCCACGAAATACATTTTTACATTATTCTTAGTAGAGTGACATTTCACCAATACATAATCACAATCATTTAAGTTCTCGTTTTTAAAGGCTTCGACTGAATCACCTGCATCAACTAGAGCATCAAAATCGCTTTGACCATCACTTACATCCATATCAGAATCATCATGCAAAGATATATTCCCATCCGATTCTGAGTCTGATTCATTATTTCTTGAAGTTTTCTTCTTTTTAGAGTTTTTTGAAGTATTTTTAGGTATAAATCTTCCTCGATTTCCTAGTTTAAGAGTTGGGAGCTTGCGTTTCATGCGTTCCAGATGAGCAGCTTCTATTGCACATTTTTCTGGAGTATCAGTTAAAATACGTGTTGAGCCTTTCTTTCTTCCTTTCCTTCCACTACGAGGAGCCGCTTTAGGAAACGGTCTTATTGCTTCAGGAGTAAGCATTAGTTTTTCACGTGTTTTTTTGCCATTTAGATTGGCACTCTGAGATGGAATGGTTATGGGTTTTGTAGCTTCCTCATAATTGGCTATAATGGCGTCACTATTGATTATAGATGGTGAAGAAGCAAGAACTGGAGCTGTATCAGCAGGCTCAGTGGTAATATGTTGGTCCTGTTCTATATCTTCTGCATCAGTTGCGTCACTGTCTATTGCAGATGTTGCAGGTGCAACGATTTGAGATTTGTCAACTGCCTCAACCACTGATATTGCAGGTTGATCCACTACTATTGCTTCAGAATTAGTTGCATAATCATGGACACTACGTAGTAAAGAGGCATCAACCTGACATAACACCTCAGCCGCTTGATCAGTCTCCACATTTTCAGATGCTACAATCAAAGGTCCTTCTCGTGAAGGATCATCTCGATTGGTCACTTCAGCACATTCGAAATCCTCGTCTGTGAATTTATTTCTTGAAAACGGGTGTATTCCTGGTGCAGAAAATCCCGATGTAATGTTATTGATAGTGTGTGAAGCTTTATATGCAGGAGTAACAATAGTTGCGAGGTCATGAATGGTAATTGTTTTACCTGGATGATTCAGTAACCAATCGTTTTGAGCAACTGCCAGCTTCGCCTTAAAAGGACTGTTTACTGCAACGTCGAGTGGTTGGAGTTTGTGAGTGCAGTGAGGAGGAAACGTCAACAATGTCATGCCGTTTTCTCTTGCAAAATTGATAGCATCAATAGTGCAGTGACTTTCATGATTATCAAGCAGAATGAGAATTTTATCTTCTTTGGTGCATCTGGTGTATTTTTGAATGTGTTTTAAAACTTTCAGAAACAAAGCTCCCGTCATCCAACCACTTGTAGGACTATTTGCAAACCCCACGCTTCCAGTTGGAGCACCATTAAGCATTGAATCATGAAACCTAGCTCTTGGAAAAATAAAAACTGGAGGGATGGTATTCCCAAGAGCATTTACTATAGCACACATGGTTATCAACTGACCTCTTTCTGCAGAAACACTTTGTCCAACTTGCTTTTGGCCTGTTCTAGCAATGACATTGGGAGCTTGAACGACTGTCATGATATTTGTTTCATCTAAATTATAGATGCGATCTGGTGTATAAGTGTCACGTTGTAGCACTTTTTCATAATTGTCAAAGAACATCATAACGTTATGTTTATTGAAGCTGGTTGAGCGAGAAAGGCTGGTATTTTCTGGTTTTCGCAAAGATAATACAGAGTGCCTTTTCATAAAGCCTTTCATCCAATCAATACCAGCCATCTTGTTATATATCCATTTTTCAGGACACTTGCCTAAAGCTTTTGCATATTGAAATGCTAATTCTCGGCCTTGAAAATACGTAAGACCATAATTCATTTGAGACATTTTAAGGAAGTACCTTTCTAGCATATGCTCCTCATCTTTTGTGAAAACTTGATGTGCAGTATATTTGCTGCTATAGTTTTCATTTTTTGGTATAATATTCTCCTTGTATTTTTGTACTCTATAATATAAAGTGGTTGGTTTTATGTTATAAATGGCAGCAGCGGTCCTCAGTTTCATGCCGTTGTCGACAACACACAAAACAGCTCGTTGGGCATCATCTTCGTTCACATCATTTTCTTTTTTCCTTTTGTAATTTCTTACCATGATGACTGTAAAAACAAAATTAAGTAAAATCAGTACCTTATAATTTCTTAAAATAAAATTATATTATATTTATGTAGATGGGGCACTTTAGAACATTTTATTCAAAAGTGCCCCAAAAAATTTGTTCAAATCTGCCCCAATACCCAACATCACAAGTTAAAACTTGTAAACAAAAAATTTACTCATATTCAATGATCTTCATTTTGTTAATACTAAGGCTATACTATATACAACATAATAAAGTAATCAACAATCCAATATAATACTTACTTTATCAGTAACTTGCTTACAAGCAAAAAACTATTTCTTTATTTTCGACTTCTTGAAGCAACCGACAAAAGTTTTGTAAAATTACACTGACTTTGACATTATTTGGAAACTGACAGATGTGGAGATCGATGTTACCAGTATTTAAAAAGATATGGAGATTAGGAAAAATAAAGGATGCGTTCGCAAATTGAATAATTAAAAACTGCCCCTGTTCAAAACTGCCCCCCTCTCCCCTACATCAGAACCTGACTTTCATCGTAAAATGGAACGTAAATAATTTGTTCCTCGCAAATATCGTCTGTCAAATATTTTGAAGGTTATGTTTAGCGCGTGCAGCGTGGTGCAGCGAGCCGGGTACAAGGATAAAAGTGCTACTTTACAATTTAGAAATAAATACAAAAAGGGTTAGTAAAGTCATGAAAAAAAAATTGTATTGGCTTTCCAGAATACGGGAGAAGCTTGATTTTCGTTTGGTTTTGCTTCTTTTATCTTTTTTTCTTACTTTTTTAAATTTGCCATATTTGGCTTCGTATGCATTCCGGTCAAAACATTTCTTGTCATATGTGGCTTGATATGGAACTAAGGTTACTTTTTTGCATGTTCCTGAAATGCACCTAGCTTGCTTCTACGGCACTGCTAAGCATGTTAATATTATTCCTAGTGATGGTAACGTGAGTGATGACGATATTGATTCGGTTTGTGATGATAATTCTGATCTAAGCTCAATTCGTTTACCTCTGAAAAGACACATTATTCTATGATTTCACTCGATTCTATGCTGGGTTATTATTACAGAATCCAATTGCGGTCTCGTCAGTTGTACAAAAGATTTTTAAGCCATTGTATAGGTTCTATCGCAGGCCTTGAGCGTGGAGACCGAATCCAGAAATTCCGTAACGAAAATAACCTAACACCCCCCCACTCCGAACGGCACAGCGGTGATACTTTTTAGTTTTATAATTGCATAAGTTGATAAAAAATGCTATGCAATAGCTTTACCGCGGCAGTCTCCGAGTGCCACACGTCTTTTTTTTCACATGATGGTCATGTCCCTTGTAAATGCTTGGTTGTTATGGCGTCGAATCAATGCAGACACTAACATGCCATTATATGATTTTAAACTCGCCGTTTCCGAGAATTTGCGAAAGGCAGGGAAAGCTGTTGTAACCAAAAACGTGGTCGTCCATCCAGCATTCTTGGAACACCGACATCCAGCCGGGGCGGCACTCCCTCCAGTATGCCTGCATCACCAGTATCCGCGAAAAAGTCACGAAAAACTCCAGCTAGTCATCAAGATAATTATGCCTTTGGATTCCATGCGTTCTGATGGGATTAACCATTATCCGATTTGGAATAAAAACGTCCGACAATTATGCCAAATCTGTTAAAAATTTACATGCAATTATGTAAAAAATTGTTATTGCAAAAATGCATTATGTAAAAGAAATAACTTTTTTTGTTTCATTGACAAACGAAGTTATTTCAAAGAATTTCACGAAGAATAAATAGGATTTTAAGCTATTGCATAGCTTCTATTGCGGGTCTTGAGCGTGGAGACCGAATCCAGAAATTCCGTAACGAAAATAACCTAACACCCCCCACTCCGACCGGCACAGCGGCGATACTTTTTAGTTTTATAATTGCATAAGTTGATCAAAAATCAGGGATACTATGCTAAATTACTTGTCCGGTAGTTTAGATATAAGTAGTATACGGGTATGCGACCCTGGTTTCCCGAGCTGCTACTGTCTCAAACCCATCCTTCCGAGGGAGTAGTGTCCATTATACCTTGTTTCCTATCCCAAGTCCTAAATTTCCTACCTCGTGCCCTATTTCCTTTCCTCTTCCTTTCTCCCTCCCTCTCTAACAATCCAAGGTCTGCCGCGCCTATGAATGCATGACTAGGGGCGAGCCTAGTCTCAAGCGTGCCGATTGCCCTGGGACCGGGCAACCCCAGATTAAGGCTAGCCTTGTCTTGGCATACGGGGCTCTGTCAGGATCGATATGTTTTTTCCCTAGCTACTCGTGGGAACGCAATGATTTTCCAAAAAAATGAAAATCTATATGGTGGCGATGTTTTTCGCGACTGATCACGCCACGTTTCTCTCGGGAGCGGAAAGTGGGCTACGGAAAGCCGCTTTGCTACGATGAAAGTTAGAGGAGGAATGGTAGATAAAATAGACGAAGTATGTCAGATGATGAATGAAAGGCATATAGATGTATTATGTGTTAATGAAACAAAGAGGAAAGGACGAGACACGACCAAACATGGGCCCTTCGTTGCGTATTGGTCTGGGGTACCCAGTACCGATCACGGAAGTAAGGGAGTCAGTGTATTCCTTTCCGAGCGAATGGCTAAATGTGTGACTGAGTTTGAGTGTGTGAGCCCTAGACTTCTCTGGATTAGGCTGAAGGTCGGAATTACTCGAATCTTTGTCTTAGGCGTCTATGCACCAACTGATGTGGGCTCGAGTGGCTCCACAAAAGCTAAAAAGGAAAATGAGGAGTTCTGGAATAGTATGAAAGATGTACTGAAAATTTGCAAGGCGAATGAAAGGATTATCATGTAAGGCGATTTAATGGATGGGTTGGGGTGAAGCGAGATAGGTATGATAAGGTTCTTGGTGTGTTTGGTGACGAAAGATTAAATGAGAATGGAAAGAGTCTGTTAGAGATATGTCTAGAATGGGATCTTTTTGTCTCAAATACAATGTTTCAGCATAAAAAGATTCTTAAGTATACAAGGGAAGAAGGTTCTAGTAGAACTATGAAAGATTTTGTGATAGTGGATGGAAGATTGAAGAAAAAAGTCATGGACACTCGTGCTTATCGTGGTGCCAGTATCGATACAGATCATTTCCTGGTGATATCCCGAATAAGTGGTCTCTTCAGACGTTGGCGCCATAGGAAAACCGAGCCTAATAGTGTCCTGGAAAGAGTGAAAGTAGAAAATCTGCTAGACAAGGATGTAAGAAAAGAATATGTAAGGATATTGAAGGATGAATTTGGTAACTTAGATGAGATGTCTGATATTGAAGAAGGTTGGAAGGGACTAAAAGAAGGAGTTTTGAAAGCTGCTACAGAAGTCTGTGGAGTTTCTAGACACACGAAAGGAAATAAACAGAAGAGTGCATGGATGAGTAAAGATGTTCAAGAAATTGTTGGGAAAAAGAAAAAAGCATGATTGGATTGGTTAGCTACTAAAGCTAACCAAAGAAATCAAAATGCGACAGATCTGGATGAAGTGAAAGCACGAAAGGAGTATAAAAGTTTGAAGGATGAAGTCAAGAAAACTGTGGCTCGAAAGAAAGGTGAGAAAAAGGATGAGTTTGACAGAAGGCTATCGGAAAATTTTCGTTCGAACTTGAAAGTTTGCTGGAAATCTATAAGGTCAGCTCGAGGTAAAACCGCATCATCCGAGTTGAGTAGAATTAGAAGCAAGGATGGTAACATAGTAAAAGGTGAGGAATGCGTGTTGAAAAGATGGAAAGAATATTTTAAAAGTTTATTTGAAAAAGAAGAAGCAGCGCAAGAGTTGAATATACCAGAAGTAGATGAAAGTGAGAATGACAGTGAGATAGAAATGGATGAGATTCTAAAAGCGTTAAAAAGTGTGAAGTCGGGTAAGGCTGCAGGGTATGATAGAGTATCAGTCGAGATGCTGGAAAGGCTGGCGAAGGTGCAGTAGCTAATCAGCTGTACTGCCTTTTTCAACTTGTGTTGGAGAAGCGGCCGAGTACCAAGTGATTGGTGCAAGGCTGTTGTAGTTCCGCTGTATAAGGGAAAAGGGTCACAGCTAGACTGCAAAAATTATCGCGGTATAAGCCTGCTTAGTGTCGTTGGCAAACTGTATGCAAAGGTATTGATTGAGAGAGTGACGAAAGAAACTGATGAGAAAGTATGGGATGCTCAGGCAGGATTTCGAAAGGGAATGGGATGTACGGATTAGGTCTTTTCCTTGCGGTGCATAGCTGAAAAATCTTTGGCTAAAAACCAAAAAGTCTATTGCGCATTCGTGGATTTGGAAAAGGCCTATGATAGAGTGGTGAGGAATGAATTGTGGTCAGCACTATCCATGTATGGGGTGAACAGTCTTTTGATAAAAGCACTGAAATCCCTATACAAGGATTCTAGTGCTTGTGTCAGGATCAACGGGGCGTTTACTGAATTGTTTAGTATCGAAAAAGGTGTTAGACAAGGATGTGTAGCGTCACCATGGCTGTTTAACTTATTCATGCATAGTTGCTTGAAAAATTTGAAAGAAAGTGAATGGGGATTTAGAATGAACGATTTGATCGTCAAATGTCTGCTCTATGCTGATGATCAAGTCTTACTCGCATCGTCAGCAGAGGAGTTGCAGGAGATGGTAAATATTGTGCATGAAGATTTGAACAAGAAAGGAATGAAAGTGAATGTAAGTAAGACGAAAGCAATGGTTTTTGAAAAGGAGGATAGCATGACAGTGTAACATTTTGATAGGAGATGAAAAAGTGGAGCAAGTGAAGGAGTTTGTTTATTTGGGATCAATGTTTACAACGGATGGAAGGTGTAATAGTGATATTGAAAGGAGAGTAAATGCCGGCAACATGGTGAATGGAGCGTTGCACGCTTTTATGAGCAGTCAGAAGGTGTCCGAAAAGGCCCGCCTGGCTGTGCATTGAGGAGTGTTGGTTCCAACACTGATGTATGGGAGTGAAAGTTGGGTGTGGCAGAGAAAATATGAAAGCAGAATAAATTCAGTGGAAATGAGAGCGTTAAGAAGTATGGTTGGAGTCAATCTAAGTGACAGGATTAAAAATAGTGTGATAAGGGATCGATGTGGTGTAAAAGAGGATGTAGTGACCAGTATTGAAAAAGGAATGCCTAAATGGTTTGGACATGTTGAGAGGATGAATGAAAGCAGGTTAACTAAAAAGATATATATGGCGAGTATGAATGGAAATGTTGGAAGGGGAAGGCCTCGACGAACTTATCTTGATCAAATCGGGGAAGTTCTAAAGAAAGGTCAAGTCAAGAGTACCCTAAACCGGCGAGCGTGTATGAAAAGATTAATGAATGTGGATGAAGCGAAAGTAGTCTGTAAGGATCGTAACAAGTGGAAAGATGTGGTCTCTGCCTACCCCTCCGGGAAAAAGGCGTGAGTGTATGTATGTATAAAAAATGCTATGCAATAGCTTTACCGCGGCAGTCTCCGAGTGCCATACGTCTTTTTTTCATATATGCATACGAAGCCATATATGACTAAACATAAGTTCGCTAGGCAGCATACAAAGCCATATATTATGGCGTCGTTTAATAAATTCTATAATATAAGTTTTTTTTAAATTTAATATCAATATTTAAGTTTAAAAAAACACTTATTCGCAAAAAAATAAAACATTATTATTTCATCTCCTTAATAATTCATAAGTCCGTTAAGGGGTTAAAACAAACGGCCATAATTTATATTTTTCTTCTACTTCTTTAACATAAATGGAAATACACATATCGTTAGTGCGCCTGTCAATCCTGGTATGTGTAAAATGACAACTTTTCAGGAGGAACAAAAAACTGTTTTTCTCGTGAACTGTTTTGATTTTAAAAATCATAAATATGTCATATGCTTAGAATAATAACGCTTAGAACCCTAGTAGGCCCTAGCGTATTGATGCATTTTCAAGTCGGCCTTTTAAGGCTAAGTACGTTTGACCGAGTTTGACGTCGCGTCAGTCGTCATTATAAAGTCTCACTATCAACAGCTCTCGTAATTTAATTTAAAAAGTTCATACTGCACAGTGAAAGGATGTCACAACGCGTCTCACAATAACTATAAGGATACGAAGATCACATTTCACCCGTAACTACTGTTTTGCAACTTATAATTCTGAGTTAAACATTCGTCAAAACTAGAAAGTAAAATGTAAACAAAACAGCCGCCATTGCTATGAAAATGTTGCCAGGTATAGGAAATAATTCCCAGATTTTTCATTTTTGTTTTCTTTACATTTTTGTGTGGCATTAATTATGTACGATTTAATAAGTAAGTAGGTAATATTACGTACTGATAGTTTCAGTTCTGTTATTAAATATTTCTAATTTAATTCGTACTAGTTTCTACTTACATATACTATCCATGAAAACCTCTACCTATTGGCAGGTGATATAGTGTAGTGAAATATTTTTATTTTTTATTTTATTTAGAAAGAAAACCAACAGCGTTTACAAATTACAAAATTGTGGCGAGTAAAATCTAAAAGTAAGGCCAATAACAGGTTCTCCTTATAATAACAGATGGTAACAGTTGTGGAAACTATAACATTCATTATAAGCAATCGTTGGGTTGTTCACAATCATCCGGTTTAATGTTTTTTTTTTTTTTTTTCTTTTTAAGAATTAAGCATCGTTTTATACATTAATAAATACGTGCAATAAAGACCTAATTATACATATAAATATTTTCTACATAAATAAAAATAAAAAGATACATACAACACCCACGTACATACAATAAATATCGAACTATATTTAATAAATTCACTTCCATGCTGCTATTTTCCGTTATGCTTTCTGCTTATGAGACTTTTAATTACTTCACGCTTAAAGCTGCGCTTGGAAATCGTAAATGGATCGATACGACTAAATTCTGAATTATACGTACGTACTATACGCCAAAGCACGGAGTTTTTAAGATAATTGGTGCGGTGACGCGGCACGTTCAAAAGAGGTGTATTGCGTGTACGGTATTTCGGTGTCCTGTATGAAATTTTCGAAACCAGTTCTAAACAATCCACTTTACTATATAAAATGTCATAAAGAAAGCTCATGTCTAAGACAGTTCGTCTCTGCTCCAAGGTAAGAAGACCGTATGCAACACAGCTCTCCTCATAGGAGTTATAATGGCCACGACACCTGAAATTCAAGTGGTTTATAAAAACCTTTTGGATTCGCTCAAGGCGGTCTTTATAAACGATATAATGTGGAGACCACACAGGACTCGCATATTCCAGTATGCTTCTGACATATGCAAAGTATACTTTTAGAATAACGGACTTATCCAAGAAAGGCTTGCATGCACGAATGACAAACCCTAAATTTCTGTATGCTTTACTGGTAATGTGGTCAATATGATCAGACAACAACATTTTGTAATCAAAGTGCACACCCAAATCTCGAATAGTATTTGTCCGATTGATTAACGTCCCATTGAAGTTATATTTGTATATAATATTCAAATTCAAATTCAAATTCAAATTATTTATTTCAGATAAAAATCCATATAACTTAAAAATAAGATTAATAAAATAAAATACACAAAAAATTAATTTAAAAACATACATATTTAGATTTATAGACAAGAGCTATTTGTCTATAAATCTAAATATTGAGCGACAGGCGCTTGGAGCTGCTGCCAACGTCTGAAAAGTGGGGAGTCCCACCGGTCAGCCAGTGCGCTAACGATACCATTCGAGCTACCACGCACTCGTGACCAGAATGACATGCATCGCTTTCTGAGGATTGTGTAAAAACAATCGACATTCGCCTCTGCAAACATAAGGGATGCACTACAATGGCGTGGCAGGTTGAAAAGCATCCTGAACGCATTGTTATATTGGACGCGTAGCGCGCTATATGCCCTCTGCGTAACGTTCGCCCACAGACTGCACGTGTAGTATGACTGGCAGTAGGCTTTGAAAAGTGTCAGTTTTACTTGTTCACTACAACGTGCAAATCTGCTGCGCAACATATTACAGCGGACACACAGCGCCCTACGCTCCCTCTCCACATCCACAGAGTCTGACAAACTGTCAGTGACCCAGTGGCCCAGATATTTAAACTGCTCAACACGCTTCAGTTGTGTGCCTCCAAGGTAAACAACAGGTAAACTCCGTACAGGCGTTCCCGCCTGAAAAACCATGAGCTCACTTTTAACTGAGTTGTATCTGAGCCCGTGAGCCACTGCATACTCTTCACACATGTGAATTAATTTTCTCAAGGCACCGATCGAAGGGCTCAGCAGCACCATATCATCAGCATAACTTATATTATTAATACACAGCCCACCTACGTGACATCCTATGTAGGTGCTGCTGAGCTCCTCGATCAGTCTATTCATATACAGGTTGAAAAGCGTTGGCGAACTTAACCCTCCCTGCCTCACCCCGCATTCCAACCCGTACACGTCTGACATGGAGCTAGCCCACCTCACGCGGTTTCTCTGATTGTCATACCAATATTTAAATATCGCTATGAATTCAGACGGCAGATTGGTATCACTATCCAATTTTCTCCATAATAAGTCATACGACACCAAATCGAAAGCTTTCGACAAGTCCAAAAAACAGGCATATATTGGAGTTTTGCGGGCTGTATAGTACTGTACAGTTTGCTTAAGACAAAAGATAGCACTTTCGGTGGACAAACCTTGTTTAAAACCAAACTGGGCGTCATGAATTTTAACATGGTCGCTCAGTCTTTTATTAAGCAAACTGTCCAGCACTTTAGCTACAACCGTAGCTAGGGATATAGGCCTGTAGTTGGACAAGTCTGAGGCATCTGCCGTCTTATTCTTAATAATGGGTACTACAACCGTTTGCATCATATCTTCTGGCAGAAAACAGTGACTTACACAAAAATTAAAAAACAACGAAAGTACTCTAGGTAAGTGAACCCCAGCATACTTCAAATGTTCGATGCTAAGATCATCGTGTCCGGGTGACTTACCTCTCACCATCTTTTTTACTACAGAGGCGATTTCCTTTGCAGTAAATCTGTCAGTCAAGTCTCCGTCACGATGATCAGCATCCAACACACAATCACTCCGCGGGAGGGGGGACTCTACTCTAAAATGCTTACGGAAAACATTCGCTATATCGCTCGGCTCGGACAAACCGTTAACACTCGCCGGTGGGCTCGGTTTTGGATTAAGTTTGTTTGTGTTTTTCCAAAATTTGTTGAATTTTTTATCGGCGTGATTCTGAGCTATAATGTCTAATTTTATTTGTTTCTCATTATTTTGGCAGTATTTTAGTTTTGATTTAAAATATCTTTTAGAGTCGCGCATTTTTTCATAAATGAAACCATAATTAACTTTACCATATTGTAACCACGATTGGTACCAAAACCGAGCCTCCCGATGAGCGCTACTAACGTGCTTATTCCAGCCAGTGATGTACTTATGCCTAAAACATTTCTGCTCATTAAAACTACATTCTGCGGATTCTTTTAGAACACTTATGATTTCCTGATACATAGCTGTTATTTTTATTTTATGATCGACATTAGAGCATCTTTTGTCAGCACATTCACAAAAATCAGCGGGAAAGTCAATTAAACGTAATCTACTATTACATGCTTCGGCATACTTATGTATTTGGTCATTGCTTCTTTCACCCCATTTAATTTTATTATTATTGATTCGATTTGTGCTTTTAAGTTTCGAATTAATTTTGTTAATATTACACGCAATTAACAACGGATAGTGATCAGACCAATAAACATTATGGTTCAAGACAGAAACATTGAGCACAGTATGCCTCGCAGCCCTGGTTACAATACAGTGGTCGAGCCACCGTCGGGAGCCGTGGGCCTCGCTCACATAGGTATATGTATCATTGGGTAGAACTTCCATGTCAATACATGACCACGTCTGTTCTACACAAAAGTTTAAAAGTTCATATGAAAACCGCTCACCTGGATGTGCATTAAAATCCCCCAGAACAAAAACAGTTTCGATGTTATTCATCTCAACCAAGGCACTAATTTCAGCCATACACTCTGTGAACTCCGTAAGATTGACTGCCATATCGGTAGGCATGTACACATTAATGACTAACACCGACTTACCACTGTCAAGTTGAATCTTAATAGCCACTAACCGCACACTATGGCACTCCACGATGGACACATTTGGAAAAGCAGACTTCTTCCACAATAATGCTACTCCACCATACGGCCTTCCCTTTAAAATACTTTTGGAACTATCTACTGATGATTTTCCAGTAAAGGCGAAGTCATCATCTATAGTACCCAGGGACGGTAAATCATGAGGTAAGAGCCATGTTTCTTGTAGTGCAATGATGTCTGCAGAATGGCAGAGCGATCTCACACAGTCTATGGAACGGTAAAAATTTTTACAATTAAAGCTGATGAATTTAGTTGTAACATCCATTATTGTTAATTAGAGATTCTGTTTGGCGCTTGGCCGCTCGGGTATCTTTTTTTGAATTCTACAAAGCGTCTAAATGACACTCCTTCTGGCCAAAATTCATCTTTTAAAAATATAGATAATTTACTGTTAGGAATGAAAACTTTATATGCATCATATTCTTTTGTTGTTTTCATGTTAATTTTCTCCAATTCAACAGATAATTTAGTTTTATTCTTGATGTAATTCTGAATGTCGGCGACTGTTACATATTTTGCTATGTTGTAGATATACAGCGGAACCCGAACATCAGCTGCTCTAAAGTTAACATTCGAGTCTACAATCGCTTTTCCTTTATTGCCGATAAATCTATTTTTGAATCTCCTCCTCTGCACCATTTTCCAGGACTCACTCTTTTCTTCTGTTTTCCATACACCTTGTTGTAACACTTGCGCAAATGTTTTACTATTATAGGGGGCTGTTTCTGTATCGTGAGCATTGTAGCATAGCTCTATCGGCGTATGTACGACAGGTAAAGGTATAGGCGTCGCATAAGCCACGTCGCGTGCACTTGCCGGCTGGTTGCTTACCGTTTCAGTCGCTGGCCCATCACTAACAGCGGGTAGGCGCCCATCTCTACTAACAGCTGATTCGATAACGTCCACTGGTACGGTTTCGCTGCATAATATGGCCGGAGACACATTTTCTTTTATACCCTCTTGTTGTTGTTGTTGTGAGCACTGTTTATCAGATTTTGGTGACGAATATGAACATTGGGTTAAATGGAACTCTTTTTCATTATCAATAGAGTAAAACCCCATGGGACCACTGTTACATTCAAAACTGTCAGCTAACCAGGCGCCCCGAGTAGGATTTACATTTCTAGAGAAATTATTTACAATTGAGCCATGTTTCAGGTTGTTAATGTCATCTTTAATTACATCAAATTGGTCTTTACTCACAAAGTCTTGAGAAATCTTATTAATATCATCGCGCATTTTGACCAAGTCTTTAAGAATCTGCGTCACATCGACGTGATCGAAGAGAACTGGCGGTAATTTCTGCAGCTCCCGCGCAACGAATATCGGCAGAGCCTCAGGATCTGTTCCCTTCAAGGTAGTGAGGATATCATCAATGTCACGGAGAGTCTTTCCGTCACGCTTTCTGGTCTTCATGGACTTCGAGATAGACTCGTATAGAAGTCGTTTTGCAGCTACAATATCACTATTCGTGAACGCAGATACACAAATGCGGCTAATACTTACTTCATCCATAATATCTATTTTATTGCAGATGAAGGCAAGCACTTCATTAATTACAATATTACAAGAAAAACATTTCACAGTTTTTGACATTTTTGACATAATGTATATACTCAAGTTCAATTTATGTCTTACTACCTGCTCATCTCACAATTGGCGAGTTGTTATTGGCCTACGAGGCCTAATAGGCTTTGTCGAACGTGTGAAGGAAATACATTCGCACTTAGAAACATTTAGAGATATATTATTACCAGAATAGTATTTTAACAAGTTGTCCATATCTTTTTGCACTAATAGACAGTCTTGTTCACTGTTGATCTTGCAATAAATCTTTTTGTCATCGGCATACATCAGGTACCTGGAGTGATTGAAGCAAGAGCCAATATCGAATAAGTAGGCATTGTAGAAGAGTGGACCCAAATGCGATCCCTGTGGGACTCCTGTTGGTATCCTAATAAAGGTTGATCGATGACCGCCTATTACAACCGCCTGTGACCGATTTGAGAGGTATGACTGAACCCAGCGAAGCAGGTCTCCATGTATACCCAGGAGTTGAAGTTTATGCAACAGGATCACGTGATCTACACGATCAAAAGCCTTCTCATAATCAGTATAGATCACGTCAACCTGTCCACCATGTTCCATGTTCTCAAGGACAAAGCTAGAAAAACACGTCAGATTCGTTATAGTTGATCGTGCCTTTAAAAAGCCGTGCTGGTGTTGGGGAATAAATTGAGACAACGTGGGGTAAATTTGTTCATATACAATTTTTTCAAGGATTTTTGCGACAGTATTAAGAATAGATATCCCTCTGTAGTTTTTTATTTCCACCCGAGACCCTTTTTTGTGTATGGGTACAACGTGTGCATTTTTCCATTTCTGAGGAAAGGTCCCTTCACGTAACGAGCGGTTAAAGATTATTGATAAAGGAAGAGCCAGAGATTTAGAACAATGGGACCAAAAAAATGGTGGTATGCCGTCACAACCAGCTCCCTTTTCTATGTCCAAACCTTTCAGTAGTCCCTCTACAGTCTCGATACTGGTTTGTAAATTAGACACCACGTCAATGCTAACTGAACTGCCTACCGATAAATCCGCGTTACTAGTTGAAGGAAGGCCAAAAACACTTTGGAAAAAACCATTAAAAGCCTCGCATATGCTCTTCCCCTCCGTATACTTTACGCCGTCCAAAGATAAGCATTTTGGATATCCTGAACCGCCTCTCAAAGCCTTAACATAGGTCCAAAACGCTTTCGGGTGCCTTTTTATGTTTCCTTCACAGTTTAAAGTAAATTTCTTAAAGCATTCTTTCTGTACACGGCGTTCTCTAGCCCTCAACAATGAAAATTCATCGTAATCTAAATTATTACCATATCGTTTCCAACGCGAGTGAGCTTTCGCCTTTTCTTTAATAATTTTAAGTAAAGCCTGAGAATACCATTTGGGATACGTTCGTCCTACCGGTTTACGGGTAAAAGGAACATAATCATCCACGCAGGCATCAATCACACAGTAAAAAGCGTCTACTGCCTCGTTGAGAGTCCCCATACCCAAAAGCGATTGCCAGTCCTGATGATTAAAAAATGAATTTATATTATTGTAATCAGCACGTCTAAAATTACGCTTCGGAGTCACAGCTTCCCTTAAGGGTGTGACCAGCAGATCCAAAATTTCTAGTGCAAAGGATGGATGAGCACGGTCCTCCCCAACAAGTGGATCAGAACTAGGGATGATTGACAAGGGGTAATTATAAGAAAAGGAGCTGTCCCGTCGTGGCTACGCCCACTGCACTTTTTCGTCGTGGGATAAAAAAAACAGGAATAAAAGATAAATCATTAACGATTCTTAGACCTGGTCTACCCGATAGGCACACAAAATTTTATGAAAACCGGTCCTGCCGTTTCGCAGTAGTTTGGTAACAAACACCGCGACACGAGAATTTTATATACATATTAGATTTTGAATCAGTCGATCGTATTTTTTTTAATAACTAAAATGAATATTGTTAATTACTGTACAATGCTATTTTTTGACGATTTATTTCACGACACATTTTGAAAACAATTTGCATAAAGCTGAGGCCAAACGACCGTCATTTGATTGATTTGACCGTATTTTGAGTTGTGATTTTTGGTCAAAAGATATTCTGAGCCGCAGAAAACTTATTTTGCGTCGCCGTGTAGCACAAACATGACTTTTGTATGAAATCGAATGCAGCGTGAAGTAAGTGACTCATTTAGGCCGGTGGGACAAAATTGGAACACTGCAACAATTTCTCCGCTTTTTAGGGAAATGTCATTTTACTTGCAACATTATATCAACGCTTGTGTATGTGTCAACTGACGTAATTACGTGATGTTTGCGCACACAAAGATAAGTAAGTGGCTTAAATTTTTAGAGAAATTATGTATGAAACTATCGTTCTAAGCGTTATCATTCTACTAAGGTTATATGATAGAGAAAAATACAACGCTTTAGATAGTGTACCTATGAGTAAAGAAACATTAGTGTACCAATGAGTAAAGTATGTTTCTTTTACTCATTGTAGTGTACAATTTATTAACTACGAAACAAAGCTTTAGTCTCTATAATTTTTTTTCCATTTTTGTGCACATACTTATCAGATTTGGTGTGCCTAAAGTTTGTTCCTGCATATTAGCGTATGTGCAAAATGTATTACATAGAAGTATTGTTATGGTTCAGATTTTTAATTTCCACTGCAGTTATGTGCTTAAACATAAAATTAACATTAATAAAATGTGCAAAGACACAATAATCCAACTGTATTATTCAGTTATAAATATTCATTCCTCAATACCTCAGTTAGGAAAACACTAAAGCAATTTTAAATATTTTTATTAGTTTGTTTTCTTCTACATGGCGCTCTTCTTATTAAATAAGGTAACTTTTACATATTCCTACATTAATTTCACAACGTGATCTCAGGAAATAATTTCCTTTCCTATAAAAGTTCGACATCTATTTTTGTTTACCATAGATGATAAACAAGTAACTATCAAATCAAATTAAATACAGATGGTAAACAGAAATGAGTGTAAAATTTTATAAAATTTCTTTTTTAAAGAACTGTCATGTATCAAACAAAAAATTGAGATCTCACAAAACAAACTTTTAAACTAACATCGTTTGTATATAAGCAATAAAAATGTAATGTAGAATTATTAAGACAATTTGGACATAGTTATGCAAACTAGAACCAACCCTCAAAAAGTTACTTCCGAGATAAATAAGTTTGTTTTAAAAGTGTGTAGAAAAAAATATGCAGGTTATTTGACAGTTTAACTTATAAACTTAAAGGCTTAATATTGATCACAATTTGTAAAAGCTGGCCTAGCAATTTAACATTTTTCTTTTGTTTGGTATTTGTTTTAGATAAAAAAACCTGATGGTTCCTTATTGCAAAATTACTCTTTTGTGGGTTGGTTCTTTTTAACAATATAAACTTAGAATATAAACCATAACCGGAATAATTATTATCTATCTATCTATATATATAAAAATGAAAACTGATTTAATGACTGACTGACTGACATATCAACGCACAGCCCAAACTACTGGGATTTAAAATCTGAAAATTTTCACGGTGCTTCCTTTTATAGTGTAGGTGAGCACTAAGAAAGAAATTTTGGAAATTCCGCCTCTAAGGGGGTAAAAAGGGCCCCATAAGTTTGTATGAAACTCCTTCAGTTTTGAAGCTAAGTCGATGAAAATTGGTATCCAGCTACCTGATTAGAAATTATGAATGACGTCTTTCAGGATTTTTGAAAATTTAATCTTTAAGGGGATAAAAAATGGGGGCAAAGTTTGTTCGGTTCCGCGTCATATCCATACTCTTTACATATTTGTACTCTCTGACTTTACTTAGTTTGTTATGACATTCAATGTGTCAATCAGAAAATAAATATCATTTCTTACAAATAGAATAGTATTATTTTAGAATTTAATAATAGGCGCCAAAATGGGTGAATTAACTAAGTTAAAACATACACGAACTTCATTAAAAGGCTGCATTATAAAATTTGGCAGCCAGATACAAACCCTACGAGAAATTTCTGATTATGAATTAAAATTAGTGAGTGACCAGTGACAAAATTAAATGTACAAAATTACCAAGAATAATTTGGAAGAGATACGACAACAAATAATTAAATTACTGTGGGTCACAGTAGGAAAATGAGATTGAAGGAAAAAATAACCTTCAGGAAATTACAACACAGCTTAAACTGAAACTGCAGAGTTTGAATTCGATAGTACGAAACAATTCCATGTATGCAGAAGGTACTGAGGAGCAAAGGTCGGCCACAAACAAACCTTAGGACATCTAAATTGAACTCAGTACCATTCCCCAAGGACGAAACATTCAAAAACATCATTAAACGGTTGGATACTTACTTAAAACTGAACAGATGTGATGATATCGATACAAGGAAATACACGTTTCTAACATCTTTGAGCCCAGAATTACATCAGAAAACGTATTATATTATATTTATGTGCTCAACGGGACCCTTGTGAGTTAGTTAAAATTCAGTTAGTAAATGATCAACAACTCAAAATTGGACAGATTACTAAAAGATTTTTAAATAGTGTTTGACGGAACTCTTGTTTGCATATCAAACTATAAAGCTCAATTAGTGCTTCAAGAAAATGTGACACCTATTTTCATCTAGACGTATTCCATACGCCCTGAAGGACAAAGTTGACGGAGAAATAGGAGGCTTTGTAACGAAAATTTTGACGAAACTTGATAATTCCTATTGGCTGTCTTATCTATATTTAGGTACATATTCAGAAAATAAATAACAGTACTTATAAATAGAATGGTATTATTTAGAACTCAATCATTTTTGTTTACCTATACGGTAGAGACAAATGTTGGGAAATCGAAAAAAGTGTGTAGAATAAAATTGGTGAGTGAATTTATTTATTTGTACAACCAACACTACAATATACGTATAATAAAATTCCTTTACATGCAATATGCATGCAAAACTTAAAGTAAGCAAAAATGGAATAGGTAATCAATTATTAAATCTTAAAAACTACACTGTTGTACCTCATGAAATTATCAACTATATTAAGCAGTTCAAAAAACTGGGCATAGACCCGTATCTCAGGCAGAATAAGATAAGTGTGTTGCAATAACACTGAGCAGCTAACCGGTGGATTAAATCAATATAGACTGGTAGACCATTTGAAAAGCTTCCGTTTATTCTGGTTTGCTGTACTTGGCCAAAGTGTATGAACAAAAGCGGTGATTTTTCAAAAGTGTATCTACGAGGAAAGTGTATCTTAGAGGAGATGATTTGATAAACTTCTATTCAGTAACGATTTTTCTTTCTATGACGCAAAGCTTTTGAGGCATAGTTTGTTTATTGAACCTTCCTATCTAACGCATGCAAATGGAATTTTTATTTAATTTTCACCATATTTAAAAAAATACACTTTTAAAACATGAAAATAGAACGGTCAGAAAAAAAATAACCTCACTTCATAATTCCGTGTTGTTTAACTTAAGAATAGCTACCACCATTCACCCACTAATAACAGTGGCAGTAGTAATTAATTATGTTTCGCTGACATCATTGAAGCTGAAGAAATAAGTAACAATTTAAAGATACAGTGGTCAGTACAGACGAATCAGTTCTCTATCCTGTAAAGTTTCTGAACACTATTAATCCTGCTGATCATCCTCCATCCATCCATGCCTCGAACCCACATCCCACATAAAAGTTTTGTGAAATTACGTCAGCCTTGATGCTATACTAGCTGTTGCCCGCGACTTCGTCCGCGTCAATTTCTGTTGTTCTGATCGCGATTATTTTTGCAACATTTTTCACTCTCCGCTCCTATTGGTCGCAGCGTGATGTTATATTTAGCCTTAAGCCTTCCTTGATAAATGGACTATCCAAAAAACAAAAATTTTTTTTTTCGAACCAGTACTCCCTTAGATTAGTGCGTTCAAACAAACAAACAAACTCTTCAGCTTTATAATATTAGTATAGATGTTGTATAAATATTGTAATGTTGTTTATAAGTTGTGAGAAACGGTGGAAAATTATGTGGTTGATTATTAGTGTTTAATATCAAATTGAAGTACTTGAAACTTCGTCTATCGATCATGAAGGGAGAATGTCATAGGACTGCCTTTTCCAGAGCTCTACACCGATGCTGGTACTACACCGTCTAAGTCTGACGTCCACCGTCCGATCTAGGTCTTTTATCCAAACGTAGTATGCAAGCAAATTGTCTTTGTAAAATAGCCTTTTTATCGCTTATGGATCGAGAAAAATGGATTTACCTACTTGGTTGGAAACTAAGAATTTGGTTTTTTACACAGGGCCACTTCTTCCGGGCTCTACGCCAGTTATTCGAATAAAGCCTTGCAAGCTGCTTTGAATGGTTTGTTGTACTACAGCATTGACAGTTTTTTAAGCTTCAAATGATATTGTACTTTAGATTTCATGTAAATGCAAACAGATGTGGTGCGAGCTCGCTTGGACCACGATACGCTAGGAGAACCAACACCGGATCCCTAAAACAATAGTATAAATCGGCCCCTTTCATCCAACTATTGTATCAACGGGCCCCGGTAAGCCGGCAACGACGTATTGGCTCCCACTAAGTGCCCACCACCACCTCGCTCGAGATGGCCACCCCCGGCACCGTAGGCAAAGGAAGTCGAGGAAAAAAGTGGAGGAGAGGGGGTTGAGTCACGACGAAAACTGTGTAACAGATAAAATACCACGCGCGCAAAGCCGCGGGCATCAGCTAGTAATATTCTAAACACCATTTTTTCATATATTTTTTCATCATCCTTAACCTGAGACACGGGGCACTGGTTTTACACTGGGCCTGGACATGACCTGTATCTAGGCACCGGTAGCATCGCAGGAGCTTAGCCTCTAACACCTGAGCCGGTGCTGATACCCAACCTACTAATAGCCTTCCTTTTTTTTTTTTTTTTACTCGAGGAAAATGCGTTGCGCATCTTCACCACTGCCCCGGGGGAGGGCAGGGCGGTATGTGGGACTCCCGTCGCCCTGAAAAGGGCGCTGCTCCTGGGAATGGGACCCAGGGGTTTACCCACTAAAAACCTCGCGTCGCCCGCCGCGCTGACTGACGGCAGGGTCTGTGGTTACTCGACAGTCCACGGACCCCGCCAGCGGCTACCTCCGCCCTGAAAAGGGCAGACCTCCTCAGAGGGGGTGCTGAGACGGCACCCCACTCCTACCTCTGGACGACGCGCTGGGCGAACAGCGCGCCGTCCTGGTCCCATGTGCTAGGCAGCTGGTGCCCCCGCACCTGCCGTCCGGGACCCTGGCGGGGCCTACCGCCCCGCCTTCGCCGGCGGAGGCGGAGAGAGTGCGGATCCCGCTCTCTCTCCCTCTCAGCGACCTCCTTCTGCGACATGACGTCGTCGCAGAAGGCGGCCACCGCCTCCCAAGCCTGCTCGCTGCGGACCATCTCCGACATGATGGTTGGCAGCGAGAGGACTCCTCCTCCCAGGGCCGCGGTTAGCACTGACCGCGGCCCGCTCCACGCGGGGCACTCCACCAGGGTGTGGTGCGCGGTGTCTTCCGCGCAACCACAGTGGTGGCACCCCTGGGTCGGTTCCTTCGCGGCGACCAGACACAGATATCTCCCGAAGCACCCATGCCCCGAGAGTATCTGCGTCAGCCGGAATGACAGCGACCCATGCTGCCTTTCGATCCACCCCTTGAGGATGGGATGGATCGACTCGAGGACGCGGCGCCGGGATCCAGCCAGTGGAGTGCCCAGCCGCTCCTCGATGGACCGCGTCCACCGGTCCAGGGCGACCGCGTGGGCCTCCCTCCACCACCGCACCACCGTGTCGTGCGGGGGCCGGTTTCCCTGGCTTCGGGCATCCGCTGCCCGCCAGTACACCAACCCCTGTACCTCCGCCTCCAGGTCCCATGGAAGGGACCCGGCGAGTGCGCACGCCACCTCGTGCGAGATGGTGTGGTAGCCCCTCACCACTCGAACCGCCATGACCCTCTGTGCACTGTGCAGGAGGGCCCTTTGGCGGTTCTTAAGGGACGCCGCCCATATCGGCGCCCCGTAGAGGGCCATGGACCTCACCACCGTCATGTAAAGACGGCGGCAAGAGTCCCCAGCACCCTCTAAGTTGGGCAGCAGGCGGCTCAGTGCGCCCGATGTCCGCACCAATTTGGGGACCAACGCTGAGAAGTGGTCCCCAAAGTCCCATCTACTGTCAAGAATGACGCCGAGGTATTTCAGCGTCCTCTTGACAGGGATGGGAGTGCCGCCCACCACGATGTTGGCGCCGGCAGGTGGTCCACGCTAAGGCCCGTGGAAACAGATGGCCTCGGACTTGTGGAGAGCCACCTCCAGCCCCAGCCGCCGGATTCTGGCCACCACCGCCGCAACTCCAGCGGTGGCCAGCACCGTCGCGGCCCGGAGGAAACCCCGGGCCGTGACGAGGGTGTCGTCGGCATAGCACGACACGTCCACGCCGCGCAGATTTGCGCAGCGTAGGACGTAGTCGTACCCGATGTCCCAGAGCAGGGGTCCTAAGACTGACCCCTGTGGGACACCACACGACATGGCACCACATTTGGCCATTAAGCTGCGCTCTATTTCTTCGCGTTCTGATAGGGCCTGTGTCAAGGAAGGAGTAGGAAGCATGGGTTCGTCAATTTTGCTGTAGCTGTATAAGGATTTCCATTTTGTTACTTTAGCTCTTGGAGCTCCTCTGTTAACCTCGTGTTAGCAGCGTTGAGGCGTTGGATTTCCTCATCTTTTGATCTCGCCACCAGCATTTCAACGAATGCCGTGATAACAGCTGCAGCATCATTAAAGTTCCTCCAGAATACTGCTGAGATTTTCCCACTTCACGCAGCGCAGTGAATAATGGTATCAGTGCTGGTGCTGATAGCTCGCACCAGCTCTCGCACTGTTAGCTCTTGGGATTGAAGCTTAGCCCTCTCCTTTATTTGGTGTTTAAATAGACAAAAGCACTTGGTTATGGTACAGTTCATAGTGGATTTTTATAATGAGTATAATGACTTATGAAAAACGAATGTTAGGTTTATGGAAGGTGTGTAATATATAGTACTAGCTGTATCCCGCGACGTCGTTCGCGTCAATTCCTGTTTTTATGATCGCGATTATTTTTGCAACATTTTTCACTGATGCTTTGCTCCTATTGGTTGCAGCGTGATGTTATATAGCCTAAAGCCTTCCTCGATACATGGACTATCCAACACAAAAAGATTTTTTCAATTCTAACCAGTACTTCCAGAGATTAGCGCGTTCAAACAAACAAACAAACAAACTCTTCAGCTTTATAATATTAGTACAGATTTAGTGAGTAGGATAAATCAAATAAAAGTGAAAAGCAACGAAATAAGCCACGTTCTCGCGTAAAACTCCTGTGATCATTGAAATGTATAAACAACTAAAACATTTCAAAGGGTTATGTTAGTTTAGGATAATGTGAGTTTAAGTTATTATGTGTAAGTAAGTATTAAAATTTATGATATTTTACATAGTTAATTTTAAGAGTGTAAAATTCCCACTAATAACATGGCAACATGGTGTCAGACCTTGGCCGGTTCTGTAAGGAACAAAAAAAAAGTTTTGCGCGGGATACGAAAAGAAAAAGATAGATTTTGTTTCGTAATTTTGTGAAATTATTCTAAGCGGCATTTACTGTGATAAAGTGGTGGCATTGTTATCATAATGTGTCAGTGAGTCGGATAAATGACATTAAAGTGAGAAACAAGGAAAGGCGCTCCTATTCACTGACATGCTCCACGCTGACATGTATAAACCACCCATACATTTCAATGAGTTAGGTTAGTTTAGGTTAAGTTAAGTAAATATTTATGATATTTTATGTATTTATTGAAAATGTGGAATTCCTACTAAAGCAAGACATGTCAGCATGGTCTCAGATCTTAGCCAGTTCCCATAGGAACAAAATAACAAAAGAAAAATGAATAAAATTACAAAAAAATGTTAACCGAGTTACCCAGGTCCCAGAGTGAGTTTTTGGCGGGAGTTCATGAGATACGTTTGGAGTCCGTTTATTTTATCGAATTTTTACTGTTTATAGTGATTTTCGGGTCGTAAAAGTTGTGTTATTTTGCGAAACAAAGTGTCGTGCGAGTGAACAATATACAGTTCGGTGAAATAACATGGTGTATGGGTCGTAACCAAGAAAAGTGGACCGTGAATTTTGCGCGGGAACGCGAACAGTTTACCTCTTTCTTGGGGACTTCTCTACATTCCTTCAATCTTTCGACTGTCTCCGAAAACTCAATCGAAGCATTAAAACCTCTAACATCAACGTTTTAATGCAAAAATAAAGAAAATATTACTAAAGAATTGGCTGTATGGACAAGTAGTAGGTTTAACGGCCTCGGGCCGTTAAACCTACTAAAGAAAAAAAAAAGGTCCCAGAGTCACCGACCGGCCAAGGCCGTAAAACTTGTAGGTAATAAATAATTAAAAAAATAATAATATTAATAAACCGACCGCTCTCTTGACCGCTGGTTGGTGGTAAATAACAGCCTTGCGAAACTAGGAATAAAAAACTAATTGTATGGGAACGGCGACGTAACGTGACGTTTTTTTTCTAAACCTTATATGGCATTCAGAAGGCTTGCCAGCATTAAAAATAGGATCTTATCATGATTGCCATTGAATAATTTAGTGATCAAAATCGAATCAGTTGAATCATGTTAATTGACTCACTATAAAGTATTTTAATCATAATTCAGAATATAAAACTGCGCCTTGTTTATCTGTGACCTGATTGTCATTACATTAAGTCATTCGAATCCTGTCGTCTTAATTATATTTAGACAAGATAAAATCTTAACAAATTTCATTAATGTCAATAATATTCACTTGTTTTTTTTCACCCTCATCTTTCTTTGTAGAGATGAAACGTATTTAATAGAACAGATCCACGCACTAAGTATTTTAGATTATTAGGTGGCATATATTCTTATTTGTGGAAGGTGTAATAGTGATATTGAAAGGAGAGTAAATGCCGGCAACATGGTGAATGGAGCGTTGCACGCTTTTATGAGCAGTCAGAAGGTGTCCGAAAAGGCCCGCCTGGCTGTGCATGGAGGGGTGTTGGTTCCAACACTGATGTATGGGAGTGAAAGTTGGGTGTGGCAGAGAAAATATGAAAGCAGAATAAATGCAGTGGAAATGAGAGCGTTAAGAAGTATGGTTGGAGTCAATCTGAGTGACAGGATTAAAAATAGTGTGATAAGGGATCGATGTGGTGTAAAAGAGGATGTAGTGACCAGTATTGAAAAAGGAATGCTTAAATGGTTTGGACATGTTGATAGGATGAATGAAAGCAGGTTGACTAAAAAGATTATACGATTTCGACCCTAATTCGCATACATACGCAGTCTATCATGCACACCTAGTATTGCTCTCTATTTAACGATTTTCGACTTTAATACCATCAACTTAGATACCATAGATTCTGTTAAGTGCAAGACTAGATCCTAGAGGAATAGGTGCATGACGTATTGCGTAGTGTTGTGGAATAAATTAAATTTATGTCTTATTTGTATGTAGATAACGTTCGAAAACATGATAAAAATATTATTTTTATTTCTGCATTTTGTTATCTTGCTCACTTCTTATTTCTACCCAAAAAAACCTGTTTCTACGTTGATTAGCACTAGTCGACGTCTAGTCTGATAAATTACTACCTGAAACTACTAATACTACCCGAAACTACAGAATTAGGTGGAATAGGTACTTGGGTCGAGTATATGACAATACTAGGAATAGGTGGACTAAGTATCAAATTTACCTAGTACAACCCATCTCTATTTTTTTTGGTTACTCCTGAATCTGTTACTTTCTAGCTAACTGTAAGTGTTTTTTGTTGTTGTTGTTGTTTCCAAGTTTTTGATGTCCTTCTTAATACTTTTACACCGATTAAGTTCTAAAAGTTATGTTCCTTTCCTCTAAGTATTTACCGTGTATTTGCCCAAACCGCGAAATTGGCTTTTGCAGTTTGTCCCAGTATATCAATGACCTCATGGGGGGAGAGTATTACTCAGTGAATCAGGGGAGCCGAGGTGGACTATCACCGGACGATGGTCCGAGTTAAGAGCATGCACGACTTCTACAAACCACGGGATACCCGCGGCCCAACGCAAAAAGAGATTTTGAAGTGTTTGAAACTTCTTAAGGAGGGACGGGGCGGCGTGAGCAAACACCGAACTGGTCAAATGTATACTCCTTTAATTTATCTCGTTTTATAATATCGATATAAAATGTGTCGATTATTGGTAATGAATAGGCCAATGTATTGTCAAAATTTACGAAAGCACTATCGTTACATCACTTACAGTTTTTTCTTTTGTGTAGCGATGGGTCGTTATCGGTTTTTGAGATAACGTAAACTAACCGTGATGTGATTTCCAATAACTGGTTTCATAACTAGTTATTTTTACAACGCTCTGAAGCATACGTGATTATTAATAGGTTAAAACGTTTGGTTAGATAGCAGGTATAACTTAATCACTTCACGCACACGTAGAGTGGATGAGAGCATTGAGAGCTGCTGACCGAAAGCCGAACATATACCTGTTTTATTCACATTTAAGCTCGCGTCCTATAGTTGTTTCATTCATACACGCAACAAAGCTATCACTCTTTTGTTGCGATTCTTTTTTTGGACCCTTTATACATTACTCGTTTTACTCCTTCATGTAATCAAAACGATGTGTGGGATGTGCAGTGTAAAACGTCGTTTTCAACTTGTCGTAACGAGTAACTTAAAACCAGTGATTTTTCGTGAGGCGTCAAGCCAACCAAATAACTACGCTAGACCTTTCACATAAGAGTGAATTGAATTTAACTTCAGAGCGTTGTGATAAAAAGCAGTTATTGAAGACCGATGCCTATTTCGATCGTTTGAATGGCGTTATGAATCTAACTAGTTATTGTTGTTGCGGATAACGAGTGATCACTGTTCGGGCTTGTAACTGCTTAAATAACTAGTTACGGTTAATTTATTTTTATTTTATTTATTTATTTATTTATTTCAGGCAACAGAGTAAAAAATACAGGCCCATATAATAAATACCTTACAGACTAACATACATACAATACTTATAACAATACAAATTACACTATAAACACACAAACACGGCGTTGTGTTACGCGACTTGGTGTCAGGTAACTGTCCACGAAACCGACGATACACAACACCCTTCGGCCAAAATTCTGCCTGCATGAAGGTCGACAGTTGTCCTGTCGGAACCCTAACCACAAACGAATTGAAATTCGTGTTGTGTCGAGATTCCAAACGTTCAACCCTCAAGGTGTATTTGGTCTTCAATCGCACGTACTCTACAATCTCCTCGACCTTTGTAGAGTAATGAAGCCGGGACACGTATAGCAGCGTCACTGGAATTGCAGGCCGAAGCAGGTGGTTCGGTCCAGTCGGTGCGTTGCCGCACTGGTTGCGAGTGGAGGGCTTCCTTTTTTTCTTCTCAACCTTCGTAAAACCCTCCTCATCACACTTATCAGCCTGTGATGCCAGCGTCTTCGGAGCCACCAGGAAGCTGCTTTTCCTAGCGGCAGCTGCAGCATATGCACGCGTCGGAGTTGACGTCACAACGCGCGATGTGTCTTGCGGTGCTGCGGGGCGCGCGGCGGGGCGCGCAGTAGCGGTGACGATGTCGGTGACCGTGATGGGTGACGCATCAGTTTGCGCCGACCCGAAACTGCAGACCGATGCATTCTGCGCCCCGCGACGTGTGTTGACATTGCAGGCTTCAGGTGACCTACTTACCGGAGCAGTGTTGCTTAATAGCAACACTTTGGCACGCAAGTCACCTATGGTGTTCTCTGAGGCCTCCAACTTTGCGTGCACTTCGGCCAGACTTGTTTTTAGGAACGTGATGTCCTTCAACAGTCTGGTGACGTCGACGTGATCAAACGTGACAGGGGGCAGTTTGTGTAGCTCCTTTGCCACGAAAGCAGGCACTTCGTCAGGATCTGTCTCCTTTAGCAGGGTTATTATGTCCTGCACACTTTTTCCACCCCCGTCCCTCCGGCGAGACGGCATCTGGGCACTCTTCCCGAGCGTCTGGAACAGAAGCGCCTTGCCACTGCAAATCTCTTCTTCTTTAAAGTTGGATTTGCAGATCTGCATGATGCTGACCTCGTCCATGGTATCGATGGCATGTTGTACGAACGCCAACAATTCATTAGCAATGAGTTGTTGCGAACCCATTGTTAACTGACGGCGCGCGCTGGCTGGCTGCGCTAGTCGCGAATTAAAATAATTCTAAATTGCAACGGACACGTCCGCTTCCGATCGCGCATAACGAACGAATAATTTAATAACGCCCATCGCTACTTTGGTGTAGTAGGTACTTGTCGTCTTTTTTCCAACTGTCATTAAAGTTGTAGTATGTCCCGCTTCTTAAAACGTAGTCATTACTCGTTCAGTGGTGGTAAATAAGTACCTATGAGTTTTTGGCGGGAGTTCGTGAGATATGTTTGGAGTCCATTTATTTTATCGAATTTTTATTGTTTTTAGTGATTTTTGGGTCGTAAAAGTGGTTTTATTTTGCTAAACAAAGTGTCGTGCGAGTGAGCAACATACAGTTCGGTGAAATAACATGGTGTATGGGTCGTAACCAAGAAAAGTGGACCGTGAATTTTGCGCGGGAACGCTAACAGTTTACCTCTTTCTTGGGGACTTCTCTACATTCCTTCAATCTTACGACTGTCTCCAAAAACTCCATCGAAGCATTAAAACGTCTTACATCAACGTTTTATTGCAAAATAAAGACAATAATACTGAAGAATTGGCTGTATGGACAAGTATCCGAGGCCGTTAAACTTAAAATAAAAAGTACCTACATAACAATAAGTAAACATAATGATTAAGTACTTGCTCAGTGGTAAATAAAAAAAATTAGTGTGTCTGTAGATATGGTAAATTGTGTTCTGTGCTGTAGATCAAGGAATTTCTAAAATACTTACCTATGTAAAACTTCCTTGTCCGTGTTCCTTGTGTAGATAGATAAAAATGCATCTGATCTTTTTGCATTAATTTATTTTAATTATGGATCTGGAAAATGCTGTGAGAGAACACAGTGCTACTTTAACATCCCTTCGCTCTACCGAACGAAAGAGAAGTGCTGAGACAATCAAAGATTTATTAACCAGGAATGCTTTGGCATCCTTATTGACTAAAAATACTTTTAAGAAAGAGGGATTTACATGGAACGAATTATTTGATGATATTAATGACTACATACTTAAGGTGAGTTTCAGGCAAAGTCTAACGACTGGGGGATATAGTATGAACTTTATATACTAAAGAGCTTCCGCCTGTAAATATTTCCTCTTCATGCATACACTGTTGAACCAAATTTTTAAGAAATTTGGACTAAATTTCTTAAATACTACTATCAAATAAAACATCAAAACCCCATATGTCCAGGCTAAGTGAAGTACGGGAATCGAGTTTTGTTATCATCAATATTATGAAAATGAAGTACTGAAGTATGAAGGCTCGACTAGATACATATTTTAATTATTTTTTATAAAAAAAATGTATTAGTTGATAATAAAGTCACAAAATAAGAATTAAGTTTGGACATACAAGCTTTTGATATTTACTAGCGAAATTTACCGGGGTTTGGAAAGTGTCACCTCGGACTTACAGGACTTTGAAATGTCGCATAAGGACTTGCAGGAATATGATGTACCTCAACATGTTCGGGACGTACTCAGGGTAGGTGTGGATATTAAATTAATAAGAATGCGAAACTAACTCAGTCTATCTGTCTGCTGTTAGTTATGAGAGTTGGAGTTACAAAAAATTAAAATACTAGTTGCGGAATGCTAGATATGAAAAACATGTTAATAAAATATTTATTAAACTCATATAAAAAATAAGATTATACAAAATCTAAAACTTCGTCTATTACCTACATACTCTGGCAAATTATTAATTTGCTCATCATCTTCGTCTACATTATTACCTTGTCCTGGTTTGCTATATATAAACTAAAGTAAAATTAAACATGTGAAGTAACAATGTGATTTATATAATATTTTTTTTAACATAACGGCTCAACTACGGCTCTGGTATGCGGGCCGCGGAATGGCTACCTGGCTGCTGTGCATGAAGTTTCACTTAACTTTTAGCTCTCTCCTAGTCCTTTTTAGTTTTAGCTTTTGATATAGTTTTTTCCTAGTTTTATTAGGATAATAATAAACCTGTTTATTCCATGAAAAATTTTAAAATTTACTTTTCAAATGAAGTTAGTATTGTTAGTTTATTAATTCACTTATTGAATATGTTAGTTGTGTTATGTTTCATGGATCCCTCTTCGGGTGAAGGCCTCCTCCAGATTATTCCATTCTTGTCTGTCTTTTCCTATTGTTATCCATTGCAAACTTGCAGATTGTATGATGTCGTCTATCCATCGCTTGTATGGTCTGCCAACCTTTCTTTTGCCATCTGGTCCTCTCCATGTTGTTGTGCGTTTTGTCCACCTGTTATCAGGTAGTCGAGCTACATGTCCAGCCCATTTCCATTTCTGTTTAAGGGTGTGTGAGAGGGCATCGGTGACACGTGTTTTACTCCTGATTTTGATATGTCTTACTTTATCCATTTTCCGTACTTTCATCATGCTCCTCTCTATTGCCCGTTGGGTGGTTTTAATTTTTTCTTTTATTTTGTTTGTAAAGATCCATGTCTGTGAACCATACGCCAAGCAGGGTAGTAGAGAAGTATCATGCACAATTTTTTTAAGTGGCATATTGTAGTTTCCTTTAAAAACCTCTTGCAAAGACCAATATTTCTTCCAAGTAATATTTACTCTTCTTGTTACTTCTTCTTCGTTATTATTTTTAGAGAATGATATCAGTTTGCCCAAATATATATAGTTATCCACATATTCAAAAGTATGACCCTTAATAACTATTTTTCTTTTACAGCTATTGCACATCAATTTTGTTTTATTATCATTCATTTCAAGTCCTACCTTGGAGCTTTGTTCATTTAGTGTGGATAGCATGTATTCTAAATCTTTAGGAGTTTCAGCCAGTATCACAATGTCATCAGCGAATCTTAAGTGGTTCAAATATTGGCCATTTACTCGTATACCTCTTTGTTTCCAGTTTAATTTTTGGAATATATGTTCGAGGACAGCTATGAAGAGTTTGGGTGATAATGGGTCACCTTGTCTGACTCCTCTCTCGATTTTTATTTCTTTACCTCTTGATTCAAGTTTTACTCTGCTAACACTGTTCTTGTATATTTTCCTAATGATGTTTATGTATTTGTTGTCCACTTCTGCTGATTCTAATGCTTTCCATATTGAGCTATGACTGATGGTATCAAAAGCTTTACTATAATCAATAAAGCCGGTGTAGAGAGGTCTATTAAATTCTTTGTATTTTTCTAATATTTGTTCTAGAGTGTGTATGTGGTCCGTGGTGCTAAAACCTGAACGGAACCCTGCCTGTTCTACTGCTTGTGAAGAATCTATTTTTGGTGTTATTCTTTTTAATATGATTTGTGTAAAGAGTTTGTACATACTAGCTAACAAGCTGATAGGTCTGTAGTTGCTTACATCTAACGCATTCCCTTTCTTGTAGATTAGTGTGATGTCAGAGGTACACCACTGTTTTGGTATGTTTTCTGTTTCCAAAATCATGTTGAATAGTCGGGCTAGGTGATGGAGAAGTATAGGTAGTCCAAATTTTTATGCTTCATTACTTATCCCATCCGGGCCTGGGATTTTTTCGTTTTTTAGGATTTTAATGTAGTTGTATACTTCTTTTTCCTCTATTTTTCTAAAACCAGGACTAGATGGAGTTACATGATGACTCGTAGTTTCCTCTGTTTCATTATCAATGTTTTTTCTTTGGTATAGATCTTTTTATAAAAGAGTGTTGCTGTGTCTAATACTTCTTTTCTACTTGTAGTTTCCTTCGATTCGTTATGAAGTTTTTGTATCCAAGTTTTAGACAATTTTAAGTCTTTTAGTCCTCTTTTTATACTTCTAAGTATATTTGTTTAAGTTATAGGTTATTGTTTCATTTCTGTGTTTGCTGTAGTCTTGTTTAATAGATTTTTTAACGTCTTTGAATAGTTGTGTTAGTTTGTTTCTCTGTGTTCTGTTTTTGTGTTTCGTATTAATTAGTTCAGTCCGTTTTTGTATCAGATTGCAAGTGTCTACACTAAGAATACTATGTTTTTTAGTATTTTCTAGTTTTATTTTAAGGCTTTCTTTATGGCTTTCTCTAAGATATTGTAGTAGATTTGAACTTTTTTTGTTTTTATTTGATTTTATCAATATGGGAGTTGAGCTGATCTAAATACAGTTTAATTTCATTTTTAGACCTTGAAGTTTTTGGAATGTTCTGATAGTTTTTTCGACTTTTTTTGAGCGTTTTTAGGTGAACTGTTGCTCTTATCATTCTATGGCCAGAAGGAAATTGTAAACTGTTTAGAACTTCTACATTACTAATGTAATCTGGTCTATTCGAAAGGATGAAATCAATTTCATTTTTGGTTTTTAAGTCGGGTGAAATCCAAGTCCATTTGCGACTTTCTTTTTTCTTAAAGAAGGTATTCATTATTGATTATTTATATTCTTGCGCATGTTCTATTAGACGTTCACCTCTTTCGTTCCTTAAGCCATAGCCATATTTTCCCATGATCAAATCCTCATTACCTTTTGGCTGTCCAATTTTTGCATTAAAGTCGCCTATTAAAAAACATGTCCCATCGGTTAGATTTTGTGCTTTTCTAATGTCACTATAGAAAGTTTCTAGTTCTTCTTCTGACGATTTTTCAGTTGGTGCATATGCTTGAATAATTGACATACTGTAGTTATTAAATTGAAGTTGTAACATTGCCACTCTTTCAGATATCGCAGTGAAATTTAATATGTTTTCTTTTAGGGTTTTTTTAATCAAGAAGCCTATTCCGTGTAAACCTTTAGTTTGACCGTAATAACAAAAAACGTGCTCGTGATACTCTTCAATTTTGCACCCTAATCTTTTAACTTCTGATATTCCTAATATGTCAAAATTGATGTTTTTCAGAGCATTATTTAGTTCCAAAAATCGTTCTTCTGAGCTTAGTGATCTTACGTTATATGAGCATATTTATATGATAACATGTGTTGATTTGTTGTTGCAGGTTAAATGTTGGTATTTTGCAGGGTTTTGGTCATACTTCTCCACGGTGACCGGTCGGGTTGGAGAAGGATTTTTAGTTTTGTTGAAAGTAGTTGCAGTATCTGTGTTGTTTCGGTTTGGGTTCCGATGTGAGAATGCTAGTTTTTTGGTATCTCCGAAGTTGATGCTGATCTTCCTCGAGCTACAAAATTGAGTATGTTAGGATTCATTGTTTCCTTAGCTTTCGGAGGTTGGTTCTTGGATCTAACGATGTTCTCAGTTTGCTGCTTTTTGGAGGAGTGATTATTTCCAGCTGGTGACACAGTTTGTTCTCTTTTCCTTTTTTCACGATTATCATCTTGCGGTTTCTTAATTACTATTGTGTCGTATTTTAGATTTGCAATATTTTCCATTTTCCTTTCTTCTTCTATTTTTTAGGATATATTTTGTCAATTTTCTTCCATTACTTATAATAAAACCAACTAATAGATACGCTGGTCAACGCGCTCGCGTCGTGTAACACAGGAGAAATGGCAGCCATCTTAGACCGATGCTGCATTCTGATTGGTCAATATGGACTTGCCCGAGTTTAATTTATCACTGTCATTGGACGTACAGGGTTTTGAAAGAAATCATAGACTTTAAACCTTATTTTAAACGAGATATGATGGAGTTACCTTAATTTGAAAAGCACAGAATGAATCAGTTTATAATTCAAAATTTAGTGGTATTCATAAGTCAATTTTAAAGAGTTAAAAACAGCGCAATAAGAAGAAATAAAAAAAAAAGGAAACTTGGCCACTATCCGATATGATAAACTTATAATAAGGGGAAGTAACCAAGGAAAAAGTAACGACAAACGAAAACGTTCGCCTACAAAAACACCAGAAAAAATACACATTAACATAGAGAAAGACAACCAAACGGCTCCAAACAAAATAAACAAAACAAACAAACTCAAGCCGTCCTAAAACAACCTCACCATCTCAAATGCAAACTCCAAAAAACTAGAACTACCCTCCAAGAACCGGAAGACCCAGCCAAAAACAAACACAAAATACACAAACTAAAAGAAGATCCCAATCCGGCTGATCCCCGTGGGATGTCAGATCAAACCCTCCAACCAAAAAAATATTTATTTCCACTCTAAACACACTTTCACTACGAACTGAAGAAAAACTATTTGAATTACAAACAGCTCTAGAATGTATCAAATGTGACATTATTGGATTAAGCGAAGTAAGACGACTAGGAAACAAGATTGAGGAACATGATGATTACATCTTATATTACATAGGGGAAACAAAGGGTCAATATGGAGTAGGTTTCCTGGTCAAAAAGCATCTGAAGAAACAAATAGTGGAGTTCAAAGGTATATCTGAGAGAATTGCGATCCTGAATATAGAACTACAGGGATAAATGGACCATCGTGCAAATCTACTCCCCAACAGAATCGGCAGAAGAAAATACGAAAGATGAATTCTACAGCCAACTGACAACAGCATTAGAAACCACTTTTAAGAATGTTATCATCATGGGAGATTTTAATGGGAAAATGGGCAAAAGGAAACAAGGTGAAGAGTCTATCATGGGAAAGTACGGCATAGGCAAAAGAAATAAAAATGGAGAGAGAGTCATAAATATGGCCATCCAAAACAACGTAACCATTTTGAATAGTATCTTCAAGAAAAAACAATCCAGAAAATGGACATGGATGTCACCTGACGGAACCTACCAAAACGAAATAGACTTTATAATGAGCAACCAACCTAAAGCATTCCTAAATATCGATGTAATAAATAACCTCAACTTTAATACTAACCATCGTATGTTTAGAGCAACCTTATCACAAAAACAACATAAGAAGCAAAGAAAGGGATTCAACTTAAATGCAACAGTCTTTGAAACAAGCAAAAAAATATGTAGAAAAGAGACATCCGAACTAAGAAATGAAACGCAAGAGATCTATAACTCGGAGACAAATGATATGTACAGATCAGAAACAATGGTAAAATCAAAGAAAAATATACTATCTCCCAAGACACTTAACCTCATAAATAAACGAAAAGAACTTCTTAAGAACAGGAAAGATAAAACTGTGCTTAAAGATATAACAAGTCTTAGTAAAGAAATCAGTCGCAACATAAAGAGTGATAGGTCGAGCAGAAGAATTAAATGTCTGGAACAACACATACAAAAAACAGGAGGCATAAACAAAGCGCTAAAAGAATTACGAGAAGAAGCACTCTGGATTCCAAAACTAAAAAATACTAAAAACAAACAAGAGACCAGGAGACAGCCAGTCCTAAAAGTTGCTACAGAATTTTATCATGAATTGTACTCATCCAAATACAACCAAGAAATAAATGTGGACATAAAAGGCGACTCTGAAGTTATACCTCAAATTCTCGAATTTGAAGTCCAGCACGCAATAATGTCGCAGAAAAACGGGAAAGCTCCAGGAACTGACAGAATAACTAACGAGGTGATGAAAGCTAGATTGCCAGAAACAACAACAAGATTGACCAATCTATTCAACCTTATCCTCAACACTGAACAAATACCAATGCAGTGGACATCAAGCTCGATAATTCTTATCCACAAGAAAGGAGACAGAGCGGAGATAAATAACTATCGCCCTATAAGTTTGATGTCAAATATATACAAGGTATTCTCAAAGATAATACTTAAACGCACATCAAAAACTCTGGACGAATCACAACCACGAGAACAGGCTGGCTTCAGATCGGGGTATTCCACAATTGACCATATACACGTAATAAAACAGCTAATAGAAAAACATCAAGAATACAATGGCCCGTTGTACATGGCTTTTGTGGACTATAATAAAGCGTTTGACTCATTGGAACGCCACTGCATATGGGAAGCTTTAAAGAATCAAGGAATTGAGAACAAATACATAAGGCTGATAAGAAATGTATATACAAACAGCACAGGTCGAATAAGGCTTGAAACAGAGGGGGAGGCGTTCCCTATATGCAAAGGCGTGAGACAGGGTGATCCACTCTCACCAAAACTCTTTTCGTCAGTATTAGAAGAATTCTTCAGGAAGTTAGAATGGAACGATTTTGGAATTAATATCAATGGAACGAACTTAAATCGCCTCAGATTTGCTGACGACATTGTACTGATAAGTGATAACCCAGAAAATCTTCAAACCATGCTCCATGCTCCATCTGGCACAAGAGAGCAAGAAAGTTGGCCTGACAATAAACAAATTTAAGACCAAGATAATAACAAATACGTCCCAAATCATTATAAAAATAGATGAGGAAAATATAGATTACGTTAATTCTTATATTTACTTGGGACAAATTATTTCATTTAATGATCAAATGGATTCAGAAATAGAAAGACGGATTGCCAACTCTTGGAGGAGATTTTGGACCTTAAAAGAAGTGTTGAAAAACAAACAATATGACATGACGATGAAGAGAAAAATATGTAACACCTGCATATTACCTATTTTAACCTACGGATGCCAAACATGGCCAACAACACAAAAACAAGGCCAAAAACTCATCACTTGTCAAAGGGCTATGGAAAGAAGTATTCTGGGATATACAAAAAGAGACCACAAGAGGGCTGAAGACATAAGACAGATAACAAAGGTGGAAGATGTCACACAAAAAACAAAAACCCTGAAATGGAGGTACCCACCTCCACATGATCAGGGAAAGTGGAAACAAGTGGACAAAAGAGATAACCCAATGGACTCCTAGATTTCACACAAAACGAAAAAGAGGAAGACAAAGAAAACGCTGGTCCGATGAAATCAGGAGAACTGCAGGTCCATTATGGCAAAGAATTGCCTTATGTAGAAAGAAGTGGAAGGAATTGGAGGACACCTTTGTGTCACAAAGACACGCAGATAAATTAATGCTAACTGTGTTTACTTATCGGCATTAAAGGTTTATTATTATTATTATATAAGTCAATTTTGGTAAGGACTGTGACTTACTGGGTTTTGATATTCAACGACTCGTTTGTCTCTTAGATAAGGTTATAAGAGTTCCTATCTAGAAAATCAACCCCTGAAGGGTAAGTAATAATTTAGTATCAAGTCATCGTTTTCGAGGGGTTTTAGGGAGATGGAAAGAAAGATGCTGGTATACAGAGATTCCAGTTGCGAGTGTAGGAAATGGTGTGCAGGATTTTATTGTAAAAATTTTGGCCATACATAATACCTTATTTTTACCATTGGTATTGGTAATGGTACAGACTCCCTTTTCCGCATTTAGGCTCCACTTGGCCCATTATACGGATTGGGGTGGTTAGTCCAACCATCCCAACTCCTTCCAGAAGCACAGAAGGATGTTCGCAGGCTACTGAAGGCGAACTCGGTGTGCCGAGGATAGATGCCCGATAGGTAGCTACCCCTGTGCATTCCTAAATCACATTGACAGCTGATTCTGCCTGTTCTAGGCAGCCTCTGCATATGGGGCTGTCTGTGGCATTAATGGTAAAGAGATGTTTATTTAGGGGGATGTGTCCAGTCAGTGATCCCACCACTCTTCGAAGGTCAATCCTGTTTAGGGTGATTAGATTGCAAGCCAGACGTGGTGAGAGAGCCGGTATGGCCTCTCTGGACCGTCTGCAGTTGCTGGTATTAGCCCAGCAGTCGTTGTGTTTAACTAGAGTTTGATTTCGTAGCCATGAACTATATTGGTTAAAGGGGATAGGCAGGTGTGGTTTGGGATCAAATACTGTGAGATTCGATCCCCTTTTAGCGAGCCGCTAAGTCCTTTGATTCATTGTAAAGTGACCCTGTTCCTTGCGGCTATGTCCTCAAAGGCCAGATTACACTCGTCGATAAGATTGGATGTGATGATATTGCTCTCCAGGGTTTTGAGAACCGCCATGCTATCCGAGAGTATGCGAATACCGTAGTCAGCATGCAGCCTGGGTTATAGCAATACACTCGCATTGGAATATCGAGTTATCTTCACCCAGTGGTATAGATATGTTTATGTTTAGGTCCATCGAGAAGACTCCGGCGCCTGTACCTGATTTGGTTTTGGATCCATCAGTGTAGACTTGGACCTCATGTATTCCCGATGGGTCCGGTTTTCTTTCTGATAAGTGAATCTTATATATTTAGTTGAACACATAGATTTTCGGTGTCTTGTCACAGGGTCCAGTATAAAATTTTAGAGAAGCCTGTGTCAAGCAGATGATTATGTTAATTTAGTTGTAGTTAGATACCTACGTGAGGTCTATTGATACGTGACTCGGTCTGTAAAAACAGTGGTTGCGGGTTCGAATATCGTATAATGTTTTGTGTTTATGTATGTTTATCGGTGGCCGAAGTTGAAATTAAGCTTAGTTAATGGCCAGAAAATTAGTATGATTTGTAAGATTTCTTATCGTGAAAATGTTATTGGCGGATTTGAAGATTTAAAACAGTGACCAGTTCGGAAAGGATTATTAGAGTGATTGAGACGTATAAAAAACCTATCATTCTTGTATGAAGTTATCAGTTTGAATTGCAATAAAAATTGTCTTCCCGCCTAACGTTGTGTATGTCGCCGGCCTCGAGCGTCGCGGCTCGCGTGGCCGGCCGCCGCGGCCGTTAACTCGTACGCTTTTATACATACCTACACACGTATACACAGTAGCACAGTGGTGATTTTGCTGCACATTGCGTGCCATGAATTGTTATATTTTTTTGAGTCCTATAAATAAAAATCATTTCCCAGCGATAATATTGTGTAATATGACTTGGTTGGATGTTCAAATTACGTAGCTTCAGGATCTGCGTTAGGTTGTTTTACACCCTGTATTTTAATGGCCATGCAATAGGCACCGTTTTTAAATAGTTTTAGTCTTAGAATAAGCGTTATTATTCTAAGGTTTTAGTTGTATTGGGTAACATGAGTCTACCTTGATGTCTTATTGGCTTATTCTTGTGTTCACCCCTTGTGACAAAATATTGAGGGTGCTGTCGGACAAAAACACATATCCGTTTTATGTATAAGCATGGCAATGGTAGAATTTGAAGTTTTTTAAATAAAGGTTTACAAGACTCAAGAAAATGTACTCGGCAAATGGCCCTAATACACTGATATTATAAAATGTCAAATACTAAATAGTTTAGCACTTCTTTAATCGCATAGCTTCACATATACTTGGTATCCTAATATTAATGACAACAGATCTAATTTTCACGTCTCTTCTCTACGAGCGCTGTAAACCAATTGAGCCGCCGTTTGTGCTCCAACTTTTACAATCCTCTCCAAAAATGAGAGTTTACGTACTTTGTTCTGATTGGTCTAGTTCAAAAGCTGTGCTACCAATAGAATATTTAGACAAAATCGTTTCAGAACTACTTCGCTATTTCTTTTTGTTTAATGATAAATTTATACACTCTTAAATTACGACATTTATAAAAGCCCTTTTTGCATCAACTGTGCATCAACCCCACAACAAAGTGCCATAACCAAGTACCGAGGATACGAAGCCATGATATGCAGATATTGTAGTTTCGGTGGAAGAGACATTACTTAGCGTCTTAGCGCATAAACGAATCTATTCATTCTTTTACACATATTTTCAATATGTGCTTTCCAATTACAGTGCTTATCTAGATCTACTATCTGAATAATATTATTATCATATTTGACTACCAGGTCCACTGGCCTTGCATTGCGAGTCGAAAATTTGACACATTTTGTTTTATCTATGTTTACTCTCAGATTGTTCAAGTTAAGCCATTCTATGATACTCTTCAGTGCTTTGTTAATGACATCATTAAAGGTATTTAAATTGTTACATTTTATCACGACAGTGGTGTTTTCTGCAAATTGAAAGCACTTGTGTTGTATAATATTTGGCAAATCATTGATATAAAGTAAGAACAATAGAGGCCCTAGAACACTTCCTAGTGGAACTCCACAAGGATTTGTACGATATTTAGATCTGAAAGTGTTTTTTTTTATTTCAGTACATTGTTGTCTGTTTGATAAATAACTTTTTAACCAGTTTTGGGCATTACCTCTTATTCCATATCTATCCAGTTTGTCTAATAATCTCTTAGGTGGGACAAAGTCAAAGGCCTTACTCATGTACACGCATAGAGTTTTTATGTTCACGCATTAAATAATTATAATGTCATACATATCGGATATAGTACGAGGGCGGGATGATAAGTAACTAGCCTATTAAAGAAAATACTTAACTTTCCGTGATAAAATAAATTTTAATAAATATGTAATATACTTATGAATGTAATCATATTTTCTTATGTATTTAAAGATCATACTAAACACATGGCAAATCGTCGTATAACAAAACAACACGTTTTCCCATTTTTTGTGGGTAAACGCCCGATGATGGTAACACTGAAGCCATATTTGTGTGCGTTAGAATAGCGTAGATTTATTCAGCTTACGCAAACAAGGATAATTAAATGGCACGCGTGTACGCAACGCGTTTTGGTTCAGACGCGGCTTCTAGGTGTTATTATTCTAAGGATGTACCCGTTCTTTGAGATACCTGTATACCTGTCAGCTATTTCAGATAACTTCAATCGTCGATCTGCTAAAACCATATCATGTACTTTCACGACCATTTCCAAAGTAGGGACGCTTTTTGGACGTCCGGGGCAGGCGTCATCTTGGACACATGTAAACTCAGCCACCCAGTTTTTTACTGTGGCATAAGAAGGAGCACATTAACCCAAAACATTATTTAACTCGTCATAGATATCTTTCCCCTTCTTCATGCCCTTCATATGAAGAAACTTTATCACCACTCTTTGTTCAATTTTATCCATTTCGAAAACAGTTGACGAAATATATTTTCAAATGACAAAAAGTCAATAAAATTTCACGCCACCAAATTCAAATTTAGAACACAGGTGGCCAGAGATACGAATTTAAACATGACATATATATTTTATTAATTTTAAGTAATTTTAACTTTTTAAATAGCAGTGGCTAGTTACTTATCATCCCGCCCTCGTATATTAAAAAGCCCCTTTTTATTAGAAACTAAGGTTAATATCCTACAATTCTTATATTTGAATTATTTAAATTATGTTTTTCAAAATAAACGGATTAATTATTAACTTAAATATAGAAAGTTAAGTAAGAGCCAGGGGCCAGCATAAACAAATAGTTTTGGTAAATAATAATTGGATATTTATTTATAGCTCGAAATTGTACTCAGTCCCCAGCACATTTGAGGTGAGTTTGTTAAGTAGGCTTTTAAATTTAATAAGTGGTATTACAACTGAAAATGATAATTGCATGATGATATCAAAACTCTGACTCTACCATAGTCTTATATTCACATGTTAACATAGGCTGGTTTTAGCTTGTTATACCATTTAAATTACATCCTGTATGTTCACTTTATAAATTTATGGTTAGAATAAATTAAATAAATATTTAAGGGGCTTCCATACAAAAATCGAGTTTTTTTGCCATTTTAAAAATTATGGTACAGAACTTAGAAAGTTTTGGTTAAAGTACCTACTATAAAATATTAATATTTAAGTTTTGATATCCTTGCAGTTTTTTTTGCATAATATAAACATAGCCAGGTTTTGGCTTGTAATACCATTAATTGTCCTGAATATTAAAAAAATCTACATAAGATTGTACCAAAAATAATTTCGAGTTCAGCACTTACTTGACTGACAGTTACTAGCTTAATATGGGTAACTACTTTTACGCGTTGCATAATTAATTATATTTTTTATTAATTTACCGTTAATGTTAAAATAGTTAATTTAATAAACGATTTTCACTATGTTTTAATTGCAGGAAACAGAAAAATATGAAACTTCAAAAACATTTCATAATATCACTGCTCCCCTTTGCACTAGCTTGCTTCACATGTGCGTTGCTGGATCCAACAAAGGTAAAGAAATATAAAAAAAGGTTATGAATTTTTTTTTAGGATTATGCATTCATAGTTTGTGGAAAGTGTGTACCTCCTATACTTCAACTAACCGAAGAGCAAGGTTGTCGAAGAAGACGCAAATGGTTTGATAACCTCAATGATTAGACAAACTTCTGTAACTGTAAAATCTGAGATTGTGCCTGTGTTAGCCCACGATATTGCCTACTGGTCTCTAATCTCCAACTGATATGGAGTTAAAGTTTAGAGGATGGTCGCAAAGGGTTTGATGACATCAATAATTGGTTCGGCTCCTACTGTGGAATTTTCATTCTACGGTAGTAGAAGCGAAACCAATATATTTCAATAAAGTCAGCGAACACTCGTAACATCAGAAGATGACTCTTTGTGATATTCCATAATAATGTATTTTTTAACTCGATAGAAAATGTTATTTTATTGTTACTTTAGACTACAAGCCCTTGGAAAAAATTAACCTGTGAAATTAACCAATGTGAATAACGCTTAGAGAAAATAACTGAGCACTATGCCGTCATTTCTGAGCGGTACAGGTGAGTTCGTGAGTGAATGGAATTTCTCAGGTACAAATGAGGAATTGCGACTAATTATTAATGTACGGCTTTGTTATAGTGTATAGATGATTAAAAATAAATGTCGAAAAACCTAGTGCCGTACTAAAGTGGTGGTGCCGGAAGTCAGTGCAAATATTTAATTCGCCGATAATTGTACACATATACAGATACTTTGCTCGTAAACGCCGCACATATTTCCAGCGCAGGGGTCTAAAGCCAAGGGTCGCAACCCATCCCTACACCAATATGATATAAGGTCATTGTAAAATGTACGGTATCATGTTAAAAATATTATTTAAAACGGACAATAATATTTAATAATTATGCCGTCCAAAAAACAATGAAATTTCCGTAATTTATAAGATTTTTCAAATATTCCTGGAGTATTATGAGGAGTAATAATTTTCAAAGATTATTGTTATTTTATACGTAACAAAATATAATTAAACAAAAAAAAACAGATGCCGTTCATTTTACTTCAGATTATTCT
This sequence comes from Anania crocealis, assembly GCA_949315895.1. Classification (NCBI taxonomy): domain Eukaryota; kingdom Metazoa; phylum Arthropoda; class Insecta; order Lepidoptera; family Crambidae; genus Anania; species Anania crocealis. The sequence goes on from OX438881.1 coordinate 13,385,401, forward strand.
TTACAGCTGATAAAAATTTCGATAACGTTTGAGGTGTCCCTTAAGGCCATTAATAACTGTATGGCATTCAACATTTTTTGTTTGTAATATTAAATAATAACAAAAAATTATTAAAAAATGGGTAGGTATTCTGCTACGGCACAGACAGCGGTTTTAGGCGGTGGAATAACTGCCATTTCACAGACTAGCGGACTATCGAAAGTGTACGGCATTTATCTTTTATTGAAGATTGTCTAAAGTATTAATAACCTGTGTTATTGCCGTACAGATAAAAGTTACCAGAAAGTCACTCTTTTCGGAGGGAAGTAATTTACCCCATACACCTATGTGTTCCACAAAAAATGTACGGCATGCTGAAAAATGTTATCTATTTGTGCAGTACTCTCAAGATAATTTAATTTTATATTGTTCGATATCATCATCACCTAATCAGAGATAAGGGTTGCGACCCTTGGCTTTCGACCCCTGCGCTGGAAATATGTACGGCGTTTACGAGTAAAGTATCTGTATATGTGTACAGTTATCGCCGAATTAAATATTTGCACTGACTTCCGGCACCACCACTTTAGTACGGCACTAGGTTTTTCGACATTTATTTTTAATCATCTATACACTATAACAAAGCCACACACAAAAGGAATTACACAAATGCCGTACCTAAAATAATAAATGACCTATATTAGTCTAAGATCCCACCATACAACGACCTTCACCGAGCTGTTTATTGGATGAAAAATATTTTATATCAATTAAATATGCCAAAAAATACGAGGGCGGGTCAATAAGTCCGTGACTTTTTGAATTTCTGACCTCTTTACCGAAAAAGCAACACTACTCCTGGCAACAGGTATCTGTCAGTTGACTCCTACCAAAATTTGAACTTGCTGCGTCAGTTAGTTTGTGTCTGACAGCTATCTTTATCAGACTACCCAGTAATATGAGGAATAAATGGAAAAAAGTGAATTTCGTGTGCTTATTAAGCATTATTTTTTGCGAAAAAAAACCATTACCGAGACCAAGGCTAAGCTTGATAAATACTATGGGGACTCTGCACCTTCGATTTCAATGGTAAAAAAGTGGTTTACTGAATTTCATTGTGGCCGTACAAGCACTGAAGATGCCGAACGTCCTGGACGCCCAGTTGAGGTCTCTACACCCGAAACAATCGAAAAAATTCACGATATGGTGTTGGCCGACCGAAGATTGAAAGTGCAAGAGATTGTGGAAGCCGTAGGGATCTCGCATGGCTCAGTGGTTTCCATTTTGAAAGATCACTTGGGTATGAGAAAGCTTTCCGCAAGATGGGTGCCGCGTTTGCTCACAGTCGACCACAAACGCAATCGTGTAACAACTTCACAGGAAGGTTTGGCGTTGTTTAGTCGCAATATGGAGGAGTTTTTGCGCCGTTTTGTAACCGTGGACGAAACATGAATCCATCACAACACACCAGAGACCAAACAACAGTCAAAACAGTGGGTTTCTAAGGGTGAATCAGCGCCAAAGAAGGCCAAGGTGGGTTTGTCAGCCAATAAAGTTATGGCGACTGTTTTTTGGGATGCACGTGGGATAATCTACATTGACTACCTTCAAAAGGGAAGAACAATCAATGGGGAATATTATGCCAACTTATTGGACCGCTTCAATGACGATTTGAAAAAAAAACCGACCTCATTTGGCCAAGAAAAAAGTTCTTTTCCACCAAGACAATGCAAGGGTGCACACATGTGCAGTTGCCATGGCAAAAATCCATGAATTGGGCTATGAATTGCTCTCTCATCCGCCCTATTCTCCAGATCTGGCTCCGAGTGACTACTTTTTGTTCCCAAACCTGAAGAAATGGCTTGGTGGAAAAAGATTTGACTCCAATGATAAAGTCATCTCGCAAACAAAGGTCTATTTTGAGGACCTCGACAAATCATATTTTTTGGAAGGGATAAAAAAATTGGAGAAGCGTTGGACAAAGTGTATAGAGCTCAAGGGAGACTACGTTGAAAAATAAAATGATTTATTTATCAAAAAATCTGTGTTTTATTCAAAAAGTCACGGACTTATTGACCCGCCCTCGTATATTGCAAATGGGTTGCCTAAAAAATTTCAGTCCAGAGTAGAATTTTTAAAATTTGACAACCGAATTTCATGTATTTTTTTTTTATTCAACCGTATACCACCGTGTTCATAAATGAATAATATTTATTTGTATTTAACTTTATTTAATTAACCAGACCGGTGCAAGTTACTAGTTCGATTTACCTGTTTATATCTGCCTACTCAAGAGTTGTGACGGGAAAAAAATAGTCAACCTAACGTTTGCATATTCTTTGGGCTTCATATTTTCGATTGGTATGAAATTTGTCTATTAACAAAAACCAGTAAAACAAATTAAATTTTAAAAAAAAGTTAATTAATCATACTCTGGACTGAATTTTTTAGTCAACCCATTTGCAATATTTTTATTGGCATATTTAATCTTATATAAAATACATTTCATTCAATAACCAGCTCGGTGAAGGTTGTTGTATGGTGGGATCTTAGACTATATAGCTTCTGCAATTATCGGCGAATTAAATATTTGCACTGATTTCCGCCACCACCACTTTAGTACGGCACTAGGTTTTTCGACATTTATTTTTAATCATCTATACACTATAACAAAGCCGTACATTAATAATTAGTCGTAATTCCTCATTTGTACCTGAGAAATTCCATTCACTCACGAACTCACTTGTACCGCTCAGAAATGACGGCATAGTGCTCAGAGTTATTATCTGATATTATAGTAACAGCCTTCTAAGCGTTATTGACGTTGGTTTTCACAGGTTATTTTTTTCCAAGGGCTTGTAGTCTATTTCTAACTTTATGCTCCTAGAGAATGAAAAGAGAACCATCAGTAGAATTATTTTTTCAAATAATACTATTTTGTATACAATTTTGTTTTAAATGATCAATATTATTTTAGGGCAAGCCTTCATCAAATGCGATAGAATCCTTGATGCCTGCTTGAACATTCTGAAAGATGGTCGTCTAACTAAGGCTATTGGTGATGCCTACTTAAACTTACTCTATAAGCACGTGTTAACCTGTAACCATTATTTAGGCTACATCACCCCTGCTAATTGGGAAGGTAAGAATTAGTATAATGCAAAGATTTGTTAGCGTCAGGATTGCCGGTCACTAGAAGTATTTATAGAGAAATTATGACCAATAATTGCTGCCCAATTGCTTCTTTTTGGTTCCTATAAGTAGTCAATTGGTGCCATCACATTTTTGAAGAAAAATAACATTTACGGGTGACCGGCCATCCTGATGTCTCGTTGGCCGGTCACCTAGCTGTGTTACCTTAAGTGAATGGAATCGCTGAATTACAAGCAATAAGTAGTAATAACATATTTTTGCTCGTATCGTCTTATCAGGCACTGAGGCTAAAAAGGAAAATTGATCGATACCTTACTTCCATGATAGCTTTAGGTGCGGAGTTTTAGAAGCTTGACGGAATTAAACGGGCACTAATACTTGGCGAAATTCAGCGATTCCACGCACTGGTACCATAGCTAGGTGACCGGCCAACGAGACATCAGGATGGCCGGTCACCCTTAAATGTTCTTTCTTCAAAAATGTGATGGCACCAATTGACTACTTATAGGAACCAAAAAAAAAGCGATTGGGCAGCAATTATTGGTCATAATTTCAACGATAAATACGTCTAGTTACCGGCCATTCTGACGCTAACCAAAGATTTGGTACGCAAAATCTTTATCTAGAAAAATGACTATACAATTATGACGGCTCCAATTTTGGCACCACGTACGTATACCATTATAAGGTTACCTATTTGACGCCTCGCCCAACTCTGAGAATTAATATTCATACAGTAATTATTTATTGTTACTTTGTATTCTGATACGACATACAGGGACTTTGATAGGTATTCTTTTTTCAGATCTGTTAGATGTTTGTATGTCAGTATGCTTGTCAAAACATTCCAAATTAGATAACTATACTAAGCTGAGACTTCTATCTTTGATTGTAAGAAATGCAAAAAAATATTGTCAGTTTATCATACCACTCAGAGATTCACTTTCAAGATTGAAAAAATGTTTTATACAAGTTCAATATGACAAAAAAGTTCAGGAAGTTGTCATGGAAATTATAATATTACTTCTTGAAGTGGTAAGCCATTTTTTTTTCTAGTAAATGGACGAATGGAAATCATTTAACATGTGTCACTGTTTTAAATAATTTGAGAGATGATTTTGGTACTTTTCGCAGCTTTCAACGGAGTGTCGCCTAACAATGTGCGAATTCTCTGAAAACATTTTGCCAGTAGTACTGAAGTTTTATGAAAATAACCTGGAGCATAAGAAAAAGGTATAATTAAAGCATATAATTTTATTACTAATAGTTCATTGTACTGTTACTGTAAAATTTACTTATATATTTCTTACATTTCAGTGTTCCTTGTTCAAATTGTTAGAGATGACCCTAACACTTCACCACCCTAGGGGAAAATTAATCTATGAAGAAAGTAGCTTGGCAAATAACTGGGAAGTTTGGGATAAACATCTAAGTAGCATTTTAGAAATTGTTTCATTAGAAATTAATTTTTTACAAAGATTACGGAAACACAATGACAATTTTATCCCTTCAAATTTCTTCTCATTAGCAGCTGCTGTGTATTTTCAGGTCTGTATGAATGCTTGTCTGTGTGTTTATGCATGCTGGTTGGTTACCGTTCTTTCATGTGAATTACTTGTGGTATTCATTTATATTTTTAACTTACAGACTTTTCATTCTGTATCGGATTCTGAAGAGTTTGAAGGAGTCGCTAGCTCAAAAAGACAAAGGGTTGCCTTCAACATAAACAAAGTTTTTGCAGACTTGTTACATCAACTTCAAACAAATCATTTGCCTTGGTATAAGTTTTGTTAAAACGTTTTCTAATTCATTCTAAATTATTATAACATTAATCTTTGTACCTAGACCAGTGTTTCCCAAACATTGTTCTGCCATGGCCCGGTAATTTTCACACTGCCCCTTTGTGACCCACTTAATACTTTTTAAACCAAACTACGAGTAGTTCGACTAGGTGAAAAAATTAATACAAAATGTATTAATAGCAAAAAATTTTTATTAATACTCATATTTAGTCACTAAATTTTAGTGCGAATATTTCGCACGCTGCCTTTGTATTACTAAAGAATTCAAGTTCCCCCAAAATGACGAAAGTTTACGAAGAATATTTACCATACCTTGATCGATAGTTGGTATTATTTTATAAACAAGGCGGGAATGGTGCGACCAGGTATTTTAATTTGATGGCCCGGTACCGGGTCGCGACCCGGCAAATGGGAAACGCTGAACTAGACTATTTGTATACTTAAATACTTAAAGAAAATATTTTTTTCCAGGCTGGGCATTGTACACATGTATACGATTAAATATTACAACACAATAAATACCACTGATTTATTGGCTTTACTTAAATGTATGGAAATTTTATTGGCCAGTAATCATCAAAATTTGGATTGGTGTGCAATGACTGAAATTTTGAATGTGACAGTAGCCAACATTAAAACGTCAATAACGTACGAATCTGAAGAATTAACGGACATATTGTTATCCATATGGAATTCCTGCGTTCGGTATGTAGCTTTTACTAGTATAATATCTCAAACGTCACTATTGCAAATAGTTGGCATAAAAATAGTTAAGTATAACATATCGACACGTAAACGGATGTGTAAAGTCTACAAATTACCAGTTATTATAAGTTAACTTCCAATAGGTTGAATTGTTTCGGCTGAAATTTCTTAGTAAAAAAACTATAAATGGTACAGTATTTAAACTTGAAAAATTATGTCTCAGGCGGGACTCGAACCCGCATCTCCTCGCATGCCAGGCGCGGCGCTTTATCATTTGGCATGTGACATTTATACATTTCTGACTAATTTTGTCTCTTAAGACAACGAAATCATCGTCATCATCATCATCATCAGCCTATCATATTCCACTGCTGGACTGCTGGACTGGCCTAGCTAGACAACGACATTAGGTTGGTAAATTGAAAAAGTGCTTACATACTTTCGCAGCTGGCTGTACCCATCTCCATAGCGACTGTGAGTCCCACCTGTCCACAAACACCCTCAGGATGTCATTGCCGCTGCCACGGAACCGCGCCGCGTTTGCATGAATTGCATGGAGGCGCAACGTTTACTCATAATGGCAGCAAAATCATATCAAGTATATAAATAGTACAGTCATTTGTTTTGTAAAATACTTAGTGGTTACCTGGAAAGTTTTTTGAGAGTTTTAAAAATTGGTAAATTTATATATTTTGGTGTGCTCTTTCCGAATTTTTATTTTGCCACCTCATATATTTGTCGCTCGAGCCAAAATATTTGAAAATGGCGACTAAAAGCAGTTGCGTGAGTGGAAAAAATACGAGGTAAAAGAGTCGAAATTCGGTAAAAACACACCGAAATCTATAAAATTAGCAATTTTCAAAACCCCCGTAAAACTCTCAGGTACAACTACCAAATGACTGTACTAAAATTGAGATGCTTCGAAAAATAAGTTTTCTTCAGATTTGAAAAATTTGAAGAAGCTTTCTTGCGATTTCCTTTTTTAGGCACAAAAACAAACATCATCAAACGTAACTCTGATCTTGCCAGACTATGAATAAACTGTGTCGACAGTGCTATGTGTTGGTGCCGATGTTTGAAGTCCACACCAATGTCCTTGCGGTTCTGATGTCAGCTCGTTTAGACACTCTCTTGTGCGAAAATGCTAGGCGGTTATAGCGCTATACCTGCATAAACGACATACTTTAACGTTCTCTTGCCACCATAACATGTCGGCTATAGTTGACCCTAATAGTATCGTCCGTGATGATTGCAAATACCTCCCACCCGGCCAGGCGTATGGCATCAGGTTGTCGCTTGGCTTCTAGCTCGTACGATAGCCGCATCGCGCGTAATTATGAGGCATCTTGTCTGTGATTTTTGCAACAAGCAATGATGTCTAAACCAGTGTTTCTCAAACATTGTTCTGCCATGGCCCGGTAATTTTCACACTGCTCCTTTGTGACCTACTTAATACTTCTATAACCATACTGTTTCTATTAGGTAAAATAATACACGTTTATCAATAGCAAAAATGTTTTATTAATACTACTATTTACTCACAAAATTTTACTGCGAATACTTTACGCTTCCTATGTTTTACTAAGGTATTCAAGTTCCCCGAAAATGACGAAAGTATAAGGAGAATACCATGCGTCGATCGATAAGTAGGTATTATTTTACAAACAAGGCGGGAATGCTTCGACCCGGTATTTTATTTTGATAGCCCGGTAACGGGTCGCGACCCGGCAAATGGGACAAAAAAAATGTAGCGCTGCAGCGGTACCCAACTAAATATGAACGCTCGTATCACACGATAAGTTTCAATTTCGCGTGCAAGCAGTTGACGTTCGTAAGAGTAGGCTAACTTTTATGCCTAGACTGTGCTTTTGTTTGAGTGTCGTTCTTCTGTACGCTAGTACCATTAGTTATTCTGTGGTTGTGGCTTTAGCGAATTATATAAGGTCAATTTTTTTCTTGTAATTTCATTTTAACGACCGGTTCAGCATAAAAAAAGAATAAGGTTTTACAAAAGAAATTTTTTTTTTAATTCGCTAGTTCCCGAATAAATCACATGAACACTTTTTAATTGAAGAGTAAAATAAAACATCCCGTTTGTTATAATGTACGACCCTGACCTTGTTCGATCGATACACGTGCCGCTTCTACTCACTCCCGCCAGCGCCCCCCGCCTCCCCTGTCGGCAAACGTCGGCACAAGCATAGGGATGTGAGATAAATGGAAAAGAATCGATTTTTCTTTGTTCAATATAAATCGATTTGTCAATAATCGATTTTAATGCAAATAAATAATCGATTTTTGCGATAAAATCGTTTTTTTCTATTATTTAAATTCCTACTAGCTTTTCATATTCCAATAATAAACCTAAGAGATTCATATTAACAATTATTCATATTAAAAATCAAATAAAATAATATGAATAAAAAAAATCTATTGAAAACTAAAAATCAAAGCAAATGTTATTTTAAACTTTCAAGGTGAGGAATAATGAAAGCAAATATTATTATCATTATTGATACAAATTCTCAGTATCATCAAACGTTTTATTATTATAAAAATGAAATGAGCACCCCAACAAAATGACAACCTTATTGTCGCAAAAACTAAAATAATAATGAAATAAAAAAAAAATTCAAAAATGTCCTGCCATATTTTACATTTGACTATTATTGAACGACGACGTTATGGTCTTAAAAACAAAAATATAAAAGAATTACTTTGTTATTTTTAAATTTAAACAATAACAAAATTAAAAATAATTATTGTCACAAATGTTCCACCCTATTTTACATTTGACTAGTCTTTATATATATAATTCTTCTGTGAGTGTGTATGTCACTGAACTTCTCTCAAACGACTGGACCGATTTTGATGAAATTTTTTGTGTGTGTTCAAGGGGATCTGGGAATGGTTTAGATTTACAAGTAGGGTAGTTTAGGGGTAGGGTAGGGGTAGGGTAGGGGTAGGGTAGGGGTAGGGTAGGGGTAGGGTAGGGGTGGGGTAGGGTAGGAGTAGGGTAGGGGTAGGGTAGTAAAATATTAAAATTTTATAAAATATATACAACCCTAAATTTTTACCCTTTTACCACCAACCCCTATTTTTTGTTAGCCATTTTAGTAATTTAAATATTTTTATGGCAAAACAACGTTTGCCGGGTCAGCTAGTATTCAAATAAAATACTTAATCCCTCAACCCCCAGGAGGCACTCGGGTGCCACGATAACAATTGATTTCAATTGTGTCTGGAATAGCTCACGATCGGGGGATTAAAATGACAATTAAAAAAACTAAACGACGACGTTATGGTCTCAAAAACAAAAATATAAAACAATTCTTTCATTAATCCGAAAAAGACGCCACCTGCTTTTAGGTGTTTCACGGTTACGGCCGGTTCACACATGTCTCCGTTTTACTGTTCCGTTTTATCGTGTACGTTTTTTTTTCGTCGATGGCGTATGTAGTTGTATGAGCGACTTCACACATGGCACAGTATTCTGTATACAGTAAAAAATATCGTTCCGTAAAAAAAATACATTCCGTTTTGTCATCGAATACTGGACAACGGAACAGTAAAAATATACGGATACGTAGAATTTTACTGTGCGATAGTACCAATACAACACGACAGCGTCCATCCTTGTAGAAAGCGGCGGTAGATATACTGCGAGTTTTCTGTTCACACATCGGATCCAGTAATGACGTATCCGTTAAAAACGTACCAGTAAAACGGACTCCCATGTGTGAACGAGCCGTTAGAAGACATTTTTATTGTTTACCAGCAACTATAATAATTATCTCTGATCTCACTTACTACACTGAAACTACTTTACACGCCGACATACCTACAGATGGCGCCGTTTTTTATATAATCAACTTGTACTCAATAATGCTTCGAGGTTTTTCATTTGGAGCATAGATGGTGCTATTTATGAAAATCGATTTAATCGCGTAATTTATTGATCGATTTATTAAAAATCAATTAATATGACTTTGAAAATCGATTATATGAAAATAATAATCGATTAAAAGAAAAATCGATTATTTTTTAACATCCCTACACAGGCATCAATCAAATCAGTCCGCCAAAAAAATTCGAAGCGACAGTATATGTGCGCACGCGACGCGTAATTGTTATCGTAATAATGCCGTATGGGCTTTCCGGCCAGGAGTACCTCAAAGCGGGGCAAAACATGGTGCGGACGCAACAGCTTTACGCCGCGCAGTACGGGAGTACTGTGCACGTACACACCGTACTTGGAGCTGTGCAGCGGCACCTGGAGTGAAAGCTTCCAGCCGCGCCTCGATGTGGGTCGGCAACGACACCCAGTCCGCTTGGAGGAAGACGTGCTGGATTTTATTGAACGTCACCCAGTGGCGAGCACCGCAGACGCATCCCGTGTATTTGGCGTAAGCCAATATTATGTGTGGCGGCTCCGCAACGAAGGCCTCCACTCGTATTTACCAGCACGAAGGCGCGCTTCAGCCTACGGGTACGAGCGTACTTGGACGAGGCGTTCCAAGGCCCCTGGATCGGCCATGGCAGCGTTATCCGCTGGCCACCGCGTTCACCTGACCTGACGCTGCTGGACTTCCACGTGTGGGGTAAAGAGAAGGACTTACTTTGCACCGTGGAATAGTTACGTGCCCGAATTGTAAACGCGTTCGTGTTAAGTCAAGTGAAGAAGATGTGCTCGTTTCAGTTCGGAGGCATTGCCTGGACCGTGCTAGGACGTATTTACAAGACGTAGAATGCCGTCACGTCCAACATTTAATTTAAGTGGAGTAAAAATGTAAATATGACTTGTGATTACCAGTGTAAATATGACTTGTAAATATCAATGAATTATACTTTTAAACACGCCAGGTTAATACAAAAATAATAGCAACCTTTTCCATACCTTTACCCACATAATGATTTTACGATTTGTATTGGCTTGTCAGTCCAAAGATTGAAAAAGTGTGATGGAAAGTCTTTTTTCGTCAAATGAACAATGAAACTGTGTTTTATTGGATCACAATACAAGTATGCCTAACCATACTCATCATAATCTACAAGTAAGTTCCTGTAAGTGTTATCTGCCAGAATACTTCATAATATTAAATTACATACTTTATTTTAATTACTCGTTGGGTAGTGCTTACTTAGACACTATCATTTTACGTCATTTCGTATTATGTATCTGGCATTATTTATTAGCACTGCCCAGAACTTACTTGATGATTATAAAACTGGTCCTTACTCACCAGCTGTTTAGTCACGATCAATAGATGGCGCTGTCCGCTTTTGAATCGCGCTATAATTTGCTTTTTTAGGGTTCCGTACCCAAAGGGTAAAAACGGGATCCTATTACTAAGACTTCGCTGTCTGTCCGTCTGTCCGTCTGTCCGTCGCTCTGTCACCAGGCTGTATCTCAAGAACCGCGATAGCTAGACTGTTGAAAGGAGATGTCCCAAATTGTATGGAGGCCAGGCCCAGAACCTGTACACCCCACCAAAAGATAGACCAATACACCTACAAGATTTTGTTATTATCCAATTCTTTTAAATTGGCTTCGTTGAGTGGTTCAAATAAAGAGTTAAGTAGTAAATATCAATACAAAACAACAAAACCATCATGGCGGAAGATGACATTTTGATGACGTCTGTCAGTCTAGGAGTCGAGTGCCATCGCTTGCTGTAGTAACAACAAACATTATGAAAGTAATGTGTCGATCAATACCAAATCCAGAAATCGAAAATGAGGTCGTTATAATGAACTACATTTAAAACACGATTTAAAACAAATTTGAAGTGAATGATTATGCCAAAGTGACAAGGGGTATCTGACAGCTACTGACATTTAAAGTTTTTTTTAGATTAACGCCATCTTGGAATGCCTATGGAGTTTGATAAATTATTCGATCTTGTTTATTTTCGAACCACTAAATTATACGTTATATAAATTTATATGTATTTTTCCCAGAAACAGTAAATTTTTCTTGTTTTTTGTAAATAGTGTACTATGTCTGGGCCTATTATGGGACCATCTCCTTTTCACAAATTATGTATTTCTGTTGCCTTAATAACAACAAATACTAAAAACAAAATAAAATTAATATTTAAAGGGGGCTCCCATACAACAAACCTGATTTTTTGGCCTTTTTGGTACGGAACACTTCGTGCGCGAGGTCCGACTCGCACTTGGCCGGTTATTTGGAATAACTATTTGATTGAGGTGTCATAGACCCGGTTTCATATTTTTTAAAGTAAATTAAGCAGTACTCACTACGTAGTGCTCGCTCGAGACAGGTACCTAGGTAAATGAACTCTTAGTTCTCTCCCCACGCTTCGCACACCGCGGCACTAGCGCCGAATGCCTATGAATGAGGTGTGGGAAGAGTGGGGCATTGGAATGAGTGAGACGGAGCCTATTACGTTGAGAGTTAGACAGGATGCTTTTTAAAATAATTATTTCTTTTGTTAGAAAAAAGTAAAATGATAACTAGCCATATTTTGTTTGATAGTTTTTAAAAAATATAGGGATATTTTTATTTTATATAAACAGAGACTCTGTGTAAGTCATGTTACCTGAAAGAAGGTGACCTTATATACTCATTATTGTTGCAGGAACTCTTCATCAGCTTGTAAGGAAAACAAATATGTACAGGCAGTGATCCAATTGTTATTATTAAGTAAAACTTTAAAGTATCAAAATATGCAGCCTCTTATAAAACTATACCTAGATAAAACCATGCCTGTTAATGACTACAGTGTGCAGACGTTAAACATTTTAATGCATCTGTTTTTTAACAAGTGCAGTAACATAAAACTAAGATCAGCGTTTTTCGATTGGTTTATTCGAGCGGATAATTCGACGGTTGATAATACCACCACAGAAGATTTAATCCAAAGGCTTATAACAAATGAAAATATGAATCATGTAATATCTAAAAAATCTCAGAATTGTGATGCTTTATTCGAATTATTATTCAACTCCACCGATAAAGCTATCTTATTTAGTGAGTTTGAATATCAATTGAAAAGTGATATTTCAGCTGAGATTATTGAAAATAGTGTTAAACGTGAACAATCCGAAATAAACCTGGATATAAATACTTGTATTCAAGATATTCTGGAAAATAAACTTTATTCAGAAACAGAGCAATTTAAAAGCAATGCTATAGATCAGGCACAGTACTTGCAAAGCATTAGTACTGTCACTGCTTACCTTAATGTAATGCTGAAATCTCAATTTATAACACAAGACCGCATCACAGAATTAAGGCTGTATAATATTTTAGAAACGGCGTTACGCATTGTATTATCATCGCTAACAGATACGTTAAAAAGTAATAAATCAATACCAGAAAAAATTACGGTACTGCAACATATAAAACAACTATTTTTGTATGATTATGATGCCTGCATTTGTGATTTTATCCGACAAGCAGTAAATGAAGATGTCTTCCATTGTATAAATACACTTTTAAATTCAGAAAATGTGGCTGAGGAAGATGATCTAGTTTACGAAGGAGATGAATCAGAAATGAATGCCACGACTCTAAAGTACCACTGTATCTACGTTTTGGCAGCGTATTGTCGAGCGCGTGCTAACTACAGAGATGAGTTATTAGAACTTATCTTGGATCCAAAAATGTACAACTTCAATTCTGTCTGGGATGTGAAATGTGCTTTTAAAGCAATTGATATTTTAAATTATTCAGATATGATCGAACCACCACTAGGTATAGCGTAAACTTATTTCTCATTACATTCCGCGGTAAGTAAAATACCCTTGATAATAAAACCACAACTTTCGTTTCAGAACCGGTTTTCGTTTTTATGCAAAATTTATGCAAGGACTTATTTAGGATTCCAGAAGCCACTCTTGGATTACTAATGATATTCCTGAAAATGTTGAAACGATTATGGTCACATGACAACAACATGAAACAAAATTGTTTTATTATGATCAGAGGATACCTAGAACGATGTGACAAATTATATTATCCACCAAATGTGGCAGCTTTTATATATAAATGTGCTGCAGAAATCATATCGCTTAACTCAAGTGAAAATTATGAAATTGATGACATATTTGTTAAGGCCATATTAAAAAAAACTAAAGGAAGCTTACATGGTCTGAGACTATATTGCTGTTATTTATTAAAAATGCTGAGCAGCTACTCAGTTATCGATACACAAAATTATCTATCAGAACTGTCGGATATTTTTGTAATAAATGTATGTATTTATTCATGATTTTTAGAATAGTAAACATTAATACAAATGTAATTCTTTTGAGTTAATTCGTAAAACGTCCATTTCTCAAATTATCTATAGAACAGTTTCTTTTGGAGAATGTCCATGAGATATAAATATTTTGCAGCCAGTAAACATTTTAACTGCAATAAAACGCTGGTGTTCGGTGCAGTTCTAATCACTTTTTTTTTTATAAAAAGTGTTGGCTCTAGGATTATTTTAATATAAATTAGAAACATATGATTTCGTGACGGACGAACTGTAACTATTCAACATTATTCATATTTATATTCGTATTTTTGCAGGTATCAGAAAGGAAACCTTCCATTTTAAAAGACGAGTCAGTAAACAGGACTTTTACGGTTTTGCACAGTTATTCAGTATTGGCACACTCGAGAAAATCATTTTTAAAAACTGTAGTGTTGGCAGCTCTCCAAGCTTTAAAAGAACAATCCCTAGATACTGTAATGGTTAAAAAGGTTTTGAACTCGATTACAAGTGCAGTAGCTAACAAACCTTTAGACTCGTATTTGAATACATACATACTGTCGGTGCTCAATTTTTGGCTTATCAAAAAGTATGACACAGAAGAGTTACCTTTACAATTGTTTGGAGTGGACAATCAAGCTGTGTTTTTAGAAAAACATATGAACTGGTTGGTAGCTACGGACTTAATATGGCGTCACGAAGGAAACATAAAGGCAAGCAATATTCTAAAACAGACAAAAGAAAAAATGAAAATGACTGAAAACCAAATTATTGAGGTAAGTAACGTAGGTATATCTAACTACACGATAATTTGATAATTTCTTTAAAATGACACGATAACGAATCATATAAATTCCGAATCTAATAATCTGAAATATTATAAATACGGATTCTGAATATCAATAATCCGGATACACATATACCCGAAAACTAAAGGCAAGCATGCAATCGTCCCTGCAATCATCCGTGCATGCAAGCAAGCAGGCAAGCATGCATGCATGCATGCATGCACAAATGCAGTCAAGCATGCATGCAGTTTTGCTCTTCTCCGGTGCTACGGGAAGTGCAGACCTTCTGCCCTTGCATAACAAATCTCGGACACCCACACTCACTTCCGCAGCTTCGGCTTGCTGATTGCCGCTGTGAGTTTCATCATGGTGTTATATACATTTTGTTTTGTTTCGCATAGTTTTATTTCCCACATTAGTTTTAGCTAGCAAAATAGTCGTCTCAACAATTGTTGATACGACTGTACATCGAATTTATGGTTTGAAAATCACATACTAAAAGGATTGAAAGTGCTTTATCAAATTAAACAGTAGGTACCTTAGTTTAGAACTAAACACTTATCAGCAGATGTCGAAAACATAAAATAGCATCACTAATTCTCTTCCGCGAATAAAGGAGTACCGCCAGAAGAAGATGTGCAGCTGCTTCTTTTCGCCAGTATCCTACTTTTGTAGATGCAGTGCACATGGACATATGATGATAATCATCATAGGATCTTTTAATGCGAATTAAGAAGCTTATTTAGCGAGCCGTTCGCAAACGGAACGTCAAAAGACTTATAATGATTTAAACTTCCATGGTCACTATCCCTAGAGTTAATTGATTCGGGGTTTATACATGTACCTTAGTTTTCATATGTTTCCGATATTTCGGTTTTGTTGCAAGCGCCATGATCACTGAAGTTCTTTCTAGTCATGCATGAGACGTGTGTCGGAAATAGTCGGCATTAATCAAAGACGACACATCGTAGAATAATCAAATTGATCCAAAAAATAAGAGATAGTCGTCGGTATGGAATTAACTCGGAATGGCATATGACCGTAGCATTGCCATTTGCTGAAAGTTTTCCAAGTTCTGCAGAAAGAAGACCAAAGATTGGGATTCGGACAATCATGCTGTATCACGACTAAGCTTCGTCACATACGTCACTCAAAAGAAACGCGTTTCTTGAGGAATCCGGTGTTTTAAATCTTGCCCGATGCACTGTACGTACAGCCCTGATTTAGCTTCTTGTGATTTCTTTTTGTTCCAAATAGTCAAGGAAAACCTAAACCCTTTTTTTTTCGTGCGCTGATGAGTCCTTGGCCTCCTATGAAATCGGCACCTGACGAATCAAGATTGGAAAAAGTGTTTTAATATGCGGTTTAGGCGAATGAAACTATGCATAGAGATTATAGGAAAGTATTTCGAAAATGTAAAATAAATGTTGTTAGTACATATTATCTTCTATTCAAAACTCATCGAGTGACCTACGTATTTTATATTATCAGCCTGGGTTTGGAGAACGCTACGTGCGCGCGCGCCTTCTTTCCGATAGTTTTCATTCGGCGGATCCATCCATTCGGGCTGTGTAGTGTTTTGTTATGTCACCTCCTACCACCATAGCCGTTAGTTTTAGTGTTAATTAGTTTTAGCGTGAATTTTTTATTGTACTAACGCTGTACTATTGGTGTCAAATATATATTATTACTTAGCTAGATGGAATATCCTATATTTACTATTATGACGGATATTGATGGTATAAAGCACTCAAAAGAATATTACATACAGGTTAAAAAAAAATATTGATAGTGTTTTATTAAACTGTTAGGTAAATGGTATAACAAGCCGAAACCAGCCTATGTTAACATATGCATATAAATAGTATAGTGAAGTCAGGATGTAATCATTATTATTATTTTTTATACAAATTTACCTAACATCCTGTAGAAAAATGATTTAATATATTTAAGTCGTGAAATATAATTATCATTAAAAAAAAAAAATTATGTAAGTACTGGGTTTTGTGAAATGATATTCTAAATTTAAAAATCTGTGCTTTTAACAGAGAGCCCAATGATGGTTTTTGTTTTGTTCCTTCAGATGTGTTTCTGCAATATAATAGTGCTATGTCTGCCATACATCGTCGCAGAGAAATATAAGCTGCGATATGCGAATGGAGAAACACAGAGTCAATTCAAGCAATCAATGTTAAATGCGAATAGAATGTTTCCAATGACTAGACAGATGTTAGAAAACGAGAAATGGAGCAATTTGTTCGTGGAGAACATAGGCGAGTTGTTACTTCTCACTGCCACGCACTTGAGTGACCACATTGATGCATCAGAGAGGTTCGGTGTGAATGTTTCCAAACAAAATGATACGTTTATGTATCCAAAACACGTTTTTTCGGCGATACTAATGTATTTTGGAGTAAGTAACTATGTATATCAACTATGTTAAAGCGTTAAGCAAAAAATCATTTAAAATGTATAATTGACATTTGTATTTTGGGTTCAACTGTTTTAGCAAAACAAAATTGGATTTCAGGAACTCACTGATGGTAACATCATGCAGTACCTCTGTGAAAACCAACCTGTGGCAATATTTAAAATACTTCTCCGGCTTTGGGATAACATTCTGCAAGAGAAAGTCTTGGAGTTAAAAGTTTTAACCTTACATGCATTTGTAACATTTATTGAAAACATCCCCTTGGTATCTCCCTCTGAGGCATTTGTTTGCAATTACGTCTGTAATTGTTTTGCTTTCGCAATAAAAAATTCAAAAGACAAACACGAAATCAGAGTTCTTACTCTAGGGTTAAAGATAATACTAGAAAGATGGCTACCTGATAAAATTGATTTGCTTCGAAAAGCTTTGGCGTGTGTTATGTCTATATTGATCATAAAAAAGGAAGAAGGTTATGCAAATCAATGCGCTCCACTGTTAAACTATTTGGTTATAGATATGAGAGATTACATTAAAGAAGGCGAAGACGTTGTTGATTATTTCAAATCTATGTCGCAGCGGTCTGTCCAGAATGAAAATTGTTTTTCAGAAACTGAGTTTTCTGAGAGACTTAAAACTTACAAATCTGCGCTTTTGTGTCCTAGGTAAATCACTTTATTTTCTTTTCAAAAGTCTGTAAATACTTTTTTAAATAACCTATAATTTTGGAATCTCTTTTCATTTTCAGTTATGAAACTCTGTGTAACTTGCATCAGTTTCTGAAAACTAACAAGCACTATGTGAATAATTTGTGTAATAATTTTAATACAAAAGGATTTTCTGAAGATTGCGGAACGAGTGTGGTTCATCAAATTATCTGCCATCTTAATAACATATTGAAATCCGTTACTGATAGCAAAGTGAGTAAAAATATAAAATAAAACCTTGGAATGTAACCTCACATAATACAATTCCTTGAATAAAAATGTAACTCCAACATACGAGAGAAACATTTTACAAATAGTTAAAATGAAACAGCTAAATAAATATTATTGAAACTCTTTTTTTTTACACTTGAAAACAATTACATTACTGGCGTTAATTAACAGCACTTAAACTGCTTCAAAAACCTCACCTAACATTATTTTTTGTTGTTCTAAACATAAACTTTCTGGATTGTTAAATTACTCATTACTTTTAGACAATAATTGAATCATGCAACTGTCTTGCGGAAATTGGGACTTATGATTTGAAGACGCTAGTCACAGTGCCCCCTCCAAACACGAAAAAAGTTATTGAATCTCAGCCAAAACAATATTTCGCTCAAGCGGTCGTAGCGGCGCTATCTGAATACTTATTCGATGAGAATCCTATCGTCACCAACAAGATTGCAAAAACATTACATAGCTTACTGAAGTTTAGGGAAGGCCTACATGCGATTGGTAGGTACCCAAATTATTTGTTAAAGTATTAAACTTTCTACATTTACTCAACTATATTGTATAATGCACCTCTTCCAGAATCAGACGAAATCGATCAGACTATAATAAAGCCGTTCACTTCAGACCAAGATGTCACTAACGCTGTTTTTAAAATTGACGAAGCCAAGTTTAAAATATGTGCTGGGACCAATTTTATGGTACCCCACGCAAAAGAAAACCACAATCATTGGCTAAAGGAATTGACTATAAAAATTCTAGACATATTTGTCTCTGATTCCAACTACGTGAATTCGTTAAAAGAAGTTTGCTTGTTAAAGGTAAATCGTAAAGTTAAGCATCACACAGATGACCGCCAGAATGTTTTGGCCATCGCAGCAAGGCTGCCCAGTGCGTAGAAGCTCTAAGCTCAAATCTTGGGTCGCCAGTGCGTGCGACTAACGTTCGTACCGGCTTGGCTGAATTGTTAGATTGATATTTGTTTTTCTCATACTCAACAATAATTATCTTAAATTTTAGCCTGAAGTATCTCAAAAAATCTTACCTTCATTAATTGGAGTATTTCTGAGCTGCTCAACCGAAAAGCATATTCAAATCATTGCAGAGCAGATTAACAGATTTTTCAAGTATATTTGGGAGATGACTTTCGATGAGCGCTTCGAAAATAGTGGAGATAGTCAAAACTCCTCGAGAAATTACGATTTGGATCAAGACCAAAAATTAATTATTCAGTACATGTTGGATATTGTGAACATGGTTCGTTTGCAAAGAAGCCAATACAAATCCCGGTATGTAACTAGCTTTGTTCTCGCGGATGGATGAGGAGGGAATGTGATAGAGGCACGCCGCGCGCTTGGGGTAGCTTACGTTCACTATTGGATGGCAGTTCTTGTGAGATGAGATGTTAATGTTTTAAGTGTAAACTGACATGTGAAACAGATTAAGGAAAAACGTAGTTTGTGGAATTGTTAACATAAATTCTTTCAACCAATGGTCCAACTCTCGTTGTCAATTTTTGTAATTATTTCATTGAACTCAAAACAATACCCCATACACACTTCCACCACCCTTTCAACTACTATAAGAGATGGTTTCAAGGACAAAAACTATTAGAGCTTTCAGGATCTTAAACTCTCTCTCTACCAAATGTTATCTAAATCAGTCAAGAAATGATTGATTCCCCACACGAACTTGCGAAAGCCCTCTGACGATCCGTTCTTTAATCCATATAATAATTCAGTTTTGAAATAAAAGGTGCCGTGTAGTGCCGGCACATAAAAAGAATAGCACTACCCCCTCTCTTCCCGTGGGTGTCGTAAGAGCCGACAGAAGGGAAAACTGCCACCAGGAGATGGGCAGCAGCGTCTCCTAATAACAGCACGCTATACTGCGATCGCCAACCCGCCTGCCAAGCGTAGCGATTATGGCAAACTCCCCCCAATATGAATACCCCACAAAAAAATCGGCCCCCAGTCCCCGGCGGCCCCGCTATTCCTAGCTATGGCAGCGGCTATGGTAACGGCGGGGCAGGGGGTGCTAAGAATCCCCGGGTAAGATCCGGCTGCCAACAACGACGACTCGACCTGGCAACATATAACACGCGCACACTGAGGCTCGACGCGAAGCTCGTTGAGTTTGAAGAGGCAATTGGTAAGTTACATTGGGATATCATTGGGCTATCTGAAGTCCGAAGAGAGGGGGAGGACTCGATAACCCTGCAATCTGGTAACTTACTGTACTACCGGGAGGGCGACCAACAGTCCCTAGGTGGTGTCGGGTTCATCGTCCACAAGTCCCTTGTCAACAACCTGATCACTATCGGAAGTGTTTCGAGCCAGGGTAGCGTACCTGATACTCAGAATATCGAGACGATATTTGCTGAATGTCATTCAGGTTTACGCTCCGACTTCGAAACACGACGATGTCGAAGTGGAGACTATGTATGAGGAGATCTCTAAAGCCATGCATAGCTATAAAACCCACTACACGGTTGTGATGGAGGATTTCAATGCGAAGTTGGGGCAACGTTGCGGTGATGAGTTGAGAATGGGGAAATGCTGGCAAACTTCATGGAGAGAGAGAACCTCTTTATGATGAACTCCTTCTTCAAGAAGCCCGTAAGCCGCAAATGGACCTGGATCAGCCCGGACGGTAAAGTCAAAAACGAGATCGATTTTATCATGTCAACGAAGAAACACATATTCAATGATGTCGCTGTGATCAACGCTGTTAAGACAGGAAGCGATCGCCGTATGGTCAGAGGCACATTGAATATTGACGTAAAGCTTAAAAGAGCGCGACTGATAAAATCCACGCTCCGACCAATACCCGCGCAAATTCAAAACCCCGAGTGCTTTCAGCTCGAGCTTCAAAACCGTTTCGAAACCCTTGAGAACAGCATCGATGTGGACGATCTATAGAACATCGTGGTGGATACTGTCCTTACGGTAGGGTCCAAGCACTTTAAAACCCGCCGTCTAAAATTAAAGAAACTCTCCAGTCAGACTTTCCTACTCATGGATCAGAGAAACGAAATGAGGCTACAGAATTCAGCGGATGCCCATCGCTATCGGCAACTCAATAGACAAATATATAAGTCTTTGACGAGCGACCTTCGCCAACTTAATACCAGACGTATTGAAGAGGCGATTGAGCGGAACAAAGCCTCCAAAGTGTTCGCCAGAGATCTGTCTATACAGATCAGACAGGTAGTATCATTACGTCCTCGTCTCGTCGCACTCGCAGGTCCGACGACTTCCAACCTCCCGAACAAGCCGGGTTTCGAAAAGGTTATATTACCATAGACCACATTCATACGCTGCGGCAAGTTATACAGAAGACTGAAGAGTATAACTTGCCACTTTGCTTAGCGTTCGTGGACTATGAGAAAGCCTTTGATTCGATTGAGACTTGGGCAGTGCTGCAGTCTCTCCAAAGGTGCCAAATAGACTACAGGTACATCGAGGTGCTAAAGTACTTATACCAAAACGCCACCATGTCGGTCCAATTACACAACCAGAGCTCTAATCTAATCCAACTACAGCGAGGCGTGAGGCAGGGAGACGTTATTTCTCCGAAACTGTTTACTTGCTTACTTAACTGCGTTGGGGGATATTTTCAAGCTTCTGGACTGGAAAGGATGCGGCATCAACTTCAATGGCGAATACCTAACACACCTGCGATTTGCTGATGATGTAGTTCTTATGGCTGAGACCTTGGAAGACCTGAACATTATACTCGAAGATCTCGGTAATGCTTCTCAAAGAGTGGGTCTAAAGATGAACATGGACAAGACGAAAATCATGTTAAATGCCCATGTTGCACCCGGAGCGAGCAATGGAGAGAGCGATGGTTGGTATTTCCCTACTCGATCGAATCAGAAATGATGAGATCCGCAGGAGAACTAAAACAACCGACATCGCTCGAAGGATTGCATCGTTGAACTGGCAGTGGGCAGGACACATAGCGCGGAGAACCGATGGCCGTTGGGGCGGAAAGGTTCTCGAATGGCGACCGCGTACCGGACGACTGCGTTCCGTGGGCAGGCCCCCTACAAGGTGGACCGACAATCTGGTCCTGGCCCCTAATTCGCGTAACCGAATCGTATCACGATCGTAATTGAACGACAGGTTTTTGACAGTTCTAGTATAGGCTAAATGTCAAAATCGTCCAATTCAATCACGATCGAACTGCGATTCGGTTACGCGAATTAGGCCCAAGGTCGCGGGAAGCCGCTGGATGTGGACAGCACAGGACCGATCGCTGTGGAGATCCTTGGGGGAGGCCTATACCCAGCAGTGGGCGTCGTTCGGCTGATATGATGATGATGATAATGAAATAAAAGGAATATTGCTACCTCCCACCAAAATTAGACTTGACGATGTAACTCGATTAAAGCAGTACTATTTTAACTCCAAGTTCATTGGCCTAATCTTTCAGTTTAACTTGACTTTTGATAAGAGCTGAATACTGATACAACTACCTAGTCAGGTCATAAGTTCTGTCACATGTGTAATATGAAATAATTTAGACATGTTTATTATTTATATAACAATTAATATAGCAAAATGAATTTAATAAAACATAGATTCATATGGTAATAAATTTTATTCAAAATGACCCCCGCGATTTTGAATACAGGCCTTCAATCTGCGCGGCCAGTCGTCTATCGCAGCACGAACGAGGTCCATGTCAATATAGGCGGCTGCCTTAATCAAGGATGCCTTGAGTGACTCCAAATCAGGATGAGGCTTTGAGCAGGCCTTTTCCTCCAAGTGTCGCCATATCTTGTAATCTAACGGACTCAAATCTGGACTGGAGGAGGGCCAGTCTTCGTGCCGGATGAAGTCGATTTCACGCGCCGCCAGCCAGTCTTGTGTGCTTTTCGCTCTATGAGCTGGCGCAGAATCTTGTTGGAATACCTAGTGCCTGTTATTAAACATGGTATGAGAAACAGGTTCCATAAGGTTCTTGAGGACTATATTTTGATACACAACTGCATTCGTTTTTACGCCTTTCTCACAAAAATGTATCTCAGTTAAGCCCCATTAAGAGACTCCCAAACAAACCATGAGCGAGGATGGAAAATGACCTCGTTGGACACGCGGAATACGGTTGCTCGCTTCTTCACTGCTGTGTGCGTACACCTTATCATTTTATTTGTTGTAGCTCTCTTTCACGGTGAAAATGTTTTCATCCGAAAAAAGAATTTCCCGATGCTTTTTTCCCGCGTACCGCTTCAACAAAGCGCGGCATCTCTTCAATCTCAGGTCCATTAAACGAGCGTCCAAACGATGTCCTGTTTTTCTTCGTTATGCCCTAAGCCCTAAGACTTCATTTAACACCCTTTTCACCGTGGTCCTGCTTAACCCCATCTGAAGGGCCAACAGTTTCTGCTTACGTATGGGATTTCTTTGAATTCGCGCCTTCACAGCTTTTATCACTGCTGGAGTCCTAACAGAGCGAATGCGACCACTTCTTGACCTGTCATCTACACTAGAGTCTTCATTGTATCGTTTTATGGTACTATAAACGAATTTTTTGGTTATATTCAAATTTTTCAGTAAGTCGAAAATCTGAATTGGCGCGTAACCGCAACGATGCAACGCAATAACCGCGACACGGTCTTCTTTAAGTGTACACTCCATGATATTTTTATTTCCATATTTAAAAATGAGGAAAATTCTAAAAAGTACACATTTTTATTTTCATGAAAAATTCGAAATTCGAATTCAATAAACATTTTTGTGACCAGCATTCTAAATTCAAAAGTTTTTATTGTGTGACAGAACTTATGACCTGACTATGTATATTATACAGCCAAAGTCGTTTGGAGACACTGAACTACTTGAAGCTCGAATATGACAAAGTTGCGTGGGCGGCTACCGTGGCGGACCAAAACCTCGCAGCAGTGTACTACGGCGAGCTGTGGGCTGCTGCTGCGAACGGTGGGGTCCCGCCCAGCTCACCCGAAGCAACAAACTCGCTAGACGGTAGGAAGGAGCTGCAAAGGATTTTCAGAAAGGTTGGTAAAAACTTCGTTTATGAGTGCCGGCATGGTAGAGTATCATAGTATTATACTTAACTCTTAACCTGCCCTTTAGGAGGACTTTATCATTGTAACTATCCTAAGTACTGTTTTTTTGAGTTTACGCGAACACTATACATTGAAATGAAAGATATGTTCACGGATTATTCGCGTTTAAATTCTTTTCTTTTTATAAGTAGTAAGCGCAGGACAAGTGTTACTGTGACGGGTTTCTAACAAATAATAATAATGGTAATTTTTTTTTAAATAGTACTTGCTTTTTGGCTCTATTTGATAAACATAAACTCCTCTAATGATTAATACCAATTATTTGTTATTTCGGAATATAGTGGCTCTTCACAAATGGATCCACAAATGATATTTTTGAAAGACCAGGTTACCACTAAAATAAGTTGTTATTTTACCAATTTTATATGTATGTCCATGTCAAATTACAGTTGGGTAGTACTTATGTCTCGAAGATTAAGCGCAGTCAGACAAACATAGCAAAACTATACGGATTCCTGGTAGACCACAGAGCCCTAAAAACTTAAATAATTATATTAACTATTGTTTAATTTATTTTAGAGTTTTGTCTCTATTGGTGAGTTGGATGCCATAGATGGGTGCGGAACCGCCCACCTAACCATTGAAATCGAGAAGAGGAAGCATCTGATAAACACTGGACAGTATTTGGATGCGCTGTTGTTACATGACATTGCTCTGTCGAGCGCGCAAGGGGACGCGACGCTCCAGTACGGCGCCGTGCGCTCCCTACACAAGTCTGGGATGCACCACCTCGCTCTACGATACAGCCAGGCGTTACCTGAAACCGATCAGCTCAACGACATCAAGTACGAGTGCCTCTCTTTTCTAGGTAAGTGCAGTGTCGCATTATAGAAGTATTTCTGTCTGCTTAAAGTAAGAAATACGTTTGTTCCATGGAAATTTCAGTCGCATTGCATTTTCAAAAAAATATCAATCATTTTCCAAATTACTTGCATAACATCTTTAAACTCATTTTAAAGTAATTTTAATGAATTTAGCTACTATACAATTCACAATTTTCGAAATGATAACAAACAATGCAGTTAAAATACTAATGTTACAAATATTTTTTAGGTGACTGGAGTGAGTTTGTTGACACAAAAGAATTGGAAGAAAAGTCAAGGGAAACAAATTGCAATACCCAATCTATCCTAAAGGCTTTCCGCTATGCCTGCCTCAAAGACTGCCTTAATATACAGATGAAGCCCGAATTTGAAAACAAATTGGAACAGCCCTTGAACAGAGCCAAACTTGCAATATCTCGATTATGCCAAAAACTTAACATGGAGAATTGTCAAAACTTCTACAAAGTGTTGTCTAAGCTGCATTTATTCAACGACATCCAGGATTATTTTGATGTTCGGTGTAACAAGTTGCCACTTTATGACCTCATTCACAAGTGGCGAGTGGACAATCTTCCTGCGTTCCACGACTTCAAACATCTCGAAGATTTAATTTCACAGCGGAATTTAATACTAGAACAGTCAGCAAAAACGTTTGATGATTCACTAAAGGATATAGTGTCTCTACAGTTGCAATACGCTGGTTGGTTTTAATATTTACTGTGTAAGATTTAGTGCAGATTTGTTCATTATATCACTATTTTGTAATTCCAGAATTAAGTTTAACTAACAGAAGAATTCAAATGGCGCAACGCCTTTTATCGGTTGTAAAAAACTTGCAAGAATCTGAAGAAGTAGTGCTATTGGAAAGCCAGATTTCATGGGCGAAGGGTCATCAAGATATCGCCCTTTCGCTTCTACGCAACATTGTCTCCAAACCTGTTGATGTTCAATCTCCGGATTTAAGGCAAATGGCTATATCGCTGAGGTAGGAAACAATATCCACTACTCTTGTATGAATGTTTACTGTTAAAGGTTTTCAATGGTTGTATGATATTTCCCCGCCAATTACTGACACGATACACGAATAATCTTACATGATTTTATATTACTTAGATATAAATAGGATCAAAGTAGTTTAAAATTCAGGAATAATAAGTGACTTAACAACAACAACAGCTTCTAATTTGGTTCCACAAATTGATAGAATTAATATCGCTAGTGAATTTGCCACTAGAGGCGCTAGTGTCGCGTGAGGTCCAATATCATTCACTTTGTACTGGTTTTAGCGGAATTTCTTGCATAAATTATAATTTCTTTAATTTACCTGCTGGAAACTGATCTCCTTCGTAAAATATCGAAAATATTGATTATTTGGCGATTAATGTGAACGCTTTAAAAGCTGAATTAAGAAAAGGCGCTAAAATAGGCGGCTTCAAGAGCAACTATTTCAGAAGTTAGTTTGTTGATATCAAGATAGTTATTTATAAACAATATAACCTTAATTAGATTCAAGATATAACACTTTGTTTCGGTGCCAGTCGCCTTTGACAGCTATAACTCCGGACCTCAGTCTACAGTGGCGCCAACTGGTGAGCAAAGAAACGGTAGTCCCCATTACAACGGATCACTTTCACTCATCTTAGAGAGAGAGAGAGAGAGAAAGAGAGAGAGAGAAGTAAAGGATAAGACATTATAGACAAAGCTTGTATCCAGTTCACGACACTGGGTTGCTATTTCGTAAAACAGTTTTTTATGTACTTAGTTATGCTTTTTAGAGAATTCTTATTCGGAAACTAAAAGCTTCGTTTAAGCTAAGCTTTACATGCTAATTTGAAAAAGTAGGCCAAAAATGTTATTAAAGTGATGTTATTACAGTTTGCTAGTATGGTTATGCAGTTTCTTGTCTCGTTCTGTTTTAACGAATGCACTAGTTTTTTATTTTAAATAAAAAAGTTTAACTAGTGCATTCGTTAAAACAGTTTTTTTTTGTCTTAGTTATATTGGGCCTAGATTATAAGGTTTTTTTTTCCTTTATTAGGCAATACGGTATATGGATGGCGGAATCTAAATCAGACAATCCCCGTGATATAATTAACAAATATTTAAAGAAAAGTTTGGACATCCTTAAGAATAGTGATGATGTGAAATCAAGATTGAAAATATATTATGATATTGCTAAATTTGCTGATGCCGAATATAAACAGGTAATTTTTTACTATGTTAGCTGGTTATTTTAATGAAGCAAAATACAGCATTTCGGATATGTATCTGTATAAATGAATTATCCTTTTGTGGATTTTTAGGTGCTAGCATATATGAGTTCGTCTATATTTGAGAATAAAGTCAAAGTTTATGAGAGTATGAAAGATACTGCTTCGTCATTGAAATCTACGCAACAGTCTGGTCTCACTAGGTACTTTTCATTTCTGAATTATGTAGGTATTTATTTGTAAACTACAGAACTCTTACCATATTTTTTCATTTTTCAGAGACGAGAGAAGAGCTCTGTTGACTAATGATAGGTTTCAACAGTTAGAAGAAGCTGAAATAATCAGTACGAGAAGTGAGAAGGATAGTTATTTGCAGTTGGCTATGAGGTTGGTAAAGCGTTAATATTGTAAATTAGCAGCAGATACTTCTT
Source organism: Anania crocealis (assembly GCA_949315895.1). Classification (NCBI taxonomy): domain Eukaryota; kingdom Metazoa; phylum Arthropoda; class Insecta; order Lepidoptera; family Crambidae; genus Anania; species Anania crocealis. The sequence continues at coordinate 13,412,984 of OX438881.1, forward strand.
CATTTATAGATCTTCGAAAAGATTAAAATCGTCGTTAGATATACCTTTGCATAGTCATACTTCACTTACACGCCTCCGGATTAGTTTAGTTCGGGGCCAAAACATTGTGACAAAGCATGGAAAAAGGTTATATAGGCTTCCATGCGCCATTTGTATGACAACCGATGTCGCCGCTTGCGCCCACAACGCATAAACGAGTTCGAAGAACGCCAATCAAGCGAATTCCTTTTACGTCGCGCGACCAATAGAGTCGCGACTCGCGAGACGTCAAAAGAAGTCAATCACAGCGCTCACTTACAACTTACTTACTTACTTACTCTGTGGCGCGCCTCCCCGCCTACATCGCCTTCGCCTTTCTAACCTTTTTCCATATTCTGGGTTAAGCTGAGCGTTGGTAATAAATGAAGTGCTGACTGACTTTTCACTAGACTTGTTAGAACTTTTGCACTAGAGTTGTACACATCGTAAACAAAATTGAGTTAATTGTAATGTCTTTTTGTCTCGCCGGTAAACTGGTTCTTATGTTCCAGATATTATTTGATGTCCCTAAAAGAGTGTGAAGAGAACAACTTATCAGTTTTTCGAATGATATCCCTCTGGCTGGACAACCCCCAGCTGGTGCTCGACTCCGAGGGCGGCTCGTTCGAGGATCTGCTCCACGCTATTCCCTCAAGAAAGTTCATAGATGTGCTGCCGCAGCTAGCCCCGAGGCTTACTGATGAAAAATCCACATTCGCCAGTAGCTTGAAGAAAATTATAAGTGAGTTATCTTAAATTCATTCGTTTTTGAGGAGCTTTATTTCAGAAGAAGGATTATTTCACATTGTTATTTTTATGTAGACGTCGGTTTTGGGTAAATAATTGCCAATCTTGGTTTCGAATCCAATAAGCGTGTGACTTTCTTGAATTTAATTGATAGATAAACACGCATATATCGTTTGTTTATCAATAAATTAATGAAATTTACTCCAAAAAATGTTTCCCTATACATTGTAAAGTGATCTAAGCTAAACATTTTCAAATTGTATCTATTTCAACCACATTAGATGCCCCAAAGTTTATGCTGTCCTTTATACCCTGAATACCTAACGGTAAAAACTATACAACGAGTTCCTTTTGATATCCCATAACTCGTAAGGTTATGTTCTATAGGTAAAAATAATATAAAACGCCCTAGAACATGGGGTTAAAAAATCAATAGTTTCGAATATAACATCAATTTTAGTTAAATTTGTTAAAAAAATGTAACCAGAATGGCGAATCCTTAGTTTTGCGAGACGTTGGCAAACTTACACTAAAGTGTAGTAATAAGTAGCGGGAGAGCGTAACTTGTAAAAAACATTGACGTGTGTGGGTGTTTTATTGATAAATAGGTACGAGTAAATCGTTTTCATTCAAAAGTTCATTCTTAACAAGGTAAGGGTGTTTTACATAAACAGTCGTGACTTTTTAGAATTATTTGGTATGAAAAAATTAAACAAATAAAAATTTATAATTGAAAAATAATTCATATGCAATTTGATTCTTTACCATGGTCTGTTGAATACCCTAGAGTTATGGGATATCAAAAGGAACACGTTGTATACACCGTGTATTGTGCAAATATACTTTTCATATTATTGTTTCCTAAAACAAGCGGGCCTCTGGCTCGTGAATGTGCTTAGTATTAACAAGTATAAATAGTTAAAAAAAGTTGTGGAAGTTCGTACATCGGCCAAACTAAACGCACGGTGGCTTGCCGGGTGAAGGAACACATTAAAGCGGTCAAAAATAACGACACACATAAATCAGCTATCGCTGAACACCTCATACACTCGGGTCCTAATCACTGGATTGAGTTTCACAACGCGAAGATAATTTCTACAGAACACCACTATATACCAAGGATGGTCAGAGAAGCGATTGAAATTACCAAACACAAAAATTTCAATCGCGAAGATGGCTTTAAATTATCTAGTGTATGGAATCCAGTGGTTCAAATTTGCGGAAACCGAAGGATCTCGATTGGATACTGTAAGTGTTGTGTGTCGAGAACAGAAGTGTAGTAATAGTGAGTTTTCAAACAGTGGTACCGGTATCGTGTGTAATAAAAGACTACGACGGAGGGTAGACCGATTTTTCTGCTCATTGGTCTGCTCTTAACAAATACCCACCCGCATAGACATCAGTTCTCCCGTGATCATGGCGCTTGCAACAGTGCTTTTTGTACTCAGAGTTTTGTCTTCTTTTATTTGATACCTCACTCGTTATGGCTCCTTTTTTCCCCCAAATATTAGGGGTTAAAGTATGAAATTGCCGTTTTGTATGGACGAAATCGAGAAGTCATTTCTCCATACTAACAATTTTTTAGTTTTTTTAAAAACGCCTAAATCGTTTTCGATGCAATTAAAGGTAAAAGTTAGATCGTTATAAAGCTACGCATTATAGTATTTAAATTTCTGAAAATCAAAGTATATAATACAAATATACTTAATTGAAGCAAGAAGGTCAGCTGACACATTGTAAGGGGTCTTTTCAACGACTTCCTTTGAAGTAATAGGCACTAGTATTGCATTTTTTTTTTAGTCAAAAGTTACTTTATTTAGTTTTTGATACAATACAAAAAGAATTACGCAATAATATGACTATACTTAAGAGCTATAAACAAAATCAAAAGTGGGAAAATAATCGGCAATTTCATACTTTAACCCCTATTATTTCAATATAATGTATCATTCACCATGTAGCTTTTTTTATACAAACAGTAGCCTATTTTACCCGGACTGTAATAAGAAATCGATTGATACATCATTCACCAAAATCGACTAAGTAGTTTAGCCGCAAATGAGGAACCCGCATAAATACATACAACTAAATCATTACCCTTCCCGTTAGCTTTGCCGTAGTCGGGTAAAAATACAGTGAAGTCAGCATTTCTTCATATAAATAAGGCCTTTCAAGTGCGTAGTTTTACACTACAATCAATTGACATCCTTTTTATGATCTGAGAAAATGCTATTTTGTCATAAAATTGTATGGCAATAGAAAACTATAACGTCACGAGTTACTATATTTAGACAACAGCTATACACCGTGATTTTGTTACAATTTAACAAACGAACACTAATCTATACTATACTATTAATATTATAAAGCTGAAGAGTTTGTTTGTTAGTTTGAACGTGCTAATCTCAGGAAGTACTGGTTCGATTTGAAGAAATAGTTTTGTGTTGGATAGTCCATTTATCGAGGAAGGCTTTAGGATATATAACATCACGCTGCGATCAATAGGAGCGAAGCATCAGTAAAAAATGTTTCAAAAATAATCGCAATCATAATAACATAAATTGACGCGGACGAAGTCGCGGGCAACAGCTAGTGGATTTAATAATCTAATTTTTATAATCTATTGACAGTGCTGTTTTCTTTTTATCGCTTTATTAATTATTATAATAAGGTAAAAAAAATGCAATATAATTATTGTGAACCATCTTGTACACAATGTTTACGGTTTACGCATACGCGAAATGCGCAGTTGCTAATTATTGTATTAGTTAACGTAGAGTGACGTCCAATCTCGAGCTACATTTTTACACTACTCGACTGAGTCCGGGTCCCAGGCAAATGAACCGGATGTAACGTATGTAACATCAGTACAGATTTTAAAGAATTGTTGAAATATAATTATTTGTTTTGTATTCGCGTTCCAGGTAGATGTGCGCTAGAGCATCCCCATCACACTCTACCTATCCTATTCAGTCTGAAGAATTCCGATAAAGACAAGATGATACTGAACGCGAGCCAGAATGTGGGCGTGCGACCGCGCATCGCTGCGCAAGAGCCGCGGGTGATTGCTGCTGATACTCTGGTGCGCCGTCTGGCGGAAACGAGCGAGCAACTAGCTAATATCATCGAACAAATGGAGAGACTTTGCGATGGTCCGAAATTCAAACTAACATTATTAATGCTCAAGTAACTCTGTTTGTTGTATTCTTGTCGTGGCTAAACTTAATCTGCAAAAGCCAATAATAGTCTAAAAATATAAAGTAAAAAAAAAGTCTGCTGTAGAGAGATAGATGGAATTCTAAAGAAGGACAAATCTTACATTTTGTCACAAACTAAAACAACTCCATGTTATGACATGTCAAAAAGTTGGATAGCCAATCATTTTTTAAGTTAGTAATATTTAAGGTCACCTCGTTTCAAGTGAAAATGTTTATACAGAGCTCTAATTATATAAGAGAAATAGGACCCTATCGTTTTTTTTTAGAATGGCTAGTTTTCCTTTCTACTTTTTCTAACAAAAGAAATAATTACTTTAAGGAGCATCATGTCTACTCTCAATTCATCATCAGCATCTTGAATTCAGGACATATCCCTTAACGACACAGCGAAACCGTAAAGCAACGCTTCTTATTCAATTGAAAATCCTATGACAACTTGTATTGTATACCAACTTTGCAGCCACGATAAGCTTCGCCAATTACAAGCCTAAGCTGAAAGACCAAAGACAGAAGATTCCACCAGCGGAAAAGATACTGAATATAATCCACTTGAACGCGATTCCCATTCCTACAGTGACCGTGCCTATTAGGAATGATTGCGACTACAACGACCTTTGCTGTAAGTTAATTTCGTTCCGTGATTCAGTATTTTTTTTTTAAATTTTAATATGAAATATACTTACACAATACATACAGTCACGAGGCCTTGTAAAATTACATCTGTTTATGCACTACTCGTAGAATGTAACCCAAAAAACGTGTACACCCAGCATGATACCAAATCGTTAGCACAAGCAAATCAAAGTGTTGTACCAAAAGATGACAAGTACAAATTAATTAGAAAATAATAGAAGGATTAATGCATAACATCTAAAGCTTAACATTTTGTTTTGTCTAAGGATTTGAATGAAGTAAACTTTCCAATGAATTTACTACGAGTATCTAAACTGTCGTGATCTTGCAACCAGTCATTGTTAAGGCGCAACATGTGAATTATTGTTTTTGTAGGTTTGAAGAGTATATAGATTTTATTTCTTATTTGAGACAGCAATTTAGCGTTGGAATTTAGTAGCATTATCACGTTAGGAGAAGTTCCGAGTGCACAATCATGCTAAGATGTTAGAAATCATATTGCTGACGGCGTAATTCCAGGGATATACATGGTCAGGTCATAAGTTCTGTCACACAATAAAAACTTTTGAATTTAGAATGCTGGCCACAAAAAAGTTTACTTTTTAGACTTACTGAAAAATTTGAATACCTATAACCAAAAGATTCGTTTATCGTACCATAAAACGATACAATAAAGACTCTAGTGTAGATGACAGGTCAAGAAGTGGTCGCCCTCGCTCTGTTAGGACTCCAGCAGTGATAAAAGCTGTGAAGGCGCGAATTCAAAGAAATCCCATACGTAAGCAGAAACTGTTGGCCCTTCAGATGGGGTTAAGCAGGACCACGGTGAAAAGGGTGTTAAATGAAGTCTTAGGGCTTAGGGCATAACGAAGAAAAACAGGACATCGTTTGGACGCTCGTTTAATGGACCTGAGATTGAAGAGATGCCGTGCTTTGTTGAAGCGGTACGCGGGAAAAAAGCATCGGGAAATTATTTTTTCGGATGAAAAAATTTTCACCGTGGAAGAGAGCTACAAAAAACAAAATGATAAGGTGTACGCACACAGCAGTGAAGAAGCGAGCAACCGTATTCCGCGTGTCCAACGAGGTAATTTTCCATCCTCGCTCATGGTTAGGTTGGGAGTTTCTTATTGGGGCTTAACTGAGGTACATTTTTGTGAGGTAGGCGTAAAAACGAATGCAGTTGTGTATCAAAATACAGTCCTCAAGAATCTTGTGGAACCTGTTTCTCATACCATGTTTAATAACAGGCACTGGGTATTCCAACAAGATTCTGCGCCAGCTCATAGAGCGAAAAGCACACAAGACTGGCTGGCGGCGCGTGAGATCGACTTCATCCGGCACGAAGACTGGCCTCCTCTCCTCCTCTAGTCCAGATTTGAGTCCGTTAGATTACAAGATATGGCAACACTTGGGGGAAAAGGCCTGCTCAAAGCCTCATCCTGATTTGGAGTCACTTAAGGCATCCTTGATTAAGGCAGCCGCCTATATTGACATGGACCTTGTTCGTGCTGCGATAGACGACTGGCCGCGCAGATTGAAGGCCTGTATTCAAAATCGCGGGGGTCATTTTGAATAAACTTTATTACCATATGAATCTATGTTTTATTAAGTTCATTTTGCTATATAAATGGTTACATAAATAATAAACATGTCTAAATTATTTCATATTACACATGTGACAGAACTTATGCCCTGACCAGGTAATTCTAAAATGTTGACCCGACCTTTTCCTGTAAGCTGCAATTCTAAGACGCTTCTTTTGTACACTCTAGATCCTATCCGAATAAACCGCATAGATAGTAGATTATCCAACTGGGTTTCCACGAAAACAAAATAAACTTGGTTCAAAAAATGTTATGATACTCGTATGTAGGTTGTCCCAAAAGTAGAGAAAAATGTGAATTTGTCTCTATTTTTGGTGTAAATTGTTGGCAACCCTAAAAAATGGTCTGGTGCATGTATGTTACTATATTTATAATAATTCATCAATTTATACTTCACAGCGGTGGTGGCGTTCGATAATTATTTCGAACTAGTCGGAGGTATCAACTGCCCAAAAAAGATCAAATGCAAAGGCTCTGATGGCACCAAAAAGATTCTTCTGATCAAGGTATATTATGTATTTAATAACATTGGCACGCGTTGTTTTTTAACTTTATTAAAATAATATATGTAAGTGTTTTCATATAATTTCAGGGCGAAGATGATCTGAGGCAAGATGCCGTTATGCAGCAAGTGTTTAACATTGTGAACACATTACTTGAAAAGAATTCTATAACGAGTCGTAACAAATTAAGCATTCGTACTTATAAGGTAGACTAGACCTGAATGTATTTCTAGAGTTATTTGATTCGAGATTTATACCATGTACCTTATTTATTATGAGTTACCGATATTTCGGCACTGTTGCAAGCGCCATGATCACGGGAGAAGAAACTCATAATAAATAAGGTACATGGTATAAATCTTGAATCAAATAACTCTAGTGATAGTGACCATGAAAGTTTAAATCTGAATGTATTTCTTTATATTAATGTTAATAAAGATGTCCCCAAAACCTTGAACAGTAAAAAAATTGAGTTAAGCGCAGACGCTCAGCTTACGTTATTGATTTTAATTTTTTTATAACATTTATGCAACAGATTGCGAGTTGGTAAGTCTTAACTAGAAATGCAGGTACCTGAGAGTTCCGACTTAGAGAGTCTCAGGTATTGCTCTATAAATGATTATGTTTTGATGTTTTTAATGGACGTTAGCTAATTTGCATTCTTTGATTGAATTAGAGTTGTTGTAACCTATAAATTTTGTTAGTTTTCTATTGTTCAATTCAAGTCATTTTTCTAAGTGTGGTCACTCTAAAAACTTTTGACTTAAATGAATATTTAGGTGGTACCCATGTCCCGGCAGTCTGGCGTGCTTGAGTGGTGTGTGGGCACAGTACCCATTGGGGCCTACTTGGTAGGTGGTCCCGCCAACGACGGAGCTCACAGCCGCTATCGTCCCCAGGTAAAATATTCTTACTACTGATTTACATATTTAGTACAATTTCAGAATCAAATGTTTGTAATTTTTTTTTTAAGGACATTTCCTGCCGCGTTGCTCGTGAAAAACTCAATAAATGCCACGAGCAAAGGAGGAGCAACAGAGAAAAATTGGCAGTTTTCTTGAGTGTACTTAAAGAATTTAGGCCTGTGTTCCACTACTTTTTTACTGAACATTATCTTGATCCCGTGACTTGGTACGAACGCCGATTGGCTTACACGAAAAGGTACATGATATTCATATTAAATTAATAAAACAACTTGGTAGTCCAAGAACTTGAATTTGAAATTAGCTTTTTGCTTGATTTTGACTTACTACAAGTGCTGCATGCATTATTTTGCGATGTAAAATATTCTATTATGGGATAAATAATAACAAAGCAATTTGTCAAAGTATAAGTTTTTTTTAACCACATTCGCCTACAGTTTTGATAAAATGTTTTTTCTTTTTTTTTAGTGTGGCAGCTTCGTCTATGGTGGGATATATTCTGGGCTTAGGAGACAGACACGTCCAAAATATTTTAATAGATACAAATACAGCTGAAGTTGTTCACATAGACTTTGGTAGGTTCTAAAGTGTGTTAAATAAATGGTACTTTAAGCCGTTACTAGCCTACGTGGGTAACACTGAAAATGTTTAGAACTGGCCAGTTAGAAACATTGCTAATGAAAACTTTTTTTGAATTTCAATTTTAGAACTCTTTGGTAACCTAATGTAATATTATTGCATTCATTTGTCATTTGTTTTTGTGAATTGGCGGTAAATCTAAAACTGTTTTTACACGTGATAATAAACCTAACGCGAGAAAATTTTCGGTCAATGATTTATTATGACTTTCGTTGTGGGCTTACTCAACAACAAAGCTATGATAGGCTGCGATTAGCATTTCTTAATGAAGCCCCATCTCGTGCCACTATTTACAATTGGTTTGACGAGTTTAAGCGTGGACGTAGCAATCTTAATGATGATCCGCGTGAGGGACGTCCTTTAACAGCGACTACTGAAGATAACATCAGTGCTGTGCGACGCATGATAGAGGAAGATAAGAGAGTGACCTATCAGCAGATACGGACAAGCCTAGGCATTGGTATGAGTTAAGTTCAAAAAATATTACACGAACATTTAGGCGCCAAATGTTAAATAAAAAATAAAAAAATAAATGTGGACAACATCACATACATTGATCTAATCCCAATTTGAATAACTATTTGAAGCATTCGTATTTTGGAAACCAGAAACAACGAAGGTACCACAAACACCCAGACCCGAGAAAATGTAGAAAAACTCATTTTTTCTACATTGACCCGTCCGGGAATCGAACCCGGGAACTCGGAGCAGGCGACACCTTAAAAACCGGTGTGTACGCCACTCCGCCACGGAGGTCGTCGTAGATAAGTTCAACGGCGCGGCGGTGACTCAAATGTTGTATTTGACATCGTCACAGGTGATGAAAGCTGGATATATTGCTACGAACCCGAAACCAAAAGACAATTAGCTCAGTGGGTGTTTACTTTCGAGGATCGGCCAACTAAGGTAAAGAAAGGAAGAAGTCAAGGAAAAAAGATGATTGCCTCATTCTTTGGTCGGAAAGGTCATTTCGCGACAGTTGTGCTAGAAGATGGAAGGACAGTTCCAGCAGACTGGTATGTCAATCGCTGTTTGCCTGTTGTCTTGGAAAAAAATCGACAGCAGCGCCCTGGAAGCAGGATCCTCCTTCACCACGACAATGCTTCAGCGCACTCCGCAAAACGGCCTGTTGAATATTTGACTATAGCAGGTGTCGAGATAATGAGTCATCCGCCAAACAGTCCTGACCTGGCGCCCTGGGACCTTCATTTATTCCCAAGAACTAAAATAAAATTCGAGGTATTCGCTTTACGAGCCCTGAAGATGCGGTGAAAGCGTACGAAAATACCTTAGAAGACACCCCTAAGGAAGAAACTTTTTACATTAAGCCGTTTTTCATTTTCTAAACATTTTCAGTGTTACCTAGGTATTAGCTATTATAGTCCTTAAAATATAGCTTGATTAGAATGACACTGTCAAGCTGAGGTGACTAATGATGGGACTGACTCGACCGATCAAACGAAAAAACCAGTTACTGCTAATAAAATAAAACGCAAATCAGATATATTAAGATTTAACAATAAGTCAATATCGTGATTATTATCAGAATAATTATAACAATCATGAAAATCAGTTAGAATTTTTTTATCGCATGTAAAATCGAATAAATCTGTAAATTTTTCGTAAACTAATAATAATTGCAATTTGATGTTCTTGGCATCAACCAATTGTCATTAAATCATTTGTAACATTTATGTTACATTACTTCGATTTTGAAATATTGTTATTCTGTCGATTTCGATTTGTCGATTTTACGTCATCACTAGCGATTATGAAAAATGACGTTACCTTGTAAAGACGTCTTTTGAAGTTAGGTTTAATTTTTGTGACTGGTTTATTTTAATGTTTTTTAAATATCTATTTTATATAATTAAATTGATTAATATGCACAGCAAAGTATAAAAAAATATTCTTTACATGCCAGTTACCAATATTTTTTCGTGTGCAAATGTGTTTCACTTGTGTGACGCTGGTACAAAGTTACGTCGTCTCTTTCAGTGATAACTGTCATTCTAATCAAGCTATATTTTAAGGACTATAAAAGTGAAGAATTATAATAATTTTAATACTTATACTCAATTTATCCCTTTAAATTGAGTATAAGTATTAAAATTAGTTATGTAACTTTTTTGACTTCGACATATTCACATTCGCGTTACATAAGCTGATTTTGGCTGATAGTACCGTTTGCCTACTCTGTAGGTATATGAGATATTTGGAGTAGTCTATGACTGAAATCATAACCGTGTTAGCTAGGAATTAAAAAAATAATATTTCTTTGTGTTCTTTTAGGTATTGCATTTGATCAAGGCAAGGCCTTGCCTACGCCAGAAACGATACCATTTCGATTAACGCAAGACATAATAGCTGGATTTGGATCCAGCGGCGTCGAAGGAATGTTTAGGAGGTAAGGCACAGATCAAATTAAACATCTATATCATTAGCAAATCGGTTGTATTAGAAATTCAATAGGGAATGTGCAGGATCTATCAGTGGCAGCAATAAATCTACAAATTATACACTCTGCGGACACTAAAGGAAACCTATCAGACCTGTCATCGTAATTCATCAATTATCTCTTCAACTATATTATTTTTGAATATGGTAAAAGTTATAAAATATGTTTTCCGGTCTAGTCTAGTTTAGTAATAATGATCGTCAGCGTGGCAAAAATATATCAAAATATCAAAAGCTCTTTGAGGCTGGCCAATGGCCATGTAATAATAGAAGTTAAAGGCATAAATGAACAAAATGAGGCTGTGATAACTGGCAAAAATGACAAATAAACTAAAATATTCGATGTTTAAGACGTGAAAATGATAGTAAATAATTTTCTGAATTACTTTTTCATATAAGTATTAATTATTCAAAGTATATTATGTAAAACCGATTGAAAGATAATGTTTAACTGGTTGTATTGATGAGAGTAGGTACTATTCTATGAAAAGTAATAAAATTTTGCGTTATTTGATTTATTTTAATTTTTGGTGGATGCATAATAATAATTACATCCAGAGATTTATTTTTATCTTCATTGTTCACGTTTCTTATAAGCTCAGCATCTTAGAAAGAGATTTAATCTGCATAGTTTAGTTTCTGTATTGTGTCTTCGTCGGAAGTGAAACTGCATCTACTCTAGTCATTAGAGCAGCAAATTGTATTGACCGGCTTTGTTTAGATGTTGCGAAAAGACGATGCAGTTATTGCGCGACAACCAGGAGACGCTGCTGACGATTCTGGAAGTGCTGCTGTGTGACCCGCTATACTCGTGGACCGTGGTGCCGATGACAACGCAAGCCGCCGCTTCCAAAGACACTACTGTTTGTAAGACTTATTTTATCTTACTTCTTATAATATTGTGATCGTGTCTTGTGGGCTGACACAAAAAAAAGAGTAGCATCACCCGTTATGTTTTTATGGGTATTGCAAAAGGCGACGAAAGTGGACCGCCAGAAGATGATAATCACTTCTCTCCTCCATTGGCCAAACCAATCACCTGCCGCTAAGCGTGGCGATTATGGCAACATCCTCCTTTAGGAGATTGCCTTCGTTCGGCAGCCTGCCTCGGCCTGTTATGGACTAGTGATGATGATATGAATTTTTTTAATGTGTTAATAAACTTACTAATATTTTAGATGTGCCTCCGGTTTTCGATGTACCTTTTAAATATGCAATAATCACGAAATAATCTTAAGGCTGTCAAAATTTTGAAATTAAATTGGTGTCTTATGGGGTATAACTGAGAGAACGACGGCCTTGGTTTATATCAGTGAATTACTCTTAAACTGTAAAAAAATGTACAAACCTCAATGAAAATTGAAAGCATATCTTTTTGCAGGTGGTACGAATAGCGGTCTCGCTGAGCGCGCGCTACTGGCTGTGAGCTGCAAGCTGAGCGGGACCGAGGGCGGCGCGGCGGGCGGCGTGGCCGTGCCGGGGCAGGTCGCCCGCCTGCTGCACACCGCCACCGACCCCGCCAACCTCTGCCGCCTGTTCCCCGGCTGGCAACCTTATTTGTAATATTCTCAAAATGTCGACTACTGGCTTAAAAGGGCTAGAACCCAGAGCTGTAATAAAAAAAGGAAAAAAAGTCAAGTGCTCATAAACTTACAAATTAAAGGTGCCATTATAAATATGTGATTTGATTATTAAGTTTATGTAAATGTTGTTATTACAATTAGAATTGATTGCTATTTTTGTAATGTTTTTTTAATAAATATGTAATAATATTTTTATTTAACTTTTTCTTTATTTACTTTCGTCCAGACAAAAAAGGTGTCCTCACCGCATCAAATATAGGTACTACCGTTTTGCCGACCCCGAACTCCCTTTAACTGCCTGGTTAGAATTACTCTTTGGTAGAAACTACGAGTATTAGGGCCTTCGCTACGTTCAACGTGTGAAAACGGCCGGCCTCGCATGTTTGTTTTGAAAGATAGTACCTAATAATAGGGGTTAAAGTATGAAATTGCCGATTATTTTCCCTCTTTTTATTTTGTTTATAGCTCTTAAGTATAGTCATATTATTCCGTAATTCTTTTTGTATTGTATCAAAAACTAAATAAAGTAACTATTGACTAAAAAAAAATGCAATACTAGTGCCTATTACTTCAAAGGAAGTCGTTGAAAAGACCGCTTACAATGTGTCAGCTGACCTTCTTGCTTCAATTAAGTATATTTGTATTATACACTTTGATTTTCAGAAATTTAAATACTATAATGCGTAGCTTTATAACCATCTAACTATCACCTTTAATTGCATCGAAAACGGATCAGTCATTTTTAAAAAAACTAAAAAATTGTTAGTATGTAAAAATGACTTTTCTCGATTTCGTCCATACAAAACGGCAATTTCATATTTTAACACCTAATATGAGCAACGCTCTGGCGTGGACGCGTGCGAAGTGTTTGTACGTGCGCTCCTGCCGCGTGCGTACGATAAACTTTGCGAACGCCAATACATTTATTGTACACGCGATATTGGTTGGGTTATTCTTAAAGTTGCAATAAAAGTAAATCGCGTCATGTAAATACGAGTTTAACAACCTTTTTTCATACTGTTTTCTTGAGTTTATGTTATAGTTAATGAAAGCATTTCAATGTACTGTTCGCGTAAATTAAAGAAAACAGTATGAATGCTTACGGATTTAGTACGCGCCTGCCCGTGACCATGAACGCTGCAAGTATTCGAAACGTCGGGTTAAGTAAAAAATAAACGCGTACTAAATCCGTAAATATATCTTTCATTTCAACCTTTTTTCAACCTCCGCCGCATGTGGGATTTGAACTTATAATCTCTTGCCAACCTTGCCATCCGATAGATTGCTCTATATAATTACTAGTGATATATTAAAGCTATCTAAAATCATCTTAATAATCTGACAAACTCTTGATCAAAAATAAATATCCTGAAACACTTTGTAGTTGTTATCTTCAAAAAACAACTTTAAACTGGATGTCCAATCAGCTGATGTGATTTGTACGAGGAAGGAAGTGTTCTCATCGTTGTTGATTTTGGATCCACAAAGAAATAGTAATAGAAATAACGTTGTCGTAATCACACCGTTAAAAGTCGTTATAACGCTAATATCGTAGCGTACCACCCACGGCCCACCGCATTGAACAACAACTGGTCCAACCCTACTCGACACAGCGTTTCCATGGTTACCAAGCTGTCAAACAACATGACAAACTGACAACAAAAAAATAATCATACTATTTTGCAGTCCCACCCTTTTATTTTACGTAACAAAAAGTAGTTTATTTAGTTTAGTGTACTGTACAAATGAATTAAGAATTTAGTAAAACACCATCTCATGGCAGAATTGCATGTTCTAGGGCAATTGCAGAGTGTATCGAATTTTCAAGACTCGTCATTATTTTGTCGATATTCTTTCCAAGCAGGTAAGTCTACAGCTTGGTCTAAATTTTTTTCTCTTTAAGTAAGGCTTTATTTTCAAGTAGAAGGATCATCAGTGCATCACAAACTGTTTTGCCTACTGCCTGCCTGTATGTTTACGGTAAGCGTTAATGTTACTGCAGCAAAATGATAGGTTCCTACTACTACCATTTACCAAAAAATTTTATGATGCGTTGTTCAGCATAAATTTAAATGTAATTTAATGTTCGGGCTTTCGGGGGTATAAAATATGGTTCAACTTTGCTTTTTTGAAAAATAAATTACTAAACTTAAAAAGTACCTAAATATAAGAACAAGTAAGTAGTTAATTCAAAATGTCCCTTATCGCCGGCCAACGATGGCGAAGGCCAACAGTTGCCTAGAAAAATGACAGCCCTTAGATAGCCTGTATGGTCAACGAGTCTACATATTGACTTGTTACTTAATTTTTTTGTGATGTATTGTTTTGCTAAATACTAATTAACATTCTTGATAACACATTAAAATTTATTCGAAATCCTTAGGATAGGTATTCTTTTTTATTTTTATGCCTTTTAGGGCCCAATTGGACAGTTGTATCTGGGTGCCCTGAAGGACAAACAGTGTCTGGCAAACTTGATTATGCTAAATCTGTCATTTGGTCACAACCCCTTGATATTCATTACATCACCAAAGGAATTCAAGGTAAGTGAACTCAATAACACCTAGAAACCGAATGTAAGCACGAAAAACGCGCAACTAAAACTAAGCCATATCTGGCTTACTTCGTTCCGCGAGCTGTCAGTGCTCAACGTCACGCTAAGTCAAACACAGCTCGCGAAAAATAATTTAAAATGACTGTTTGCATTATGAAGAAGTGTTCTAGCATATAAGAGAAACAAAAAGAAAGTGATAAAGTTTCATTTCACAGGTAAGTACTTACATTTTATACATTTTCTGTAAGTAAATCGAATTGAAAACAAATAATTTGAAACACAAAACCTATCAACATCAGTGTTGCTAGTTTTGGGAAAAAAAATTGCACACAGTTTGTTTAGTTGGTTTTCAATATTAAGAAAAATATTGAATTTGCCATAACAGCTATTTAATACTGTTAAGACTTAAATGTTGGTGTTATTAATTCTATAAAAATAATTTCTTAATGTGAATTTATACAATCATACAGGCATTTAAATTTAAACACATTGAACGGTGGCATTCGTCATTAGATTGATAAATATGTAATATACTTATGAATGTAATTATATTTTCTTATGTATTAAAAGATCATACTAAACACATGGCAAATCGTCGTATAACAAAACAACACGTTTTCCCATTTTTTGTGGGTAAACGCCCGATGATGGTAACACTGAAGCCTATATTTGTGTGCGTTAGAAGAGCGTAGATTTATTTAGCTTACGCACACAATGATAATAAAATGGCACGCGTTTACGCTTACGTTTTGGGTCAGACAATAGCAAAATAGGCTAAGTGCTTACCATAAATGTACCAATACCCAGAATGGGAAGTTGTTTTTGGATTTGCCCTTGTTGGGATAGTAACTTTTAAAAAATATCACAACTTAAAGGGATGGGTCGAGGGATACAAAGTTCGCTGGGTCCGCTAGTAGGAAATAAATAAATAGTAGTTAGTCTCGCTTTCCAGTATTAAAATGTACTCTGTGGTCTCGCTAAAACTCGAGAACGGCTGGACCGATTTAGCAGATTTTGGTTTTGAAATGTTTGTCGTAGTCCAGGGAAGGTTGAAACGGTGAGAAAATATGGAAAAATTGCTATGAAGATTGTAAAAACAACAATTTTATTTTCCCATATTAACTGTACTACATCAATTATAGAGTTTTGAAATGTCGTTAGGATAGGTGATACGAAGTACACCAGGTCATCTAGTTTTATATACTTTCAGGTTGGCCGAAGTTAGTTCTGCAAGTGAATTGTCTTGACTCCATTGGCAGAGCTTGGGTGGTAGGTTACTGCTGCTGCAGCTTGCCTGTGGTACCAGGACACCATGTCCTGGACATACCTTGCTGGTTACCTATAGCTACTACCATAAAAGATAGAATTCGAGAATATTTCTTAGGTGGATCTCATCAACTTCTCCAAACTGATATAATTAATTTAGGAACAGATAGGTAGGTAACTACTTACTTAAATATACCTATTTTTTTTTATTTTATTACATTATCCTTGATTTAATATTTCCTTATCTTACAGGTTCAAATTAAAAACTCAATCCAAAGGCACTGTTAATTTAGAAATAGATTTAGTCTTAAGGAATTTCACTAATTTTGGAGTAGAATATAAGTAATAATGAAAGTAATAGCTTATCTCGGATTTACTTTGCTTTCTATTCTCATACAGTTTTGTGTAATGGATTTGACTCAGGAGAAAATAAAAATTGATAATAAACTAATTACCACCAACGGAACAAGCCAAAAAAAGAAATTTCATGAGTTAATGAAAGATTTTTCTGAAGAACCTCATGCTTTATACTATCGCACACAGTTAAAATTTAACAAAAAGGATCCATTGTCTTCTACTAAAACTTTTACGAACACTTCAATGCAACAAATTGATGTTTCGACTATAATGTCCAGTACGATAATAGATGAATTTTATGACGACAAGAACATGTCAACCACGGAAGATACATTTACAACAGAAACATTATACACTAGCACTGAAATAGATAATATTACTGAAATAAGCTTCTTTGACAGCAAAAATCAATCAGCTTTAAAACCTTTAGCTCCAAAGAAACCTGTAAATAAAGATTGTGATTGTAACTTATTGGTAAGTTATATAAAAAAGAGTCAACATTTGTAATATGGACTTCTTTTCATAGGTCTAACTTAAAACAATTTATTTCCTTCATTTCAGTACAATGTGTGTGATATTAATTGCTGCTGTGATAATGAATGTTCTGAGGCTGAAAAACATATATTTTTAAACTGTGAAGATGCTTCTTTGAAAAGTGACCAGAGAATCAGTGTTTGCTACCCTTATGAATATTTTTCTTACCAGGACAATAATCTTATTGATAATTTAATGTGTATTATCAAAACTAATTTGCCCGATAAACGGAATAAGGACCCAAAAAAGGTAAGTAATCAAATTGATCTATCTTTTTACCCTAATACTTTTGTAGGGGCACATGTATTATGCAATCGCATACATTTGCCAAACTAACACTTTTTCATTTAAGAATTATGTATATACTTTATTTGATATTTTAGCAAACTTAATTGCACTTATAATATCAGTATATAAACTTGAAAAATTTTGTCCCAGGCAGGACTCGAACCCGCATCTCCTCGCATGCCGGGCGGGCGCTATACCATTAGGCCACCGAGACACTGCGACACGGCGCGAATTTTTCAAGCATATTCTTACGCTGTAGGCCAGCGTTGTTTCATCAAATGTTAGGAGTTTGCAGCCTTAACACCCGAGAGAAACATATTTGCAGATGTTTGACAGTCAGTTAAGATGAAACAGCTATTTTCGCACCGTGTCGCAGTGTCTCGGTGGCCTAATGGTATGGCGCCCGCCCGGCATGCGAGGAGATGCGGGTTCGAGTCCCGCCTGAGACAAAAATGTTTCAAGTTTAATATACTGAAATTGTGTATATTTTTTCCCAAGTATAACTTAGATGCAGTCACCCACTCATACAAGTGGCGCAGTGAAGTCAATTCAAAATATACCCAGTTTCAAAGAAAGCCATATGTGTATGGCGAACCTGTATGGGTACTAAAAGACGGATCTATTTGGTATATTGGTAATTAAAATATGTGAAATAAAGTTGTTTTTTTTATTTCGTAAAGATGTCGCTTATTCATAACATCTCGTTTGTTGTTTTTTCAGATACACCATCTCCAACTATAAACAATTACTGTACTGGTAGAAAGCCGATATTGTTTTTGAAAAATGAAAATATCAAATGCATTGTCAATTTACAAAGTTTAGAAATGTTTAAAATTCTTAAAACACCTCAAGAAGCACCCTGTATAAGTGTCACAGAAACATCTTCAAATGCCACAGTTTCGGTAATATTAATTATTAATAACAAACACTTTCAGGATATTCGATTTTTTTAATAACCATACTGTGATGTAAATTTTTACTGTTTTCAGAATTGTTCAACATTACATTGCACTAACTGGACTTTAATTGTTTGTGATGAAATCAAATGTGTGAATTATAATAAGAGCCTGCATGAACCATCTTGCACAGAAACTACATGCACAAATCTTGCACTGAAATTGGAATACATTTTCTACTATCATGATTTGAAGATTATAAATGCAACTATTAAGCTATTCAGTCAAAACATTTCATTAGATGTTCCATTTATAAATCAGGAAATAGACATTAGATTTGTGCTATCAAATGAAACTATTGAGAATTTTATTCTACTTAGTGGGAACCCTGGATATATTTACGGTCGGCCTGTGGTATCATCAACTGCAGAAAGCAACAGGTCGTTGAACTTCTTTAATGTTACGTCGACCTATAAAAAATATTTAGTGCAATTAAGTAATAATGATGGGATCTGTAAATCTTCTTATACAGAGAACAATTATATTATGTTTGGATTGAATAAGAGAATAAAGTGCCGATATGTTTATAATAGAAGTAATAATTCGCAAAATGGTACAAACATCTGCAAAGATATTGAAAGCAGCTTAAAGCAGGAATTTGGACTAAGTAACAAATTTTATGTATCCCCATATGGAAATCCGCTGGATGTTAACGATCTTGATTGGGTTCCAATCCAGGCCAATTTATATGAGAAAGATATAACTTATGGCCAGTTTGTTGCACAGAATTCAAAGTTACGGTGCTACAATATGATAAACAGGATCTCGTATATTTTCACATTTGCTGATGTTAGTCTGGGTACAACTAAAAAGAATAATAAAATAGTATCTGTTTATATCAACATATCAACAAAAAACTTAACTTTTTATTCTGAAGATATGTCTACAGTATTAACTACTGATACGAATTTCATTGACGGAACTAAGCCTCAAGTTTACGAGTATGCGGCTGGTCCACACATCAATATTCATTTACCTAAAGATTTCTTCTTTCCATTTCCGTCAAACGGATTTCCAGTGTCTAAACAAAGTTTTAATTTTATACTGATTTGGCATGTGATGTATTTTCAAATAAAATAAACTGGCTGGTAATAACTAATAATTTTTATTTTGTAATAATAATTTAAATACTTTTGTAACTCTATCACTTCTAACTTGGCATCCTTCCTTCAAGGACTTATCTTGAGTTTGATGGCCTGAAAATAAAACCCACTGTCAGGTATTTGAAAAGGCCACCAATTGCGAGTCTCGAGCTCACAATCGAGGCTCGACTGCGTCGGTAAACGAAGGAGATTGAAAAAAAAAAAGATGTAATAGAAAAGAAGGTTTTTAATATAAGCTGATCAGGAAAATGTAACACTGTCTTATCGGTACATTACACAGTTTCAAACTAAATCTACCGCTATTTACAACATTTTTACATTGAAGTTAAAATCAATCTGTACTTTCGTGTAATGTTTAGTATAACATAATATTCGACCAGAGCCGTCGGAGAGCGGAAGGGTTACATGGGGGAGGGGGGCGGGAGGGGTGGAAGTCGTCGCTACGCACCTATGCGACGTAGGTGTAGACTTTGCGGTCGTCGGGCGTGCGCGCCAGGTACTCGCGCTCGATGAGCCCCTCGATGCGCTTCTTGATGACCACCGGCGACGGCAGGAAGCGCGCGCGCAGCTGCTCCGTCACCTCCGTCACCAGCAGCGTGTGCTGCAACGGGAACACCGGTCAAGCGATACCAAAAAATAATTTAAAGGGACTACTAGAGCTAAGTGCTGCCATAATTGATTTAACTTTATTACATCTAAACAAAATCAATTCTCAAAAAACTAGAACAGTATCATTTAACCTTTTGAGCGCCACTTCTCAAACGCACTACCGTGCCTTGTACGCCAATAGCAAAAAGTAAACAAAAATAACTACGAAAAAATTGTGTTGGGCAACACTACATATGGATACCTACAACGATAACACTCGACAAATTTTTGTTAGTTTTTTTTTCATGTAATAAATGAGTACTTATTATCTGGGATGTTTTATTTAATCATGGGCTATCGCCCACTCTTTATTTTTTTATTTATTAGGTTTATCAGCGTTTGTTTACATAAAATCATTCATAAAACAACTTAAATCTAAATGTTATAGCTAAATGTAACAGTCTTTTAAGGCCAAAATAAGTTTTCTTCGTAAAATGTACATAAGTAAAAAACAAACATCTCAAATAAAATAGTAATTAACACTACAGCACTACTCTTCAGCGTTATGACGTCATTGTCACGACTGGACGGCAATGGCGCAGCAGACATTCCTTTTAGAATCTTTCTGAGCGATGTAGCCATTTCCCACGTTGTGTATCGACTTTGAAATCGATATCGTCCAAATGATAAAATAGACGCATCGATTCCAAATATTTTGGGCGGATGGAGGCGTAGGCTAAGAATAAAAACGTTACGCTTTTACGTAGAGTAAATTGATGCTTATATGCCATAAGCGTCTGCCATTAATGATAATGCTCGGACGTTAGTGACAATAAATGTCCAAAATAACAATATTATTAGGATTCTGAAAATTCCGGATCATTCTCCTCGACGCCTTCCAAAAATGCGAAGTAGAAGATCAATCGCTCATGACGCACTGCACTAATTTTCCCTATCTTCGTATATGACGTCATCAGCTTGTCGTCTATCCTTGACCATGGCGTCCAGAGCACTGGGCCCTTACTCTTGAATTTGATTTAAGTTCGATCTCGATTCGACCTTATCAAAATCTGAACAAACTCAATCGAATCGAAATCAAAATCAAGTCGAGATCGATCTAAAATGGTGATCCGTTAAATATTTTCGGTTGATAACGTAATCATCATCGACTCAAAGGTTTAGGTTCACTTTTCAGAGTACCAAGTCACTGATTCTCGACGTCGATTCGATTTTGATCGTAACTCGAACTTATCGAGAGTAAGCCTGCTGATTATTGGTGAGGCGCTAAGGATGCGCACGAGTTCAGATATTAGATTTATTTTACGAAGTCTATGTGATTATTATTTATTTAAAACGTAGCGAACGATAGTTAATAATTCTTACCTTTTGTTTAAAACAAATATCAATAATAATTGAAAGAAATAACACGTTGTTTGATTTGAGTTTTGAATAGTTTTTAAGAAATTTGGCATATATTTCTGCATTTCACTCACAACACTAGCGGTCAACTAAAGATGACTTTGGCGTGCTGGACATAGAATTTGCTTGGATAAAACTCCATGTATTTTGGTTCAATATTTTCAGTTATTGTGGCCTCTAGGAGACTTGTTTTTTATGCCCGCACATTGCAGTGATATTCTTAAGTAAGGATAGTTGAAATGATAGACCGTTAATTATGTGTGAATATACTAAATTCTTATTTTTGTTGGCCGGGTTTTTTGTCACCTATAGACGTCGTTGGCGCACAGGGTTCGCAAGTACTTGTCAAGCATGGATGACGGTGGTGTTCAAAAGGTTAAGCAAATTACCTCTAGTATTTATTAAATCACTGTTTACTGCTTTTCATTCTAGCATTCTTTCGTATTGTACATTATTGATAAAAGCTGCCGCTTTTGGCGTTAGCGACAAATTCGACTATTTAAACAACTAATTAAAAAGTTTACTGTGATTCAATAAATACTAGAGATAATTTGCTAAAATGATATTGTTCTAGTTTTTTGAGAATTAATATTGTTAAGAAGTAATAAAATTTATAAGTTTAAATTCGCCCTAAGGTTTATTTAATAAACAGATGTGGACAACACACACATTATTATGATTGTAAAGTAAAAAAGTAACGGTCTATACTATATGATCCTACAGCAGGGCAAAGGCCTCCATCATTAATGAAGTGGACAACACCGCATACATTGTAGTGATCCCAAAGTGAGTAACTTTTTAGAGCACGTATGATAGGGTTGTAAAGTAGGAACGGTTAAATAACTTCATTTAACTTTGCCAAGCGACGCTCACAGCTGGACATAGGACTTCCCCTAAGGACATCCACGATCGATCGGTCGGTTTCCGCATTTATTAGTTTTGTTGAAATCTGAATACACATAGCTTTGCTTATTTCACAATTTGTAAGCCTGGATCCCTTTATTCTTCCCAGAAGCTAGGTACGAGCTTGAATCCCCATTGCCTGTTAAAATTATGAGAGCAAAGTGACGAATGTTGGAATTTGCGTTTCTATTACAATAGGTTTTAAAATGCCAACATTGAGATGGAAAGAACGTACCCTCCGTTAATTTTTATCTTACTCTCCCAGTTTAATAAGCAATTTATTGATAGGCAATGTTTGACCTACCAAAGTTTCAGTAATTCAGCTTAGTTTGTACTCTACATAGATTGACCAGCAGCCATTCTGACGTCAGAATAGACAGTCAAACTTATAAGTTTTTTTTTGTAACTATGCAATAAGCAATTAATCTTGCTAAGCAAGTACAAGTAACTCATAAGCAATTTTTAGACACAATTTCTAACGGCCATTTCCAATAACCTATCTATCTTCAGTTTTGGCATATCGGAGATAGAAAACAACTTCTCTTTGTTTCTCTGGACGGCAAAAACAGAGATAGTAACTGCTTCCTATCTTCGATATGTCAAAACTGAAGATCGTGAGTTAAATACGACTGTTGACCGGCCATTCTGACGTTCACGACACATTGACAAGCTTTATTTTGTCAATGAAGCATCTCAACAAAAGATTTTTTTTTTTTCAAAAAAGGCTTACCCTTAAGTCTCCTGATCTTGTATCGTGAAATGGCAATAATTAAATTACCTGCATTTTCTTTCTGGCCTTCATGATGCGCACTATGGCGGCCTCGATCTCGTGCTTGCGGTCCTCGTCCACCTTGTTGCGAGTCTCGCGCCGCTCCGGCTCTGATTCCCCTTTGGCTGCCACCGTCTGGATCTTTACTCTGCGTTGACGATAGATTCAATATTAAATATATCGTTAAATGCTTGGTGAAGGCACAGCAGAACTAAAAACCTGCAGAATCCAATCACAGGTCACACCAATGGGAAACGTAACTGATGTCGAAATTTAATACAAAAAATATGACAATACATCAGCAATTCACCCGATTAGTCACTTATTTCAATAACCTTATTCGTTTGTGCAATATCACAAAACATTTGTTATTTATGAAATATATGGAAAAGATAACATGACTTTACAATAAGAAAAGTCTGTTTACCAATATATTATTATGTAAGATATGGATAATATTAGGTCCTTATATATGAAATTGGCGTATTGTAGTACTGGCCACTTTGATCTAAAGAATCTCCTCTTTAGTTAGGAATTCCAAATTGAAATTTATACAGCTATATTTACACATGTATTTGTGTTTTGTAAACTGCCTTTCATTTGCATTTTTTCTTTCCTTTTTTCTCTTTGCGTCACTTAGTTGCCAAATGGAAAACTTGAAATATCAATACCAGTGCTGCAGAAACGTCTCGAAAAGTTAACGATGTGTATGGCGGTCGTGTCGCAAAAGAAAACACCGTGGTTCTAACGTTTTCGTTCTGGAAATTCGACCTGCAGAATAATGAAGAATTAAAGACTATCGTGGAAGCGGATCCATCGCAAACTAGGGCAGAGTTGGCTGCAGGCTGCGGTGTTAGTGATAAAACTGTTTTAATCCATTTAAAGCAAATTGGGAAGATTAAAAAGCTTGAAAGGTATATATATATACCTCACGAATTGAGTAAAGCAAACCGCCAAACGCGCGTCGACTGCTCTGTTACATTACTTAACCGGCACAATAATGGAGGGATTTTAAATCGAATCATTACCTGTGATGAAAAGTGGATCCTGTACGACAATCGAAAGCGCTCATCGCAATGGCTGAACCCTGGAGAGCCAGCCAAATCCTGCTCCAAACGAAAATTTACCCAAAAAAGTGACTTGTGAGCGTTTGGTGGACTAGCGCCAGTGTCGTTTACATTACACCTTTCTCAAATCTGGCCAGACGATGACGGCAGATGTCTATTGTCAGCAATTATTATTGCAAACCATGATGGAAAAGCTAGCTGCTAAACCACCGAGGCTGGTCAATCATTCTACGCCACTACCGCTTCACGACAACGCTAGACCACACCCTGCAGAACAGACGGCTACCAAATTAGAGTAGCTCATAGATACCGATGGTACATATTACTTTGATTAAATAAATATATTATATTAAAAAATATTTGACTTTATGTTCCCCCCATACCAAACGCCAATTTCATATGTAAGGACCTAATCTTTTAAAGTGCAGTCAAATACGAACCTATGTAACTTAGAGGTGAATGCATCATTGACGTAAAACTGGTGCGATGGCTCGATCTCCTTATTCTTGGGGTGCTTGATGAGCACTCGCTGTGTCGCCTTGCCCATCGCCAGGGATTGTAGCGCGCGAATCAGGTCTTTCTCGGGAATGTCAGTCTCATTGAGTATTTCCTGGAAATTCCAAAAAAGTAAAACTTAACACGATATTATTTATGATGTTGACTGCATTGCATTTCAAACTTGAAACTATACTACAGGAACCATGATATTGCTAGTCATTCTTTTTTTGGTAAAGGCTTATAGCGATAGCGAGCATACGCTACGTTGGTTTTACAATACTAACTTGAACTGTCATGTCATGCTTTAATTCAACTATTCTAAAAATAGCAAAAAACATTTTCTTAAGTTTACTGCCAACTTATAATTATGTTACATAATTGATATGTTTAGTTATTTGTATGTGTTTCTTGTGAAGTTAAATTATTGTCAGTTATATTATGAACTTTTTTTTCTAAAACAATTTTTATCTTTTTATCTTTTATTTTATTTAAATTATTTTAATTTTGGCTCCCGCAGAATATCAGCATCGTGGCACGCCTTAAGCTGCCACGATATATGCTGAGCGGGAGTCCTTTTTGACACATTTTTATTTGTAATGTTTTTGTGTAATTATTTATCAAATGTGTGTCAAATAAATGTTTCGTTCTTTCCTTTCGTTAAATGTAAAAAAAGCTTGAAGCGACATTTTAGAACTTGTTACCAGTTGTCTAAAATAAAAAAAAAAAAAATATTTTTAAATAAAAAATTGAACCGACTTAAAAAAAAAACTCACTAAAAAGTACAAAATAACACAAGAACAAATGATTTTAAAACCAATTTACGTACTTACAATATTATTTAAACTAATAACAACTAAATAGATCGAAGTCGTTTTGCACTAACCTCATAGGTGAGCCGCTCCCGCTTATTGAACAGCAGAAGCACGCACATCTGGAAGGTGGAGACTTGGATGATGTGTTTGCGCGGCGCATGAGCGGAGGCGGGGGCGGGCGCGGACGCGGAGGCGGGCGCGGGGGCGGTAGCGGGCGGCGAGGGCGGGCGGGGCGGTTCCGAGCCAGCCGCGGCCCGGAAGGTAGCGTGCAGGTCGGCGCTGCCCAGCTGCGGCTGCAGCGATAGCTGTCGTCCCGAATGCTTCGCCAGGTAGAAACTGCGGGAACGGTAGTTTACACCTTATCGTATCGATACGGTTGGACCACCCTCTAATCTAAGTCAGTAAGGCTCTCTTTCATGGATGACAGCTGCCAGATAAAGCATCAACAACGTGTCAGCTGTTAATTTCATTGTTACTTTATTGTTACTTTGTTAGACTGTTGCGTAGCATGGGTCTAACGAAAAAGTTATCAATTTGGGTCTTATTTCGCCCCGTTTAAAGTAGTCAAGTGGTGATATTTTCCAGATTACAAGACAGTTCAGGCCCCTGTATTGCGGTCACCAAATGTCATATGTCTTCCAGCATATCTTTCACTACTAATTTATCATTTTCTTTCCTCTTGTAACCAATTTCATACCACACGTCATTTTTTCTACAAAGAGGCATGTTACTGATGTCGAAATTGGATACAAAATTTATAAGAACATATTAACACAAAACATATTCATATAGCCTAACTTATTTCAACAAAATCGTATCGTATTATAAATTCGCAAATTTTAGTATGATAAGTTTGTAAAGTAAAGTAACAGCCCATAATCATCCACTGCAGGGAAAAGGCCTCCATCATTGAATTCAAGTTATCATAGCAATGATGGGCACTGGCATAATCACCACGCTTGCCAAATGCGGGTTGGTGATCACAAACCAGAGCAACGTTCGGAAATTCGAAACTTTTTGTTGCCCGACCCGGGATCGAACCTGGGACCCCGAGATCTTGGCCCAGTATTTAAACCACTAGACTACACACTATTCGTTTTATTTTCTCAAGGGCACCATAACAACGTTTGTATCTAAATTTGGTAATATTCCTCGTTCATCTGTGTTGTTTTTTGTTATAATATTGTTCATTTATTTATATTTGACCGACTTACCTTCTAAAGACCTCAAACGCACTTCTGGGCGCTGTGGGTATGTTGCACTTGGGCGTGGCACTCTGCGTCGGCCAGAAGCCTGTCGTGAGCACGCGCACCGAAAGGTCTACGCCGTGCAAGTTGCTCTAAACAAACACATACCCAACGGTCATTAATGTATCCCAATTCAAACTTTATAAGAGCCTATTTTGCTTCCGCGATTAATTCAAACTCATGGCCATATAGGCAAGTGTTCACGTCTTAAGGCGATGCAAGCATTAGTCACAAAGAGAGCATCTAACTAAGGACTTTATATTATATTTTAGCAGCTGAGTTGCAATAATAATATCAGTCTAAAGTTAAGCCCGACATATTGTTTTAAGTTTAAATACTGACATCTATATTTTTCAAGTTAGGCTGGCAAGGCTGTTTTTAGTTTACCAAAATTATTTTTAATATTACCAGTAACTACAATTTCTCTGCCTGGTTAACTAAGAGAAATCAGATTGATAATGTCAGATGAGTGAAAGCAAATACAAAACGTTTACCCCAGCAGAAAGCACGTGTTCCTTGAATTCTTCCATAATGGTGTTCGAGACGGTCATGTCCTTGAACATGCCTTCCAGTTTTGACGTGAACTGACAACCGCATTCAGTCTGAAAAGCAAACGAAAATTTAAAAATTTTTAGAAGTTTAAATTATTATTAAAAAGTAATTGTCTACTTAATGCACTGCCTAAGTAACTGCTAATGAACCCCAACATAAACACAATCATCAATTATAAAATGAGTACAGCTTTGAGAATTCTGACGTGAATTCGGATTACAGACAAGTGATCAGTAATTTTAACCTTTTGTAGGTTTCATATTTATATCTTAAAATCTTTGACTTTTTATAGAATTTTTATAATTTTAGGTATAACAGACAAACAATAAATCTTAAGCTTTTTTTGAAAAAAAAAATGTGCTGGGTTTTATGGTGTCATCAGCATGTATAAGTTTCATAAATCTGGCAAATTATTGGACCTGATTCACAACCTGTACAATACAATTAATTAATCTATGAGCTACAATACATTCTACTGTAGACTACATAAAAGTACTAGTGAGTCACAAAACTTAATTAGGATCGAAAACCAAATAATATTTCCAACATTCGTAAAACTGATAATTTTCAACAAGTATAGTGAAATTATAATTTTAAAGTAAGGACTTCACTGTATCTTTAAAATGTACTAAAAAAACGCAACATAAAAAGAAAGTACCCTGCTTAAAGTCTTTTCTGCAAAATTCTTTATCTGTCTTATTTCAGTAAAAATATAAAGTCAAGAATTAGGTGTACAACTATAAATAAACCCAGACTTTAAGCATGATCTTTTTATTTTACATCTACTGATATTTGCTTTAAAATGTATGGACACTTACGAAACAAAGTGACCAAACGCTATGGTAAAGAATTTTGCAGAATGTGTGGAGGGGATAGGAAGCTTGGGACAGGACACCACTAATCACAGACAGAGTTTTCAATCTGCGAGACGTCACCAATGATGCAGTGAAAGTCACGCGGTTCCACTTCTTTTAACATACCATCTTTCTGGGAAGTTTAAACCAAAAACGAAAATTCTCTCTTTAAATAATTACGGTCCTAAGTCTGTTAAGCTATGAAGGGAAAATGAAAAACTTATAAATAGTACATAACGTAATTAATTAATGAGATGTGAATTGTGTAAAAAGTGTTGCTAGGAGGCCCTATCAAAAATGTTATATTTATGGCGGACATTTTCTATCTAAGTGCTTTATCTTGACATTTTTGTACTAGGCCTATACCAAAATAAAAATAACGTCATTTGATTTTTGTCTCGTAGATTGTTGTATTAAAATTTGGAAGGTGATTAAAATCCTTTATTATGTATAGAGAGACTAGTCTTTATGGTAAAATAATAAAACTTACCTTCAATTTGGAGATCATATTTTTTTCACTGTCATCAGATACAGACTTGTTGAGCAAAAGGCGCTTCGCCAAGTGCTGCTTATAGTAACGCTCAAACACATCTTTCTCTTGCAGAAAACGGAACAGGACCATAGTTTTATCAAGTACTGCTTCTATTTCTTGCTCGCTCATCTGAAAATTAAAACATATAATTTTATTCATCTCTGATCTAGGTATGTAAAAAAAAAACTTTACAGAAAGTGCACGCACATAATTGTAATAAGTTAACAATACAACTTCTAAGAAATTGCTAGTCAAAGCAATATGAAATAAATAATATGAATCACAAAGAGGTCAAAAGAATAAAACCCATAAAAATTAACGTACGCCTTTTTCTCCTTTTTTAAGTTTTCCGTCTATGAACAATGACAAAAACTCTGGCGATTTATTGTTCAGATTGAGGAAGTACTCGAAGTCAGCCGCGATCATGTGCTTGAATAGCTTATCGTTGTTGAATGAGTTCTGCAGGAAGTGATCGAACCTGTCTTTCAGGTCCAGTAGGTTCTGAAAACGAAAAAAAAGTATGATTAATTTACCTTTTTTTTATTTATTTAAGGCAACAACAGTCATATAAAAAACAACAGTAATATGGTTAAGATAAGTATAACTAAAGACCTATAGCGCCTATAACTACACGTTTACAATATTCATTACTTTTTGAGCCCCTCTTAGGACTAGAAGACATTATGAACTAATTCACTAAGCTATTATAGCTAATTAACATGTGGTGTGCAAGTAAGATAAAGGTAGTTCAATTTAATTTACGTTTTAAAATACATAACTATTACAGAATTTAATTTTACATAAATTTATTTTTATTCAGTTAGCAATCTTTGAAAAATAACAGATTTGAGCTTTGATAATGATATATTAAATAAATCTATACTGGTGAAATGTTTATTGTAGACGTTAGTGGAACGATACATAAACGAGTTGCGAGTATAATTTTTACGATATCGTGGGATAACAAAAAGTGGTTCGAGACGTGAGGAGCGCACCGGCAGACGAACCCGGGAAATAAACGACAACTTGCTCAGCAACAATGATGAGTCGACTAGGTAATTTGTAATTGAAATTTTGAATGTTAAATTAATATAATTTAAAATGATAATAATGTATAATCACGAATACCTCGTTGAGGTCATAATGTAATTTAATTACATCTTCATGCCTTTATTGTCTGCAAAATTATATTATGTAGTGAATAAATAAATATGAAATATTTAATAATTTATACAGAAATACTATATCGAACATTTTGCGCCTATTGTAAAGGGATAATAATTTGTGTAGTGCGACCTTATAGCTACCGTTGACCTTGCCCGCCGAATGACGGCGCGTGTAACGTGGCACACGCTACCCGCGCCACCCCGCACTCCTCTCTCAAGTCGGGAGTCGTCCGCTCACGCTCGGATAATAACATTATGCGCGCGCGGCTGCACTACTATTAATGTAGAATGTTACTAGGTATGCCAAATCGCTTGAAATTTAGTCTCAGTAAGCCTGTATGTATACAAATACACTAGTTTTTGTTGTAGTCAAAAATACCTAGTAGTTTTGATTTTATAGGCATTCAAAGTTTCGAAAAATATCGAGTCCCGCTAACAGTCACGTGACCGCTTCTGACGTCATGTAACAACACGCCGCGCGGGCAACGGCCCGCTTACAGTTACGCCAGCGGTTACAGTATGTGTAATAGCTTATTATAGCTTGCGCAGTATTTTGTTGTGTTTTCGTCCGCGTATTACGTTAATAGTCTAATAATAGTAAATATTATTCGATTAATAAAATGGATGATTTTTAACTAACAAAATACGTAAGGCCATTTATTTTTATTCAAAACTTATTTCAGATCGGCAAGAGACAGCTATGGCGATCATGGTATTGGTTATGTTCAACTAAAAAGAGTAGGTGATGTATGTACGGTTAAATGTAGAATCACGCCAGAACACCGAGCACGTATCACACCTTATCATTGCAGTTTAGAATCATAGTTGGGCAACCCAACTATCGATAGTTTCGCTATGTAAAACTAGTAACAATATCGATAGTGCTATCGATAGTATCGATACTACCGATACTTCACCATAGTTTTAAAAGTATAACGAAAAATGTATAATTGACAACTCTAAGTGTTGCCATGTGTCAATGTTTTATTGTGTTCAAATACTCTTTAGGATTAGTTTGTTTTTTATTAATGTGTTTATCAGACATCTACTAGCTATTTAACTGATTATTGGAAGGTAATACCACATGAGTAAA
Organism: Anania crocealis; assembly: GCA_949315895.1. Classification (NCBI taxonomy): domain Eukaryota; kingdom Metazoa; phylum Arthropoda; class Insecta; order Lepidoptera; family Crambidae; genus Anania; species Anania crocealis. The sequence continues at coordinate 13,443,870 of OX438881.1, forward strand.
TATTCCTATAGAGTACAAGCTTCTTAACTTTTGAACTATTCTGATAGGGCTGACACCTGTTGCAAGTCAAAAAAAAAAAATAGGGAGTAAAAATAAAATACGGTAAGTACCAACCTACATAATAAAACGTGTATTTCAAAAGGTATAAAATATAAGGTTTAGTGTAATTTGACAATACTAAAGTTGATATAGTTTATAAATGGCTAACCCTAAATAATTTATTATTCTTTAAATATTTCTTATTTCTTTTTAACGTGTGATACAGTCTGAATATAATATACAAATTCCTTAAATAACTGATCGGAAAACATTCGCATGGCATGCCAAAAGATAATTAATTTATAATTTTATTTTTATATTTAATTTCCAATATTTTGAATTCTCGGATCATTATTAAAATAATCTTGGTATATGTTTTTTTTTTCATTTCACCAATAAAATTAACATAATTATCTGGACCTGGCGGTATTTTAAGGAACCCGGCCTGTAGATACGTTACCTACATTAAAGTCTTTACGATGAATAAATAGGGAATCATTGCTTATATTTATGGCATTTTCCGATAGGATTCCGATTTCTTGTACTTGTGTCGATCCAGACATTTCCTATACAATTATCCGGCAACAAACCATAGCAGTGCGTAACTGACCCTTTGTTTTATATATTTAGATTTAACACCAATTTTCCATAATCAATATTATATAAATAATTGAATCATAGAAATGGTAAAATCACAATTCGTCAGCCAAATCACTCAAATAAATGTCGTCTAATGCGCGCGACGTGCAGGCGGCAGCCCTGTCATTTATACCGCAACTGAATCGGCGAAAACCAGTTCTTACCCCGGCGACGCGTCGGTGAACGCGTCGGTGAGATGTCACGCGTACAGCGCCGCGCTATGTGTGAGTGGAACAACAGCGGGCCGCATATAGGTAGCTTGTATTCTGGTGGGAATATTTATTCATGTGGCAATACTACCGCAGTTTATAAAACTATCGATATTATGAGCGATCGATACTATCGATAGTATTGTTCCTAAATATATGCTGGACGTAAATAGTGTCGATACTATCAATACTATCGATAGTATTGATACTATCGGAGCTAATACTTTCGATACTATTTTTGTATAACAATACTATTGACCTGTATAACAATATCGATAGTATCTATACTATCGATACTATTGATATGACGTCAACTATGGATAGACTATAGATAGTCTAGCGATAGTGGACTATCGATAGGCAACTCTATTAGAATGCAATGAAAAGGATCAAGAAGTTTTAAATGTAACCCGCGAATCTTGTGCCGCCAGTAGAAGTGGCTGTAAACATACTATAGCTTTTATCCATTTTTTTTAAGCATTTTAACGTCCTTTGGAAATAGAAAAAGAACTTTTTCGGCCAATTGGTCACGAACACATGATTTCCTAGTATTTGGATTGGACATTTTGAAAAGTATTTAGGTATAATTTCGACGGCACGGGCGTGCGACCGCGAGCGGACTGAGTGAGCCAGACTGAGCGTGTTGTGCGATGACGTCACACCGTCACCGGCAGCCCGCATCGTGCGGTTACAACTTGTTTTACTTCTAAATCGTAAACTAATTGACGTATCGAAGTAATTCTTTCACTAGTACTCGTATTTTTTATTTTTGACAGATAATATGGAGTGCTAATAATCAAAATTAGTTAACATTCTTCATTGTATTCGTTCATATTTGTGTAACTACTGTTGTGTACCTGTATGTGGACTGTATTAATATATAGTAAACGTGTTGTAACCATTACATTTGTTATTTTTTAATGAAACTGGGTATGATTCATTTGAGATATTTTTCCGATAATTAATAGATTTAACAAATTTTTTTTGGACATTCTCTATTCTTTTTATATGAACTTCATAAGACGGATTCCAAATAGTGCTGCAAAGGTCGAGAAAAGATCTGACAAAGGAGAAGTATAATATTTTTAGAGTTTCGGGACGTTTAAAAGGCTTACTAATGCGAAGTATGAAACCTAGATTTCTGAAAGCTGAAGCTAGTATATGATAAATATCTGGAATAAATGATAAGGTTGAATCCATGATTATACCCAAGTCTCTGATTGTGGTCACTCTATTCAATACCTGCTGATTCAGGTGGTCGTTGTATGAAATTGTATATTTTTTTGCGAGTATACGATATAATGTGACATTTATTACTGTTGAGAAATAGATTGTTGGACTCACAATATGTATGTAGTCGATTTAAGTCTTCTTGGAGTTTGTGGCAATCCCTATTGATCTGATGACGCGATACAACTTGGTGTCATCAGCATACAAGAGATGTTGACTGTGTTTTAGGGTATTACCAATGTCATTAATATAAACCGACCATATTTTGATAACGATGGTCGGTTAATGTAGTATGTCGTAACTTCACGTAAATATTATGGCAAAATTAATTCTACTCTTAGTGGTGTGTCACTATACTCCAAAATAAAATTATGATTAACTTGCTTTTTGCCAGTGGCTTTGCCCGAGTGAACTATACATAATATGGCGCGGGGATATTAGGACGGGGGGCGGCACCTGCACGAAGGCGATGGCGTTGGCGCTGTGCAGCGGCTCGATGACCAGCGCAGCCCTGCTCATGTATCTGTGGGTATGCAGCGCTGCACGTGCGGCGTGCGGCGGGGGGCGGGGGGCGGCACCTGCACGAAGGCGATGGTGTTGGCGCTGTGCAGCGGCTCGGTGACCAGCGCGGCCCTGCTCATGTATCTGTGGGTATGCAGCGCTGCACGTGCGGCGTGCGGCGTGCGGCGGGGGGCGGGGGGCGGCACCTGCACGAAGGCGATGGCGTTGGCGCTGTGCAGCGGCTCGGTGACCAGCGCGGCCCTGCTCATGTATCTGTGGGTATGCAGCGCTGCACGTGCGGCGTGCGGCGTGCGGCGGGGGGCGGGGGGCGGCACCTGCACGAAGGCGATGGCGTTGGCGCTGTGCAGCGGCTCGGTGACCAGCGCGGCCCTGCTCATGTATCTGTGGGTATGCAGCGCTGCACGTGCGGCGTGCGGCGTGCGGCGGGGGGCGGGGGGCGGCACCTGCACGAAGGCGATGGCGTTGGCGCTGTGCAGCGGCTCGGTGACCAGCGCGGCCCTGCTCATGTATCTGTGGGTATGCAGCGCTGCACGTGCGGCGTGCGGTGTGCGGCGGGGGGCGGGGGGCGGCACCTGCACGAAGGCGATGGCGTTGGCGCTGTGCAGCGGCTCGGTGACCAGCGCGGCCCTGCTCATGTATCTGTGGGTATGCAGCGCTGCACGTGCGGCGTGCGGCGTGCGGCGGGGGGCGGGGGGCGGCACCTGCACGAAGGCGATGGCGTTGGCGCTGTGCAGCGGCTCCGTGACCAGCGCGCGGCCCTGCTCGCGCAGGTGCGCGGACACGGCGTCGGCGACGGTGCGCAGCCCCTCGGGCACGCGCGACAGCAGCTTGTACACGCACGCCAGCTCCACGGTGCGCGTGTGCAGCAGCATGTGCACCACCCCAGAGTTCTCCATCTGCGACAAGGGCCAGGGCCCCAATTCCGATAATTTAGTAATGGCTCAATGGGGACTACCGTTTCTTTGCTCACCAGTTGGCGCCACTGTAGACTGAGGTCCGGAGGTATAGCTGTCAAAGGCGATTGGCGCCGAAACAAAGTGTTATATCTTGAATCTAATTAAGGTTATATTGTTTATAAATAACTATCTTGATATCAACAAACTAACTTCTGAAATAGTTGCTCTTGAGGCCGCCTATTTTTGCGCTTTTTCTTAATTCCGCTTTTAAAGCGTTCAAATTAATCGCCAAATAATAAATAATTAAACCTCACGCGACACTAGCGCCTCTAGTGGCAAATTCACTAGCGATAGCCCCCATTGAATCGTAATTTGATCTCAATAGTATATTTTGACCTTCATAAATGTGTTAAAATATACGATTGAGATACAATTACGATTCCATTGAGCCATTGTAAATTAGCGGAATTTGGGGCCAGGTTACTTGGAGCAGGTCCGAGTTTCATGGGTTTTTTACAGGGTGTTCGGAAGAACGTTGATTATACGAAAATGGGGGGCAGGGATGGTTGTCTGTTTACTAATTCGCCCAAAGTATTTTACTTAGGTCGCAAAATTATTATTTTTTTAATTTCTGGAATTCGAATTTTTTTATGACCAGATATATATTTTTTCATTATTAGAAACTTAGTAGTTGGTAGAGCCTTTTAAAATTATCAATCAATCAATCAATCAATCAAATCATTTATTTCTAAGAAAGTGGTACATATATGATCTTAAATAAACATAGTTCAGCACATTCTGCCACTAGTGGCGTAGAAATATTCATATTACTCTATTAGGTACATATTTTGAATACAGGCACGCACATTCTTTAATCAATATAATATAATTATAGTTAGCCAATTTTAATTACAATTTAATTAAATTTTATTAATGTGAAATTTCACTACATTATTCTCGTTCGTCGTCAATTAATTATTAGAAGTCATCTTTAATAATATTCATTTGTAAAAATTCACTAACAGTATAGAAACATTTATTCATTAACCAGTTCTTCAGATTGTATTTAAATTTACATAATGTCATATTTCTAATAGTAGGAGGTAGCTTATTGAATATTTTAATTGCATTGGCATAAACATTATTTGAACATATTTTTAGTCTATTGAGTGGTAGGTATAGCTTAGTTTCATCTCTTCTTACTCTATTGTTTTTAAGCACCTCACTTTTTAAAGGGAAAAAAATGTGGGTGTTTTTTCACAAATAAGCAAATCTCGAGTATATATTGACATGGAAGAGGTAAGATTTTAAGCTCTTTGAACAGTGGGGCGCAATGCGCCAGGTAATCGGCACCACAAAGAGCCCGTATACACTTTTTTTGAGCCCTAAATACTCTAATTACATCCACGGAGTGTCCCCAAATAATAAGTCCATACCGCAGAATTGATGACACATAGCCATGGTACGCTGATAGTGATGTATTTTGAGACGCTGTTAGTCTTAGCCGACGTAAGGCGAATACAAATTTTTCTAATTTTATACAAAGTCGATTAACATGTTTAGATCTAGATTTCTAAAATTACTCTTTATTCCAGTTTCAGAAGTCAAATCGGATCGGTGACAGGGTGTGCGCGAGGATATCAGGCGATTTATTTTAGAAGGCGTAGTTTTACGTATTGTAGGTTCAGTAAGCAGTTGCGTAAGTACTTGACTTTTTCTTTGTTGGTCGTCAATATTCTTCTGTAACTTAGTTACTTGCGTATTCAGTCGTTCGATTTCCAGATGAGCGCTTGCTAATTGAATTTTTAGCAAGCTTACTTCTTCCTGGAGCTCTCTATTTTCTGCTATATTTGCATTTAAATCTGGGAGGCTCATTCGAGTATCTTCTAGTAATGTCGAGGAGTTTGCATTTATGGATTCTTCGATAGTGTTGTCAAGCAGTTCAACCGAGGACGCACGTAGTTTATTTCGCTGCCGTGTTGTTACGTTTTCTGATTCCTCATATTTGCTGCTACTACCGTCCAATATTGGTATTAAAGCCGAACTATTACTGGTAGTTGGAGTGAGTGAATGTTTATGTTTAGTCAGGCATTTGTCACATCTCCATATCTTTTTTCTATCCGCATCCATGATATTAAATCGTACGAAGGGCACGTTAGCACATGCCAAATCCAAGGTTTGATTGCAGCTTCTACATTTTAGGTATTCTCGTCGCAGTATCAGTTTTTTGCATTTGTCACATTTCTTATTCGTATTTGACATGGTTGCGAGTCGTTTTAGAAATAGACAAATATTAATTTCTTGTAGAAGTTAATGCCAGAAAAAATAATAATGTGCTGGGATTTGAAGTCCCGACCTCACGAAAGTAGTGTGTTTCGTAGCCAATACACCAAGCGTTCATACTGTGTAGGTGTTGAATTTTATAACTGCTCTCTAAGAAGATATTTGTTGTAGTTGATAAACATATCACAAGATGTCGCTGTGCAAGCAAGACTTGTACGGAGAGTAGATGTTTATGGCTGTTGTCAATAGATGGCGTTGTTGTGTCTAAGAAGAAATTAAATTAATACAAAAAGACACTAGCTGACAGGATTTGAAGTCAGAGTCAATCGGTGGCGGTAATCGCATTACGAAGATCGATGCTTTACCCGCTGGGCTACTGCGACCTAATTCAAGTTGACGAAATAGTGGTATAAATTGTTCGTATCGTAAGTTTAAACTCGCCAAAGACCGTTATTATGAGTCACAACAATGGAATTTTGTAGGAATTCGACACTATCTATTTGGCAAGTCACTGTTGAGACACTTTTTACGATTTAACACTTAGTTTTTATTACGTTCACTTATCACAGGGAAGTAATGTTGTTTTTATATAGTTTACTATGCTATATTTCACTTTTTAGGGTTTATTATTCCACTGTAATGTAACTTGTCACTGTCTTTCTTGTAACTATCTGATTTATTTTGATGTAATGTTTTGATGTCGTTGATAACACTCACACTTTAACTTTACATTATTTACTACTGTTTCGTATTGTTTTGGTATCTGGATTCGATGTTATTTTATTTTAATTTTAATTATAAACACTGAGTCGAAGCTGAGTCGAATTAATAGTAGCACATTGCACATTACTAAAAGAAATTTACAAAAAATAAAGATAGAGATAAAATCTTTTAGGCTAATTAGTTAACAGACCACCTCACCTGCCCCCCATTTTCGTATGTTCAACGTTCTTCTGAACACCCTGTATAACCATACCATGTAATTTTTTTACAAAAATGCTCGCATACACGGCTAGGTCAAGCAAGATCACGCAATGACTGCCGTCAATTAAGGTGGTTCAATGGGATTGAAACGACACCGCAAATCTACAACTGATAAGGCCCCTAATTCAGCTACCAAATCGTATCACAACCGTAATTGAATGTCAAAATCGCCCAATTCAATCACGATTGAACTGTAATTGAAATAGCTGAATAAGGCCCCAGAATCTTCATGGTTGCTGATTTTCGCATAACTGCAATGGGTATCTTATGTTGGTTTTAGAGTCACGCCGCTAAATACGCCGTCGAACAACGAAAGCTTAAAAGATCGACCACTGCGGAACGAGTTTTAATATCGTGCGTTTCGTTGCTGTGGATCGCTCCCAAACGGCACTCATTTGATGATTCAACAGCGTCATAATAAAACGTAACTACCCACTAGTGCATAATTTGCAGGAGCGCGCATCTGGCTGTCCAAGCGCATGACTCTGAACCCAGCTTGAACATTTTTGTCATAATCTCATTATTAGTAAAAAAAAAATGCTTTTTTCTACTTCATCAACCATTTTGTTTAGAAGTGAAATTTTTAGAGCATAATATAAAAAAGATAGTCGCACCTTGTGTTTTTAAGCTGTGATTTGCACGCGCTCCCGAGTACGCATTTGATTATCTTGTATGCGTCGTTTTCACAACCGAACTGAACAATTTTCTCACTTTTCTAGCCTCATGTGATTAATTGACAATCCTAGAACAGTCTTCCCACGCACAGTCTCTACATTCATCGTCTCACACTCACTCCTGCCTTTAAGGATGCTACATAATTGCAATTCTAAACGCATTTACCTCGACGATAGTCTTCATGTGCCGCTCGATCAGCTCGTGTTCCAGTACGGAGACAACGCGAGGCTCGGTGGTCTCGTCAAGGTAGTGCCGCGCCCGCTCCGCTTCCTCTCCGATGCGGGCTTCCACGCGTGTGATATACACGGCCGCGCTGTTTTCCGCTAAAAACTTCTGAGATTCCATCTGAGGAAAAAAGGTTTTATTACTTAAAAACAGGTTTATGCAATTTTTGTTATTTATCAGCTTTGATAGTCTACTGCAGAACATAGGCTTCTCCAAAAGGAGGATTTTGCCACGTTTGCCACGCTTGGTAGGCGAGTTGGAGATCAAAGTTTGGCCTATAGTAGGGAGAAGTTGCAGCTGGCTATCTACTGCTTATATCGCCTCTGCGACATGGACATCCGTAGGAATCAATCAATCAAATACATTTTGATTTACTATTTTTCTAGCAAAAGGCCAAAAAAATTTTAACTTAATAGTAACCATTCCGTGTACAGCGAAGAAGACCAGTTTTTGTCCCGCTTACTGATAGAAGAGTGCTCTTAAGCTTATATCTTTTGTTATTCAAACTAAAACAAAAACAAGCTGACAGTAAAAAAAGGTTAGAGCCCAATTTCCAGCATAAGCTAAATTAAAATATTTGTACCCCTAGACAACTTTTTACTATAAATTCTTACTCTGTAAAATTCAGATGACTGATGCAGGAAGGGTTTTTCAAAGTCTTCCTCGTAAACGGCGCGCGAGTTGATACCCAGAACCATGAGCATCTGGCACGCGTTGCGGATGGCGAGCCGGTCCACCACTTCGCCACGCCGCTCGCGCGACACTAGCTCCAGTAAGGTCTGGCGCAAGTGGTCGCGGATGCAACCGTAGCGAACAACCTGAATAAAACATTTTTTTAGGATACAATCACCTTTATTGTTTACTACTACATAGGGAGCACAACTATATATTATTTAAAAATAAATAAAATATTAAGATTGGGATAGAATTAACTATCTAACCAGTAGAATTGTCATTCTTTAATAATTATTTGGCAGGTCAGCTCAGCTTTTAGTGAAGTGGGGACCTGGTTAAAATTGAGGGAAAATTTTGATAACAAGTTATTTCTATAAAATACTAGCTTTTGCTAGCGATTTCGCTATATATATATGGGTTAGTTTAGATACTGATTACTGATTTAATTGTTTTAAGATAAAAATAAAACCTTACTTCAATTTTTTAGCATACCTTTATATGAGTAAAAGATTTTACTATTCATATTTGCAAGTAGAGGCTTTTTTTTTTAATTTGTGGCCCATCGGAATTTTATTTTGTCTATATTGTTTCATAGTTCATAGTCATTAAATTACAATGTTCAATGAATATTTACTAAGCTATAGTAGTAGAGTCATCACGAATCGCCTTGCGCGAAGACTCGACGAATTCCAACCACCGGAACAGGCTGGATTTCGGAGCGGATACGGCACCATAGACCACATTCACAGTGTGGCAGATTATACAGAAGACCGAAGAGTATAATCAGCCCCTGTGTCTAGCATTTGTGGAAAGTGTGAAAGCCTTCGACTCGATCGAGATCTGGTCCGTTTTGGAGTCCCTGAAGCGTTGCCAAGTAGATTGGCGGTACGTCCAAGTGATGAGATGTCTCTACGAAGCCGCCACCATGTCCGTCCAAGTACAGAATCAGCAAACAAAACCTATACCGTTGCATCGAGGAGTGAGACAAGGGGACGTCATTTGCCCGAAATAGTTCACAAATGCAATGGAGGATATGTTCAAGACGCTGCACTGGAAAGGACGAGGCATCAACATCAATGGCGAATACATCTCTCACTTGCGATTTGCAGACGACATCGTCTTTATGGCAGAAACGCTGCAGGACCTACAACAGATGCTGAATGACTTGGCTGAATCTTCTGTATGCATCGGCTTGCGGATGAACCTGGATAAAACCAAGGTTATGTTCAATGAACATGTACTACCGCAACCAATTGCGATCCACGGTGCCGTCCTCGAAGTTGTTCAGAAATATGTGTACCTTGGGCAGATACTGCAGTTAGGTAAAAACAACTTTGAGGATGAGGTGAACAGAAGAATTCAGTTGGGTTGGGCAGCATTTGGGAAACTACGTCGAGTCTTCTCATCGTCGATCCCACAATGTCTCAAGACGAAAGTCTTGAATCAGTACGTCCTACCCGTCATGACATACGGAGCCGAAACGTGGACACTGACGGTACGGCTAGTCCACAAGTTCAAAGTCGCTCAGCGGGCTATGGAAAGAGCTATGCTCGGAGTTTCTCTTAGGGAAAAAATCAGAAATGAGGTGATCCGGCAGAGAATTAAAGTTACCGACATAGCCCACCGGATTAGCAAGCTGAAGTGGCAGTGGGCTGGCCATATTAGCCGCAGAACCGACAACCGATGGGGTAAACGAGTTCTTGAGTGGAGACCGCGTCTCGGAAAACGTAATGTAGGACGCCCACAGGCCAGGTAGAGTGATGATTTGCGCAAGGTGGCTGGCAGGAGCTGGATGCGAGAAGCCGAGGATCGACCTAAGTGGCGTGCATTTGGAGAGGCCTATGTCCAGCAGTGGACTGCAATAAGCTGATGATGATGATGAAGCTATAGTATAGTTGAGGATCCGTTTCAAGACACAGAGCTAGTCAAATAGAACTAAAGCCATTTTGTCATAATGTCAACATGCATATTTAATTATAGTTTTATTCAATTAACTGTACTTACTTTAAAGTAAGAACAAAAGTGTTTATCTATCTAGCTAACGTTTTAATATTCAAGCAATTATATTTACCTGATCCCTAAATATGATAAGACCCAGATTGTAAACATTGTCGACTTCATTTTGTTGTACATATACCCTGTCCATATACATCAGTATATCACGAATCATGACCATGCTAGTTTGGTGATCAGTCCATGCATTGTTTAGAGTTTGCAGGAATCCATTGTGAAGGGAATGAAGAACATCTTCTCTCACCTAATTTATAACAAAATATTTAATTATACCATTAATTATTAATCTTGAAATAAATTCAAGTTGTCATTCTTAAATACCTTTGTCTCAAGGTGATGAGTCACCACTTCCTTTAAACCAGTGTACAATCTTTCCCCATGTTTGTGTAGGACCATGGTATATGCATTACGGTACAGTTCCTCAAATGACAGGCCAGAATTGTTTTTCTTTTGGATTTCCTGTATTGCATTCTTTAGTAAACTCCATATACTCTCTACATACTTCTCATCCATAGTCATCTGTAAACATTGACATGTTAGAATCTGATATCATTATAAATTGTTATCAAACTTTTTATAAAATTGTATCCTTCCAACATCATCACTAAAATAGTTAACAACCCTTAGTTTAATCATAGAAAATCTTTCAATATAGTGAAAAAGAAACAACAAAAACCAGCAACAATTTATTATATAAACAAACCCATGTGTCTGGATACATTTGGTAATATGGTTCCGAATAGTTCCATACTTGAAATTTTCTAGTCATATTGTAATGATCAATTTGTAATACAGTTACACAAACATTGTAAAGAATCAAAACAAATCATTAATAAACAAAATCGAATATATTTGGCTTATTCTTTGATTTATCAACCTTGTCAAAATGTTATTATGACATAACATTACTAAAATTTTGTTCCAAACTGAAATAAATTCATTTCTATTTTTGAATACAATGACATAAACTGGCTTGCCATATAATAAAAATTAACAATACAAAAATGTACAAAAAGGAGTAAATTATATGCAAACTACTTTTGCCTAAAATATTTTTAAGATAAACTTGACTTTATTTACTATGCATTTTTACACCATTAATCTATTGTGTATAACTTCTAGCTAGCATCTAGCAGCTTATAAAAATAAATAAAATGTTATCTGTCAAAAATTAAATTACATCTCTTAGGCCCGAGTTCACCAACAGATGTTTAAGTTTAAACAGCGTTTAAAATATTATTTGACATATTTTGTATGGGAATTGTGTCAAATTAATCGTTACTCTTTGTTTACCGGCTGTTTAAGTGTTGGTGAACTCGGGTCTTAATCCCTCGATCGTGAGTTATTTCAGACACAATTGAAATCAATTGTTATCGTGGCACCCGAGTGCCTCCTGGGGGTTGAGGGATTTATATAAATTTATGAAGATTTTTGTTGTGTGTGACACACAGGTTTTGGGTAGAAGATCAAAACTACAATGATATTTTATTTTAACATTCAAATAAATTCATGTTATTTTAACATTGTAGTTTTGTTCTTCTGACATCGTAGTTTTGATCTTCTAAAGTCAAAGTTAGTTCTTCTTTGGTAGGTAACATAAAATATTTTTAAACAACCGCCTCTAATTTGTTATTTTATTAATGGGTTTAGTTAAAGATACAGGTACAGAGTACGATGGTGAGGTTAAATATGGTGCAATATATATTCAATAATATACTAAATACTCATATTAGTACAGCAATTGATAATCATTGTTGCCATTTCCAGGTTGTTGAATAACAAATAATTTCCATAAGAAATTATAACCTTCATGTCCTTTATCACTTATATTTTGGTCAATTTGCACCTCCTTGTTTACTATTTGTTACTGTTTTCTTTTAAAGGTATGCTATAGGTAATATATAAATATAACTATAGGTAAATTGACGTATATCAATGTTTTTAAACAATTCTATAGCCAGTGAAAATTAAAAGTATGAAGTTTTTATCTTACCTTTTACCTTAATAACTTGGATTTTCTTAAAAACAGAATATTTTTATAACAGACCAATTAATGAAATAATTCAGTTAATAATTAATGATTTTATCATTGCGTAAAGTAATGGTTGTAGGTTTCTGTCATTGAATTTTAACCAATTTGTTCAGTAACCATAAGAAATTTTACAAAATTAATTATACATGTATGTGTATGTTTTGCAAAGTAAATTGCGATAAATTTTTAATTTACAATATAAATGCCGGATTTTACGTTTTAGTATTAAAAGAATAAAACTTACAGGAAAAGCTCTGATCCTCATCTTGCCTGATTTTTCTTTAGGCAATGCACTCTTCATAATTGCGGCTACGGTGTGCTATTCCAAAAAAATTGTAAGGGGCTAATAGTTGTTTCTTCACTGTTCATTTGCAGGCGTAAGAATACTTCATTGTTACTCTCATTAACATCTGAAATTAGATTTATTTTATTCACTGCGACCTAACGCAAACGTCATTCAAGAGATAGATAAACAAGAAAATAATAGTAGTGTTCCTACATATTTATAAATTTTGGACTCTTTAGCCAACCGTAACACGTATGATATTTATATTTCCGAATTCAAACTACAGCTTTATTTTGATGCTATTGTTGTATAAAATAATTTATCTTACGACTCTTCTGACTGATGGAGCAGTCAATTAAAACTCAGAATAGACCAAAGAAGTTGACAGATGCACTAAATACTAAACTCGGACTTCTCTTTCCCACATAAGACAAATCCATTGGAACACTAATAGCGTTATTTCATTTATAATGAATGTTATTTTTGGTTAGTGTTTATTGAATTCTTACGTGGTATTTAATTGGTTCACTGCAGCTTTAATTGGTAAACTTGAAACGTTGAAATATATTATATCGCCTTTTTTGTTTCCCTTTCTCCGTTTTTGCACTATTTTTTAACCATAGAGTTACGACCGATGACAGCGAGTGTTTTTTGATGTCAGTCAGGCTAAAATAGCATTCATTATTCAGCCTACGTTTCCAAACTCATGCCAATTATTCATGTTTAACATAGTATTCTAAGATTTAGGAAATCGTTCGTTTAATATTATGTACTCCCACCGTGCTCACTTTTATACAACTAAATATGCTTTTATAAAACGCACACATGCAAAGTGTTACAATACCAAGTCTACCTGTTTTAGTTTAGTGGAGAGCTGAAATGGTTTCTGTTTTTTTAATGCGATTTTAAGAATCACTTTTACATCAGATCCATCCATCTGTGATATTGGTAATATTATAGAAAAATCAACTTTATTCATAACTTTGTGGCTTTGATGCGGTCTGACATTTGGAGAGCCCTCTGTTTCAACTTTCAATAATTATAGTCTGTCTCATTTTTAATAATACCAAAACTAAAAATATACTTAATTGGTAGGATTACATATTGACGTCCCCTAAATTTTTAACATACTGAATGTCTTGTAGCATTATTTTCTAATGTAGTTTTTAAGTTATTGCATAGCTTCTATCGCGGGCCTTGAGCGCGGGGACCGAATCCAGAAATTCCGTAACGAAAAAACCTCACGCTCCCCACTTCGACCGGTGATACGGCTGTTCGACGAGGTGCGTGCGGTTTGACGAGGCGTTTGCCATTCGACGAAGTGGGTGCCGTTTAACTAAGTGGGTGCCGTTCGACGAAGTGGGTGCCGTTCGACGAAGTGGGTGCCGTTCGACGAGGCAGGTGCCGTTCGACTAGTTGGGTGCTGTTTGACGAGTGGGGTGCTGTTTGATGAGGTGGGTGCTGTTCGAAGAGGTGGGTGCCGTTTGATGAGGTGGGTGCCGTTCGACGAGGTGGATGCCGTTTGACGGGTGGGGTGCTGTTTAACGAGGTGGGTGCTGTTTGACGAGAGGGGTGCTGTTTTTCGGGGTAGGTGCTGTTTGACTAGAGGGGTGCTGTTTGGCGGGTACGCTGTTTAACGAGGTAAGTGCTGTTCAACGAGCGAGGTGCTGTTTAATGAGGTTGGTGCTATTTGACAAGCGGGTGCTGTTTTACGAGGTGGGTGCTGTTTGACGGATGGGGTGCTGTTTAACGAGGTGGGTGCTGTTTGACGAGCGGGTGCTGTTTTACGTGGAGGGTGCTGTTTGACGGATGAGGTGCTGGTTCACGAGGTGGGTGCTGTTCGACGAGCGAGGTGCTGTTTAACGAGGTGGGTGCTGTTTGACGAGTGGGGTGCTGTTTAACGAGGTAGGTGCTGTTCAACCAGCGGGGTGCTGTTTAACGAGGTGGGTGCCGTTCGACGAGCGAGGGGCGTTTGCCATTCGACGAAGTGGGTGCCGTTTAACTAAGTGGGTGCCGTTCGACGAGGCAGGTGCCGTTCGACAAGTTGGGTGCCGTTCGACGAGGTGGATGCCGTTTGACGGGTGGGGTGCTGTTACACGAGGTGGGTGCTGTTTGACGAGCGGGTGCTTTTTTACGAGGTGGGTGCTGTTTGACAGATGGGGTGCTGTTTAACGAGGTGGGTGCTGTTCAACGAGCAAGGTGCTGTTTAACGAGGTGGGTGCTGTTCGACGAGCGGGGTGCTGTTTAACGAGGTGGGTGCTGTTTGACGAGCGGGGTGCTGTTTAACTAGGTGGATGCTGTTTGACGAGCGGGGTGCTGTTTAACTAGGTGGGTGCTGTTTGACGGGTGAGGTGCTGTTTGACGGGTGGGGTGCTGTTTAACGAGGTGGGTGCTGTTCGACGAGCGGGGTGCTGTTTAACTAGGTGGATGCTGTTTGACAAGCGGGGTGCTGTTTAACTAGGTGGGTGCTGTTTGACGGGTGAGGTGCTGTTTGACGGGTGGTGTGCTGTTTAACGAGGTAGGTGCTGTTCGACGAGCGGGGTGCTGTTTAACGAGGTGGGTGCTGTTTGACGCACGCAAGCTATGCAATAGCATTACCGCGGCAGTCTCCGAGTGCCACAAGTCTTTTTTCTTTAATAATGCTAGTTACACTATCATTATATTAAAACAGAAAATAAAAAATTATAACTACATTTAGTAGAATAAGTTATTCTATACCCAAATATGGCAACCTTATATTGACACTTATGTAGTTATTTTTTCCATAAAAATTTAACGGCTTCGGACGAGTCCATACAGCCTAGTCTTTAGTATTTTGATGTCAATTTAAAATATATACAATTTCATAAATACTCGTAGTTACATAAACATAATAGCCTAACCTAACCTAAACCTAAACTAACCTAACTCATTGAAATGTATGCGTGGTTTATACATTTCAATGAGTTTTACGCGAGAACGTGGATCAGAGTCAGATAGGAGCGCCTTTCCTTGTTTCTTACTTTTATTTGATTCATCCTACTCACTGACACATTATTATAACAATGCCACCTTTTTATCACAATAAATGCCGCTTAGGATAATTTCACAAAATGACGAAACAAAGTCCATCTTTCTCCTTTCGTTTCCCGCGCAAAACTCCACAATCAACTTATGTAGTCTACCAACTGTATAGGGAGAGCATGTTATTTTGTTTTGGTGGATTTGAGGAATTGTTTTGAGGATTTAGTTCATGTCACTAAATGATTAAAAAAAGTGTTGGAAAAACGCCGAAAATTTTATAATAGTAAAAACATTTGTCTATTTTGCTGAAAACAGATTGGGTTTCTGGTAAATCGCGAATAATATAATATGTCGATTTGATCCCTGTATTTTATTTGTGGAGACCAATCGGACCTAAATGTACCGTTCTAATGCGTAGTCACTGAACATTAGCCCAGAGGCTACTAAATTATAAAAAAAGTTGTGCGTGTACTAGTGTACACACGTAAGAAGTGAAACTTCTTTATGGCCTTATTTTTCGAAAAATGATCTACATGCAACTTTCCAGAAATTGGTTAAATTGGTTAAATTGGTGAAATTGGTGAAATTGGTTAAATTGGTTAAATTGGTTAAATTGGTTAAATTGGTTAAATTGGTTAAATTGGTTAAATTGGTTAAATTGGTTAAATTGGTTAAATTGGTTAAATTGGTTAAATTGGTTAAATTGGTTAAATTGGTTAAATTGGTTAAATTGGTTAAATTGGTTAAATTGGTTAAATTGGTTAAATTGGTTAAGTTGGTTAAATTGGTTCAATTGGTTAAATTGATTAAATTGGTTAAATTGGTTAAATTCGTTAAATTGGTTAAATTGGTTAAATATTATTTCACTTTACCTTTTTGCTATCGTCTGAACCAACCGTGGTAGTGGCAAGAAAAAGATGGCGCGTAACCGAAAAATGTGACGCTGTGAAAATGTGACGCTGTGACGCGCAACCGAAAACTTTTTCGTGACGGTCCGAAAACTTTTTCGTGACGGTAAATTTTTTCCAACGCCGATAAAGAAGTTTCACTTCAAAAATTAGTAAATATTATTTAATTCAAATGAATCTTTGTGATTTGACACTGGTGTTTTTTGCAGACTACCCAGAAATGAAACCATAAAAAAGTGGCTTGATTTAAAGAAAACCTTTAAAGATATTATGTTATTTGTAGCCTCTATTTTAAATCAGAGGATACCATTAGATTCAAGTCATAATGACTCTAAAACCGGACGCTATTCAATAAAATTTTTCGGTGGTAAGTAGTTAAGGCATAATATTTAAAGTGCAATGGCGAATACATACAGGGTGGCCAGAGGAGTGACGTCCAAAAATTTTTAAGCTATTGCATAGCTTCTATCGCGGGCCTTGAGCGTGGAGACCGAATCCAGAAATTCCGTAACGAAAATAATCTAACACCCACACCCACACACTCGGGGCGAGGCACGATCGAACAATTTTGAAATTCCGAAATTTAAAAGAATTTAGAAGAAAATAAGGATTTTGACAGTATGGTTGCCGATGGTAACCGTATCTGCCAAAATAACAGAAAAATTAAATTACAAAAGTCAAAATTAGAAAATACATAAAATTATAAAATTAAGCTATTGCATAGCTTCTATCGCGGGCCTTCAGCGTGGAGACCGAATCCAGAAATTCCGTAACGAAAATAACCCAACACCACTCCAACCGGCACAGTGGTGATACTTTTCTAGTTTAATAATTGCTTAAGTTGATAAAAAATGCTATGCAATAGCTTTACCGCGGCAGTCTCCGAGTGCCACACGTCTTTTTTTTAAGTACCTCGTATTGATAGGTATCTGAATCACCCTTATGTATGTTTTGCGATTTTTCGTAGTTTTCGAGTAACGATTTTTTCCAAAATTACGACCGGATCCGATTTCATCTGGGGCTACATCAAAGAAATCACATACGCCCGAGAATGCTCGACCGAAGAAGAGCTTAGAGGGAAGATTGAAGAAGCCGAAAGAGTGGTTAGAGCAAATCGTGAAACTTTCAAACATTTAAAAGATAATTTCTTACGCAGGTTTAGTTTGTGCATTCTGTCCCACAGAGGGGGGCATTTGAAAACCTATTTAATAAATATGTATATATAAATTTAATCACAATTATTATCTTTGTTTTATTGAATCAATCCATCCAATGTACCAAACCTGGGGCCTAATTCGCGTAACCGAATCGCAGTTCGATCTCTTCGTTCAATAATTTAAAATAACTGTTTGCACTATGAAGAAGCGTTCTAGCATATCACACAACTAGCAACACTGATGTTGATAGGTTTTGTGTTTCAAATTATTCGTTTTTAATTCGATTTACGTACAGAAAATGTATAAAATGGAAGTACTCGTACTTACCTGTGAAATGAAACTTTATCACTTTCTTTTTGTTTCTCTGATATGCTAGAACACTTCTTTATAGTGCAAACAGTCATTTTAAATTATTTTTCGCGAGCTGTGTTTGACTTAGCGTGACGTTGAGTCGACTAGGTGTTATTATTCTAAGGATATCAAGGTATTTTGGAGCTACATCGACTCAAAGAAGGGAAGTACATCAATACCACTGATCATGAAACATGCGGATACTGAATCCTCTGATGCTCAGGGTATATGCGAACTGTTTTCCCAGTATTTTGCCAGTGTTTACGATAACATTATTAAAGCATCCGTAATACACCTTGAACAACGTTACAACACCGGCCTTGGTAGCCTAGTTGTTTCTGAAAACGTGGTACCCAAAAAAATTCACGAGTTAGATCCCAGCAAGGGCTCGGAGCCAGATGGTATAGCACCTTCTTTTATAAAAACTTGTGGAAGGGAACTGTGCGTACCGCTGACAATTATTTTTAATGCGTCTATTGCACTTGGTGTATTTCCGGAGCGGTGGAAGGTTGCGCATATTGTCCCTATTCATAAGACTGGTGAAAGTCA
Organism: Anania crocealis; assembly: GCA_949315895.1. Classification (NCBI taxonomy): domain Eukaryota; kingdom Metazoa; phylum Arthropoda; class Insecta; order Lepidoptera; family Crambidae; genus Anania; species Anania crocealis. The sequence continues at coordinate 13,462,546 of OX438881.1, forward strand.
AGGAGTCGGAATCGTACACTATATGTTGTATATCTATATGTTTAAAGTGAAGAAACGTATTGAAATAACTTTTTATTTACAACATAACAACAAGATCAAATTCAACAAATAACGCGTTTTTACGATGACGACTTACTACGTATTTACCTGTGAAATGAGCAATTTTCTGGATTATTTTTGTGGTTGACACCACAGGGATTCACAGAACATGTGACCATTGTTAAAAAAAAATGTATTTACTTTAATCCCTCAAACCCCTGGAGGCACTCGCGTGCCACGATAATAATTGATTTCAATTGTGTCTGGAATAACTCACGATCGAGGGATTAAATAATCTACGATGTAAGAAATAATTCCATAAAATGATGAAGCTTATATCGCAGTTGTCACTGGGTGTCACTGCGTCAATCAAGACAGATCACAATATGAAAAGATTAGTTTAGTTTTCTTTCTTTTTCTATCTTGCTAGATTTCCATAAGAGGTTTTTTTCTATCTCGCAGGCTTTGTTCGTCTAATAAATCCTACGTTTATGAACTAGATACACCATCTACGACTTACAATCTAACAGTAATTTTGAAGTAAAAAAAACATTTGCTTAGAAAATCTGTAGTGACAGATGCACATAAGGATATTTTTTTTAGTGACATAAAACGGTAACCGATTAAAATTTCCTTATCATTTTATCACGTACATACTAATTACTATTTGTACACCACCTGAACCCAAAATCAACACTACATTGCATCTGGAAATAAGGATTCTAAGGTGATCGAACATGATCTCTAGCCACACGCTAGAGATCATGCTCTCCAGCCGTGCCCTATGAAATGTTCAGTTTCTTCAAAATGACTGAACGTAGATACTAGATTGTAACTCGTACATGGTGTACTTAGGCAGTACAAACAGGAGCGCGGCTGCAGAGCATAACACGAGGAACAACATCTGGTAACAGATAAATATTTCTATAACATAGTAACTATTTAATTTGCCTTCAGTATGCTGTTTTCGACCTGGATACTGGACTACGTACACAATCCTTTTTTTTAATCATTATTTTAAGATTTCTACTTTTAAACGCTATTATGTAAGTATTATGTAAAAATAAAACCAGGTTATATTGGCAATCAAACTAGAATCAGTGAATACAAGACTTTTATTATCATTGTATAGTTTTACAAAATTTCCTTGACCTTAATATTTAAGTGGTCTCAATAAGTGGTGTTATGGGTTGTCACCCTACAGACGTTAGAGCCCTCTATCTCTGTCACAAAACGCGGTCTGACCGCGTTTTGTCACTATGTTGTCACTAGTGCACGTTCCAGTTATGTAATGTAGAACTTCCTTGGTATCCACTAGTTCTGCAGACCTATTATGTACGGGATAGTCATTGAATGGACAACTGACTTCAGTTGATCATTAAATTTTGTCAGCAACCGAAGCACTGATACAATAGGCTAGTTGACTCTTTTTGGAAATAGGTTTTAAATTATTATTTAATGTCCAAATAGACCAAAAAAGTTATTTTCAGATTTTTGTAGGACCTAGAAAACCGCAAAACTTAAGTTTAAAGTTCACTTTTCGTGCGACGTATGAAAACGTTGAAAATTTGTAGTCTGTCTGTGGCCAGTGCTGCGACGTCAAACGAGTCAAAATAAACAAACACTACTAGTCTATCACTACCTCAAAGTGTTTTATTTACTTGTGTCATAAATGTCAATGTCACGGTTAAAATGACGCACGCAGTTTGTTTAAAGATGTATGACGTCACAAAATAGCCGACAGCGTTTTCAAAGCTAAAATTTAAAAAGTAAAAAATATTAATTTCATTTTAGAAATATTTACCAATCTCAAACTTTTAACATCTGAAAATGATAAATACTGGTTTCTTAACCAATATTCTAAAGATAATATTCATCAACTGTGCCAAAATTTATAGCAGTCAAGTAGCCTATTGGTATTATGTAACTACTGGCTTACATGAATGAGAATAGTGCATATCAAGTGAACTTGACCATAAAGCTGCACTACTTTAGTACTATCGATAAATTATACGACTAAATGACATGCCATTGTGTAGGGAACGATAACGTTACAAAATAACGACATCGTAATTTAATCGGGTTATACGTTTGTCACTTCAAATGTCAGATGGTTTTTAGCGCAATTTTATTGAAATTAGAACGTATTTGAGTGTGTACCTACTTGTGATTGTGATTCATGTAGATTATTTAAGTAGGTAAATTGATAAAAATTAATTAGTTCTTTGGATCACTCAGTCAAATTGTAAAGAACATATTTTATTTTTTTGTATTTTAGATACCATACCATTTAATGTTGATTTTTAACTAATTTATAAGGAATATGAAATATGATAGTACCTTACTATTATAAATTGATTTACTATTATATGATTAATGAGACGTTGTCTCTTGACTCAATCAAAAGAAAAGCTCGAGCCATTTTGCAAATAAAACTTATCAAACAAAATAATGGAAGTGTTGTTTCTTGTTTATGAGAGAGCCAGTCAGCCATTTATAACACATATCAGTCAGCGCTTGTTTTGTTTGGCGTGCTTTTCTTTTCTTATAAGCCATCCAAAAATGTCTTAAATAAATAAATTAAATATTTTAAGACATGCCTCACTGGGCCACACAGAGCCATCTAGTCCCAAATTAAGGTAGTATTAAGTACCCTGTCGTATGGGGTACTAGACAACCGATAATCTTACTTATATACTTTTTTTTTTGTAAATACATACTTATAATACATAGAAAACACCCAGACCAGTACAAACAGACATGTTCATGCACACAAATATTTGTACTGTGCGGGGAGCGAACCCGCGACCCATGGCTCAGAAGCAGCGTTAACTACCGCTGATCCAAATGGTCGTCAAAACTCTTAATTTAAACTAACACCCAAAAAGTATTTTTTGCTTAAGTTTCCACTTAGTTGGATAATAGTGTATATTCACAAAAAACTGCTCTTTAGTAGTTCCTATCAGCGACACTTGAAAATTCCGGTGACTAACGATTTTGTTAATCACTCTGCCTTACATAATACCAAAATCGAGTTATCGATACACAAAAAAGTGGGAAAGTTAATATGACAGTGCCTATTAGTCATAGTCACTGACCTTGACATTAATTTAATAATACACCGACGATACGTATTACCAAAACTATGTTTTGACAGTTCACAGATAAACACTTAGGCTCAGCGATTATCACTTTGACTGTCAAAAAAGATACGTAATAGCGCTGCTAAACTTTTTTTTATCAAGGTCACTGATTGAACTGATTCCAAATCATGTTCCGATCCGAATTAAAAATCTACTCAGTAATTTACACCATGGTATGTATAAATTAATTCAATTGAGTTATTTTTACTATAATTTTTATTCGGCATGCCCGGTGGGTTCTGAGCCCTCGGTCAGCGGTATTTTAACGGATATCGGCGTCACTTTGATAGGAAAATTAACCATAAGAGATACCTACTTACAGACCTTCTTAACAGTGTCATAAAACCGAACGACTCCGTAAAATATTTACCTACCAGTTAAATAAAATTGAGGATCTTCTGTTTTTTGTTGGTAAATAAACACGATTATGTTTGGATGGATTCTCGTGTTTCTTTATGCAGGGTATTAGATTAAGAACTCTTAAAACTACTTTTAAGAGCACTCGGCCCTATTTCGGGCAAATATAATAACATTTTTTTACTAAGTAGGTATGACCAGTCATTATAGGAAATCAAATACAGTATGATATAATATGTCATTAATGATATTGGAATGCTGCTGGTGGTTATCATTACGACAACGGTTTTTTCGGGATTTCTGTTGAGCAAATTCTTAAAGTCAATTTTTTTAAGGATTGATTGACAAATTACTCAGTCGTTCTTGTAACATAGTTGTTCGTAATTCATTTTTTATTCTCTTAAGCTGTGAAAATGACCGCTCTCCACTGCAATTGGTAACTATTAGGCAAATGAATATTCTTGTAGCAATAACTACGTTTGGAAAAGCTCGTATCTTCCAATTTTTCTGATTTTATCAGGTTATGTTATTTGAGATATTTAAATCCCCTGATTGCTTTGCTATGTTTTTTAAATATTTGCTTAAATGAAAACATTCTGTTTTGAGCTTTTCTGCAAATTCTTTGCATTTTTTGGTCAACTCACCAGATTCGACTGTTGTTAACTGACAAAGAAAACTTAATTAACTATAAATTTTTTGGTATGCTGCCAAACGTTTTTTTAAAATGTGTTTTTAATATGTCAATTATGGAAATGAAAGTACACACGGCGGCACATCAGACTATACATGTTGACCTTGAGACCGCCTTTATGCCCTACGTAATAAAAGCTGTTATCGCAGTTCAACTGTTTAACTTGATGTGCTGTCCAGTGTATCTACACGAAACTTTTCCTTGCCTCTCAACTGTGCAGTCTCTAATGATCCTTAAAAAAAGTAATGCGTGTTCTGCGAAATCTTTTTCTTTCAAATGTATCTTTGTAGTCAGCATATGGATTTTCTTCAACCGTAAAAAACGAAGTGAGCTTTGGAAGTTTTTTCGATTTCTTTTTGAGCTATAACTTTTTTCTTTTTTGTGAACCACCTAAATATGTGTTTTCGACATAACGAAATAATGTTTAAACAAACAAATCAAAACTTCTGTTAATCTTACTCAATTTTAAATATCAAGCGAAACAAAATAACGCCAGTCACTCCTGACAGACTGAAAGTTAAACACATCATTCAGGGATTTCCCCAATCATAGACAATGTCGACATTTATGTTAGGGCTTGCCAAAGAAAATAAAGACAATATGTATATTTAATTAGCATTATTTAAATCACATATATATTAGGAATTTAGGACGGTAGGATTTAGGACGGTAGGATGTCGACAAATTTTAGTGTCTATTGGTACTTGTGACACAATTAATTTGGATGTCATTTCAAGAAAATTCGTCCTAATGCTGTTCAACGCCATCTAGTGACTCGCATTTCATATTATCTTGTTAGATGTTGGAGCTGTATCAACTTTTCGTTAGATGGCACCGGATATTTCACACTTCAGCGTGAACACAAACTCCATCTATTACTATTAAGTCGAACCTGGAGGTACGAGCGAAGATAATAAGTTTTACGCGAGTTTTTTCATTTGTATGACATTAGCATTCTTGTTTGTCTTTATTTTCTTTGGGCTTGCTTAGACGGTGCAGCTTGACTTGCTTGGAATCGGAGTGATTACGTGAGAGATCGCTAGATGGTGTACTTAGTAAATTAGGTAGGATGCATTCGGAAATATTATTAATTAGTACAGTAGGAATAGGCAGTCATCGATATACACTCAAAATCGTTTATAACGACATCGTTTACAACGACCTATCGGTTATTACAGCCAGATTGTATGGTCCCGTCCGAGTTCCTAGTAAACTATTCAGTAAACAAACCGCTTATAACAACATCGGATATAGCGACATATCGCTTACAACGACGAATCTTTATCAATATTCATCGGCTATAACGACCAACCGCTCCTTGTCTCAGCAAAACAAAACAATACAAACGATTTTAAATCTTATTGATAAACATTGAAGAAATATTTAGCCATATTATTACTTACGCACTTTCTCCCACCTCATCCGAACCTCTTTGCGGCCATTTGACCTTGCATATTTTACACCAATTGTTTAGTGCGCTAGTTGACTGCGTGAGTAACAGCTTGATTTAAAAGTGTTGGTGTTGTTTAGACTGTGCATTTATGTTTTATAATGTCGCAAAAAAAGAGTTATTTCTTTTCTGGCTCGTTTACATACATAACCTATACCTATACTAGATAGATAACTACATATGATAATATAACTACATACTGTACTTGTGTAGATGACTGTATTGCTTATAACGACTATCGGATATAACGTCGGCAACTATACGGTCCCTTCGATGTCGTTATAAACGGTTTTCACTGTAATTGCGTAGTATATGCCTTGTAAATACCTTGTGATAAGATTTCTGATTTGTGAATAAAGTGTAATGTGCCTGATAAAAATGTTTTGAGAATAAATGTGTGAGAGAAATTGTCGGTCCTTCGGGGCCCCCTGGTAATGGGTCTTATGGTGAAGACGGAATTGTTTCGGGCTCTTCAAAATGTCTCAACTTAGAAAGACGAGACACTAACAAGTAGGTATGTTGTTATCCAAGTTTGCCCATCTTGTGCGTGTTTACACATGTTTAGCGTTTACGCTTTCATTCATACCTACTTATACATATATCTACTCTGTCTGAGTATCTAAGTACCTACTTCGCGACGTGAGGTATATTTGAGATAAGCTTAACTGAACAAGTAGGTAATTACCTACTAGGTAGCTATGTTTTCGTAAGTATGCATCACTTCACTACTAGGAAAGAGTTCTCTCACATATGATAACGACCCAGTTGGTTCAGTGGTAGCATACGCTCCTTCTGAGCCACTGGTTTTTGGGTTCGATCCCCGTACAGTAAAGATATTTGTGTGCATGATGACGACCATTTGGATCAGCGGTAGTTAACGCTGCTTCTGAGCCATGGGTCGCAGGTTCGATCCCCGCACAGTACAAATATTTGTGTGCATGAACATGTCTGTTTGTACTGGTCTGGGTGTTTTCTATGTATTATAAGTATGTATTTACAAAAATATAAGTAAGTTTATCGGTTGTCTAGTACCCCATACGACAGGGTACTTAATAGTACCTTAATTTGGGACTAAATGGCTCAGTGTGGCCCAGTGAGGCATGTCTTAAATATTTATTATTATTATTATTATTTATTATTATTATGAAAGTAGGTATAGCTGTTTGTACTGGTCTAAGTGTTTTTCTACATACAACGTGTTCATTTTGATATTCCATAACTCTAGGGTATTAAACAGACCATGGTAAAGAATCAAATTGCATAATAATATGAATTATTTTTCAATAATTAATTTTTTTGTTTAATTTTTACATACAAAATAATTCTAAAAAGTCACGACTGTTTAAGTAAAACACCCTTACCTTGTTATGAATTAACTTTGGAATGAAAACGATTTACTCGTACCTATTTATTAATAAAACACCCACACACGTCAATGTTTTTTACAAGTTACGCTAATTTATTACTACACTTTAGTGTAAGTTTGCCAACGTCTCGCAAAACTAAGGATTCGCCATACTGTTTCTTTTTTTAACAAATTTAACTGAAATTGATGATCTAATCGAAACTTGATTTTTGAACCACATGTTCTAGGGCGTTTTATATTATTTTTACCTATAAGACATAATCTTAGAGTTATGGGATATCAAAAGGAACACGTTGTTTAATAACTAAAGTACAGCTAACGGCTTATGTATAAATCCCAATGCAGGGAAAAGGCCTTCATCGTTGTATTCAAGGCAGGTACCACAGCAATCAATGATGGGTAGGTACAGGCATAGTCACCAAGCTTCTAAAAAGCCTATGTTTAAAAAAATCACAACGATGTCGCCATCTATAATGTAGTTAATATATTAAGTACTAGCGGACCTGCCCGACAGACGTTCTCCTGTCTTAACTATGTATATTGACTTCGAATCGGTATAGTCAGAATATCTTTATTGGTCACTATGGTTGACTCAGTGCTTATCCTTTCGAGCGTGGGTTATTCCAGACACAATTAAAATCAATTGTTATCGCGACAGTATCAAATAAATAAAATAATTTTGCGTGATAACATTTATTTATTGTGATATTACACGTAATCAATACTTATGTCTAAGTAAATAAATATAATGCAGCAAGTACAAAACAAATGCCTTAAAATAGTCAGTTTATCTTTGGATTTATCTACAACTACGATTACTATTATGTAATCATTGTACTACTTCGTCCAGCTGCCCTCATAGATTTTTGTTAAAAAGAGAACTATGATTCACCCACTTGCCGCACTCCCGCAGGTGAAAGTCCTATGGATTTAAATATAAATTATCATCTGAAACGAAAAATTAGAACCTAGATGAATGTGAATTCTTTTTGAAAGATAATTAAGTCAAAATACCAAATTCAAGTATTTCTCTCATAGTCAACTGGTAGTCATTTTTGATAAGTACGGTAGGCACTTTGTAGAATCAAAATGCGATTTTAAATATTTTGTATGTAGACATCATATAAGTAGTTAAAGGTTTTTTCTGGCCACTAATTTCCGCTGTATCTAAAGCGGTGATCTTACTTAGTAGCAATCATCATCTTTATATCCTGTACTAAAGATTAAATTTCCAGGGTCCGAAACATGACAACAGTAACGTAGATTCATTCGCTGAAATTTTGAAGTGTACCTACCTAATTTTTTTGTAATTATGTTGGAACGGCAAGATTTTACCAATATTTTAGTTACGTTCACAGTATAATGTCATATGGAATTCTGTTTTGGGGTTCAGGTTCAGCGGCAGATATTGAGTTTATCTTTGTATTACATAAACGTAGTACCTACCTACGAGGCTATTTACATCCTTGGGACGTGTAAGAGTGCCTCCTGGGACCTATTTGCAGAAATAAAACTGATTTTTACTTTATCTACTTACCTAAGTAGTTATGATGTTTTATCTCAGATTTAGAAATTAATTTTTTTGGCCATTCTAATTTAAAAAACAAAAACTGTGTTTCCCTTGTTGTGGCGTAAGTAGGTACTAGTACCTATACAAGAATTTAAAAGAACTTCCGTTTCACAAGCGTTGATCCACTGTGATATAAAAACAGAACAGGAACAGGGAGAACATGACGCGTGTTCTGTTCTTCGCATTTATTTGCGGAAGCCAGAACCCTATAAACGACCTACTGCAATGGGGGCAATCGCTAGTGAATTTGCCACTAGAGGCGCTAGTGTCGCGTGAGGTCCAATATCATTCACTTTGTACTGGTTTTAGCGGAATTTGTTGCATAAATTATAATTTCTTTAATTTACCTGCTGGAAAGTGATCTCCTTCGTAAAATATCGCAAATATGGATTATTTGGCGATTAATGTGAACGCTTTAAAAGCGGAATTAAGAAAAAGCGCAAAAATAGGCGGCCTCAAGAGCAACTATTTCAGAAGTTAGTTTGTTGATATCAAGATAGTTATTTATAAACAATATAACCTTAATTAGATTCAAGATATAACACTTTTTTTCGGCGCCAATCGCCTTTGACAGCTATACCACCGGACCTCAGTCTACAGTGGCGCCAACTGGTGAGCAAAGAAACGGTAGTCCCCATTCCGACCCACATTATCTGTGATAGGTAGCTAATGATGGTTGTCTAGTAGCCAATATACGACAAGCTTCGTAGTAGTTGCTTAGTTTGGGACTAGATGGCTCTGTGTGGCCCAGTGTGTGTGGCATGTCTGAAAATATATTTATTATTATTATTTAAAAGATAATGACAGCAATAACAGCAATGTTTTTTCTGAGTTACTGTTCATTACAGTTTTTAAAGGTGAAGCTATCAACAGGCAAATAAGTAAATGAACAATCATTTAGACTACCTGTCCATTTATAAACATTTGATACTTCCTAAAACGGCGCATATTTGTTTGAAAACATAAAGAAAGAAATATCGTAAACTTTTTTAAAACTATGTTGGGTAGAGTTCATCAACAGACGTTTAAGTTTTAAACAGCGTTTAAAATATTATTTGACATATTTTGTATGGGAGTTGTGTCAAATTAATCGTCAATCTATGTTTACCAGCTGTTTAGGAATTGGTGAACTCGGGTCTAAGAAGGTACCTACCCAATTAATTTTTGCGTTTGAAACGTAAAATCTGATTAAATATTTACCTTCATTATTACTTAACCTAAAGTAGACTTATTTTGTATTTTCACCCATTTTTCCTATTAGGGAATAACTCTACGCTTCGTAGAGACTCCGGTTCTTTATGGCTATTATGCTATTAACAAGCCGCGTTACCATTCCTAGCGCTTCATTCATAGCGCTGTAATATTATCTCAACTGATCTAGCGCTCAAGAAAGATCCGTACCGTCCGCGGTTATATTACAATCAAGAAATTATTAATTGTTTTTAATGATGCTACTGAATTATTAAGTATTACATTTAAACATGCCAGGCTATATTATCCGTTCGTTACTAACGGAGTGTCTACTTACAAAACAATTTTACATTATTTTTTTGGGAGAGCAATAAATTTTGGCAAAACGAAAGTAACAAATACATTATATTTGAGAAAATTAAAACAGGTGTACCTTTACATTATTAAATGACTGTATATGTAAAAGCTCTACTTAAGTAGGTACAGTTATGTTATTATTAAAAACGAATCATTACATTTTACTACTATCAATATAAATACTAAAAAACAGTTCCGAACCGTGGACATCATGATATCATAAAATAAATTACAAACCCAATTATCTAATCCTAAAATAAGCAAAGCTTGTTCAATGGTCACTAGATATTAGGTTAATCATCTTATTACATTCAAGGCTCAAGTACCTAGGTGCCTACAGATGCTTGTGTTTATCAGACCTATAAAAACAGCCTGCAACCACTGGTCCTAAAGTTGATAACTTTTATTTGACTAAATATAGTATATTCATTTAGCAGCCGTAAAAATGTAGTAGGTACGTAAAAATTTTGCTCAAAGGTTTATTGTAAGCAAAATTATGTAGTTATACCTTCTACCTATTACTTATTACACAATGGTGAATTGTCACCCACAACAGAAGGAGACTGTATGTGTTAAGGATGGCATGCTACTAGACCATAAGGTTGACAAAATAAGCAATCATAGCAACAATTATAGAAATATACTTCAATCTTGTTTTGTTTATAGAATTTAAATATCGCTTAGCTAATGGTTGATGATCATAGTTCAACCACCGAATCGGAATTATATAAAATTAAAAAAATAGGCTTTCTTAAATACTTATTCATATATCGAGGTACGGTTTATCACGTAATAATAAGTCACGAAAGAGGCTGTATTTATTAACACTAATTCTACCAATGTTAGTGTTGCTGAAAATTTCTGCAATTTTTCCCATATTGTTGAATTGAAAGAATCAATGTGAATATATCTTGATCGTAAAAGTACAGGAATCATTCGTAATCATTATTTTGAGAAATCGTACCCCGAGTTAATTCTAGTAGCGTCATATACGGTAGGTGGGGTGTGCTCGCAGCACCCATCGCAAGAACAATAGTAAGACACAGGCGCACACAAAGAAAGTGACCATTACTCGTAGGGTCTTCTCAGAACGTTGGTCGCGTTCGCTGGCACGCAGGCGTTCGATTAGGCCGTCCTGAAATATGAAATTGTAGGTTATGTTATAAATAATCATAGACATCAAGAGTCCTTTATATATCTTCTCTTGAATGGATAAGGAAAGGAAATTCTATCAAATTTTGTGGCAAGATAATTATCGACTTAGGGTAAAATTGTGTCTAATAAAAAGTTTAACCAAATCTAAAAATGATCCAAACTATTTTATCGAGAAAAAACCCCGACATTAGCTACCAATTTCATGTCGGTGCCAAACAAGAAATTGCCATATATATATATATTAGTATATGTATGTATATTTAAAATGTTGCATATTTCGTGCTATTCGTCTGTTTAATTTTGTGTAAGAAAATGTTTAGATGTTTGACTTTGTAAGGACTGTCAGCAAAATTTTCTACCCTTAGGGTAGAGTTAATTTTAGCCATTAGCCTATTACGAGCTCGCGCATCAATGTATTTTTATTAAATGAGCTTAGGTAATATTTTAAATATTGTTGATAAGAATATTTAGGGATTCTTACCTTCGCACCGCTACTTCAGCTCAGTAATTCTGCGAGCGATGTTGGTTATCTTAGGTCTCTTACGGTTTACTAATTTCTGATTCTTTTGTGCAGGGATATATCATGCATTGCTTGCTAAATAAAGAGCAACGGAGAGCCATTGAACATGAACTGGCTGTGTGAAAATGAGTCTTCTTAAAGGACCCATATTAAGCCAACACGATTTAGTTTCATAAGTCAGCGCTGGAAACTGCACCGGCAAAATTTATTGTGGTAAATTTTTTGACGAAAGATATTTCTCTCGAACTTGCTGGACTATTACGACAACCACTTTAAGAGTTACGTTTACCATCTTAAAAAATGGTCTTACCCAGCCTCCATGAGCAGCTACCCAAGATCCAGGCACTTCGTGCAGAAGATCCGCTATGGCAGCCGCTGGAGAAGCCACTAGCTCGAGAGCCGGTTCACCATCAGCTGCCTCAGCTGCCTCTCGTGCGAGAGCGCCGCAAATGCAGAAAACTGCGGCTATCTAGGGAAACGTAAAAACAGGCATTATTTTAAAATTGTTATAGTAATTTCAACTTATTTTCATTGCATGAGCCTCAAGCCGTAAGTAGGTAAATAGGTACTTTCAGATTTTTTAGAACTTTTCTGAGCAAAGTGCAAAGATTTGATGACATAAGCCGATTTAATAAACTGGTTAGCTGACTGATACTACCAGCTGTTTTTTGACCAAACGTATAAAAACTGATTCTTGACAGATTTTAATAACCTTAGACCAAGTGATGTTGTCTCTAGTGATGCGTCTCGCGAGCGCCAGCGCAAGTTCAGCAAGTGCGGTGTCAGAGCGAAGCATGGTAGACGGCGCCCGCGTCGCCTGCCTGGCCACGTGTCTGAACGCATCCGGCCTTTTTCGTTCAAGCGCCGCACACAACGCTCTCAGAGCTGTGAGCACGCCAGTGTCAAGGTTAAGTTGAGCTTCTTCTCCGCATTCGGTTTCCACCATTCGTTGTAGACGCTTCATCACGATTTGCTGAAAAGTTAAGAAATCTAAGTTACATAAACTTGCACGTCAAAAGAGAGCTGTGAATGTGCTGGCTGCTAAGTTTATAGCATGTATCGGACATGCTAACGCAACACATCAACACATCAGCATAGAGTAAGCAACTGGCTAATAATTTTCAACCAACTGAACTGTTAGTTGTCGAGTCGCTTATGCGGAAACAGTATGACTTTCAGATTTCCAACTTCATCGTTATAAGACTTAAGTAATCCACCGATGAACTTAGGTCAACCCCATACGCTTCTTTAAAAGAGGCTAACAGTCAAGAATCAAAAAACAGTCTACGAAAATTTCAGTGACGAAGTTTATAGGTAACAAACACTGCACAAATATTTCTGCCTAGGTTCATGCGAAACGGTACGTGACAATGCTTCGTAATTTCCCGAAAGCTTCATAACCGAACTGGATTCGTCGTGTCACGTCTTTGTTGAATATGGATCTACCTAATCGTATGGTTTGTCCAAGGTAGGTATATCCATACATTTAATAATTACTCGTGCACAATCGTATGGTTCCTACCGAATTGGAAATATTACAGATCGTCTTTTCAATGTTAGGATAGTTATAAGTAACTAATGCTGTATATTTTTTTAAGCTCAAACCTATGGTAAAATCTATAAGGAAGGGAAATGCAAATGATGCTGATAAACATGAAATATTAGGCCCATTAAGTACCTATTCCTGCTTCCTTACGTCGTATATTTTTGGTGGTAACGATCACATTTTTTGTATTGTATTGATAGTATCGTAAATGATAGTTTGTGTGTCGTTATAGACAAATTATGATACTCGTAAAGACACAATTTTAACATTCGACCAGATAAATGTAATGTAATGAAATATACCAAGCATTTAATTAAATTTTTGTAATAAAAGTACGTTGCTTTAAATTAAGTACCTATATAAACACTGTATAAAAGGTAAAAAGAACAGATAAATAATTTTATTACGTAGGTCCTGTAGGTGATTAAATTATTTCCTGGTTCTTATTACGATATTTAACAAAACACATGCATATGGATAACATTACAAACATATAAAAAATTCTTCTCAGAATTTAATGTAAATTTTCATCTAGTCTATGTTGTCACACGTCAAAATGGAAATGGTGTGAGTTATCTTATCTGAGACTAACATCATTGTCAACATGTTTTAGAGTGCTAAGTTTTGTTAGAGTCAAGTGTTGTCTTCCCTTGGCCAGCTGTATGGTTGTTTAAGGATACCCAAGTGGAAAAATCGTGTTAGTAGTAAGTGGTAAATTATATTTATCATAGAGTATGCAGTATAGAAGTCGAAGTTAAAAGAAAAATAATCACAGCTCTGTACTGGGTTTTAAAATGCGCTTAGAGAATTTCGTAAATTCAAATTCAAAATACGGAAATAGTGTAGAATAGAATAGAATAGTATAGAATTTTATTTGTCTTGAAAAGGGTATACAGTAGATTAAAATAATTGCAACATATATTCGTTCGCCCATCCAGCCATTAACAATAGCATGCAAATACAGGTGTCTGCAATACAGTACATTAGGAAATTTTAAACATAAATAATTTACAATGTTATAAGCAGTTGTACAAATGTTACAATATGTATATCAATAAGAGGATCATACAATCATTGCATTTCCTTATGATTGAAAAAATCTTTAAGGGAATAAAAGACACGTGAGGTAAGCCACGCGTGCATTCTCTTCCTGAATTGATAGAATGAGAGATCCTTAATATCTTGAGGAATCTTATTATAAATCATGACACACATGCAAAAACAGTTTTTTTTAAGACGAGCACTTCTTGGGACAAAATCAAGGACCAGTCTATTGCAATTCCTAGTATTTCGTGGATACAAATCTTTAGCTTGCTTGAAATGGTTAAGATTTTGTTTCACAAATTTTGCAATTTCAAATATATATAAACTAGGCAAAGGTAAAACTTCGATAGCCTTAAACAGACTTACATGACTTATCTGGTGCTATGCCACCGATTGCTCTTACACATTTTTTTTGAATTATGAATGCTCTTTGCATATCGGTGCTATTTCCCCAAATAATTAACCCGTACCGCAACACGGATTGAACGTATGCATAGTATGCTGTAAGAGCTGTAGGCCTGGATGCCGTTTTAACCAGTTTATGTAACACAAATGAAAATCTATTGATTTTATAACATACATTGTCTACATGTTGTTTCCAATCTAACCTATTATCTATTTCTATACCTAAAAATCGTACACTACTTGCATGCTTAAGTACTTGTCCTTGATAGTTTATATTCAAATTTTGTATTGAATTACTAAAGTTTATATAACATATCTTATCAATATTCGTTTTAAGATTATTAGAATTTAACCAATTAATTATAGTCATTAACGTTTTATTTACGTCATGTTCATGTTCAAGTATAGTTTTTTTATTATTCGATGTCACAGTAATTGAAATGTCGTCGGCAAAGAGTATACTTTTATGTTCGGTGCAATGTGAAAGGTCATTAATGTAAACCAAAAATAGAAGCGGACCTATGCTACCTTGGGGAACTCCGAATTCACTAGTTTTAAATTTAAATTTCTGAACTTGTACAGTATTATTATTGTTAAGTTGAGTGATTTCTACCGCCTGTTTTCTGTTAAGTAGGTATGCCATTTTAGATCCAGTTTAGAGCTCTACCTCTGATGCCATAGTTCTCCAATTTTGTCATAAGTATGTAGATTGTGTGACACATAGTCAAATGCCTTAGACATGTCAAAAAATAAGAATCACCATTATTTATGCTCTGTAGTATTTTGTTAACTAAGTTAAAAGCTGCCATTGTTGTAGATTTATTTTTTTGAAAACCGTATTGGTCTTTATTGATGACTTCATATTTATCGAAAAATTACACAAGTTTGTTATGCATGACTCTTTCAAACAATTTTGACAGTACTGGTATCAGTGTGATCGGTCTATAATTGTTTAAGTCAGTCTTTTCACCTTTTTTTTAATATAACGGTTTTACAACCGAACACTTTAGTGTATCGGGAAAAATACCGGTTTCCATTGATAAATTTATTAAGAATGTCATTATAGGGCTGCATGCTTTTATTACTTTGTAGTACCTAAAGGCTCTGCGCTGAGTGCTGACGGTGAGCGATAGAGACATGCTCAGTGTTCACCTTTTTCACGCAGACTGAAGATCTTCTTATCTGCGCCTTGATGTACTGCAAGCACAGTGCGCGCCCTTGCCTCACTAATTGCGGCTTCACTTGCGTAGGTGTGGCAAGACACCATCCTAATGTGGCTGACAATCGGCGGGATACCGCAGCGGCTGCAGCGCTGGATACCATGGTGCTGAAGCGCCGCTTTGTTCGATCCAGCGGAGAAAGCGATCGGCTAGGCGTTGTACGGGACATATCTGCAGTATATAAAATTGCAGTATATTAGGCTTACTAGATGGGTAATATCTGACAAAATTTGATTAAGTGGGTGGGTAGGTAGATACGACATGGTTTGCTTATTATAGTGAAATTAACAATACGTAAAAGATTGCTACCTTAATCCTAGGGAGTAAGGATTAAGGTAGCAATAGGTCATATAAAAGTAACTCTGTCTGTCTGTTAAACTTCCATGCCAAAATTACTAAACCGATTTTAATGAGATTGGGCACAAAGATAGATTAAACCTTGAAAAAGGATATAAGTACTTAGGTTATTATGTATCCTAACCGCTGGGCACAGATTTTCGCCCGCGCGATGCGATCAATCGTGTAGTTTACGCGAGCAGTCGCAGGCTAAAAGCTAGTTGTTATTATGTTAAAAAGATTTTAAGGTATCTTATTTTATAAATTCGTTGTAAGTTCCTAACATTCTTAGGTTGGAGATAGCAGTTATCACATTTTTTATCTTGCTAAGCCCTACATAAGAGGCGAGGTTCTAGGACAGGCACAATTTTTTTATTTTTTTTAAATTTATACCAATAATTTATTTTTATATGTGTAATGTCTTCAATTTATAATAGGAATGTTTAAGGTTTTGAATTGTTTAAGGTTTTCTTATTGATACTTAGATAAATCAAAGGTATTTTGATTAACATACCCATAAGTCCGTCAGAAGCGTCTGGCAGCGCTACTAGTGGCGTGCTCAGTTTGCGGCGCGCGCGCAGAGGCGGCACGAATTCGTCGTCGTCGTCTTCGTCGAAATCTGGCGGAGTGACGTGGATGGCGATATTCTCGTGGTATCTTGGGACAGGAACACGTATGTTCCATTTTATATCGTTTATAGCCGCTATCTAGAATTAAAAAAAAAACATCTAGAATAACAAAAATGTATACAGTGTACTAAAAGAATGCATAGTACGAATAACCTATGTTAGATTATACGAAATATTTAACTGTTGTATTAGTTTTTTCGCAGTTGTTTTTTTCCGCGTGAATTTAGATAGATTCACAAAATATAAAACGAGCAAAATATTTTGGGATTACCATATTTAGTACCTTGTAGTAAAGTTATTTATTTTATTTATTTATTTAATCTTTATTGCACAGACTTTAAAAAAAAAGGACAAATGGCGAACTTAATGCCGTATGGCATTCTCTGCCAGTCGACCATTAAGTTAAGCTGAAATGTAAAGTGGGCGGTGCGACAAAGTATAAGCAAAGTTACCAGTAATTATTTAAAATTTGGTACAAATAACATCATACATAAATAATAAACTAATATATTATAAGCTTCAAACAGTATACACATACGTAAAAGTTATGATAGTAATATTAAAATTATAAAAAGAAAATGTATTATTTAGAAAATATAAGGGACAATTTCAGCAGTGTACATCACATTACTTAATTAATAACTGAGTCGCAGTTATTAGCGCACACTTCCGGGAAGAAGAAGTAAGCCTACTACTTAAATTATACTTACGTACTTATTAGTTACGGGGATATTCTGTGTAAGTTAACTCGTGAAGTTAGAAAATAATACAATCGATTGCATAATGGATGAATGCAAAGTTCGTGACCTAAGTATAAAGAATTTTTCATGTGAAAAAATAGTGCTCAAACAAAATCTTATGCCTGCCATCTGTCTCAACCGGTCGGCAATGAAGCATGAAAAAACGAATCTGAATAACAAAAGAGTTTGGCATTAATTTTAATGGCTACAATATATTAGGCTTCAAACTTCAGTCGATGTTTTATTCAGCCATTTAATAGGCAGTAGGTATGCTTGTTAAAAATGCCATAAACTGACTTTGAGACTTCGAGAGCCAATTAATAATATCTATCTACTCTGGAGAATAGTGGTTAAAAGGGTGACATTTCGAGAAATTATATACCTACCATGGTGAAGAAATTACTCTATTTGCATTGTTAGTTATATTTAACTTATTTTTTTCTTTTGAATATCATTTTTATAGTAGAAATCGTATATCCCGAACCACTAGGATTAGAAGTTAGAAGTCTAAGTATTTCTAGTTAGTGTACTAACACTTAAACATAATAATTTAGAGTGATTGTCATCCTTTCATAAACCTTTACAGAGAATTCAGACTATTTATGGAAATTGGCAATAGAACAGCACTACCTAGATTTGCTGCTATATGTTTTTTTAGCTTTATTTATTATATTTTTACTATTCATTCATACTTGGTACATACTATCCCATCTGAAGGTAAATCTGTGTTTATCTAAAGTTCTCGATGTAGGTTTTTCATCCTATAACCCTAGGGTATATCCATATTTAGTTGGCGTACAATAAGTTTGAGGTTTGGCATTAGCTCGAAATAGCTTTAAATACTCCTCCGATCAGTAGATGTATAATGCGCTACTTAAGGCTTGACTGTATAATTAAACTGCCATTGCCTCGCCTCAGTAGGTAATAATAGACCGTATTTGACATTGATCAGATGTTGGCAAATATTAATCTTCTAATACAGTTATAATATACATAGGACAAACAGTGATTGATATTCATAATATGGAATTTGTGTAACTAACTAGCAGGTTGCTGGTCGCCCCTATCGATTATATGCTTACTGTTTCTATAATATTGGATTAAGCTAATGTTTTCTTTTATCAATTATTATGTAAAATAGCAAACTACCCTTCTTGCACATGGTAACATATTAAGTTACCAAGTATATAACTTAACATTTTTCTTCTTAATTTTAATAATAGGGGTTAAAGTATGAAATTGCCGATTATTTTCCCACTTTTTATTTTGTTTATAGCTCTTAAGTATAGTCATATTATTGCGTAATTAAATAAATAAATAAATGTGGACAACATCACATACATCGTTCTGATCCCAATTTAAATAACTATTTAAAGCATTCGTATTTCGGAAACCAGAAACAACGAAGGTACCACAATTCTTTTTGTATTGTATCAAAAACTAAATAAAGTAACCTTTGACTAAAAAAAAAAATGCAATACTAGTGCCTGTTACTTCAAAGGAAGTCGTTAAAAAGACCCCTTACAATGTGTCAGCTGACCTTCTTGCTTCAATTAAGTATATTTGTATTATATACTTTGATTTTCAGAAATTTAAATACTATATTGCGTAGCTTTATAACCATCTAACTCTCACCTCTAATTGAATCGAAAACGGTTCAGGTGTTATATAAAAAAAATAAAAAATTGTTAGTATGGAAAAATGACTTTTCTCGATTTCGTCCATTCAAAACGGCAATTTCATACTTTAACCCCTAATATTTCTCCGAGTTCAAAGAAAGTGTAAGAAGTAACCTTTTAGAAGCCTATTCAAATAAAATTTAAGCCCGATCGAAATCCATTAGTTTAGCTCACTAAAAGTCCACTATGATTCTGGGACTTAGCGAACTTAATCCTGAACCATCTCTAAAATGGGATGAAAACATAGTTGACGATGACTGAGACAGAATGATGTCTTAATCCCTTACTAAGATTTCCGGGGGACGCATATGGCTAAGCGAATACAAAGACAAAGGTATAATGATCCTATTTTATTAGGTAGGTACTTCCTTTTAGAGGGTAATTCTACTGGTCATATACAACAACTTTTACTAAGGGATTGGCCCTCTCGAAATAACAGACTAAAAATTATATTTATTGAAGATGAAGGACGAAGATGACTTACAACATGTGACCTTAGAACATGTAGATAATAATATGTATGTCACCGTGAAATTGTGAGCTAGGCTAGTTTACAATACAACGCGTAGGTATGATTATAAAGTGACACAATATACTATACGAGTAGCATGACATATGCACGGATTATAAAAAAATAATACATAAAAATGTTATTGTAGTACCTACCCAAAACATGTAGTTGAATTTAGAGCTTTTATATTATCTTTATAGGACGTTCATATTACAAATTAGTTTGTAGTTTTATTTAGAGTACAAAGACTTGAGGCCGAAAACATTACTTATGTTTTTTATATGATTCAGAATTTAGCTAGCCTGTAAAATATGAAGTTTTAGATCTGTTCAAGTCGAATACTCTCTAACAAGAACAACTGGTTTAATAGCGGAAACCTCGACTTAACTTTATTGCAGAGATATAACGTGTACAGCAACTAACATTTTAGTGCTTCCAACAAATAGATACAATCAATTGTAAACAATTACATAGGTACTGCAATGCATACCATTGCAGTCATTTGCAGTATGTAAATGTCAGGCATTGTACCCATCTGGACCCAAATAAACTATTCAACTAGCAGGTAAGTCGTGTTTTGCAAACAATCTTCTTATGTAGTATTACAGGCTACATTTCCTCAGATTTTGACTGAACTTCTTTCATTCCGTTTCCCATTTTTCAACTAAAGATCTTGGTGCAGGTCTAGAGACTCGCATAATACATTACGCATTCATATGTTGCATTTCGCAAGCTACAAGCATAATGAGTATGTCAGGTTAAACTAAACTCTATGAAACCTCATAATTACACAGCGGGCCTTAATTATAATTTGTGACCCTAGACAACATGAGAGTATATATTTATGTTTGAAATATTAATTTTGTAATTATGGATATTTAGCCCTCAAGGCTGGAAATCAGCACCATCTAGGATTCAAATGCTTTTATAATATTACGACGATTGCGACGAGCTAAGTCGTACATTAACTGAATCATAATTTCTTAGATACTCGTAATTCGAAAGTGATAATAATGTTAGACAAAATGATTCATTCGATTCCTTAATTAGTCTTCTTGTGGCAGTTAAAGCATTCCGTTCGGGATTTGTTTTAGACTTTAACGTCTTTAACGTTATTTTAAAGGATTCTTATCGTCTGTTGTCCTATGCCATTCTTGACCGTCTTATGATCCTTTGCAATCAGTTCAAAGTTGATTCAGGTTATATGGTTGTTATTTTTTGTTTAAATAGTTTGTAGCTTATATTGTGTACCTTAGGACATCTAAGGGAATTTTAAACCGATAATGTGTAATCGTTATTGTTCAAAGTCCCAAAAGATATGCATATTTATACTCGTACATAATAATATGTAAGTAGGTATCTAAGCACCGAATTGAGAGACAATCTCCTATTTTTCAGTTAATAATGGGGAAATTTAAATGAAAAAGTGACATTGACGTCGCGTCCAACCATGCTTTAATGGCGTAAGAGCTTTGAGATTATTATGCTGTTAAAAGTTAGAGCAGCCAGTGGCTTTGTTTAAAAAACTGCCTTTTTCAAAGGAGATCTTAATCCACGCTGAACAAAAGGCGAATCTAGAAACAAATCCACACTATCTAGGCATCATAAGCGGTTCATATTGAAAAGTATATTAGGCCATAATCATTTAGATACATCTATTTATAGGAACCTACAGCAGTTCTCAGTGTTACTAGCTCTGATATACAATGTACATATTGTTATTCTTTTAGCGTGGTTTAGTAATATTTTTAATGCATTAAATAGCACAAATAATGATAATTAATGTATTTATAATATGTAAGGTACCTATAATAGCCATGCAAATAAAGGTGGCGTTGGGTTTCTGGTAAATTAGTCACTTTATGACAACGTTGTGGAAGTGTCCAGTGTGTCGAACAGGGTAGCGTACCTTTGTAGTGACCACCGACTGCACTCAAAACATTACACCGCTCGCGCATCCATCGATCGGTCTAGCGGCCGTTTGTAAAACAGTGCGAATCTACCTGCGACGGCGAATGCACGCTCAAATTCCTTCCGCGCTTACTCACGTAATACTCGTACCTACGTTAAAAAGTGATACACATTAATTTCGTGACTTCCTTTATTATAAGTGTAAAGTATTGTGGAAAGTAATAAACTGTTTTAATAGCAACGTAACGGTAATTTTTGATTTTAATCCTAGAAACCGTTATGACTTTGCTATATCTGGTGACCCCGACGTGATCTGAACACGCAACCTTCTGATTGTTAAGCTCACCGAGAGGTATAGCCTCAAGGTGGTGCAAGCGTACGCACCAACCTCAAAACACTCGGACGAAGAGGTGGAGGATATGTTTAATGACATATCAAAGGCCCTCCATTTCACCACTAAGACTCACTACAGCGTTGTTATGGGGGACTTCAACGCTAAAGTAGGAGTACAGAATTGCAACGAATCGGTAGAAGGATCCCATAGATTTGGATGCAGAAACCATAGGGGTTTTGCTTGTCAACTTCCTCGAACGGGAGGGGCTCTTCTTGATGAACTCCTTCTTCAAGAAACAGCCCCAAAGGAAGTGGACGTGGCAAAGCCCCGACACTATGACGAAAAATGAGATTGACTTCATCATGACCAACAAGAAGCATATATTCAGAGACGTCTCCGTGATTAACAGGTTTAATACCGGAAGCGATCACCGACTCGTTCGAGGCTCTCTGAATATCGATTTTAAGGCTGAACGTGTCCGTCTGATGAAGTCAAGGCTCCGACCTACTTTGCTTCAAACCATGATAGGATCTGAAACGTTCCAGTCAAACCTGGAAAACCGACTCGCTGCCGTGGAAACCACAACAGACGTAAACCAGAACCTCGAAAATGTGGTTCGGATTTTCAGGGAAGAAGGTACGAGATTTTGTGAAATGCAGCGTAAGGGCAGAAAGTCAAAGCTTTCGGAAGGGACTTTAGGGCAAAGGAACGACGTGAAAACTCACCCGTCACTTCGCCAGGAAAGCGCACTCTAAACCGAGAGATCAGTAAGCTCGTACGACACGACTTCCGATGTTCCAATACTCTTTCAATTGAAAGAGCGATCGAGCAAAATCGGGTGTCGAAAGTGTTTGTACAATCTCTTGGAAGAAGCCACCTGACGAAACTGATCACAGCAAGTGAAGAAGTCGTCGCTTCGAAGTCAGCAGTCCTTTCCGAAGTGCAACGCTTCTGTGGCCGGTTATACGCTTCGCATGCATCTCGACCTGATCCCGAAAATGTGAACCCTAGAGCCGCGTTAACACGCCACTACACTCAAGACCTGCCAGAAGTCAGCATTGATGAAATCGAGATGGCTCTTAAACAGCTGAAAAATAGAAAAACCCCTGGAGAGGATGGCGTTACAACATAGTTGCTAAAGGCTGGAGGTAAACCCGTACTAAGGGAGCTTCAAAAGCTTTTTAACGCTGTCCTGTTTGAAGGGAGAACTCCGGAGGCGTGGAGTAGGAGTGTAGTCGTCCTGTTCTTCAAAAAAGAAGATAAGACCCTGCTGAAGGACTATCGACCCATTTATCTTCTAAGCCACGTCTATCGACGAATTTCAACCACCGGAACAGGCTGAATTTCGGAGCGGATACGGCACCATAGACCACATCCACACAGTGCGGCAGATTATACAAAAGACCGAAGAGTATAATCAGCCCTTGTGTCTTGCATTCGTGGACTATGAGAAAGCTTTCGACTCGATAGAGGTTTGGTCCGTTTTGGAGTCCCTGCAGCGTTGCCAAGTAGATTGGCGGTACGTCCAAGTGATGAGATATCTCTACGAAGTCGCCTCAATGTCCGTCCAAGTACAGAATCAGCAAACAAAACCTATACCGTTGCATCGATGAGTGAGACAAGGGGACGTCATTTCCCCGAAATTGTTCACAAATGCAATGGAGGATATATGTTCAAGACGCTGCAATGGAAAGGACGAGGCATCAATATCAATGGCGAATATATCTCTCACTTGCGATTTGCAGACGATATCGTCATTATGGCAGAAACGCTGCAGGACCTACAACAGGTGCTGAATGACCTGGCTGACTCTTCTGTACGCATCGGCTTGCGGATGAACCTGGATAAAACCATGGTTATGTTCAATGAACACGTACTACCGCAACCGATTGCGATCCATGGTGCCGTCCTCGAAGTTGTTCAGAAATACGTGTACCTTGAGCAGACACTGCAGTTAGGTAGAAACAACTTTGAGGATGAGGTGAACAGAAGAATTCAGTTGGGTTGGGCAACATTTGGCAAACTACGTCGAGTCTTCTCATCGTCGATCCCACAATGCCTCAAGACGAAAGTCTTCAATCAGTGCGTCCTACCCGTCATGACCGAAACGTGGCCACTGACGGTACGGCTAGTCTACAATTTTAAAGTCGCTCAGCGGGCTATAGAAAGAGCTATGCTCGGAGTATCTTTTAGGGATAAAATCAGAAATGAGGTGATCCGGCAGAGAACTAAAGTTACCGACATAGCCCATCGGATTAGCAAGCTGAAGTGGCAGTGGGCTGGCCATATTAGCCGCAGAACCAATAACTGCTGGGGTAAACGAGTTCTTGAGTGGAGACCGCGTCTCGGCAAACGTACTGTAGGACGGCCTCAGGCCAGGTGGAGTGATGATTTTCGCAAGGTGGCTGGCAGGAGCTGGATGTGAGAAGCCGAGAATCGACCTAAGTGGCGTGTAATTGGAGAGGCCTATGTCCAGCAGTGGACTGCGATAGGCTGATGATGTGATGATTTGTGATGTGATGTGATGTATTTACTGTAACAAAATCTAGTTTAGTTTTAAATTATACTAACATATAGTTAGTTGCCTGGAAGACTGACAGATATTCATCTTTTAATCACTATCTAGAAGACAGTTTCAAGGATAAGTAACGTTGGATTTTACGAAGCCGAATAACGATTTTGCACTCCGATAACTAATAATAGGTATTGATTATGATTTTTTAAGCCCACTCGTTTCACGGGTTATTAGCTTTTACATGATTATTTTGCTATCGAAGGCCGCATCAGATAGTAGAACAACAAATACGATAAGTGTCGGACGGATGATCCCAGATTAGCCGTTGTCCCAGGTGACAGCCGGCTCCAACAAAGTGTGTGGCGCAAAACTATACGATACTGAAATTAATTCTCAGAAAGAAAGTTGCTTCAAATTTATGATCCAACAACTTATTAAAATTAAAATTAATGTTTAAGTAAGTGCTCCTATTTTTGTAGAGATTTCTTAAAAAAAATTAGCTGGAACAAATATCTTTTGAGCTCGAATACCTGGAGAACCACTTATAGTGATATACTGACTGTCTTTAGCTAAAGTTGATATTTCTAAAAATTACTAGAAAATATAATTTTCGTTTAACTAGTTAAATTCTTGTTTCAAGTATGGTACATGCTGCTTTATATTTTTAGACGATGTTTTGATTTACGTGGTTGAATTCAATATTCGCCAACATCATAGTTTAATTAACATAAAATTAGGTAGATCTACTTAAAGTTGAAGTTACGCTAGGTTAGAGAGAAAATAATGGGTGGGTGTGTTACGAAATATTTATTTTAAGTAAATTTTGGTAACTAGTAAGTAGGTAATAGCTTATAACATTTTCAATAACTAAGTGCGTACCTATAGAGTAAATACATAATATCACCAGTGAACATCGCAAAAATGTTTTGATTCCATAATGAAATTAAATATGATTGAAAAAAATATTGTGTGACTATTTAATTAATAAACTATCTTTAGTGTGAAATCTTGGTGATGTTGCTAAGCATCGTCTATACTTTAGGTTAAGTCCTGTCAAGTTAAAAACAAAAAAAAATTTACGACAAAAAGTAAGGAAAAAAAACACTAAATTTGAGTAGGTGAAATCACTGAAAATTATTTGCGTCAAGTCCAAATTGGTGGATTACTTTTCGTAGGTTTCTTTTTATATATTTGCTTTGAATTTGAATGGGGCTAAAATCATAAAAAGTTATGCGTATCATACGAAAAAAGTCGATTTAAGAACCTCCGCTTTATTTTGACGGTTGAAAATGGGACTTATTTTGTTCAGGGCATGAGGATCACTGTTAGTAAAATAACGAAGTAAACAGGTTAATTAATGGATCAGTGCTGTAAAATTATTTGTAAAACGTTTTTGGGATACGGACAAATTCCTTTCATTTCAATAATTAATTTCTGCCGAAATTTATTCCGTCATTTTTCGTTTTTTGTCATACCAAAAAATTAATGCTGGCTTGAAATAATTTGATTAACTCTGAAAATCTTTCAATAATTGCTTATATTTATACCATTAGAGCGATCAAAATTATCATACTTGAATAGCAAATTCTTCTCAAGTGACGCCTACCTCTCTGTTCTGTGATCATATGATCATAGAACAAATAAGTAGACGTGTAAAAGCGCCTTCTGGGGCCTTAAAACTGATTTTACTGATTTTTATGATCAATTAAAGTTTTGTTTATGATAATAAAATACCTTCCTCTCAGAAGTGATTCTACTGATAAAATTGATCAACTTTTAGTATGTAACTTGTAAACGCGACTGAATGTGCCTTCAATCAAATAATATTTATAATAGTTGTTGTATAAATATGACATTTCACATACGCATCTTAATAACCAGTATTACATCAAAAATAAATTATGTTACATTATATTTAAGCAGACTTAAAAAAATATTTTTTAAGAGGATTATCTCGGACTTATTGATGATAATAATTAGTTTAGTTACTGAATGTCTCAACTCGATGACAGTGTCATTAGTTTATCTAAACACGTATTTTTTGGAGTTATTTATTTCATCTATACTTAATATTATAAAGCTGAAGAGTTTGTTTGTTTGTTTGTTTGAACGTGCTAATCTCAAGAAGTACTGGTTCGATTTGAAAAATTCTTTTTGTGTTGGATAGTCCATTTATCGAGGAAGGCTTTAGGCTATATAACATCACGCTGCGACCAATAGGAGCGAAGCAGCAGTGAAAAATGTTGCGAAAACGGGTCATATCATTTGACGCGGACGAAGTCGCGGGCAACAGCTAGTTCTAATATAAAGTAATCATGCTGTTGACTGATTTTGCTGGTTATCTTAGTACTTGTATGTTAACAGAATAGATGAATACTATGCATGGGAAGTCCTTACTTTGATATTATCAAAAATGTGTTTTCCATTCTAAGCTCAATATTAGTATTTTTAACAATGATGATATGAGTATTTTTTTTCATTCGCCATTGTATTGTGGCAGCAATGGCAACAAATAAGCTTAAAAATAGGATAGGAGAATGTCCAACAGTGGGACTGAAATTGGCTTAATAGTGAAGATGAAGATGTGTCACATGCAATATAACTACCTAATATAAAATAATATTTTAAGTAGGTACTTAATTCCGTTACTAATAACAATAGGAATTGACAGTTCCGGGTTCGATCCCGGCTTTTGTCGCAAACACAAAAGTCGTACCTAAAAACAAGTCACGTCATTACCTACTATAAGTAGTCATTAAAATATAGCTCGATTAGAATGACACCTGTCAAACTGAGGAGTCTAGTGCTGGGCTGGGACTGACTCGACTGATCTAACGGAAAAAAACCAGATAAGGCGAATAAAACAACACAAAAATTAGGTAAATAAAGAATTAACATTGAGTAAGTATCGTGATTATCATCAGAATTACTTAAACAATCATGAACCTCAACTGTAAATTCGTCATCGCATATTGATTTTAGTAAATATGAATTTATTTCGTAAATAAATATATATTGAAATTTGATGTTCTTGGCATTTACTTACAATTTCTTATTTATATATTTGTAACATGTGTATTACATTACTTCGATTCTGAATTATCATAATAGTCGGTTAATTTCGATTTCTACATTTTAGCTCATCACTAGTAATTGTGAATAATCACATAACCTTGTTTTTTAAAACATAACGTCTTTTAAAGTTAATTTTAATATTAGGGACTGGATTATTATGAAGTTTTTGACTTTTAATTATTATTTTATATAATAATTTTAATTAAAATGTCCAGCAGTATATAAAAACATATTTCATACCAGATCCCAATAACTTTTCGTGGCCAATGTGTATCACTTGTATGACGATGGTACCTACAAAGTTACGTCGTCGTCTCTTTCAGTGACAACTGTCATTCTAATCAAGCTATATTTAAGCGGGTTTGAAAACTCAACTCTGACACCAGACTATCTTCAAAGGAATTGGAGTCATACCATAAGAGGAAGATTGAAAAGTACGAAAAATAGGTCATGCGAAGCGAAGTTATACTGCAAGATATAAATTTCACCGAATGCATCTTTCCGGTATTTTCCGGCTAAAGTGTGCACATGCGGCGGATCCGGAACATCTGGTGGAACACGCCGTGAATATTTCCTCAACCGTGATCATTGGTATTCCAACAACAACGGCGAGTTATCAGTAACATTGAAAAGCGAATTAACATGAGCACCGCGGTGCAGTCACGGCCGTAGCCAATCGATCGGAGTTACGAGAACGCCTGTTTGTTGATGCCGTCATCAAAGGAAATGTTTCGTTTCACATGTTCAAATCAAACCACATAATTGCCAACGTCGCGTTTCTATCGGAGAAATTGGGCAGGCACGCAGGTAATTGAAAATATTTAACAAAGAAATAAAAATAAAAAACCCAGGAAAAGGTTCTCATAATCCCCGGTTCAAAAAAGTTAAGTAGTAAACTGAATTTCATTTAAAAGTGACATACGCTGAAACAGCTACATGGGAGTTTTTACTTAATCTTAAAACTTATTACCAAATAAAATAATAGGTAAGTAATGTACGTATATAATCGAAGAAAAAAACCGTTCTTAATTCGACGCGTAGGTACGTATGTTTATATCTTACTAATATTAAAAATGTGACTCACAGTCACGCTAAAACTAATGCACAGATCTGAATGAAATTTGGCAGGAAGGTAGTATATGACCAGGAATAGCATGTAGGCTACTTTAAATCCCGAAAAAATGAACGGTTCCCGTGGAGTGGCAGTGTTTTTTTTTATAGATAAAGGTACCAACATGATTTTTTGTGCAGTGGTTGTCTATCGGGGTCAAAAACTAAATTGGATCACTTTTTATCTTTAAACAGTTCCCGTTGTTGTTTAATAGAAAATACGCCAAGGTAATCCCATTTAAAATCAAATTTACAGGCCCCTAGGCAAGAAAAATGGTTTGAGGCCCTATATGACTGCGATTCGTACAAAATAAAATTTACCAACGAAAAGTATGTAAAGCAAGCCATCAATTTTGAGTCACCGCAACAATCATCATGCGCATGCGCCTACTTAATATTGTAAAATGTAATGTGTCCTGATTTGGCAAACTGTTTTTTCCACATGTCATACAGCCTCATTACCGTTTGTTCAGTAATCTAGGAAATTGAATTTTAACGTACGTCATTAAATTTGCATTTGCATTTTCGACACGGACCACCCGCCGTGGTCAGAATCGCCTGAACAGCCATTATAGTGCTAATGCCGAATACTGTTGCACAAAATTTAATGCATTTAGATTGGAAATCTTATGGTTATAACGATACATTAGTTTTATTTAGTAGTCTGTTAGTCACTAACTAGCCAAATCACAATACATTTGTTTGGCATAGGTACGTCCGATATTGAGGTTGAGGTAGAGCTAAAAAAACAATAGTATATTTTATTCTTAACTAAAAAAGGAATGTTCAAATTAATAGCCTATGAATGCTTAATGCTGCTAATAATTATCTTCAATTCTCCCGTTAAAAGTTAAATTTTTACTTTATGTGTGGATAACAATTTAATCTATAGTAATTATAAAGCTGAAGAGTTTGTTTGTTTGAACGCCCTAATCTCAGGAAGTACTGATTCGAATTGTAAGTAAAGTAAAGTAACAGCCTATAATCATCCCACTGCAGGGAAAAGGCCTCTATCATTGAATTCATGTTACCACAGCAATGATGGGTACTGGCTTAATCACCACGCTTGCCAAATGCGGGTTGGTGATCACAAACCCGAGCAACGTTCGAAAAATCCAAACTTTTTTTGTTGCCCAACCGGTTCGATTCCCAACCTGGGACCCCGAGATCATGGCCCGGTATTTAAACCACTAGACCAACGGGGCGTTTGAAATAATACTTTTGTGTTGTATAGTCCGTTTATCGAGGAAGGTTAAAGGCTATATAACATCACGCTGTGACCAATAAGAGCGAAGCATCAGTGAAAAGTGTTGCAAAAATATTCGCGATCTTTATAACAGAAATTGACGCGGACGAAGTCGCGGGCAACTAGATTAAAATATTTAAAACATTCCACGTCCGCAGATACAACTAGGCACTTTTGGTTCGTATGTAGGCATTTCATATTTCTATTGCTGGCCTAGTTCACCCACCCTTGTCTTCGCTTGTCTTGCACAGTGCTAAAACTCTACTAAAACTAAATTTCCTCTACCCAAAGGTAGTCTGGTGGAGATCACTTAAAGCGATATGGCCGCCTTATTGTACATTTTCTCTTCTTTGTAATTTTTTTGTTTTCTTGTGTTTTGTGCAATAAATGTTTTATGTTATCAATCAATAATGCAATCAATCACCCTAATATACCCTACTTATTTTTCATTACAGCGTTTTTCTATACATATGCAATATGTCTTGATGAAACATTTCGCCATGTTCATCTGATACTGCTCTAAGACTAGACAGGAAAAAATCCGAATGAGAATCCCAGAAATGAATTTTTAGGGAACAGGTTGCATTTTAGGGCTTTGTATGAAGAAAGAAGTTCGAGGATGATTTCGCGGTAGTTCTCTCTGTTTTGTTTTCAAGAAAATTATGTCATAGTTTG
Source organism: Anania crocealis (assembly GCA_949315895.1). Classification (NCBI taxonomy): domain Eukaryota; kingdom Metazoa; phylum Arthropoda; class Insecta; order Lepidoptera; family Crambidae; genus Anania; species Anania crocealis. Next base: position 13,493,361 of record OX438881.1, read on the forward strand.
TCGTGGTCATGCAGAAATAACAATCGTTCTCATGGTTTTGAGGTACACGCCAAATCATTGGTTTTGCGAATGGCATGGTCTTATGACTTCCTCCGAGCCAACCTGTTAAAGTTTTTGAGCAACTGTTACAACATGTCTTCGGGGGCCAATTTTGGTATCTTTCATCAACCGGAAATCCAAAGTATTGCTGATATGCACTTTTAACTAAATTGGACAATATGTTCCGTTGAGATTCTATAGTTCTAATTCGGCATATACGAGTATGTAGCAGAAAATGTCTGGGGAGTTTATACAACTTCTTGGCATATTGTACCTAAACAAAGATGTTACTTCAGAACAGTATTCTAGTTGCGTGATTTTATTTTGCTTTTATAGATGAAAAAATAAACAAGGACAACATGTTATACGTATGCTATACCTACCCACGTTTGAATAAAATTTAAAACTTACCAAAAAATTGTTAGCAAGCAACAATTACGACTCAAATTTTTAATGTACCTTCTGAGCGCAACGGTGGCACATCGAGATTTGCGTAGGCATAATCGTGCTAAAACCACATTAGCCAATATCTTTCTCTCTTTTTCTATCAGCACGACCGTTTTTCATGAGTACTGAGACGACCAACTGAATAGAGCAGCGTAAATGCAACGACGTTAGACAAAAAACACGTAATAATGAGAAATTAAAAAAAAGCAATTTAAAAAATATCTATATGTGATAGAAAAAAATGGAAAACAAACGTCGATAAAGCATATTAAGCTCTTCATATTTATCATATTTTTATTTTAAGGAGGATTTCGTTGCAGACCAGTGTAATAAAAGTAAGTAAGTACCTCTCTACCTGTAACCATGAATTTGTAACAAAGATCAAAACCTGGGTTATTGCTATGTGTTTTATTGCTTTTCTTGAAGTTCAGGCAGAAATTTCTTTGGAACTTTATTTGCCGTTTTATTTTCATTTATTTGATTGCTAAAGTGAGCAAAGGCTATATAAGTTTAAAAAATGCAACAATTATTTTAATATTAAAACTAACTACAAAAAAATGTTTTAACAGCTACGAGTAGTTTGATTACCTGGGAAATCTAAAAGCAATCATGATTTTACGTACAGCGCAGCGAATTCATATTTTAAAACGAATGTTTTGTTGTAATAATTTACTCTTGACATGACTTACTGCGTTGTTTATAATCTTTGATTCTTATAGATTACAGATTTATTGCAGGTTGTCCGGTGTACGTGAGTGGGTTGAATTTATTTATACGAAGTATGTAACAAAATAATGTTCTTAATTAGTTAAAAATAACAAACTGCTGGCGGAGTAAGAAACTGTACTGTGTTTCTTGTTATAAAGATATGGGCAATCCTGCTAACTTCCAAATTCAACTAGTTTATCCGTAGTCTAAAAGTTATTAATTATTTAATTATTCATTAACTACAATGTAGTAATAGTAATTACAACTTAAGATTAGTGAAAGGTCTAAGGTTACTTATAGGTATCGTTAGGTTTTTAATTTGTTTGGGCTAGTTTAATTCGAGAAAGGTACTTCAACAATTATTATCAAATGCACTTTTATACTATACTTTCGACACCGACTCTAACGGTTATATATTTTTTTAATTTAAGTCATTTTAGGCAAAGTGGCTCTAAATAACAGCACTAAATTTGGTTCTTGAATGCGAAGTAAAGCCTGTTAATTAGTGACATGAAAGGCTTTTGGCTTTTAATTGGAATTTCTAATGAATGTTCTTTTCAATACCGAAAATCTCGTTTTGATTAACCACTAATTCTTCTATGACATCCCCTGGCGTTTTTCTCGGTAGATCTTTCGAGAGTAGAGTTTCGCGACACCTAACTACGAACAAAACATCTGCCATACACCTAAATTAACTATTTGATCAATTAGTTTCTGTTACTTACAAATAACAAAGACTTATTTACACTACTAAATAAAGTTACATAAGTACATTTTAAGAGAATGCAAATATAATTTCAAAATATGTAGTCAGCATACAATTTCTTGAGAATTATTTACGATAAATGTGGAAATTAAGTCAATGATCGTTTATAATTGGCTTTAATATAACTTTCAATAACTTTTATGCTATAGTAAATATTGTAACATCATTTACTTTCTATTTGTAATAAGTTATAAGTATTTTTTGAAACAAATTAGATAGCAATGATTTAAAATGTTTTCAGACAGAAAGTAATGCCTTACAGTTAGATTTCGACGTAATACCTCGTGATATGATAATGAATACTGCTAATACCTAGATTGATCAGTTTGACATTCACCAGGAATTACTGTCAAGGAAACGTTAAGTACAGTTTCGGATACACTAAGTAGATAAGAGATTTCGTCTTTTATTAATTCAAAGTGGGGTTACTTAAACACAGTAATTAGCATAAGTTTTGAGTTGCTGATAGTTGTAATGAAAATTGGCACACCGCCCGAAAGAAATTCAATACAACGTGCAACGGAGCGCTGACACGGCAAAGTTTGTAGGTACCTAATCGAGAGAACAGCGGCCGTACAATCTGCTAGCGTGCGGGATTGAAGCCGGAGGGTTCGAGTCTCAAAACACTAGAGAACTCGCCACCTTGCCGTCTGGAAAAAGTTTTGAAGGTTGAACTTAACTCTGCTAATCAAGCTGTAAGTGCTCTGCAGTATTTAGCCCGCTTGTTAGAGTTTAGCATTAGGTTATAAAAGAATGCGTATGCATTTATGCACTTTGATTTTGTCCTTGGTTAAAAAATCATATTTGGCTCTTTTAAAACAGCACGGCAGCGCAATCTATATTTAAAAATCGGTTATCTGTAAAGTCGGTTTACTGACGATAGTTGAACGTGACAAACGTCATAAGAAAATACTGATGGTATGGTTGCATTTTTCAAAAGTTTTATTTTATTTTATTTGTTTGATAGATATTTTGTATGGATATAGAGAAGGAGGTAAATGGAAATCACACTTGAATTGATCAAGTTACATTTATTTGTACGCATAAATACAATTATGTAAATTTTTGTGAAATGTCAAACATGTAAATGTATTATGGTATAGCAGCTGTCCACGCGGATGCATCGCTCACGCGGAGGCCGATTGTGCCTCTTTGTCGCTCGTTCCGCGCTCTCGCTTGCATGGAACGCCTCAGAGCGAGGTAACGTCGCATGAGTTATGTTTTTTCGTGCGTGCAGCCGGCTCCATCGAATTATAAGACGTTGTCACGTCAAAAACCTTGAATATACCACGCAAATCTATATGTACTAAATAAAATAAAAAATAAAATAAAATTATAAAGCTGAAGGTTTGTTTGTTTGTTTGTTTGTTTAAACGCGCTAATCTCAGGAAGTACTGGTTCGAATTGAAAATTCTTTTTGTGTTGGATAGTCCATTTATCGAGGAAGGCTTAAGGCTATATAACATCACGCTGCGATCAATAGGAGCGAAGCATCAGTGAAAAATGTTGCAAAAGTAATCGCGATCTTAATAACAGAAATTGACGCGTTCGAAGTCGCGGGCAACAGCTAGTAATTAATAAGTCAAGACTGTTGTATGTATTTAAAAAGTTGTTTGGAATTGTTGTAGGGTTGTAGATAAATATTGACTTTGGCAATATTCTTTATTAATACCAGCAATAAGGGTATAATATTAGGGGTTAAAGTATGAAATTGCCGTTTTGTATGGACGAAATCGTGAAAAGTCATTTTTCCATACTAACAATTTTTTTGTTTTTTTAAAAACGCCTGAACCGTTTTCGATGCAATTAAAGGTGAACGTTAGATGGTTATAAAGCTACGCATTATGGTATTTAAATTTCTGAAAATCGAAGTATTTATTACAAATATACTTAATTGAAGCAAGAAGGTCAGCTGACACATTGTAAGGGGTCTTTTCAACGACTACCCTTGAAGTAATAGGCACTAGTATTGCATTTTTTTTTAGTTAAAAGTTACTTTATTTAGTTTTTGATAGTACAATACAAAAATAATTACGCAATAATACGACTATACTTAAGAGCTATAATAAAAATAAAAAGTGGGAAAATAATCGGCAATTTCATACTTTAACCCCTATTATTCAAACTATACTTTATTTGTTTTACGAAGAAAACTTCCCACGCGGTGCTTTATAATTTCGATTGAATTTGAAAATAACATTTCTCCGGTACGGAATGGCTCTCGGCATACGGTTTGGAAAATTGCATTCATTGCAGTAGAGAGTGTTTTAGCTCGCCGTCGTATATCTGTCGTACATAGGATATATATCGAAAGACATCTCACGAAATGAAAAGATCGCATTGCTTTTGGTTTATGTTCTAATAAACACCATGTCTCATGTGCTTGTTAGCGAAGAATAAGCAAAACAACTAAGTCAGACACATTGTCTGACTTCGTAATAGTATGATTAAATTAACTACTTATGATGTGATACAGTTCATATTTGCATTAAAGGATATATTTGATCGTCTGATCAAATGTTGATTATTTTGAGAATATTTCTGCGAATGGATATTTCAAACATATAGTAATAATTTATTGAAGGTTAATAATCAATTTGAAATTAATCAAATACGCTTACAATCCCAATCATCGAAATATATAAAGATAAATAGATAGCATGAATGGTTTTATTTATGGAAGATAAGATGGTACTATTAAGATGTATGCATCACCGCTGCTTAAAGTGGACTGCGTGGGCGAGTCAATTAAGTTTTACTAGTTCCGGTTAGCGGAAATAAGCTTTAAACTTCGACGAAGTTTAGTTTGTAAACACAACAAACCACATTCGGAATGTGGCTCTGGGAGATTTTAATGGGCCAAGGGCTTAACCCCGTTATATCAGTTGCCAGACTAAGGTGCTCATGAACGTGTGATAAGGTCCACTTAACTAATGGCTATGACGCTCTACATTCGAAAAATTCAAAACACAAAACGTGAGTGTCTTTTAAAATGAAAACATGAACCTGCTTTATAAATGTTACATGAATTTATTCATTGAAGGCTTTTCTATCAAATTTGCCATTATGAATTCTGTCCACATTTCGTTAACGATTACGTGCACCGCCTGAGTTTTATTTTCATAGGTCTTATGGCGTTTAATCTGGGCTGTGCGATTGTGTACGTTTAACTAAATATACTTCCACTAAGATAGATAAAGTGTTGACAAATGATTTGACCTGCAACAAAATACAATTGTTTTCAACGAGTTTCGATGAGACGCTCACATCACTGTATCTATTGTTGGTGTCCAAGTACAAAATGTAGTCTTGCTTTAAATACGAGTATGTAGGCAGGTGATATTTAAATGATGATGCATTGGCTTTGTGACATAATTCACAAATCATTCAAAAAGACCATTCCTTTAGTGGCAAAAATCCGGATTAGTTTTAGTATTTTTTTTAATTAGTTGCTTGTTTTTAACTAGTTAGGTCATAGTTTACTTCTACTAAATCTATGGCAATCTTACGTTTTAACAGATCGTAAAAAAAAGGATGTCATTTGATTGAGGATGACGTCTACCCAAATCCGAAACAATATACCCTGTCTGATCACATTGGTACAGGAAACTTGGTTATAACTTCGAAATAAAAAATCTTATCGACTATTGTACCGGGCGTGGTGCAGACAAATCCGCGTAGTGGCTGGCCGATGGTTCAACACACAGGTTTAACATCAAATCTACATAAATGTCATCATATTGAACACTAATCGTTTAATGTACGAGTATGTACATGTGACTGTCTAGGTAAGCATCAAGCATTGATGTAGTATAAAAAACTAGATTTAATTATTTGTTTGTTATTAAGGATTACCAACAGATTATACAGCTGCACTGATATGGCGAAAGGCGGCGTGCAGTAAGTTGAAATGTCGTATAGCCGTCTTCTTCCCTATCAGGCAGGTAAAATTTTAACCACCTTCCAAATTTTAATACAACAATCTACGAGACAACAAAACAAATGACGTGTTTTTTCTTTTAGTATAGCCCAGTACAAAAATGACAAGATAAAGCACTTAGAAATTGTCCGCCAGAAATCTAAAAATTTTGATACGGTCTCCTCACAACACTTTTTTTTCGCGGTTCGCATATCCTTCATTCATTAGGATACTATTCATAAATTGTTGATTTTCCCTTTATACCTTCACAGGCTTAGGAGTTTAGGACCGTAAAAATGGAAAACGATGTTGCGAAAAATATTTTCGGGTGACAATTTGACCTACATTTTTTTACTTCATAGATGGACTCTAAATACGATACTGACGGTGATGAAAAAGTCATTTTGTATAATCATATACATAATACAAAAATGTATCTAGTATTAGAAGGTAACCAGTGTAATAACTACTTACAGGTAAGCAAACACAGCATGCACATAAAACAAAAAATAAGTAGATACACCATAAATACGATCCACTTAAAACAAACCATATTTATACAACACAGCCAGAAATGAAGTCTACCTACAAGTTACATTAAACTAAATAAATACTAGACTGCTAACCCAACAATCGCTTTATTATATATTTTTTTAACAAAATTAAATTATATGGGTTGGTAAAAATACAGCATTTCTATTACAAAAGACATGCATAAGGGCAATCTGTAGGGCTGGGCCAATCGAAAGCTGTCGGCACTTGTTTAGGAAATTAAGGTTACTTACACTGACAGGGCTTTACATTTTGGAAGCCGGAACTTTTGTCCGCAGTTAACCAAAGTTTAAAAAAAAAATTGTCGTCTACTCAAGACTGCGCCAGAGAGACTTCCGTCTTCTGACTCAGTCTAGCTCTAGCGCATTTTTCAGAAAAAAATATTAGGATTTACAATAATATTCCAATAAACATAAGACAGCTCCCTATATACTGCCCAATTTATTAAATGTCTACGCAACTGGCTTATTGATCATTGCTATTATTCTTTAAGTGAATTTTTGACATGAAATGAATCTTAATATAATTGGACATTTTAATTTAGGTGACATTTAATAATTTATTTAAGTCATTTATATAAAAGGAGACATTCTATTAGTATCCATGACAATAAAAAAAATTGTGACTAATTTTGTAATTTTGTAATTATGTAATTTCTTTGTTTTCTTTTGCATGCCACAAGTTGGCGAAACATGTGATTCTTTTTCAAATTATAACTTATTATTATGTACCATGTTTTTAGCGAAATAAATGATTTGAGTTTGAGTTTGAGTTTGATGCTTCAGTATGGCTTTACGGTATTTTATTAGAGAGTCAGCGCATTTTTGTAACAATCTGGATAATTAATTACCTTTTTTCTGCGATAGACCTCAACAGATTGTATAAAGCTTTTGTTTTTTAATTTTAAAAGCAATAATTTGTGTATTTGTTAACGTTAAATTTGCACAACGACAGAGGTAATTAATTTTTCATACATATTATATCTAGTATTTAGGACTAACCAATGCAGACCAATTGATAATTCAACAATACAACATCATCGACATAATTAAAAACTGCATTTATTACTACGCTCAACTGGACAAAAATGTCCAATGTTAATAGGGATCAAATAATGGTTATTAAGCACCTCTCACTGGAACGTACAAAATGGTTTGTCAGTTAATTTTCCGCTAAATATTTCTTGTGAATGCTCTCTCATTTCTCCTCGTTATTTAATTAGTGGAAGGAGCGGAATCTGTATTTAGCCCCTTTACTTTGTCTGCCTTGGTGGCTATGACTTTGAGTGCCAACGGTAATTCTAATTGTTTATGCGAAACATTGTTTTGACGTTAACACAAGTACACTATTTCGTAATATGCGATGCGGTGGTCTATAAGGAACGGTAACGTTTTAGTAGTGACTACCAAACACAGTTACATTACGAACGCCATTGTCGTGACTAGATAGAGTTTTAGACCATAAAAGTCAAATGGTTTTGGGATTTAAACAATGTATTAGGTACCTACTTCGTTCTTTTAGAAGTTTCCTGTATTTAGGTACGCCCTATGGCGTTGCAAACTTGCAAACGCTGAATACTCTTTTTGGCTTTAGCCAGCGTGTAAAGGTGACTCCAAGGTTCACAATTAATTTGAATCTGCCCATCACACACTCACACTGCACACACTCTCGTATTGTTTTAGTATGAAATGCTGGATCATAGCATGAAATCGAATGTTGGCGGTGCTAACCGAAAACATTGATAAAATACCGCTGGCTTACAGCGCAAAGACTTAAATAAATTCGTCGACACACTAAATGTCTGGTTAGAGCCACAGAACTTGGAAAAAGGTTAGAAAGGCTGTCATGCACCATTTGTATGAGAACCGATATCGCCGCTTGCGCCCTCTTTTTTTGGAGGTCAAAAGAAACCAATCACAGCGCTCACTTACAAGTATTTGCTCATAACCTCTCTGGGGCTGTTGCCCCGCCGACATCGCCTTTCTAACCTTTTTCCATGTTCTGTGGTTAGAGCAGTCGCCCGGTAATCGGAAGGTTGTGCGTTTGAGTCCCACCACAGGCAGTCAAAATTTTTATTCAAGTAATTGTATTTTCAATATCGCATGAATCATATAAAGCCTTTTCATATATCGATCATAATATATTACGCAACTTGATTTATTACACAATTTCGCTACTGATCCCGGAAAAAAAGAGAATTACCATTTTGAAATATTGCAGGTAATCATACGAGTAATATCGATACTTATTTCATATAACAGCCTTGTTGAGAAATATAATGTAATGTGCCAAACTAAGTACTTGTTGTCTTTAATGTTGACGCGGGAAATGCATTTGCGTCTGTTTAGTGTTGCTGTTAATAAATGACCTTTAGAATGCAAATGCGAGCAGGATCGTAGCAGTTTGGGTGCAGTGGATTGTTAGTGGTGTTTTTGACTAAGTATAATGTAAGAGGACTATTAATCACTATTACATTAAGATAGCTTTATTATGTTGCGAATTGTAATTATCTAGCAAATTAGATTCACCCGTATTTGTATTGAGAAGGAGGGCGAAGTAAGTAAAATTTAGGTACCTAATGATTGGACACGTAACTGGTATGAGTATCTACCAGCTATACTTAGTACCTATAGGTAAATCAGAGATAAGAGACGTGAGAGAATAAGAAGAAAATAAAGGGTATTAAAAATATACAGCAGCAAAAACTATTATAGTATTTCCGCCTTCAAACAATGATATGTACCTATATTAAAACGAAGCAGATATGCTATAAGCGCGCGTGTTGTAAAGATTCAAATACGCCTTAATTAGGGCGTATTTGATTTTTACTACAACGTTCATGCGCGTCGAGTGCAGTCACGAGCGGTACCTAATCATTAAAAATTATAGCCATCTCTTTCATTTGCTTGCTATTTCGCATCTTTTGTTCTGATTATCAGTGAAACTTGTCAATGTTCGCAGCTTTGGATTGAACGGATCAGATTTAATACGCGAATTACTATGATTCATCATTATCATCGCATGCCTAAATCAGTATACTGCTGCTGAACACATACCTCTTCAAAAAAATATTTAGCCATAATCGTCCCGCTTGGCAGGCGGGTTAGCGATCGCAATCTGGCCAATGATCGAGGAAACCGTTGTTGCTTGTGTTCTAATGCAGTACTTCTTTAGTCGTATTTTACGACAGCCATTGAAAGAAAAGAGTAGTGCCATTCGTTTTTAGGGTTCCGTACCCAAAGGGTAAAAACGGGACACTATTACTAAGACTTCGCTGTCTGTCCGTCTGTCCGTCTGTCCGTCTGTCCGTCGCTCTGTCACCAGGCTGTATCTCAAGAGCCGCGATAGCTAGACAGTTGAAAAGAGATGTCCCGTAATAGGCCCAGACATGGTACAGTATTCTAAAAAATCAAGAAAAATTTACTGACTTTGGGAAAAATACAAATAACTGTATACAACGTATAATTTAGCGGCTCAAAAATAAATACAATCGAATAAATATCCCTCTCAATTAGGCATACAAGATGGCGATTAAAAAAGATAAACCATAAACTCTTAAATGTCAGTAACTGTCAGATTTCCTTTGTCAATATTTGACATAACCGTTCTTTTCAAGTTTTTGCCACGCGTCATAATCTCACGTGAAAAGCTAATATTGTATCTTTCGCAAATATATATCCTTTAGGCATTACATAAGTTAAAACTCTTTGTTTTGTTTGTTATTAATACAACAAGCACAAAAGCAAACAATATCACTTGTACGAATCGAGATAAGCGATTTTGAAATTGTCAAAACTGACAGATGTTATCAAAGTGTTATCTTCCGACATGATAGTTTTTGTGGTTTAGTATTGCTATTCTTATAAGTTTATTTTTGTTTGAGCCACTAAATGAAGCCATTATAATTTGGATTATAACAAAGTATTGTAGGTATGTTGCCCTAACGTTTGGCAATGTGTACAGGTTATGGGCCTAGCCTCCATACAATTTGGGGCAACTCCTTTTCACAAATTATGTATTTCTGTTGCTGCAATAACAACAAATACTAAAAACAAAATAAAATAAATATTTAAAGGGGGCTCCTATACGACAAACCCGATTTTTTGGCCTTTTTGGTACGGAACCCTTCGTGCGCGAGTCCGACTCGCACTTGGCCGGTTATATATAAATGTATGTATTGAATTTATACAATTGCAGCGCTTTTATTTAAAACTAGCGGATCCCGCGAACTTCGTATGACGCCTTAAATGTCATTGTCATCAAAATATGGCAGGGTTGGAAATTTTTATGAAGAAATAAAGTTTCTTAGTTAGTTATTTTAACGTTAGCTTTCCAATATTTTTAATAGTTATTATCCTATTCCCGACGAAGACAAATTCAAAAACACCAAAATCATAATAATCTGTCCAGCCGTTCTTGACTTAAGTTGTGTGACTAACACGACTTTCTTTTATACAACGTGTTCCTTTTGATATCCCATAACTTTAAGGTTATGTTCTAATAACATAAAACGCCCTAGAACATGTGGTTCAAAACTCAATAGTTTCGAATATAATAAAATAAAATATTAAAATATTAAATATTATATACTATCCATATTATTTAGATATGTATCCTTATAATTAACACAGTGCAAAGGTAAAACCGACGCACTTGGCGGACGAGCGTCGTATGGGGGGAAGATTTCATGGATTCTCGGCGTGATTTACATTATTTTCGATTGCGGTGATGTTTGGCGACTGTATTAATTAGCTTTTCACATAATTTGGATTCATATATAAATTAATAACAACTAAATATATTACTGCTACCAATACAGTAAGTGCCAAATAATATCTACATTTATTGTGTATTTCGCCGGGACCTGAATGATGTTGGCTCGTTTGGCGTCTGTCTGTTTGTCAATTGCGGCGGGACGGCCTAAAAACAGTTTATCATTGTAGCTTTATTGCCGCTATGGATTATCCTGTTCGTAAAACTCGAACCTAGCCACCCTAGTGAATATATTATACCTAATAATTTGTTTATTTGTTACTCTGTGAATAACGTGGTTGGTTATGCATTTATTCAAACTACACATATACATAAAAATGTACTACTACTTAATGTATAACTGTTTGTTGTTCCAAATAAATAAAAAATAAAATAAAATAACATCAATTTTAGTTAACACGTACACTGCATGGCTAGATTTAAGCTAACTGCTAACCAGTGCGTTACGAGGTCTAAAAAACTTGTTATTGTCCTTTTCTAATGACGGGACGAGATTCTTTATATATCGTACGAATTGTTACCTTAAAATCGAATTATTTTTATGAAAATAGCTTAAAATTAGTTTTTTTTAATGGATCGGTAGGTGATAGATATGTCATTATGTATATCAGCTCGCTCGATGATCAAGGCAAAAATGGTAACAAAAGGACAAACACAAAATCAAGAGACATTTAAGATCTCGTAATGCACTGAAAGAAATACTATTACGAGACGTTTTAGATCACGTAACGCACATTTATCTGAATATCGATAAAAATAATAGTGCGGGGTTCGGAATAAAAATACAATATCGAGAAATAATAAAATGAATAATTTAATACTAGTAAGTACACATGCAAATCAATGTTTTTCGTTAAAACATGTTAAACACAAACTTTTATTGCATCTAACACAAAACCCTTTGATTTGTTTTACTTTTTTATCCGCCTCTCTACTTATCATTGTTTGTCTTGCTTTCTCATAGCATCCAGTACAGCGTCTTTTCTTATCGTTCAGTACTATATGTATTGCTTTTTATTTTCGTATGGCCATTGGATGGAACACGTTGAAACACTTTTCGATACAGCGATCGTGATTCTGGAGAATGTTAAGTTTATTCGTCATATCATTATCATCACTTTTGGAAAATGACATTTCTAAAATCCTACGTGACCTTTTCCGGTTAATATACATGTTGGCTAGAAAACGCAATAACACTCTTCAAAAGTTGACGCAACACTGATTGATTTGTATACCGACTTCGTACGAGATTTTTACGAGATCCAATGAGTCTCGTAATGAACTAAATGAAAATTTTTACTATCTGGTCGCTACGAGACCTATAAAACCTCGTACGTTTTGATTTATAAAAATACTACAATTCTAATACTTATGAATAGTGGGATAAGGCATCTCACTCTTACTAAAAAGGAACCTAAAGAAAATGAATTAACCCGAGTGGGATAGACATATAATTACACTTCCGCACTGAATCGAAAACTCATACGAGAACCATTGGATCTCGTAACGCAGTAAACGTGTTAAATTTGTTAAAAAAATGTAACCAGTGTAGGATTCGCCATAGAATCCTTAGTTTTGCGAGACTTTGGCAAACTTACACTAAAGTGTAGTAGTAAAGTAGCGGGAGAGCGTAACTTGAAAAAAACATTGACGTGTGTGGACTGTGGGTGTTTCATTGTTAAGTAGGTACGAGTAAATCGTTTTCATTCAAAAGTTCATTCATAACAAGGTAAGGGTATTTTACATAAACAGTCGTGACTTTTTAGAATTATTTTGTACTAGCGACCCGCCCCGGCTTCGCACGGGTGCAATGCTGATACTAAATACACTACAAAAAAACTGTAAACGTTGTATATAAAAAAAACATAGTGGCCCGCTCCGACTTCGCACGGGTATGAAATATGTCACTGAAAAAATAATTAAAATCGATCCAGTAGTTTTGATTTATTCATTACTGCCCCTGGCCCGCACGTGTTAAATTTGTAGTAAAACAATTCCCCTTTCCCTAATACCATGAAGATTTCCTGCTGTCTTTGGAATATCTAAATTCGTACACTACATTTTTACTTATTTACTTTTTACATTTTTAAAGTTTAGGTGGATTCAGGTTTCTTAGTAAAATAACAGGACAACCTACTCTCAACACCATTTTGTGAGGAGGGAGTCCAGACGGGTTCAAAGAGTTTAGAAATTCTGTAGGAAAATGAACAGCTTCTTCCAAATCGAGAACAGTATCGACCGAGTAGTATATTTTCGTCGGCGCATCAATCTTTGAAAGAATCAAGTTATGTACCTTATCTACTTGTTCGTTTGTTGGTGACAGAATCGCTCTTTCTTTAAACCAAGATGTTGTCTTATAACTTATGTTATCAATGTCAGGATAGACATAAATCAGCAATGTATTTAAAGTATTTAATTGGATAAGGATTAATGCTGTATTGGTTAAAATCGCTTGGAAAATTAGCCATTATTTGTCGTAAAAAGTAAATGACAAAAAAATGTTATTGTGGGATATCCATAACAGATAGACATACACCATCGCGGAGTTTTCTGTAGACCTTTTCAATATGTACAATACTTAGTACATTATTTTGATAAATTTCGTAGGGTTTAGCCTGCGTTTGTAATGTAGGTAAGCGGAAAAAAATGTGAATATTTACGACATCATATTAGAAACCTCAAAAATAACAGTATTTCTCCACTATTTAATTGATGTTATTATACATATGAACCTTCCTCTTGAATCACTCTATCTATTAAAAAAAACCGCATCAAAATCCGTTGCGTAGTTTTAAAGATTTAAGCATACAAAGGGCCATGGGGACAGAAAAAGCGACTTTGTTTTATACTATGTAGTGATGAAAAAATTAAACAAAAAAAAAAAAATTAATAATTGTAAAATAATTCATACGCAATTTGATTCTTTACCATGGTCTGTTTAATACCCTAGAGTTATATCAGGATATCAAAAGGAACACGTTGTATATATAGATTAAGTGAGGTACTCCTTTACTGGGTAAAACCACAAGGGTTGCAAACCACAAGGGTTTTACTTTATTTTAAAGTTCCGTACCATGAAAGGAAAAATCTTACCATAACAATGGGGTTAGGGGTATCTCGTTGAATTTACTAAGAAATGTAAGGGTTTACAAAAGACAAGACAAAAGGTACCGCACCCACACATATCAGAGTAAAAGTGTGAACCGAACACTATTGGTAACATGTATTTGTTATCGTGTTTTGGAAGGCATGGTTCAAAAGTTAGTTAGTCAAGTAAGTTCTGTTTCATGCTTACATACGAGTGCCAGCCATACCACCAATTCGCATTGGTATGACGTACTGGCGTATAAAATGTAAAACGTAGATATGACTCATACAACTTACAGTTGAATTTTACAAAACCTAATAATTTGTTAAATTAACAGCTTTTCGTTACTAATATCCGCTAAAAAAATGTTTATTCCGGTTGTTTTTAATTTCATGTCTATTAATCTTTGATTAGTAGCTAAGACTTTTATCCTTTTGATGAAATTTTACGAATAATCTAGGTTTCGCGTTAACTTTAATACACTATACAGTATGACTTTTTCATTATCTTCAAAAATTTTTATAGGCGTTCAGTATCGTATTTAGAGCCCGAAGAAAAAAATGTAAATCAAGTTTTCACCCGAAAATATTTTTCGCAACATAGGTCCTAAGCCTGTTAAGGTATGAAGGGAAAATCAAAAACTTATGATTAGTACCGTACTGAGTAAACAACACGCGCATTGCCTAAAAAAAGTGTTGCTAGGAGGCCGAATGAAAAATTTTAGATTTTTGGTGGACATTTTCTAAGTGCTTTATCTTGCCATTTTTGGACTGGACTGTACCAAAAGAAAAAATACGTCATTTGTATTTTGTCTCGTAGATTGTTATATTAAAATTTAGAAGGTGGTTAAAATTCTATCCTGTATATACATGATAATACACAGTTGATTACTAACATTTAAGTTTTTTACTAAAGTCGTTTTTTGGTTGACAAAAGTACTAATTAATACTCGAAATTCACAAACTTTGTCATCAAGTCATTTATTAAATTGTGTAAAATGTTTAACTTATTTAGATTGGAAAGCCAACTGCGTATATGTATACAGTTATTGTAACAGGTTTCCTCAATCACTTAAATTGAAACTATATGTTGTTGAAAACAATATTGAATCAATTATAATATAAATTATTGGCAATTATATGTGAGATCACAAACTCTTAAATTATTGAAAGAGTCTAGTTTATTTAGTATACCTAAAGTAAACACGCTAAGCTCAAACTAGGTGGAGTGACGATTTGCGAATACCTACTCGCAGAAGCTGGATGTGACCAGCCATTCTTGGGGGAGGAGGCCTATGTTCAGCAGTGAACTGCTCTTGGCTGTTGACTTAAAAAAGCTAAATAATTTAAACTCATTGACCGGGCGGCAAAAAACTTGCTAAGAAGTTTTAAAAATCTATTAATACACAGTACACTTAAGTACTTAAGTGATTTTAGCTAAGTAAGTGATGTGTTATTCGTTTAAGTATTTTATCAAACGACCAGTTGTGAATATTCTTACTTTTGATTTACCTGGCGATTATCCTGTTAATTGAGTGATGACGTTATTACTTTCGTAGTCACCATCACAATAGTTAAGTTAATTGTAAGATTATCTTCAGATGTAGCGCAGTTTATTTTATTATCATACTACAACAGTTGAAAAAAAAAGTTATTGTCATCTAATAAATGTAATGTGTAATGATTGTAGTGGTCCTCCAATTTTCAAATTATCCTCACCACAAAACGGTAAATAACAATTCTTTTAAAAGAAATTGAAACCAATAGTCATGACGTGTTATATTATCGGTTCTTCGTGAATAGATAGCCCGGTGTGGAACAATAGTGGACAATAATGACTTAGCATTTGCATGACAAAACGAGAGATGGAAACTACGTAAAATGTACAGATATGGCGCAAGCGCACGATTTAACATACAACAGATACAATCTGTAGAACATCACAATGCCTTGTTCCTTATTGTCAACTGAGATCATGCGTCAAAAACCATATTTGACTACATATTAGTGTTTGTATAATTAAACCTTTTGCTGTTACTTTTTGAAGGTACCTAATTTTGCTTTAGTACTTAGTAGAGCGCGTTTGTTACTGATTATAAAAGTTAAGCCGAGGTTTTAAGAGGATGGTTGACCATTGCAGCATTTGCTACCACGTTTAATAATTGGTTTTTATTGCGGGCGTATCTGTGGTTTGCTAGGACTATTCACTCTTGGAAATAAATCTCTTGATT
This sequence comes from Anania crocealis, assembly GCA_949315895.1. Classification (NCBI taxonomy): domain Eukaryota; kingdom Metazoa; phylum Arthropoda; class Insecta; order Lepidoptera; family Crambidae; genus Anania; species Anania crocealis. The sequence continues at coordinate 13,509,883 of OX438881.1, forward strand.
TCATAAGTAGTCGTCTGTCACATTTATTGAGAGTGACAAAATTCTTGTGTTTTTTGCGACGTAAATGGCTATATTTTTTAAAATTTTATTTAGTAGGTATGTTAATTTTTACAGCATCAAGGGTCGCATAGGTCTAGATGCGTTACTGACATAAACGGTCTTGACAGAAGGACGGATAAAAAGGAATCCTGTACGGGTTTAGTTTTTTCCTTTTGAGGTACAGAACAGCAATACACGATGAGGTTTTAGTGCCAGTAACGATGTGCAACGGAGAATGTTGATAAGTGTATCCGACACCTACTTATATTTATAAAATACTGTTTTAAATTTGTACCTAGGTTCTTGTTGATATTCAACCTACCGCTTAATACTGTATAGTTTCATTTTATAAGTTGCTGCCTCTGTTTTCATGTAAATTAGCGCCTGAATTTCACTTAACCTCTGGGGAAATGAAATTCAGAGCGTAACGTAATAAATTAGATATTACAGTTAGTAACTATTTAGTTATCTGTGGTATTCTTCTTATGAATATTATAAATGTGAAAGTTTTGTGAGTAGTTATGTCTCGATGTTTGTTGCTCTATCAGGCAAACACGACTAGAGTTATGTGAAAGAAATTTAGCATGGTTTTAGTTTATTGGCTGGAATAACATATAAGCTACCTTTATCCCGGGAAATGGTACTATTCCTATGGGACATTTTGATGTATAGTTTCGAATTTAAAATTCCACGCATACGAATTTACGGGCAATAGCTATTGGCTGGAATAAGTTATAGGCATTTTTTTTTATGGGCAAAGGTACGATACGGTTATAGTACGCGTATGAAGTCGCGGGCAGCATCTAGTAAATTATAGTTCAGAATCAGTTTGCTTTTACTAAAATAATCTCCTTGACTATTCCACAAAAACGAGAATACTAACTATAGTCATCACAAGATTTGTCTATGCCTAAAAAAAATTCAACAAGCTTTCAGCATGGCAAAATTAAAAAGAAAGTAATAAGTTAGTAGTACTCGTAATATGTGTATGCTAGTACGAGAGATTAATTCGGTGATCCACTACATACCGACGACGACGGAATTCATGTTTTTTATTCGTGTCAATCAAAACGTTGTTAGCAATGTAATACATTTACTACGAGTAATAAGCTTAATAAAAGTTCAAAGCTTTCAATAAGGATGTCGCAATAACAAATTTAGCAAATATGCATAAATAACATGGACTATGTGTTAGTACCTACCCCTTGTCTTTTTTTCCTGAATTCCTTAATTATTCGTATTTCATCGTCGCTGTCACTCGATTGGCTGGATAGGCTGTAGCGGCGATGTCGGTATCGAAACATTATGCCCGGTCACTGAACCCGCTTGGATCCGCTACGATGTCGCAACACTATCACTTCGAAATTCTAACTTTTCCGGTCAAAACCCGACTGGTCACACGAATTCACTGCACACAATGTCAATGCCTCTATGCAACTCAGCTGAGAGCGATTAATACCTGTGGTCATTGTTAATGATCAGTTAGACAAATTAATGACATTGATTACGCAGTGTGATATTCGTTGTGTCACTTATTGGTATTTAATTAAGTAATAGCCTTTGCATGAGAGCATGAGCCATTAGGACACACAAATTGTTTAGGTGGTATTTATTTAGCTTAAATAGAACTAAAGATTGCAATTAATTCATGCCTAATCTTAAAATTAAAGTTTTATGAAAAGATTATTTGAGATGTCGATGTAATTTCTCTAATAAAAGTTGTTGTGTTTGAGCATCAGAATAGAGCTAGACGTAGATGATGCGTAAACTTATTTTTACCTAATACATTTTCAGTAGTTAAGTTGACATGCTGTTGCTGTCATAAATGAACCTAATCAGAGCTAAATAAATCAACAAATATGAAAATATGTAATTTTAATCCTGCACAAGTATATTTAATATAATGGCTGTTGTGAAGAGAACTTAGTGACATTGTTTAATATTGATGGAAAATTCCATCTTCTATTTATAATGTAAGAGCTTATCAAGAAAATTACAAGCCTTTGATTACAACGATTGAGGTGTAGTAGTATTTACGTGTAAATAGTCAGTCGACCCGCGGAGCTGTGTCATGTGAAATTACCGGCGTTCTGACGATTACATACATTAGGGTGTGTACAGATCTGGTAAATGCGCCTATTTGCGAAAGGCTAGCTGAACAAGTGCTCTTCCTTCGGTCTTTTCGCATTTCGCTTTAGCAAGTGTGTCAAGTAATTGAAATATATTTTGATAAAGATTCTTACTGATACAATCATACTTGTCTTACACAAAAAACACCCAGACTACGAGAGGAACAAACAGATAAGTTCATAAACAGAAAAAAAAAACTGTTCGGGGATTGAATCTGCAACCGTTTGCTCAGGAGCATCATCTATTTGCCTCGAACTACTCCGGGCCATGCAACTTATACCTTATACCTACCTACCTAGTGCACGCTTGGTACATCGATGCGGCCGTTAAGGAAAAGTGGGCGAACAGCTTTATTTAGGGTACCTCCATTACGTGCCACTTTGCTAGGTCCCACTTATTTATTATTCTGCTGCTAATAACTTGCTTTGTTCGTGATAAATTTTAATCACGGCACCCAGTCTTCATTAGGCAACGGATCTCGTAAGGAAATTAAAGTAATGAAATTGTATCTGTTTTACTTAATGTGACAATGATACGATGTAGTTGCTAATGTTATGAAATGTTGTGTTGGAAGATCCATTAACTTTGAAATTGCTTTGTCAGTCTTTAAGTTCAAAATATATAAAAAAGTTGAACTTAAAGACTGTAATGTGTTTTCTAGTTTGGAAAACATTGTGAAATATTTAAGTTTGTCTATTGCGAGTATTAGTGAGCAATTGAGGCTAACAACCTGTAAGTTACCTACATAATTACGAGGGACGAGTGAGATAAAGTGTTACTGTAACTAACCGAAGTCCACATGAGCTGAACTATGGGTTAAGCCTAGTGAATAATAAGTATACTTCCTATACGTTACAGTTGTATTTTTGCGTTTTGCTCCATATCTTACTGGTCCCACAAAAGATTCTTGTAGATATATTATAACGTGGCTGACAATCTGGGGTACCCTTGAAGAGGATTAACCTCAGAAACCTAGGATCTGACACGCTACAAAAGAAAGGAGGAAAGGGGGAAAGTTGACGGAACCTACCTCTCTATAACTATTCCCTTAGCAGTTGAAATTTTCACAAATTATGTATTTCTGTTACCGCAATACCAACAACCAACTAAAACAAAATAAAATAAATATTTAAGGGAAATATTCCCATACAAAAAAATAACACAAAATAATTAAGATGAAGTATATATATTGAAGATAAAGTAGTATACGTAACTTAAATTTAAAAAAAAAGATTCCGAATTGAAGTAGAGGAGAAGAGGTGACCCGGCGGTCTATTTGACCACGCCAGGGTCCAGTCACGCAGGAGAGCAGAGGTGGCCCGGTGGTCTTATTTGAACTAGCCACGTGAAATTGATTTTATCTATCAGTTCTTGGCTTTTCTAATGCCGAGTGAAGTCACATGAGTAAATATGAAGTCTCCTAATGCCGAATAAAGTCTGATGGCCTACTTGTCAAATATGGCCTTTTATAGGCAAAACGATGGAACAATTTTTGCTTTGAAACATTTGAAAATTATAATATATATTTTTACAGCCAGCTTATAAAAATTCATAAAAAGGTGAGTTTAATCTAAAATTGGCAAAAATAAAGAGTTACGAAACTGAAATTTAAAAGAATTTAGAACAAAGGACATCATTTTTTTTTGGTACTTAAAATGAACTGACACAGTTTATATACAACTATGTATAATCTAGAGACTAAAAGCTATCATTCTGCATAACTTTAAGATATTAAAAGATCTCCGTTTTAGTAAAAAATAATAATGTATAAACCTAAGCTCGTATGTTGATTATAAAACATTGTTTTGAGATATATGTTTCATTTTACAATTAGTGCACTGCTAGACAACTACACGACAATAGAGACGACCATTTGGATCACCGGTAGTTAACGCTGCTTCTGACCCATGGGTCGCGGGTTCGATCCCCGCACAGTACAAATATTTGTGTGCATGAACATGTCTGTTTGTACTGGTCTGGGTGTTTTCTATGTATTATAAGTATGTATTTACAAAAAAAAAGTATATAAGTAAGTTTATCGGTTGTCTAGTACCCCATACGACAGGGTACTTAATATTACCTTAATTTGGGACTAGATGGCTTTGTGTGGCCCAGTGAGGCATGTCTTAAAAAAAAAAAACATTTCACATGTTTTGGTATACAAATGCAAAATAAGACAAAGCTGTAGATATACATACAGTTTTTATTTAATAATCACGGTTTTCTACAGCTTTTTATATAATAGTTTAGAAACAGTTATTGAAGTAGGTTCCTGCACACATTTTCCGGTCTTGAATATATTTCTTGGAGTTTTTAAAGGTTTAAAATGCATTTTTGATAAATCGCCTAAAGTAGTAACGGTCCATCGGGTCCAGATACAGCGTAGTGAAGATTTGGCAAACATCTACTCAAGGGACACGCCATTGCGTTTATTGATTGTATTCTGGCTCGGTCGATATGCAAACAACAACAAAAATATAGGTAAACAATTAACTCCTACAGGATCATAAGACCACCGGCGGTCGCGATAACAATAAATTGATTTGGAATTACATACAATAAAATAATAATAACAAAATAAGTACGATTGTAAGACTGATAGATTTGACAACTGTCAGTTTTTTTTTAAATCGCTGCTATCTCTAATAATGTTGCTATAAATGAGCCTAAAACATATTTTTATTTGAAGTGAATTAATAAAAAACGGAGGTCTTTAAATTAATAAATCAAGCATCAATGGGTTCGTAAAAATTTATTCTTTCACGTAGTTTAAATCAGTGCCAAGTTTAGTTTTAGTACCAAGCTCCATAGTAAAAAAATATGTCCTTAGAAAATAAAGAGTTTGAAAATATTATGGTTGCCTATGGTAACGATATCTGCCAAAATAATAAGAACATTTTATTACAATATCAAAATTAGAAAATACATATAAGATTTAGATTAGATAGATTACATATAAGTTTAGCTTACAATTTCTTATATATTATAAGAAATTGTGACCACAAGTGTGATCACTGGACAGTGATCACTTTGTCCCAACTCTACCCGCTCCCAACTCTACCCGAATTAAAATTACCTAACAAAAAATCCCATCTCTACTTTTGCTAATAGAAAAAAGTATGGTTAAAACGAAAAATATAAAAATTTCAGGTATTTATGAAAAAATGTTTCAATCATGATATTATTATGACCGGGATGTTGTTGTTGTTACATGTTTTGTTTAAAAGTATATTTTTTATTATATCATTTTAAATGTTAATCATTCTAATCGATGATAAAAATGTTGATGATTAAAAAAAATTATATTATTATATTAATAATTTATTATTTTGACTGTACTTTTTATCATATCGGCTAGAGTTGGGATTTTTTGTTAGGTAATTTTAAATCGGGTAAAGTTAAGACAAAGCCGCAGGCGGGTTGGCAACGAGAAGTTGTATCTATGAGTACGAGTATCTATCTACCCTACCTATTTTACTCATAGGTAGAAAAATAATTCACTGGAAAACCATTTTGCATTGAGCGTTCAATATTTTGAATTAATTAATTTCTCATGGGAATTTTAAATACTCCTTTGAATAATAAACGCCTACTTATTAATAAAGAGATTCAGCTGTTGTAAGCATTTATGGCTGCTCACTTTTATTAGCGTACTCGCGGGCAAGCTTAAAATTACGCAAAATTTATCACAGCATTATTTTTTAGGTGGGCAGATAATTACCTACTTAAAACGTGGTTTAAAACTGGCATCAGTTAAAAGGGATAAAACACTGTATTTTTTATAATATCCAAAGTAAGCCATTCGAAAAGAGAAAGAGATATCACAGGCTCACGGCTCATTCAATATTACTTACCTAGTCTAACCAAATAATTTTGGGCGTTAATGGTTTTTGTCTAATAGTTTTTGTAATAATAACTTTGTGATTTTTTTGACTTTACTACTTTTCTCATCTAGAAGCCAAAATCTTCTTGCATTTTAGAAGACTGTTATGTTGCTTTTTATATTTCTGATACTTTTACTAACTTAAAAAGTAACGTACGTAACAGTCTATTAAACATTTGCATTTCGGATATCAAACAGAGTTAGATCATAAAGTCTTACATTATTATGGGTATGCATATGATTCATCAGAAACGTAAAAAACTCCCTTTGTTCTAGTATGTAATTAACATGTGAATATTTAAAAAATAGTTCTGTAAGTATAATTGAAATTACATAGGCTGCTTTGTTGTACGTTTAATACGATAATTGTTTACGCGTAGCGTAGCTGAAAATAAGCGTGTAGCGGAACAAACGGAAGCGTTCATATCGTGGCGTACGTCGTACGGGGACTATTTAACCACTTTAAACCCTATTACAGGTACTTATAAGAAGCAATGTTAGTAATGGTTCCAGTGTACGTGATAGAGCTGGCGGCGACCCGCGGAGCCGGCAACACACGTATTTATTTTGTAGCAATGGGTAAGTTGTGACAACGAATGACAAAAGATAACTCTATTCATGCAACTTACCGCCAGATTTATGTTTAGGCATTTCACTAGCTTACCTAAATAGAGGGACATTGTCATACAAAAACTATTTTATTATAAGTCATTATTGCCGATTAGTTTACCATAGGCATGAAATTACGAGTAGCAGGACACTTTGTCTTCTATAGATAACATAGATTCAAGACTGCGAGTCATACATAGTTGGCTGTCTGCACGTCACCAGGCGAATGTAATATCTGAGATAACGAAAGTGTTAATAGGTATGGCTCATTACAAACAAACCCAAAAATAGACACGATCATTGTATAAATTTTATTTCGGTAGTAATTTTACCAAATATGAATTTACTTCTGAAAAGAACCAAAAACACAAATTGACTTAAATAATAAGAAACTTAAATCAGTAAATAGTTTTAACATTAAGTATTACAAAGATTTCAGTCTATTTATATTATTGTTTTTTTTTATAAGAGAGTAAGTACAAAATTTTGTTATTCCATATTATAATGTCTTTGCTAAATTACAGCATTCTAATGCTAATAATCTCGTATATTATCCTCGAACGGACTAAGAGACAGACGGCCATGGCCATGGCGAAATAGTCAGACCCTAAAGACAAACCGTATCAACTGTTTTGTAGGACATTATTTTTTAAATGAATATTTTTAACGAAAGATATAATTTAAGTTTTAATAATAATATATATATAACTAAATAAAAATAAATAAATGAACTAACTATAGGTAAGGGTTCTTTGTCTTTAGGACGAAACCCTGAGAATAATAAGCAAATATTATATTATTAGAGCAGAAGTTATTCTAGATGGATTTGATATGTTATTTAAGAATAATATACAATACATTAAAGGAATGATTTAATATACAAAAGTCTTATTATGCAAACCTGGAAATTTGGGTCAAAAAGCGATCAGAGACCAGACGAACAATTCTTAAATATGTGAAAAATGCTATTCCGACAATAGCATTTTCTCTATTGTAAATAAAAGCCATCAACAAAACGCATAATACAAAAGGTCACTCATTTCGAAAAATGACGGTGTTCCACGAGATAGCTCAGTTTCATTTACTTATGGAAATATATTCATGTCACGGATTCAAAGAAAGATTTGGGAAGATACGAATATAGCGGGTTTCAGCGTATAAGAAATGTGGATAAGACCTGTTCTTAATTTAAGAAATCGTTTTCCTGAAAAAAAGTTATCAGTTTGCTTGAAATGTAAGAATTCCTATTATAAAAATTCTAGTTTTCTTTTCGTCATATACCACGAATCTGCAGTACATTTGTTGTAAAGGTGCACTTTGTGAGGCTACATACTAGAGTGAGATGATTTTTATGTTGATTTGATTGATGATTTAAGAAATTATTGTAGTGTTATGTTGGATAATTAAATTTATTTTGCATGCTTTTGTAATAGCAAGACATGTGGTCTCCTAAAATTGTAACACCTTCAAATACCATGTTTTAAGCAAATAAAGATTATGATTATGATTATGATTATGATGATTATATGAAGTCTTGCCTCTCATCTTTCGAAGGTCGTTATGCAATCAATCAATGCATTGACTAATAACTAAGTATGCGATTTTGTACGGCGGTTAGGGATAACATAGTGCGGAAAGCTGCACATTCATATGCACTACAGGGTAAATGCGAAAAAAATACAAAAATTAAGTTAAGTTAATGTTACTGGTGCACAAAGGTACATTTTGTTAACTAACGTTAATCAACCAGTAAAATTATTAAAATTGGAACGGGAAGTTTTGCTCTGTGTCTGGTGTTATAATTATACCTGGATAATCATGAAAATAAAAACAACAAAGTATAAGAATAACTGCTTAGGTACAGGATTAGCCAACTTCGATTCCGACTTTGGATGCGATAATTTTTAATCGGAAGTTACATAAAGAATATATTCGATTGTGCCCAATATTAGTCGTGTTCATAAAGTTCACAACTTTTGGGTCGTCTTGGCGTAATATTCCTAGTGTAAAAGAATCTGTATTTTTCCGATGGGAACAGAGATAAAGAAAAGTTATCTTAACTTAATTTGACTTATAAATTTTGTGAATTGTTCCCACGGGTTCAAAACATCAAGATATTTTTTAAGGCTTAATGTTATATTGAAGTGCGTAGGGCACAAACTGAGAATGATCACACTACACTAATTCAAATCCTAAATCGTAAATGCAGTGTTACTGTGAAGAGGTAAATGGATTGCACGTTTCGATCGAAGGTGCCATATTTATAAACCGAAGAAAAAAGAGGAGGTTCTAATCGACGCGTACCTATAGAATATATATACTAGTTCTGTTGACCCCGCGAACTTCGTATCGCCTCAGAATAATTTAATTTGATTTTGACGTCTTAAATGTCATTGTCACCAACGTAGTGATTACTTGCTCAGTGCCAAATATGGCGTTTACTTTACCAAGTCTTCATGAGTCAAGAAACAAATAATTTGCAATAAAATAATATTGCGACTATAAATTGAGATGTAAGCTATCCTATAGTTGGATCAAATTGCACACGGTATGTAAATCAAATTTAAAATTGACGCGGACAAACAACGTGACACGTAATTTTTATGTATAAAGAAGATATACAAGTAATGTACCCACGAGTATCTAAGATCATAGACCATTTAGGAAGAAGAGCGGTTGGCCATTCAAATAAAAGCAAATTGGATCCAATCTGTCCTAATTTGGACTATATCTTCCACTTTCTTAAATAGATATTCTGCAGAATAGTAATCGATACTTATGCATAATTAAGGTTTTTATAATATATACTTTTCTTTACATTAGGCCGATTAATCTAACGGATTTTATTAATGTGCAGTAGAAATGTATCGTCGCACCCCGCTACCTCCTCTTCCAACTTCGGTTAATTAAATGTTAAGGCGCCGCCGTCTTCCATTGACTACCCGGTTCAGTATCCTTACTTCGCAATAAAATGTCCGTATATTCAAATCCATCTGTCTCTATCATTCATACCGATGTCAAAGTATCTGAAAGAGAAATATTTATCCGTAAATACGAGCTTCGTGTTGCAGAGTAAGGCATCTGGTAAAATCACCTCCACTTCTGAAATGTTTATAAACCTATGTTTGAGTTTATTAACATCGATTTAGTTCTATCCTTCAAGTAATTTGTGTACGAAAAAATACATACATCAAATTGTCAACCTCCTCTCTTTCGCATTGGTTGAAATAGCAAAAAATAGGTACATACTATATTTTTTAATAAACTTTTTTTGATGCCAAAATCCAATTTCTTGTTCAATTTCCGGCTGGCAGTGGTTTCTTTGAGGTCACAGTGCCGACTTATTGAAACCTTTGTATTTTGTGATGTTTGTGTTTATATATATTGAAAAAATCCGAATAAATTAGGTATAATACATATTTCATAATAGTCTTTTATATTGTTTTGCCCTTTCGATCATTATTAATATTCGCCATTATATACTTGATGTGCTTGTTATAACAGTGAGTACCTACAACATAATACTCGTAGTACTGAATGTTGACACCTGATTGACATACTACTCAAGACAATCAATTGTCTCCTGACCGCTAGAGTTTCAAAAAAACTTAAACTCAAGCAAAACAATATCAATAATTAAACATTTACGACGACCTGTGTCAAAAATATTTGTCAGTCAATGAAAACCATCAAATTTATTAGTTTTTAGGGATAATAAACATTTTTTAAAGTAAGAAACTGACAGGATTTGACGGCGTATTCATTAATGTAATGAATTACGAGTATCAATGATTTGACCAAGAGTTGAGGAGATTTTTAATTCTTAAGGCATATTAAGACATAAATGAATATTTTAATGATAAATTGTAATATTGTAATATTTTAGTAATCATTTGTTATTGTTTTTGTGATTTACGGCCGGTTCTAATAACCTATCTATCTTCAGTTTTGGCATATCGGAGATAGGAAACAGTTTCTATCTCTGTTTTTGCCGTCCAGAGAAACAAAGACAGAAGTTGTTTTCTATCTCCGATATGCTAAAACTGAAGATAGATAGGTTATTGGAAATGGCCGTTAATCTTTACAGTTCAACTTAGGTAACGCTGAAGTTCTATTAATTTTTTAATAATAAAATGTTTTAATACGAGTACGTATTTTTAGCATTAAATTAATCAGGTCGCGCTTTATTCTTAAGATATTTTTTCGTGAGTCCCTAAAGTTTAGAGTCAATTATTGACTCTAGAAATCAAAATAATATTTTTGCATGTCATTACTGCTAAAGAAATAAAGATTTTATGAAAATTTGTTATACTTATATGATATTATAATCTGTTCAATATTTAATAAAATACATAGTCCCAGGCTTCACAAGATAGTATTATTGAACTGTTAAATTTTTCTTAATTTTTTATCAACAAACGAAAATCACTTTTACAAATATCAATTCATACGAAACATCTAAAGACTGGATTTGGAAAGATTGGAATCGTTAACTTTACCAGTTTAAATATTTGGATTTTCTATTTTCGTTATAATCACACCATCAAAAAAGTACAAACATATAGATATCTGATCCAGGATAGAGTTTCGTTTTCCTAGGAAAATAAACAAAGTAGTTACATAAATGTTGTTTTACGTCATTCTTTACAAAGAATAAACTAATGTTACATGTGGATTAGAGGTCATCAGGGCCTGGGTTTTGTTAAATCAGTATTTCTCAAATTGGATGACATAAAAAAGCTTCGTAGGACTACGGAAAGGCAGTAGGATTCCAAAAGACATCGTTGAGGCGGTCTTACTCGAGGGGGCCGACCGATGGATAATTAAATGACGAGAGGTTCCAGACATGTCAAGAAGTTCTCTTTTCGAGTCGCTTTCATTTTCCTGCTAAAGTCTTGCATAATAATTGCACTCACAAATGCTATTTGCTATTGCACAAATTTTCTTTAAGTTCATATGAAACATCCTCACAATCACTATACTAAAAAATGTTAGCTTTTTGAACTTAGGTTTTAGTCTGGGTTATTATTCTGAATCCTAACAACATTAAAATACTTTCTTGCATATTGTAAAACTGATTAATTATTATGAACTTATCTTTACCTTAAGGATTATTTTCATAATTACCTCAACATTTTTCCACTTGACAACGAGATCAAAAAACAAAACAGCCAAAGGCGCGTAAAACTTAGTCATTAGATCATAGAAAAATCACGTAAAAGTGAGAGTAGTTCTACGAAAGTGCGGGTAATTTGAGTAACTAAGATAGTAAAAAAATATTTTGTTTAAAAAGAAAGCTAATAATTGAATCTTAAATAAGTTGTTTTAGTGTTATAACTATTAGATAGGTAAATATAACTTTGTAACGAATTATCTGTTAATATCTTACCTCTAGAAAAATAATCGTCAAGACAATGTAAACACATACCTACTCGTTCCGCGTTATTATTCTGTGGGATTAGGTACAGGCAGGTCTATACATATAATATATTTAATATTATGATTATATTGCATGCATTAATAATCTCTTATACGGTGACTTTACCATGGTAGAGTCACCGTACAAGAGATTACTCGTATTTCAGTTCCTTGCTTGCTTCAGGTGGAGCTTTTACAGGTCCCAATATTTTAACTTAGCACTGCTTTTGGACAATTTGTGTACCGCGCCGATTGAAATAGACAAACAATGTCTATTTTATTTTAATCTAAGGCACGTACAGCCGATAGCGGCGCATATGTACGTTATGTTCGTTTGAAGAACATCCTTTTAAGATATATTTGATCGGTTTCTAAGGCAGTGGCTCTGCTCTCTTTACTTCTCTACGTCTGAATAGTAACTGCAGGATTATCTTTTTGTTTAGTATTGAAAAGCCTACATAAAGCAACTACAAGCAAGCCTACATACTTCAAGCATTAGTCTTAGAATATAAATGAAGAGTTCTACGGCCATAAAAAAATGTGGATACTTAAAAACCTCTTCATGGCGCTCAACTTAACAAATCACTTGTGAAAGAACCTGCACTTACCCATCGGTAGGGTTCATAATCTTTCCGATTTTGTCACCCAGAAAATTGTAAGTCGTCCCTTACTGAATTTAAAGATTATATTTTAGATAACATGCGCGAGGGTCCAAGTATTGGGTCCTCTTCAAACAAAGGTTTGTCCAGATTCCTCGCATTTGTATAGAATAATAAAATCACAAAAACATTAGTTTGTTTGTTCACTTTCAAAGGCTTAAGGATGAAAGTCTAGATACTCGGGAGAGATAGGCGCCGTTAAACTAATTATCACGCAAGGTGTTCCTACTATGTTTAAAATAAACTAATATATTTTTTATATGGTTTGCAGCATTACCATTTTTTATGGGGCCCATGAAAAGGCACACGGTGGAAAGGCAAAGGCACAACGAGTTGCTCTGGGCCGTTTCAATCGTATCGTAAGCTTATAGGTGGTTACCTATCCATGGTTGGCAAGACTTAAAATTATTTTCCTGTATAATGTGTATTTAAGATGCGGCGCAAAAACAATCTTCCAAATCAAATGATAAAATTTATTTATTCGATTAAATAGGTGTTTATCTTACTGATTTAAGACTTAGGTATCTACTTGCAACTGTTGTAAATGTATGGTTCATGATTATCGTTTCTTAAAATGCAAGAATCACATTCCCAAATTATTATAGATAACAAGTTCTGCGTAGAACTGCGTCGCTAAACTAACATTAGAGAGTCTGTACCTACTTTGTTAACCACTGATCTGACTTTGATAAATGTACTTATAATAATCAAGTGATACGGTTCCTAAGTTAGAATATTTAACGTATGGAAGAATGTTGCAATTCGAATTGATTCACAGTTTTATAGAATTACGTAGGAAAATATTGAGATTTTGTACCCATTTTAGATTAATTAAAATGCAAAAGTCATGCTTTACTAGTGTCACCTGCTTATTAATAAAAACACTGTACCTCTATCGCCGGGAATTGGAAATCGAAATAAATAAACATCCTCTGTAGGTAATATATTATTATGTACCGTTGGATGGAAGACGGCCAAGGACGGCTTTTTAAAGGCAGACTAATGAAATTATTTTAAAGAGTTATTTTAGGCTAAGGAAAGCATATTTCATTTTTCATAATTAAAAATAGATTGTAACTATACTTTTCAGCTTTACGGCTATTCGATATTTTAATAATAAAAAAGTATTTTATTTCTTTTAAGTTTAGCAATAACTAATCTTAATTTAAATCTAATTTTTAAAACACTGTTTTACCAAGAAATTAGCGAAGATAATTATATCACCAATTTTGAGTCTGTGCATGCTGACCGACGGTGATTTCTTGTTTGATACTACTAAACTCAAAATTTAATATTATTTCAAGCTATTTGTGGGTAAAAAATATTCAAAAAATAGCTCGGTCTATCAAACAAAAAAATCAATCTACCTGGTAAAAAGTAATACCTCCTATTTTTTCGTCAGCTTAAACTTAGGAGGTTTTTCTGTTGTCGATGTAACCGGGCTACTGTCATTCCAACTAAGCTTCAGGGACATTGTTAATTAATTTCCTAAGTGGATTGCCATCGGTAAAATATTGTTTATTTTACTTCAATCTGGTTTTGCATCGTAAAGTAAAGTCAGAGCAGATATAAAAATGTTTTAAGTATTATACCTCAAAAATCCTAAAGAAAATGAATCCAAGTAAAATAAAAAGTGAAGCAGTTCAACAAAACAGTTTTAAAAATGATTTATCAGGTTTAACACCAACTTTAATTACTGAGCGAATATTACTGAAGTGGTCAGTGGTTATTGAAACAAACAGACATTAATTATTTTTGTTTTTAGTGGCTGGATTGGTACTTCGAAACATTTTGCACTGTAAATCATTTAATAACCTGAGAAAACTTTATGCCGATCGTGGTAAAGGATTAGAAGTAAATCTTGTTAAGAATCGGCCTGTTTTGCAAATTAAAATATTTTAAATGTAAGTAAGCAAATTGGCTCGTCTGTCTGTACACCTATTTCTAAAGTCAAGAAGATGCTCTTCAAGTAATGAGATCCAAAAAACCGGCCAAGTGCGAGTCGTACTCGCGCACTGAGGGTTCCGTACCAACTTTAACTAAAATACCACAATATTTTGTTGACTGCAAAAATAACTTTGTTTTTCATAGTGTTTGTATGAAGGACAAAGTTATATTTGCGGTTGTTGTGCTAGATCGCCAAAACTACCGTTTGTTTCGTATTTTCGTTGAAAGTATTTGTTAAGATCTACAATGTTTTTTTTCAAAATTTTCACTTGCTTAGTTTAAAAGTTAGAAGGGACACTCATTTTACCACTTTGGAAGCGTCTATGTTCCAAATGTTAGACTTTTGGAAAATATTGTTCTAGGAACCTCTATGTCATTTTAAAAGACCTATCCATAGATAGAAAACCTTACGCATATAGAAGTAAAATCAATTTTTTTTTTGTTTTATTTGTATGTATCGGAAGCCCCCCTTAAATATTATTATTTTTAATTTTTTGTATGAGAATCGTAAAGTGATATACACCTACCGACCAAGTTTCAACTATGAAATGCTAATACTTTCAGAATAAAGTGGCTGTTACATGTCCGGACGAGCAGACAGACAGACAGACAGGCAGACACCTGTCTGTCTGTAAAACCGGAACCTTTATATTTTCGTCAAGTCTGTCTGTACAGACTTGACGAAACTATAAGGGTTCCGTTTTTTGCCATTCGGCTACGGAACCGTAAAAATGGTTTCATTGAAATAAATCATCATTTTCGGCGGACGACCTTGCCTTCGTTTTGAAAGAGAACCCTTATACCTTTTCAAACTTCTTATTTGTAAAAAAAGGTAATACGCTTGAAAAGTAATGCCAGGCATAGAAATCCATACTACATATTTCCCAATATCTACAAGCTGTATATTATATGTATAGCAGAATACCTACTGCACGAAATTAATTATCTATTTATCACAGCATAGTAATTGATTGGTGGCTGACCGTTCAAAAATAGGAGGAAAAAGGGCATTCGATTATGCTATTCAACGAAAATACAACTTCACTCACTACTGAGGGATTGTGTGTCGTTTTAAGTGAACAAAGAAAAAATACAAACTTATACCTAGAGAGAGAAGACTTGATTTGGAGTCATGCATAATGATAATCTATGCGATTTTATTTATCTGCAAAAATACTAAGCTTAATAATAATTATGTACCTACTTAAGCTTAATATTTTTGGAGATACTTTTCATACGACGACCATTTGGATCAGTGGTAGTAAACGCTGCTTCTGAGCCATGGGTCGCGGGTTCGATCCCCGCACAGTGCAAATATTTGTGTGCATGAACATGTCTGTTTGTACTGGTCTGGGTGTTTTCTATGTATTATAAGTAAGTATTTACAAAAAAAAAGTATATAAGTAAGTTTCTCGGTTGTCTAGTACCCCATACGACAGGGTACTAGATGGCTCTGTGTGGCCCAGTGAGGCATGTCATAAAATATTATTATTATGTTGTTCATTTTCCAATCACGGGACTATGAAGTCCCGGACCTTTGGAAGGCGTATGAGGCTTTCTAAGGTATGAGGGGCCGAAGCCAACTCGCAGAGGCCCGTTAGACAACATTTATCTAAATGATGTAATGTGACACCAACCGACGATTATCCCTGTGCGCACTATACAAGTACACCCAAGGATAACCCCCGGTTAGTGCAGGACTATTGCAGAAAGTGGATACAAAGGAAGGATACTGGGCTATGGGTGCTAGTGGACTGGGTAACTGGGACTATAGAAGGACTATGGCCCCTGCCTGACCTATGTTACTCACACGGATAAAATGGCAGGGGGTGACTCACTTTAATGGGCCCCCGAAAACGGCCGCTAGCAGACGGCCGTGGAGACGTGTGACGGAGTGGAGAGGTATTACACGGCTCTCAGGACAATCCCGGTAATCCGTTCAAGATCCCTACAAGCACCTTCCTCCGAGCATTTCTGCTCTAGCGACTCTCCACTCAAGCCGGCCAATGAAGGCAAGCAAGAGGTGGAAGATATGTTCCTCGTCAGTGTTCACTCCAGCCAACCAATGAAGGCAAGCCAGAGGCGAGGAACAGGGATACTCCCGGGAGCAATCAGGTTCGTGGGGTCGCTACTGCCCAACAGCTCGCCACAAGCTGCCCTGCGGGTTTATATTATTATTATTAAGCTATTGCATAGATTCTATCGCGGGCCTTGAGCGCGGGGAC
This sequence comes from Anania crocealis, assembly GCA_949315895.1. Classification (NCBI taxonomy): domain Eukaryota; kingdom Metazoa; phylum Arthropoda; class Insecta; order Lepidoptera; family Crambidae; genus Anania; species Anania crocealis. The sequence goes on from OX438881.1 coordinate 13,526,793, forward strand.
TGAATCCAGAAATTCCGTAACGCAAAAAACCTCACGCTCCCCACTTCGACCGGCACAGCGGTGATACGGCTGTTCGACGAGGTGCGTGCGGTTCGACGAGGCGTTTGCCATTCGACGAAGTGGGTGCCGTTCGACGAAGTGGGTGCCGTTCGACGAGGCAGGTGCCGTTCGACAAGCTGGGTACTGTTGGACGAGTGGGGTGCTGTTTGATGAGGTGGGTGCTGTTTGACGAGGTGGGTGCCGTTCGATGAGGTGGGTGCCGTTCGACGAGGTGGATGTCGTTTGACGGGTGGGGTGCTGTTTAACGAGGTGGGTGCTGTTTGACGAGAGGGGTGCTGTTTTTCGAGGTGGGTGCTGTTTGACGAGAAGGGTGCTGTTTTTGATTTATTTATTTATTTATTTATTTATTTATTTATTTATTCATTTATTTATTTATGAATTACGCAATAATATGACTATACTTAGGAGCTATGAACAAAATAAAAAGTGGGAATTATTTATTTATTTATTTATTTATTTATTTATTTATGAATTACGCAATAATATGACTATATTTAGGAGCTATGAACAAAATAAAAAGTGGGAAAATAATCGGCAATTTCATACTTTAACCCCTATTATAATTGCATAAGTTGATAAAAAATGCTATGCAATAGCTTTACCGCGGCAGTCTCCGAGTGCCACACGTCTTTTTTATTATACTTTTTCGATACTCGTTACTAGACCAGTTTAAATTGTATGTGTGTTTGGTGAACAATAAGGAATGATGATACTAATGATTTTAAAATCACAGAAACATAATTACATTTGTTTTTATCGAATTATGCCACATCGGATCATAAGTTCGAGTTATCGAATTTTATTTTCTGTTGTTACTCGTAAATGGAGGTTTTCGAAAATTAGTTTTAATAACTGTTCGTATTTATTTCAAAAATGTATGGCGTGAAAACACTAAGAGAGAGGGAATTAAAAAGTACGATTTGTAAAATTTACTGCTGCAGCTGCGCTGTGACACAAACTTCCTAAAGAGACGACTGTTATATAGCCCGGTTGCCCGGACCGACCGAACTAGAGGCTTGTGTTTTTTCCTCCAAAACTAAACCGATTTCATAGCTTAAGTTCTTTAATGACATTATCCAGCGGAAAAACATTTATTTCTTTTTTTTTGTAATATTAAATATGATGTCGAAATCTAATCTCGACTACGCAGGACACAACTTCATAGCAAACAAGAAGTTCGACATGACTTAAATAATAAATGATCCTTTAGTTACGGTACCCGGTCTGCTAAAATTGATCTTTCATTTTCATTTGGTATCAGCAAAAGTAAGGTCTAATCTTAATCTTTAAATAAAATTTATGTGTGGTTCCCATGCACAGGGCTCATCAAACTATAAGACAATTTTCCTTAGTTAATATTTTTTTTGACGTGATAACGTCTTTAAAATCGTTTTAGTCGGGTGACATGTTCAGAAACTTGTGTCACACCAAAACCTCACGAGCGCGATCGCAGGTATAACGAGAGAGAGACGGACCGATCTCCCGTCTCATATTGAGCGCTGCCAGTCATTCCGTGAAACTTGTCACGCGGAATCCTCACGAGCGGAGGCTGGCATAGCGTTCGAGTGAGTGGACCGATCTTCCGTCTCTCTCACTCTAGCGGCATACAAACGAATGGAGATTTTCTCGTTATCACGTAAACATCTCGATCGTAAACCTACTTTACAAACAAGCAATTTTTTATACTTAACTTGGCGTAAAGTTAAAAATCGAGTGGGGACATTATTATATCATAGGTATATCATGATCATGGGCTCATACGAGTAGCTATCTCATATCAGACATAGGCCGGTATATAGACGGGTTTTTTCTTACAGTATTCTTTCAGTCGCCTTTTACCAAAATCATATGAAACAGAAAAAGCACTATTGTACTTGTGTGCCGGCACCACACGTCTTTTTTAGGGTTCCGTAGCCGAATGGCAAAAAACGGAACACTTATAGTTTTGTCAAGTCTGTCTGTCTGTCCGTCCGTATGTCACAGTCACTTTATTTTGAAAGTATTAGCATCAGACAGTTGAAACTTGGTAGGTAGGTGTATCCTGTTGACAGCTTTATAATTCTTATACAAAAAATAAAAAATAATGATATTTAAGGGGGGCTTCCCATACATAGAACTAAAACAAAAAACTATTTTTTTTACTCAAACCTATGCGTATGGGGTATCTATGGATAGGTCTTTTAAAATGACATATAGAGGTTCATAGAACCATTTTTGCCAAAAGTCTTTTTGGAAGATAGACGCTTCCAAAGTGGTAAAATGAATCCGGGGGGCCGTTTAACTTTTAAACTAAGCAAATGAACATTTTGAAAAAAATACATAATGTTGATCTTTACAAATACTTTCAACGAAGAACGAACGAACGAGATCAAACCGCTAGTTTTTGAGTGAGAGCACTTTTTTAACAACTTTACAAACATAACTTTTTATTCCTTCATACAAACACTATGAAATACAAAGTTATTTTTGCAGTCAATTAAATATTATGGTATTTTGGCTAAGTGGAAGTAAGTTGACCCCTAATTCAGTTCAAGTTGGTACGGAACCCACGGTGCGCGAGTCCGACTCGCACTTGGCCGGCTTTTTTTAATTGTGATTCTACGTTGGTCGAAATGCCGTTTACTGTACTTAGACATATACCAGCGCGGTGCGACTTGAATTGAAATCCTGTGAATTACTATTATCTACATAATTAGGGGATGAATACACAATGAGGCTACAATTTGTACAGTTTTACTAAATTAATAATAATAAATAAATATTTAAGACATGCCTCGCTGGGCCACACTGAGCCATCTAGTCCCAAATTAAGGTACTATTAAGTACCCTGTCGTATGGGGTACTAGACAACCGATAAACTTACTTATATACTTTTTTTTTTTTCTAAATACATACTTATAATACATAGAAAACACCCAGACCAGTACAAACAGACATGTTCATACACACAAATATTTGTACTGTGCGGGGATCGAACCCGCGACCCATGGCTCAGAAGCAGCGTTAACTACCGCTGATCCAAATGGTCGTCAAATAATTGTAGCATAGTTAGTTAATTATTGTAAATTTTGATATAACTTTTCATCACATTCGTTAGATTCTATATTTGTTCTGTAAACACTTGGAAATATCAATTGTAAGATATAATTCATCTAATCGAATTTATTTTTGGGTGACAGATCTAACAACCTTATTGCTACAGAATTGTCTAATGCATGTCTAATACTTTTTCCTTGTTTGAGATGGATGTTTGTTATTCAATCACGCCAGAAAGGCCCAACCTGAATTAATTTTGACATTTACATTACTGTAATAAATATATTTATTCTACTTGAAAATTTTTTTCATTTTAGTACACACAAAACAGCACAGGTTAAATACGAGAACACATTAGGCTGAACACTGGGGTAGGTATAACTACGTAGTTGAATTAGGAGCGATTTCGCAACAAAAGTAAATAGTTTGAAATGCAGGCCACAGTCCAAGCACTACATCACATTTTTGATCTATCCAACCATTAAACTTAAGAACCGGGTTTTTTTAACATGATTTTATTGTTAACGCGTCACCTAACTGTGATAAGGCTAGGAAAGTGATACATGATGGACTGTCTCTACATACTGACATAACCCATACCGCATGATGACACAGGCTCACTATTCTGAATCCTCTCTATCCATAAATCCATGGCGGTGAATTCAACATCATTAATGGGAGTAAGCATGCCTTCGCCGTGTCATCATCAATCATAAAGAAAATGATGTGATGTACCGAAATAACATGTTTTCTAGGTAGAATAAATATGTTCTTTAAAGTAAGTAAGTTTTCATTAAGAAATTATGACTTTTGTTGTTATTATTACCCGTTTGTTAGGTATAATATGTTGACGACAATTTATTGTATTAATATATTATTTCTAATAGAAACATTTATATTTCAATTTTCTTTAAGAAACAAGAAATTCGTTAGTGTAAAATGATCCCGCCATAAAAAAGTATAACCCTTTCTTCTTTTTGTAAAAGGCGACGAAAAGGCGACTAAAAGAGCACCGTCCGAAGATGACGTCTTCTCTTTAACAATGGCTTAACGGCGATCGCAAACTCACCTGCTAAGACTGATGCTGATGATGACGAGGAAACTTTAACGACTTGTTCAGTGTAAAATATATTTCCTCGGGCGCTTTCTCCGCGTTCTATAATTATGGTGTCTTACCCGTGTCATCTAAGACAAGGCTTCAAAACTTTTCAAACAAATAATTGAACCGACGCAAAGGATGAAAATAAGCCACCGATTGTAAATCGGCGCACATAGGTAGATCGACGCTGCTGTTGGTTACCGTCATAAAATTGGTAGCTTTTTTTTATTTGTATTTGTTACGGCGGTCATAATGTATGTAATAAATGTATAAACTGACATATATTCACCTTTACGCACACACCGATTTCAATAATACACTTACCAACACATTCATATTTATGTACACTTACTCATATACTAACATTTCTACACTCAAAACTTACACTACCACAATCATCCAAACAAACTGCTACCAATGCACACATACAATATTTACACCCAACAATAACACTCACATTTGGAACGATGACTCATCCATCCATAACTTTCTTCTTAAAATCATGCGTACTTGCTTAATATCCCAACATAAAATGGCCACTCTTTCATATAGTCAAACTCAGCCTATCTTATGCGCAGTAAATGACAGACGACAACCTTAGAAACTTAAAGGAATTAGATAAAATTGAGGTGGCATCATCTGTGATCACTAACATAGCGAATTTAAATAAACATGTTGAATATTTTGACACAAATAGTTTAACAGTTATTCAACAAAACATAAGGAGTATCTACTGTAACTTTGACAACTTTATTGCTACCCTATCGGAACTTGATTCAGAAATTGACGTTTTGATACTTACTGAATGTTGTCTCAATCCAGATAAACCCGTCCCACATTTACAAAATTATACTCACTATTTCACCACTAATAATTCCAATCAAAATTACGGTGTTGTAATGTATGCAAAATCTAAGTTAAACCCAATTTTCAATGAACTTATTTTAGAAAACGCATCGTGTATAAAGTTAAACATACATGATTGTACTATACTGGGCATTTATCGATCTCCTTCATATCAGAACGCTGTAAAGTTTATTAATTCGTTGGACACAGTACTAACTAGGATTAAAAGTGATTTAAATGTCATAATAGGAGGTGACATAAATATAAATTTAATTGAAAAAGAAAACAAATGTCATTATGATTTTAGCAATAGGGCCTCATATCTTAATATGCTCTCCTCACATGGTCTCCTACCGGGTCACACACTTCCAACACGAAAAAATAGATGTTTAGACCACTTTATTTTAAAAATCGAAAAAAACGAGTTATTAGCTAGCATTGCAGTTCTAAATAATACAATAACTGATCATGACTCAGTTTTCATTAGCATTTCTAGAATTAAAGAAAACCATAACCACCCGCACACCAAAATAGTCATTGACTTTGAAGTGGCTGCTGATAAACTTGCTAGTAAAAACCTGTCCAATTTATTAATTAGTGACGACCCAAATTTTGTGACTGAACAGTTGATTAAATTACTGAAATCATCTCTGGATGAAAGTGCCAGGGTAAAACGGATCTTAAGTGGACAACGAATTCTTAAACCATGGATTACTAGTGGCGTACTGCGCTGTATAAAAAATAGAAATAAAATGCAATTAAAATTAAGATCAGATCCGCATAATGAAGTATTAAAATTAACATTTTTAAGGTGTCGAAACTATTGCAATAAATTAATTAGGGGGTTGAAACGTAAATATGAATCTGAAATATTAAAAAATAATATAAAAAATTCTAAACTTTTGTGGAAATCGATTAAAGAAGTAACTTATTTAAGCAAAGTCAAAACTGGGGGTGAGGAACTACTGAGCATTCAAAGTTCACCAATGGAGTCGGTAAATCTGGTAAATACATTCTTTGCCAATGTTGGAAAGCGACTTGCGGACGACATCCTTAGTAGCTCTTATCTGACACCTGATAAACCTAATTATACTAACACAACATCGCAAATTTCTTCATTCGGACTCTTTGATACAGATCCAAAGGAAGTTGATACTGTTATTTCAAATTTGAAAACAGAGAGTGCCTCCGGCTGGGACGGTATCCCGACTAAATTTATTAAAATGGTGAAACCCCTTATTGTGCCAATTATCAGCCGTCTTGCTAATCTCTGTTTCAGTAAAGGTGTATTTCCAGGTCTACTCAAAAAATCGATAGTTACACCGATTTATAAAAGTAGCGATAAAAAAGACATAAATAATTATAGGCCTATTTCTGTGTTACCAGTTATTTCAAAAATTATTGAAAGGTTAATTAACTCGCGCTTAGTTAGTTATCTTGATAAATTTGATATTTTGTCTAGCCAACAATTCGGTTTCAGAAAAGCAAAATCTACAGAAGACGCAATCTTAGGCTTATCATCGCTAGTGACCCAACAATTAGACCATAGAAGAAGATGCCTAACAGTTTTCTTAGATTTAAAAAAGGCCTTTGACACTGTCTCTGTGCCCACCCTAATAAATAAAATGGAGAAAATCGGTATTAGAGGTATCCCATTAAAGCTACTAACTGACTACTTGGAGAACCGATCCCAGAGAGTAAAAATTGGAAGTTACACAAGCACTGATACTAAAATTCAATGTGGAGTGCCACAGGGCAGTGTCCTAGGTCCTACTTTATTTTTGATCTATTTAAATGAGCTGACTAATCTTGATATTGAGAGTGGACAGATATTTTCATACGCGGACGATACAGCCATTGTTTTCAGTGGCAGCTCATGGAACGCGGTTTTTGAGGCAGCCGAATGTGGTCTCCGTAAGGTTGCAAGCTGGCTTAAATCAGCACTTTTAACATTAAATATTGCTAAAACAAACTATGTTTGTTTTGCTATTGATAAACGCTCACTCCCGCCCCCTAACTTGCAATTAAAACTTCACAACTGTCAAAGTGTGGATGTTTGCGCATGTAGTGTAATTGAATGCGTTGAAAACACTAAGTACCTAGGAGTGATCTTAGACTACCGACTGTCATGGCACTTACAAATTAACACTATTAGTAATAGGATTCGCAAACTCATCTGGGTATTTAAAAAATTGAGGTATGTTACTTCTGTTGACCTCTTAAAGCGCATTTACCTTGCATTGGCACAATCTGTGATCAGTTACTGTATACCCATATGGGGTGGTGCCTCTAGATTTAGGTTCCTTGAAGTAGAAAGGGCTCAGAGATACCTACTGAAGACTATGTTCTGTAAGCCAATTAGATTTCCCACTGATGAGTTATATCAAAACTATAATATTTTATCTGTTAGAAAACTGTACATTGTTAACTCTATACTTAAATTACATAAAACTCTAAAATATAATCCCACTTCTCAGGTAAGTAGAAGGCAGCGTAAAGTGGCTCCAGTTCCGTCTTGTAAAACCCTAATGGCAAGACGTCAGTACCAAGCTCACTCTGCCTACCTCTATAATGTGTTAAATGACAAGTACCAAATCTTTAGCCTTAAATATTTCGACTGTAAAACTATGTTGGTCAAGGGACTTGTAACACTTGGATACAATGAAACTGAGGACTTGCTGATCAAAAATACATTGTAGGAAGTTAAATTAACTCTTTAATAAGACACACTCACGCAATTAGCACGCATGCATACACGAGCACACACACACACACACTCAAGAGCACACACACACGCATACCCGCGCACACACACACACGCGCGAACACACACACATACAAACATACATAAACACACATACACACTTAATTTACATTTTGTTTAATTTTATATAGTTTACTGTCTTGTCTTGTAGAATAATTAATTTGCCTGTTACCTACCTACTCTTTAATTATTTTTAACTATAACCATTTATATCCAGGAAGAGCGGAACCTCCCACTACAGGCATTATAACGTGCCTCCTGGGTTGGTTCTGGTCAATCGCATAATTATGTAAAAAAGTTAAAGAAATAAACTATTTTATTTTATTTTTATTTTATTTATTTTTAAATGTAATATATACCAGTAGGTATAGGTAATTATACATTAATTACCTATACCTACTGGTATCGCGCGCGTCATAGTCGGTGCCGTACCGTGTGGTTTCCCTCTTTGTCTGTTCTTTCTGTCTTTTTGATTTTTATTATTATTTTGTTATGTTTTGTATTATTATTTGTTATTACTTTTTAAAATGTTTTGTGTATTTTAATATCTATTTCTTTCTATAGTATCATTTTCATTCTTATGTTGTTGTTTTCTTTTTTTTGTTTACTTGTTGAATTTTCATTTATTTATGCTTGGGCTCCCGCAGAATATTAGCGTCGTGGCATGCGACAAATGCTGAGCGGGAGCCCTTTTTTGGCGTCTTTGGTTTTAAATTGTGATTTTGTTTGTTCTTTTTATTTTATTTTATTCTTGCTATGTGCTAAATTATTGTTCAATGATACCAAATAAATTAATTTTCTTTCTTTCATACACACTTGCATTTCGACTTAATTTTCCCGGGTTATAACTTATAAAGTGGTTATAAGATTGACACTGGCATGAAATCAACATCAAAAATTCACATGAGGATAGTTTTAGGTGTCAGTTTGGTTTCGGCTCCGTATGTCATGACGAGTAGGAGGCACTGAATAAAGACTAACGTCTTGAGGCATTGTGGGATCGACGATAAGACTCAACGTAGTTCCTCAAATGCTGCCTAACCCAACAGGATTCTTCTGTTCACCTCATCCTCGAAGTTGTTTCTACCTAACTGCAATGTCTGCCAAAGGTACACATATTTTTGAACAACTCCGAGGACGGCGCCATGCACCGCAATCGGTTCCGGTAGTTCATGTTTATTGAATAATTTCAATAATTAGATATTCTTTAACAGTGTAAATAAACAATGAATATGTTTCTTTTTGATGTAACATAAGCATCTGTTCCATAATCTTGTACACCATGTGAAATATAACTTTATAATTTGAAAGCCAAAAGATGGAATTTAACTTACAAATTTAAATGGGACCAACTTTGAGCCATAATACCATAACAAACATAAACGGTCATATCCGTCAAAGTTATTTTAAGGAATTATTAAGACGCGTTTTTATGTTCAATATATTATAGGATTTCCCTTGTTTGAATAAAGAGATGTGTACATATTTTTTACTTTAAAAGAGCTTTCGTTATAACTCCTCTACTTGTCGTACTATCCTTCAAGGTTAGTCCTGCTGTGTGAGGTTTCCAAGCCGTCTACTACAAACCTTTAAAAGTAACAGCCTAGCCTTGAATTCAAGTTACCACAGCAATGATGGGTACTGGCATAATCACCACGCTTGCCAAATGCGGGTTGGTGATCACAAACTCGAGCAACGTTCGAAAATTCGAAACTTTTTGTTGCCCGACCCGGGATTCGAACCTGGGACCCCGAGATCTTGGCCCGGTATTTAAACCACTAGATCAACGGGGAGTACAAACCTCTAACGTGACCTGCACTCATTAATTTTATCTTGTGATAAAAGCTAGTGGCAACGGTTTACCTGCCTTTCGAAGCATCGTTAAAACTCTTTAACGCTACCAGACCCAAACCAAATTCACAAAATACTGTCTTTACTGAAGCCAATTTAATAGAAATCGACTCCTAAATTGACTCGACTGGGAATCGAATCCGAGATTCTGGCCTAACCGGGTGTCTTGCCTAGTACGCAAATACGCATACTAAATTGAGCCAACAAAGCAGCATGTCGCGTTATTTCAAAGCTAGGTATTACCTACGAGCCTACCTTATATTTAAGGTTAATTTAAATTGTAATAATAGTTTAACATTTACTCGTAAAGAAACAAATGATCGCATATAAAATTAAACAACTTAAAGAACCAACGGCAAAATAAATCAAACACTTGATATTTTGGGAAAACTTTAACATACTATACAAAATTAACGGAACTTCTAATTGGTAGCCAGCAGTCACGTATTACCGAATACTAAAGTCAGAGGAATTTAATTTTGACTATGAAATTGAAACGAACACATTGACCTAAGCAAAGTGGTGAGTCTCAATACATTTCCCAAATAAACAAATTAATGTTTTCCAATACAAACGTAATTGTCAATTAAAGCTATATAGTTGCCTAGAGTAATTGTTTTCTGATTTCAATATTTATTCAAAGAACAAAGTCGCTGTTTTTGACCATTTGGATATACCTACAACCTAGTACAGAATGGTAAATGACGATTTTGTTCGAGACCAAAGTACCATTATATTTGAATTCAGAAGATGCTATATTGTGTAACTTTATTCGTGGCTTGGCAACTGATTCTAGTATTGCATGACGTAGCTAATTTTCACACTAGTGTTGTTATTCCTCATTAAATCATTGAAAGGCGTCTGCGCAAACAGACGAGTCCACTCGATTAATAAGAGCATCCATTGTACTTTAATGAGCATGTCTCGAAAACCTTTAGAGCTACCACATAATATTTTACTTCGTGATAAATTTACTGTTTGCTGTGAAGTTGTTTTATATCTATAGGTTTTTGTCGGACTTTGTCGGTAAATAACATTACATAAAAATCGTCCGTCTATTAAGGAGTCGGCTATATCATATTTGCGGTTATATCACGTTCCCGATTAAGTTTATCGCTTTCCTTAGGATCACTAAATTGTTTGTAATGGCTATCTGACTAAACATTCACGATATTACTTCATCGCCTTAGCTCGCAAGTTTTTATTAAATTCGATAGCGTTATACATAATAAGCGCCATCCAAGTGCGCCAGTTCTGGGCCCCAATTCCGCCAATTTACAAAGGGCTGGATCTCAATCGTATATTTTGACATTACTAACATAATTAAGTGTCAAAATATACGATTGAGATCCAATTACGATTCAATTGAGTAAATATAATACTAGCTGTAGCCAGTGACTTTGCAGGAGTGCAATTTTGAAATTGAACCCCACGGGAACCAAATGTTTTTCCGGAGTGAAAAAAGCTTCTGTGCTCTTCTAGTATTATAAATTATGTTAAATTATAATCAGATCGTCATGACTTGATAAAGTAAGAAACATCTATCCAACCTTTCGCATTTATTGTAAGATTAGATTAAAATGGCTCATACGGTTATCGTCATCATCGTAAAGTATCTTAATAAAAACACGGTGAATTATTGCATCATGGGTTTGTATATATTAACTATGTGTATGTATATATAGGGCGCGCTAAAGTTTTACTGAAAATACAATAATTACTTGAATAAAAAAATATTTAAAGATTGCAGTTGCAATTTACGCCAGCATTTTATTTGCTTAAGAGGAAACACGTTACTTCGGGCGAGAGAATTGAAAAATAGGTATTTGTAAAATCTATTGCTGTCGCGCAGTGCCAAACGCCTTCACTGCAGAGTGTGATAAAGACAACTTCTTCTTGGACCAAAAATACCTACTAAAAGCACACCAAATCAACGTTTCGCAGTCCCCCGATTACTTTTCCAAAACTAGACCGATTTCAATACTTTTTTCATTAAAAATTAAAGAAAGGCTTTGGTCGTGTTCGTATGTTTTCCTTTTTTTCTAAAATTTAGCCAAATTTGTTTTCTGGATGTTTGAACACAGCGGAAAATCTGGCTATTTTTTTCGATTTTTGAGGGCTCATATCTTTTTTATTAATTAATATATGAAAAAGCAGAAAACATAGAAACATGCTTATAGTGGCCATAGATTTTTGTAATTAAAATTATTGCTCTACTGACATTATCCAGGGAGGAAACAGGGAACTACGTTTGTATGGAAAAACGGCCGTGGTGTTTCGTCTTAAGGGGACTACTAGAGCTATAAATAATATGTGCTGCCCTAAATTGATTTAATTTTATTACTTCCGAACAAAACCAATTCTCATCTCTCTCTGATTCAATAAATACCAGAGGTAATTTGCTAAGATAATTACTGTTCTAGTTTTTTGGAAATTGATTTTGTTTAAGAGTAATACAATTAAATCAATTGGGGGCAGCACATAGCTTTAGTAGACCCCTTAAATACGAGCTTTATCCGTTCAAGAATCGCTAAAAAAACAGAGTAGTATCATAACAAGATTTTTCTCGATACAAAAGGATACTGTTACAAATATTCTTCCAAAATGTTAAACATATGTATAGATGCTATGACCAATAAATAGCTCTAAGTGCCTGCATTAGTTTCAGACAGAGGGACGTTTAAAGGCTGCTACACACAGTGCCGGCGGCAGGGCCGCCCGGCAAGCCGCCGGCCCAGCATGGCCGCCGGGGTGTGCCGGCGGGTTACGCGGCTTGCCGGCGGCAGTTCGTTCCTGGCATTCGAGCGGTAGTGATGTGCGGTTTGTGTGTATTAATCAAATTAAAATGTCGTTTCATTGGGACGACGAAACTGTGTTGCTAATTATTGAAAAATTCTATGAAAATGATATATTATATATATGATATATTATGGAATCCCAAAAATGGGACAGACTATAGGAATAGGAATAAACGAACGGACGCATTGAACATAATTGCAAGTGTATTTGACATTGATAAAGGCGAAGTAGAGAGAATGTAAAAAAATTTAACCTCTCATTATTTTCGGGAAAAAAAGAAGGTTGTATTTTTTTCTTTTTAAAATAAAAATTACAACTGCGGCGGCAGTGCGTATCATTTCCTTATTGATGTTAACCAACCAACCATAAAATGTGCACTTCACTAGCGTTCTATGTGACTGTCACAACCGGAATGATGCTTGGCGGCTTTGCGCGGCTTGTATTGCCGGCGGCATAGCCGCTCGGCATAAACCCGGCGGCATTGCCGCCAGCACTGTGTGTAGTAGTCTTAATATTGCTTCACATTAGACTAGGGAGGTACTTAGGACATAAGGGTCAGATTGTTACGAAAAAGTCCAGAATAGATATACTTTACTGCATAATTTTCCGCCATTGGCAACATTACGCAGATTTACTGTCGTACTTTTTCAATACATTTTACGATCGGGGGCTCGGGGCGGCTCATCGGCGTTGAACTACAGCCGGTAACGGGCGCAACTTCATCAAAGTAAAGTGGAGAAGAGGGAGCTGTGTTTTAAACAGAAGAAAACCAAAGTGGAGTATGCTTCAGATTACTAGAATTGATGGTGAATATTGTGGGGGTTTGGCAAGCGTGGGGGCTATGCCTATACAAATCTTTGCTGTGGTAACTTAAATTCAATGATGGAAGCCTTTGCCCAGTAGTGGGATGATTGTAGGCGTTACCTTACCTTACTTTTATGGGTTTAAAGTTCTTACCAGTGGATCGTACTGGTATCTGTCGTAGTGGTAGGAGCATTTAGAAATTTGGTTAAAAAAAAGACACGATCAGCAGGTTTAAAAAACGTAGCTGGATACTGTAGGTTCCTAAAATTCTGCAGGTGCCGTTGTGACAGCAAACAATAATCATGCCTGTTTAGTTACAAAAAAAACTACCCGAAGGTGCCTACCCTTCATCACTGACATTGTTTTGACCCTAAAGTAAGTTACTATTCAAATATGCATTTGTTTTGTGGAAACAACTAAGGTACCACAAACTCCCAGACACCAGAAAATATAGAAAAATACTTTTTCGCTTTATTGACCCGTCCGGGAATAGACCCTGTGGCATTGAAGCAGGCGATATCTTGGAAACCGTTGTATACGCCACTCTACCACAGAGGTCATCAAATAAAACTCAATGCACAAAATTCGACTGACAAAAAGCATGAAACAAGCTATACTTTGGGTGCCAAACAAGAAAATGACAAATATGAAATTATTTACGCTTTTTGACGATAACATTTTATGTGAAATAACTTTATTATGTTCCTATTTCTGTTTAATTACTGTCCTCTCTAGAAGTCTTTTGCGTCATCTTCATAACTCACATTTTCGGGGAGGAAATCATCGTTCATTGAAAATTTAAAAGACTGCTTCAAGTTAATTAAGGTTGGTCACACGCTGCGTTTAAAATTAAGAAAAATGTCGGTAGGTAAAAATGTAAGAATAGTGAAGTAGAACTCATTTTAAAGTTAAGCAAGGTCTATAATTAGATTAGGTTACTTACTACTTCCTTATTTTTCTGCGTGACATCATTTTCTAAATTGAGAAATGGTGAAACGTTTTGAATCAATTCGCATTCTTCGTTCGCGTAAATACGCTAGTTAGTTAGGAATAAATTGATTTATAAAAAAATGCATTATTTAGTAGGCGAGCTAAAACTAACTATATTAGGTACACCGGTGCTTTTGTTCCCTGTAGCAGTTGGCCAATCGGTTGTCAATTAGGTAATAGTCATTGCCGGTCGTACACAATGACATTTGACCGTATGCATGAGTTATCAATTAAAAAGTCTGACAAATCCTGACCTAATGGCCTTGTTCAATGAACACTTACAGAATCAAACACTTCAAAGGTCATTAGAGCTACAAACAATGCGTAAACGCGTTTGTTTGGCACTCACAAAAGAAAGGCCTTCAAGGGCTTACAATCGAGAAAGGGCATCTTTGATTCCCGTTGTATGAGCCTTTTTTTTCAACAGCACATAAATGTTAAAATCTCCCAATCGATTTTTAATTTAGATTTAACCCATACTTAAAACATGAATATCAATTAAGAAGCATTGTCGTTTTGTGACTTGATGTGCCGTTGGCTAAGTAAATATAGATGAATATGTCGAAATAAGGTCGAGATCACGCTTAGAGTCAAGTAGGTATTAACTAAATTAAGGTCAGTTTTACTAAATAAGTAGTGAAATAAAATCTCGAAAATCGTTTTTAGGGTACATGTAATAAGTCATGGACTAAAATTTGTATTTGCGACATGCCGCAGCTACGGAAACCTAAGGTATTGCGCGTGGTCCAACACGCAATTGGCTGGATTAATTAAAAATGTTGATTACAAAGTAAAAATTCAAGATCATAGTAATTTTTCTAAGAGCTGTCGCTGTCTGCCCGAAATTTTAAGCAATTACGGCACGGTTTATTGAAACCTCAAGTTTATCAGAATTTTTTTTACTGACTCTTACGTTCATAACCAAATAAATGCGTCGCAGTGTTTGACCGCGCCCAAGATTTTTATTGAAAACTGTCTGTCATTTTATATTAACTTTAAAAACATATTTTCATATTAACTATTTGTAATTTTGTTTAATTGTTCTACGAATATTCAGCAATATTTTCTGGAGAAAAAGTTTTAGAGCAATCAGTGTCATTTAAACCTGAAAAATATGTACATACATGTTTACATTACTTCTTTGATGGTGTCACTTCTCAAAGCATGTTTATTGGTGATTGATAGGATACTGAAGTCGACTTGTATTGATCGTGATACAAAATTTACGAGCTATACGTTTGTTTGTAGTTGTGTACAGTCAGTAGTAGGTGGCAATAAACAGAGTCGGTCATCATTCGGCTGATTGAATTTGATAGGTTTTATAGCTCTCACATGGCCCGGCAATACAATATACATCAATACCTACTTCTACCGATAAATCACGAATCAGAAATAGGAATTCACTAGCTATATTCAATAGATTATGTACCTAGTCCAGCTATAAGATCTGTTACAAATGAAAATGCATTTATAAATGAAGTTATGTGATATTATTAAAATTTATACCTACATATTTATTAAAGTCACAGCAAAAAATAAATAAAAAATCTATTCGAAATGGCCACCTTTGGCTTTTATACAGACCTTTAATCTGTTTAGCCACGAATCTATGGATTTAGCAAAGATTTATTAAGATACTCAATGTCGCCGTGTCGGTTAGAGTAGGCCAATCAGGCCATGTCCTCTAAAATTGACCAAAATTTGATGTCTAAAGGGTTGATTGAGGTCTGGGCTAGTAGTGGGCCAGTCTTTAGCTCTTATAAAGTCCGAAACGTTGGTTTCAGGCCAGGCTTGGGTAGTGGTGCCTTGTGACTAGGTGCTGAGTCCTGCTGGAAAGTCCACGGTAAATTTTTAAAAAGTGTATTGCTGAGAGGTTTCACAACATGATCCACGAATGTATCTTGATACACTTGGCTGAAGTTTTCACTCCTTTTTAAAAAAAATGTAGTTTTGTGACTCCTTGATAAGTCACGCCCCTACCAAACCATCACTGACGCCGGATGATGACCACGTTGTACCTTTTCGACCACTTGAGCAGCTTCTTTAGAACTGTCAGCGTACACTTTATGATTTTGCTTATTGTAGTGTTCTTCATTTCTGCACCTTTCACTTGCGTATCGCGACAGAAGGCATTTTGTTCGATCCACTGTCTTTATTGTAAAGATTGATTTAGGGCATGTCCTGTATATCGACGATAAGCACCGAGCATCAGGTCTTGTTTTATAATACGCGACAGAGTCCTAGCGGGAATCTTCATTTCTCGCGATAAGATTTTTTGCTTCCTAATGGCAAACTGCCTAAGGAAGCAAAAAATCTTATCGAATTCTGGCTTTAACAGCATTTACAGCCTTTGTAGTTCTAACAGCACGCGGCCGCCCCGATCTTTTCTGGTCTTCGACACAGGAAGTATTGTTGTATCTGTTGATAGTACAATATACGAACAACGGCTGATACTATAAGCTTTTGAAGTGTCTGGAATATATGACCGAAGGCTCCCTACCCACTTTGTGCAAGGCGATCACTGCAATCATATTTTATTTAACACGCCATTCCATAATGTAATTTGATAATCATCATCATCATCATCATCAGCCTATCGCAGTCCGCTGCTGGCCTCTCCAATTGTACGCCACTTAGGTCGATCCTTGGCTTCTCGCATTCAGCTCCTGCCAGCCATCTTGCGCAAATCATCACTCTACACATTACGTTTGCCGAGACGCGGTCTCCACTCAAGAACTCGTTTAACCCAGCGGCTTTCGGTTCTGCGGCTAATATAGCCAGCCCACTGCCACTTCAGCTAGCTAATCCAGTGGGCTATGTCGGTAACTTTAGTTTGAACTTGTGGACTAGCCGTACCGTCAGTGTCCACGTTTCGGCTCCGTATGTCATGATGACGGGTAGGACGCACTGATTGAAGACTTCCGTCTTGAGGCATTGTGGGATCGACGATGAGAAGACTCGACGTAGTTTCCCAAATGCTGCCCAACCCAACTGAATTCTTCTGTTCACCTCATCCTCAAAGTTGTTTCTACCTAACTGCAATGATTGCCCAAGGTACACGTATTTCTGAACAACTTCGAGGACGGCGCCGAGCACCGCAATCGGTTGCGGTAGTACATGTTCATTGAACATAACCTTGGTTTTATCTAGGTTCATCCGCAAGCCGATGCGTACAGAAGAGTCAGCCAGGTCATTTAGAATCTGTTGTAGGTCCTGCTGCGTTTCTGCCATAATGACGATGCCGTCTGCAAATCGCAAGTGAGAGATATATTCGCCATTGATATTGATGCCTCGCCCTTTCCATTGCAGCGTCTTGAACATATATCCTCCATTGCATTTGTGAACAATTTCGGGGAAATGACGTCCCCTTGTCTCACTCATCGATGCAACGGTATAGGTTTTGTTTGCTGATTCTGTACTTGGACGGACATTGAGGCGACTTCGTAGAGACATCTCATCACTTGGACGTACTGCCAATCTACTTGGCAACGCTGCATGGATTTCAAAGCGGACCAGATCACGATCGAGTCGAAAGTTTTCTCATAGTCCACGAATGCTAGACCACAAGGGCTGATTATACTCTTCGGTCTTCTGTATAATCTGCCCCACTGTGTGGATGCTGTCTATGGTGCCGTATCCGATCCGAAATCCAACCTGTTCCGGTGGTTGAAGTTCGTCGAGTCTTCGCGCAAGGCGGTTCGTAATGACTCTTAAACAGCTTATAGACGTGGCTTATAAGGGAAATGGGTCGATAGTCTTTCAGCAGGGTCTTATCTCCTTTTTTGAAGAACAGGATGACAACACTCCTACACCACGCCTTCGGAGTTCTCCCTTCAAACAGAACAGCGTTAAAAAGCTTTTGAACTCGTACCTCCAGCCTTTAGCAACTCTGTTGTAACGCCATCCTCTCCAGGGGCTTCTCCATTTTTCAGCTGTTTAAGAGCTATCTCGATTTGGTCAATGCTGACTTCTGGCAGGTCTTGAGCGTAGTGGCGTGTTAACGCGGCTCTAGGGTTCTCATTTTCAAGATCAGGTCGAGATGCATGCGAAGCGTATAACCGGCCATAGAAGCGTTCTACTTCGGAAAGGACTGTTGGTTTCGAAGCAACGAGTTCTCCACTTGCTGTGGTCAGATTCGTCAGGTGGCTTCTTCCAAGAGATTGTACGAACACTTTCGACCCCCGATTTTGCTCGATCGCTCTTTCAATTGAACGCGTATTGGAACATCGGAAGTCGTGTCGTACGAGCTTACTGATATCTCGGTTTAGAGCGCGCTTTCCTGTCGAAGTGACGGGTAGGTTTTTACATCGTTCCTTCATCAGCTCTAAAGTCCCTTCCGAAAGCTTTGACTTCCTGCCCTTACGCTGCATTTCACAAAATCTTGTACCTTCTTCCCTGAGGATCCGAACCACATTTTCGAGGTTTTGGTTTACGTCTGTTGTGGTTTCCACGGCAGCGAGTTGGTTCTCCAGTTTTGACTGGAACGTTTCAGATCCTATCATGGTTTGGAGCAATGTAGGTCGGAGTCTTGTCTCTATCAGACGGACACGTTCAGCCTTAAAATCGATATTCAGAGAGCCTCGAATGAGTAGGTGATCACTTCCGGTATTAAACCTGTTTATCACGGAGGCGTCTCTGAATATATGCTTATTGTTGGTCATGATGAAGTCAATCTCATTTTTCGTCATAGTGTCGGGACTTTTCCACGTCCACTTCCTTGGGGGCTGTTTCTTGAAGAAAGAGTTCATCAAGAAGAGTTCCTCCCGTTCGAGAAAGTTGACAAGCATTTGCTCCTGTGGTTTCTGCATCCAAATCCATAGAATCCTACTACCAATTCGTTGCAATTCTGTACTCCCACTTTAGCGTTGATGTCCCCCATAACAACGCTGTAGTGAGTCTTAGTGGTGAAGTGGATGGCCTCTGATATATCATTAAACATATCCTCCACCTCTTCGTCCGAGTGTTTCGAGGTCAGTGCGTCGCTTGCACCACCTTGAAGCTATACCTCTCGGTGAGCTTAACAATAAAGTACGCTACCCTGTTCGACACACTGGACACTTCCACAACGTTGTCAGATAGGGACTTATTTACCAGAAACCCAATGCCACCTTGGGATTGTTGGTCTCCCTCACGAAGGTACATTAGGTGACCTGACTCGAGGGTTATGGTGTCTACTGTCTTCCCCCTCTCTTCGGAATTCACATAGCCCTAGGCATATCCTAGGGCTAGGCCACCTAATCTTCCCAAGTTCCACCTCAAGTTGAGCCAGATGCGACTCTAGCCGTAACGTGCGTCCGTTGTACGTCGCCAGGGTCAATTGTTTTTGGTGGCCTCCCGTAACCCGGAGATTCTTAGCACTCCCCGTCCCGCCGTTACCGTGGTCGCCACCATGACCAGGAATAGCGGGACTGCCGAGAACTGGGAGCCGTGGCTTATTGTTTGTCTGCATTGAAGGTTATGCCCATAATCGCCACGTTGGGCAGACGGGTTGGCGATCGCAGGGCTTAGCGCCTCGCACCGATGACGCTGCTGCCCGTCACCGGCCTGCTACATTTAACTACGCCTTCAGTTGGGTGGTTATAACGCCATAGGTGGTTGGCCCATCTACATCCCCGTAATTTGATAATGAACACGAAAAAGTATGTGAAATGGCGCAATATTGAAAGAAGTTTTTAAAATAATATACGTGTTCCAAATTCAAAATAATTAAAAAGTTGAAACAAAGAAAACTTTTTATGTAGCAGTATTTTTGGTCAGATTAATTAGATACGTTTAAACAAGTAAAATATTTCCACTGTGACCTTTTATAATTTTTCGTGTTAAATTAAACTTTAATGATGTCCGTGTGCCGGCTTTTTTCCTAATTCTACAGAACAGAATCATCCTGCTGAGAAGAGATAAAAACTTACCAAGCTTTTGAAGTATGTTGTACATATTCCGCACTTGAGAGCTAAACAAGTTTCATTAAATATAATATTATATTACTCATATTGAGTTACCAAAACCTAACGGAATGGAAAACTAAAATTCTTCTTCTTATTAGATACAGTTTGCAAGTACCAAATCATTATTGGACAGCCAGTGATAGACAAATGAGATCCTAATCTCATGTCAACCACGTCAACAGCCCATGTTTATGATCTAGTAAACATCACGCGATGAAGCTGGCGACGAAGCAATCGCAAGGTCGAGTGATGATACATCGTTGCTTTAAAAAGAGATATCCGTTCCTTGACATCGTACGCGTTCAGCATTGTATGCCATCTGACACTTTGTGTAGTTTTGTGATTGACCTATTTTCAATGCTTAATTCGAATGAGTCAGTTTATGTTAGGTCAATGCAGGACCCTGAATTAAGCAAATATAAAACTGTAGGGGAACATTTTGTTCAATATTTTGCAAACTTAGTTTTATAAACTGCCGCGGTGCCGTGTTTAAAAGAAGCTTAGATAAAAAATATTACTTTGGCTTAGTCGTAAATTCAGAATGAAACAACTTGTTTAAATCATCATTGCAAGTAAATGGTTTACATTAACATTGCAAGAGGTAAAAACTACCTCTAATATCTACTACTTACTAATAATATACATTTTTATAGATTTGTTAAATCGCCGCAATTAATCAGTGAAGTCATAAGTAGTTTAATAGATTTCATTTTACGTCCTACTAAAACAGGGCTCACTATTAGCGAGGCGTAATGAAATATTTGCTTTATCTTATTGTTATTTCACCAGAGTCAAGAAAGTGTTCAAGAAATGTTTTTAAGTTTTATAAGACGTAAGAATCGGTTAAAAACAATTACTTATTATAAGTACAATTAACTTGATGTTGAATATTTTTAAATGTTTGGTGACCTATTTATTGATGATACAAGTGATCTTTATATGAATTGACTTAACAATTAACTATAAAATTAAATAAGCCCATGAGAAAATACGGTAACTGTTTATTGCATACTTAGTCCTAATATTTTATTTTTCTTGTTAATAATTTTCACGTGTAATGAAATTGTAGACAAGACAAAGAATATTTAAATTAAAAAGAGTCTAGAGTCGCACTTGACTGGTGCTTTAAATTCTACCAGAGCGCTATTTATTAAGCCTAGACAGTATTTTATTAGGTAAGAAAATAGTTGTTTGTTCTTTTGAATCTCGGAACATTAAAGAACAATAATCATAAATTTATATTATTCAAAACATTACTTTTATTGCGCTTTGCAAATTATTGTTGAGTAATGTTTTAATGCTAGAAATTATATTATATTAAAACGATGCAGATAATGTTATAAGCGCGCGCGTTGTGAAGACTCAAATACGCCCTTATTAGGGCGTTTTTTACAACATCCACGTCGAGTGCAGTCACGAGCGGTAATCATTAAAAATGATAGCCATCATTTTCATTTGCGTGCTATTTCGCATCTTTTGTTCTGCTTATCAGTGAAACTTGTCAATGTGTGCAGTTTTGGATTGCTCGGAACAGATTTAATACGCAAATTACTAAGGTAACATATCTATACTTTAAAATATCATTGATGACTAGTCATGTTTATTATCATACATAATTAGGTAGGTACAATGTTTTAAATTTCTCACACCTTTTCAGTTAAATTTGGTGCTTATTGATATTAATAAATAGTCGAAGTATAATAGTGTTTCAGATTAGTTAATTTCATTTTCATTTCATTTCATTTATTTAAAACACTTAATATTTGACATGCTTTTGGTTAGTTGTATCTTAAATCCTATATTAGGTTTGTCTAGGTACTATCAGTTCTCATATCAAAAGCTATAAAATCATCCGCAAAATCAAACCAACAGTTCTTATACATGAAGGTACCTATCATATTATAAGTTAGTTTCATCAAATAGTTTAATGTTCGCTAATAACAAAGTATGAGTCTGACTCATATTTATCGAGTTATATGTACCTAAATACAATAAGTAGGTATAAGTATTACTACTACTCTGTACCAGTAAAGTTAGTAAAACCGTGTAGGTACAGGCTCAAAATATGAGATATTTTTACCACGCTTTTATTAGCTTGGGTTGTATCTATCTATGTATGTAATGGAATCATTGAGCATAATTTTCACCAATTTCCAGAAGTTTGATTAATTTGAAACTTTGCACACGTATCAAGGACCGATGACAATGCAATAATTTAATAACAGTTTCCCAGTTTTCCTCTGTAAGAGGGAGTAAAAGAGATAGAGCTAGCGCGCGATCTGTATCAATTACGATTCCTGCATAGCTTTGGACTTACAGTCGATAAAGAAGGAATCAAATCTTATAAACTAAACTAAAAAGTAAAAAATAAATTATAGCTTAAAAAACTAAAAAACCACGCTTTTAAAACAGATTGAACTAAAAAATTAAAAATAAAACTGTAGTAATCAATTGAAAAATTCATATTATTGTACAAAAAGCGTGGCTTGATTTAATAGATTGTTGTAAATATTTTATCAATAATTTACTATATCTGTGGATATCATAACAAGCACCCCACGCTTTTTGTACAATAATATGAATTTTTCAATTGATTACTACAGTTTTATTTTTAATTTTTTAGGACAATTTTGTTTAAAAGCGTGATTTTTTAGTTTTTTAAACTGTAATTATTGTTGCCTTAAATACTTTTTAGGAAGCTGTTGCTGAAGTGATTTTTTAATAAAACTTTCTTCTAATACGTAGAAACACAGTTTATTAAATAGTTTATAGTCTTTATATCTTAGGTTCCCACCATCTCACGTAGGTACTTATTTACGTGCACCTACCTACCTATTCCGTTGACTAGGTACCTAAACCTACTCACACCGAGCGATGCGGACTAGAACGGCCTAAGTATAACCATCTCACTGCAGGGAAAAGGTCTCCATCATTGAATTAAAGTTACCATAGCAATGATACATAGCAGTGGTACATAGACTAGGATTGAGATTAAATTTAAAAAATAGTTGTAAAGAATCAGGTTAGGTAATGTAATTCACAGTAACATTATATTTTGAATAGAAGTAGCATTAATCCATACCGATCTAATTTAATAATCCGTAGCGATTGTTTCAAATCAATATTTCTTGTTACGTGCTTACCATATGATTGATTATTTCGTTATGCACATTTTCATTCGCATTATAAACTGCAAATGCACATTCTCGAACAATGCACTCGTCCTGTGCCACCAATACATAATTCATACATGGAAATTTTAATAGGTACAACTATTCAATATACCTTGAATCAAATGTAGTCACCAGCACTCGCGATATCTCGCGCGATGCTCCAGAGTTTGTTTTTGAGTTGATTATTCCGATCTCCCGTAAGTCAGTTGGTACACAGATAAAGTTTGGAAGTGTTAGCACAGAGCTGCTAGTAAGTACTGCGGTGGAAATAACTTGGGTACCAGGTGATAAGTAACTTTGTTCCGATGTTCACATTGAACCGCTTCGTGAAAATATACTTAGAACTCTCCGCGCCGGTGTATGGTCGTGCTCGTGCAACAAAGGGACGCGGGCGACGCGCTCGGCACGCGGTTATCAACTAAACACATTAAAAACGCCGGCTGCTGGTATACAACTCTCTGTAAGCACTTCTTAAAAACAGCGTTGCATTGTTGATTCGTCGAGCTATTGTATACCTAGAGATACGACCTAAATTTTTGGGAACAATGCTAATTATATTCAGTTTGCTCACCTATTTATATTAATCGAATCGTTATTTTTCCAGGTATCATAAAAATATAAGTACCTGTATAAGCAATAAAAGAAGACTTAACAGTTTTGGTGTCAAGAGCGCTTGACGCTCAAATCAAAATAGGTAGCTGAAAAGCTTTTACGTTTAAAGTTTTGCTGGCATTTCCATTTACGACGAGTATGGCCCGAGACGACAAGATTTTTCATACTTTTAGTGACAAGTATAAACGATTGTGCATAAAAATGTTAAACCATTTTCTAAAACAATTTTATTCAAGAAGTATAGGTACCACGTATTATTCGCAATTTCAGTAAGTATAAAAAAAATGCAGCAATATGACAACTACAATTGTTTGTCTCAAATTGACCTATTCTGACATCGAATGAAGTGTGATGATGATGATTAAGAGTATTCTGACGTTGTAATTAATTAAACAAAGGAAAGAGAGCATATGTAATATAAGACTAGACCAAGTGAAGGAAAAGTGTGGCGATGCGGCAGAGGTCAAGGAGACGGCAAGGAAGGATCAGAACGGTAAGTACCTACAACATGCCAATGAAAATGAAATCATGGATTATAAATGTAATGAGTCATTACGTCCTTGGATTAATTTCATGTTATCAAAGTTTACATTTAGTTTGTCAAATGTAAATGTTCTGCTTCTATTTGCCTAATTTATTACTACCTGTTGCCCGCGACTTTGTTCGCACCGTTAAACTATGTCACGGGAACCGTAAATTTTTCCGGGATTTTAAGTGGCCTATCTACTTAAGTCTGTCGTGTCAATTTTCATCCAGATCAGTTAATCCGTTCTGACATGAGTGAGTTACAAACACCAAACCAAACCTTCTTATTTATAATTATTACTTTATATAATAATATTACGATTTCACGTACTCTTTACATAAGTCTTCATTTAGGTCATAATAAGGTAAGTAAAGAAAATATATATGTTGTTGTTGCTGTTGTCGTCCTATGGTACCCCAGTGGTACAGAGGGCCTTCGTGAGACGTCTCCATCCGCTCCTATCCTGCGCCTCTCGCTCCGCGTCCCTCCAGCTCAGCCCGGCCGCCCGCAGCTCGGCGTGGACGGTGCGCGCTGCCATGTGTGCACCGGCCGGCCCCGCCGCCTGCTCCCGCGCGGCCTTCATGTAAACGCGGCCCTGGCAATGTTGTCCTCTGGTCTTTGGAGGGTGTGCCCTATCCACTTCCACTTCCGATGTGCAATTTCTTGCTTGATCGGGATTTGGTGGCATCGATTCCATAGATCCTGATTGTTGATAGTGTTCGGCCAAAATCTGCGCAGGATGGATCTAAGACATTTGTTAACGAACACTTGCAGCTTGCTCGTCAGACCCTTTGTCTCCTTCCAGGTCTCGCAGCCGAAAAGCAAAACCGACTTCACTATGGAATCGAAGAGGGAAATAGATATAGCTAAATAAAATGTTTAATAATGAAATATGATTTTTACCCGTAAAAAGATGATTCATAATTTATTTAATTCAAGATAGAAAGGTATTTATTATAAAAAAGGAAATAACAAGGTTACAAAAGGGTCATCTTTTTTCTAGTAATAGTGTTAAACATGCTAAAATTAAAGTTAAAAATGATACTTAATACAAAGGAGATGTCCCAAATTGTATGGAGGCCAGGCCCAGAACCTGTACACCCCACCAAAAGATAGACCAATACACCTACAAGATTTTGTTATCATCCAAATCTTTTAAAATGACTTCGTTAAATGGTTCAAATAAAGAGATAAGCAAGAAAATAGCAATACAAAACAACAAAACCATCATGCCGGAAGATGACATTTTGATGACATCTGTCAGTTTCAAAATCGCGCATCTAGGAGTCGAGTGCCATCGCTTACTGTAGTAACAACAAACATTATGAAAGTAATGTGTCGATCAATACCAAATCCAGAAAACGAAAAGAGGTCGTTATAATGAACTACAATTAAAACGCGACAAGCAGAACAAAAACTTGAAGTGAATGATTATGTCAAAGTGACAAGGGGTATCTGACAGCTACTGACATTTAAAGTTTTTTTAGATTGACGCCATCTTGGAATGCTTAATGGAGTTTGATAAATTATTCGAACTTATTTATTTTTGAACCACTAAATTATACGTTAAATAAATTTATATGTATTTTTCCCAGAATCAGTATTTTTTTCTTGATTTTTGAAAATGGTGTACTATGTCTGGGCCTATTATGGGACATCTCCTTTACAGTATAACATTGTATATCCTTTATTTTCATACTAATTATTAATTCAAATTTACTTTTTAATTACACCCTTGTCACAGGTCTTCCAATATTCCAGCACCTTTGCCAAGTTCACAGCGATTTTTTACATAATTACATTAGCAATAATAAAATGCAGATAGATGAAACAATTGCCTATATAATTAAAATAAAAAAACCGTCGAAAAGCGTTGAATGAGCCACCAACGTTGAAAGTGCATAATAATTGGTGGCTTATTTAACGCTTTTTGATCATATAACTTTTTGTGACAAATGGTTTTATTCTTTTGAAGGCTGAACCTATTTTTCAACCCTTCGGTGATGATTGTTATTTAAAATGAGAACTAATTTGCGCTATTAGCGAACAAAAAAAATATCGAATCCGGTCAACTTGATAAGAATGCGTGGGCATAAAAAGTGCGTCTAGGTAATTAACAAACCTCCTCCTTTTTTCGTCGGTTGTAAAAAATAAATCATATTATAATGAATAAAGTTACATTACCTACTTTTTACTGATTAATACACATTTACCTACTCATTCTGGACTAATTCCCAATAAAAGCAGAACAACCCAAAAAAATATAAACAATGTTTTTTTTAATTACTTTATGTCGTAGTTGTGGTACCACTCATAAAAATAATAGCACCAGTTACTACCCCTTATCTTTCAAAATGGGTGTCGTAAGAGGCGACTAAAGGAGAACTATCAGAAAGAAGGAGACGGGCAGCAACGACTGCGCTCCATTATTGAAATAAAGAAGGAAGGAAAGAAAGAAATATTTATTTGACACAAAAACAAATACAAAGCATAAACATTAAAAAAAAAGGAAATAATATATGCCAAAAAAGTTCCCGCTCAGCATTAGTTGTGTCAGCTAGAGGCTTATCACGACGCTGATTTTGGGATCGGGAGCGTGGGTCCGACAGAAGCAGAACGACTCACCAAGTCACTACCGAAACCCCAGCCTACCCCGAGACCTGTACCATTAAGTAAAGGTCTGAAGCCTGACTGAATGAACCCGGCAGCTTCCGATGAGTTGACACACCACTGCCGGCGTTACGCGGTATGCAACATTACATTGAAATTTACGTAACTATGACAGAAAACTCCAAATGGGTTGATTAAAGTAGATTCCTCCTTTTGAGGGGTATGTGGACTAATTCAGGTTGGTGATAATGATGACAAATTTACCTACTCCTTCTACTTTTCCAAAAGCTTCGTCACTTGTTTTTTCTTTCCTAGTGTGGTGCAAGTGTGTTTGTAAAAGTTTTTCAGCCGCGAAAACCCGGTTACAAAAAGGTTGTCACGTAAAACGGTAAACAAATAGGATGTCACCACGTCATCTTTTTTCGGCCTATCTCTGTAAAGAACTCTCTTGTGAGTAATTTTTGCGATCTTGCACGATGCAGCCTAAAATTCTACTCAACTACAATGCAATCAGGTATACAAATTCTATGCATACTTCGTCGTCATCTATATATGGTAATTAAAGTTGAACACCGTCAAAGCCGAAAGCCCAAACTCGGGGTTTATCAAAGGGCCGTATCCTGCCATAGTGAGCGATAACTATGCTAGTTATTTGAGGGACCAGATGGAAAGTCCCTTCAATTTGACTCTGTTGCCGGATTAGAACTGGACGCCAAAGTGGAACACGTATTCCTTAAAATTGAAGTATTTATCCGAAAATTATTTCATAGAAAAATCACAGTAGAAAACTCAAAGTCAAAGGAAAGCAACTATTATTATTTTAAGTATTTTCCGACGAAAATCGTAAAATAAGCCACCACTTTTGACTTTTTGTGACTTACAATAAAAGTGAGAAAATATTTTTCAAAATAAGATTTTTTCAAATTTAAATAGGGCTAACTTTGAGTTAGCTACGAGTATACCTAAAATAAACCTGGTAAGAAAATATGCGTGGTCACATTGTAACAAAAACAAAAAGTAAGTAAATAGGTATACACGTTGAATGGAAAACCTTTTTTTTTGTTTCGTTGATTGAATATAATATTTATTTTTTTAGGCTGATATTAGTACATTTAGAATGATTAACATCATCCAACTTTTCAAGACATTTAAAGAAAATATTATTGTACGAATATAATCATGAGGCGAAAGCGCAAAGTTGAATGACTTTTTGTTTCAGTGTCTACAATGTCTTTTTGTATTTAATTGGGTCAAACGATTTGTGTGAAAAAAATAACTGTGAAATGATTCTGTTTCAGAGCAATCTCTTTTTTCTGATCAAAAGTATCGGCCCATGCAATTCAGAATGCAAACAAATAGACCGCTTCCACCAAAGGTTTTTGGATACGGTACTCAACCATTACTTAAGCAAATTGATAACTATGAGCCTTGTTGGTCATGCATGCCTACTTCGATTCAGGACGATTAAAAGGGAAGGCTTTGAATAAATATTTTCGTTCAAACCGACTCTAAAAACAAACATTGTTGGCACCCTCTGCAAAAATAACTGTTTAGGTAGTACGGGTTTGTGTTTAATTTAGGAGCCATTTATTTTACGTCGTTAAAGTTAAAGAACATTCCAGCATACTGTCAGCATCAGCGAGACTGGCATAGCGCTGGCATGTCTAAGGAAGTCCTAAAAATCATCTATAAAGGCCTCCGAATTCTAATGTAATCTACTGTGCAGGGATATGCATTATTCCAGATCCTTCACATCCAATAGTAAAGTTTAAGGCCTCAAACAGAAAATTACCACGTAATCACAAGAATCTTATAATATTACGTAAAATTGCCCTCGAATCTCTATAAACGAATCCCAATTTGAGTCTGAAGTACATGCACGGTTAGCCTCTCTGGAAAGTGTATTCACAGAAAGTATTAACGAAATTCAGTTAATTCTCCCTAGTTTTTAGGTATCCGTATCTCAAAAAAAAAATGCAACTCTTTTAAGATCACTTCGTTATCTGTCCGTCCATTACATGAGAGTCGCTGAAGCCATGCTAGAGAACGAGTCAATTCTGACCCAACATTCATGAAACGCATTGTTACTGGTGACGAGGCGTGGGTTTACGATTTTTACATGCAAACTAGTTAACAAGCTCGGAGTGGCGCCTTCCAACTCAACCGAAACCGAAGAAACCACGCCAAAATCAATAAAAAAATTCTTTCTTCAAAACTTCGACAACCGGAACACCAAAGTAGTTATTGGTGACTTTAATAGCCATAGCTCCAGCTGGGGCTACCGGGACACCGATAGAGACGGTCAGATAGTTGAGGAATGGGCGGATGCATACGAGTTAACTTTGGTACACAATTCTAAGTTACCGGCTTCTTTTAATAGTGGCCGCTGGAAACGACGCTATAACCCCGATCTCATTTTTGCTAGTCATAACATCAGTCAGCAATGCTCAAAATCCGTAAGCCACCCAATCCCAAGAACCCAACATAGACCCATAAAGTGCACTGTCCAATCTGTGGTGAGCCCTCTGAACGTACCTTTCAAACGGCGTTTCAATTATACAAAAGCAAACTGGGAACTTTATGCTAAAACAATCGACGAACTATTAGTAAATATTCAACCAACCGCTGCCAATTACGATGAATTTATCAAGATCGTTGCTTCCGTATCTCGCAGGCACATTCCGAGAGGTTGCCGCTCATCATATATTCCTGGATTAACCGGAGAATCAGCCGATCTTTATCAACAATATAAAACATTATTCGATAAAGACCCCTTTTCAGCCAACACCATACAAATGGGAGAAGAATTAATGTTGCATATTAACGAAAGCCGCCTTAAAAAATGGATTACAACAATAACGAATATTGACTTAACGCACAATAGCAAAAAAGCCTGGTCAATTATCCGGAAACTCACTGGCGAACCACCACAGCCTTCTATGCCAGGTCAAGTAACAGCAAACCAGGTCGCACATCAGTTGATCCTGAATGGAAAGTCTTCCTCTCGTCTAAAAAAGGCTGCCCAATGACTCTATGAACAACTGTGTCACATTGAGCCAGCCCTTCGTTCTAGCGGACATCATCGAAGCCATAAAGTCGCTGAAATGCGGCAAAGCTACTGGGGCTGACAACGTTTCCGCTGAACAAATAAAACACCTTGGACCTTGTGCTGTATCCTGGTTGCTAGAGCTGTTTAATAATTGCCTCGCTAACACCTGCATACCGCGCCTCTGGCGAAAATCAAAGGTTATTGCAATTATTAAACCTGGCAAGCCGGGCAACGATCCAAAAAGCTACCGACCTATTTCGTTACTGTGTCATACATATAAGCTGCTGGAACGAGTGCTGCTTAATCGTCTCGTGACCGTTGTTGACCCTACCTAAACTCCTCCCAGAGCAAGCTGGGTTCAGACCAGGTAAATCCTGCTGTAACCAAACACTAAACCTCACACAACACCTTGAGGACGGATACGAGTTAGGCCAAGTAACGGGAGTAGTATTCGTTGACCTGACGGCTGCGTATGACACGGTTAACATAAAAAGATTACTGTGGAAAGTAACAGAGTTGACACAAAACCACCATTTCACCAGGATACTCAGTGAACTACTTCACAACCGGCGCTTTCAGGTTCATCTCTTGGATGAAAAGAGTAGATGGAGATCTCAGAAGAACGGCCTACCACAAGGGAGTGTACTGGCCCCTCTCCTCTTTAATATCTACACCAATGACCAGCCACAAATACCACACACGACTCGCTTTATATACGCTGATGACCTAGCTTTGGCTTCCCAAGCATCATCTTTTGAAGAAGTCGAAACCCACCTGACGTCTGGATTGCAGGTTCTTAGCAAGTACTATGACAGCAATTCATTAAAACCCAACCCGTCAAAAACACAATCTTGCGTCTTCCACCTTCGCAACCGGGAAGCCAATAGAGTCTTAAATATCACATGGCGTAACGTGCTCGTGGCTCACTGTTCCTATCCCAAGTATCTTGGCATCACATTAGATAGAGCCCTCACGTTCAAACAGCACTGTACAAACACAAAGATGAAGGTGCACGGTAGAAACAACATCCTGCGGAGACTTACTTCTACCAAATGGGGAGCATCTCCGCATGTCTTACGGACAACCGGCATGGCTCTCTGCTACTCGGCTGGTGAATACGCCAGTCCAGTATGGAGCCGTGCCGCGCACACAAACCTGGTGGATACAGCATTAAACGACACTTGCCGGATTATTACAGGCTGTCTTAAGCCAACTCCTGTTGGTATGCTGTATCCACTAGCCGGCATCGCACCGCCGGCAGTCCGAAGACAGGTGGCTAGCTCCATCGAGAAGGAAAAAATGGAAAAAGACCCACGCCACCCAATGCACCAGTATGTCTCAGTACAGCAGAGACTAAAAAGCCGTCATAGTTTTATAAAAAATGCAGAGCCTCTCGATGACGATGCCCCGAAGACCAGACTCCGACTCTGGAAGGAGAGATACCCAACCTCACTGACTATACCACCAGCCGAAAAACTACCCCCCGGTAACAGCTTACCATGGCCGACGTGGAAGTCTATGAATAGACTCCGGACCCAAGTCGGCCGGTGTAAGGAAAATATGCATCGGTGGGGTTACAGCACATACGAGCCTTGTGAGTGTGGTACCTCTCCCCAGACCATGGCTCATTTGCTGAGCTGCCCAGCGTGTCCCACCACCTGTACACGCGAGGACTTGTACAACGCTACAGATTACGCTATCCGCGTGGCTGAGTACTGGTCCACAAAAATCTAGCGACAAAAAAAAAAAAAAAAAAAAGCCATTGTTCGATACGCTAAGAAGAAGAAGAATAAAAAATTTCAAAGTCATGTTGACTATCGTGTTGTTGTGCACTCGGAATGGTTACCTATTTTAAAACCGAATTGTTTAAATACGAATTTCATTTCTCCGAAAACGGTGTGCCACATTTTATTTTCCATATTTTTATTTTACCGAAAACACGATTGACATATTGCTGATATTCCGATTTTCGGTTGTTATTTTTTTTTAATTCTATATGGTTTGAAATCTTACTCAACATATGTTGACTGCACTGAAATATCTGATATTTATATCTTTGGCATATGCCAAAGATATAAATATCAGATATTTCAGTTTCCAGAAAAACGTTTCTAATATAATTTAAAGACAAAAAATATATTAAATAAAAACAAATTAGACCATACATAACTACTTGTTTTTTTTACGATTAATAAAATAATTTGTTAACAAATGAAAAAGTGATTATGTAAAAATAGGTCAAAGCAAAGCAAGCAAGCAAGGATGCAATCATGACAGCAATCATGAATGCATACAAGCAAGCATGCAAGCATGCATGCACGCACGCATGCAAGCATGCAAGAATGCCAGCAATCATGTTTGCATGCAAACAAGCTAGTATATGCAAGCAAGCAAACATGCAAGCAAGGCAAACACACATGCAAACAAGCACACATGCATTAGGATTTCCTCGTCTCCGGCGCTGTGGGAAGTGCAGCCTGTCCGACCTTGCGCAACAAATCTCAGTCACCCTTTTATTATAGCTTTATTGCAGCGGGCGGAGGCTTCTCTCCCTCCGCGCCTCCGGCTTTTAAATTACACTCTAGTATTGGGCAGACAAGTACCACGGCGAAGTGACCACGGCGAGTCAGGGTAAACATAATTAGAGTTGTTAAGGATGTAAAAAATAAAAAAACATGAATTAATATCCATGTTTTTAAAGCAAAAAAATTAAGTGAAAAGAAGTAGTTATTTTAAAGAAATTTCGAAATTTTGTATAATAATAGTACTAGGTATGATATAGTACAGATTTATTAACAACGATTATGCATGTTTCGATTATTTTATTCAATAAAAATAAATAACACGATAAAAACTTACTTTCATTGTTTTTATTTCGATGAATAAATCATGTTAGCAAATAAAAAAGTGTGATACGGAACAGGTTACTTTGATTTTTAAAACATCTAGAAAATAAAATTATTGTATGCAAAACATCTGTGAAAAGAAAAAGAAGTGTTTTAATAATCGGGTATCTGTTTTTCTGGAAAATGAAACATCTATATAAGAAATTTATTATTTACAATATTATGTATTAAAATATATCTCGTATTCAAAACTTCGTTAACGGCGGTGACTACCTGATACAGGTATCTTTTTACTTACCAGGAATGTCACCAAAATATTTGTAACCAAATGGTCTGTTACTGAATAAAAAAAAAAAAAAAAAAAAAAACTTCGTTAAACCGTTTTCGAATTATTGAAGTTCGAACTGAAAAGTTTCGAAAGTTGGATAGGTTACCCTCGGAATTCTTGCCGGAAGGTCAAACGGTAAATAAAGAATATTATTTGAGCGTTATGAGCGTTATTATTTAAGAAAGCAAATTCGACAAAAAGGCCAGATTTGCCTTCGCACAAGGCCATTATTGTAAACAAATTTTTGACCAAACACTCAACAAATACCATCGAGAAACCACCATATTCACCAGATATGACTCCAGCTGACTTCTTTTTTATTCCTAAACTCAAACTACCACTTCGTGGCCCCAAGTAGAAGGAATAAAGGAGAATTCAAGGCTAGAACTGAACTCAATTCCGGAAACAGCGTATGAAAAATGTTTTGACGATTGCATTATTCGTTGGCGTAAGTGTATCGTTTCTAAAGGAGCATACTTTGAAGGTGAAAAAATAAATTTGGATGAATAACAAACATTTTGTGTATTATTGATCTTTACCCGGTACTTTTTGGATATGTAGGTTTAAGTAGAGCATAAGCCAAATTTGCATTAAGTAGCTATTTCAAATTAAATACGTACATAACAAGACAAAATTATGCATGGAAGTATGGTAACCAACACACAATAATAATAGAAAATTTTATTTCAAACCACTGCCTTATAATAATAAATAAAAAAATAAAATAAAACAGTGTCCATATTACTGCCATTAAAATATATAACATATTTATGTATATTTTCTATCATCTGTTTAGATAAAAAATACACTATACATACATTCACGCAAAGTATAATAACATACTACCTATATAAAGTTAGTACCTATTATCTCTTGGCGTTTGACACTTTTATCCCTATAAGCTATGTTAATTAACTGAATGTGATCTTTTTAATTACACACTAAAAATACATTTAATTTTGGAAACTAATTAGCAATTATTATTACTCGTTTTTATCATCGTGTAGGTACATTTTATGTATGTTTTCAACAAACGAGTTTCACGTCGGCACAGTTATACGTAGGCGGTGTCGAAATGTAACAAGAAGGTCAAGTAGCATCTAGACAAGCTAAGACTTTATTAAAATGCTAGATATCCACATTTTACTGCATACTCCACCCTTGTCGTTAGAATAAATTGCTGAAGCTTATTTTTACAAAAAGTTGTCGATGCGTCCACTGGGAAATAAAGGAAGTAAGAATCATGCAGAACGAAAGCTTTGGAAAACACATAGTAAATATTATACATTTTCAAGCAATGAGAAATTATGAAATATCAAACCAAATAAGTTGGCCTTTGCGACGTTCAACTAAAGATGGAAGAAGTCAGTTTATTTAGAATTTTAGAAGTCAATGTTTGTAGTAAAGTTTAAATGACTCTGTACATTACGGGTTTTACATAATAAGTGTTTTGTCTACAAGAAACCATAATTTAAGGAAGCAAATGGAATGTAATCTATCGAGAGTGTGAAAAAATTTATGACTTCTCATTTTCGTCGTAAGACCCAAGGTTTTATATCCCGCTATTTGAATAAAGCCGGTCGTTTCGGAGAATTTTGGTGAGGTACTACTATTTCTTATTTATTTATATTGAAAAACTAGCACTCCACCCGAAACTTCGGTTTAAGTTTTTTTTCTCTTACATTTTTTTTAAATTCGTACAAATTTTTTCAGATACCTTTCATTTCTCGGTAATATCGTGCTCGCGGTAATATCGATCCAGGTTTTATCGAGCTCCTTGGAGTTACTTCCAATTTATATCCTATAAATTTGCTAGTTTTTTTTCCTAGATAAACACACATGCAGTTTCGCATTCATAATATTATTGTGAATGTCCTACGTGGAAAGATAAACCTTTCCCACCTGATATGCCATAAAATATCTATATTCTATCTTTCTTCCAATTTTCAGCTACTATTTACTCATAAACTTGCTAGTAAACTTAGACCTCTTTAAAATCAACTAATTATCAACTACCACCCTGCCAAATTTCATTTTTGCACCATCGCCAAGCGGTTTCGATATTTTGTGATAAGTTACTTTTATTATATAACATAATATCCAGTTCAGACGTATAGAATGAAGGATCATGTTCACAGTGTACTCCGACACCGCACCGCGACAGCCGTCCACCAACATGGCTGCTAGTTTAGAGGAAACACAAGGGCCGTTTTTCCATACAAACGTAGTCCTGTTTCCTTCCTGGATAAAGCCAGCAGAGCAATAATTTTTATTACAAAAATCTTTGACAACAGTACTATTAGCATGTTTCTATGTTTTCTGATTTTTCATAAATTAATTAATAAAAAAGATGTGAGCCCTCAAAAATCGAAAAAATTCGCCAGATTTTCCGCTGTGTTCAAGCACCCAGAAAACAAATTTGCCAAAATTTTAGAAAAAAAGGAAAACATACGAACAGGGCCAAAGTCTTTCTTTAATATTTAATGAAAAAAGTATTTAAATCGGTCTAGTTTTGGAAAAGTAATCGGGGGACTACGAAACGCTGATTTGGTGTGCTTTTTGTAGGTATTTTCGGTCCAAGAAGCAGTTGTCTATCACACTCTGCGGTGAAGGCGTTTGGCACTGCGCGACAGCAATAGATTTTCTTCAATAGACTTCCTTTGAAGTAATAGGCACTAGTATTGCATTTTTTTTTAGTCAAAAGTTACTTTATTTAGTTTTTGATACAATACAAAAAGAATTACGCAATAATACGACTATACTTAAGAGCTATAAACAAAATAAAAAGTGGGAAAATAATCGGCAATTTCATACTTTAACCCCTAGTAATAATGCAACCTGCGTGGACACAGTCGCGTCATCCCATATAAGTAGAACTTCCACTACTGCATGTGCGGCGGCGGCCTCTGCTGAAGCTTTGAAGCGACGCAAATATGCAGCCTTAAATGAAGGCTACGTGTTTGCGCCGTTTGGCGTTGAGTCTATGGGTCCTTGGGGTCCAAGTGCCCATGCTCTATTTAAGGAGCTGTCTAAAAGGCTTATCGATGCAATCGGATAAGCATAGCTATCCAGAGAGGTAATGCTGCCAGCGTTTTGTGCACCATACCCGGAGGCAGTTCTGGGGCTGATATCTTTTATATTTTATGACTTTAACGTTACTTTTGTTATTAATTTTACTCCTTTTTTTACTTCCTTCCAGTCATGTTTTATATTTAAAAAATTTTTAGTGTACTTTTGAATTGTAAATATTGTATGTACAGTACAGCCTATTATACATAATATAATACACCGGTTGTAACGTAACAATTTTAACATTTACTTAGTTATTTTTGAAATCAGTAAGAGTAGGTTTTTATAATTACTATTTTATTATCTGTAGGCTAGATAAAATTAGAAGATGTGTCCCACTACGCTGGATTTTGCAATGACAGTCGATTTTTTTATGTACCTATAGTAGAAGGGGGCATTACCATATCTCTAATACAGCTGAGACCAGCTGAGGGTTCTTCATCAGATACTTCAGACCTTCGATTTTTGACACCAAATGAAGCGGCCCACCAAGTTTAATATTATTTGTAAAGGCGGTATGTCCATCTCTTATAGTTTGGTTGGGGCTCTTGTGTTTTCTAATCAGGGTCACCAGGTACTCCAGATCTTCGATTATCCTAGTTTTTATAGTTTTCCCTTTATGTGGCCATTAAACCCTAACTCTGTACCAAACTTCAGCTCTCTGAGTTTATGGGAAGTACTAGTTCTATTTTGCTGATCATGAGTGAGTGAGTGAGTGTCATAAATGCGAAACTTTGCTTTTGCTTAACTTCGGAACGAAATGACCTACAGACTTGAAATTTTGGATTTAAAGTATGTAATTATAGCTTACTGGATGACGAAAATTTCTGCGTTCTGGTCTCACCCAGAGGTTCTCAAATTGGGGCCTGAAAATGCGGCGAAATGGTTCCAGTAAAGGATGGTACGGCAGTGTTTGCTTCGCGCTCGACTTGGCGGGGGCACTGCCGTGCCCCCCGATTACACTGTTAATGATTATTTAAATGATAGAAATGTATGGCATTAAGTTGTCCCAGCTCGTACTTGCTTAAACCTTGTAAAAATTACCTTACCTTGTAAAAATTTATTTAAAAAGAGGCTGACAATAATGACCGAGTTTCTTGCGCTGCTTCTTCTCGGCACTAGCCCAGACTTGTCCCGAAGCAGTGGTAGGTTTAAATATTGGGACGTGTAAAAGCGCCTCTTGGGGCCTATTTGCAGAAATAAAACTGATTTTAACTGATTTTATAATATTAGTATAGATAACTGGATATTTGATTGCTAGATTTCCTACTGGGGTATAAAGAGCGTGTCAAATCTAAGAGAGATTGATCAGTGAACGATCAGATAAAAAAGCTTCAGTGAAAGTATTTGAAAATTTGATAGGCTTGTTTGTTATTGGATCATTTCGCAATCTATTCCAAGGGTTAAATATTCGGAAAATAAAGTGAACTTTGGCAAAGTAATTCAGTTCTTCAAGGCGTTTTTACTGTCATACGGAATTAACGTGGGTACACGAAATTGTGTGTTTATATTTAAGGAATGCGTGGATTTTACGCAACTTGGACACGCAAATGCAAATCACGAATAATACATATTTATATTTAGTGCTGTTATACACATTGGTGAAATTATGATATTTAAAAAATGTATATCAAAATTCATTTGCACTGTACTTGCACGTCCATAACCGTGAGCGTTAGCACTTGTGGGAATAAACTTAATTTTAATGGTGTGAGAAAGCTCTTATACAGGCAGATTACGCCACAGTCCACGTGGTCTCTGCCTCCCGCAAGATACCTACTTATGAAATCCGCAAAGTAAAAAGGTCCGTATAGATTACGTGTTAACTTACAATAAACGACAACCAAAACGATGTACAGGTGATAACCAATAATGGATGCGTAGAGTCGTAATGCAAAGTGTGCGTGATTTTTCACAAATAACCACTACAGCCATGAATAACAAAAGTAGAGGTCACGAAATCGAACTGTCAGTTTCCTTTGGGGTTACGGGTTTGAGTTGTGTGTGTCTTTTATCTTTTCTCGATTAGAAAGCTACGTATTCTGCATGCTATTTTATGAAAAAAAACAATCGATATATTTTGACCCAATTATCTGATTAGCTAACACAAAAAAGTCCCTCATTTAAATGGGCGAAAGCCATTCTTATCTGATTTAGTAGTAGTAACAGCCTATAATCATCCCACTGCAGGGAAAAGGCCTCCATCATTGAATTCAAGTTACCACTGCAATGATGGGAACTGGCATAATCAGCACGCTTGCCAAATGCGGGTTGGTAATTATTATTACTGTACTAAATAGTACTTTTTCACTAAAGTACTTTGACATACAATCTAAGTTTATGTACAGGGTATTTAGCAATAGGTGTACAGTGGTAGGTAATTTATTGAAAATACGAATACAATTTCCCAAGAACGCATTTTCCACTTTTTGCATTTTGAAACCTAGAACGGCAAGTTTATCTTTATTTTTGGTATTGAAATGGTGTAAGTTCACTTTTATTAAGAAATAAATGAAGGTTCTCACGGACGTAAATAATGATCTCAAAAATGTATTGAAAAAGCATTTGTAAGTATACATATTAATCTTTTTGAATAGCTCACTTAGCGGGTCACGGGTCGAAGGCCGAAAATAGCCCGTATCTAGCACGTTTTCGTAATAGACTCAATATCCAGTATCCACCGCTTTCAATATCGAAGCTGCTGGCCGACACCTTGAATACCTGTGTGTTTGCCACGGGGGTCGTCAGAGGGGAGTGCCAGAATGCGTAAAAACGTATTTAGAAAATAATTTCCTAATACCAATTCACTTCTTTTAGTTTTAGTAGATTTTTTTGTTTTGATTAAAAATTCTCAGTATTTAGTGCTAAAGTTACATGATTCACTCAATAACCTCAATAAACTCAATCTAGGCTCGGCACTAACAGTGGCTACCCCACTAAGTGTTCAGCTTGAACGTGGAAAGATGCTCTTCAAGCGGTTGTTAGTTTACAAGTTCGGTAGGTACAACCTGTTTATCAAGCTTGTTACAAGTGCGCCTAATTTAAAGTTTAGAACTCGTGTTTGGAGTTCATGAGTGAGAAAGGTTCGGTTTTGTTACTTAGTTTGGCAACAGGTATAAATTAATCTCACTACAAATGAAACAATAAAAATCATTAATAATCAAAAAATATTTGATAGTTGCACATTTCTGCATACGTTCTCGGGTGTTTTAATATTTACAAATAGGTAACTAACTAGTTGTATATTAAAGATGACGTGTATGGCTCAAAACTGAACAGATCGTCTGGAGCAATAGGATCCGCCAGCCTCTTTTCTATGGGAGGCAACTGCATCATGTTACGAAATAACGGGTGCGTCTCATGTGATATATAATCATTTCGATACCTTCAGGTTCAATTGTCGTATAAACCAAAACCGTACTTTTCAAGAGAGCCAAAAAACGTTTTTTTATTTATTAAAAAAATCATAACTTTTTTATTCCAGAAGTTACTAAAAAATGACCAAGAGAAAACATTCTTAAAATTTTGCGATGGAAAAATCTAAATATTCAAAACATGCCCATCTTCGTTAGTTTTAAAGTTAGCTTGGATTTACGTCTTTAAAAAACACACTCGGTGGTTTATACGACGTCCTATAATGGATCTAAAAATATCTCTTTACGTCGTATTTGAATTTTTAGTAAACTTGAGATTGTAATAGCTGACGTAAAGACCGAAAATAGATGTAGATTTTTTGGTTTTTACAACCTTTGATTATAGTGATTTATTTAAATGAATTAATAACACATTGTATAAAAGTAATGTAATAATGACTATAAGCTCACTTTTATTGTTTCGAGAATGTATAGAAATATATTTTTAGTGTTTTATCTATATTTGGTTGATGTAGATAAAATAAAATTGTCAAAGTACGAAAATAATTTTCTTTTATTGTTTTATGTTACAATTTTGTAGCAAAATTATGGCACAACATTAAAAATTTTTATTAACTCTAAGTAGAAAAAATCAACATATTACAACTTAAAAGACGAAACTAATATTCACTTCATTTATGCAATTATGGCAAAAAATTAAGACTTCTTTCCCGGTTCAGGGCTGCTGCCAATAAAATTGATTTCGATTGGTTGTGATGAATTTGAGACTTTTGAACAGGGAGTAGAGCCATGGTGTGCTCGGGAGAGGAATTTGTAGTTTTTTGAGAAGTTCAATGGTTAATTTATCTTTTTACAACTTTCATTATTGCTAAAAGTGACGATTTATGGCAAGAATTAAAAGTTTGGGTACTTTTAAAGAAAGAAATTCATTAGAGAGCATCTCAAAAAGTTATAAATTGCTTTCTTGAGTACGCTGTGGCTCGTTTTCTGAATTTATCACATTTAGTCGAAGTCGATAGGCAGCGGCACTGGACCTGAAAAACAACCTTATAGTTATGAAAATAATTCAAAGTAGAAATAACTAATCAACTTTGTTAAACTCAAAAAATAAAAGTTCCTAGACCACCAAACAAGATACGTTTTTAGTGGTTAGTAAAATAACTTATTAATAACAAAATAAGCCTAGGCCTATGTAGAATATGTGAAACAAAATACTAGTCAATCCGCTCTTCTTCATCTTCTTCATCAGTTAGCGTTAGAGTATCCCGTACATTACTTCCGTGTGATAATTGTAAAAGTCAATATGAAATCTCTTTGGTATTACTCCATTATCGCAGAGACGTTTTAAGTCCCTATATTTTGCACCATAACCGTGGACTTACGATATTGAAATCTTTGAATGCGTCTTAACACTCTTAACGTAAAAAACATTTGCAATTATCATAGAGTTTTACGCCTGGGCTTAAAAAAATGTATGGTCATTACATCTTAACAGAAATACCAAAAACAACCACTCGGCTTTTACACTGTTTTTATAGAATTGGTTTAACTTTTCGGCAATGATTTTTTAGGGTGTATAAACATTTTTTTAGCGAATTTAAACATTTCGGATATACAGATCGATAGAGAAAAAAAATCTGATCAAAATGGTATATTTAACTCGATTTGGCCAAAATGGTTTATACGCCAATTGAACCTGAAGGCATCGATTTAATATAATTAAACTTTAATAACAATCATTTTACATAATAATTATTTGTTTCAACAACACACGATATAATTTTGTTTGATATAAATAAATAAATAAATAAATATTTTAAGACATGCCTCACTGGGCCACACAAAGCCATCTAGTCCCAAATTAAGCTACTATTAAGTACCCTGTCGTATGGGGTACTAGACAACCGATAAACTTATTTATATACTTTTTTTTGAAGTGAAAACTTCTTTAGCGGCGCTGAGCACTTTTTTGTTGGATGGGTAAAAACTTCCAAACTCGCGTCAGGGTCACGTGATGCTGATCGAAAAAGCGTAAGATCGAGGGGAAGGGAGAGGAACTAGTATCTCCCACTCTTTCTACCGTGCCTGAGTGTGCTGTTTTCTATTATTTTTCAAGTGAAACTTCTTTATCGGCGTTGGAAAAAATTTACCGTCACGTTTTGCGTCAAATTTTCGTCACATTTTTCGGTTACGCGCCATCTTTTTCTTGCCCCTACCACGGTTGGTTCAGACGATAGCAAAAAGGTAAAGTGAAATAATATTTAACCAATTTAACCAATTTAACCAACTTAACCAACTTAACCAACTTAACCAACTTAACCAACTTAACCAACTTAACCAACTTAACCAACTTAACCAACTTAACCAACTTAACCAATTTAACCAATTTAACCAATGTAACCAATTTAACCAATTTAACCAATTTAACCAATTTAACCAATTTAACCAATTTAACCAATGTAACCAATTTAACCAATTTAACCAATTTAACCAATTTAACTAATTTAACCAATTTCTGGAAAGTTGCGTCAAATTTTCGTCACATTTTTCGGTTACGCGCCATCTTTTTCTTGCCCCTACCACGGTTGGTTCAGACGATAGCAAAAAGGTAAAGTGAAATAATATTTAACCAATTTTACCAATTTAACCAATTTAACCAATTTAACCAATTTAACCAACTTAACCAACTTAACCAACTTAACCAATTTAATCAATTTAACCAATTTACCAATTTAACCAATTTAACCAACTTAATCAATTTAACCAACTTAACCAACTTAACCAACTTAACCAACTTAACCAATTTAACCAATTTAACCAGTTTAACCAATTTAACCAATGTAACCAATTTAACCAATTTAACCAATTTAACCAATTTAACCAATTTAACCAATTTAACCAATTTAACCAATTTAACCAATTTAACCAATTTAACCAATTTAACCAATTTAACTAATTTAACCAATTTCTGGAAAGTTGCATGTAGATCATTTTTCGAAAAATAAGGCCGTAAGAAGTTTCACTTCTTACGTGTGTACACTAGTACACGCACAACTTTTTTTGTAAATACATACTTATAATACATAGAAAACACCCAGACCAGTACAGACAGAAATGTTCATGCACACAAATATTTGTACTGAGCGGGGATCGAACCCGCGACCCATGGGTCAGAAGCAGCGTTAACTACCGCTGATCCAAATGGTCGTCAATATAACGATTACTTTACATAAAATACATTTTATTTAATACCATTTAGTATAACATTCATAACAAATTTATATTTTAATTCATAAAAAACCGTTTGAATTAAAACTCATTTTATTATATCGTTCATTTGATATAAATTAGTTTACATTATTATTTGAGATTAAAACGTTTTAAATATTGATTAAAAGAAATAACCGACTGACATACATTGACAAACTTAAGAACTTGGTTGAATCCCGACTCGCCGTTATCTTTACATTATCATTATCTTTACATTTTGCTATTTTAATTGGAGAAATCAAATTTTATAAAATATTTAAGCCGGATCAAAAGAAATATGGATTTGAAAACATGGAAGTTAAAACAAAGAACTGGTGGATATCGCAAGAAAGTACGGAGAGCAGGGCTTGAAATACCGGTAAAAATTTGGTAACGTTACTTGCAAGTACCTGAGGTATCGATACTTTATAAGGTGTCGTTATTCAAAGTATCGTTACTTTAGTAACATTAAACTAAATAAATGTTACCGTTACAATCCTGCTATTATCGTTATATTTTAACGATACTCGTATCATTATACCGGTAAATGTTTTTAATCTATCTTAACGTTACCATGGTAATATCGTTACTTACCTAAATTCTAAATTGGTACCTAACGAATGATTTATATACAAGTAATACAAGCTTTTATTTAGTTCCACCTGTCCAGATTTTTGTAATCAAATCTTGCAAGCTAAATTTGATCCACTTCCCGGTTTCCGATTGAACTGAAATTTTGCATGCATGTATAAATCGGATGACCATGCAATATTTTTATGACATAGAGCTGATCTGATGATGGAGCTGGAAGGTGGCCATAGGAACTCTGTAGTTAAATGAATCGAGTTTGTGCTCATTTGATTAGTCTTGATGAGTACTTTGATACTATATGGTAACAAGGGTCTGATTATGGATCAGGAAGGTGGCCATAGGAACTCCGTAATAACACGACTCAACCCCATCAAGTTTGGGCTCGTTTGATTCGTTTCAACGAGTACTTTTATACTAGAT
Source organism: Anania crocealis (assembly GCA_949315895.1). Taxonomy (NCBI): domain Eukaryota; kingdom Metazoa; phylum Arthropoda; class Insecta; order Lepidoptera; family Crambidae; genus Anania; species Anania crocealis. The sequence goes on from OX438881.1 coordinate 13,570,834, forward strand.
AGTAACCAGGGTCTGATGATGGAGCTGTAAGGTGGCCATAGGAACTCAGTAATTAAGCGCCTAAACCCCATCGAGTTTGGGCTCGTTTCATTAGTTTTAACGAGTACTTGTACTTTCATACTAGATGGTAACCAGGGTCTAATGATGGAGCTGGAAGGTGGCCATAGGAATTCCGTAATTAAACGACGAAACCCCATCGAGTTTGGGCTCGTATGATTCGTTTCAACGAGTACTTTCATACTAGATGGTAATCAGGGTTTGATGGTGAAGCTGGAAGGTGGCCATTGGAATTCCGTAATTAAGCAACGAAACCCCATCGAGTTTGGGCTCGTTTGATTCGTGTCAACGAGTACTTTCATACTAGATGGTAATCAGGGTCTGATGATGAAGCTGGATAGGGGCCATAGGAACTCCATAATTACACGACTCAACCCCATCGAGTTTGTGCTCATTTGATTAGTCTTGACGAGTACTTTGATACTTTATAGTAACAAGGGTCTGATGATGGATCTGGAAGGTGGCCATAGGAACTCCGTAATAACACGACTCAACCCCATCGAGTTTGGGCTCGTTTGATTCTTTTCAACGAGTACTTTTATACTAGATGGTAACCAGGTTCTGATGATGAAGCTGGATAGAGGCCATAGGAACTCCGTAATTATACGACTCAACCCCATCGAGTTTGGGCTCGTTTGATTCGTTTCCACGAGTCAGGGTCTGATAATGAAGCTGGATAGAGGCCATAGGAACTCCGTAATTACAAGACTCAACCCCATCGAGTTTGGGCTCGTTTGATTCGTTTCCACGAGTACTTTCATACTAAATGATAACCAGGGTCTGATGATGAAGCTGGATAGAGGCTATAGGAACTCCGTAATTAAACGACGAAACCCCATTGATTTTGGGCTCCTTTGATTCGTTTCAACGATTACTTTCATACTAGATGGTAATCAGGGTCTGATGATGAAGCTGGAAGGTGGCCATTAGAACTCCGTAATACACTGACGAAACCCCATCGAGTTTGGGCTCGTTTGATTCGTTTCAACGAGTACTTTCATACTAGATGGTAATCAGGGTCTGATGATGAAGCTGGAAGGTGGCCATTAGAACTCCGTAATAAACTGACGAAACCCCATCGAGATTGGGCTCGTTTGATTCGTTTCAACGATTACTTTTATACTAGATGGTAATCAGGGTCTGATGATGAAGCTGGAAGGTGGCCATTAGAACTCCGTAATAAACTGACGAAACCCCATCGAGTTTGGGCTCGTTTGATTCGTTTCAACGATTACTTTTATACTAAATGATAACCAGGGTCTGATGATGAAGCTGGATAGAGGCTATAGGAACTCCGTAATTAAACGACGAAACCCCATCGATTTTGGGCTCGTTTGATTCGTTTCAACGATTACTTTCATACTAGATGGTAATCAGGTTCTGATGATGAAGCTGGAAGGTGGCCTTTAGAACTCCGTAATACACTGACGAAACCCCATCGAGTTTGGGCTCGTTTGATTCGTTTCAACGAGTACTTTCATGCTAGATGGTAATCAGGGTCTGATGATGAAGCTGGAAGGTGGCCATTAGAACTCCGTAATAAACTGACGAAACCCCATCGAGTTTGGGCTCGTTTGATTCGTTTCAACGATTACTTTTATACTAGATGGTAATCAGGGTCTGATGATGAAGCTGGAAGGTGGCCATTGGAACTTCGTAATCAAGCGACTAAGCCCCATCGAGTTTGGGCTCGTTTGATTCGTTACAACGAGTACTTAATAATAATAATAATAATTTTATTTATTTCTTCTCTCACATAGACAATATAATACACTTCATAATTAAACAAGGTTAAAGTTTTAAATTTATATCTAAGTGAGAGACTGGCAACTGTACTAGAAGACCTGTATGACAGATTGCCAGCCTCTCCTCAACCGAACCTTAATATAATGAGAGAAAACTGCGTGTGAGTGTGTGTGTGTGTGTGTGTGTGTGCGCGTGTGTGTGTGTGTGTGTGTGTGTGTGTGTGTTATTATGTGTGTGGTTTTAACTGGGGATTGTTAACAATTTTTCCGTTTCATCATAATCTAAGCTTTTTAGCCAATTTGACGTAGTAACTTTGCATCTATATTTTGTAAGTGGATATATGTTTCGAGCTTTGTTAAGTTTATTATAAAGGAAACTACCCATATAGCCAAAGAACTTTTTGGCGAAAGCTGTAGTATATCGGGTGGTTGAGGAACAAACTTTATGTTTGCGTCGCTTGTCAACATTCAGAGTAGGATCATATACAGTTAAGGAGTGTTGCTTAAGGACAGTATTTAAAATAAATAACTGACGTACACTCAAAACATCAGCCAGTAAGTAAAGATCCTTGGTTGGATAGAGAAATGGCTTAGAAAAGCCTACTTTGAGAACCGCACGCTGTGCCCTTTCCAGTTTAAGTAGACTAGTTTTACAAGAACCTCCCCAAACTGTGATGCAATAAGCGAGAATGGATTGACAAAGGGATTGATAAACTATTTTTATAACTGATTTTTCAGCTACGTGACGGAGACACTTGAAAACATAAATCAGTTTCCGAGCTCTGGTGGAGAGCAGATCAATGTGATAGCCAAAGTTGAGAGAACCATCAATGACAACACCCAGATATTTAATGTTGTCAGTCGTAGCAACCTCAGCACAACGACATGGTGCGTTACCCCTGTCCATGACCCGACATGAATGCGCTAACAGGGTGAGGTCGTTCCTAAGATTTGTAGATCTAATTGAAAATGGTATAAATTTTGTTTTGTCAACATTAAGAGTTAGTGCATTTGTTCTGAGCCAATCATTCACCAAATCAAATCCTTTTCGAGCAAATTCTAATGTCTCCTCCCAATTGTCACCATGAAAAATAAGAGCGGTGTCGTCTGCAAAGGTTACCATTTTACCATTTAGTAACTGAAGGTTACAGAGTTCATTAATAAATACAAGGAACAGAGTTGGGCCTAGGGCACTTCCCTGAGGTACAGCGTAATTTATTCTTAAGTCATCACTAGTAATATCACCCACCCGTACTCTTTGGAATCTGTTCATAAGATAATTTGTGAACAGGGTAAGTTGTACCCCCCTAATTCCGAGCAGTTCTAGCTTTTTCAGCAAGAGCGGCAGAGAGACTGTGTCAAAGGCTTTGGCAATATCCAAAAATATCCCTATCACTTTTTTTTTACTATCTAAATGAGTTACAATATGATCAGTCAGTTCATGTACTGCATCATTAGTTGATATTCCAGATCTGAAACCATATTGGGAGTTTGAAAGTAATTTATTATTTTCCAAATAATTAATAAGGCGTTTGTTTATTAATTTTTCAACAATTTTAGACAACGTGGACAATTTAGAAATGGGACGGTAATTATTAACACAGCCTCTGTCCCCACTCTTAAAAATCGGAATTATTTCAGCTTGCTTAAATGCGTCAGGGAAGACTCCAGTCGAGAAAATAAGATTGAATATATAGGTCAGTATTGGAACCAAGATCTGATGATAACGTTTTAGAAAAGCTCCCGTTATGTTATCTCGCCCAGCAACAGTGTCTTTTTTAAGGGATAAAATAGAAGATAGGACTTCGGATTCATCGGTAGGTAGTAGAACAAACGAATGTTGGGTACCATTTGGCAGTGTTTTGACACGAGGACAGTTATGGAAAGCTTTTTCGGCCAGGTCCTTTCCAATGGACACAAAAAACTTGTTAATATTATTTACTGACTCTATGGGATTGACAGTGGATATTAGATCAAACGAAGGGTTGTTGTTAATTTTAGAATTGGTTATATTTTTCAGAGTATTCCAGAGGGCTTTATTGTTGATACTAGCAGCTTTTTGAAGTAGTTTGCTTTCGTAGTCTTTTTTTATGTTTTTTAGTAATAAATTACAGAAGTTCCTATATCTTTTGTATACTAACGAAAGTGTTGCATCGTCTGGTTTTTTTTTTGAGCTTTTGATGCATTTTGTCACGATTTTTGACACATCTTAAAAGACCTGCAGTCATCCAAGGTTGTAAGATCCTCTTGCGGTTGGAAATAATTACTGTTTTAGAATTTGATTTGATCGCAGAATCTAAAAGAGATAAAAGAAGTGATGTGGCTGCATTAGGATCCGTTAGGTCGTATATAGGTTTCAGACAAAGGTTCATCATGGCCTCGTCAAGTCCAGAGTAGTCAACTTTCTTTAGAGTAGAGTATTTGGTAGATTTAACATATTGATCAAGTTTAATTATTAAAGTATCGTGATCCGTAATTGAAGATTCGGCTACGTAGCAAGAAGCAGGATATTTGCATTTCAGCATAACATGGTCGAGACAAGTCTTATAGTGCGTTGGGAATAAGTGCGCTGGCAATAGACCGTGCGTTGCCAACATATTCAAGTACGTTGAGGAATTCGGGTCCTTATTATTTTCCAGTATATCAATATTTATGTCTCCTACAAGGATTATATTAGTATTGTTCACGTCAGAGAGAAGTTTATCAAGGGATTCTATGAACTGCGAAATATCTTTATAACCGGGAGGTCTGTAAATAGCGAATAATTTTGAGCCATCAAACGTAATCATTAAGCAATTAGCGCCACAAAAATCTGGTTCAGATATGGATACACGCAGGGATTTTTTGGAAAATATTACAACTCCTTCGTTTTGGGATAAATTATTTTTAGTTTGAGTGAGGTTGTAGCCGTCGAGGGAAGGCAGAATAGGTTTATTGCGAAGCCAACACTCTGTGAGAATAATCAAATCCCAATCAGTCTTAGATCTACTCAATAATGTTAGAAAATCTGAAAAGTTACGATTTAAACTACGAATATTTTGGTGAATAATTTTTAGGGCATTATCTGAGGAGTTCATAAGTTTATAGACGTCATCAATTATGCAAACAGAGGACTGAGCAATAGAGAATTGATCAATGTCGTTAATAAGTTCATTGGTTCTATCGAATTTTATCAGTGGTGGGACAGTAGCATTGAACATAAGGCAGTATCACATAAGTCAATTGGTGGATGCGAGGATTACTTAGTTTCAGTAGTATTATTGAAGGTTCATCAAATATAGTTATGTACATTATACAATGGTTATTGGCTTTAATTGTTAACATTAAACGTTTTTTATAAGTGTATTGTGTGTAGATGAAATATAATTTAGATGTGATCTGAGTGAATGTATATGTGACTGTGGAAGATGATTTAGTACAATCTTTAAACTTAAATGACAAGGCCGCAAAAACAAAACAATTAGGTTCATGTATTAGAATCGGCATGGAAAAACTCCAGTATAAGTAAACTATACCAGCAAGGGCAATTACTATGACTTTAGAGCTTAAGTATTCAGTAATAATTATTACAACAAAGAAATGATTAGAAATTCGGATGCAACATGAAATAACAATAATATAGTAAAGAAACAAAGGCAGTCATATTTTCTTCACCAAGTCACACAGGTTCTTCTCTGTTTTAATTAACACCGGCTTCCCGGTAGGATCAACTTTGATACTAGGTAGTAACCAGGGTTTGATAATGGAGCTGGAAGGTGTCCATAGGAACTCCGTAATTAAACGACGCAACACCATCGAGTTTGGGCGCGTTTGACTCGATCGTTGATGAGTATCTTGATTGGCGTAAATATGCATTTGTTATGAATGTGGATTATGTCTGATTGATTAGATGGATGACCCAATGCCAAGGTGAGCACGTGCCGAGGGCTTAATGGTATGAGTATATATAATACTGAAGCCCTTATTGAGCTCTGGGGTAGGGACCGTTTATATCATATAAATTATGTCAAAATAATGTGTCATAATAATATAGTGTATAGTGGATGAAAACCAGACGCAAGTTTTCTCTTTTAAAAGGCTTTTTAAAAGCTGGCAAGGGACTTTCCTTCACATTTGGCAAATTCTGATTTTAATAAGTAAAATATGGAAATCGATACTGAAGAGTTTTTCCAGCTACATACCACGGCTATACGAGTTGGATTTGCAGAGAATATTTAATTCAGAAGGTATGTAACGTTACTCACAACCAGGTTACTCAGAATACCAGAAGTGCTTCGACGTATTGAATTAAATACGTAGGGAGTAGCTTGTAATAAGGGAGAAACCTAGTTAGCATCAGAACGCTATTTTTACATGTTGTCCGTAGTCTTTCATATTGTCCTTTTAAATAATTGAATAAAATTATTCAAGGAAATTTTAGGTACTACCGGAAACTTGTGTTCCTGATACTGACCTTCGACCAGGCCCCGACTACTGGACCAGTAGCCTCGCCTACTAGAATGGATGATGTACCTACTGCATCACAGGCCCCCTCTAGGGACTCCGCTCAACCATATACAACATCAGCTCAAGAGGCCAGATGGTGGGTGATATGGTGCAGAGCCTACAGAAGAATGTGGACCTGGTAGAAGAAAGGGAAAGAAAAATAATGTTTCTTTTTAACTAATCTGGAGGCTACTATAGACAGCATGAAAAAGAACCTACCGATTTGCAATAATAGGTTCTAAAACTGGAGACCACTAGACCTGCCGCATCGAGTGGCTTCGCATTTACCAACCAGGCAACCCGGCATCCACAAGAAATTTCGAAGAATCGGGAGACTCCACCTTCTGCTAGGAAGCCAAGGAAACGTATAACAGCTAGGTCTAAGAAGCGGGTGCTGGTTAGGACAAAAGAAACCATCGAACATCGTAGTGGAAAGACACAAGGGAATGCTGAAGCCCTCTAAAGAAGACTGTGCTTAGAGGAGTGCAAGCACTGCGTCAAGCTGGAGTCTAAGGAGGACTATATAAAAATAATGAGGACAAGTCCTTCGGGTTCCTGGGAGGATGAGTCCATAAGAGAAACTCAGGCAAAAAAAGAAGAAATACGACTCATTGTTGCATTGAAGAAACGTTGTAACGAGTAAAAGAGATGGCATGAAGTTGTGCTGTGTCTACGTGTGCTACGGCCAAATCGTACTGGGCTCAATAGGACAGTTTCATCTTACAGAACGGGATACTTTACCGGAAATGAAAAATACCTAACAGTAGAGAGTTTCACTTACAGCTGGTCGTCCTAAGGGAAAGGATTAAAAAATTTGTTCTTCGAGAGGTACACGCACGATGGCATATCAGGATAGTGTCAAAAGAACCTTAACAAAGCTACGGGATAGATTCTACTGGCTGAACTGTACTTTACTGCAGCATAAGAGAAAATGTACCACTTATGCTGCAGTAAAAGGTCCATCTACCAGGAGTCGAGGACATCTTCAACTTTTTAACGTTGGTGAACCATGGCAGCGAAAAGTTTTTTAGGAGCCGATAGGATTGAAGTAGCGATGCACCCACCATAAAATACAGCTTTTTATTCTGTTACTTTTCCAAATATCGCTTACGGATTTCTTTTTGACACAAAAGTTATTTGTTAAGAAGTCAATTAAATTCGATGATACATATTACCGTTAAAATCGAATTTGACTAAAAAACATCTGAACCGATATTATGTTAATATGATCTGTTTTTTTTTTAAACAAAACAAGTCCGTAGTCCTAAATAAGGTCGCAAATGGCTTGCTTTTGCCGACTTGGATTAATATTAAATTAATAGACGTCCTTTTATTTTTCGATAGAATCGTTTAAAAAACAAAACAAATGGCACGAAAACAAAAGAAGATCCAGTAAAACCAGTAACTACATTTATACCTTTTTTGATTAAATAAAAGGTAGATAAGATAAGATAAGAAATCGTTTATTTTGCCACAGTAAACACAATTAACATAAAGCACAGGTAAGTACACCAAAATATTGTAACAACAAACAAAACAGTACAAACACAATAATTAAAACAGACATTTGTCAGCAGTGTTTGCTGCAGCAAACATGGGTCAAGGCTCAGCATAAGTTTCCACCGCAAGGCGGAAACACTGATTTTCAGCCGTCACCCAGAGGTTGCGCTGATACATTAAAAAAAATAATTAAGAAAAACATCAAATTAAAATTGCAAACACCAAAAACAGAAGTATGTGTAATGTGTGTGTAAGGTATGTGTTAAAGGAATGTAATATTAAAAATATTTATATATATGAACAAGAATGAAATACATACATAAATACGATTATTTGTGAGATATTGTTGTGAAAGTAACAAGTATACATACAAACATAGAAAAACGGCAAGGATCGGAGAGAAGTGATATAACGGCAGCAATCAACACTCAATCGGTAAGGGAGAGCAAAGGGTCATTATTATTTAATACTAGCTGACCCGGCAAACGTTGTTTTGCCATAAAAATGATTAAATTACTAAAATGGCTAACAAAAAATAGGGGTTGGTGGTAAAAGGGTAAAAATTTAGGGTTGTATATATTTTATAAAATTTTAATATTTTACTACCCTACCCCTACACTACCCTACCCCTAACCTACCCTACCCTATCCTACAAATACCCTACCCCTACCCTACCCCCATCACTACTCTAAACCCTTCCCTACCCCTACCCTACCCTTACAAAAAAGACGATAATTGATCAGTTTTCGACCGGAGAGGAAAAATGATTAAATTACTAAAATGGCTATTAAAAAATAAGGGTTGATCGTAGAAAGGTGAAAATTGAGGATTTTATGTATTTTTGTATGTTGTATCATAAAAAAATAGAAATTAAAAATTTTGTCTAAAAAATAAAAAATAAAATTTAGGGGTGGACTAACATTTAACCCCTAACATTTAAGGGGATGAAAAATAGATGTTGGCCGATTCTCATAGATACCGGATAAGCACAAAAAATTTCATTAACATCGGTCAAGCCGTTTCGGAGGAGTATGGCAACGAAAACTGTGACACGAGAATTTTATTATTTAACTAGCTGACCCGGCAAACGTTGTTTTGCCATAAAAATGATTAAATTACTAAAATGGCTAACAAAAAATAGGGGTTGGTGGTAAAAGGGTAAAAATTTAGGGTTGTATATGTTGTAAGGGTAAAAATTTAAATGTATATATTTTATAATATTTTAATATTTTACTACCCTACCCCTACCCTACTCCTACCCTACCCCTACCCTACCCCTACCCTACCCTACCCCTAACCTACCCTACCCTACCCTACACATACCCTACCCCTACCCCTACCCTAAACCCTTCCCTACCCCTACCCTACCCTTACAAAAAAGACGATAATTGATCAGTTATCGACCGGGATGAAAAATGATTAAATTACTAAAATGGCTATTAAAAAATAGGGGTTGGTGATAAAAGGGTAAAAATTTAGGATTGTATGTATTTTTGTATGTTGTATCATAAAAAAATAGAAATTAAAAATTTTGTTTAAAAAAAAAAAAAAAAAATTAGGGTTGGACTACACCTAACATTATCCCCGACAAACCATTCCCAGATCCCCTTGAACACACACAAAAAATTTCATCAAAATCGGTCCAGTCGTTTGAGAGAAGTTCAGTGACATACACACTCACAGAAGAATTATATATATATAAAGATATATTTTATACACAAACACTATTAACAAGTAAGAAGAAAAAATTCCCATTAGTTCTGTGAAAAAAAACAAGCTAATTATTAACCGAACTAGTGGGATAAAAATTCCCATTAGTTTCGTCAACAGAATCATCCCACAAAACTAGTGAAAATAAAGGCACGGAAATGCCTCGTGTCATGTTCAGTCAATGCGCAAGCGAGCAAGCGAGCGAGGTTGCCGCTCCGCTCATCGAATCGCGCGGAGCGGCAACGCCAAAGGACTAGGTATCGATTCAAGTATCTTTAAAAATATCGTTACCTTTTAACGTTATCTTATAGTTATGTTACTTATGAGATACCGTTAAAGTATCAATTCTGATACATATTACCGTTATCAATTAACGGTAAATTTTAATTTTGTTACCGAGATATCGTTAAACATCTTACCGTTAAAAAAAGTACCGCTACTTAACGTTACTTTTAATGTGAAATTGGTAACGTTACCAAGCCCTGACGGAGAGTTTATCAAAATATGCAGAAATCAAAAGAGACAACTGTGTGTGAGAATTCTGTAATTGAAACACAAAATGACACGTAAGTTTTATTTTATTCAATTACGTGAGAGTAATTTAGCTTTCATAAACTCTATTCTTTTAATTTATTCTTTAAGGGATACATTGAAAACAAAAAAAAAATAATGCGCCAAGTTCGAGTTCAACAAACACAAGCGAGGGTCCCGTAGATTTTGTTTTCTCAATTAGTAATAGCGGACCAGTTACAGAGGAAAAGTAAGTTATAGCTTGGTGTGGCAAATTATAAAAATAAAGTAATTTAAACGTTTTTGTGTATTTTTACTTTTTTTATTCGGCCAGTGTAACACTCCATGTTTTTCCCATTTAGATGGACAAATTGAAAGTTCTTGTTTATCTTGCTTTTCGTTGTAGGTTTGAATTATTTTGAAAGGCATTCTGAAAACATGGTAAGACATAGTTAAACAATTCAAAGGGCGAAAACTATAAAAGCAGCTGCAAACGATCATCGTATTTTAGGGTTTTCAACGAGTTTTACGGATCTCTAAACAAGTAACCATTAATGTGGTTCGATACCTGCAGTAAGTACGAAATAAAAGTTATTGTAAAGACTTGAACTGTATTAGTGGTCCAGTTATTACTTGGACCTTCAGAAGAGTGAAACTTAACGCTTTGACGCGCAGAGAGGAAGTATTGAGGTTGAAGTTGCAACTCAAAGCTGCTTCTCATAGACGCCATGTTTACAGGACAATATTTATCAGTATTTGAGAATTTTATAGGTTTTTAGCACAATTTGTAGTAAAATATCACTAAATATAGAACCAGAAACTTACAAAATACAAATGTAGTCAAGTATGTAATTTTTATATCGTGTAGGTATGTGACATAATATTATTTGTATAATGAAATTTCACATATTTTACAATATTATGAGATAATTATTGAGGCGCGTAAAAAATACTCTAATAATATCAACTATTTGCACGATAAACTGATCTGCGTTTTTAGCCACTTGCATATAATACGGAATATAGCTCAAAAATACTTACTTCACTTCACTGAATTATTTATTTGTATTCTGTAATGTCTGACAAACAACAGCTGTAAGATTTAATAAATGAGAGACAAGGTGAACGATCAGTGATCTAATTCGTTCACACAAACCTGTCATTCATTCAATAAGCTCCACAAGAGCTTCAGTGTGGTGGTAATTATTCGTTGCAGCTCCTGCAGCGCTTTTATGCCACTAGTTTGAAGTTCTAATGGAACTGTAGGTTGCAAAAAGTTGTGCCCATAAACGTAGAATATAATAGACGGACAAAGCCTGCGAGATAGAAGAAAACCTCATATGAAAATCTAGCAAGATAGAAAAAGAAAACAAATCTTTTCGTTTTGTGACCTGTCGTATTTGACAGAGTGACATCCAGTGGCATATGCGATATAAGGTTCAACATTTTATGTAATTATCTAGTATATCGTAGATTATCTAAAGTAAATACAGTTTTATCTAACAATGGTAACATGTTCTGTGAGTGCCTGTGGAGTCAACCACAAAAATAATCCAGAAAATTGCTCATTTCACAGGTAAATACGTAGAAAGTCGTCATCGTAAAAACGCGTTATTTTTGTTGAATTTGATCTTGTTGTTAAGTTGTAAATATAAAATTATTTCAATCCACTTGTTCATTTTAATATTTTGTATAGATAAAGTTCTATGTATTGATTATTTACATTATTTTGGTGGATAAATAATTTATCGAAATATTTTACATGTACGCTAGAGCTTGACTCAAATTTATCGATACTATTGTCGACATTTATCTTGAATGTTTCCGGAGAAATTTGATGTTATTTTACGTTTAGCGTCTCAAATGAATGTCAACTTAACAATTTGAAGAAGGAAACTGTAAGGAATCACATAACTAAGATAATCTTGTTTAAAAGTCAATAATCAGTGTTTGATACATCAGAATGTAAATGTTTATTCAGATTTTGTTTACTTGTTCTTTTTCACTTACTGCCATTGATAAGCTCACACGGCACGGCAGATGACAAGGGAAAATCTTTTGAAGAAATAAATAAAGAAAACTAATTAACAATGGCTGTTATTTTTTTTTATTAATTAAGACTGTTTATTTTTAAATTATATGTAAAAAATATACTCACCGGGCCCATTTATCTGCCCACTATTATAGTTGTAAGAAGTGAGGGCGGTTAGGTATGCCGCAAAGTAGGTGCATAATCTCGAGATAAAAACAGTGTGACAGTAAACATTATTTTCCCAACGACAAACTGCAATTATTATCGATAGTCTAAAAATGTTAAAGGTACGTCACTAGTTAACACACACATTGACAAATCAAAACTGGTCACGCATTATCGGGCTGTCAGTGGATTTACTTGTATCCTATATCTATGGTTGTGCCCCTTTGGCTGCAAAGCGGCTGCATTAGGTCTGCAGTGTACGCTTTGGCGCTTGAGCTTGGCGCCTTTGGTAATTTTATAATTATTTATAATAAAAATTTAAATAAATAATCGGATTGGCTCCAAAGCTCTTAAGCAACTGTTTTGTGCTAGTTGGGTCGATACGATACTGCATTTTCTCTGGAACGGACATCTTTATACTTATGTGTGTGTGAACTAAAGGATCACACGTTCCATTACATGTTTTTGCAACTAAAGCATTAATTATTAGAAATTGTTATTGAATTTTAGAATTTGTAAAGAATTTAATAATAAGTTATAAGACAAATATTATGTGGTCCCTCAGTTTGAGATATTCCATAGAAATTATTACTACTCTTACGGTTTTTATCCTAGGGGCGTTTAGATTGCTGGCCTATGTTCCTTTTAATATTTTGTAAAAAGCTAGTTAATAGAATAAGATTTTAAAGAAACGCGATCTGGTAATTTTTATGTATATCTGGCTGTCACCCGTGACTTCACACGCATGGAGACTATAGAATTAGTCTATGTATGTACTATTGCAAAAACAATTGAAAATCAGTAAATTTACAACAAAAAGTATCAACATACGTATAGACGTATGACAGGAGTGTCTTTTGTTCGAAATATTTATATAATTTAAACTTAATTCATCCACCACTGATGTCGACAAAATTAGGCTTAATATTCATACATTATGCTATGATGTAAGTATGTATAATACAAAAAATGTCTAAACCATAGATTTAGTAGTCTAAACTATTCTTCTAAAATTACTTTTTTAAACAAATGTATTAAATGTTTTGCATATTATCCTTATTTGCTATTTTTGTCGTTTTCATTCTCCGATAAAAAGTTTCACATTGCTTGTTGCCTTTTTACTTCTTTGGTACGAGTACGAAACCTTATTTGCAATATGTTTTTCGTATTTGCACTTGGCTAAGTCGTTTAGATAGTCATTTCAGGTCTGTCTGGTAATACCTACTTTAAAACTTTTCTTCCAAAATCATTCCGAGAAAGACTTGTAAATATTTGTGGCTTATTGCTTATGTAGTTTCTTCAAAAACTTTCTTACAACAAAAATTACGATATAAGCCACTAATATGTTGTCGATGCGCGATGGTTGTCGGTAATTTCTTGTTTGACATCGACATAAAATTGGTTTCATTTTAATCACACTATTCGTCAGTTGAGTTTTCTCTAAAAAAAGCGTTTTTTCTGTGTGAAAAAATAACGACATTATGTAGATTTTGTAGTATATGTTTACCCAATCTATTAATGTAAATAAAAAAAAAACAATTTTAATATGCATCGTTTGACTAGCACTATATTACTTAATTTGGCTTTTCATCCCTTTCTTGATTTGATAAAATTTTAACTAAAAGCTTTTATAGACCAATCAATGTGCCTCCACCAACTACAATCCCAATAGCTTTTCCGTCTGTAAGTAATGTCCAACAGAGTCCCGGACTGCTTTGTCCTGACTTTATTGAACTAGAAAGTTGAACATTCAAGGAAAAAACAGGAGTTTTATTCTCACAACGTTTCGCTACAACAGTTTGGTTTTTAACAACTTATTGCACTTTGTTCTATGCTCTTGTCAACATTACCTACAATTTTCTATTTAAATACAGTGGTTCCTTGGAACAAACTTTCAGACTTCCTCTTAGCTTAGCAGAATTGGTTAAATTGAATTTAGCGGTGACTTTCTAGAAAAGCCAAACCGTTTCCTAAGGATTACGCTAATTCCAGCTTCATTGCGGATAAATAAATTAAAAGGGGCATTGTCTTCAGAACTTTATCAAGATCACTCAAGCATCATCCTTTGTTGTTGTTTCTTGTAATCGAAAATAAGTACCTAAGAAATAATGTAACAATAACGTTCTTTGTGTATTCATTTGGAAAACATAAAATACTATAGTCTGATTAAGAAAAAACTAAACTGACGACGAGATTGAAATAAATAATAAGTAAGAAGCAACTAATCTTACCAATATAATATAAAAATTAAGGTTTGGATAAATGTTTGTAACTTATACATTTCAGAGCGGCTGAATGGATCTCTATTAAATTTAATTTTACACGCAGATAGACTACACGCTGGAAAAGCACATAGATTACTTTTTACTTCGAAATTACGTACGGTTTTTGATGTTGATGAAACTACATATTATTATTTTACATTAAATCGTACTTCTCGTCTCTGTAGACAATTTAAAAATCTAATGGTAGGTACATTCTGCTTTAAAAAGCCAAATGCCCTTTGAAACATGACTACCTATGACTAGAAGATACTATTTTTTTAAGAAGGTACTTATTTGTTACTGAAATGTGTAAAAAGTGTCAAACAAGTTCTGAAAATCTACGACTAAATATATGATATTTTTGGACATAGCTCTAACTTTTAATGGATTGTCTGGACGTTATTATAGCTCTTTAATACTAAAAAACAAATGTAGTTTTACTCATACTTATCGAGATGAATCTGAGAACACAAAACCAAAACTGCAGACAATTTGAGTACGTCAATTGTCATAAGTACTCGAAGGTGCGAGGATTGTACAATAGATACGCAATCCTGCTAAAAATCTCCTTGATGACAACTTGATTTTGTGACGAAACATAATTAACCACTGTATATATTGTATCTTAAAGAGAAAAGGTATAAGGAAAATATATTTATCAACGGATTTTCGTTTTACGTATAACATTATAAGACGACGAAAAAGGGTTACTTAAGCACCTACTTACATAGTTGAACCCCATTATCTAGTTTCAGATACTTACTATATTTAGTTTGCGTGTATTTCCTTTTTCAGTATTCAGGTAAAAAAATATTAATTATTCATGTAATATTTATTGCTATCATGTTTGACTTTTTGAAACATTTAAAGTGTTGATTGATTTCTCTGAAAGACTTTAAATTTAGTTTGTAATGTAGAATTTGATGTTTTGCATAGCAAAAACACCTATGAATATTAAATTCAAAGAACCTAATCGTCAAATTTAGTTCCAATGTTAGTTAGGAAAGTTTGAAGAGCTTTTGAGTGTTTAAATATAAAAAAGGTAGTGCACCTGTATGACGCAGAATGTACCGGAATTTACTTTACCTTTTTTAAAAATCGAATACCTAACTAGAGTCTATAGAGGGTACCCAATTAGTAGTCAGTAAGTAAGAACTTAATATTAAAAAATCTGGATTGTGTGTGCCCTTTAACAAAACTTAAGAGACAGAACTTAAGTTCTAGAAATTCAATTTAAGTATCGCTCCAGTGGCTCACGACCTCGAGTACGACTATGAAAGACGGTTACATACAGTGTAATTTCCACCCATAAGTTGGTGGGCACACTCTCGAGCGCAGTCGACATTTATGCAAACACGCTGAGCTGCATAGAACTAACCAACTTTTTTCATTTCGTTTTCAACGGACTTCGCCAGAAGTACTTGTAAGAGTCTAATCTGAACTAGAATTTAGTTTTAAATATAGCGTCGAACTTTTCCTTCGGTTTGGAGAGACTTGCGCCAGTTTCCGGTATAAATGGAAGAATAAATGTGGACAACATCACACACTTTGTTCTGATTAGTAAGTGAGTAACTATCAAAGGATTTGTTTTGTGGAAATCAGAAGCAATGAACTTAGAGAAACCTTTTTATTCTATATTTTATTTCTTTACTGAGTTTGAACTTGGGATCTCACTACTCCACCAAGGAGGTCGTCAAGTGAGATGGGTGGATAAGCTGCTGATAAGAGTGGCTTTAGTGTATTGTAACTTTGACTTAGTAGGCATCATAAATAGCCATAGGTATTACGAATTTTAGTGTCGTTTAAACCATAAAAAGATATTAAAGTAAACGTAATTGATGAAGAAATATGATAAAGATGTTTTTTTTATATTGCCTGTCTTAGTATAAGTTGCCTCGCTAATTATAAGAGTATTTTGAAAGTTGATAAGAAACATACTCATTTTTCCACAATAATGTAAAAAAAGATTTTTTTAAGTTTGATTGACAAGCCCACAGTGTTAAACAAACTTAATAGACTATAAAGTTTTTTTAGGTCGATGGCACAACGATATTTAGTTCTGATTTTATTAATGAACTTGCTCATTAATCATATTGAAAAAATTGGGAATACTGGAGATGTTTAGGCTGTAGTGGCAGGGCCTAAAATGTCATCAATTAAAGAGCAATTTATAGATGCAGCGCTGCAGCGTCATGAAGCCGTTGCTTCGAGAAATGCGCATGTATGCATGTATACCTAGTGGCGACGAGTCAGTAGGGATTAGCAGTTTGAAGCACACATTTTATTGGTCCAATTATACTTGAATAATGGTTTTGTAAGTTACTCAACTATAGTGACATAGTCAGCTATCCCCGGTCTCCTTTACACTAGTCTGCTAGCTAAATGCTTGACACTTATCATTAAGTTTTTGGTGTTGGCAGTATGGATTTAAGTTTATTTAATTCTGTTAAATTTAATTCGTAAAGTACGTACAAGTTAAGTGAACGTTCAGACGGATCACGAACCGTACTTTGAATGGTTAACGACTTTTGAAAGGCATTATCATTTGGAGACGTCTTAAAATGATGAATGATTTATGCAGCATAATGCACAGATAACAAACAAGGAAAACGCCATCTCGCAAATGGAAAATCAAAAGAATGTGGCCAATTTATTGACAAAGATTTCATTTTTGCGGAGCTTTTATCCGAATACAATGTAGAATGTAATATTTTGTCTCAGGATTTGGATAACGCCGAAGTCAAAAGTAGGTACCTAATCATATTGATCAAACATTTTAAGTAAGTTTCAAGAAATGTCTGTTTGCAGTCTGCTGAAAAAATATCTTATAACTTTTTTAATATCATTTTAAGACAACTTTATTACAAAAAATATGGTCGGCATTTATCTCAAAGATCTATATCGAAAAAGGCGAGCTGTAAGGCAGCCCGCAGCACCTGACTTCCGGGAGAAGATCTGTTCCTTACCTCTGGGTTGCCTTATTGGCCAGCTTGAAAAGAGATTCGCTAGAACAGTTCAGTACGATACTTGGAGGGTTTCCCTGTGAGCCGTAAAATACTTCCTCGAACTATGTTGCCTTGTCGCTACGTCACTATACGAGCGGCAGCTTTCCGGAGCCCATAAATCGAGTGTGCAAGTCAGTTCCCGCTATTTTGTGTATTAGCAACAGAGGTTATACTCATTATAGTCCTTCCATAACCCAATTATCTTGTCTACTTGCACTAAAACCCAAAGCTCAGTAACATTTGTGTCTACGATCTGCAAGCCCTACGGTATTCGGGGCTTGTTTTTGGATGTACTTGCTTTTTAGGGTTCCGTACCCAAAGGGTAAAAACGGGACCCTATTATTAAGACTTCGCTGTCTGTCCGTCTGTCCGTCGCTCTGTCACCAGGCTGTATCTCAAGAGCCGCGATAGCTAGACTGTTGAAATTTTCACAAATTATGTATTTCTGTTGCCGCAATAACAACAAATACTAAAAACAAGATAAAATTAATATTTAAAGGGGGCTCCCATACAACAAACCTGATTTTTTGGTCTTTTTGGTACGGAACCCTTCGTGCGCGAGTCCGACTCCCACTTGGCCGGTTATGTTATTACTTTCACGCTATTTTTTATTATTTCCTCTTTGAATAAGCTCTAATTTTACGATATTGCATTCAGTTATTGAGATGAGTTATAAAGACATTCGCACTTACGTTACATCGATCAAAAAAGGCAATAACCCAACGCGCTACCCGTATTGATATTCTGAGTATGAGTACCTACTCAAAGGAAAGAGCTTTGTATTAAAGGCTTTCAGTTTTAAGAGACTACCTTTGTAACGCACTCTTTCATTATTGCGAAAACTTTATAAAATCTTTTGTATATTATAACGTTTTATGCTGAACAATATAGAAAAAATATATATTAAATAACATACCTACAAGAAAATATCAGTTTATTAATAGAAACATAGATGGCATAACATGTCATATTGTCGGGGAAAAGCTCCTTTGTATTTTTAGCATGCAAATTTAAGACATACGGAAGTAATTCTGCCAGTCAATTTGTTACGTTGAAACGTTTTCAAATGTATGTAGAGCTAGAGATACATAGCTAGAGACTTGGACATATTTTTGCCGCTTTAGTAAAACCTGAGTTGGGTTAAATAGTAGGGTAAACGCTGTATGGGGAATCACCACTTTTCATCACCAGTAATCAACTATTTCAAAAAGGGTTCGGTTTTATAGAGTTTTAAAAATAGCATCGTAATGTGTTCATTAGGTTTGTTAAACAGTTAAATTTGTACCTATGGTTTCTATTTAGCGAAATTTTTGTAATTTATTAATATTTTACTGCTCATTATTCAGTATCGTTTAACTGTTAGCCCTATTTGTATGTTTTTATTGACTAACTATTAAGTAACTAATATGACAAAGTTGCTCTATTTTTTCGCTAAACAAAACTTTGGCCGTGACAGGATAAGAGCTTTCTTAAACATCAGAGATACTACATGAGTGGTTTTTATTCCGTTTTTAGGACGCCGTAGTCAATAAGAAACGCACCCTAAAAGTTATGCCACGTCCATTTGTCTGTCTGACCGTCTGCTCAAAGACTAGAAAACTGGATATTTTATATTAATAAAAACATTACATACAGTAGTTAAATATATTTTTAGAATAATTCTAATAGGTATATCAAGTATGATTTTTTCCTTATAGCTAGATAGCTCTATGGAAAATGTTGTAAATATTAGGTCGTCAGTTGTCTTTGCAAAACACTAGACACTCTTTTACTAATGAAGTATTATCGTTTAATTAAGCTTTTATATGACTTGGTACTTACCAGATTTTCAGATTTCAGGTTTAGGTCGGTATGATTATTAGTTTTAATAATATTTACATTTGCTATATGAATGAACCAACTTTTAACGTTTGTCTGTTCTCGAACAAAAGTTACATTTTAATTAAAAACCAGTTCTGGCTAGTAAAATTCGCTGTAATTTGAGCAAGTATACGCTTATAACTTTCTGTTATTTAATTGTAATTCAGAATTAAATAATTGGAAAATCGGCTATGTGCTAATCTCTCACAACTTGAGTGGGATTTTGTATCAACGGTGGAAGAATACCAATGATGTGTCGGGCCCACGTACATTTAAGGGTTCCGTAGTTGCACGTAGCCACCTCCTACTTAATTATGTGGTTTCATAATTTCGTTTGTAGGTACATTGAAAATTCACTAGGTATAATTACTATAGGCACAGATAAGATAATACTAAAGTACTAAAGTAAACTAACTAAACCTACTAAACTGACGACATGTCATGTAGCTATTACTAATTGTTTATATCGGAAATTGTTAGAAACTGTCTTACTTCAAATCCTTTTTACAAGCGGGTCGACTGCCTGAAAAGAAATCCAGGGTAATAGGGTTGTCAACCTTTAAAAAAATATAAACAATGACCGATGAAAAGCCACCAACATTGCTTTGGTACCAACCAGAAGTTTTGCGCTTTTCTTAGAGTCTCTATTTTATTTGAATTCATTTCACATTTATTAAAAAATACAATCGGCATCGTGATTACTTACTTTTAAAACGTTTTTCATATTACAACCAACAAACACGTCAACATTTCTTAAGCTGTTTTTTTCCGCAAAAATGTGGTCTAAAACTAAACGAAACGTAAAAGTTATTACTTACAATCTGTTTGGATGTTTTCGTCATATTTTCCCTAATAGACTTATTTCTCCAATTTTTTAAATACAATGATAAATATGAGTAGATAATTCAAAGGTTTCTTAGTTAAAGGACACGGTTTTTCTCGACTAGTATAGTCCACCTGTAGAATGTCTTAAACGGGCTAAAGGTAAGCTGATCTGATCTCAACTGATTGATATTACCATACTACGTAAAACCATTGAAATTCAGAAACATAAAAGTTTGGCATGAAATGTTTCATCCCCGCCAGAAAGAAAAAAACAGTTTTAAAATATTATGCCGCTGGTTAGAGCAAACGCCTAGTGAGCGAAAGGTTGTGGGTTCAAGTACCACCTAAGAAAATCGAAAAACAATATTCAAGGAATTTATTGTAATTGGTACATAATTATTTTAAGTGTATAATACCGTCATATTAGCAAATATAAGTACCTACATTAATTAACACATTGTCATATGTTTAGTATCTCTGTCCTTTTTATCAGAGTAAGGTTCTTGATATTATGACAGTCGGACAACAAAATCATATCTAATACCTAGGATCATTTTATGGTTTCGTTTCATAGAATATCATGACTTAAATATTGAATATAATGTTTTGTAATTGTAATAATAATTTAGGAAATTAGTTAAGGTCATTTAAATTAAATATAATAATATTATGAATGCGAAAGTGTGTCATCTGTCTGCCTATCTCGCTTCTTCCACGGTTAAACCACTGAACCGATTATAATAAAACTGAGTATAGAGATACTTTGAGAAAAAGTATAGATGGGAAAGGAATAAGGATAAAGTTCAGTTACTATCCAGGAAATAATTTCCTTATGGCATGAATTTGGGTTGGAAAGTTTGTATGGGGAAACAATCATTTCTGAATTTGGGTGTAAAGATACCGATTGCCATGTTTGAATATCGCGGTATAACCGAGAGCGCGGTATAACCGACAGCACGGTATAACCGAGAGCGCGATATAATCGAGAGTGTGATATAACCGAGAGCGCAATATAGATAACCAAGAGCCTGATATAACCGATAGCACGGCACAGCCGAGAGCGTGGTATAACCCAGGATGCGATATAACCGAAAGCGCGGTAAGCGAGAGCGCGATATACTTAAGAACGCGGTATAACCGAGGTACACGCGAACGAAGTCAATTAGGTACTAATATATTTATTTTTATAAAACGTTTATTTGTGCAGATGACTTGTTTGCTTTTTTAAGGTATAAATATTTTTTTACCATAAGGTTTTACTGACGTACTTACATGGTAAATACTAAATAATACGAAATTCAATCCAAATTACACAATCATTTTACGTTAGAAGCAGGCTTCAACAGTTTAATTATAATATTGCACCAAACTTTATATGTTACCTTCATTATGTTATGAACGTTTACCTAAATCAGGTAATATTAATAGACGTTTTGGTTCAAACGATTTAAGTACTAAATACAGGGTTGTTTTTTAACTCTAACTAAATTTGAATATTGTACTCATAAGCATACCTAATTACTTTTACTTAAACGGGACAATGTACAATTCCTTGAATAAAAAAGGTCGACTGCCTTGGGTGGGACTTGAACTACTACTGGGAGACTACTGTCACATGAGTAAATGTGGGAATATTTATTCATGTGCTACTGTTTCTAAAAAAGCTACCAAGACAATTAAAAATGAATTAACTGGCCTATTGTATTTGTGATAGATAAATAAATAAAAAAAAATGAATATATGAGTAATAATGCTTAGAACGAATTTCAGGTAGGTAATCCTTTGAAAACGTGTTGACGGACTCAAAGCATGAAGGATCGGACGGTTTGTCCGAGTTCCTAATACCTTTTGATGTGGCCTCGACGACAAATATCAAGCGGACCGCACGCACCTCCGGTTAAGGAAAAAATCACAAAAGTACCAAGGTATAATGATTTAATTTTATCGTTCACTATTATTCTCTTTTTGCAAACTAATAGCTATAGATCGGCAAAATCAGAATTCCTAAAAGACGTAAAAAAAACACAAAATTTTGTACCTATTTACAGCAACAAGTACACACGCCTTGTAGTAAAACCAGTATAAGTACTTGTTAATCTATATATCCTGTGTCACGTATTCATTAGGTACTTCCTAGCTTAGTTTAAAGTGTTTACCGATAAAATGTCTACTTACTGAGCAACAATGTTTAAACACTTTAGGCGCTTCCTGTTTCATGCTGCTTTTCCGAAATGATACTAATATATTTTGAACAAAAACAAAAATTATAATAGTTTTACCCCACTAATCCACTTAACTGAAACCATATGCCGGCATGATAGACTCCTTCCAAGCTTTTGTCGTTCTGTATTACTTTATTTACTCATGTTATTTATACACGTTACATATGTCCCAACCACATAAGTATATTAAACGCCGACGTCTTAAGCTCGACCTTTATGTTTTTTTCATAATTTTAGGGATTTTTTACTTCTAAAGGAAAAAAGGAACTTAGTATTATAAGATTACTTCGTTGTCCGTCTAGCTGCATTTCTGTCTGTTTTTCTCACGTTTTTTCTCAGAAACTCAGGAGATGTGCGGTCCTATAAGAGTTGTAAAAAAATCAAGGTACCGAGTCTACGCAACCAAAACATATTGCCATTTATTTCGTATTTCCCATACATTTGCAATGGAAATCATACGCAAAAGGGTACTTTCCGTTGACCTAAAATTATGAACTTTGGCAAAAAACAGCATGTTGTAGAATATAATAAGAAGGTATAGGAAAAAATCTGAAAATCGTAAATAAAATGTTAAATTACTGTATATTAAAAATAACCTAGTCTACCTTTCAGTGTAAATGGAACTAACAGATTTTTTAGTGTGACTAGCTGACCCCGCGAACTTCGTATCGCCTTAGAATAATATAATTGGATTTTGACGTAAGACGTCACACAATGTCATTGGCATCAAATATGGCGTTTAAATTACCATGTTACACAGAAAATTTGCAATAAAATAATATTGCGACTGTAAATTGAGATGTAAGCTATCCTGTCTTTTAAGTTGGATCAAACTGCACACGGTGTGTAAATTTGATTAAAATCGGTTAAGGAATTTAGGAGTCCATCGCGGACAAACAACGTGACACGTAATTTTTATATTAAGATATTCCCAGTTTATGAATACTACCTAAGGTATGTCCATATAAATAGGTCCAAGTGCCCGAGCTCTTATAAATAACTGTCTAAAAGGTTCACCCAGACAACTGGTGAACATTAGACTACTAGCAGTCTTTTGAGCACCGAACTTACCCGGTTGCGCTGGGGCTGATATATTTTACATTTTGTATTTTTAGTAAATATAAGTACTATTTCTTCTAAGTACCTACTTACTCCTTTTTTCAAAGCTAAATGTTAGTGTGTTCTCATATTGTATATAATATTTGGTTTTTATTCCTCTTCATTACTTTTAAAGAAAAAATATTATTTTAGACAAAACCACTAGCTTGTATTTCAATTGCTAAACATCTATATTAAAAAATATTAGGCCAATCAGCCAGTTTAATAAAATATTGTTGTAAATATTGGAATATACATTTTGTTGAAGTCATATTTCCTTCAACCATAAGAATAACATTAAGTAAGTACATATTTCTCCACCCTTAGGGATGAAATTAATTTCTCTCAAAATTTATAAAAGACTGTGTATTATAATTACAGCTTTACTCAAGTAGAAATTTTATGATTTTGTGAATTAGTAAGCTAACAGGCCTATTCTGGTTCTGTTGCCTAGCAGCCGTTGTTATTTTGAACACATTAACAAAAAACATCCCTGGAAACTTACATGTTTCGGGATGGCCATGTTAGGGTCTGGAAAGTTCATCAAGGGCTACAAGTATAAGGGTCACGGACCGCGCCGTAGGCAGTTAGTAGAAGTCCAGTGAATAAAAGCAGAAGTAGTCAAGTTTATATTCGTAACGAGTATAACGTAAAAACTTTATCGCTCAAAGGGAATGATATTATATGAAAACGAAGCAGATATGTTATAAGCGCGAGCGTTGTGAAGACTCAAATACGCCCTAATTAGAGATTTTTTTACAACGTTCACGTCTAGTGCAATCACGAGCGGTAATCATTACAAATTATAGCCTTCTCTTTCATTTGCGTGCTATTTCGCATCTTTTGGTCTGTTTATCAGTGAAACTTGTCAATGTGTGCAGTTTTGGATTGTTCGGAACAGATTTAATACGCGAATTACTATGAAGGTAACATACTTTAAAATATCATTGCTCAAAGGGAATGAATCAGCGATTTATTTATTTTAAAAAATAGAGCGATTGCCCGTGTTATTACGTCTCCTTGTGACTACATTTAAAATCAAGAATACTCTGAAAAATCGTTGAATAATTAAAATCGTAAGCTTAATTGATATAGGAAAATTAATGAGCTGACTAGTTTGCTAAATGCATATTATAGTCAAGGTAATAAAAATAAACCACCTTAATAATGAAAAATGGCGAAGAAATCCTGGTCATAATTATTTACTAAGAATTGGAAACTGTTAAATAAGAAAAAAAGAGGTTTTTTGAGGGGTTTAATCATAAGCGTTGCGTTGGTAACGTCATATTACAATATTTTGTGATAAGATTTTCCAGGAAAAAGGCAAAAGCTGCCTTTACTACACAGGACTCTTATTGTTTGACAGTTACATGTTGAGGTTAGAATGCTTTGTGTTCAATTGTATCCAATCCTATCTTGAAAGTGATTCCACTTCTGTTCTGAGTATACAAATCAACTTTAAAATTGTTTGGTTACGTAGGTCATTCGATAACTTTCGAGATCCTCGTAGCCTATTGATCAAATAATGGAACGCATCTGTATGTATTTTCGAAAAGAAAATTGATTAAAAAATAGAAAGAAGAAGCCAGAGGGAAGGAAGAGTAGGTTTAAAAAAAAACGATGTTCTCTTGGATTAAAATAAAAAGATTACATTCCACACGCGGTATTACAAAAGTGAGCCTAAGTGTCATGCTATATTTTAGTCCACAGCAAGTTAGCACAAACACGTCGCAGGAATTTTTAACGATTTTTTCCATTAAAACACTCGCAAATAACGGTAATTGTAAGTATTTTATTGCGAAAAATCGTGAGTGATTTATCTTTGCTTGCGATTGCTTTTAAATAAAATCTGTTGCGGTCAAGTGTCTATTTATTTAAAAAGAGGCTGACAATAGTGACCGAGTTTCTTGCGCTGCTTCTTCTCGGCACTAGCCCAGACTTGTCCCGAAGCAGTGGTAGGTTTAAATTGGGACGTGTAAAAGCGCCTCCTGGGGCCTATTTGCAGAAACAAAACTGATTTTTTAACTGATTAGAATCACAATAAAAAGTAAGTGGTCTTAAAAAATACAACCTATACTCATCATCATACTCAGCCTTTGGATAAACGCCTTCAAATAAAGAAAGATTGTGTCATAATCGCCATCGCTTGGCAGCCTAGTTGGCGATCCTCTATTGATTAAGGAGGACGCTGCTGCCCATCGTCTTCCGGCGGTTACCCTTTAGACTTTAGTATTATCTTATCTGTGCATTTAGTCACTTTTCACGACACACATAGGAGAGAAGGGGTGGTCCTATTCTGTTTTACTCTGCGACTTCATAGTGATGAAGCTTCTTAATTATATAATTTAGGAGTCAGTTCTTTTTAAATATAAATTATAACAAAATTTCCATTAACTTTACAATAACAAAACAAAAGGTAAACATAGATAGATAGATAGAATACTCTTTATTGCACACCATAAAATTAAAAAACTACACATGAAAAAAGACTTAGAATTGTACAATTTAGGCGGTCTTATCGCTTGCAGTGATCTCTACCAGACAACTTTTAGGAAGAGGAATGTTGAATCAGATTTAAAAGGGGGAAGGTGGTGGAGAGTTTTCATATGTGAACGTAACAAAATATATTAAATAGTTTAATATCACAACCTAAAATATAATATTCCACGCATAATAAAATACATAAATAACATTAGATAAGTAGTACATACATGCATAATAAACTACATAAACTATACACACAATATACATATACACACATATAAATACAAACCCAAACATTAAATTTTGTTAAATTAGTTATTATGTTCAGTTTTATAATAAATTAAACCTCATAGTTACTATAATTTTCAACTTATAATTAATTTATAATTAAAATGTTAGCGTTCAGCAAAATGAGAACTTTTATAAAGTAATAATTGTTTGGGCAAGCGAAAAACTTTATTTAAAACTTTTTGAAATAAAATGAAACCTAAAAAGGGGTGAAATAAGCAACAAATTTTTAGTCGACGTAATATGGCCATCGTACTTGATTGTTTCTTCTTTTAAGGCACTATATAAATAAATTAATCAAAATACTTTTTCAATATCGGGCAACTATGTAAATGCATGCTTCTTTTAAAACACTAACTGTCCGCCCCAGCTTTGTACGGGTTTAACCAGGTTTAACGATAAAGATAATGCAAGCCAGCTTAGTGGTCTGTCCGCAGAGGGTTCCCTACGTGTGTTCGAAACAAATTTTTTTCGAAAATTGATAGATCGACAACCTTACACCGAAACTTTCATAGTGCGATGGCTTGTTGCTGCGAAGGTTTTTTTGTTCGACGTATCTGAACACCGAACATCTTACTTCGGTTTATTTATTTATTTATTTATTATTTATTTGCCTTAAAACATGGTACATTTATCAGGTCTTAACATTGAAAGTGAACATGCATGTTTTACCGATTAATCGATATGCAAACATTTCATCGTCATGCAATATTAACTATTAGGCAACGGGAACAATAAAATAAAAGAAAAGTATCTATGTCAAGCATTAAAATTAATAAGCATTAAAAATTTATAGTCAATAAAATTATAAAAAATATGTCATAAAATTAAATAATGTCATTAAATTACAGTTTCAGGTCAAGTGGAAAATAAATAAATAAATAACATGTCAGGTATTATTAACAATTTGCTTAAAATGGCCATCACGACAAAATTTTGTGAATTCATCAATGTCATAAAAACAATTATCAACCAGCACTCTAAAAATAATTCTTATAAAAACATTAAATGTCAAATTTTGAATGTGATTCGGTAGCAAATTAAATAGACGAACGCACATATTGTGGCTGTTTCTGGCAAGACATATTGTGCCTGCTACAGGAACTGATAGCTTCCACGGGTATCTTCTTGAACCATCCCGACTACAATCGTCTTGTGTTTTTTTAAAGAGATAGGCATTTTTCTTAGTGAATAACAAAATTTCAAATATATACAAGGATGGTAATGCTAAAATTCTTAATTTTTTAATAAGAGGCCTACATGATTCCATCACTCCGACATCGCAAATAGATCTAACACACTTCTTCTGTAAAACAAAAACACGATTCAGGTGTGCTGAATTTCCCCATAGAATCAGCCCATACCTCAAAATGGAACCGACATATCCATGGTAAGCCGTCAAAGCTGTCTGGATATTAGCCAATTTTGTCAGACGATATAGCGCGTATACAAATCTATGCAGTCTCCGACATACAGTATCAACATGATTCCACCAAGTGAGTTCGGAATCAATAACGATTCCAAGAAAAGTGGCTGATGTAGTCATGGCAATTGTATCATTGCAGTGCTTAACCGTTAAGTATGGGGGTTTCCCATTTTTGTTGTAGAATTTTATGTATTTCGTTTTGTTCGTATTAATTTTCAAATTATTTTCTTTTAGCCAATTAGTAATATTTTTAATTTCATTATTGTAGTCAATTTTAGGTTTTTTGTGTATTGTTAAAGAAATGTCATCAGCAAAGAGTGTGAGTGGATATTGCGTACATTTGGGGAGGTCATTTATGTAAACAATGAAGAGTAGTGGTCCCAATATACTACCCTGTGGGACGCCTGAGTTATTTTGCCTATTTTTTGACTTGCACATTACGCTGAGTAACTCATCATCCAGCTTCGGTATTTCCACAAATTGTGTTCTTTTGATGAGATAGCTTTCAACCCAATTATAAGCTGGTCCTCGCACTCCATAACGTTCCAGTTTAGCCAACAGTATTTTATGGTTGACAAAGTCAAAAGCCTTACTCATGTCAAACAGAACAGTAGAAACGGGAACTCTTTTGCCCATGTAAGTTGATACAGTATTTATAAGAGAGTAGCAGGCCAGCGCCGTTGATCTTTCCCTGCGAAACCCAAATTGTTCCCTCCTTATTATAGAGTATTTCTCAAAAAAAGACATCAATCTGACCTGCATGATCTTTCAAATATCTTTGACAGTACAGAAATTAGAGCTATTGGCCTATAGTTTGTTATATTATGTTTGTCACCGCGTTTAAATAGAGGCTTAATGTGTAAGTAAAGGTGCTAATTCCGTAGCACATGCTTTTACAATTTTGGTGTTTATGGCATCGTAGCCTGTCGAATTAGTATTTCTAAGGGAATTTATGATTTTAATTACTTCACTTTCATCAGTAGGGTTTAGAAATAAAGATGCGCAACTATTATCAATCAATTTCAGTTTATTTAAATTACTTTCTTGGTTATCGGGTACGTCAGTTGAGTTTATAAAATGGCCATTAAATGAATCTGCTATTTCTGTGGAATTATCTATTGTTTTATCGTTTATTTTTAGGTATTCAATATTATGTTTGTCATTTAGATTGTCTTTTTTTGTATTATTTTAGCCTTACACTTATTTTTAGCGCTATTGATTTATTTTTCATTTATAAGTTTTTGGGATAATTGTATAAATTTTTTATAGTAATATGAGCGTAACATTCTTTTAGTTTTGCATGATTTTCTGAGGCCTTTAGTAAGCCATTTTGATTTTAAATTAGTTTTATTGTGGCGTTTAACTTTATATTTTGGAAAACACAAATCATACAAAAGGATCAGCTCAATATGAAATCGTGTGTAATCTATATCTACATCTTCGAAGTCCAACAGATTTTGCCATGGGTATTCCGTCAAAAAGTATTTGAATTTCTTTAAATTGTCACTACCATAATCACGTCTCATTTCAAAGCAATAAAGAGTATCTATCTATCTATAATCTTAAATGTATGTTGTACCTACCACGTTGCCGTGAAATGTATCGACAAAATTTTCGAAGTAACGTTACATCGAACAAATAAACGTTGGAGAAACAATGTACCGAAGTAAGATGTTCGGTGTTCAGATACGTCGAACAAAAAAACCTTCGCAGCAACAAGCCATCGCACTATGAAAGCTTCGGTGTAAGGTTGTCGATCTATCAATTTTCGAAAAAAGGTGTTTCGAACACACGTAGGGAACCCGTCCGCAGACCATGTTTACCCTTCACACACTTTCCTGTGGATATTTCTTGTATACTTAGTTGTTTTTTCATATTTTATTCCATACAAGCATACTGGCCATTATGGGCGTAGTCACGGTGGGGCATAATTAAACCTAAAAAAAATATTTATCTAGGTACTAACTACAACACTTAATATCCGTAAGAAATTTCACACTACAGTCAACACAAAAAAGCGATCAAAACAAAAAGTTTTCCTCTTTCAAAATCCTTTTGTTTTTCGTTTGTGTGTGTGAGTGGTTGAGTTGAGAGGGAAAGTGACCCGCCACCCACCGTGACCCCGTCCGTATCCGCGCAGCGCAGAGCTTCTTGCTTCTTCTATCACGGCGCGATTCGCATTATTTGCATGTTTACTATTTTATTTTAAAAACATTGTGAAAATGTAGACGATCACAGAAACTACACACAGAGACTAACAAACACAACCTCGACTTGATCCCAAAAATGAGGACCCTGGAGCCGCGTTAACACGCCATTACACTCAAGAGGTGCCTTCTCAAGCCTCAAGAGAAGTCAGCATTGATGAAATCGAGATGGCTCTTAAACACCTAAAAAATGAAAAAGCCCCTGGAGAGGATGTGGCGTTACAACAGAATTAGTGAAGGCTGGAGGTAAACCCGTACTGTGGGAGCTTCAAAAGCTTTTTAACGCTGTCCTGTTTGAAGGGAGAACTCCGGAGGCGTGGAGTAGGAGTGTTATCGTCCTGTTCTTCAAAAAAGGAGATAAGGTCCTGCTGAAGGACTATCGACCCATTTCCCTTCTAAGCCACGTCTATAAGCTGTTTTCAAGAGTCATCACGAACCGCCTTGCGCGAAGACTCGAAGAATTTCAACCACCGGAACAGGCTGGATTTCGGAGCGGATACGGCACCTATAACGTAGCAGAATATCTGGGGTACCCTTGAAGAGGAATACCCTCAGAAACCTAGGTTCTCCTACGCCACAAAAGAAAGTTTTGAAAGAGGGAAATTAAAGAAACCTACCTCCCTATAATTATTCCCTAAGAATGAAATAAAACAAAAGATAAGATTATATACAGTATATATATTAAAAAAACTAAAATTAAAAGAAATAAAAATACGTAACTTAATTTTGTTTTAAAAGCCCCAAAAACAAGAATTAACGTGGAGATGGCCTGGCGGTCGACCACGCCAGGATCTGCGTAGTGGAGGGGAGGTGGCCCGGCGGTCTCCCTGACCAAGCCGGGGTTCAGCTGCGCAGGATGGAGGTGGCCCGGCGGTCTACGTGGCCGCCCGGGTCCAGAAGCACTGGGTAAAGATGGCCCGGCGGTCCACGTGACCGTGCCAGGGTCCAAAAGCACCAGATAGGAGTGCTAGGAATTTGCTTTTAATGGAGTTATCACAATCCAAGAACAATCCGAGAGTATTATCATTCGAAAGCCAAGAATAGAAGTCCCCTTTTCTTGTCAAATATGACTCTTTTATATGAAAATTGATGAAACAGTATTTGCTTTTAAACATTTCAAAATTATAACTATATTTACACAAGCAGCTTATAAAAATTACATAATAAAGGTAAGTTTAATCTAAAATTGGCCAAAATACAGTGTCTACTAATCGAAATTTAGATGAATTTACATAATTAAAAAAATATATAACGTTTGACAAGGTGGTTGCCACCGGTAACGATGTCTGCCAAAATAACAAGAAAATTTTAATATTAGTGTCAAAATTTGTAAATAAATAATATTTACAAGAAATTACAAACTAAAGTAGAAAAAATGATGATGAAATGAACAAGCAATGAAAGGTAAGGTATTTACATAATGTCAAAAGGTATCTACATACCACACACCATAGACCACATCCACACAGTGCGTCTGATTATACAGAAGACCGATGAGTATAATCAGCCCTTGTGTCTAGCATTCGTGGACTATGAGAAAGCCTTCGACTCGATCGAGATCTGGTCCGTTTTGGAGTCCCTGCAGCGATGCCAAGTAGATTGGCGGTACGTCCAAGTGATGAGATGTCTCTACGAAGCCGCCACCATGTCCGTCCAAGTACAGAATCAGCAAACAAACCTATACCGTTGCATCGAGGAGTGAGACAAGGGGACGTCATTTCCCCGACATTGTTCACAAATGCAATGGAGGATATGTTTAAGACGCTGCACTGGAAATGTCAAATGACGAGGCATCAACATCAATGGCAAATACTTACACTTTACATCTTTTACTTACGATTTGCAGACGACATTGTCATTATGGCAGAAATGCTGTAGGACCTACAACGGATGCTGAATGACCTGGCTGACTCTTCTGTACGCATCGGCTTGCGGATGAACCTGGATAAAACCAAGGTTATGTTTAATAAAAATGTACTACCGCAACCGATTGCGGTGCACGGCGCCGTCCTCGAAGTTGTTCAAAAATATGTGTACCTTGGGCAGTCTTTGCAGGTAGGTAGAAACAACTCTGAGGATGAGTTGAACAGAAGAATTCAGTTGGGTTGGGCAGCATTTGGGAAAATACGTCATATCTTCTCATCGTCGATCCCACAATGCCTCAAGACGAAAGTCTTCAATCAGTGCTTCCTACCCGTCATGACATACGGAGTCGAAACACTGACGGTATGGCAAGTCCACAAGTTCAATGTCACTTAGCGGGCCATGGAAAAAGCTATGCTCGGAGTTTCTCTAAGGGATGAAATCAGAAATGAGGTGATCCGGCAGAGAACTAAAATTACCGACATAGCCCACCGGCTTAGCAAGCATGGAATATTCTTATTAATACTTTCATATACCATTATAGTTTTTTTTAATATTCAAGGAGCTTGCTCTTGACTACATACTTAACAAGTTAAGAAGAAGCCTAAGATGGAGCGAGCTTACCCACAAGCAGCCTTTTCAGTCTTGCTTTAAAAAATTTGGGGTTATAGTTATTCGGGAAAACAGACGCAGGCAGGGCATTAGACAAGCTTGGCGGTGCGCATCACAAAAGATGAGGAAAAGCGCTTGGTACGCGATCGCGGTATATCAACCAGGAAGGGATGATAACCCACAGTGCGCCTAGATTCCCGAAGATAGAAAGGGGAAGGCGGAATGAGCTCATGCAGCTCAAGATCACACTCTCCGAAGTACAATCTGTAAAAAACTGACAGGCAAACAACTCTGCGACGGTGGCCCAAACTATGAAGCTAAGTTTCACCAGCACTAGCACCAGCAACAATCTTTCTGACTCTGCGTTCTACCGAGTCAAGTGCAGTCAGCTGGTATTTGGCCGAACTATCCCAGAGGTGAGAACAATACTTCATGCACGACCGAACTTGCGCTTTATGTAGAATCAAGAGCTGTTCCGGCGTGAAGTATCGTCTAACCTTATTCAGGATTCCCAGCTTTTTGGCTGCAGATTTGGCCTTAGTTTATCAAAAAACCTTATGACTTATTTCGTATCATCAATCTGGACACGCCCTTATATCAGAAAATAAAATAAGTTCATGTGGATTAATGGTCGTTATAGTAACTGTTCACGCGCGGGGCGCGGGGGCCACCGGCGGAGGAACGAACGAAACGGCGAGCGGGAACGAACACCGAGTGAGGCGAATGCGGACGAAAAAAGGACCAAGCACTTGTTCACCGAGCGGCGCGCACGACACTCGCGTTCCATCCAATCAATATTCTTTCGATGTACTTTTAAATTAAAAATTAAAAATTAAAATTGGTCCATCTACCGTGAAAGAAGCACAGAAGCAAATTAAAAGTCATCGTGTCATCCAGTTGGACTTTGGACTCGACGTGTCGACCCGCTAGTTGCAAGTCATCGTATCGTACTCATCAAGGACGGCCAAGGACATCCGTGAGTTCGTTCCAATTATTTCCTTTTCCCATCCAGTAGTCTTCTTAGATCTTACAAATCAGTTTTTCAAAGTATTGGATTCGATTCTTGAAACATAAAAAATGTGTACCTATATTTAGTGTACAATATTTACATGTAGAATAAATAAATATATATAAATATCCTTGGACATTTCCACATAATCAGAAATTATAATATTAACTAATTGTGACTATTGTAAGGCATGTTTAAGATTTTAAAATATCTAAGTGAAAACACAAAAATTAAACAACTAGAATAAACAATATAAGTGATAATTCAGAATCCCTGAACCCCCAAGCGACAACCGGTTGTCGCGATAACAATTGATTTTAATTGTGTCTGGAATAACTCACGATCGAGGGATTAAATACCTATGCAATACATTAATCATTTTTTAAGTTTTTATATTCTTTATTATAACCGAACTAAACCATAGGATAAAGTTATAGTATTTCGTGGGAATATGTTTCGAAGGAGCCTCACGTCGCGTGTGATCAGTTTACATTTTACATGGTACATTGCTTATACAGCAAAATTATCCATAAGCTCAAAATGTAACATGCGCGCTAGGTACTGCATTGCAAAATCAACTTTATTTCAATTAGTTTCAATCCTTAGTTTCAATGTTACTAATTATATCGTCAGTGGAAAAGAAAAAATGCTAAAGCGCCATTTGGGCCAAAATGAGTTACATATATTGTTGGATAGGCTTTTTTTTTCTGCGTCGATCTATGTAGGTTTCAACTCAATCAGACAATTTTTTTGGCGCTTTAGCATTCCGAAATTTGCAAGTATTTCTAAAATCACCGCCCTTGCGCTACTAAAACGACGTGTTGGTAGTGTTTTTACAACAAATGTCGCGTAAGAATTTTTTTGCTGGCACAATATTTTTGCTTTCACAACATAAGTATTTTTTTGTTACTTAAGAACTTGAATGAGGCTGTTACTTTAGCATTTTAAGCTTTTTGAATTTTAAAGTTTATTGGTACATTAGCAATTATTCATAACTGTTGTTCATAATGATTTGGCATGTAAGCAAAAGTAAGTGATCAAGATTCGATTAGTTTTTGCGCTTTAGGATTTTTTTACTCGCTGTTTGTGTAAGTAGGTTTAGTATGTTAGCAAAAATATTATACTTGAAATGTATTATTACACATTTGTTAGCAAAAAGTAGCCTTTTCTTACAAGTTTTAAAGTACTTTAGCGAAAATTATCAATAAACAAAGCAAACATTATAGTAGTGAAGTAATATTAACATTACTCAAAAAACTTAAACATTATGATGCATTGAATGATTCTTTGGATCTAATAAGTTCTTACCTTAAAGGCAGAACACAAAAGGTTTGCATAAATGGAGCTGAGTCGTCAGGGTCGGCCCTTATTATGGGTGTCCCTCAGGGATCAGTATTAGGACCCCTGCTATTTTTAATTTATATTAAAGACCTTCCCTGTTATTTTCATAATCTTTGTGAGATGGTATTGTTTGCAGATGACACATCTATGATTTTACAAACTAAGAGGGACAAATCTTTATTTGACGATGTTAACAATACCTTTTCAAAATTATTGCATTGGTTCACAGCAAATAATGTTTTACTAAATGCAAATAAAACAAAATGACATGTTAAATTGACCATGCCGTACGTACGGTTTGCTGTCACTCATCACAAATCGCGATAATTGTTAAAGATGAACCATTAAACTCTTTAGATTCTACTACGTTTTTAGGTATAACTGTAGACTCTCATTTGCAATAGGGTGCTCGTTATTAGGGGGCTCTGGAAGACTTAGTTCTGTTGCTGTGAGAAATATAAGGCAACTGACTGATGTTGGAACGGCATGATTCGTATATTTTAGCTACTTTCATAGCATAATGACATACGGAAGTATGTTGTGGGGCTCAGCGGCAGATATTGAGTCAATTTTATATAACAAAAACGTGCTGTATGGGCTATTTATTTCTTACAAAAAATACGTACATAATTTTAATACCAAAAATAAAGATGAACTTGCCGTTCCAGGCTTCAGACTGCGAAAAGTAGGAAAATCGTTCATGGGAAATTGTATTCGTATTTTTCAACAAATTACCACAGGGTATTGCTGAACTCCTTGTACATCAACTTAAATCGTATGTCAAAGTAATTTTAATGAAAAAGGGCTATAACACTGTAAATGATTATTTGTATGATAGAAATGTAAGGCATTAAATTGTCCCAGCTCGTACTTTCTTAAAAATTTTGTAAAAATTTATTTAAAAAGGGGCTGACAATAGTGACCGAGTTTCTTGCGCTGCTTCTTCTCGACACTAGCCCAGACTTGTCCCCAAGCAGTGGTAGGTTTAAATATTAGGACATGTAAAAGAGCCTCCTGGGGCCTATTTGCAGAAATAAAAATGATTTTATACAGCACGTGACTATAAAGCACATTCCTGTTGGAACTTGTCGGTTTTTGTTGTTTAGTCGCCGTCCGGATCATCATTTTACCGTGTCAACTGGATTGTAAGTAAAGTTTAAAGGTATGTTTTTCTTTTCCGTAATATTATGATTGTGTTATAATAATGATGATAGACAAAACATTTTTAAAGTTCCGTGCCTCAGTCAGCCAAACCGGAACCCTTATAGGATCAAGTATAAGTATCAATAGTACAAGAAGAAATACAAAATTATTTTCTTTTGTTTAAGGACTTCATGGGCAGCAAACGCTGAACAATGTTTATTTAAAAAGTTCATTGGATTGGAAACAAGCTATCCGACCGACTAACCGAGTTGACCAACGCATCTGATGACATGTCTTCTCAGCATACTATGGCTCATGTGCTCTCACAATCTGCTCTAGAAATTATGTAAATTTATGCTGTCGAGCCCAAGTGCTCGGGCTGGGGTCGATGCATTGATCTAGAATTTAAAGTAACTCCTCAAACTCTAACTCACATGGATCTCGTGGATCACATAACCAATACGTTTTCTGATGTAATTCTGAGCTCAAAGATGTTAGTAATATGTTGTATGTTTCTTTGTATTGATATCATCACATCTGTTCAGTTTTAAATAAATATACAACTGTTTAATAAAGTTTTTAAATATTTCGTCCTTGTCTAATGGTACAATGTTTAATTTAGGTGTCATAAGGTCCTTTGCTCCTCAGTACCTCCTGCATACATGAAATTGTTTAGTGCTGTCGAATTCACTCTGCAGTTTTAGTATAAGCTGTGTAATTTCCTGAAAGTTATTTTTTTCTTCATTCTCATTTTCCCACTGTGTCATCAGTACTCATCAGTAATATTAATTATTTGTAGTATATATTTTTTCTTCGTAAATATCAAATTTTGTACATTCATAACACTCGTAATTTAAATTCATAATCAGAAATTTCTCGTAGGGTTTGTATCTGGCTGCCGAGTTTTGTAATGCAGCCTTTAATCGAAGTTAGTGTACGCTTTACTTAGTTACTTATCCATTTAGTCGCCAATTATTTCATTCTAAAATAATACCATTATATTTGAAAGCTATGTTATTTATTTTCTGATTGACACATTAAATGTCATAACAACGAAAGTGTAGTCAGAGAGTACAAATATGTAAAGATGATGGATGTGACGTGAAACTGAACAAACTTCGCCACCATTTTTTACCCTCTTAAAGATTAAATTTTTAAGAATACTGAAAGACGTCATTAATAATTTTTAATCAGGTAGCTGGACACCAATTTTCATTATCATCGACTTAGCTTCAAAACTAACGGATTTTTATACAAACTTATGGGGCCCTTTTTACCCCATTATAGGCGGAATTTCCAAAAATCAAAAGTGCACTATAAAAAGAAGCACGGTGAAAAATTTCCGGTTTTAAATTCCAGTAGTTTAGGCTGTGCGTTGATATGTCAGTCAGTGTTTTATATTTAGGTAATTCAAAATATAGTCATTACCACAAACCTGTACCCGTTTAGTAGTAATGTCAATATTTTTAATTAAGGCATTAGGATAATTAGGCATTTTTTTCACAAAACATTTATACCTATTTAATCTTTAAGTATAATTTTTGCTTAAAACGTGTAATGTAGTTATAGTTTAGCAACATTTGCCTTTATTCGTTCCATGGGGTCTGCGTATGTAAGCATATATTCCTGTTGGTTCCGTGAATAATGTTGCTTCTTACGCATTACTTCGCTGGCGTATCTGACTACAATAGTTGTAGTTTAGTAATTTATCTTTGACATACTTATTCAATTGTAACTCACTAAGCAATTATGTTATAATAAGAAAAATGTTGTTAAAACTCTTTAGCACTTTGTGGTTGCTGGATATTTAAATATAATGGATGTTAGAAGTTTTATCCTGACTGACATTTGATTAATTTTCATGGTATTTTTTCTAAAGCGACAGCTATTTTGCGATCTAAATAAGCAAGGAACCTATGTATTTTATCTAAATTTAGGTAAAAAATCTAGATCATGTTTCCATTTTAAAAGTCCGGTTTAACATTAATATCAAAAGAGATATGAATTTTTTTCCGAAAATTGAAACTTTGATCCTCTTTTTCCACAAGTACGGTTTTGGCGCTTTAGCAGTTTTTCCTTTCCACTGACGATATCATGCAATGACACCATTTTATCCACGCATTCACTCTTTGTTCATAGTTCATATCTGTACGGCTCGATGCACGGTTTAGTGCGAAAGCTTGTTTTACCGAGACCTACTTGTCGGATTTTCAGCGACCTTGTAATTAAATAAGCATCCGTTTCTAGAAGCCAACAGCCAAAAAAAGCGCACAGGCATTAGCGAACAGCGCCTAGAAAAAATATTTCTAGATGCCACCAGCCTTGGTCACCGGCCGTGCCGTGTAGTGCCGGCACATAAAAAGAATAGCACTACCCCCTCTCTTCCCGTGGGTGTCGTAAGAGCCGACAGAGGGAAAACTGCCATCAGGAGATGGGCAGCAGCGTCTCCTAGAAGCAGCAGGCCATACTGCGATCGCCAACCCGCCTGCCAAGCGTGGCGATTATGGCAAACCCCCCCAAATATGAATACACCGCAAAAAATTCGGCCCCCAGTCCCTGGCGGCCCCGCTAGTCCTAGCTATGGCAGCGGCTATGGTAACGGCGGGGCAGGGGGTGCTAAGAATCCCCGAGTAAGATCCGGCTGCCAACAACGACGACTCGACCTGGCAACATATAACACGCGCACACTGAGGCTTGACGCAAAGCTCGTAGAGTTGGAAGAAGCAATTGGTAAGTTACATTGGGATATCATTGGGCTATCTGAAGTCCGAAGAGAGGGAGAGGACTCGATAACCCTGCAATCCGGTAACTTACTATACTAGCGGGAGGGCGACCAACAGTCCCTAGGTGGTGTCGGGTTCATCGTCCACAAGTCCCTTGTCAACAACGTGATTACTATCGGAAGTGTTTCGAGCAGGGTAGCGTACCTGATACTCAGAATATCGAAACGATATTCGCTGAATGTCATTCAGGTTTACGCTCCGACCTCGAAACACGACGATGTCGAAGTGGAGGCTATGTATGAGGAGATCTCTAAAGCCATGCATAGCTTTAAAACCCACTACACGGTTGTGATGGGGGATTTCAATGCGAAGTTGGGGCAACGTTGCGGTAATGAGTTGAGAATGGGGAAATTTGGATTTGGGCAACGGAACAAAAGGGGTCAGATGCTGGCAGACTTCATGGAGAGGGAGAACCTCTTTATGATGAACTCCTTCTTCAAGAAGCCCGTAAGCCGCAAATGGACCTGGATCAGCCCGGACTGT
Organism: Anania crocealis; assembly: GCA_949315895.1. Classification (NCBI taxonomy): domain Eukaryota; kingdom Metazoa; phylum Arthropoda; class Insecta; order Lepidoptera; family Crambidae; genus Anania; species Anania crocealis. The sequence goes on from OX438881.1 coordinate 13,609,951, forward strand.
AAAGTCAAAAATGAGATCGATTTTATCATGTCAACGAAGAAGCACATATTCGATGATGTCGCTGTGATCAACGCTGTTAAGACAGGAAGCGATCACCGCATGGTCAGAGGCACATTGAATATCGACGTAAAGCTTGAAAGAGTGCGACTGATAAAATCCACGCTCCGACCAATACCGGCTCAAATTCAAAACCCCGAGTGTTTTCAGCTCGAGCTTCAAAACCGTTTCGAAGCCCTTGAGACCAGAATCGATGTGGACGATCTATACAACATGGTGGTGGATACTGTCCGTACGGTAGGGTCTAAGTACTTTAAAACCCGCCGTCCCAAATCAAAGAAACTCTCCAGTCAGACTCTCCTACTCATGGATCAGAGAAACGAAATGAGGCTACAGAACTCAGCGGATGCCCATCGCTATCGGCAACTCAATAGACAGATATCGAAGTCTTTGAAGAGCGACCTTCGTCAATTTAATACCCGACGTATTAAAGAGGCCATTGAGCGGAACAAAGGCTCCAAAGTGTTCGCCAGAGATCTGTCTATTGGGCAAAGCCAATTGACGAGGCTGAAAACTGAGACAGGTAGCATCATTACGTCAACACCTGAAATCCTGAGGGAGATTGAGAGTTTCTATGGACAGTTATACTCCACGAAAACACCTGTTTAAAGCAAGGCTAAAGACCCTAGAGCCAAGCTTACCCGACACTATTCTGAAGATATCCCGGACGTCAGCCTGTGCGAGATTAGAATGGCTCTCAAGCAGCTTAAAAACAACAAGGCGGCGGGTGATGACGGAATCACAACAGAGCTCCTTAGAGCGGGCGGTAAGCCGGTACTTAAGGTCCTCCAGAAGCTCTTTAATTCTGTCATACTCGAGGGCAAAACGCCAAAGGCATGGGGCAGAGGCGATGTGATGCTGTTCTTTAAGAAGGGTGACAAAACTCTCTTGAAGAACTACAGACCCATCTCGCTTCTGAGCCATATCTATAAGTTGTTTTCGAGAGTCGTTACGAATCGTCTCACTCGCAGGTTCGACGACTTCCAACCTCCCGAACAAGCCGGGTTCCGAAAAGGCTATAGTACCATAGACCACATTCATACGCTGCGGCAAGTTATACAGAAGACCGAAGAGTATAACTTGCCACTTTGCTTAGCGTTCGTGGACTATAAGAAAGCCTTTGATTCGATTGAGACCTGGGCAGTGCTGCAGTCTCTCCAAAGGTGCCAAATAGACTACAGGTACATCGAGGTACTAAAGTACTTATACCAAAACGCCACCATGTTGGTCCGATTACAGAACCAGAGCTCTAATCCGATCCAACTACAGCGAGGTGTGAGACAGGGAGACGTTATCTCTCCGAAACTGTTCTCAGCTGCGTTGGAGGATATTTTCAAGCTTCTGGACTGGAAAGGACGCGGCATCAACATTAATGGCGAATACCTAACACACCTGCGATTTGCCGATGATGTAGTTCTTATGGCTGAGACCTTGGAAGACCTGAACATTATGCTCGAAGATCTCGGTAATGCTTCTCAAAGAGTGGGTCTTAGGATGAACATGGACAAGACGAAAATCATGTTAAATGCCCATGTTGCACCCGCTCCAGTTAACGTTGGGAACATTGCACTCGAAGTTGTTGACCACTATGTTTACCTGGGACAGATAGTCCAGTTAGGTAAGTCCAACTTCGAGAAAGAGATCTCTCGTCGAATCCAGCTCGGATGGGCAGCGTTCGGGAAGCTCCGGCATATATTCGCGTCCGAAATACCTCAGTGTCTCAAGACGAAAGTCTTTGACCAGTGTGTGTTGCCAGTAATGACCTATGGGAGTGAGACGTGGTCGTTTACTATGGGTCTCATAAGAAGGCTCAAGATCACCCAGCAAGCAATGGAGAGAGCGATGCTTGGTATTTCCCTACTCGATCGAATCAGAAATGATGAGATCCGCAGGAGAACTAAAACAACCGACATCGCTCGAAGGATTGCATCGTTGAAGTGGCAGTGGGCGGGACACATAGCGCGGAGAACCGATGGCCGTTGGGGCGGAAAGGTTCTCGAATGGCGACCGCGTACCGGACGACGTTCCGTGGGCAGGCCCCCTACAAGGTGGACCGACGATCTGATCAAGGTCGCGGGAAGCCGCTGGATGCGGACAGCACAGGACCGATCGCTGTGGAGATCCTTGGGGGAGGCCTATGCCCAGCAGTGGGCGTCGTTCGGCTGATAAGATGATGATGATGATGATTGGTCACCGGCGCATACGACCTGGAATACGAGTAGCTTTCATGGAATACTTAGGCATTCGTTTCTAGGAGCCGCTCGAATAGCCAAAAAAGGCGCACAGGCATTAGCAAACAGCGCCTAGAATGAAAAATTCGAAAAAACAATTCTAGATGCCACCAGCCTTGGTCACCGGTGCATACAACCTAGAATACGAGTAGCTTAATAATATCCTTAACTAGTTACCAAAAATTGGAATTGATCTGACGCTTGGGTATCAGTAATCTTGCTTATGAGCTAATATAGGTAGTGTCAGTGTATATCGTGACTGTTGTGTTTGTGAACTTTTGTGCAAAGGCGTAGCAGTTTGATCGGTAAGTTTGTTAATTTTTTTTTCGGCATGATTATTGGGCGTTTCAAAACAGATCTGTTTTGAAACGCCCAATAATCACCTACTCCCCTGTTATGGAATATCGGCTACGACTGGGTGCTCCGCGGTGAAATATTACCGCGGACACCCTAGTCGTGGCCAAAGGGATGTCCTATGAGGAGACGAAAAGGCTGGCGGAGGTCAGCACTGCGCTGGCCGTTGAGCGCATCCATCTCCTCGGACTAAGAGAGGCCCTGGAAAAGACGGAGGCGTTATTTTTCCACGGGCCACGCAGTGGCCCTCCTCCAGGGGGCTCTATCACGGTGGAGGGTGTCCGGATAGCGGTGAGGCCCCAAATGAAATATTTGGGGCTCCTGCTAGATGGGCGGTGGGGGATTCGGGCTCATTTCCAATCTCTGGGCCCGAGACTAGTTAAGGCGGTGGCAGCTCTCGGGAGGCTTCTTCCTAACCTGGGAGGCCCGGACTCCACGGTTCGGAAACTCTATGGGGGGGTCATACGCAGCATGGCCCTTTACGGGGCACCGGTCTGGGCGGACGCCCTCACCGCCGACAACATCCGCCAGCTGCGACAACCGCAGCGGGTGATAGCGGTGAGGGCTATACGTGGGTACCGGACGGTATCCTTTTGAGCGGCCTGCCTGTTAGAGGGCCCCCGCCCTGGGAATTAGAGGCCCACGACCTATAATCAATGTTCCGGGCCAGGGAGAGGTGGAAGGAACAGGAGGGAGTGTCGCCCCCCGAAGAGATAGGAGAGCTGCAGCGCCAGGCACGCGACGGCCTGCAGAGTTGGCAGGCGGCCCTCGCAGAGCCGGAGTTTGGCCTCCGAACCATAGAGGCTATTCGTCCGGTTCTGGATGAGTGGATGGATCGGAGGCATGGTACCCTGACTTTCCGGTTGGTGCAGGTCTTGACCGGACACGGTTGTTTTGGTCACTACTTGCACCACGTCGCCTGGAGGGAGCCAACGTCTCGGAGCCACGAGTGCGGCGCTGATGACGACACGGCGGAGCACATATTTGAGTTGTGCTCTGCATGGTCGGATCAGCGCATCGCCCTTCGTGCGGTCGTGGGGCCTAACCTCAGGCTGCCGAGTGTAATCAGGGCAATGCTCGGTAGCCAGAGGAAGTGGGAGGTGGTGGTCACCTTCGCTGAGGAAATCATGTCAGCGAAGGAGGCCGCCGAGAAATGAATTAATTTTATTTATTTATGATTTATGATTTATGATTTGTGATTTATGATTTATGATTTGTGATTTATTATTTGTTATTTGTTATTTATTTTTTATTATTTATTATTTATTACTTATTATTATTTATTACTTATTACTATTTATTATTTATTATTTAATTTTAATATTTTTGTGTTGGATAGTTCATTTATCGAGGAAGGCTTTAGGCTATATAACATCACGCTGCGACCAATAGGAGCAAAACATCAGTGAAAAATGTTGCAAAAATAATCGCGATCATAATAACAGAAATTGACGCGGACGAAGTCGCGGGCAACAGCTAGTATCCTATAAAACCTATCTTATAAAAAGAATGCTCTAAACGGGCTTCTACCTGGGCTTAATGATAAGAATTTAAATACAATATAGTCAAAGAACAATTTGGCGTTTATTTCATTTTTGTACGTGCCAGGCTTTACGTACTCATAGCATTGTGGGCATTTTGATCATGCCAATCACATATCTACGAACGGGGACCTTCAGGAGATTGAAATTCCGCTCTATGTACTCGGGATATTAAGAGGAAACACAAGGGCCGTTTTTCCATACAAACGTAGTCCCCTGTTTCCTCCCTGGATAATACCAGTAGAGCAATAATTTGTATTACAAATATCTATGCCCACTATTGGCATGTTTCTATGTTTTAATATTTTCATAAATTAATTAATAAAAGAGATATGAGCCTTTAAAAATCAAAAAAATTCGCCAGATTTTCCGCTGTGTTCAAACATCCAGAAAACAAAGGACATTGCTCATTTACCATAGTGGCTTTGGCTTAGCGTGGACAAGCGATTGAGCGTTTTTGTTGTAGTTGTATTGTTAGTTCATAATAATAAGATACAAAATATAAACTTTATTTGTATCAAAATCCTTAAAAACTGTTTCTTTCACATATACTAAAAGAAGGTTACTTACAACAACAAAGGTGAGCCTCGGTCAACGTTTTAGTGAGATTTGTTAATAAGATACGAGTTCAATATCTGAAAGTGCGTCAGAGTCATTGGAAGTAAAAATATCAGAGCCCGTACTGGAAAAAGGAAGTCTTGATACAGAATTTACAAAAACAACACTCACGATATAAAAATACAAAGCGAATGACAGTTTGACATTTAACTTTTATTTTGATTTGTGCTGTCTACACACATATTCATAAAATAGATAATGAACGATGAAGAATCGATTGCATCATCTTATTTTTAATATTTTTTAGCAAAGTACTAGTTTATGAACACTTTAATGTAATGTTAGCTGGCCACAGTAAATAAACCATATTAAGCTATTGCATAGCTTCTATCGCGGGCCTTGAGCGTGGAGACCGAATCCAGAAATTCCGTAATGAAAATAACCTAACACCCCCCACTCCGACCGGCACAGCGGTGATACTTTTTAGTTTTATAATTGCATAAGTTGATAAAAAATGCTATGCAATAGCTTTACCGCGGCAGTCTCCGAGTGCCACACGTCTTTTTTTATATCATTAGAACAAATAAACATTAAGTAATAATTTTCATTCGCGCGGGACACACATATCGATTTGAATCGATTTTATGGAATGAACTGTTAGTAAACTATGTTTTGGCAGCACTAAATCTTGAATTACAAACCGGATGCTGGGATAGTCAACGTGTTTACTATAATTATTTGATTTTTTTAAAGGATGATTGGCCCAAAAATAAAAAGAAGGAATGCCTGTTTAGTTATAAAATAATTATTGGTATATTTTTTTTTTTTGGTAGCGACATGTTCACGCTAGGCCAAATATGAACAATTGCCTTTAGATAAATTTAAGAAAAAGAGCAAAATATACGAACTAGAAATAGTACTTCCCATAAACTCAGAGAGCTGAAATTTGGTACAGAGTTAGGGTTTAATGGCCACATAAAGGAAAACTATAAAAACTAGGATAATCGAAGATCTGGAGTACCTGGTGACCCTGAATAGAAAACACAAGAGCCCAATCAAACTATTAGAGATCGACATACCGCCTTTACAAACAATTATCAACTTGGTGGGCCGCTTCATTTGATGTCAAAAATCGAAGGTCTGAAGTATCTGATGAAGAACCCTCAGCTGGTCTCAGCTGTATTAGAGATATAGTAATGCGTAGTGGGATACATCCTCTAATTTAATCTAGCCTATAGCGTCCCACTGCTGGGCGAATGCCTCCCCTTCTGCTTTTAATACACGTATAAATAAAATTAAAGAAAAACTCTGGATAAATAAGACTAGTCTGGCTTTTATACTTCTACTTACAAGTTTACAAGAAGAAATAGTCGAACGATTAACTTTATTCTACTCGAACATTAAACAGATAAAAAAGAAAAAAACTGTGTCAAATAAGAAAATCTAATAAAATAAGTCAATATACGTTTCTAAAAAAAGAAGTGAAATTCCACCAAAAACATTCTGTAAACTACTACTCAAATACTAGTCAAGTCTCGATGGAGCTGCTTCGATCGATCGATCTTCGATCTCTAAAAAGTAATGAAATCTAGACAAAGTCGTGCCAAGTCTAAGGTTCCTTACTGCGATTCCTTTATTTTTATAGTTAATGTTGTGTGACTTGGCCGTTGAAGGGTACACAAGGGTACAAAACCAGGTGCTCCATGGCACCAATCTGTGTGTCGCCAGAACCACTACCCATTGACGATGGAAAATTGCCACTTGGAAAACGTTGATTCAATAATCAGTCAATTGTAGGCTTGATAAAACTGCGTACCTAGTATAACAGCCTATAATCATCCCACTGCAGGGAAAAGGCCTCCATCATTGAATTCAAGTTACCACAGCAATGATGGGTGTACTGGCATAATCACCACGCTTGCCAATAGCGGGTTGGTGATCACAAACCCGAGCAACGTTCGAAAATTCGAAGCTTTTTGTTGCCCGACCCGGGATTCGAACCTGGGACCCCGAGATCTTGGCCCGGTATTTAAACCACTAGACCAACGGGGCGTTACTGAAATAGGTACCAAACTGCGTACCTATTTCAATAATACTTATATATAGGCGAGCCAGAAACAAACAGTATAAAAAATATTTCTTCTGATTCTGAACTTGTCGAGACGCTGTGCATGGGGAGCCCTATGAGAAATGGCACTTGAATAGAAAGTAAGATATGTTGTAAAAGCTCCCTGAATACTTTTCGACCCGCTGAGAATGTATAGCATAGTGAGGACTCTATGACGCGGAGGCATACTCAAGGTTGGTGCGCAAAAAATAATTGTAGAGGATGACTTTAGTGCGAGACTTAAATCCTTTACTGTTTCGCTTAAGAAATCCAAGCATCGGAGCTGCTTTTGTATCTGCATTAAAGTTGAAGTTTTTACTACAAAAATTATATTCTGAACTTATAAAAGACATTATTATAGTCTATTGATGAATTACTTGTAGGTATATGAATACTGAGTTTCTTGCGCTGCTTCTTCTCGGCACTAACTCATATTTGTCCTGAAACAGAAGACTGAAATATTGGAACGTGTAAAAATGCCTCAGGTTTTCCGAATAAGAACTGATTTGACTGAGTAGTGGCCGACTAGATTCGCTTGTATTAATATCCGTATTTTGCACTGGACCTAAGAATCCTAAAAATAGTAAAACAAATTGTAAGGAAGCATCAACTGAGAAAAATTATATGTCAAATTTCGATGTGGTTTGCGATTTGGTAAAATAAAATTTGGGATTTTTAAGTTGTTTTGAACAGTTTATAAATTTATATTATGTTATTGTAACGATCTGCAACAGTAAAAAGGTGGGAGAAAGTTTATGACCAGCAACGTACACGTATTCGAGTCTGTATTGCGATTGTATTAATGTTAACTTCTAGTATACCTTCAATTGGAAAAGTTAGTGCCTTCTTCGAGGTAATACTTATCACGATATGGATATTGGCCAAAATGTCGCAGACGTAAATTTTGCCTCGTAAAAGGAAAACTGGATTTCGAAGAATAATTGTGTGTTGTTAAAATTTTCATTTCATTGTTGTTTTAGCTTTACCGTAGCTTTTTAAGTTTTTGGAACGAAGTTCCTTATCGCGCGTTGCGAAAGGGGGCTAGACGGAAAAAATTAAGACCAGTTAAGTTGTAACGACACTTTTTGCTATAGTTGTAAGCCGTGAAGCGTGCGCATGTTTCTCTGTCTGTGTGTCTCTCATAGAGAGAAAGTTTATTTATTTAAAAATAAATTTAAAATAAAATAAAATTTTATTACAATAAAATTCCTTCACTAAAAAGGAACTTGGTTCCATCCGGGTGTCCCTTGACAACTCTCAAGTTTTTTTATTTTATTATGATGGTTATTAAAATCGATTGAATATTAATAAAAAATCGATATGAGACAAAAACAATATGTTTTAATACAAACCAACAACAGTGGGGTTTAATAGTCATTATAAAAATTTAAAGTATACTTCGAGTAAAAATTATGAAAAACCGACCAAGTGCGAGTCGGACTCGCGCACTGAGGGTTCCGTACCAACTTTAACTAAAATACTAAAATACCATAATATATTTTGTTGACTGCAAAAAAACCCTTGTTTTTCATAGTGTTTGTATGAAGGACAAAGTCATATTTGCGGTTGCTGGAGATATAGCAATCTCCAAAACTACCGGTTTGATCTCGTTCAAACCAATTTTCGTTGAAAGTATTTGCTAAGATCTACATTATGTATTTTTTTCAAAATTTTCACTTGCATAGTTTAAAAGTTAGAGGGGGGGGGGGAACACTCATTTTACCACTTTGGAAGCGACTATCTTCCAATTGTTAGACTTTTTGAAAAAATGGTTCTAGTAACCTCTATAAATGTCATTTTAAAAGACCTATCTATAGATATACGATAGGTTTGAGTAAAAAATTTTTTTTTGTTTTAGTTCTATATATATGGGAAGCCCTCAGATCATATAAAGAAGAAGATATGAAATTACTCGTAAATACTAAGCGAACCCGTGTCTCCAAATTATTTATGTGTGCAACGCAACTACAATAACACTGTTGTAAGCATAAGGATCACACTATATCAATTTACAACGCTCATTGGTGTGCACACAAACATGGACCCAATCACAGCGGCTACCACTTACTCGCTTACACAAAGCGTCATTTGGTGTGTGCAAATTAGTGTGTCGCTACAAAGTGTGGTTGCGACGCACATGTCGGGCAGTGAACGCTTTGATTAAACCTTGATACATTGCGCAGTCGCATAGTACTCATAACACAGCTAATTAGTATTAAGCCTTCGATGTATATTGTGCCGATACAATTATCGTTACATGAATATTTTCATTAAATAATTCGCTGCGGTGTGCAATAGTTCTGTTTGCCCATTTGGATTCGCACGCGCCACGCCCCCATTTCATATCTATTTCTTTATATGATCTGAGGGGAAGCCCCCCTTAGATATCATTTTTTTTATTTTTTGTATAAGAATAATTGTAAAGCGGTCAACAGGATACACCTACCTACCAAGTTTCAACTGTGTAATGCTAATACTTTCAGAATAAAGTGGCTGTGACATCTCCTTACAGACAGACAGACAGACTTGACGAAACTATAAGGGTTCAGTTTTTTGCCATTCGGCTACGGAACCATAAAAAGATATTTAACGTTTGTTGTAAGATTTTATTGTTTTTAGAAAAAGTAAAACGATTTAAGGATCAATTATTTTTAGTCATACACGTGCGTTCATTTTAGTGCGTTTTGTTTCCTCTGTCTTTTTTGCGTTTTATTCGATGTTAAATTGATTTGAGGTATTTCACTGTTCCCAACTCTTATAGCTATTTGAAATCTTGATTAATAAACCATTTTATATGGTAATTAAATGCTATAAATATGAATTCAAAACAAGAACTATAAGAGGGGTACTGCAGCTGCCGTTCTTCTTTACACATTTACATACAATTTACTGCGACTTGGCACGATATATTCACTTTCTGCTTCCTATTTTACTACACTACAATAACAATACAATTGATTGATGCTCGTATTCGATTGGTTTATTTATCCTTTTACCATAAGCTGACAATACCTTAAGCCATTTAAAGTAGACTAGCTGATGCCCGCGGCTTCGCACGCGTTGGTTTTGATCTGTTACAAAGTTTTCGTCACGATTCACCCCCCTCTCCTCCACTTCCTTTGCCTACGGTGCCGAGGGTGCCCATCTCGGGCGAGGTGGTGGTGGGCACTTAGTGGGAGCCGATACGTCGTTGCCGACTTACCGGGGCCCGTTGATACAATTGTTGGATGAAAGGGGCCGATTTAAACTATTTAGGGATCCGGTGTTAGTTCTCCTAGCGAACCGTGGTCCAAGCGAGCTCGCACCACATCTGTTTGCATTTACATGAAATCTGAAGTACAATATCCTTTGAAACTTTCAAAACTGTCAACGCTGTAGTACAACAAACCATTCAAAGCAGCTTGCAAGGCTTTTTTCGAATATGATCAACACTGGCGTAGAGCCCTGGAAGAAGTGGCCCTGTGTAAAAAAACACATTCTTAATTTCCAACAAAGTAGGTTACCATTTTTCTCGATCCATTAGCGTTAAAAAGGCGATTTTACAAAGACAATTTGCTTGCATACTACGTTTGGATAGAAGACCGGTGTAGTACCAGCATCGGTGTAGAGCTCTGAAAAAGCCAGTCCTATGTCATTCTCCCTTCATGATCAATAAACGAAGTTTCAAGTACCTCAATATGATGTTAAACACAAATAATTAACCACAAAATTTTCAACCGTTTTTCACCCCCTCAAATATTTAATTATAAAAAAATCCTTATAAACAACATAACAAAATTTATACCAAAAAGCTGACGTAGTTTCACAAAACTTTCATGTGGGATGTGGGTTCGAGGCATGAATGGTAGAGGATGATCAGTAGGATAAAAAGTGTTCAGAAACTTGACAGGATAGAGAACTGATTCGACTGTACTGACCACTGTGTCTACAATTTTTTATATTTCTTCAGCTTCAAATGATGTCAGCAAAACATCATTAATTGCTGCTGCTTGGTCATTAGTGGGTGCGTGGTGGTAGCTATTCCTAAGTTAAACAACACGGAATTATGAAGTGAGGTGATTTTTTTTTCAACGTTTTATTTTCATGTTTTAAAATTGTATTTTTTGAAATATGGAGGATATTAAATAAAAAGATAATTTGGATGCGTTAGAAAGGCAGTTTTACTAAACAAACTTTGCCAGGCCCCCAAAAGCGGTGCGTCCTAGAAAAAATAAATCGTTACTAAATGGAAGTTTATCAAATTATCTTCTAAATGGAAAAATGCTTGTCAAATGGTCTACCAGTCTATATTGATTTAATCCACCAGTCAGCTGCTTAGTGTTGTTGCAAGACACCTGTTACCTTTTCTTACATGAGATACGGGTCTATGCGCAGTTTAGGAATTATTTTTGTACTGCTTAATATAGTTGATAATGTCATAAGGTACAACAGTGAAATTCTATACACTTTTTTCGATTTCCCAACATTTGTCTCTACCGTATAAACAAAAATCGGCCAAGTGCAAGTCGGACACGCGCACGAAGGGTTCCGTACCATTGACTACGAAAACAACAGTAAGTACCTACATTAATTTAGTTAATGTAGTGCCTACCTGTTACCATTTATTGATATCAAGCAAAAATAAGCAATAAATAGATTTTTTTGCGTGTAAATATAATTTAATTATTGATTATTAAAGTTAGAAATATAACTGTGTGTTTTGTGAATATTTCAAGTGCCTACCTGTTGCCATTATTAATATCGAACAAAAAAGGACAAAAAAATCGCGAATTTTTTGTCCCTTCAATATTGTTTTTATTTTGTTTTTAGTATTTGTTGTTATTGCGGTAGCAAAAATACATAATTTGTGAAAGTTTCAACTGTCTAGCTATCGCGGCTTTTGAGATACAGCCTGGTGACAGGCAGACGGACAGACGGACAGACAGCGAAGTCTTAGTAATAGGGTTCCGTTTTTACCCTTTGGGTACGGAACCCTAAAAATGATTAAGTTCTAAATAATACCATTCTTATGGTAAGTACCGATATTTATTTTCTGAATATGTACCAATATACGTATAGATAGGACATCCAATAGGAATTTTCAAGTTTTGTCTTTTCGTCACATAGCCTCCTTATTTCTTCAGGACATATGGAATACGTCGCGGCTAGATGAAAATTGGTGTCACATTTTATTGAAGCACTAATTGAGCTTTATTAGTTTGATATTCAAACAAGAGTTTCGTCAAACACCATTGTTAAATCTTCTAGTAATCTTTCCGATTTTGAGTTGTTGATAATTTACTAACTGAATTTTATCCAACTCTTCAAATTCTAACTCACAAGGATCCCGTGGAGCACAAAAATATAATATAATACGTTTTCTGATGTAATTCTGGGCTCAAAGATGTATGATTGACGTGTATTTCCTTGTATCGATATCATCACATCTGTTCAGTTTTAAGTACGTATCCAACCGTTTAATGATGTTTTTGAATGTTTCGGCCTTGTCTAATGGTACTGAGTTCAATTTAGATGTCCTAAGATTTGTTTGTGACCGACCTTTGCTCCTCAGTACCTTCTGCATACATGGAATTGTTTCGTACTATCGAATTCAAACTCTGCAGTTTTAGTTTAAGCTGTGTTGTAATACCCTGAAGGTAATTTTTTTCTTCAATCTCAGTTTCCAACTGTGGGTCATCAGTAATATTATTTGTAGTCGTATCTCTTCCAAATTATTCTTGGTAAATTTGTTCATTTGTCACTTCACCAGCTGATCACTCACTAATTTTAATTCATAATCAGAAATTTCTCGTAGGTTTTGTATCTGGCTGCCGAATTTTGTAATGCAGCATTTAATTAAAATTCTACACGTTTTAATTCAGTTAATTCATCCATTTCGGCGCCAATTATTAAATTCTAAAATAATAACATTCTGTTTATAAGAAAATACCTATTTATTTTCTGATTGACACATTGAATGTCATAACAAACTAAGTAAAGTCAGAGAGTACAAATATGTAAAGAGTATGGATATGACGCGGAACCGAACAAACTTTGCCCCCATTTTTTATCCCCTTAAAAATTAAATTTTCAAAAATCCTGAAAGACGTCATTCTTAATTTTTAATCAGGTAGCTGCATACTAATTTTCATCGACTTAGCTTCAAAACTGACGGAGTTTCATACAAACTTATGGGGCCCTTTTTCCCCTCTTAGAGGCGGAATTTCCAAAATTCCTTTCTTAGTGCTCACCTACACTATAAAAGGAAGCACGGTGAAAATTTTCAGATTTTAAATCCCAGTAGTTTGGGCTGTGCGTTGATATGTCTGTCAGTCAGTCAGTCAGTCAGTCATTAAATCAGTTTTCATTTTTATATATTTAGATTAAAAAGCAAATTACTTAATTGACGATTAAATCAAGCATCGAAGAATGAATCTGGGTCAAAGCTACGATTTTGTTCTAGTGCTATTACGCTGGGTCTCAAGGGTTTCAATATTTGAGATCGAGAAAAGAAAAAGATTGAGAAACAAAAAGACACTTCTGAGAGTACTTTAACGTAAGATGTGATATCTAGAACCTACTATGTTATTCATCTAGGTAAGCACGCTTCTCGAGAGACCTATGAATTTTTGCACTCCGCAGAATGAGACAGTCAGTAGATTTAAGTTTTCGAATTTAAAAGTCTCATTTTTTGTTTTTCTAAAACAATATTTTGACCTTTTCCTGATAAATATTAATGTTTCTACTAAAAAAATTCGCTTTTGGATAGGTATGTGTATGTGTAAGTTGAGTTTGAACATTTAGGTATGTAAGTATTGTGCCTTAATTATGATCATTGCTTAGTTTCCCATTTCAAGTTTTACCCAAATTAAAGTAAATTAACACGAGCGGTCTCTTTGTTGTATTTTGCCTTAATCACCCGAGTTAGTTTTAGGCAATGCATAACTTGTAATTTGCTTTCGTATCATAGGACTCGTTAGTAGGAAAAAGCAAAAACTGTGTTTATTATCACGGCGAAACTCTCCGATAAACCGATTATGAGGCACAAAGCGCTTGTGAAAGTCGAGGCTCAACTTTAAAAGCTGGAAAATGCCCATTAGCAAGCTGTGACAAATAGAGGCGCACAGCTGTTACGACATGCAGATCAGAGTGAGGTTTTAAGCGTTCCTTAAACCCGAATTAATGATGCAATTAATTAGATAAATAAACAAACAAATGTAGATAACACCACTTACTATATTGTTCTGAAACCAAAGTAAGTATCTATTTAAAGCACACATTTTGTGAAAATCAGAAGCATTAGAATGTATACTGTATGATATACTTCATAAGCCTTCATTAGTGCTTTTCATAAGTTGTAAGTAGTTATTTAAGTAAAGTCAAAGAATGTAATTGTTGAGCAACTTTACGTTTTAATTTAACCGGATCATACGAGATAGCGATGAGAAGCAAATGTAAAAAGAGTGACTTGTCAGTTTTAAAAACCTAGAAATATTTAAACGACTTGAATATTTTAAACAATTAAATGACTGTACATAAGAAGTTCTCTTCCTTTCGCTGCCATATCTATAACCAGGCTTCATACATACATATCGGGGTGGTGGGATCTACCTCCTAGTGGTCCACCCTGGGCAACGGCATCTTTGGTTTTCTAACCAATGATGACGGCTTACAGATCCCTCTGCGGTGGTAGGCTTCGTAAGAGGCCGCCTGGATGCTATCACCCTCCTGCCGGAGTCCAGCGCCAAACAGTTTTTCTGTGTTCCGCTGGTGTGTGGGAGAACCAGTGCCTCTGGGTAAGCTCGCTCCATCTTAGGCTTCTTCTTAACTGTAAAGTTAAGTATGTAGTCAAGAGCAAGCCCTTTCATTATTAAAAAAAAAACATAACTTATAGTACCTAAATCAATAAAGGTTAGGTCAAACCTTTTTTTTTAAATATTTTTGTGACTAAACTGCTGGAGCGTTTTTAGTGATATTATTCAAATATGTCAGGGGGTCCTACATGACTTGAAAATACAATAGAACCAGGTAGGTAGCGCTGCTTACTAAGGCTGAACACAGTCTTCCGGGTCCACTAGTAAACTTATGTTCAAAAAACTTTAACCAACAAAGAGCCTGAAATGGGCCACCTTTAGATTTTATGCTTGATAATTGTTTCTTGTTTGGCATAAAGGGTGGACCATGGAAGGCCATGCTCCTTGGAAGGCCAACTTTAAAAAAGTCATATAGTCATGTGATGATGAATGCGGTGTCAAGTCACTCGCGACGCTATTTCGCCAGTACGACCGCTCGCTTCGTAGAGGTCGGTCGTCATCGTTAAAATTGTAATTTGTGCGCTCAACAAAAGATAAGTTTTTATGTGAATTACCGGTTTTTTTGTACTTAAGAAAATAATAATAATTTTGTTGTGATTTTAGTTGAAATATCGGCAGTGTTCCTATGAAAGCCGGTGGTTCCTTGTAAGGCCACTCAAAAAGTCAACAGTTGGCCTTGCTAGGGTACATGAACCTTACTAGGAACATTTACAAACATTGAAAATATAAACACAAAAGTTTAAGTTATAAATACGCACCGGGAAAGTAAAAAAATGTTTATTTATATAATTTACTGTTTATAAGGATTTTAAACTTTTAAACTTAGACTTAAAAGACATTTTTTTACAATTATCATGTTACAAATACGTATTTTAATTTATTTTATAAAAACATTGCCATGAGAATAAGTTTAAATTAAAATTTATACGCACAATTTCAGATTTCAAGAACGTCAGGATAAAATCCTAGAAAAAGAGGTAGTCTATGGGACGAAGATAGTTTAGGACGTGATATGGAAGCAGTACAAAACAATAAACTTAATTTAAAAGCTGAGGCAGTAAAATTCTATATTCAAAGACGATATTTAGATCATATATGTTAGTTTGGCCTTCTTAGGAACATGTTGGCCTTGCAAAGAATGGACCCATAATAAGGCCATTATAGGTTAAACAAAACAAATTGCTAATTAAAAATGAGTTATATCATTTATCTATCAAATGAACTAATTAACACTGTTTATTCGTTACAGTGGCCTTTCATGGTCCACCAACCTAATTCAAAATTGGTCACTTGTTTGACGCTTTTTGTCGGTTTTAAAAAATCTATTAAATAATCTCTGATTAAACCTGCTTCTCGATGCAACAGCGTTTCGAATAGTAGGAAAGAATTTCTGTTTTCATTTTAAAAACAATGCAAATATATGATAGCCCTAAACTGTCCGTGCTCAAACAAACGTTCATTTCAAAAAGAAAGACTTAGGTTATTTTTATTGAGCGGTTTGCTATTGCCTATCACAATATTTATTCACCATGGATATAGGTACGTATCTCGGGTATTAATAAACAACTTTTACTGTGTCACCTGTGTTTTATACCTTCCCATCGGTTATTTAATTTATTCATTAGACACACGCCCCGTTGGTCTAAGTACATAACAGACAACGGCAGGTCAGCCTACCCAAAAAGTTAAAGTACATTAAACTGATTTTCAACTTTAAGTCTAACATGTAGAGATCAATATCAATTGAGAAAATTTGACATTTGACGTTACCTAGTGGTTTAAATACCGGGTCAAGATCTCGGGGTCGGGCAACAAAAAGTTTCGAATTTATGAACATTACTCGGGTTTGTGATCACTAATCCACATTAGGCAAGCGTAGGTAGTGATTACGCCTGTACCCATAATTGCTACGGTAACTTAAATTAAATGAAGGAGGCCTTTGCCCTGCAGTGGGATGATTGAAGGGCGTAATCGTTATCGATTATTGAAGGGCGTAAGGGCACATCAGTCATAAATCGAATTTATCTTGAATTAATAGAAACACTATTGAATTAAACAAAAGTGTTAATGGTGACACAGGTTAGCAACATTGTGAACCAACACCAAAACGACGTCAGACCAATCTTGTAATTCATTTTAATTGAGCATCAGGCCAGAATGATGTTAAATATTTAGTCAGTCCTTCATGAGTGACGAAATACTGATGGAAACATAATAGCTTAAACAGATAGTTGCTACACATTTGTATCATTCTTGGATCGGTCAGTCACATGACAGTGGTGTCTGACCGATCCAAGAATTCCGACCCTTGGTCTAAGAGATTGTCTATTGGGACTGCGAACGCTTAGAGGAACAAAAGTGTTTGTATTCTGTTAAAGGTACCTATATCAATCTCAGTATTTAAAATTATGTCTCAGGCGGGACTTGAACCCCACCATCTCCTCGCATGCCAGGCGCGGTGCTTTACCATTTAGCCAACGAGACACTACGTCATGGACATAAATTTTTCAAGCATATTCTTATAGCTGTACCTAAGCCAGCTTTGTTTCATCAAAGAAACTTTGCAAATGTTTCACGGTCAGACTTTATATGATATTATAAGCAATTTAATCATTTATAATATCAGTATTTATACTTGAAATATTATGTTTCAAGCGGGACTTTAACTCGAGGAGATGCGGCTTCGAGTCCCGCTTGAGAATTAATTTTTCAAGTTTAAATACTGATATTATAACTAAATTGCTTTAATATTATATTATAAATAAAGTATGTATATCGATCTTTTAAGAATAGTCTAGTGTCAGAGTACTCAGGGTTACCAAGCCGTCTATTAAACGCTTCTAACGTGACATCCATCTTCTTACGCCTGAAGTCAGGATTAACGGCCTAATGTGTATTCCAAAGCATCAGTATAACCCCCCACCCTTTGCAGACCCAAGCCAATTTAGAAAAGATCGTTGCCTAAATTAAACTGACCGGGAATCGAACCTTTTCAGGCTAGCCACCTCACCACTATACCAACCACACGTTATCATTTATCTTTGACTAGCTGTTGCCCGTGACTTCGTCCTCGTCAATTTCTGTTTTTTCACTGATGCTTCGTTCCTATTGGTCGCAGCGTAATGTTATATAGCCTAAAGCCTTCCTCGATAAATGGATCTCAGGAAGTACAGGTTAAAATTACAAATATTTTTTCAATTCGAACCAGTACTTCCTGAGATTAGCGCGTTCAAACAAACAAACAAACAATAAAACTCTTTGGCTTTATAATATTATATAGGTAGTACCTATAGATAACCATTGTAGTGCATGTGATGTACTATCAAGAAATTAAGTTGTTTATCAGATTTATGTAATTTTAATTTTTCTGGCACATTAAACTGATTCGTGTTTTTTGTCAGCAAAACTTCAATTTTTAAAAATCTGCTAAGCAATTAAATTCTTTGACTCTTATATACCTCCCACAGATTCTATAATTTATGCATCGCTTCTGTTAAAATACTGTAGGTAATGCTTGTATTTTTGATATCATACAATTTTTTGACAACTTACAATTCTATAATCTTAATCTTAAAATAATTTAGTTATGGATTATGAGCTTCAAGTTTCTAAACTTATTGCCTTTTGTAATTCTAACAAGTTTCAAAAAGGGCCATCACTTTTGTCTAATTAGAAAGTAACATCGTGGAAAGGACAAAAGGTTTATGGTACCTACCTATCTTAATATATATATTTCTTGTGTGCGTGTGTATGTGACTGAACTCCTCCTAAACGACTGGACCAATTTTGATGAAATTTTTTGTGTGTGTGTAGGGTAGGGTAGGGGTAGGGTAGGGGTAGGGTAGGGGTAGGGTAGGGGTAGGGTAGGGGTAGGGTAGTGGTAGGGTAGGGGTAGGGTAGGGGTAGGGTAGGGGTAGGGTAGGGGTAGGGTAGGGGTAGGGTAGGGGTAGGGTAGGGGTAGGGTAGGGGTAGGGTAGGGGTAGGGTAGGGGTAGGGTAGGGGTAGGGTAGGGGTAGGGTAGGGTAGGGTAGGGGTAGGGTAGGGTAGGGTAGGGGTAGGGTAGGGGTAGGGTAGGGGTAGGGTAGGGGTAGGGTAGGGGTAGGGTAGGGGTAGGGTAGGGGTAGGGTAGGAGTAGGGTAGTAAAATATTAAAATTTTATGGCAAAACAACGTTTGCCGGGTCAGCTAGTAGTGCTATATATTTTTTCGAAAACTTTTAAATTATCTTAATCATTCTAAAAAGACACGAAAGATTATAGAAAAAAAAAATTGCGTAACAGCCACGAAGCGTTGCTGTATGGGTCGTGCCACAGAAAACTATATTTCCTGAGAACTAGAGAAGAAATTAAAAAGTGATTTTAAAAGAATATTTTAATGAAGATTGATGCGATTTTTCAAATGGTTGCTAGATTCATGCTAAATTGCAATGTTACAAACCCTCTTTTCGAAACGTTGGTTTGAACTACGATTGGCTATAATATTCCGTGATATTGCATTGCATAAACATGCTAATTTGATTATAAAATACATTGCCCTTTAAAGTATAATATGCATATAAATAAATACGATAGTGAAGTCAAAAATTTTTTATAGGTAACTAGCTGACCCGGCAAACGTTGTTTTGCCATAAAAATGATTAAATTACTAAAATGGCTAACAAAAAATAGGGGTTGGTGGTAAAAGGGTAAAAATTTAGGTTTGTATATATTTTATAAAATTTTAATATTTTACTACCCTACCCTACCCCTACCCTACCCCTACCCTACCCCTACCCTACCCTACCCTACCCCTACCCTGCCCCTACCCTACCCCTACCCTACCCTACCCCTACCCTACCCCTACCCTACCCCTACCCTACCCCTACCCCTACCCTACCCCTACCCCTACCCTACCCCTAACCTACCCTACCCTACCCTACACATACCCTACCCCTACCCTACCCCCAAAAATTATGAATCTAAACCATTCCCAGATCCCATTGAACACACAAAAAATTTCATCAAAATCGGTCCAGTCGTTTGAGAGAAGTTCAGTGACATACACACTCACAGAAGAATTATATATATTCCGGTGTACTTCATATCACCTGATCCTAACATCGTTAAAACTGACTTAATGGCTCAAAAATTTGATGTAGAGCATTTTATATGGGAATATGAAATTAACGTTTTTACTATCTTCCTCGCAATTTTTCCATGTTTTCTCACCTTTTAAACCTTCCCTGGACTACGACAAACATTTCAAAACCAAAATCAACTTAATCGGCCCAGCCGTTCTCGAGTTTTAGCGAGACTAACGAACAGCAATTGATTTTTATATATATAGATTATTCTTGAAAAAATATTTCTATACAAATCGGAATCTCAAAATTGTATTTTGTATAGAAATAGAAATATAAAAAACCGGCCAAGTGCCAGTCGGAGTCGCACACTGAGGGTTCCGTACCAACTTTAACTAAATTAGGGGTCCACTTACTTCCACTTAGCCAAAATACCACAATATTTAATTGAGTGCAAAAATAGCTTTGTTTTGCATAGTGTTTGTATAAAGGACAAACACTATGAAAAACATAGTGTTTATATTTGCGGTTGTATAAATGTGCTATTTCTCAAAAACTACCGGTTTGATCTCGTTCAAACCAACTTTTGTTGAAAGTATTTGTTAAGATCTACATTATGTAGAAGCATCGTTCGAGCACCATTCTGTCTCTAACAAAGTAGATTCTGTGTATAGGCAATTCACTTTTAATAAAATAGAAAAGTTAATGGAAAAAATTAAAGAGGGTGTGAATTTGCTAAAGCCTAATGATCAGAATGTTGATGAATTATATGAGAATCTTTTTGGTTTAGTTAAAAAGGAATTTGATAAACAGAAAAAAGTAAAAATAAACAAACAGAAGTGTTAGTTTAATGAATGGGCTACACCTGGTATTTATAAAGGCAGAAAAACATTATATGATTTATATAGTTTAAAGGCAGATTCTCAAAGCCCACATATTATAGAACATGTTAAAAAATACTCAAAATTATTTAATTAGTATGTGCCAAAGCGAAGTCAATATATCTTTATAATTTAATTTCGGCTTCCAAAAATAAGGCAAAAACCACTTGGAATATTATTAATAAAGAGACATGTAGAGTAAAACCAAATAATCCTACTTACTCTCTCAAGTTAGGGGATAAGCTAATAAACACGAACACAGAGGTTGCAAATACATTCGAGACATTTTTTTCGAATATAGCTCCCTCTACCTGAAGGGCTAGCTTCTTCTGCTGATCTAGCTGAATCCCTTCTCAAGTCTGTTGTCTCAAGAGTGCAATTCTTCATTTAATTTTAGACATATAAACCCTGATATAATTACAAAAACTTTAAGAGAATTTAATATGAAAAAAACAGAGGATCCTTGGGGAATTTCTGTCAATATTATCAATACAATCATAAGTTCATTAGCCCATCAACTCGCTATTATTTTTAACAAATGTATTGATGATAGACAGTTTCCAACTTTAATGAAGTTTAGCAAAATCATTCCTTTGTTTAAGTCTGGCGAAAAATGTGACCCCTCCAATTTTCGACCTATATCTATATTGCCAGGGCTAAGTAAAATTTTCGAGAAAATAATGTTTAATCAGCTTTTATCTCACTTTAGTGTAAATAAATTATTAAATAGCAACCAATATGGCTTCAGAAAAGGTAGAAATACTACCGATGCTGGAGTTGCTCTCCTACAACATTTGTTTAAGGCTTGGGAGAGTAAGTTAGATGCCTTAGGTGTATTTTGTAACCTTTCAAAGGCCCTTGATTGTGTAGACCATGAAATATTACTTAAAAAACTTAAACATTATGGTGCATCGAATGAATCCTTGGATCTAATAAGTTCTTACCTTAAAGGCAGAATACAAAAGGTTTGCATAAATGGTGCTGAGTCTTCAGAGTCGGCCCTTGTTATGGGTGTCCCACAGGGATCAGTATTAGGACCCCTGCTATTTTTAGTTTATATAAATGACCTTCCCTGTTACTTACATAATCTTTGTGAGATGGTATTGTTTACAGATGATACATCAATGATTTTTAAAACCAAGAGGGGCAAATCTTCATTTGACGATGTTAACAATACCTTCTCTAAATTATTGCATTGGTTTACAACAAATAATCTCTTACTAAATGCAAATAAAACAAAATGTGTTAAATTTACGATGCTAAACGTAAGGTTAGCTGCCCCTCATATAATTGTTAAAGATGAACCACTAAACTCTGTAGATTTTACTACCTTTTTGGGTATAACTGTAGACTCTCATTTGCAATGGGGTGCTCATATTAGGGGGCTGTCTGGAAGACTTAGTTCTGCTGCTTATGCTGTGAGAAAGATAAGGCAATTGACTGATGTTGAAGATTAGTATATTTTAGCTATTTTCATAGCATAATGTCATACGGAATTCTGTTCTGGGGCTCAGCGGCAGATATTGAGTCAATTTTTATATTGCAAAAACGTGCTGTACGGGCTATTTACGGCTTTCGACCCCGTGACTCGCTGAAAGAGCTCTTCAAAGAGATTAATATACTTACAGTGTCTTCTCAATATATTCTCGAGAATATTATTTACGTTCGTAAGAACATACATTTATTTCTTAAGAAAAGTAACGTACACAATTTTAATACGAGAAATAAAGATAAACTCGCCGTTCTAGGCTTCAGACTGCGAAAAGTAGGAAAATCGTTTATGGGGAATTGTATCCGTATTTTCAACAAATTACCAAAGGATATTGCTGAACTCCCTGTACATAAACTTAAATCGTATGTTAAAGTTATTTTAATAAAAAAGGGATATTACACTGTTAATGATTATTTAAATGATAGAAATGTATGGCATTAAGTTGTCCCAGCTCGTACTTGCTTAAACCTTGTAAAAATTACCTTACCTTGTTAAAATTTATTTAAAAAGAGGCTGACAATAGTGACCGAGTTTCTTGCGCTGCTTCTTCTCGGCACTAGCCCAGACTTGTCCCGAAGCAGTGGTAGGTTTAAATACTTTCGGCTTGTACCTACCATTTATCTAACACCCTGTATAAGGTTACTCATGTTATTTTTTCGCAGATTAGTTGATGTTATTTTTTACTTTTCATACAATAATAGCAAAAAAAGCCTTTAATGATGTAAATTTTTGATAAACATCCACTCAAACTTGAATTATTTTCTTGTCTTAGAATAAGTAACAGCATAGTAATACTCATTTTAAGAGTTGTTCCCATCTGATCCCCTGCATCTGATTCACCGTCAATTTAAATTCCCAACCGATCCCCTAATATTTTTATGGTGCCAACGGATCCCCAAATTTTATTTCTAAGGTGGGTGGGTAAAGGCAGGCAAGTACAATCGGGAGGAAAAGTCATCATCTCATTTATGGAGCTTTTGTTTGCAAATTTATTTTTTATTTATCAGATATCTTATGAGAAGTCAATAATTAGCTAATTGACATCTTTAAAATATGCGATGACAGTTCTATTGGGATATCTAAACTTAAGCAATGATTGTGTTTGTTTGGAATTGTTAATTAACCTTATTTCTTAATAGACATAAAAACAAATTGCACCTGTAATAAGCCAGTGATGCCCTATATTTTATAAACAAACTAGGAACTCATTTTTCTACAAAACATAAGATATCAAACGATAATAAAAAAAACCTAACATTAAATGTTTTTAAAATCATAGTTGTTATTTATTGCCTCTTATCTTGGCAACCTATACTATAAAAATTATCTGCAATGTAAAAAAAAATATAAATCATATTTATAACATCACTAAATGTTAATAATTGATGACAAATTAATGATGCATACGATCTCTTAATAATATTTTTTATGAACAAAGAATAAAGGTAATTCTTAAAAACAACAGCTGACATTTTGATTTATTAGAATAAAATAAAGAAATAGTTGTAATAAATTGGTCATTTCTTATAAACTAAATAAAGCACAGGTAAACCCTTTAACGTATTTTATTGTTGAATGTACAACGTTACATACCAAAAACAGGTTAGTAAGTATAGCCGTATAGCTAATAAATATTAATATTTTATTCCCATCTAATCCACTACAAAGGGGATCAGATGATGATGATGGAGATTTTTTTTAAGAACTTTGCATGAAAATATTCTGTTTGTTGTTACTTAACTTTATTCTTTAGAAACATGTTGAAAATTTGTAAGACTTTTTCATAAAAAACTCTTTAAAACAACCCACAATGAACCGCGCGCACGAACAGCTAATTGTATGAAGTTATAGGTCACAATCTTCGTCGGTAGCGCTTCGTGCGCGCTATACATTGCGGGCAATATAATACTGGATTTAATTTAATGCCAAATAAAAGTCGTTTGCCAGCGATTATTTTTGTTACATATGATTTGGTTTGATGAACCGAAAGCGCGGTTTAAGGCTTCGTTAAGCTTTTTGTTACACCCTTTATTAACGTAAGCTGGTTTCAGCTTGATAAACCATTTATCTAACACGCTGTGTACGTATCATGTGACAGCAAATAAACAATTAAAATTGAAAAAATATTAATAAAAGAATAGAAGACGTTGCTTTTCCGCACCCGGATTCGACCTTTGTATTCTCAAAGCATCAGTTCAGTACGAATTATTGCAAGGTATTTGTAATTCAGAAAATATAATATGAATATTTTTATCGTAGAAACGACCTATGTCCTGCAAGAAAAGTTTAAGACAGCCTAAGCTTTTCGTGTCACACAAAAACGTTAAAGAAATGTTTTTTTGATAAAAGACAGGTTAGAATTTGAGTTGTATGCGGCCCAAAATAATAAAGTGCTGATAGCACTGTAAGCTTTCACACCGAGCTTTTATTTCAGACCGGTGAAATAACCGGTATAAAAAACGGTAAATCCTTGAGAGTTATAATTTTATTCCAGGTAGACCCTCATTTTGTTGATATATTACGTGGAAAAAATAATATGACACTTCTTAAAGCCTCGTAATTAGCCGCTGATGAATGCATGCACATTTGCTCCTGAAGCCACATAAAAATAAATATACGAAGAAAAAAAATCCTCATACATTACCTGTTCTGTAAAACATTATAAGATATTATCCTACAAGTTATTCATTGTCATTAGACTAAAAGAAAATGGTACTCTGTGCACAGGGCTCTGTGCAAAGATTTTACATGGAGTTGTACATAATCGTAGTTTCATGCACGACTGTAACTGATTTAAGTTAACTGCTTTTCATTTCTGAAAACACACAGTCTACTAAGTTCATTTCTAAGATTTGCATAGCGCAAAAACATATGATTAGGCAAACCATATATTTGTAAAAAAAAATGTGCAGTCAAGTGATTTTTACTATGTTTTCCTGACTTGATATTCTAAAACCCCTGACAAATAGTTCACATACATGCACAAAGAAACTTTGACTACGCTAATTATTATTATGTTTTAGCTTTAGTATTATCTTATCTGTTGTTTTAGTAACTCATGATGAAGGACAACAGTTTTGCGACATATTGTGACGCTTCATTCTGGGTCAAACTATCTGAAGTACTTACGCATAATGATACTGAACTCGGTTGCTGCCTGTGACTAAGTATTTTTATTTTAATATCCACGGATGGCGAGCTTTCTTTCGCGACGCTTTTCGGACGCTTCCTTTTAGCGGCATAAAACGTAATTTTTTGGGCTTCATGTTTTATTGTTTCTAACGTTAAATTTTTTTTATTAAAGCTCAGGTAGCTTTTGTTAAATAAATTCAAATATCTCAAAGAGAAATATTGAAACGAAGTTCAGACTGATTAATTTCTGTTAACAATAAAAATGTCTGAAGAAGCTTCGTGAATTTAACCGTTTACGTACGTAACAGTTAAATTGAACAGAAGTTCAAAAAATAATACCAACCATAAAAATTATACATTTATTTACATTTTAACAAACTGTGGAACAATCGCTATTTACATTTTTCGTACAAATATCTTACAAGCTGCTTCCACACAGGAGTTAGAAATGGTGAAAATTGTTCACTGTTACAGCAATAGTCATTATCAAGAGTTAGTTGTTTCGACAAACTCCTACTAGAGTTAGGTATCGTAAAAAAAAAAAAAAACTGTGTAGATACACAGATAAGCCTCAGCCCAAAATTAAAACTTGGCAATCGGGTTCGTAGTGGAATTTACTTAAATCTTTCATTGTTTTTTCTAATATTATGGTATCAAAGCGATTCGTTGCAAAATATGACTTTTCAAACCATCGTCCATTAAAAGTTGTATCAGCAGAGTGACTAGAATTTTCATGAACATATTAACCAAACGAATCCTATGTATTAATTATGATTTTTATAAAATGTTATTATCTTTATACATATGTTTTGCCCGTATTCACGGTTATTATAAAAACCATTTTACCATCAAGATTTACGTAACAAATTAAACTATACTATAATATTACAATACCTATTTTTGATCTTAACTTATTTTATTAGATATGTCGTGTTGGTTATAGCTAGGTATTGTAAATGAATACTTTCAATTCTATAAAAATAACAATACGATATGAAAAATCGTATTTTAATAAACGTCGAAGTGGAATAATGGAATTTGTCAGAAATTTTCATTACAACGTACGCAACGTACATTTTATTAGATGCAAATTAATTATTCTCAATACATGCAAAGTCTACTTAACTCTCATAGCTTCTCTTTAAATTTCGTTATATATTCTGATTCTTCTGCAATTTTTTTTGCGTATCCATAAACAGAGCCTATGATATTAAGCATAGACGGACATGGTAAACAAACAAGGTTCCTTGTTGATTACGGAACCTTAGAAAATTTGGAATACCAACTAACGATAATAATAATTGTCTTTCGCCGACCTAACATTAATATTGAATTACATCCTTGAATAAACATTTTTTACTGCTTCACGATCTTTCGCTTACCGGGCGACTGAATCATGGACACAATTAAATGTCTGAAGCAAAGAACCCTAATCAGGAAACAAGTTTATAGTCCAATTAATGTTTTTATCGGTATGTAGACTGCGAAGAGATAATTCATTTCAATTTGTATTTTTCGGACTGTTCAGTTAAAGTTTTCAATCAATAAAAGTATATTTAATACATTGAACAGACGAATAAAGTGATTTATTTATTATTTTGCATAGCGTCAATTTATTCAAAGAAGCAAAATTCAATTTACTGGAGAATTGAGTAAGCAATGCGGTGTACAACTTGATAATAAAGTGCCGGCTGTGACACGGGGGGAGTATACGCAACCAAAACTCGACTTAGTTTGCCTCTAGCTAGTTTAAAACCGAACACTATGCTTTTCATTGTGGATTATTCCTTAGTTTTCAACAATTTGTCTTCTAACCTTTTGTCAACCAATATAACCTTTACTAATTTCTTACGATAGAATCCTTTACCTAACTCTATTAAAACTCAAGTTGCTTATCTGCTAGGTTGTGGTCTAGAAGGTCATTCTATCGGATTAGTCTTACTGGAATTTCCGCTTATGCTGACTAGATACTATTCTCGATGCAATCTTTATAGTATAGATTATTTTGGCGTAATTAGATGTTATTCTCAAACATTTCATTTGAGTGTTTTTTATTTTTTGCATGCTCATCGATGATTGATACATAAATCAATGATCGTCGTATTTTGCAAAAAGATCGATAAGTAAACAAAAATTGCTGTCGTATCTTTTGACGATTCCAGTTGCCGATGGTAATGTTTGAACTCTGTATCTAGGAAGAGTCACAGTCATGTTAGGTCGCTTCCCTGTGTATACGAATTTCGATTTATCTACAAAATATTCGAACTGAATCGTTTTTCTCATCATATTTTTTTTTCTAAAGATAATTGTCCTGGTTTTACTTAACTTATAAAAAAAATATAAGTATTATTATAGGTTGTGATAATGTAAATTATGTATTTTGAAGTTTTATTACTAGTGTTTGTACCTACTTAACTGTTAATATTTTGTTAAATTATTTCTAATGAAAGTATCCTTAAATATTCGTACTATGCTATGTACAGTATATAAAATATTAATATTATCAATTATTCTTATCACTATTCATATTATTATCTAACTTTGACTTTAAGCTTTGGTCGGCCATCCATGCTCTTAGATTATTTAATTAGTTATAAAAATTTTCACTCTACTCCAATAAAACGTAGTTTATTTCAATTTTTGAACTTCTGTACTAAACCTCTCACTTTAATAAGTATATTACGCAAACAAACTTACATTACGAATACATGAACGTTTACAATTTTAATTGCATTTTTTGCAATGATCCAATTATTTTAGCCTTATATCAACATACAAGATGGAATTTACATTTACAAACAAATATCCGGATTTTATCATAAAGAAATTATCCTTCACTAATCACTTCACAACGTTTAAGCTCATGAGATCATAAAGTTCTCTGATTGACCATCACAATGTCGCACGAGTGCGAACAGACCTCAAAGGTTTCACACTATCATATTCTCAATCGTACAAGTCTTTTTTGGATATCGTTGATATAGTATAGAACCCGCTACTGTCAGTCACCTCATCTGTGCTCTCCGTCAATCAGGAAATATCCATTTTCTCAACCTTGTACAGGAACCGGCGGCGACGCAAATCTCATGAGTCCCCGTTGGGTGCTATAGTAACCGTGCTGCAGTTGGCCCGCGTGGACCGGGTGGAACTCCGACGCAGCCCTACCCCAACTGGATTCATTAGTATAAGATTTTCACTCTTCCTCTTCCCATGATATTTGCAGAAAAGCAATTCCTTCATGCCTTTTCTAAAATTTTTAGAGAGAAATGCATACAGTAGAGGATTGATGCCGGAGTTAAAATAGGTAATGAGGAACGTGAGAGGTGTGAGGAGAGCACTAAAGTCACTGGTGCCTTCATAGCCACTAGACCAATACTGCCACATTTTCCGGGCGTGAAAAGGCAGATTGCAGATAGCGAAGGTGAGCACAACGACGATGAGCATGCGCACGACGCCTCGGCGCGCGCGCAGCACGTTGCGAGAGAGGTGGCTAAGATGGTGGCAGTCGCGTGACTCGTGATTGCGACATGGCTTTGGAGCACTCGCCTTCGTGTTGATGAATTTCTGGAACAAAATAACTTGGTAAATTATAGCACCAAAAAGTAGGCTGACTTTTATCAGCTTTGTTGAGTGAGTGTAGGGCTTTTAATGAGTAACATGCTAATGCCTTGCTATCAATACACAATATGTAGTTTCAATTGGTTACTTCATGTACTAAAAACTGCAGTAAACTGCTGCTACCTTTACGGTTTTATAAATATTTGTATTTTCTGTGTCTCAATTATGGCCGAATCACTGGCCCCTTGAGGAAAACATGAAAAGGGTCTGATATTAACAAATAACCCTGGCTGAATACATGTAATGGCACAGTAATAAATGTAGACATCGTTAAATTTATGAGTTTAATGAATATCGAGCACTATCGGCCAGGTTCAACATTTATTTATCCTGCCGAAGACAGTCAGTATCCTACCAATCTTAATAGTAAATATTATAAATGCGAATGTTTGCATGGATGTTGGTGACTCAATAATGCCAGAACAGCTGAACGGATCTGGTTGAAATTAACCACAGATATAGTTACTTTATATGATATTTTATCCCTCGATCGTGAGTTATTCCAGACACAATTGAAATCAATTGTTATCGTGGCACCCGAGTGCCTCCTGGGGGTTGAAGGATTAAGCAATTTTTAATTTATTTATTTTAATTATAATATCAGTATTTAAACTTGAAAAATTATGTCTCAGGCGGGACTCGAACCCGCATCTCCTCCGCATGTCGGGGACGGCGCTTTAACCATTCAGCCACTGAGACACTAGGTCATGGGTGCAATTTTTCAAGCATATTCTTGTCGCTGTACCTATATAAGCCAGCGTTGTTTCATCAAATGTAAGGAGTTTGCACCCTTAACACTTGCTGTTTGACAGTCAGTCAAGATGAAACAGCTATTTAAATACTTTATATGATATTTAAACAATATCCTTAAACATTAATGTAATTTATTACTAGGCTCTGTCGTGTGGCTACTTCCATTTAGCTAAGTATAGATATATAGATCGAGCGGCTTAATTTGCCTTTCGAAGCGCGATTATAGGTAACCCACAAAACCCAAACAATTTAGAAACGATCATAATTATACATCGTAAATTTACTCGATTCCAGGAAGCTTGCGTAGTTGGCGGAATACCGATCCACTTAAAACATGCTGCTAGCACGTGAAAATAGTGGCAAAAATAACAACTGCAAATTTTTCTTTGTAAAGATTTTGGAAATAGATTTGGTACTGATCTAAAAATGTGCTTTTACCCAACACATCTACTGTGCATGTTTTATTCGCCTTGATTGTAATTGAATGTACTCTACTTATTTTATATACAGTGAGCATGTTATCGTTGACACTGAAGTACCTACGTTTGCGTGTATTTTTCTAATCATCTTCCGTACCTTTCCATTTCATGCTAGTTTTCAATAGTTGTCTTAGTCTACATCACTTTTATGCTTCACTACAATCAATCCTTAAGCGAATCTTAGTGGCGAGGATTAATGGGTGTCGTGTCCATATCAAAGATTTGCTCACTTCATGAAATGCTTGAGAACTTCATAAAACGGTCGCATTTCATGAAATGTTTCACTGTCTATTGGCCATATTATGATGTGGCTTGCAGAGCAGATCAATGATATAAGATAATATGACATCTTCATTATTGGAATAGGTATATCTGATTTGGAGATTGGTTGTACTCATAGATATTATATTCTAATGGTTGTACTGATATCCATCTTTTTTCGAATTGCTCCTTAGTTACACTCGTGAAATGATCTTACCTTGGTCTCAGTAGAGCCAACAAACGTCCGCTGGGGCTCGAAGCCAGGCTCGTTGGTTGTGGTTTTGTCTGCGCGTGGGCACTGCGTCGCGCAGCACTGCACACGACCGAGCTGCTGCAGCCCGTGGGAACTCTGCCACAGGCCTACGGCGATTCTTGTGTACAGCACCTAGCATACAAGGTAATTTTTGTGTTGTAGTCATAACATTGTCTTCATAGAGCGTTCAGAGAGAAGATAGTAGGATTCATGTAATTATGGTTGGATTGATGAACGTTAAAAGAAAAACATCAGATGTTTTTTGAGTGATGCTTGTGGGTTTTTTCAACCGACAAAAAAAGCTTATCTCAATCCTTCTGATTGTTTTAAATATCGTAATTGAAAAACGAATAACTTTTTAACACAGAAATCGATTTGTTTCGCAAAGCAGTTTGTTTTAAATTAGAAAAGTCTTATAATAAAATTTCAAAAACCATAGCGACTAAATGCATAATAAGTTTAATTTCACCGACCAAGTTTTGCCTTTCGTAGGTAATTTTTTTGTGAGAACATTTTTATTACTACCTTTAATTTCAATAAAAAAAAGTGTACTTCAAGGTGTATATTATGCGAGCTAACATTAGATACTTACGATTAACGGCCGGTCCCAATAACCTATCTATCATCAGTTTTGGCATATCGGAGATAGAAAACAACTTTTGTCTTTGTTTCTCTGGACAGCAAAATCAGAGACAGAAGATGTTTTCTATCTCCGATATGCCAAAACTGAAGATAGATAGATTATTGGGACCGGCCGTTAAATATAAAAAAAAATATAAGTGGGTGTTGAAATATTAAGTAAAGTGGTTTATTGTTACAATTTTATTCTACGTAGAAAATCTATTAACCGAACTAATCTTATCGATCGGCATTTGGATAATCTAAAAGCCGGATAATCGAATCGAAGAAAAGGGGGTTTTGTGCCCATGTAGTACATACATAATGTTATGTGCTTATTCAAAACAAGAAATAAATATCAACGAAAATCAATGTCTATCAAGAAATTATTAAGAGGTATTTTCCAACAACGACATATATACACTTTTTATGTACCTATTTTTTTAGATTACATATACAGTATGTTACAAGCCGAAACCAGCCTACGTTCACATAATAAATTATGCATATAAATACTATGGTGAAGTCAGAAATTGGATATCATCATGTTTAGCCGTTTTGGCATGATTGAGTATCAAACAATTCTATCCAAACTTACACATTTATAGTATTACTAGCTGACCCCGCGAACTTCGTATCGCCTAAGAATAGTATGTATTTGATTTGACGTCTTTAATGTCATTGTCATCAAATATGGCGTGGCTGAAAAACTATATAAAATTTTAATATTTTACTACCCTACCCCTACCCTACCCTACCCCTACCCTACCCTACCCTACCCTACCCCTACCCTACCCTACCCCTACCCTACCCTACCCCTACCCTACCCTACTCCTACCCTACTCCTACCCTACTCCTACCCTACTCCTACCCAACCCCTACCCTGCCCTTCCCTACTCCTACAAAAAAGACGATAATTGATCAGTTATTGAGCGGGATGAAACATGATTAAATTACTAAAATGGCTATAAAAAAATAGGGGATGGTGAAAAAAAAGTAAAAATTTAGGGGTGTATGTATTTTTTAATGCCACAATAAAGAAAAATAAAAACAAAAAAATTTGTCCAAAAAATTTAAAAAAAAAATTTTGGGGTGGACTACCCCTAACATTTAGGGGGATGAAAAATAGATGTTGGCCGATTCTCATAGATACCGGATAAGTACAAAAAATTTCATTAAAATCGGTCGAGCCGTTTCGG
Organism: Anania crocealis; assembly: GCA_949315895.1. Lineage (NCBI taxonomy): Eukaryota > Metazoa > Arthropoda > Insecta > Lepidoptera > Crambidae > Anania > Anania crocealis. The sequence goes on from OX438881.1 coordinate 13,642,336, forward strand.
AGGAGTTCAAGTTCGAACACCGTGACACGAGAATTTTATATATTAGACTAGCTGACCCGGCAAACGTTGTTTTGCCATAAAAATGATTAAATTACTAAAATGGCTAACAAAAAATAGGGGTTGGTGGTAAAAGGGTAAAAATTTAGGGTTATATATATTTTATAAAATTTTAATATTTTACTACCCTAACCCTACCCTACCCCTAACTACCCCTACCCTACCCCTACCCTACCCCTACCCCTACCCTACCCCTTCCCCTACCCTACCCCTACCCTACCCCTACCCTACCCCTACCCTACCCCTACCCTACCCCTACCCTACCCTACCCCAACCCTACCCCTACCCTACCCCTACCCTACCCCTACCCTACCCCTACCCTACCCCTACCCCTACCCCTACCCTACCCCTACCCCTACCCAACCCTATCCCTACCCTACCCCAACCCTACCCCTACCCTACCCCTACCCTACCCCTACCCTACCCCTACCCTACCCCTACCCTACCCTACCCTACTCCTACCCTACCCCTAACCTAACCTACCCCTACCCTAACCTACACATACCCTACCCCTACCCTACCCCCACCCCTACCCTAAACCCTTCCCTACCCCTACCCTACCCTTACAAAAAAGTTATCGAGCGGGATGAAAAATGATTAAATTACTAAAATGGCTATTAAAAAATAGGGGTTGGTGATAAAAGGGTAAAAATTTAGGATTGTATGTATTTTTGTATGTTGTATCATAAAAAAATAGAAATTAAAAATTATGTCTAAAAAATTAATAAAAAAATTTAGGGGTGGGCTACCCCTAACATTTAGGGGGATGAAAAATAGATGTTGGCCGATTCTCATAGATACCGGATAAGCACAAAAAATTTCATCAAAATCGGTCAAGCCGTTTCGGAGGAGTTCAAGTTCGAACACCGTGACACGAGAATTTTATATATTAGATTAAGACAAGATAAGAATTAACTTTTTTTTGCCCATACTCATTATTTTTCTACGCTTAAACATCGGTGCGGTTTAAGGCGCGGTAAGTAGTTCGGGATTTATGAATCGATATGCATCGATCGCCTATTACGGAGCGCCTATGCGCACCGTAAGCGTCAGCGCGCGACAGAACGGGCCTGACGAGCCGTCGCGCTCTCGTATTTTGTAGTTATTTAACCATAGTAATTAAGCATATCATTTAATGAATTCAAACTCAACGAATAGGTATGTCTATAAATAATTAATAGCTTTAAAAACATTTCGAAGAGATGTAGGTTTGTGATTTTTTCTATCCAATATAATCAAATCGCCGAGTTCGCAAAGTTCGCAATAGCCAAGTTAATCAAATCGTGTAACCGATAGCGACTGTGACTAGACTAGATTTTCAACTAATACAAATTTTTTTTTAGACTTTAAAGTGCTGTTTTTAAAGTTTTCAGATGGGTTTTAAAAACTCAAAAACGCTGCATCTTAGAACTACGAAAGTAAATCTTTCTTACCGTCGGTAAAAAGTAGTGACACGACAGGTTATGTAAATTTGGACCTCGCATTAATGCGTTTACATGCGCGTACTATTCGAATACCAAGTGCGAAAAGCGTATTTGCAAAGAAAACAAACGTAGCTATTAAACGGAACAAGGTCTTGCTATTAAATTTTTAATAGTTCACCACTTTAAGGCCGCATTGGGCTAGTGGTTTAAATATCAGGTCAAGATTGTGGGGGTCCTGGGTTTGGTCCCCAGATGGGGCAACAAAAGTTTAGAATTCGCTCAGGTTTGCGATCAGCAACTCTCATTTGCACGGTGATTATGCCTGTGTCCACCATTGCTATGGTAACTTGAATTTAATGATGGAGGCCTTTGCCCTGCCCTTAAGTAAGTACTTTACTTTACTTTTTCAGATAAGTACTTAATTGCCTGAAAACGTTAAAGATATGGTAGGTATTGCAGCCCCCTAACATTGTCAAGATCGCATGACACGACCTACATCCAGGTTTTAGTTCTACTCGATCAACCCCATCGTACCCGTAAACGTTTATTTGTAAGGTTATAATGCCTTTTCTTTTATTTCTAACGGTCCTATTATGAATGCCTTAGAAGACTTTGATATTATTAGCGTCCGCTGCGATAGCTCTCGGAAACGATGTCAAATTGTGGTGTACCATTTCTCTTTATTAATTTATTTTTTGCAAATACCAATATTTTTCTTGTGTACCAAACATTGTTTTGAAAACATTGACAGTAAAAATAACATAAAAACAGTACAATACACAAAGTTAATCAATTAAATTACAAAAAAATATGTCAAATTCTGCTAGATAGATACGATGTCTACTAGATATAGGTACTAGTACTCGTACTTACTCTTAAAAGATTCGACGTATATAAATTAAAATCATGTTTGTACAGACTGTTAGTGAGCAGTGTATTGTCGAATATATAATGGTAAATTGTGAATTATATAGAAACTACATAATTATTTAAATAATTTGAATAAGAAAACTTAATTTATATTGTAGTTTCTTTACAATTAATGGACACTTAAATTATCAAGCGTAAGATGCCACAAAATGGTTTGTAACCTTTATGCACTCCCTTAACTTCATTAAAGACTTTCTATTCTATTTAATGTAATCTTTGGTAGATCATGCCATAGTAAGAAAATAAGTAACTAGCCCACAAAACCGAAGAACAGTCGAGAGGCTTCGAAGTGCATTATTTAGGTTATACTTTCGTTAAATTACATTTGGCAATTGCCTCATAATATTTTTTTGAAGCCTAACAGTTTTTCATTCAACATAATAATAATAAGAAAAAAGTCATAACTGGTAATATAATTATACAACAAAGGACTCTGCGAGTAGGATTGCTCTCAAACAAAATTAGGCTCTACTTCAAAAAGTGCTTTTGTTTCTTAGGCAAGGTTCGGTTAGAAGCGTTCTTTTGTTCTTGCTAAATATTAATTTAGAAAGCCTTGTCCAGCATTGGAACTGGGAACAACTTAAACTGAATCACACGAGTAGCAACTATGTTTCGAACCCTGTATCAGTTCTATTCTGTATTAAAACAAGTTTCAAATTCAAGGCAAATGCCACTGCTTATAATGCCGTCCTATAATTATTCAAATTAGAACGGCATCAGATTTTCTTTCCGGAAAACAAACATTACAAATTACTTATTTTCTTAAAAAAATACAATAAAATCAATTTATCGAAAATAATTACATGAATACTATATATACCCGTACAATATATTTTTCCAATAAACATTCAAATGGTTTAATAGGTATTTCGCGTGATAACTGTATTCCTTAGGCTTCGGGGTGATCCCCTTCACCGTCAGGTTATCAAAAATGTATGTAAAATAACTTTGTTTTGGTGCGTAATATAAGTGTAACTTAACTATCAGTGCCTGGTAAAGTATATGCAAATGAGACGAAACATTTTTGAATATGATATGGGAATTTATTCTAAGTTCTACTAGAAAGCTTCAATTTTTGATGTCTTTTTTAAAATATATCTAATATACAGGATGGTCCTAAAAATAGTTTTAAAAAGTCGATGTAAGAAAACCCCACGGGTATCCAAATAATATCCATGCCCTGCGAATTTTCACACTTTAAACGTTTTTTCAAGAATTATTGAAACATTTCAACAAGAACAACTTAAAAATCCAAAAAATATTGTAGCATCCTTTTCTTTTATTTATTTGAACAAAATCTTAGTGATTTGTACTTTTAGATTAAAGTCAGTCAGCCAAATAGGTGTATTTGTGCTAGGTTATCGCATCGAGAATCGATCTTATTTTAGGATCCGATTTTTTTAATTCTTATCGGAACTCAGAACCTGCGCGTCGTAAGGATGAGCGTACAGCATTCACCGAAGAGTGGAAATCTCACAAGCGGTTGCGGCACTAGTTCACAGCCGGAATTGTATTACTTAAGTACTGAAGACACACTTAACGTAAATCAAAGAAAACGGAAACAGCCTGAACCTAATAACATGACTGTAGAATTAAATGCATTTCGAGGAGAAATTATGGCATTCTTCAAGAGTTTCACTGAATCTCAAAAGTCTGATACAATGAAAACTCATCAAGCCTTATCAGAAAAAAAAAAAAAAAAGACCTAAAAAATACGACAAGTAACTTGGCTGAAAAATATGAAAACATTTACCTTGAAATAAATTCTATTAAAAAAGAAAACTCCGGACTCCACGAAAAGATAACAAAATTAGAAAACGAAATATCTTTATTAAAATCCAATGATGACCAAAACAAAACTGCCTTACATCTAGGCGGCCCGCTGCCGCTACCGACAATGCATGAAGACATCATCTTAGAATCACAAGACCGCTTCCAACGCATGAATAACATTATCTTAGTAGGTATATCGGAAGCGAATAATCAAAATCCATCTTTGAGACGACAACAGGATAGTGACGAGTCGTTGAAAGCGTTACAATTAGTGTATAAAAGAATGTCCTAAACCCACTAAAGTATTGCGTTTAGGTAAATACGATCCTCAGAAAAACAGACCCTTAAAAGTTTGTTTTGATTCCTATAACACAGCTAAATATCTTCTGCGTAACCGATATAAACTGAGCAAGGACAACTTTAGATTATATGCCGACTTAACGCCGTCACAGAATAAATATTTAAAAGAAGTGCAGGATGACTTACGACGTCGGCACGCGAATGGAGAGATAGATCTGACTATTAAATATATAAAAGGAATGCCAACAATTGTTAAAATACCTTCAAAAAACGGCGAACAATAAATGTCCCACCGCAAAATAATACCAATATATATTCTATAAAGTATAATTATGATAACCTAATGACGCAACATTCAGCCCTCAAGCTCTTCTATGCAAACATAAGAAGTATTCGCAAGCCTGGCAAATTCGACGAACTCAAATGCATACTGAAAACAATCAAGGTAGTGGTCCATTTTATTATTCTGACAGAGACTCGGCTTAAATCTGACGTGGATGCTACATCATTTCATCTGCCGAACTACACCCATATATACAACTACCGAACACATAAAAGAGGAGGTGGAGTGTCAATATACATACACAAAAGTATTACTTACAATATAACAGAATCATTGATCGAAAATGATATTCATTACCTATGGGTATATATACAGCGGTTCTCATTGCATCTTGGCGTTGTTTATAAACCAGATAAAAAAAACTTGAACAGATTCCTAGAAACATTCTCAACACAACTGGTAAGACGGAAGCGAGGAATAGTATTGGGTGATTTTAACATAGACTTGTTATCCACGGATTGTGACAAAAAGGTATACCTTATATGTTGGAGGAATGCGATTATAAAATAATAAATAAAATCCATGAAGATTACTGTACCCGTGAAACAGCTTCAACGAAAACTCTGATAGACCATGTCTGTTCTAATCTTTACGAAGATCCTCACAATATTACTATAATCGATTTGCCGCCTTCAGATCTTAAACAGCTTTTTGTGGAACTGGTAAAAAAAACCTGCAATAATAATAAAGAAATCATAGATTACGAAGCCATAGATTATGTAAAATTATACGAGAGCTTTAAAAATACATGTCAAACAGATGAACGCTATTTAGTCCACTATAATAATTTAGACAATTTTATTAAGGAACATATTGAGAAAAGTCGCATAAAAAGAAGAAAATACTAAACTTACCGAGAAATGACTGGATAAATAAGACAGTTTTAAGTAGTATACATAAACAAAATATAACATGGAAAAAATACAAGCAAAATCGAAATGATAACGAGTTGAAAAAATATTATAACGCAGAAAGAAACAAGGTTACTATGCTGATAAAGAACACGAAAGAAAACTACTACTTGAAACATTTTCAACAATGTACTCGTAGTAAAGACCCAAAAAAGACATGAAATTTGATAAACACACTATTCAGAAACAAAATCAAGTCTAGCTCCGCGCCCTCGAGACTTGTTGCTGATTCCATACCTATTGATGATGAAACTGAAATATGTAATGAATTTAACAACTTTTTTTCTTCTGTAGGTCCACAATTAGCGAGTAAAATCCCACCAGTATGCGATCCCTTGAAATATATTTTAAGACGCTGACTGCAGCCGATGACCTTGAGCAATGGATACGCCCACTAATTTATACGTCTTTGAATGTTCGATAAAGCAGCGCTGCATTTGCGATGTGGTCAATTATGTGCACTATTTTGGAATTAGACTACAAAAAATATGCGCTCTGCTAAAAGCAATAGATGGCGCTTAGTGCAATTTCCATAAATTTCACAGAGTTCATAATGTTTTAGATAGGTCAAAATAAAGTGTTACGTTTTGGTAAGAAAATAAAAATACGTTAAAATGTTTTATTATTCTTTGATATCTATGTTTTAATACTCTTTTTATAGATGATACATTCGGCTCTTTAGCCGACGTACAAAATTTGCCGTCCGACAGGGAAGTTTGACAAATAAGACACAAGATGAATACCAGTCTACTTTCTGATTTATTATGTTTCAACAATTAAAAAAAAATTATACTAGCGGACCCGACAAACGTTGTCCTTTTTTTTTTTTTTTGTTTTCGCAGGAAAAAATGCATTACGCATACCTACTGCTTCAGGGGCAGCAGTAGGGTATGTGGGACTCTCTTGTCGGTGCCCGACAAGCATACCCACTAAAAAGACCTGCGGTGTACCTTGCAACGTATGTTGGCAGTGTATGGGTTTCCCTTAGGATGCCCTCCATGCACCGCCTACGTACGGCCTATGCCGGGCCTCAGGCATAAAATATGGGTGATCCTGTACACCAGGAACCACCCCCAGTCTGGCAAGCTGTGCAATGCGAGCGTTGAGCCCCCCGGCCCAACGCCCACTAGCCTGCTAGAGGGGGGAAGTTGAGTTCGGCGTATGCCTTCTCGTCCTCCCCCATCTACGACTTCGGGTCGGGTCCGCAAGCAACCTCGCCGACCCGATCCGTGGCCACCCTTTACAATGACATTGCATGTCGTTGCAAGGGGCCGCCAATGTCTCACGCCCACTCGCTGCCCAGCATAGCTCAAACCATACTGGGAAGCGAGCGACTTCCGTCCGCCGCGGGGCTGGCGCCCCAACGGCAACACCGCCGTCGCACCCTCCAGCACGAACGGCCACAACAGGCCACGGGCCGAAGCCCGCTACCACCGTCTGGAGACGCATTCAACAGCGGACTGCCCAAGCCCACTGGAAGCGTCTCCCTCGTGGGTTTTGGTCCGCGCCGGCCAAATGGCCGGTACCCTCCATGTCTGGAGGGCGTTCCCCTATCCGCCACCTGGGGACGCGCCCGGTAGGAGACCCAAAACTCCTTCCCTGTAAAGGGCGGGGACAAACGTTGTCCTGCCTTAACTATAAATATTGATTACGATATGGTATAATAATAAAAATTATACCAATTGTTTATTATTACAATGCTTTATGAAACACAACATTCTTTGTTTTCTTTTTCTGGCGGGCATATAGATAGTTTTGTTGAACTTGCGACACGCGAACAGGCGACATTACTAGCCATGTGCATAATTCAGTTTTTTTTTACCCTTTTGACCTATGCTTTTGACGGTTTTGTCAATCTTATGTCAAACGCAATACATTAAAAAAGTTTAAATTGTCAAAAGCGATAAGGTTACATTACAAATAATTTAGTATGGTGATTAAGTTTTCTTAAATTTTCTAATTTTTTCTTTCATAAGAACATTCTCCTAAAATTAACAAACAAAACAAAAAAGAATTAGCGAAATCGGTCCAGCCGTTCACGCATGATGCGATGTCCAAGGAAAATAGGGATTCATTTATATATATATAGATAAATTATTTACCACATGACCTTGATCTTAGTTTGCCTCAGTGAATAGAAAAGCCTGTATGAGCTGCGTCGTTAGAAAATTAATACAGTAATTTTTTAGCATGAATCTCTCGATGTGTAACATATTATATTCTCCTACAATAGCCACTCTACCCTGATGACGTTTTCATAAGTTACTGCAGTAGATGGTCGGCCGGGTCTGGGGTCTTCGTTTAGGTCCTCTCGACCACGTTTAACTTTAACGCTGACGCAGGAGCAGACTCCCCAAAAGCAGCTTGAAAATTTTCTTGAGATTCCTTGATACCAAAGCCAGCACGACATCCTATCCAGAAACTGGGAAAAGGTTGCTCAGGAAACTATGGACCAAGCAGCAGAAAAAGAAAGGAATTTTGCCCTAGCGGAAGGAAGAGTTAGTAAAAATGGTATACCCATAATTGACGTAATTGTTGACGGACGCTATGGCAAAAGGTCGTACAAAAAAAACTATGCTGCTTTATCAGGTGTGGGAGCTATCATTGGCAGAAAAACAGGTGAAATATTGTTTTTAGGGGTACGCAACAAATATTGCTACACATGTGATCGTGCAGAAAAGAAAAAAACTGCGGCCAAGGATCACAAATGCTAAAAGAACTATTCGGGTGCATCAACAGGTATGGAATCGGATATTATAAAATAAAATTCCTTTCTTTTTCTGCTGCTTGGTCCATAGTTTCCTGAGCAACCTTTTCCCAGTTTCTGGACAGGATGTCGTGCTGGCTCTGGTATGTTTTATTCGAAACAATAGGCAGGTTTAGTGCTGCGGTAAACTCTTCTAAATGTGAATGGCCACCACCTATAGACATTATACCGGCTACAGCGCAACTATTAATATTCAAGTAATTATCGCCCGCATCATCATTCGGTAAACAAAACTTTAAATTGCACAGTCTACACAAGAAAGTAAAATGTGAGATAAGGCCGTTTAGTTTTTCTCCTATTAATTCCATAGTGTTAATAGTGCAGCCTAAAGGTCCATGGTTAGAAATTTCTTGAAGTTTCTTAAAAAAATGCGAGACGCTCACAATCCGCCGCCCAATATGGGTTACTGATTATTATGTGTTTTCTGGTTCAGTTCTTTCAATTTGATAACTCTGAAACAAAACAAAAAGTGTATTATTTAAAACTTCTTCGTAGGGCCGTTACGTTTCTATAAAAACTAAAAAACTTGGGCAAAAATCCGCCACCCAATACTGATTCCTTGCTTAGTATTCTCAAGAATAAAACTGAGACCACTGAATTAATAAAAGCATACCTCTTCATCTTCACCCTGTTTCTGCACATCATCTACCTCAATGTCAGGTCTGTAATTAAATGTTCATATTACTTTTACATCTTACTGACACAGCAACATACAAAAATCTTGAAATTTAACATACGAAAATCTTGAAAACTATTCGTCACAGAGGGAAATTACCTTAAATATCGACGAAATTTTACTAAAATAAAACTTATTTTGAATAATGAAATCCTTACATAGAATTCAATCTTTTTTGAAAAAAAAAATCCGTCTTAAAATTTTAATGTAAAATTTCATGGTTTTCTTTTTGTTATAATAATGCTAGACGTTATTCAAGAATAAATAATTAGTAAGTAACACTTTTAAAAAATACTTATTATTTGATTAAAATACATTATAGTATATTCTATTGTTTTTTTAAAGTATTTCGCGAGTTGAATTCCTTGTTGAAGCATGTGATTAACTTTTTTTTAAATAAAAACTATGTCAACTTTCAGTAATAATTCCTTTCTTTAATATTTTTTAGGGTACTATCCCTGTATGTGGCAAAGTTTTGGAACACCCTGTTATATTAAGACTCACTCAGTAAACTCACATGTATAAAACTTCACGTTGTGGTCCATCATGTGCTGTAGAAGTATTCCTCAGTAGTCTTTTTTTGCTATAAAAAATTGTATAATTTTTTTATCGTTAATGCATTTTAACGACTTCTTAGTAGGGACAGTAAGTACGAGTATTTGACATGGTTCTTACCTTGGAACTTCAAAACATTGAGAACTGGCTTCATTTTGTGACAATTCCACATTTTGCAACCTGTAAATAGAGTCATAGTAATTAATTTAATATCCCTTATGGGAAGAAAATGAAATTATGATACAACTACTGTATGCCTTGTAAGGAGTATCACTTAAAAAAACCTAGACTCCAACAGTGACATTGTTTAAATATATTGATTATATTTTTTTAGATGACCGAGTCTACAACTTTTCTAAGTCTGTGTAGATAGCTGCCTGAATTTTAGTTCTAGTCATAGATTTGCCGATCGGTTCCGTGACACAAACAACTTTGAACCTTATTTGTATGTAAAATTAGGTCTTTGGATCCCAATTTATAAGAATACTAGTGGACCCCGAGAACTTCGTATCGCCTCAGAATAGTATTTGATTTTGCAAATATGGCGTGGTTGGAAAAATTTTTGAACAAATATTTTTTTCTTAATATATGACTTTCCAACGTTTTTAATACTTATTATCCTTTTCCCGGCGAAGACAAATCCAATAACACCAAAATCATAAAAATCTATCCAGCCGTTCTCGACTAAGTGATGTAACTAACACTACTTTCTATGTATAATATGATAAGATTGTCGAAGGCATGTAAAAAAGTCAACTTGTTAGCAAGAGTACGGTGCACAGGTTATGAAGGAATATTTTATGGTAGATACTCACTCTTGAAAAACAAGTCTGGGCTCTTCAGAATTAGCTTCCAAAGTTCTTTTCCGGCTGAAAATTGAAAGCTTTATTTTATTGAGATTCATAATAAACGTAAGCTAAAAAAGAAAAATCGAAGCCAAGAAAGAACACAACCATGAAAAAGTATCGTTCAAAAAAGTGAGTGATTTGAACTCATGGATGCGAGGTATGGCTTGCGTTCGTAACCACCGAACCAACGAACGCTTTGTAAAATGGAACGAAAATAGCTAACAGATGCTTAAACGGCAATTTGTCAACAATATTTTTGCAAATCATTATCGTCATAATATCAAGATAATATCAATAAAATTGATTGCTTAATATATTACATATAACATTACTATAATAAAAATATCTTACCTCACAACAATCTCCATCATATGCTTTTGTTGGTTTCTATAATGTCGTTTTTTAGATTTTTTTTTATTTGGAGCCGTTTTAATATTTATTTATTTACAACTTTGATTAGATTTATTAACTAAAAGGATATTTATTTACTGAATTTTATTTACAATAATCGTCTGAACAAACTGATTCTCCGTACGAACTAATAACAAATAGGCGCGAACAATGGTCGTGAGCGGCTAGTCGAGTGACACAGGTCTGTTATGCAACGCGCCGCAGCGATCACTGTCCATTCCCATAAAAGTGACAGAGAAATAGCGCTTGGAATAGATGGGCCTAAGTGCCAAACAACTAAATTCGTTGTGCAATTTAAAATAGCCATTTTATTAAAAATCTAAATCAGCCATGTGCTTAAGCAATATATAATACACAATTTAACAAAATTGTATTATCACTGTTATACGGACTGCTGAGAAAAATGGTAATTTATGTATTTTCAGAGGCTACTTTGAGAATATTTTCTATCGACAAAAGTTTTTAAAAACGTGTTTTGGAAACAGCCACCAGGTCAAAAATATGATCAATTACAACTACACAGAATTTGGCAACAATGCGAGCCAATCTTCATTGAGCTGAATTTGGCTCATGTCAGCGTCTTAACGTATTCTAATCACACACCTAATATCCAAATAAATGAACTAAGACCCTGTACAATAGATGAAATATCAAAGATAATAAACAATTTGGATCTAAATACAAGCAGGGTATAGATGGCATAAGTACAAAATCGTTAAAATGTATCAAAGATATCATAATTAATAACTTGACAAATTGCATAAACAACTGTTTACATTCTGGTATTTTCCCGGATAACTTAAAGATAGCTAAGGTCACGCCTATATATAAATCTGGTGACAAAACTGATCCGGGAAATTATCGACCCATATCAGTCCTTCCCGTCATATCTAAAATATTCGAAAAAATTATTCATTCTCGACTTAATGAACACTTGAATAAAATTGACTACTTATACAAGCATCAGTATGGTTTTAGGGAAAAATCAAGTACTTTAGCGGCCACGGTTGATCTCATTACAAAAATTAAAACTAGCATTGACAAAAAAAAAATCTGTAGGTATATTTATAGATAAACAGAATCCTCGCATGCCGGGCGGGTGCGGTATGGCACCCGCCCGGCATGCGAGGAGATGCGGGTTCGAGTCCCGCCTGAGACAAAATTTTTCAAGTTTATATACTGATATTATAAGTGCAATTAAGTTGCTAAAATATCAAATAAAGTATATAAATAGCTGTTTCATCTTAACTGACTGTCAAACATCTGCAAAGATGTTTCTTTCGGGTGTTAAGGGTGCAAACTCCTAACATTTGATGAAACAATGCTGGCTCACAGCGTAAGAATATGCTTAAAAAATTCGCGCTGAGTCGCAGTGTCTCGGTGTCCTAATGGTATGGCGCCCGCCCGGCATGCGAGGAGATGCGGGTTCGAGTCCCGCCTGAGACAAAATTTTTCAAGTTTATATACTGATATTATAAGTGCAATTATAGTTGCTAAAATATCAAATAAAGTATATATTTATTGATTTGAGGAAAGCCTTCGATACTGTCACTCATAGAATACTTTTGCAAAAATTGAGTGATTTAGGCTTAACGGATACAGCATACAATATCTTGGAATCTTACTTAAATGGGAGGTCTCAAATAGTTAAAATAGGGAAACACCAGAGTGTTAGTCGTGAAGTGATCTGCGGCATTTCACAGGGTTCGATTTTAGGACCTTTGCTTTTTTCCATTTATGTTAATAACATCAGTACGATCGGGTTAAAAGGCAGTGTGACCCTTTATGCTGATAATACTTGTTTATTTTACTATGGCAGTGACCTAGTCAAATTGTTTATTGAAGCTCAAAATGATCCAAGCAAATTTTATGACTGGTGTAAATGCAATCTTCTAACTATTAATACAAAAAAGACAAGCTATATAATTTCCGCAGCTAAAAATAAAAAACACAAAACAGCATCCTGGTTTAAAGATTGACAATGATCATATCGGACAGTCACACACTGAAAAATATCTCGGTTTATGGTTGGACGAGAAGCTTACGTGGCAAGAGCATGTCAAACACGTTAGATCTAAACTGACGTCTCTGAATAGAGCATTGTGCAGGATAGTAGGCTGTATTCCGCACAAGATACGAATTATGCTGTACAACTCTCTTGTTAAATCCAAACTAGAGTATTTAATAGAGGTATGGGGCTGTGCAGCAAAATCTAACTTAAAGAGTTTGCAGTGTTCCCAAAACAAAATAATTAAGACTCTTTTTAATTTTGACTACCTAACAAGTACACACATCATATATGAAAAAACAAAATTTTTAAACCTTAAACAGCTTTATACAGTAACGAGTACTTATACAGTCTGCATACTTATTAGAAAAATACTAAATAAGAAAATACATTCTGATATTATTTTAGAGAAAAGAAGTTATAAATACAATTTAAGAGACACAAACAAAATAACTATAAAGAAATCAAGAACAAATTACGGAAAAAGCAACATCATCTCTGGGGGTGCAAAGCTATATAATAAGTTACCAATAGAAATTAAGGAGACTGAAAGTTTTAATATATTTAAGAGAAAACTGAAATCATATATCTATACCAACATTTATTAAGCATATTTAGTTATTGTCGACGCACTGTTTTTCTATTTGCCACCATATTGTTAACTTTATTTATAATAATAATAGGGGTTAAAGTATGAAATTGCCGATTATTTTCCCACTTTTTATTTTGTTTATAGCTCTTAAGTATAGTCATATTATTGCGTAATTCTTTTTGTATTGTATCAAAAACTAAATAAAGTAACTTTTGATTTAAAAAAAAATGCAATACTAGTGCCTATTACTTTAAAGGAAGTCGTTTAAAAGACCCCTTACAATGTGTCAGCTGACCTTCTTGCTTCAATTAAGTATATTTGTATTATATACTTTGATTTTCAGAAATTTAAATACTATAATGCGTAGCTTTATAACCATCTAACTTTCACCTTTAATTGCATCGAAAACGGTTCAGGCGTTTTTAAAAAAACTAAAAATTTGTTAGTATGGAAAAATGACTTTTCTCGATTTCGTCCATATAAAACGGCAATTTCATACTTTAACCCCTAATATTTAAATCTCATGTAAGCGAACTATGTTCTTTTGAGAAATAAAGATCTATAAACCTAGATACTGTAGTCATATTCGTAATTTTGATGGAAATTGTAAAAAAGTTGATGTAAAAATTTCAACGAGTCTTGACTTAAATTTTTAATTTAAAATTGAGTCGTTTGGTGTAGATAATTTAAAATAATAGTACCACCCTTGAGTTGAGTTGTTTGATACTTACTGCCGGAAGAAGCAGTGCCTTCTCTCCATCATTGGCCAAACGGCGAACACCAACCCACCCGCCAAGCGTGGCAATTAAGGCAAAAATTATCTTTTATAAAGGCACCAGATATGTTTGGTAAAATTAAAAATAAATTCAAATATAAATTAATTTTTAAGTAAGTTTAAAGGATTTTCCATTCTTAATAGGCTATAATTGGCTTATAAAAACAGTAAGGTAAAAAACTTCAAGTCAATAATAACATTTATTTTTTTAAATCTTTCATTTTCAAAGTGAGTTTGTTATAAACTTTTTAAAAAGTGATAAAACATTTGGAGGTTTCAGCAGTGTGCTAATTGTATGTATATTCTTTTCACAATTTTGGACAAGAAAAGGTTTTTAGAAACTGATCGGATAATTTGACAGAAGTTTACTGTTTTTTAGCTATACGTAGCGCATGTTAACAAATTAGAATATTTTTTATCTTTAGGGTAAAAAGAAGCAAGTTTTCTATTTTCCCTAGAAATGAAATGTAAGGAGCGCTATCTCGTTGCTTTAAAATTGAAAAGAAAATATTTTAATAAAATTTACCTTTTGTTTTTGTAAAAAGACACCCATCATAAAAGTTTATCATTTATACTTAATTTATTATAGATGGAGAAGTGTGTGTGTCTGTTTGTTTGTCCATCTTTCACGACAAGACGGAGCGACGAATTAACGTGATTTTTTAAGTGGAGATAGTTGAAAGAATGGAGAGTGGCATAGGCTACTTTTTGTCTCTTTCTAACCGTGGGGGGTTAGTTCTGTAAAATGGGGGGTGGAAGTTTGTATGGAATATTACGCAATTTTCAAGGTAGAAAGTTAAAAGTAGTAGAATGTTAAAGTTGGTATGCGGATTATTTGTGACTAACAAAAACATCGTGCATCATTTTTTTTTAGGAAATCCGCCCCCAACCCCTTAAAAGAGGAGGTGAAATTTTATTGTTACCCCGAATTTAACGCGAGCTAAGCCGCGGGCAAAAGCTAGTTGACAATATTTTTGCATTACAAATGTAACTTGATGTGTGTTGCCTATTATTACAAGTTATCAAAAAAAAAATGTAACTGGAGAGTAGACTCTACAGTTAAATAGATTTAATTCGCAAAGAAAACAATATTTTACGCTCAAGCACTATGACGATACAATGACTGAAAATGCCTGCTTAAAAATGATTTCTCTTGACTCGATTCCTCGAGCACCACCGTGCTTGAAACTTTTCATTATTATTTTTTATATAAGTATGAATCACTTCAATATCATGATTGAAGGACGCCTGAATAAGGTATTGTACTAATATGACTTTGACATCAGTGCCAGTTTAAGTCACAGATTTCACGATTTTAGTAGAAAAAGCTTACATTACATTTTGTTTAAAAAGTTTAAAAGCTGTCATGTTTTTTTTCCTTTTTAGGGTTCCATAGCCAAATATAATCCTTATAGTTTCGCCATGTCCATTTATATGTATGTCCGTTCGTCTACGGTTAATCTCAGAGACTTTTAGTACCTACTAAGGCCCGAGTTCACCAACAGACGTTTAAGTTTAAACAGCGTTTAAACAGCGTTTAAAATATTATTTGACATATTTTGTATGGGAATTGTGTCGAATTAATCGTCACTCTTTGTTTACCGGCTGTTTAAATGTTGGTGAACTTGGGTCAATAGTTATTATTTGACGTGACCAATCACGCTGTCAGTGGTAGAGGAAAATCACTTATTTTTCTGTCAAAATTATTCTACCGTGAAATATTCACGGTAGTAGTAAAAGCTGTCACAGCTAAGTAGTTGATTAGAAAAAGATTATATTTCTAACAAATCCCATTTCATTAGTTAGATACATTTTTCACTTACCTACGTAAAATAGATAATAATATATTTAAATAAAAACTACCGTTATATGGAAAAACAACAAAATTAAATATCAGTATTTACTACGACGTATTTACATACAAAATAAGTAATGACTAATTCGTATTTGTATGTATATGTATAATACGAGTAGGTATGTATACTTGCTGTTCAAGTATTGAAATGTAAGTTTTAAAAAAGAGAGTTAGAGAATATTTAAAAGTTATTAGGTAATAAACCCTTCGAGTGAAAATTATTAAACGAGAGAAATTAATGAAGGGCACCTACGAATATTCCATTAGTCAAAACAAGGCTAGATTCTCGGAATTTTAGATACCGAGCTACAAAGTTCTACAACTTTTGTTTTGACATCCTTAAGCTTTTTTTCAAAACCTCCATGTGGTAGGTTTTACGCGTCTGTCTAAATCCAAGGCTTTTTGCAAATATATCGTTTCCTATACTAGGTTTTATGTTATTTGTATGTATGATCCGATCAATATTGTAGAGAATTCAATTTTCTACAAATTTTGTATTGATACATTTTTATATTACCTAGTCGCCGTTTTGCTACTTAAATACAGTTTTTAATAATGTTGAGACTTGGGCACTTTTACAGAAGGTTATGGATTTTAAATAACCTTCATGACCGCGTTTTGTTCGATACTTGCAGTTTTCAAAGATTTAAATAAACTATGCCTACTGTATGTACACGATAATTTCACCTTCCGAATTTGACTTATCTTACTAATATTATAAATGTTTGGATGGCTATTACTAAATCTACTAATGAATGCAATTTGACATAGAGGTAGTATATGACCAGGAATAGCACGAAAGCTAATTTAAATCCCGAAACAATGTACGGTCCCGTAGGATGCCATTGTTTGTTTTTCATAGTTAAAGGGACCGTCATGAATTTTGTGCAGTTATCGTCTAGGGGTCAAAAAATAACGTGGTCACTCTTCACCCTCAAAAACGCGTCCTGTGGGATAGAATAATATTTTTTCATCAGAGGATATTTCTAAATTTTAAAACAATGTTTCAAAAAGTATTGTCATTAGAATCCAAAATAAAAATTAAGTCGTGCTTTTATTAAATTATATAATATGTATTTTACCAGATAGCAATTATGATCAACAGACATAATATTTGTTGTGTGGTGCCAGCACATAAAAAGGATAACACCACACCTTATCTTCGTATGGGTGTCGTAAGAGTCGGCTAAAGGAGTACCTACTAATGGAACTGGTACTAATGAAGACGATGGGCCGCAGCTTGTTCTCTGCACCATTGGCCAAACTCCGATCACCTTGACTGATGTTGATGATATGATATTTCAAATTTGTGTTGACTCCTAGCTAGGAACATTTCTAAATAACATGCGTTTGCAATGTTTTTGAACACCCCTATGTTTATTATCTTTAACAGTAGGTACCTCGATTACTTAATAGATTTTACGCAAAAAGCTTTGCAAATGGGACTTCGATATCGATCCGATTAATAAAGCTCGCGAATGTGTTGTTATATTACGTTAATAGGGTAACAAACCAGACGAGACGAATGTTTATTAGAAGTGACTAAAAAAAAGAATCAGAGCTACCAAAAACCCGTGAAATACTATTTTGAAAGTTAATCTTTAGTCCTGTGACTAAGCCAACATCGATTCGTAATGGTACCAACCTAATATCGATTGACACTCAAATGAACTAAATTGATTTAAATACTATTTTATATGATTAGATTCTGTAAATGATTCGTTGCTGCAATGTCACCCCCTCTCATTCTGACCTTTTTACTATTTCCAACATTAGATTAGGTAAATTAAGTACTTTTTAGTTCACAGGATTGATGAACTTTAAATCATAATAATTTGTCTATCTATAATATATGGCGACATACAATTAAATCTAACAGAAAATTTTCTGGAACTAGTCTGAATAAAATTAATATTTAACTAGAAAGTAGTACCTATACCAGTTAAATAAAATTAAACGAATCTTTACCACTAGCACTACATATATTTATGTGGTAAAATAAGCTCTGTTGATTATAAAGCTACTTGTAAATCTACTTACTTTTCTCTTTTTATACAAAAAATAATAGTCCCTTGTATTCGTTTGTAAAGAGATTCTTAGCCAAACGAGACTTCACTGAAACTTTTTGGACTTAATTGAGCATTTTGGGGGATTTATGTTATTTATTAGGTATTTCAAAACTTCAAAAGTAACAGGGGTCGTAATCGTGAAGAATAACCTTTTACGTTTTTATGCAAAGCATTATGTATTCTTTTAAAAGGCAATATACATATAAACACATATAGTACAGTATACCGTTTATGTAGTACCTAATCCACTTTAGAAGACAAGCAAACATGACAGTACTCAGTAGGCTGGTCAGCGCTGCAGCGGCCACATTTGCCAGTTATCAATGAGCGCAGCTAATTAAAATGTGTTACGAGAATCGACACGATTATTTTTTATTGCATGACGTTCCGATTGGGTAACATCGACATATATTGTCTCGATCTGTGAAAATACTAGATTCCTCATAAAAATAATTTGGTGATTTTACTGATCCTAAACTAAGTAAATATTTAAAGCTTTTTAATAATGGAAACCAGGAACTACGAAGCAACCAACCACCTAGGCGCGTACACCTAAATCTTCATTACAAATCTAATTACGACACAATTTAGAATTATTTTTAAATAAAAAATTGAATCTACTTAAAAAAAAACTCACTAAAAAGTACAAAATAACACAAGAACAATGTTTTATTTTGAAACCTATTTACCTACTTACAATATTATTTTAACTACTAGTACTAACAACTAAACAGATCGAAGTCTTTGCCGAGCCAAATACGAGTAGAATAGGAGTATATAATCACTACTGAATTGATTGCCGCTCGCCAAAATACCATTTTTTTTAAAATCCATATTTGATTTGTTTCATTTGTAGAATTATTTTTGTATTGTTAATAAAAGGTAATTAAACACAATGTTTATAAAAAGATGTACAAATTAGGCAGCCTTATCGATAGGAGCACTTTCTTCGTTTCATTTCGTTCTTCCAGACAACCTTGTAAAAGTAAGGGGAAGGAGGAGCAGATAACTTTTGTAAATATAAGTATTTAAACTTGAAAAATTATATCTCAGGCGGGACTCGACCCGCATCTCCTCGCATGCCGGGCGCGGCGCTTTACCATTTAGCCACTGAGACACTACGTCATGGGCGTCAATTTTTAAGCATATTCTTATCGCTGTAATCCAGAGTTGTTTCATCAAATGTTACGAGTTTGCACCCTTAACATCCGAAAGAAACATCTTTGCAGATGTTTGACAGTCAGTTAAGATGAAACAGCTATTTCAATACTATATATGATACTAGCTGTTGCCCGCGACTTTGTCCGCGTCAATTTCTGTTATTATGATCGCAATTAATAAAAATAATTTTCATCGATTTTGCAACATTTTTCACTGATGCCTCGCTCCTATTAGTCGCAGCGTGATGTTATATAGCCTAAAGCCTTCCTCGATAAATGGACTATTCGACAAAAAAAACAATTCGAACCAGTACTTCCTGAGATTATCGCGTTCAAACAAACAAACAAACAAACTCTTCAGCTTTATGATATTAGTATAGATTAAGGGCTCTTTTATTGTCACGCGGGTACGCACTGCGGGTGGCACGCAGTTCACTTACATTGCAGGCTATATTTGATAGATGATACAGGGCACGAGTGATCTGCTGTCTATCAAATAAAGCTAGCAATGTACTCGAAATGCGCGCCACCCGCATGTGTACCATGATGTGTACCGTGACAATAAAAAGGGGTACACTATACCTATAAATACGAAAAACTTAATTCTGATATTGATAATCACGAACTTCAAAATACCGATTTTTATAATTACGAATGATACAGATTTCCGAAAATCACAAATCCGATCTATTACATAAGTCCTAATATTATAAAACCTAAATTTCAAAATTCCTAATGTTTATAAGTACTATTTTCAGAATGCAGAATTTCATGATACCGCCGAATCATCGAATTCCGAATATTAATATCCCGAAAACACATAAAACCAAAAAAATAAACGCTTGATTGTTTTTTTATTCATAAAAATTATTTTTTTTAATTATTTATTATTTTCCCGAGAATCTACCAATACTATTAAATTATTTATTTTATTACACAATACTAATGCATAATAAATGCTACTCTAACTAGGTGCTGCGAAGTGCAAATGCAAGCATGCACATAACATGCATGGATGCATGCATGCAGGCAAGCAGCATGTATGCAGACAAGCAAGCACGCAATACAGGCAAGCATGCATGCATTCAGGCAAGCAGGTAAGCATGCATGGATTCAGGCAAGCAGGCAAACATGCATGCATGCAGGCAAGCAGGCAAGCACGCATGCATTTATTTTTGCTCTTCTCCGGCGCTGCGGGAAGTGCAGTCCTTCCGCCATTGCGTAACAAAACTCGAGCGCCCGGGCGAGCTGTAGCGGCTGAGGCTGGTCCAAAAAGAAAATATATTTATTTTCTTTCTGGATTAGCAAGCTGAAGCTGCGAAAGCGAGTTACTGCGAGCGAGGACTGCTCTCCCTCCGCACCTCCGGCTTTTAAATTGCACTCTAGTATTGGGCAGACAAGTACCACGGCATAAAGATACAATTCTTTATTAATACAATGAATTTTCGAAAATTTAATATTCGTATTATAGTTTTTTGGGTCAATAACACAACGGATTTTTAATCCTTCGTATTAATGAGATTCGGAGCATAAAAAATTCGTACTTTTGATATTCTGAAAAATGTTAATCATGTTTAAGATGTACAGGAGTTGGAACAGCGATGCACTCTTTCCGTGTGGAAGGTAGATTCGTATAAAACTACCCCAGAATATTTATTCTGTGGGCGGTAGATTAGTCTAAAAATACCCCCAAATATTTATTTTGCCAAGCACTGTCACACACTACACTGACCGTGTCTCTATTCAGCGCGATCGCCGCCGCGTCTGTATTCTGGTGCCTATTTAACCGCAATCCCATACGAGGCTGTATTTTCTCAATCACTGGATTTTCCATGTCGCAGATAGTTTGTTACCGTTTTCCCCATTAAAATTTTTGTATTTTTTGATTTCTATCGCTTCACGCACTACTCCCGAATAAAAGTGGCGATCTTTGGAGAGGACTTGCGTTTGATAAAATTCAATCCAGTGATTTGTCCCCGATTCTTACCATACAGCTTCGAAGGTTGATGTGATTTTGAACTATGCAATTTAATGTCATCTTCTGCAAAAAGATCCTGATTATCATGGATAAGAGCTTGTATCCTACGCGTTACTTTGGCCGTGGGGTTATACGATACTTGTTTGTACACAGTTTTATCGCTTAACAACTTGTGTATCTTTTCATTGTAATCGATTTTATTCATCACTACAGTGGCGTTTCTCTTATCGGCCTCAAGCGTCTTGATTATTGCGAATATCATTCAATGCTCGACGCTCCTCTCTAGTAATGTTACTGGCTGGAAGTTTAGATTTCCGTAATAAAACCGCGACATCCTGTCTTACGGCTGGTCCCAATAATCTATCTATATTCAGTTTTGGCATATCGGAGACAAGAAACATCTTCTGTCTCTGATTTTGCCGTCCAGAGAAACAAAGACAGACGTTGTTTTCCATCTCCGATATGCCAAAACTGAAGATAGATAGGTTATTAGGACCGGCCGTTAAAGTATCGGCATCGCCTGGCGGTAGTTGATTACGAATAATTGTTTTTTCCATGCATCCAATTACTTTCTCGTATGGAATTCGCTTCGGTGTCACAGCAAAATTCATACCTTTGGCCAGAGCGTTGATTGCAGCATCATCCAAGTTCACGTTTGACAGGTTAACAACCGTTTCTTTCACCTCTACGGATGACGCGGTGTTTGCAGAATACCGTCGGTTGTACAACTTCGAGAACTTTCGCTCATGGTTGATACTACCTACATAGATCGCAGAATAGGGACACGGTCAGTGTAGTGTGTGACAGTGCTTGGCGAAATAAACATTTGGGGGTATTTTTGGACCAATCTACCGCCCACAGAATAAATATTCTTGGGTAGTTTTATACGAATCTACCTTCCACACGGAGAGAGTGCATCGCTGTTCCAGTCAGCCTGTGACCACGGCCGATGCAACTCGGTTGAAACGTCAGGCAAATAAAATAAGGTATGTTCGCGTTAAACCCCGCTACACCTTAAATAATTATGCAACGCGATAATTTAAAAGTAGTTAGGTTAATCATGGTTTTGAATAGTCAGAATTTCGATTCTTCGGAACTTTGATATTCGGAGGTTTGAAAATAGGAATAGCAATTTCGGAATATTCAATTTCGGATTTTTGGGTGGTCCTAATAAAAAGGCCCTTAAGCAATTTAGTCCCTCGATCGTGAGTTATTCCGGACACAATAGAAATCAATAATTGTTATCGTGGCACCCGAGTGCCTCCTGGGGGTTGAGGGATCAATTGCGATTATAATATCAGTATTTGAAAAATTATGTCTCAGGCGGACGCACCCGACTTCTGAGTCTTCACTAAAGCCTATCAGCAAACTAAATTATGTTATAACAATATTATAATAGGCATTAACCGTTGACAGTCTTGTGGAAAATTAATTGAAATTTTCGTTCGCAAACTGTTTGTTTTCAAAAAGTCTGTTCGTGAAGTTTAGATAATACATGAATCGTTTTGTGACTTTAGCTTTCAGGTTAAAACAAATAAACCATAATTATAATTGTACATAAACTAAGTTCCACCTTGGATATTAAATTATTTTATACTTAAATTTTTTTGAGAAAACAATTTTTAAACTTCGTATGAACAGGTAAGATTTTACAATGTTTAAATAAGACAATGTCATTATTTATGAATTGTTTTTAATATTAACTGAGACAATTTTTTTATTTTTTTTTAATTGAAGATTGTATAAACTATTTAGGTATGTTTTGTATGTACGGCCGTAGCTGCTCAGGCCGTATTGTATATAGGATTCCGCCAAGGCGTTATATAACATGAATTTTACTGAGAAAGGTAAACGATTTTGTAAAATTATAATGTGTGCTAAGAATTGCCACAACTTGCTGGCCACATGTTCAATATGAATGCTCCAATTGAATTTACTGTCGATAATTAATCCCAGATACCTAATTTGTTTGACTATTTCTATAGGTGGGCAGCTGCACGTGATATTAGTAGTGTGAAGGCAATCGTGATCATGGGCCACCAGATTCTCAACTGCGACATACCTCACATAAGGAGATTTAATAACATGAGTTTAGTTTTGTCACAGTTAAACACCAAGCCAGCATCATGACACCAGCGTAGCAACGAATTCAAATCAGACTGTAATAGTTCACAAGCTCTTTGAGGATCTTTATTCGCAACAATTAGACATGTATCGTCTGCAAATTGATAGCAGGTGCAATGATTCAGACATTTGCTCATATCATTTACATACGTGAGAAAATGAAGCGGCCCTAGCACAGAACCCTGTGCGGTGCCCACCGTGGTATTCACAGATGAGCTTAAAGAGTTACCAATTTTAACGGAGAAATTGCGATTTTTGAGGTAGTTCTCACACCATTCAAGCAGTGATCCACGAACACCGCATTGTCTAGCTTTTCAACTATTTGTGTATGTTGTTATTTTATTTACCTAAACGACGAAGAGTATTATAAAAACAGCTATCAATTATTCTGAGTCGGAGCTTGTTGTTTTTCGGTGTTTTCTTGTTTATCAACGACTTAAATTTCGTGGCTTAGTTATTTCATTATTTAGTCAATTAATTATTTTGTTTTGGTAGCCTGTTAATCATATTTTACTTAGCTTATAGCTTAACCCTATAATACAAGAAAATATCACCAATATTACTAAATCCCGTAAAGCGTAGTCATAAATTAAAAAAAAAACTGACTGTCAAACGTTGTCCCTTGGCCATAAATGCTGTAGATAAACGATGTCGGCGGTAGACAGCCGCGCTCCCACGTACAAATACGTGAATAGCATATGAAAATTTTATTCCCAAGGCAAAAAACGTTAAAATTCCGGAAGAACCGCGTGGCAACAGGGTGTTGACCACGCAGTCTGCATCACGTTGCTGCAACTGAATCTTGTTTGTCTTCGAATTATATTTTTCTTTTCTTGTCATTTATTCTAGAGCTAGGTTTAATGGTATGAAATTATTTTAACTTTTTCTTTTAGTACAATTCGGCATAATGGACATGTATAACTTTCTAGACATATACATACATAGAATTTAAGTTACTTTATCAAAACAATCCTTACTTACATTATATGCGAAAGTAAACCTCGTCTGTCTGGCTGTCTCGCTGTTACGCTTTAACGCCTTAAGCACTTAACCGGTTATGATAAAAGAGATGTCCCGTAACAGGCCCAGACATTATACAGCATTCTATACAAATAACTGTTTATAACGTATAATCTAGCGGCTCAGAAATAAATACAATCTAATAAATATCCCTCTCAATTAGGCATACAAGATGTCGTTTGACGAAAAAAAAAGATAAACCATAAACTCTAAATGGCAGTAGCTGTCACATTTCGAAAACATTTCGAAGAGAGGTAGGTTTTTGATTTTTTCTATAGAACCAAGTTAATCAAATCGTGTAACCGTTAGCGACTGTGACTAGAATAGATTCTCAACTAATAAAAATATTTTTTTCAGACTTTAAAACGCTGTTTTCTAGTTCTCAGATGGGTTTAAAAAACTCAAAAACGCTACCTCTTAGAGTAGTTCTAAGAGGCAGCGTTTTGATTCTCGATTTGATTAACTTGGCTCCTCGATTTAATAAAAAAAATCACAGACCTACCTGTTCAAAATGTGTTATCAATTTCACGACTAAACTACGGACATTTTAAATAAAAATTTTATGCATGTTTAAATCTGCTAAATATTTATAGACATATTCGCTGAGTTTGAATTCATTAAATGCTTACTTAATTACTTTGTTTAAATAACTACATACGTGAGCGCGGCGGCTCGTCAGGCCCGTACTGGCGCTAACGGTGCGCATAGGCGCTCCGTAATAGGCGATCTATGGATATCGATTCATAAATCACGAACTACTGGGCCTTAATAAGTACTTGCCAAAAATACTCCATTCTAGTATGTTTTTACAAGTGTTTCTAGCAGTATTTAATATAATCATCAAAATACTGTATCGAAAGCATAACGTACAAAGGAGACTGAGCGAAAGTGGTCCATGAATCAATACCAATACTGTTGTGGTATTTATGTGGGGATACCTTAGCTACATCCATGTGCGAAGTTGCATCAAAATCTGACCCGGTACTTTTGAGAAAAAAATGTTTAAGTCATTAAACATTAAAGCGTATTTCTCTACAAGAAAATACACTTCAATAAGGGAGAACTGATTTTCCTTTAAAAACTTATAGAGCAAGAGCCCGTGAAGCCCAGACCTTCGTTATTTTATAAAAGCTGAAAGTTTGTCAGCGCATGCTCCCAACACAGGTAAGTACGATGGACCATTATGAAATTTGGGTTGCCCTGGCTTTGGCAGGTACACGGTACTAAAGGTGTGTAAAATACCGATCTAACTTCATCAAATAATAAAGTGCGATTTTTTGGTATTATCTTCAGAATATTGTTAAAAATTACATTATTCATTGCCAAACACTTAACATCCTGGCAACCCTTTGCCCGACACCCTTAATGTTCATGAAATTACAAGGTAATTTTACTTACGTTATAGTATATAAGCTGATTTTTATATATAATACTTAAGTAATAGGTAAATGATGTTTCCTCATTAGCCAGACATTTTTGATACTTCCGTGCCAGACAAGCATGTAGGATTACTTATTTCTACCTGCACAAGTTGTGAGTGTCACAACTATTATGGATATAAATACAAAGTTTCGTAGAAATCAGGTCATAACTCACTAAGATACAGTTCAATAAACAAGTCGGTCCGGAAGAAAATTTTAAACATGGAGAAAATTGAGTTTCGCGCAGTCAATAAGTTCCTTACCAAGCAAGGAAAACCGCCTCAGACTATTTTGGAAGAGATGTTTTCTGTTTATGGGGACTCTTGCCCTGGTAAAACCATAGTTTACAAGTGGCACAATCTCTTCAAGCAAGGCAGGGATTCGATTGAAGATGATCCCAGGCTGGGGTGGCCTGTCGAAGCGACCACTGCGGAAAACGTCGAAAAACTCGAGAAAATCATGTTGGAAGATGCCCGTTTAAAGAAGAAGCAGCTTGCAGAAATGATAGGAGTATCAGTTTCAACCATTTTGAACATCCTACACGATCATCTTGGCATGTCAAAGGAGTGCGAAAGGTGGGTGCCGAGAATGCTCACGCCACATCAGAAGCAGCGGCGAGTTGAGTGTTGTCGCAAGTTTTTGGCTTTCTGTGGTGAAAACAAGGACGAAGTTTTAGACCGGGTTGTGACTGGAGATGAAACTTGGGTTCATCATTATGAGCCTGAGTCCAAACAGGACTCCATGCAGTGGCACAAAAACCGACGAAATTAAAAGTGTCGGCTGAAAAACTCATGGCAACTGCTTTTTGGGATACAGAGGGAATCCTTCTTATTGATTACAAAGAAAAGGGTATCACTATAACTGGAGAGTACTACGCTGCACTACTGGAACGTCTGCGAGATGCTGTGAGGGAGAAAAGGAGGGGAAAATTGACCAAAGGGGTGCTCCTTTTGCACGACGATGCACCCGTGCACAAGGTGCAAGTTGCGGTGGCTGCTGTACAAAAAACGGGCTTCGAAATCTTGGAACATCCTCCCTATAGCCCAGATTTGGCCCCAAGCGATTACTACCTATTTCCAAAAATGAAAAAAGTGCTTCGGGTAAGAAATTTTCCAGCGATGAAGAGGTGAAGAATGCAATTTCGGCCTATTTCGACGACAAAGACAAACATTTTTTTTTTCGAAGGTATCAATAAATTATTTGATAGATCTACTAAATGTATTAGAGTTAAGGGAGAATATATTAAAAAGGAAAAATAATTTTGGTTTTTATTTCTTACTTTTTACTCCCCATTCCGCGAATTTATTGACCTACCCTTGTAATAAGGATAATGATTTCTAAATTAATTAAGTCAGCATTAGCAACATGCATATATACGAAACCATACCTAATTTATTTGCGTGTCTCAACAATACGAGCTATACAAGTATTGCTTGTTAGTAATTAATCGTATATACTTACTACGTGCATTTTGAACCTCCTGTAAAACGAAGCCCACGTTATGTAACCACTATATAATATATTATAACAACTTGGTAGTGTTGTTTTGAGTTTTTTTTTAATATTTAAAGTATATAAAATATTGATTCAGCTATTCATTTTCAAACACGCTGTGACGCACACGGACGTAGGTATCTGTGTATGGTTCATTCATTCGTCCAGGACCCGGCCGAAGTAAAATAATACGTCCTTGCGCGTCAAGGTTAGGAACGTACTTAGGTACGTTGTCTTTTTAAGTTAACAAAAAAGGAATTCCGTAAACATTAAGGTTGCTTTTAATATTTCCTCATCGTCGCTACTAGCCCCAGAAATATGAAAGCGAATTTTATTTATCATAAATGCAATATTCAAAAGCCGTGGTAGTTTTTTACTCCACTGTCACAAACGGTAATTTAATTCGACCTCTGTTAGCATTCGGAACAACCGGGTTTGGACTAAAGTATTTGCAAGAACGTTTTGGAGTTTGAATTTCTAGAGTTCCTTACTCTAGTTTTAACTAAATATGCTGTCTGCATTGATGTAATAGATCTATGGCTATCTGCTTATGTTTTTATTCATCCTTCACATTAAGGTATGTAGTTTTTCAAGTGAAACTTAGTATGACCTCATCACTTATAATCAGCGGACGAAATGCTACTCGCTTAAGACATTACATGCCACGCTGGGTCACACTGAGCCATCCAGTCCCAAATTAAAAGCTGCTATTAAGTAGCTTGGTGTATTTAACGATAAACTTATTTATTATACTTTTTTATGTAAATATATTCTTATTATACACAGAAAAACACCCAGACCAGTACAAACAGATAAAAAATACGAATCCCATAACTTTTTAAGTATTAGGTACTTGAAAAGTTATAAGATTCGTAAACGATTCATATTCATTAAGTGAAAAAAAGTCGTTTTATTTCGCGTTATTAGAACATTTGTTTTTAAAGCTGTGTTTTTTTTTGTGAGAAACTGTATTGTCTACCGTTATTTCGATTCTATTCGTCAAGTGCTTTGTTCGTCTTCACGACCAGGTATTCGAAAGTAATTTCTTTTGTAAATTTTTGAAGAATGCTATATGTACTTAATACAGCTAGGCGGATGAGTGCATACATTTATTATTTTATATACATTGAATAAACCGTTTTATTCTAAAAACCAATTCTGATTGGTAGTAAAATTTGACACTAATTTGGCTCATGCCAAGTTTCTCATCGGTTAACTTTATATTGTGGTGTACATTTTTCAGTCACTTCTATGTCTTCTCTTGTAAGGGAGTAAGCGAAAGAGGGGCTAATAAAATACAATTAAAATAAATTAATAAGTTAACTTCTGAATAATTTAACTACAAAAACAAATTACCTACGTTAACTTAACTGACAAATTAGAAGTCGATGGAAATAAATGACAGTGAAATATTGTTGTTTTTAAATAGCTGATTTCAGCTTGTATGCCATTTGTTTACCACCTTGTAGGTACGTACGTGCCTCCTTTAAGTAGATACGGCATTTTCTGCCATAACCGTGGTGTTCGTAATTAAAATTCAGAGTTTCGCTTTTGTAAACGCACTTATTATCCCTTTGTCATGTTACGTGGCTACGCTTAATACCTGTACGCATAATACAGAATGTTTAGAAACTTAAATTGAAACACCTTTTCACTGCTTTTGTAGGGCTTACCAACTTCACATTGTGTAACGAAATATTAAAAGTTATAGCGCTTTTTACTGGGTTTGGAAATTTTTGACAGTTTTATATTATGATAAACCAAGAATCAGAGGCCACTTACATTACAATAGCTAAGCGATTTAATTAGTTATTCTTACACAAGATACTGAAAAAAATATTTTTTTTTGTCCAATCAAATCTTCCATACAAACCTTCTCCTGACCACATACAGACGTAAAAAAATGAATTTTCAATTCGTTGCATTCTATTGGGAGTTACGCGCGCACATTCATTTCGGTGATTAATTTTTATGTATACAGTATTTTTTAATTTTATTTATGAGGGTAAAAACAACTTAATATAACACATAATAACTAAAATATTAAATACAATAGCCAAAGTAGTTTCCACTACCCGGTTTTTCAATTATGTTTAACGAGAAACTTGTACAGAATCCCCCAAAGACAAAGAGTAGAGCGATAAGCAATAAGGCAATCAAAGCAAATAAAAAATTTAAAAAAGCTTAGTATACTACCTAAAAGCAGATTTAATATGCAAATATACCCACTCTCATTGCTTTTATACGTAATCGCATTCAGTGCATGCAAAAAAATAAAATTCAAGAACTGCGCCAAATATTAGGACGGTTTAAGGCAAGGAATTTTTATTTGACGAATTATAATGTATCTTATGTTATGACACTACGATTGAAATAATAATTTGCAATGTAAAGATCTTGAGCATATCCGTATTAACTAGCTCGTTTAACTATTAAAATTGCAACTCAAATAAGTAAAAAGTAAGTAAGTAACAACCCATTTCGCCCACTGCTGAGCACGGGTCTCCCTCCTTTTTATGGGGAGCGGTTAAGGCCTTAGTACCACCACGCTGGCCTAGTACGGGTTGGTGGACGGCGAGAGCGACGTTGTTGCAACATCACCCCGCCGCGCCGTTGGACGTTTTTCAAGCCGCGTGAAGGCCTCCAACAGGGCTTAACGAATGTTATTTTGTGACAACAGCCGAGACCGACGGCTTAACGTGCTCTCCGAAGTATGGAAGCGCCACAAATGGTCACCCATCCAACTAGTGACCACTCCCAGTGTTGCTAACATTCGTGACAGATACTGATCACTAAGAAGCATTGAAGCTATGAGCGCTTCAAAAATCAATACTATTTGTCAACTAATTAACCAAAAATCCCCTGACGTGCTTTCCCCATAGTAAGCGTGATCCCATAATCTGCAGTGTGTAAAAATCACCAGTGGTGGCGAGGTCTACTACTGGTGCTGACGCTGGTTAAAACGGGAGTGTACCGGACTGAGAACCTTGATGAAAACATATAAAGACACTACGGATGCAATACATACGTATATATGTATAAATATGATTTTGTTTCTACTAAAAATCAGCCTACGTAGAACGGGCTAAAGTGGAAAAAATAGGATAGGAGAGGACATTCATAGAATTCAAAGAATATAATTAGTCAATTTACGGAACGCTCTAATCCACTTCGCCCAACTCCGTTTCTTTGAAAACTAGGCCTTATACAACATAATTCATTTAATCCATAAAACTTACCGACATCACACAGAGCGGCGTCACATACAGCAGTCCAAAGTTGATCATGTCGAACAGCTCCGAGTTGTATTTCCGGCGGTGAGATATGCAAATGGTTTCAGTGTCTCCATTTCCCAAATTGTTGTTTATAGTCTCCACCCATATGAACTTAGGGGCGCTGTAGGCGGCGCTTGTGATCCAAACGCCGAGAATAACCAACTGAAAATAAATGGTTACTATTAATAGGAGACTATTTTTGAGCTTATTCATTTAGATAAAGGCAATTTAATCACATTTGTGTACAAAATTGGAAATAACAACTCGTGTTTCATAAATAATAAGAAATTACATTGGCATCAACGCCTATTATTGGACATTCATTTGAAAATAGGTTAGGTAATTTATTTAGCGTTTCGTGATAGCTGTTGACTACGCTTACAAAGACTGTATATTTTTTAACCAAATATAAAAAAGAGGCAAGTGATTAACCTTATTGTTTTTAAGGAGGTTTTATCGCTGTTATATCGATATTTATCCATCAATTTAGGGCCAAGTGTTAAATAGATATACTTATCACATTTAAAAAAATATATGATTTTTTGTGGTAATTAAGTATCACCTGATGTTACTGATCATTTGATGAATAGATATAGATTTTCAAAGATGAACCTCTTTAAAAATCTATATTATTTTTGTAAGAAAAGTTTTATAACGTTCGGAGCTGTTACTCTTTATTTTTTTAAAGTCGTTATTTTCAAAAACTTGTCTACTGTATCCGTACGTAATTTACTTACGCAATTTAGTGTACCTAAACTTTTAGAAGGATATTTCAGTATATATTAAATACTGAAATATCCTGGGAGAGCCGGTATAACGTAGTCGTTACCTTGTGTTACAATAAAAAGG
Source organism: Anania crocealis (assembly GCA_949315895.1). Taxonomy (NCBI): domain Eukaryota; kingdom Metazoa; phylum Arthropoda; class Insecta; order Lepidoptera; family Crambidae; genus Anania; species Anania crocealis. The sequence goes on from OX438881.1 coordinate 13,673,951, forward strand.
ATAGAGCGAATTTATTTTTTGTTAATTTATTAAATATCGAAAATTATTGTCAATACATATTTAACTGTATTATTTTCTAAGGCCTTGAGCTAATACGTTTTCGTGGTAAGGTCGGTTGTGCAGGTTTGAAATAAAATTAAATATTCTTTTTGGCAATTTTCACAATTTCCTGAACTGCCAATTTTCCTTGTGCATCCATTAGCCTGAGTGATATCCTATTTCACTGTTTGAAAATACAGCATTAAATTTTTTCTGTTTTCTTTTCGTATTCAAAAATTCTCTAGTCTAAGAAACAATTTAGCAGGAATCCACACGAAATATATCGATTAACCCATTGAAAAAATAAAACCCAAAGGTAGAGCATAATTGCTGTAGATATAAATACTAATATGTTGTTTAAAAAAAAACTGTAACCCGACTTCGAATATGCCAATGATTCCGAAGTCACCCTATATATTTGCTGTATTGTTGAAACATTTTTAGTCGCAAAATTTTGTTTTCTTTCATTTGACTTACTTGTTATGACTGCAAACTTTTTAGTTTTCAAATTACCCCAATATATTTTTGTAGCAAGCCAAGTAGCTTTTTTTTAACAAAAGGTAGCCTTTGTCACCTGGACCACAGATAATATAATACTAGCCTGGACTATAATTGGGAATCGATTGATACCTTATTCACCAAAATCGGCTCAGAAACTTAACAGCAAATTTGGAACCCACAAAAATATCCACATACATACAGGTGAAATTTTAATCATTTTTCAAATTGTAGTACAACAATCTACGAGAAAAAAATTTTTGAGTGAAAAAACTTGAATTAATTTTTTTTCTGCTAATATGGGCAAAACCATAGATTTAATATAGATGATAGATTGGCAATTGAATCCTGAAAACGAGACCAAAACTAGGTTACGCTAGTGTGCATAAAGTGAGCATGTGCGTGAGATAAATAGTGCAGGTACTGCATTGTCTGCTTGCTTTCGATATCGATTCCATCGACACAGTTAACGTTGACGCAGGTGACTTATTTTTTTGTATTATTAAAAGAACGCCAAAAAACTGCAAGTAAATACCTAGATATGTTTTTATTTTATAATTACTTATTCCCGAACAAAATCAATTTATTATTAAAAATATCGTAGGCTTTATTTGCCAGTATTTAACAATTTTGCCTCATTTTGCGATCGCGATCGCCAAAGTTGAAATAAAACTGATATTTATTTTTTCAATTACACATTACAAACGTACATTAAATATACATATATTTAATGTTTAACTAATGGGGATTGATGGGGGCTTGAACAATATGGAGATTGATCCAGAGCGTAATTTTACAGGCTGAACGCCTCTGTGTTAAAAACACTTAGGGTCCAAATGTAAACAGCAAATGCTCGAATATTTATTGGGCGAACATTCTTTTCTATTAGGCAATTTCAAGCATTTCTAACGTATTTCAACAATTTAGGCTGTATGCGGTTTACAATGTGAAATATGTCAGCTAATGAAATGTCGATAAGATATCATCGACAACGTCAATCACTAAAATACAAAAGTGACGTTAGTAATTGCTGAAATTCACGTATTTGATATTATTTTTAATTGAAATCATATGAATTTAAATCCTTGTTCTGATGAAATGCCCTATCAATTAGTATACAAAATTTTAGTCAAAGCTCGGAAACATTGCATTTTGCTGCTGATAATCGCGATTGTGTGTTGACGTGTGAAATGTACAATTATGTTGGTTCCCTTTTTTAGATGAGTTACTTCCAGGTACTGAACATGTAACCATAATAAAAATACATCAACTCGACACTTATTTACAATAATAAAAATGAAACTAGTAAAACTAAAGGGAATATTGTGTTGCGCGTGACAGACGTCAGAACTCAGAAAAACACAATGGGTTCTTAGCGTGTACGTGAACGGCCTTGTGATCTATCTCGTTCTATCATATAGCTGCATTATATTCTGTCTCTTTTCATTGCCGATCTAACAGCAGTATATTATATCTATGGGCAAAACACGACACTTTACGTCAATAAAATAATTTTGACAGTGATGAAAAAGTCACCTGTATGTACGTAATAGTATATTGGTGGGATGAGGGGGGGGGGGGGGTGTTGCGTACTTCGAAAAAAAGAGGTTGCAGTCATAACGATCAAATAAAAGAAGACAAAATTTTGCATGCAAAAATGTTTAAATACATTAATTATACAGAATTCTTTGAAATCATTGTGTTTTCGTAGTCGTGTAACAGATTTTTTTAATAGTTAGAAGAGGCCTATGTCCGGCGTTAGGCGCCGTGTAGCTGAAACGATGATGATCTTAATAGTGATACACATTTTAATTAAAGGATACTAGATGATTTTAGGAAGGGATACCAGATGTGAATGTAACAATCACCACTATAAGTAAAAAAAGTGTTTTTCTACATATTCTCGGTACTAGGTATTTAAGTGTTATTATTTAATTATTAGTTTATTTAAAAAGAAGGGTTACAATGCGATTGTTGTGATAGATAGACCCACATACCCGACTAGTCGGCTTATATTAAGTATTTCTGATATGCCTAATGTATATATTAGTGCTTTAACCAGTAACTCACTTTGGGGTCAGAATGTGATGTTGTCCACATTTTTATATTTTTATGTAATTAGATAGCGGGATACAGTAAGGCTCCTTTTTTTACCACGCTTTTATTAGCTTGGGTTGTATCTATGTATGAATGTATGTATGTAATGGAATCTTTGAGCATATTTTTTACCAATTTCTAGTAGTTTGATTAATTTAAAACTTTGCACACGTATCAAGGACCGATGACAATGCAATAATTTTATAAAAGTTTCCCAGTTTTCCTCTGTAAGAGGGAGTAAAAGAGATAGAGCTAGCGCGCGATCTGTATCAATTACGATTCCTGCATAGCTTTGGACTTACAGTCGATAAAGAAGGAATCAAATCTTATAAACTAAACTAAAAAGTAAAAAATAAATTATAGTTTAAAAGATTAAAAATAAAACAGTAGTAATCAATTGAAAAATTCATATTATTGTACAAAAAGCGTGGGGGCTTGATTTAGATTGTTGTAAATATTTTATCAATAATTTACTATATCTGTGGATATCATAACAAGCCCCCACGCTTTTTGTACAGTAATATGAATTTTTCAATTGATTACTACAGTTTTATTTTTAATTTTTTAGTTCAATCTGTTTTAAAAGCGTGTTTTTTTAGTTTTTGAAACTATAATTTATTTTTTTAGAGTCTATTTGTAGAGATTGCATTGATTTTATTGCTTTTACCTTTTTTTATTGTAATGTAAATTTGAAAACTAGATTTCCTCGAAATTGGTAGAATATTTTTTATTCTATTTTATTCAGAATATCTCGACAAAAGTAGCCGTAAGGCACAGCTAGTATATCAAATGTAGATGATGCAGCACGAAGTGCCGCGTGTGCAACGTGGCTAAGAGTTCCGTTCTGAACATTATAAAACATGCATAGTTATTCCGCTTGTTCCGCAACTTCGAAGATTTGTCAATCGAGGGTAAACAGTCAATATTTTTACTAGGCATACCTATAAAATAAACGCCCATTTAAACTTTTATATAAGTTCGGTTTATTTAAAATACACTGCTCTCGTTCTAATTTAAATTTCGTATTCAAATGTAGGTATATATTTATAATTAAATCTACCCAGCCGTTGCCAATACTGTCGTTATTACGGTCTCATTATCATTTCAGAAACCTTTCCCGGTGTACCAAATCACCAAAGTTTCATCGCTATTGTAAAATGACAAATGAAACATTGTAAAAGTAACAAACAACAAGGACATTCATATCTGCATTATACAGGGTGTTAGATAAATGGTATAACAAGCCGAACGTAACCAGCTTATGTTAACATATGCATATAAATACTATAGACGACAGAAATTTGGTATCATCATTTTTTTTTCATACGTACAAACAACATTTTTTTGATTGTTATTTGTATTTTTGTTTTTAGATTTTTTTTATAAATGAGGATTTCAATTTTTGATCTATTCCTTTCTAATACCAAAAACTAATACCAATGGGATTTGTTTTCGTAGTAATAAATTTATTATTCCGAACGATCACAAATTTTAAAAATTTCATATTGTACTCGTATTTTGGGACTCATGGTATTGGTCCGGAATAGAAAATTAATAACGATAAAAACAAATACCACTGGTAAGTATTAGTTTTTGGTATTAGAAAGGAATAGATCCAATTTTCTTAATTCGCTATAGTTATCGTTTTATTAATCTAAAAGTAATAACATGAATAGCCTTACCCTTAGCCTGGTAGATGTCAAGATCTGTTTGCAGGTGATAGGGTGGATGATCGCGAAGTATCGCTCGGTGCAGATGACAACCAATATAAAAATGGATGCCGTGTAACTTAGCGAGTGTATGAACTGGTACATTTTGCAAAGGAAGTCGCCAAACACCCAACTGCAAAAAAAAAGAAATTTTACAGAATTTATTACATATAGTTACATGCATTTCACATACTAATTGACTATACCCTTAGAGTATGAACATAGACTTTATCCTAATTAGTAGTCTTAAAAGAAGCTTTAAAGTAAGCGCTAAACAGTAGGAAATTAACTACTTATAAACTTCCGCGTTGCTTAATTATCTGAAAGATTAAACACGTTCATACCATATTATTTTGTTTGTCATTTAAATACTGGGAACCTTATCTTTTGACAAAATACTGACTGAAAACTCCATAAGTCTACCCCTATTTATGGTTCAAACGTAACATCTGCAAATTAACTGGCGCCCAACATGTTACAAATTATCCTTTTGTCTTTAAAAGGGTTAAAAGTAAGATACGCGCTATCGGGAAGATACAAGGGATACTTCCTATTAGTATTATTTTCATAAAAGCTGCTGTGTCAGTAAAAGACCGTTGTCGGATGGTTACCGTAATAATAATGCTATAAAAGATATTGCACAAAGTAACCTTAAAAGGAAACGGGCAGGTGGTTTAAAGATAGCAGTTAGGCCAACAATAACTTCTTATCTAGACATTTTGGATCGTCTTCTTCTGTCAGTTATCCCTACTGCTATAGATCGAGAAGGGAATGAGCTAATTCTATTTTAGGGTGTCACTATGCTTAGTGACGGAAACAAAAAAAAAACAAATTACGAATAATAAAAAACAAACTATCTTAGGTTAGGTTAGGTTAGAAATAAAATCCTATAAAATCCGAAATTCCAACCGTAATACATCATCGCTAGCCTGAATAAGGAACAAATTTTTAAGGTACAAATTTTGTTGGAACATTATACACTGTTGTGGTATTTCAAAATCACAGTTACTTTTTGATTCGGCAGCGACATTTGCGTGTGCCACAATTTGGTTTTTGTATTAAAATAAATATTGACACCGTAGCGTCAGAACCCCTCGTGCGATTGCGGCCTGTACAGTGGATTCGGATAAAGACGCGATTTCACGCAATCTTACAGTTCATCAATCATAACCACTTAATAAAGATAAACCTAAGTTTGACCTCATATTATTATTTTTATGCCCACACTTACATTTAGCAGTAACATTAATCCTGAAAGTTATAAAGAAAATAAACTGGTCAGTAATCACAATTGTACCTAAGTCAGACATTTTGATATTTGCAAACCCACACTGGTACCTACTATTTCTCTTGGCAGAAGGCCTTATGCAGGAAAATAAAACGGTAATACCACACAAAAACACTATTGTCCGTTTTAGTATTTATACAACAACTACTAAGTGTAGGTACCCGTCGTGACCACGAGCGCTGTAAAGTGTTCTACTCGTAAACGTTGGAATAAACCAAAATCTAATCTTAATAATGACTTACTAATATTATTAATGTAAACGTTTGGGTGAATGTTTGTTACTCAATTACGTCAAAACGGATTAACGGATCTGGATGTAATTTGGCACGAAGATAGGCTAGAATAGCACAAAGGGATGCCCTTCGGTTTGCTTAAAATTTAACCCTTTCGCTGCGGGTTCATCGTTCACCAAAACTTCACTGTAGACGGTCTTAGAAAAATAAAATAAAATCCTATACTGAAGACGATATAACTCGTTCTCAAAAAGTCACGTTGGTACACGAAAGACGAGTTATACCGTTTGACAAAAACGTTCCCGCACGGCGGTAGGCGAGTTTACTCGTCTCAGGAATGTGAGCAAAATGAGGGTAAATGTTGCTAGATGCAAATCTGCCAAGAGTGACTAAGTTTTTAAAATGCGGTTCCATAGTAAATAGCATGTCCAGGAATTATTAATATTATAAAAAAACAGTTTTCAACCGACTTCAAAAAAGGAGGATGAGAACCTCCTCCTTTTCGACGGTGTGTTCCTTTTTTTTTTTTTGTATTCACCGTGAAATTTTAGTGGTTGTTTTCCCGCAACAGAACTATTTACCTTTAGTAGCACCATCGAATCGTGCGAGTTATTTTTTGAAAATAAAGATATCGTTGTTCTCAACTAATCAAAAAAATAATCATCAACTCAAAAGTGTGAGATACGATAGTATCTTTACAAAATGTGACGTGTTTGGGTACTGCTTGCCGCACGAAATCAATGTTCAAAGCAAAATAAGCTCTACGCACTAGGTAATACAGCATAAACTGCACCGCGCGAGGGGCAATGACCCCGGCCGGTGACCGGCTGCGGCGCGGCTGGTACCATTGGTTCGAGGTTGCTTTCGAGTTTCGTTTATCACAATCGTGAAACTGCTATTTTATTATTTGAACAAAAAAAACTGCACAAATCTATTGTACTACTAAGATATAATTATTTTACTGCGGGAAAACAACCACTAAAATTTCACGGTGTATATGTTACCTGATTTCTCCGTCAATAATGAACCGATTTTGATGATTATTTTTTTATTTGGTAGATCATACCAGAATAGGTATCATATCCGATATTAATTTCATCAAAATCCATTAAGCCGTTTTTGAGAAAATTAAGTATTACGCGATCATTCCGCCAATTATGAATCGATTTTTATGATAATTTTTTTATTTGGTAGATCATACTTTAGAGGTGGTCCCATATTAATTTTATCGAAATTGGTTGAGCACTTTTTAAGAAAATCATCAAAAATCATAAAAATATACTTCACTAAAAATTTCCCAATAAAAAAATTTACAAAAAAAAAACCGACTTTATGAAACTAAAAGGGTAAAAATAACATTTAATTTTAAACATGCCTAATCAGTTAGTTTTGGAGTCGGTGCGAACAAACACATTTTAACTTTCCTTGGATAGCATAAATGTTTTTAAGTTATAAATTTTTGTTCAATCAAATAAGTTACATATTATTATTTTCGACCCTATTATTACTTTCGATCTTCAATCAAGACGAGATTACTCGCCTTCCGCAGCGAAAGCAAACGACTTTATTTTATTTTTTACCTAGCAATACTAATCATGACTATAACTTCTGGCCTGGAAGTACAGAGTACACTAAGCCCGTTTGTACACTCGACAGCACATCAAGTTAAACAGTTAAACTGCGATAACAGCTTTTATTACGTAGGGCATAAAGGCGGTCTCAAGGTCAACATGTATAGTCTGATGTGCCGCCGTGTGTACAAGCAGTTTTCGCTTTTAGTGCTCCGTATGTAGTGGCAGATAAATGTAAACGAGTATTCTCGTCCACCGTGTCTAAGAACACAATTTTCTGAACGAGTTGACTCGCCATCCGCGGCGAATGGGTAAGTCCTTATTTCATTTGACCGAACCGTATTGGCCTTAACTTATAATATAATGTATAATTATTGTATTGACGACCATTTAGATCAGCGGTAGTAAACGCTGCTTCTGAGCCATGGGTCGCGGGTTCGATCCCCGCACAGTACAAATATTTGTGTGCATGAACGAACATGTCTGTTTGTACTGGTCTGGGTGTTTTCTATGTATTATAAGTTTGTATGTATTTACAAAAAAAAGCATATAAGTAAGATTATCGGTTGTCTAGTACCCCATACGACAGGGTACTTAATAGTACCTTAATTTGGGACTAGATGGCTCTGTGTGGCCCAGTGAGGAATGTCTTAAATATTTATTAATTTTATTATTTATTATTGTGTAGCCTAACAGATCTTTATGCACTATTATGGTTTGGTCGTAAAATTGAAAACCGTAATTTCAGTATGGCTAATATCGAATGCACATCTTTCTTTTGGCATCATGCTAATGCTCTAATTTCTTTTCAAACCGAAAATGTTAAAGAAACGAAACACTCACAAACCGAACCCAAGCAGTCTTGTCTGCTCTACCCCTAAAGTGTAATTCAAAGGCGCGTAGGAGGAGCGAGGCGGCCCGTGGGCTGAGGAGTGTTATTCATTTGCGACGATTAGCACGCGTGGGACCGCCGGAGCCCTGCAGCGCCAAAGCCGTCACGGAAGTCTGATTGTTTGGATGCATGCATGATTGCTTTTTTGCATACATGTTTGCTCGATTGCATGCATGATTGCTTGTTTGCATGCTTGCATGCTTGCTTGCTGGCATGCATGCATGCTTACTTCTTAGCAAACATGCATGCATGCATGGCTATTTAAAATATTGCTGAACGTTTTAACTTCCTGCGAATAAAAATTTGAAACTGTAAATGGAAGGTATTAGGATATATTTGGCTAAATGTCGCATTTGAGATATTTTAATACGGTTATATACAGTAAAGCGTAGTAAACAAAGGCTAAACACGTTTAGGAAAAGTGAAAATGTGCGAAAAGTTTTAGTTAGTAAAGTTAAAAGTTTGTGTGCTAATGACATTTTGGAGTACCTACAAACAATTGGGCAATCCGATATACTATAAATATAGGGTTCCCATGGGTTAGATTAAAAAATTAATAATATATAGCGCGTAGGTAATTAACGCAAGTTTAAATCCGTTAACATAACTTTCATTTCAAACAACAAGTAACTTAAACCAAAGTTTATCTCGCACTTTGTCGGATTTTAACTTAATTAAGCCTTCAAATACTTGTTTGTAGTATCTTATAAGTTTTAGGGATTCAGTATTCCTAACATTTATCCCACCTCTTCTAGCAAGGATAAATAACAACGTGATGTGTATGTGTTTGAATGTTACTATTGAGTTTTATTAAATCACTAATAGTTAACAATCACAAATGTTGCCCACGACTTCGTGCGCGTCAATTTCTGTTATTATGATCACGATGATTTTTGCAACAGTTTTCACTGATGCTTCGCTTCTATTGGTCGCAGCGTATTGTTATATAGCCTAAAGCCTTCCTCGATAAATGGACTATCCAACACGAAAAGATTTTTTAATTCGAAATAGTACTTCCTGAAATTAGCGCGAACAAACAAACAAACTCTTCAGGTTTATATTATTAGTATAGATATATATTTATCCATGGGGATTATACATACAGGGCCATGCGAACCTGGGGGTGCAAAGGGTGTGGGTGGGTGCTAGGTCTTGGGTAGCGCCAAGAATTTTCCATATAAATAATAGGGGTTAAAGTATGAAATTGCCGATTATTTTCCCACTTTTTATTTTGTTTATAGCTCTTAAGTATAGTCATATTATTGCGTAATTTTTTTTGTATTGTATCAAAAACTCAATAAAGTAACTTTTGACTATAAAAAAAAGCAATACTAGTGCCTATTACTTCAAAGGAAGTCGTTGAAAAGACCCCTTACAATGTGTCAGCTGACCTTCTTGCTTCAATTAAGTATATTTGTATTAAATACTTTGAAAATTTTAATACTATAATGCGTAGCTTTATAACCATCTAACTTTCACCTTTAATTGCATCGAAAAAGGTTCAGGCGTTTTTAAAAAACTAAAAAATTGTTAGTATGGAAAAATGACTTTTCTCGATTTCGTCCATACAAAACGGCAATTTCATACTTTAACCCCTAATACATACACGCTCCGTTGGTCTAGTGGTTCAAGAACCGAGCTAAGAACTCGGTGTCTTGGGTTCGATCCCCGTGTCGGGCAACTAGAGTTTCGAATTTTCGAACATCGCTCGGATTACTAACCTGCATTTGGCTAGCGTGGTGAATAAGCCTATTGTTATCTTTGCTTTGTAACTTAAATCATTTTATTATATCAGTATTTAAAATTGAAAAATTATGTCTCAGGCGGGACTCGGACCCGCATCTCCTCGCAAATTGACGCCTATGACGTAGAGTCTCGGTGGCTGAATGATTAAACAGCCGCGCCCAGCATGCGAGGAGATGTGGGTTCGAGCCCCGCCTGAGACATAATTTTTAAGCTTAAATACTGGTAGGTATTATTATTGCAATGGGGACTACCGTTTCTTTGCTCACCAGTTGGCGCCACTGTAGACTGAGGTCTGGAGGTAAAGCTGTCAAATGCGATTGGCGCCCAAACAAAGTGTTATATCTTGAATCTAATTAAGGTTATATTGTTTATGAATAACTATCTTGATATCAACAAACTAACTTCTGAAATAGTTGCTCTTGAGGCCGCCTATTTTTGCGCTTTTTCTTAATTCCGCTTTTAAAGCGTTCACATTAATCGCCAAATAATCCATATTTGCGATATTTTACGAAGGAGATCACTTTCCAGCAGGTAAATTAAAGAAATTATAATTTATGCAACAAATTCTGCTAAAACCAGTACAAAGTGAATGATATTGGACCTCACGCGACACTAGCGCCTCTAGTGGCAAATTCACTAGCGATAGCCCCCATTCTATTGCTTAAATATCATATAAAGTCATTTTATTATGTAGTTAATCATTTTATAAAGTAATAGCGTGATTATACCACCACCAAAAAAATAATGCATTCATAATATCAATAAGATGTGAAGGTTAACAAATACACCAGAGTTAGTTTTTGTTTTTATTTGTAAGGAAAGCTATCTGTTTTTCGCTTCCTAGCGCCCGATATATTAATATCGCATACTAAATCCAATGTACGAGTAAGTAACATGCGCCCAGACCCTTATTTACAATTATATTAAAATTAAGACTACTTACTTTTACCCTGCACGCATACTCTATGAGTTAAATATTCTTACACCTACAGACAATTTAAACACTTTTAATTCTACATTGACCCGATTAAGACTACCCTGCACGCATACTCTATGAGTTGAATATTCCACACCTACAGAAAATACCGCAGAACACTAAATGGTTTTAAAATTGTTTGTCGATTACACATCGCAATTAAGGATACTGTTCAAATCGAAGCGGACTGGACAGGATTAATTAAACAAACAACATTGAACTTGTTTGTTCGAGATCGAGTGTGTAATATATGCATATCGATAACGCAAAGCGGTCGACGTACCTAAGTGGAATCTATTAAATTGCATATGATAAAAAAGATTTGCTAGGAGCAATTTAAACTCATAGTTTTATGCAACTTTATTATTTTTAAAAGAAAGTTATAGGATATAGTTTACAAAATAAAATTAATTATACGTTAGGTATTAATAAATCTTAGTAAACCCACTATTTCAAAAAACAAATCTTTAAAAAAAAATTTCGACTGCCATACCTGACGATTGTTCTACCCACAGAACATATAAAAAGGTTAGAATAGAAGGGCTGTCATGTGCCATTTGTATAAGAACTACTAACACGAGTTCGAAGAACGCCAATCATGCAAATACTTTTGACGTCACATAACCAATATGGTCGCGCGTCGTCAAAAGAAACCAATCACAGCGCTCACTTACAAGCATTTGCTCATAACCTAGATGTCGCGCCTGCCCCGCCTATAGTGCCTTTCTAACTTTTTTCCATGTTTTGTGGTTCTACCCAATGGGGACTACCGTTTCTTTGCTCACCAGTTGGCGCCACTGTAGACTGAGGTACGGAGGTATAGCTGTCAAAGGCGATTGGCGCCGAAACAAAGTGTTATATCTTGAATCTAATTAAGGTTATATTGTTTATAAATAACTATCTTGATATCAACAAACTAACTTCTGAAATAGTTGCTCTTGAGGCCGCCTATTTTTGCGCTTTTTCTTAATTCCGCTTTTAAAGCGTTCACATTAATCGCCAAATAATCCATATTTGCGATATTTTACGAAGGAGATCACTTTCCAGCAGGTAAATTAAAGAAATTATAATTTATGCAACAAATTCCGCTAAAACCAGTACAAAGTGAATGATATCAATTGGACCTCACGCGACACTAGCGCCTCTAGTGGCAAATTCACTAGCGATAGCCCCCATTGAGCTACCAAGACATTGCTTGTCTCGATTAATTTATTCAAAGCTTCATCTTGTAAGCTGGTGGAGCTTCATTATTGTTTTTAGTTCAGTGCCTCCAACATCCGAGAGAAAGAATTCAGATCTATTTTACGATCGGTAAGATAAGACGGCTTTGTAGGTAAATATTTTAAAAGTGTTTCCTAAGTCGTTAAATTGGTCATGTAAATTAAAAAATACGATTCCTTTTAAAAATTTCCACTGCCCTTGGGGACAACAGGGTGTGGGGTGGGACTTGAATCAACAGGGCGGCTGCTCTAACTACTTGAGTTACAAATCCAATGTTTATGTCGACGAATTATTTCATTAAACATTGATTTTATTGCTAAACGGCTTTGCTATTTGTGCGAAACAGACATATTTTACATTCAATCGTATTATAGTTCTTGTTACTTACGGGTAATTTCTACTGAAATTATTCCAGATGAGAGTGCTATTTTCAAAACGCAATGATATAGAGATTGGAAACTCGGATGCATATTTGCCTAAAGTGGAAGTGTTGATTGTTATAGAATGCACTTTTGTACCAAAAACATCCTGGGTTTTGGGATCGACACACATGTTTTAAGAAGCCGCTTGTATATAATGTCCTAGCAAAAACAAAGTTTAGGTAAATATGCATCCGATTATCCGATCTCTATATCATTGCCTTTTGAATTATATACATAATTCACATTGATTTCTACTCTTTAAAATGCATTTTTCGAATCTCCTGATCTTGCTTTATGAAGTATGTATAACGCTGGCTCCTCCGTTGGTTTGGTACGAATTGAATAAATTGAGGAATTAGGATACATTAGTGTAAATATTTCTTTATGTGTTCGGTGATAATTTTAAGTGTGTAAAATATTGATTATTAATAATTTATTATTAGCTTGTTGAGTTAACGCATGTTATTAAGTTAGAATTAACTTGTTGAAGACAGGTTTCTAAGATGTCACCAGTTCCGATGTCCTAGGTTCGATTCCCGGATGTAGTAAAAAGACTTTCGATATTGTCTAAAGGGGTCTAGGTGTTTGCGATATCTTCGTTGTTTCTGATTTCAACATAGCAAGTGCTTTAATAGGTACTTATTTTAACATTAGATGTATTAGTTATTAATTACATATTTATTAAATTTAAAAAAATACTTGCTCCGTTCCCAGGTCATCTGGGTCAGTCGTCATCGAGTCATAAAAAAAAAGTTATACTAAAGCAAAATTTGTTAATATTACCTTGGGATGAGATAGATGGTCAAGTTCTGGAAAACGCAAAACACCCCGACGCATAAGTCAGCAACAGCCAAATTTGCCAAGAAGAAGTTGGTAATGGACCGGAGTCGCCGTGACAGCGTCACTACCAATATCACCAGTAGGTTTCCTGCAACAAAATCACATAATTAGTGTTGTTGATTTAATAAAAATGTAAGTATCAACCATCGTCGTCGTTACCTCTTACCAATTAATCATAATAATAATCATAACCAGCCTATATTAGTCTACCACTGGACTCGAGCATCAAAAAGGAGAATTTTGCTTGGTTGATGATAGAGAAAAGAGGCAACTGTCCGTGTGCTTCTAGCAGTCCTACTTTATCCCTTATCCTTTATCTTACGACATCCATAGGACGAAAAGTGTTCATGCTTTTCTGTTAATGTGCCGACACAACACGAAACTAAACATATTTTTACATTGAAACTGATTCCACGTCTCGATACAAATAAAACACGAAATAGGTACTTAACTAAAGTATTTACCTGCATGATATTGTCGTACACAACCACTCAATACTACTTAATAAGTAATAATCAACCGGATATACTTAGCTCCCTTAGCTTAGACAAGGTTATACAAAGGGCAGCTATATTTACTTTTATAAACGAGTTTTCATAAGCATAATTTGGATGAATAATGTACCCTAAATATAAACATGGAATTTCACTGATAAGGATTTCCCGTATATATCATTACCAATAGGAGGGACACGAAAATGCCTTTAGAAATTAACATAATCTTATACTCACAACTCAAATTTGAATGTTAATAAGGCCTTAATGTGTTATTGAATGTCTGCTTAAATACATGCCGTTCAATATGGAAAATTTCTTGTTGGTAACGTAGATAATATTCACTCGAGCTAACAAACTCGTTCATATCGGTACGGTACGGTTCTTGCTTTTGAAACACAGTTTATCTACCTTGGGAGCCAGGGATTATTTGTGTAATGTAAAAGGTATGCAAATAATGCAAATAAATAAATTAAAGACTAAATCAAATATTCCGATACAAATTTCTTTCAAAATTAAACTCGAGACAGCATATCGATTTCGATTCTTCCTGATAACTTACACAGAATTGGATATTTAATAATGCATTATAATGACATACGTACAAACTGAGAACCCAGCAAATAAACAAAATAATTTCATTTTGACTACGGTAAAATTAGTTATGAATTTTATATAAACATTTCAATAAAATGAGGTTTAAATTAAATAAGGCTCCGGAAATTGGTGGACAGTCTACTTCCTTTTACGAGATTTAGGCTGTAGCAGTGCGGAGAAATAACAGCGACGCCCATTTTGGGTACAGTGTTAGCCAAAAACTGAGCTACGTACAGTACCACCATAATATAAAATTAACTTTTAATTTCTCTGATGACATACAAAATGACGTTTTCGTGGAAATGCTACTCTGTTACTCTACATACCAAATAGCAAATGTGTCAATTTTCTTTCATCTTTATCATCTTATTTACAAATCAAACCGTGCATCGAGCCATTGCTGTTTTTTATTTAACACCAAAGTTAACCATGGGCATCTTTTGAATGAAAGTACTCGTAACTTTTTATTGAAAACACTGTACCTATTTACCCCCGCCCACATGTGTGTGGAACATTACCGACCCAGTAATGTAATGGCCGCTAGCGCTACCAGATGAGAACGTAATAGTATTGTAGTTGCATGCCTCTGACATCGTCAGTTGTGTCAAATGAAACTTTTTATTAGACTATATAAGGTCGGGGAAAAAGCAAAAAGACCAAGATTTGAACATATCAGCAAACGAAAGATGGATTTACCCCTTTACATAGTCTACTTAATTTGGAGACAAACAAACGCATAAATCTTTCTTTACGAGAAAGGCGTGGAATAAATAACCTATTTATTGGTCGGTTTTAGAAATTTGTTTCTACGATCTCGTGTTAGCTATACTTAACTAAATTACAAATTAAAACAAAATAATAAATTTAGGATAGTTCAAATACTTTTATCTAACCTAATTGATAAAAATAAAAGCCGAAAAATGCCTTAAACGGTTATTGTAAAACAGAAA
Organism: Anania crocealis; assembly: GCA_949315895.1. Taxonomy (NCBI): domain Eukaryota; kingdom Metazoa; phylum Arthropoda; class Insecta; order Lepidoptera; family Crambidae; genus Anania; species Anania crocealis. Next base: position 13,689,524 of record OX438881.1, read on the forward strand.
ATGGTTTTACGCTGATGAATACCCACTTAAAGAGAAGTTTGTAATCTGCCTGGCTAAATGTATCTAACTTAAGCGTTAATAAATGAGACAAGTTAAGATATTTGTATTTATACATAATCGTCAAGTAAATAGTCACAAAGAAGCTTTAGACAAAGTTTAAATTAACTTGGACAAGCATTAATCAATGCATTTGTATAAGTTTCAAGTGTATATAGTTGCGCTTAGGTTACAGACATGAGATTTCCGGTAAAAAAACTTGTGCTCTTTAGGATGCAGTGCCTATTTTGTTAGTTAGTTTATACTAGAAAAAAGAACACATACCTACTTATAAGATCACTTCGTTGACCGTCTGTCCTCAATTTTTTTTTTAGGTCGCGTAGACGTACAATTATGAAACTTAACATCGAAATCTACGCAAACAAAATACCTATATGAACATTAATGTCGCTTTTGCCATTAATTCGCAAAGGGAATCAAAGCCTTTAGAGTACCTACCGTTTGACTTAGAATCATGAAATTAGAGAGAAGCGAAGTATTGGAAAAATCTGTTTATTTTTGTTTTTAATCTTTATCACGTTCTATCGTTTATTCACGTTTAACGGGTATTGCCAGTAAATAAGATGGTGAACCCTCTCATTAAAATCCTGAATAGCACAAATAAACAAACATACTTCTGTAGTTTTAAAAACAGGGTGAAACATCGACCAATCGTCGTAAAGATCTTTAGAAGAGGTTTCTTACTGTGATGATAATGATGACGATTTTATGCTTTATTTAGACATCGGATCCTCGTATGCATATTTGCTTAAAGTTGTAGTGTTTTCTGTTATGGAGTGCACTTTCGTATCGAAAACAGCCTAAGATTTCGGGATCGACATACACGTCTGAAGCCGCTTCCTTATCGTCCCGGTCCAAAAACTAACTTTAGGTAAATATGAAATAAAGAAATCCGATCCGATTATCTGCTCCTGTTTATAATATTTAACATTAACAATTATATTTGATCTATTGCAAGGTCATGATACTGTACTAAAAAGGGGTTGCGTGATGCGTCTCATGTTATATACAATCATTTGATATAATCAAACTTTAATAACGATCACTTTAATAATAATCATTTTACAGTTTATTTAATACTATATAATATAACATTCATAACAAATAAAATCGTTTGAAATAAATCTCATTTTATGTATCTTTCATTTGATATAAATTTGTTTGTAATACGCATCATTTCGTATATCTATAATTAGAAATAAAAACTTTTTAAATATTGATTAAAAGAAATAACCGTACCGACATACATTGGTAAAATTAAGAATTTGGTTGAATCCCGACTCGCCGTAGTCTTTCCGCCGTGGTACTTGTCTTCCCTACTTTAGAGTGCAATTTATAAGCCGGAGGCGTGGAGAGAGTGCAGTCCTCGCTCGCAGTAACGAAGCTCGGGCGCCCGGACGAGCTGTAGCGGCTGAGGCAGGTGGACGGACCAGCAAGCCGAAGCTGCGGAAGCGAGTGTGGGTGCCAGAGATTTGTTACGCAAGGGCGGAAGGTCAGCACTTCTCGCAGCATCGGAGAAGAGCAAAACAAACGCATACATGCTTGCCTGCTTGCCTATAAGCATGCTTGCTTGCCTGCATGCAATCATGCATGCTGCTTGCCTGCGCATGCATGATTGCATGCACGCTGCTTGCCTGCATGCATGCTTGCTTGCCTGGTTACGTGCATGCGTATTTATGGCATTTCGTACTATTAAAGATTAGGAATTTACACTATTTGGTATCTTTAAATTCTGCATTCTGACGATTTTGTATCAAGTAATAATTATCTGTTTTAAATGTTATAAAAAAAAGAGTGTGATGATTAATGAGCGTTGTACCAAATGTTATTATACTAAATAAAATTTATTTGTTTTTAGCATTATATCATGTGAATGTTATAATAAACGGTTGTTATACTAAATGATTTTATGTCAGTTTTTACTTATAGGTACGTTTTAAAATTATGTATTTCAATTATTATATTAAAAAAGTGTTATATACATACATACATATTATCACGCCTCCTTCCCAACGGGGTAGGCAGAGACCAAGGCCTTCCACTTACTACGATCCTGGCATACATCTTTCGCTTCTTCCACATTCATCAATCTCTTCATGCATGCTCGTCAGTTTAGAGTACTCTTGACCTGACCTTTCTTCAGAACATCCCCGATTTGATCGTGATAAGTTCGTCTAGGCCTTCCTCTTCCAACGTTCCCTTTCACACTCGTCTTGTATATCTGTCTAGTCATTCTTCTCTCATTCATCCTCTCTACATGCCCAATTCATCTAAGCATCCCTTTCTCAATCCTTGTGACAATATCTTCTTTTACACCACAACGTTCTCTTATCACACTATTTCTTATCCTGTCACTCAATTTCACTCCTAACATACTTCTTAGCGCTCTCATTTCTACTGCATTTATTCTACTTTCATGCTTTTTCTGCCATACCCAACTTTCACTTCCGTACATGAGTGTTGGAACTTTTATCATGCAATTGTTTGTTATCCTTAATAAAATAAAATAAAACACCCCTCTATGTACAGCCAGACGAGCTTTCATAGAAATCTTCCGGCTATTCACAAAGGCGTGCAGCGCACCATTCACTCTGTTACCAGCATTTACTCTCCTTTCAATATCACTTTCATACTTTCCGTCCCTAGTAAACACCGACCCCAAGTATACAAACTCATTCACTTGCTCTAGTTCATTACCACCAATCTGAATACATACTTCTGTCATGCTCTCTTCCTTTTCAAACACCATAACTTTTGTCTTTTTTGTGTTCACTTTCATTCCCTTTCTTTCCAAAGCTTCATTCATAATAGTCACCATCGCTTGCAAATCCTTAGCCGTCGATGCAAGTAATACTTGATCATCGGCGTAAAGAAGACATTTGACGCGTAACTCATTCATTGTTAGGCCAAAATTACTCTCTTTCAGATCTGTCAGACAATTATCCATGAAAAGGTTGAACAGCCACGGAGACGCTATACACCCTTTTAGATATTAAACCAATCAGTGTACGCTCCGTTTATCCTGACACAAGCACTAGAATCCTTATAGAGGGAATTCAATGCCCGTATCAGCTTACTGCTCACCCCATGCACAGCTAATGCCGACCACAACTCATTCCTCACCACTTTATCATAGGCCTTTTCCAAATCTACGAATGCACAAACACAAAGACTTTTTGGTTTGTTGCCAAATATCTTTCCGTAATGCATCGTAGGGAAAAGACCTGATCCATACATCCCATTCCCTTTCTAAATCCCGCTTGTACATCCCATATTCTGTCATCTGTTTCATCACTTTAGCATACAGTTTGCCGACAACACTGAGGAGGCTTATTCCACGGTAACTTACACAGTCTTGTTGTGACCCTTTTCCCTTGTGCAACGGCACGATCACAGCCTTGCACCAGTCTCCCGGTACCCGACCGTTCCTCCAGCACAAGTTGAAAAGGCAGTACAACTGACTTGCTACTACTCCCTGTCCAGCCTTCAGCATTTCGACGGAAACCCTGTCATATCCCGCAGCTTTACCTGATTTCATACTTTTCAATGCTTTCATAATCTCTTCAATACTAATATCGCTTTCATGCTCACTCTCGTTCACTTCAAGAGGAGGTGCTTGCATTTGTGCTAGGCCCTCTTCTCTTTCAAAAATACTTTCAAAATATTTCTTCCATCTTCTCAGCATACATTCTTCTCCTTTTATAATATTCCCATCCTTACTTCTGATTTTAGATAGCTCCGAGTTTGATGTTTTCCCTCGAGCTAATCTAATCGATTTCCAAAACAATTTCATATTGTCTTGGAAACTATCAGAGAGTCTTCTATCAAACTCATCCTTTTGCTCTTCTTTCTTCGTACTGATCACATTTTTCACTAGCCCTTTCATATTTTTATAAACCTTTCTTGCCTTATCCACATTCTCTAATGTCGCCTTTTGTACACTTTGGTTAGCCTTGGTTGCTAACCAATCCAGCCATGCTTTCTTCTTATTACCTACAACCTTTTGCACTTCCTTATCCACCCACTCTTTCTTCTGCATTCTTCCTTTTCTTCTCTTACAGACACCACATACGTCAATTGCAACATTCACTACACCTTCCTTAAAAGTCTTCTAAAAACTTTCTATCTCACATTCCTTATCCAAATTAACAAATCGTTCTTTCAACCTTTTAACGTATTCTTCTTTCACTCTCTTCTCTTGCAAATTTTCTACTTTCACGCGTTCTAGATTAGTTCTGGGTTCCGCTGTCCTATGTCGCCATCGTTTGAAAAGACCACTTATCCTGGACATCACCAGGATGTGGTCTGTATCAATACCGACACCGCAGTACGCCCTTGTATCCAGAACTTGCCCTTTCAGTTTTTCGTCTACGATCACAAAATCAATCATACTTCTTATGCCACATTCATCCCTTGTATACATATGGATTCTTTTATGAGCAAACATTGTGTTCGCTACTAAAAGATTCCATTCCAAACATACCTCAAGCAAACTTTTACCATTTTCATTTATTCTCTCATTACCAAACGTGCCTAAAACCCTTTCATACCCATCACGCTTCACACCTACCCATCCATTAAAGTCGCCCAACATGATAATCCTTTCATTAACCTTACACTTCTTTAAAACTTCTCTCATGCTATCCCAGAACACCTCCCTTTCCTTTTTGGCTATCGTAGACCCGCTTACACCCAAATCCGTAGGTGCATACACACCTAGGACAAAAATTCGGGTAAGCCCTACTTTTAACCTAATCCAGAGGAGTCTAGGGGTCACACATTCATACTCAATCATACAATCATTCATCCGCGCAGACAAAATGACACCAACACCCTGGCAGTCTCTTTTGGCGCTGGGTACACCAGACCAATACGCCGTGTAGGGTCCATGCTTTGTGGTGTCACATTCCTTTCGCTTCGTTTCATTCACGCACAGAACATCAATTCCCCTGTCATCCATCATCTGACATACTTTATAATTTAACATTCAATCCCCCTCTAACATTCAAAGTAGCAAAGCGGCTTTCCTCAGCCCGCTTTCCGCCCCCGTTGGAAACGAGACGTGATGGGTTGCGAACCGCACCGCCGCCTAATTGGGTGTTAAAATTAATTGAGACCATTGCGTTCCCACGAGAAGCTAGGGAAATATACTCGAGCCTGGCAGAGCCCCGCGTACCAGACAAGGGTAAGCCTTATTCTGGGGTCACCAGGCCCCAGGGCACCTTGGCACGCTATTGACTAGGCTCGCCCCTAGCCACGCATCCATCGGCACGGCAGACCTTGGATTGGCGGAGAGGATAGAAAAGGGGAACCCTGAAAGGAATGGGGACATAAGATAGGAAATGTATGATCATTGACAGGAAGAAGGTGTAATGGATACTACTGTCTCGGAGGGCTAGGGATAATTCAGTAGTAGCTCGGGGGGCCGGGGTCGCGTACCCGTATACCATAACAGAATTTCCGGAAAGGAAAATCAGTATGTATACCCCTGACTGAAGTGTTATATTAAACAAAATTATATCATTTGATTGTATATGTTTTGATCATTATACGATATGTTGTTATACTATATATTACACACCCCTAAAAAGGTAGTTACTATTATATTTGACATTACTTAACGTACATACCTACTATTCTAATTATGTCCAGGCTCTAGTACGCCCCTGCTGCTTTGGTACCCCTCGCTGTGCTGTCCCAACACAGACAAAACATATGGTGTACATATACACGGTGCAATTTGAACCACCTGAAAAGCGAAGCCTACGTTATGTGACCATTATGTATAACATCATGGCAGGATTATTTAATTTATAATAAAAAATATTATATATTAAATATTGAATCTGACTTTTAATTTTGTGACATGCTGTGACGCGTACAGGCGTATTATTTTGCTGCGCTGGGTCCCGGATGAATGAACCTTACACAGCTACACCCGTGTACATCACAGCGTGTTTTAAAATAAATAGCTGAACCAATATTTTTATTTTTATAAAAAACAAAATGAAAAAAAATATTACACTGCCGTGGGCTTCATTTTACAGGTGGTTCAAATTGCACGGTGTATTTGCAGGCCGAACTGTGACACGAGTCAGCTTAACTAATGTGCAGATAAATTGGGGATGTAGGTACTGTAGCGTAGAAAGTCATGTGTGTCTTTAGATTACAAAAAAAAATATTGTAAACGGCCCCTTTTTTTTGACTATCAAAAAGTACGTAATAAGCATTGCTTGCTTTGACAAAAGCATAGATAAAATACAATACCTAAATAAGCTAGTAATATGACCCAATAGAAGACAGTGTAATACAATATCTTGTGCCAAAAAGGTCGAGAGACTGTTCTGCATGTAATATGAGCTTAGAATAATTCCAAACTTGGAGTTCAACCTAGTAGAAAAAACGTGTGAAGTAAATGCTAGCCTAGTTGTGAAAGCTGTCGGCAATGTTCTTAAAATTGCGTTTACTCAGGGAAAGGCTATATTATTACGCGAAGGGATATTGACAGTCTGGACACGTTCCACGTGTGTGTAATGGAAATATTCAGTATTGGTTTAGGCTGGTAATGTAGTTTTGGAAACTATTTAATCCGGTTGCGTTTATATAGTAATGGTGTGTGGATCTTATCATCAACTGGTATATTCACAACGCACCTTATCAACCTTGTCACAAACCCTTAAAAGTATTTTTCTGTTCTGAAGTTCTGATATTGTACTGTGGCCTGAAGGCCACAGTACAATATCAGAACTTACGTTACGCATATCAGGCTGTACGTTTTTGTTGCAAAGTGCACCTATTTTAATTACCTACTTAAGATACTGAAGTGTTTAGCCGGATAATGTCGTTCATACAAAATTGGGAGTCATCATGTTTAAAAACACAAAATTTATTTTAACCCTATTATATCCCCTGCCATTATCGTGTCCAACTTACTATTACATAAAGAGTTACTATTTTGGTCCAAAAAGTATTAAAAAGCATTATACTATTAGATTATATAAGCTTGCTTTAACTCTTAAGATAGGTTAATAATGAATGTTTCACGTGTCTATTTTACTACTTATTACTGATACACTAAAAAAGAAGAGGTCTAAACCCTAAGGTACTGCGTATTAGTAGTAGCAAGATCAATATGATGTGACCTTATGTCAGTAACATTTGGTATATTAGTAGCATTTAGAACCTGACTAATAAAAGGTACCTTTGTCTCTCTCATTGCATAGGACGACGTAGGACATAGGTCGATGTTTTGGGTGCAATAAACGTTTGAACTAAGGAGTCTTAAGCGACCCAAAATGTACGTAAAAACCAAGGTAAAGTCTATTAGACCTTTATAATCGCCATCAGGTGGAAAACGAGAGCAGAATTGAAAAAATAGAAAATATCCGGTAAAAGAAAACTGCTTTGTCATTTGTACTGAAGAATCATGTGTTACAGAGAGTAAATTATAGCACGAGAGTAATTTCTATGCGGTTTTGTTTGGATTATCATTTGTACAGACAACGGCAGGTCAACCTACCCAAAAAGTTAAAGGTCATTGAATTGATTTTCAACTTTGAGTACAATAAGTAGAGATCAATATCAATTGAGAAAATATGACGTTTTGTGGTAGGTTGACGACCTGCTGTTGTCTGTACGTAAACCAAAATTGAAAACTAGGCTAGACCTATAGTCGTGAGTAAAAAATGGGCAATAAAGAAGACACACAAGCTCATTTCACGAATGCGTATATAAAACGTTATGCCGTTAGAACTACCTTCAAAGGCAAAATCCGTAATTATACTTAATACTTGTCCGAGATGGATTTTTACATGTAGTAACGGCGAAGCACTAGCGCAGAGCCACAATTTTTTCAAAGCTAAAAAAAAAAAAGAGAAACAGAACGTGTTCTATGGCAACCTATCAAATGTCATTACGGTTTTTGTGCGAGCGCGGTCACATCGTCGTTTTATAAAAGATGGGTAAAATATCTATTACTCTTAAGAAATATACCATAAAAGTTTATAATCAGGCTTTAGAATTAAGGTAGTCAAGGTGCAAAGTGTTTACTTAGGTCGAATTGTGATTTTTGGGAAAATGACAAGAAGAAGCCTAATCAAGTTCAAGGCTTATTATGCAAATAGAAGGGATTTATAACATTAATCACAGGTATGATTCAATTTATTCTTACTTTCACATATAGAGCAATGTTGTAGTTAGGATGGTTTCGAGTTGACTCTTTAGAAAAAATTCATAACCTATAATATCACCTTCCACCATTTTTTCTGTTTTCATTTCGTTGTACCTTTGACGTTAGGATATTCCCAGACACAATTAAATATCAATTGTTATCGCAACAATCGGTTGTCGCTTGGGGCTAAAAGCGTTACAACGAAAGCAATGATATATCTATGCATTCTGCAGATTCAATATTTATTCTTAGTGCATAAACCTTCGGTTAGGTTACGGTAAAAACAAGATTGCTTTTCGTAATTTCTTTTCGGAGAGCACGTTTATCATTTCGTAACCGTTTTACTCACTTGTTTAAAAATCTCACCATTAAAATCCAAGTGTTTGAAGAAAATTAAATTCAAGAAAGAAGATCAAGAAAGGAAAAGAAACGAGGAAACAAGAGGAAGATTCGAAAAATGGAAGCTAATAAAGGAAACTTCAAGATTCTCAGAGCAATATGAGGAAACATCTTTGACCACACCCTCTTAAATGTGTTATCATAGAAGATGACACATACACCAATAGGTGAGGCTAACATATTTCAACAAATATGACTTTTCCCTATAACAACTTTAAACGTCTGGGTAGTTTCATGTATGATGAACAGAACCACAAGCTCTAATTTTGTGCGAGATATTCTGAATAATCACAAACAATGGCTAGACATGCTAAATGTGAGAGTTTTTCTATTAGGCAAGTGCTATCACTCGAAGATAGACATGCTTACATTAAGGGCAAGAGCTAGTATGCTGGAACTAGATGCCTTCATATTATATGAGCATGAGAGCTACCACATTTTTGTAGACAATTTGCTTCTTTGTACAGAACAATGAAAATTGTTCCTTTTAGATGACAATCATCTTACAGAAGAGCTTCTGCTGGCTCGGGAAAAAGAGGGTGTAGGAAAAGCAGAAATGGGAAAGCCTATCAGGCCGGATTCTTTCCCTATACGGGGCGAATATAACGAGAGAAGGCCTATGAGACATGCTTACATTAAGGGCGCAGGCTAGTACGATGGGACTAGAACGCCTTCATGTTATCAGTACATAAACTTGTAAAATCATGTCTCAGGCGGGACTTGAACCCGCATCTCCTAGCATGCGGGGCGGGCGCTGTATCGTTAAGCCACCGAGACACTGCGACTCAGTGCAAAATTTTTCTAACATAATCTTAACGCTGTAAGCCAGTTGCTTACCCTTATAGTACATGGGCTTATGCCAGTTCTTCACATAGTGGTACCACATTGCGGGTAGGCAATTTGCTTCCTTGTACTGAACAATAATAATTGTTCCTTTGAGATGACAACCCTCTTACAAAAAAGTTTATTTTTTGGCTCTGAGAAAAGAAAAAATTGGATAGACTATCAGACCAGAAGTTTCCCTACACGGGCGAAAATTATGACATAAGGTCTTTGTAAAGAAGTACGCTCCAATATCTAGGAAAATAGAAACTCCTTCCTTTTTACAGCTTTAAATATTTTATTTATAAATGGCTTGAGATTACAAAGGATGATGAATCATGGGGAATATGAAATCCTTTTCAGCACCATTCCACCCTCCGATTTCCTAGAACCACAGCAATTGCCTTTCATAGAGAAAAATATAATTGCCTATGAGATAAAGTAACTTAAAATTCAGGGAGCATAATCTGTGTGCCCATACTGTATGTACAGAATAATTTCTCAACAACTTTGCTGTATTCTTGGTTGCAAAACCCAATGGTACTTACAGTTTCATTTCGAACTTGAAAAAACTTTTTATAAATAATTATAGGTACAGAGATTTTGATTTTGAGAATATTATAACTGCTTACAAAACTTATGTCTGTTATATGGCATCAAAAGATTTGAAAGAAACTTATTACTGAACCGGGATTTCCAATGTAATGTTAAATATAATATATTTATAGATAACATCGTATTTACCTTCTCAACGATTTGAAGGAAACAAACAATTGCAAAGACAACATTATTGTTGCATGCAAACTCTTACATATCTTAAGTTATGAACTTTGAGAAAAGTGCATTGTTCCCAATTAAAATTGCAAATACCTAGGAGTTATTTTAAAATTCCACAGACTGATTTGAAATTTATTTATTTAAACCTTCAGTCGAGAAGTTAACTTAAATCTAAAAATACAGAGTGTTCAAAAGTAACCTTTGTGTCTGAACTGGAGTACCCTGTATTTTTTTTTTGGACTTATAGTCTAAAAAGTTATACAAAAACATAAGAGCAAGACTATTCTTAAAAAGTAAATACAGTTGGATAAGAAGGAATTTGAAAAAACAACGCCCCGTTGGTCTAGTGGTTGAGGTACGGGGCCAAGATCTCGGGGTCCCAGGTTAGAATCCGGGGTCGGGCAACAAAAAATTTTGAATTTTCAAACATTTCTCGGCTTTTGATCACCAACCCACATTTGGCAAGAGTGGTGATTATGCCAGTACACCCATTATTGCTGTGGGAACTTGAATTCAATGATGGAGGCCTTTTTTCCCTGCAGTGGGATGATTATAGGCTGTTACTTTAAGAAAAAATTGAATCCAGAGAAATTGTTTGGTACCTACACTTAAGACAATTTATCCAGCTGTTGTATAGATGACTATATACAAAAGTAATGGAAAAACACAGACTTAAAGAATTACTAAAATCACATGAAAACTGGATTAAGTTATGCCTAGCATTAAGGAAATAAAGATATAATTAATTTGGGGAAAAACAATATGAAAATTAGCAATTCAAAAATTATATATTAAGTAAACAACTTAACCGTTTCATGGAAATACACACCAAGGCTTCAACCCCAGGACCTGGGGTGCTGTATGTGGGCCATAATAAGGCTTCGGGGTCTTGGTCCCGTGCAGAACAAACACATCATATTAATCATATTAACCATTGTAAATCTTAATTGTGTAATAAATTCGTATTATTATTATTCTTATTTAGAATTAAAAACTGCACTGTTGGACCTACAATGTTTTACTTTAACTAGGAAATTTTAATGAGTATTGATAACACAACCGCAATAGCTTATTTTAATAAAATAGATACACAGGTACACAGTCTCCTCACCTTGTAATTAAGTTATTTTAGTATTCTCACGAGCCCTATTTGAGAAAGCGGATGCGGGTGTGTTATTGGGCCGATATAAAAAATCTTAGGCCAGAATCCGTTTTAGTATCACTAAAAACATGTGACAATAATGTGAAAGTATATACTGAAGAAAATTTCTAGGGAAAAAGGAATCAAGAAAAGTTAAATAAGACTCAAAAATATTAGTTTTCCTCTATTGGCCATTACAACCATGGTTTCCCCTAGTCAAAAAGCCATCGACACTTATTAGTATTTTTATTAAAATAATTTATTTTTATTTATTTAAGCTTTATTGCACAAACGAACAGTTATTGTACAAGAGGTGGACTTAATGCCACGAGGCATTCTCTGCCATCGGGCTAAACAGAAATGCTATGCAAATATATTTGAGCTTAATAGAACATTATTTTAATTTCAAAGATTACTATCACTTATACCAGCAGCTTACCCTGGCTGTAGGGCTGTTGACAGACAAGAATTTATAAGGTGGTGCCCTTCAAAACTTAGCACTTGTCATAATGGTCAATTCTCTTTCTAAAATGCCCTAAATATTGTCATAGTTTTTTCCCTGTACACAATTATGGTAGTCTGGTAAACATCATTCTTTTGCGATAAGACCCCCAAAATTGTACATCTTAATATTATAAAATAGTATGTTATTCCTTTATTTGGTGTGCAATAAAGAGTATTCCATTTGGGTATCTAAAGGCGATATGACTCACTCTTAAAATTATGGTGACTATTTTGCAGAAAAGCACAATATTGATACTCATGCAGGAGGTTCCCATTCCTCTCATTGTTAGTTTTTTAAACACAGATCTATGAGAATGATCAGCTCTGTCTCTACTGATTGGTCCTACAGTTAGATCAGATGACAGAATGTGTCACTAAAAGAGTTAATTGAAAAACGGGACGCATTACTTGGCTCTGTGGGCGTTTGCAAAACGTTCTTGATGTTCAAAATATTACACATACTTCAAGAAAAGAAAATCCTCAGTCTTCTTTTCAATTAGAAACCTTTGTTCAGTAATAATAAATTAATATTGTGTCTACAATAAAATCGTATATAGAGAAGACCAACTTGTCAAGGAAAAAATGATAACCTTTTGATTTTAACCATCAAAAATCCAGTCATAAGTTGGTGGATTAAGTAGATTTTGAGAAAAGCTGGTATTAATGATACATATATTCTTGGATTATACCACAAGACATACAACAACATCTGCTGTGCAGCAGAGGTCACGTGTTAGAAATGATTTTATTATAAAAGACACTGCAGGTTGATCTCAACATTCTTCTATATTCTAGGCCAATATTTCAAATTGTAGCAGAATTCAATAATACAGTGTGTAATAGTATTTTTCAGAGTGAAAAAATTAAATGTTTTTACTTACTATTAATCTCTCTCAAATTGTTTATCGTATAAATTACAAAGTTTTAAGGTTTATTATTATACTTAATTACATATTTTTTTTCATTCTTTAAAAATTGTACTAATGATTCACAACCCATCTTCAAACATCTACATGTAAAAATCCATCTCGGACAAGTATTAAGTATAATTATAAGATTAAACGAACTTACCTTAAGTGAAGTTCAATCTTAATTATACGAAGATACTTGTCCGAGATGGCAGTCCCAAAAACCCACCCACTAATACTAAATTCTATAGTATTATCCCATTAGTTGGGTTGTTCTCATTGCTTTAAACGTAATGACATTTGATAGGTTGCCATAGAACACGTTCTGTTTCTCTTTTTTTTTTTTAGCTTTGAAAAAATTGTGGCTCTGCGCTAGTGCTTCGCCGTTACTACATGTAAAAATCCATCTCGGACAAGTATCTTCGTATAATTAAGATTGAACTTCACTTAAGGTAAGTTCGTTTAATCTTATAATTATTACATATACACACGATGCAATTAAAGTACCTAATGCTTCAATTGAAAGCTTCATATCAAAAATAAAACAATTAGAGAGCTGGAGTTTGACTTTAAAATAAAATTTCTTAGCTGTTGTTTAACTTTGATGGAAACTTTATGATGATGCTGAAAATTATATTAATGATACATGATCAAAAAAAATTATTGTTAATTAACTTAAGCGTAACGTATTTGTATGTATAATCGACGCAACTGAATAATAATAATAATAGATCAGTCAGTTAATCAGTAGGCATCTTTGGAAGACGTCATTATATTCAAGCTTGGCAGACTGATTGGTGATCGAAGATCGGTCTATAATAGAGAGATTCTGATGACGCTGCTTTCTTCTTCTGTCGTTAATACTTCAGTCACCTTTTAAGATAGGAATGGAAGGGTTTATTCAATTTTTGTGCCGGTAATACAACATCAACTATAAGTTATTTTAATTAAATGCTGCCACGGTTTGTAACGTGGACTTAGCGTTCCAACATTGGGGGGCACGAGAGTGCCCCCGCCAAGTCGAGCGCGAAGCAAACACTGCCGTACCATCCTTTACTGGAACCATTTCGCCGCATTTTCAAGCCCCTATTTGAGAACCTCTGGATGAGACCAGAACGCAAAAATTTTCATCATCCAGTAAACTATAATCACATACTTAAAATCCAAAATTTCAAGTCTGCAGGTCATTTAGTTCCAAAGTTAAGCGAAAGCAAAGTTTCGCATTTATGACACTCACTCACTCATGATCATCAAAATAGAACTTGTACTTCCCATAAACTCAGAGAGCTGAAATTTGGTACAGAGTTAGGGTTTGATGGCCACATAAAGGAAAAACTATAAAAACTAGGATAATCGAAGATCTGGAGTACCTGGTGACCCTAATTAGAAAACACAAAAGCCCAACCAAACTATTAGAGATCGACATACCGCCTTTACAAAAAATATTCAACTTGGTGGGCCGCTTTATTTGATGTCAAAAACCGAAGGTCTGAAGTATCTGATGAAGAACCCTCAGCTGGTCTTAGCTGTATTAGAGATATGGTTATGCTAGCCCTTCTATTGGTACATAAAAAAAACGGCTGTCATTGCAAAAATAACTTATAGTTGATGTTGTATTAGCGTAGTGGGACACATCTTCTAATTTAATCTAGCCTATAGCGTCCCACCCCTTCTGCTTTTAATACAAATATAAATAAAATTAAAGGAAAACTCTGGATAAGACTAGACTGGCTTTCATACTTATACTTACAAGTTTACAAGAAGAAATAGTCGAACGATTAACTTTATTCTACTCAAACATTACACAAATTACACTAAATTATTAATTAATTTCGCTCAAAATTTGGTCAAAATATTATGCATTGGACTAAGAGTGGCGGTGATACCCGCACACGTCGCTAGTTGGCGCTGACTGTATTTTAAAAAGATTTGTAATAATAAAAAAACGACTCCTAAAAAGAAAAAAAATGTATCAAATAAGAAAATCTAATAAAATAATATAATATAATCATACGTTTCTACAAAAAGAAGTGAAAGTAACCCGCCAAAACATTCTGTAAAAAACTAGCCAAGTCTCGATCGAGCTGCTTGTTTATCTCTAAAAAGTAATGACCTTAGACTTGGCACGACTTTGTCTAGATTTCATTACTTTTTAGAGATAAACAAGCAGCTCGATCGGGACTTGGCTAGTTTTTTTCAGGAATGTTTTTGCGGGTTACTTTGTCATGGGCCTAAAGCACAAAACAAGTTAGTAAGTCAGTTTCCCGAATTTATTGCAAGAATGGGGCATTTATAAAACGGTTAAAATAAAGATTAGTACCTCGTAGACTATACGACTTGTTAAGTGAATTGATAGATAGTGTTCACACATCGAGATGACCCAGCTAAATTCAAACAGATGCTGATTAATAGAACGAAAAAACTGCTGAATATGGGACTGGAGGGTCTTGAAAAACAGGGATTTTAGAAGAAAGCAGAATTTATTTTAGAAGAAACAACATTTGGGATTTGTCAAGTACACCAAATCATGCCATTATGTTAAGAATAAAAAATAAATGCTTGGTTGGATGTTATTTAAGGAATTAGGCAAATGTTAGCATGCACATCTATCGTCATGACTGTGTTGGTGCCACATTTGAAGTTTAAATCAAAACCGACGAAAGGACAAAGTAAGTAACAAACAAATTATTTTTTGGTAACAAATCAAATGTTATTTATAAGTGTTAAACCAGTGTGTGTTAAAATGATCATGTTGCTTGTAAAACGTAGCCATTTACAGTAACGCAGACCGGTACCTAGGTTAAAAATTATATACGGAGCCATGGAGTGCATTATTCTCGGAACATTCCTACGAGACAATGTGCGTAACTCCAACACACTAAATAGCAAAAAAGGGAAAAGTGGTAGATGTAGGTACTAGGTATCCCTCCCTTTGGCCAAATTATTTTTCGTCAAATGTCACTTCGCAAAAACTTATCGCCGAAGTTTCATTTCGCAAATGAACCTTTAGCAACTGTACGTTTCGCACATAATTCATTTGGTAAAATTATCATTTGGCAAACTTTTACTT
This sequence comes from Anania crocealis, assembly GCA_949315895.1. NCBI lineage: Eukaryota > Metazoa > Arthropoda > Insecta > Lepidoptera > Crambidae > Anania > Anania crocealis. Next base: position 13,705,372 of record OX438881.1, read on the forward strand.
AGTTAAGTTTCATTAGTAAAAATGTTAATAATAGGGGTTAAAGTATGAAATTGCCGATTTTTACTAAAAATCAAAATTGTATATTTTTTATTTTTTAACAAATTTATTTAATCAAAATAGTTACCATTATTATCTATACATTGCTGCCATCTAATAGGAAGGTCATTTATGCCTTTGTGATAGAACTCTGAGGATCTAGACTGCACAAACTGTGTGAAAGCATTTTGTACTGCCTCCTGGGAAGAAAACTTCTTGTCACGTAGTAATTGTCCAAATCACGAAAAAAATAGTTCTCGTGCTGTATGAGGTCTCGCGTTGTCATGGAGCAATAATGGTGAAGATCGATTCATGAGTCGGGGCTGTTTTACTGCTAGTTTTGCCAACATTGTTCGGAGTTCGGCACAATAGACATCTGCCGTTATTGATTGACCAGATCTGAGAAAACTATAATGAATAACACCATGCTGAGACCACCAAACAGTTACCATTACCTTTTTATTGGTAAGTTTTGCTTTAGGACACTGTTATGGCGTTTGACCTGGGGTCAGCCATTGCATTTTTCTTTTACGGTTATCATAAAGAATCCACTTTTCATCACATGTCACAATTCGATTAATAAACCTTCATTTCTGTACCGATTCAACAAGGCAACACAAGTTTCAACACGCGTTTCTTTCTGCACATCAGTCAAATCATGAGGCACCCATTTTCCGTATATTTTTATTTTATTGATTTGACGCAAATGAGTCAATATTGTGGGTAAGGTTACTTTAAATCATGCCGCTAATTCCTGGGTAGTTTGACTAGGATCGGCTTCCACCATCTCTCTTAATTCATCGTTAATCACCTGTGTGGGCGGTCTTCCTCATGGCCCGTTCTTCAAGTGTAAGTTTCCATCACGAAAGCGTTTAAACCAAAATCGCACGGTGCGTTCATTAGCAGATCCCTCTCCAAACGCAACATTGATATTGCGGGCTGTTTCTGCCGCGTTACTTCCGCGTCGGAACTCGTATTCAAAAATCACTTGAATTTTCGCAGTATCCATCTTTCTTGTCTAAGTTAAATAACAAAAACAATTGAAAGTCGATATTTAAATGTTTCACATTTTTTAAAAAAAAAACATCATAGAAACCATGTGAAAAAAGTTTCATTCGAAAACCTCAAACCATGAAGATTCTATGTCAATTTAAAGAACCTATTACAATAAAACGGCAATTTCATATTTTAACCCCTAATATAAGTAGCAATTTTTTTTTTTAAGGAATAAAATATTCCACAAAAAAAATTTTTGCTCAAATTATCACTTCGCATACTTAGGTACTCAAATCAAAGATATGCAAATGTTTTTTGCTTACAAAACACATTGCTGAAAATAGCAATGTGTATTTAAATAAAGGAACACATTTTGCACAACCCTGGACTTGAATTTTCCTGAAACAATCGCCTCTATTGTTATTTAATCATTTGGAAATTTCGAAGAAAAGGATTAAACATGAAAATTAATTTATAAATTAATACCTGTAAATTATTTTGCCAACAGTGATGTTTATGTCGTATGAGCACGCTACAAGAAAATAATTGAATCGTACTACCCACTTTACAAAATACCTAGTCAGGTCATAAGTACTGTCACATGTGTAATATGAAATAATTTAGACATGTTTATTATTTATCTAACCATTTATATAGCAAAATGAACTTAAAAAAACATAGATTCATATGGTAATAAAGTTTATTTAAAATGACCCCCGCGTTTTTGCATACAGGCCTTCAATCTGCGCGGCCAGGCATCTATCGCAGCACAAACGAGGTCCATGTCAATATAGGCGGCTGCCTTAATCAAGGATGCCTTGAGTAACTCCAAATCAGAATGAGACTTTGAACAAGTGTTGCCATATCTTGTAATCTAACGGACTCAAATCTGGACTGGAGGAGGGCCAGTCTTCGTCCCGGTGAAGTCGATTTCACGCGCCGCCAGCCAGTCTTGTGTACTTTTCGCTCTATGAGCTGGCGCAAAATCTTGTTGGAATACCCAGTGTCTGTTATTAAAACATGGTATGAGAAACAGGTTCCACAAGGTTCTTGAGGACTGTATTTTGATACACAACTGCATTCGTTTTTACGCCTTTCTCACAAAAATTTACCTCAGTTAAGCCCAATAAGAGACTTCCAACCAAACCATGAGCGAGGATGGAAAATGACCTCGTTGGACACGCGGAATACGGTTGCTCGCTTCTTCACTGCTGTGTGCGTACACCTTTTCATTTTGTTTATTGTAGCTCTCTTACACTGTAAAAATTTATTCATCTGAAAAAAGAATTTCCCGATGCTTTTTTCCCGCGTACCGCTTCAACAAAGCGCGGCATCTCTTCAGTCTCAGGTCCATTAAACGAGCGTCCAAACGATGTCCTGTTTTTCTTCGATATGCCCTAAACCCTAAGTCTTCATTTAACACCCTTTTCACCGTGGTCCTGCTTAACCCCATCTGAAGGGCCAACAGTTTCTGCTTACGTATGGGATTTCTTTGACTTCGCGCCTTCACAGCTTTTATTACTGCTGGAGTCCTAACAGAGCGAGGGCGACCACTTCTTGACCTGTCATCTACACTAGAGTCTTCATTGTATCGTTTTATGGTACGATAAACGAATCTTTTTGTTATATTCAAATTTTTCAGTAAGTCGATAATCTGAATTGGCGCGTAACCGCAACGATGCAACGCAATAACCGCGACACAGTCTTCTTTAAGTGTCCACTCCATATTTAAAAATGAGGAAAAATCTAAAAAGTACACATTTTTATTTTCATGAAAAATTCGAAATTCGAATTCAATAAACTTTTTTGAGGCCAGCATTCTAAATTCAAAAGTTTTATTGTGTGACAGAAATTATGACCTGACTATGTATAATCTTAAGCTAGTTTGTGTTCTATGCACCACTCACATTGTTTTGTAAATCATGCCTTGCAATATTTTGAGAAGAGAAAGTTTTTCCAAATGAACTATTTAATATTTGGTTAAATAAAACATTGCCAAACAATAATTTGTTAAACAATAATATGATAAAAACGAGATTTTCTTTACAATATTTTTTTGAGGAGTGAAGTAGTACACACCAAACCTCACAAATATTTAATAAAATACTGTAGCTTCCTGTATGCTAAACGGTTAATTAATAGATAAAAATCTTATATTAAATAGGTGATTCCAAAAATAAATTTAATAGGTAAAATAAATTGTTTACAAATATTTTACTGCTACAAAGTACTGGTGCACATTTTTCAGTGGTGTGTGAACTGCTACGAACGTCATTTCAGTGTTCAGCGAGCGTAACATCACGTACGACGTGAAGCCCACAATTACGACGGATAGTTTTCGCTTAAACCTCGGTAAATGGCGTTGGTAGTTGCAGTTCATTTTACTGATCTACAATCTAGTTTTTTATTTTACATACACGTAATCAAAATATTTTGACATTATAACGTCTGTGATAACTGTATGATACTAAAAACGTGTGCGGGCACGTCATTTCTCCCGTCAGTAGTTATTAAACGAACACCGAGAATTGACGAGTTCGTTTTGCAGACGACGGCAAGGACAAAAATATAGTCTAAAGAAAAAGGTCCTTTTGAAACAGACATGGCACGTTCATACCTACCACAAATAATTGAATAATGTCCAAATCTTTCTAAAATCTTACTAATATTATGAATGCGAATGTTTGTCAGGATGTTTTGTTTGTTACCCGATCACCCGAAAACGGCTTAACAGATATGTTGACGCATAAATAAAATAATAACACATAATAAGCTGTTTCTTATTACGGTAAAAATACGGTCCCGTTGGATAAACATGTTTATTACAAAAGATCGACACGATTGCCATTGTATATTAGGGTTCAGGGTATAACATACCTAAGCTATATTTTATCCGCAAACGAAGACGCAGAAAACTACTAGTAGTTAAAGTTATAAAATAGGTAAGGCTGGCTGGGGGAGGATTGTCATTACCGAAGGAATGAAGATCGCCCAAAATAGATTTTAAAGAAGAGATTCGAAACACTTTATCAAAAGGTTGTGAATTATAACGTCTTTTATCTAAAATATATCAATTCTAAAAACTGTGATAAAACTAAAAATAAATTGAAAGTACAATGTAAATACACCACTGCGTAATTACCCTGGATGACACATACTCGTACTATACGGAAAAAGGAATTTATATTAGAGCTCATTCCTTAACTCTGAGGAGCACGATATAGGTAACCGAATTCCACGGGGGGCACTAGTAAGATATAAAAGTGATAAGATATCATTTTTATGAAGGCCTATGCTAAAAATGTCACTTGAGCTTATCGATTTAGGTAATTTGCTTATCAGACTACAGAGTATTGATCTCAGGCCCGAAATTATTCGACGTTGCGACGCTTAAAATCTCTCCAATTTCGATAGAATTATTGCAAATGTTTCAAAGTTATTATTAACTTTAACTCTTAACAAATACTTAACAACAGAATCAAAATGGGGACTTAAATAAATTGTAAGAAATTAATTCAAATAGCCCAAAAAGTCGTAAGTCTTTAGTAATTGGTATTGTTTTCTTTGAAACGCAAAGCATTTGCATAAAATAGGATACTAAGGGCATACCGTCACACCTAACAGATTAATAATAAATCACATTGTGCATAGGTACCACAAATGTCTTTAAATTTTGTTGTAATTATCAGTTTAATTCATTATACAACAGTAAATATATACTCACAAAACTGCAACAAGTTTAACGAATATGTAACCTATTATAGTATATAAATAATAATAATAATAAAAATCTTTATTTTTCCTTTCACAATCTGGAATAACAACATTGGTATAAAACATATTTAAATGCGTAGCTATTTAAAATAGGTTGTGAGAGGACTGGAGTCTGAACTAGGCAAAGGCCTGGCATACAGGCCTCCAGTACTCCCCTCTCTTGATGGTGGTCAAGTGCACATAAATAGTAGTTTTTATACAATCTGAATCAAAAGAATTTTAATACAAAAGTAGTTGTGTGTTAGTACACTGGGTATAATTAAATAAGGTAATATTCTAACTAAGACTTTAAAATTCAGATAGGTACAGAAGTCAATCTTATGTATATGTCACCGGAAAATAACAAGAACTGCAAATTAACTTAGCCTACAGTTAGTTTATAATCTCACGCGTAACTATATAAATTTGCGGTTCTCACAATTTTACGGTGACAAAATATTTCATTTTTCGTACTTACGAGTACAATCAGTGGTCGCGTTAGGGTCGTCAACTTTGTCTTATTAAAAACTGTCGTGTTTGTGGCACTCGTATCTACTTAGTTGTAAGATTTCACTAAACTTATTTGATTTATACCCGTCAAAAGGTGCGATGGACTTTAAGGCCTCGGGTAAGAATAAGTTATACCTATAAATCATAGTGCTTTTGCATACTACTATTTCATTTCATTTCTTATTGTTACGAGCTCAATGGACTTTAATAATAACTGACTTTGAATTAAAATTTAGGCACTTTCGAAGATTTTGTTATAGTATATTATAATTAATATGTTTCCCTTGCTTATATTGTTTGAAGTGAAGTTTTATTGGAAACATTTCTTAAACAAACAAATTTTACGATCAGGAAAACAATTTAATTTTTAAGTCAATTTTCTACCTGTCTAATGTCTATGTATAACGGTAAATTATGGCTGTTGATAGACTTTTACTGTAGGTATGTTACTCGCTTGCGGCAGGTTTGATGCAAAACAAGAATATAATAATATGTTGGAAACTTAGAATAATAACACCTAGAAGCCGAATGTAAGCACGAAAAACGCGCAACTAAAACTAAGCGATATCTGGCTTAGTTTGTTCCGCGAGCTGTCAGTGCTCAACGTCACGCTAAGTCAAACACAGCTCGCGAAAAATAATTTAAAAAAAGTAATAAAGTTTCATTTCATACGTAAGTACTTACATTTTAGACATTTTCTGTACGTAAATCGAATTAAAAACGAATCATTTGAAACACAAAACCTATCAACATCAGTGTTGCTAGATTTGGGAAAAAAAAATTGCACACAGTTTGTTTAGTTGGTTTTTAATATTGAGAAAAATATAGAATTTGCCATAACAGATATTTAATACTGTTTAAACTTAAATGTTGGTGTTATTAATTCTATAAAAATAATTTCTTAATGTGAATTTATACAATCATACAGGCATTTAAATTTAAACACATTGAACGGTGGCATTCGTCATTAGATTAATAAATATGTAATATACTTATAAATGTAATCATATTTTCTTATGTATTTAAAGATCATACTAAACACATGGCAAATCGTCGTATAACAAAACAATACGTTTTCCCATTTTTTGTGGGTAAACGCCCGATGATGGTAACACTGAAGCCTTTATTTGTGTACGTTAGAAGAGCGTAGATTTATTCAGCTTACGCACACAAGGATAATTAAATGGCACGCGTTTACGCTTACGTTTTGGTTCAGACGCGGCTTCTAGGTGTTATTATTCTAAGGTTGGAAAAAGGAAGTGTAAAACTCGCCTGACTTGTTTTTCAGCCAACGTCGTTTCTATTTACTATTAGTTTCCTATACTGACTACGAGTATATTAGATAATAATTACGACGGTTTGACTCCAGCCTGTGTCATGATATTTTAAAAAAAATCTATCAATTCTGTTCCTCGACTTGAAGGTTTGTCGGGATTGTGTTACTAGCGACAAGGCCGTCGAAATTGTGCAACTCCAATTTATTTCTTTTGAAACCTGTTTTTTTTTATACAGTGTTCAAAAAATTATTTATATTACATTTTATAGTATCTATTTGTTTTACTTATTATTAAATAGCTGTTGCCTGCCACACCTCGTTGGATCAGAATTATGATTTAAAAATAAACCAATAGTTAGTTTCTTGGGTAAAATGTAGCCTATATGCTATTGTAGACTATCACCTATCTCCATGTTAAGCTTTGATTGAGATCCGTTTGACAGTTCTGTCTTGATTGAGACATAAACACCCATCCAAACTTTTGCATTTATAATGTTTTGTATGAAAATGATCATAAAATAATATCTATCATCTGTATGTCTGTAACATAACGTTTCATCTTATTTCTAAAAACGAGTGGGTACCTATTACCATAATAATACGTCTCTCTTTATGAGATTATAAAAAGCTTAGAATATGGAGTAATAAGTAACAAGACACAAAAAAACTATAAATCCTTTGTTGTATGCAAATTTTAACTTCCTTTAAATTAAATAGTTCTAACTTTTTTGTTAGCGGATGTTTCCGACGATCTCGACTTGAGCATTTGCAGCTGTTTTTAAAGATTCAAGTAAGTTACAAAATAGTTAGCAGACTTACTTTTAGGGACTTTTGTAGCATAGCGAAAGCAGTCGTAAATAAAATCTTAATGTATCACTGAAACGCTAGCGTGCGTAATCCAATTTTCAGGGTGATCGCATCTAATACATCGGATCTAAATTTATTATAGTTTCTGAATAGGGTCACATCAAACGAAAAGAGTTTCCCTAAAACATCACAAAATATATAATATTTTCCTAAATAGTTTTACTCACCGAAAAAGCAGCAGCAAAACACGATCGTGTACAGCGTAATGAATATAGCTCTGATGTCAGTTCTGTCGAAAATATATTCATCATCGCTGTAGCTTTTGTCTATCTCAGTGAGGTTGACATTGACATCCGATATGTAATTGATGGGTTCCGTGCTGTTGGTCGTCTCCGAACCGTGGCTACTTCTAAAATTAGAAGCAACGAACAACTTCATAGCGCACATGATTTCAGAGAGCTAATCTGGGCATATTGTGCCAGTAACCCTTTCAACTTTCACCCATCTGAAACAAAAATAATTGCTTGTAATTCAAAATGTTTATATTTCTCAATATCGCAAAAAACACGTTTGATTTGAAACGCAAAAGACATCTGTTACTATTTTGTTGGGTTAAGTTGTTTAAGATATTTACACTTACAAATACATTTACAAAGGAGATGCAAGCCTAATAAAATCTAATGTCTGTTTGACAGGTTTACTCAAATTAATTATTTGCGTTTTAGAGCTTGGCGACGTACAATCCAATACACTTTAATGGCGCAAAACAAGAAAAAAAATTGTACAATAAGGCGGTCTTATCGCTGAGTAGCGATCTCTACCAGACAACCTTAGGGTGGAGGAAAACAAAAACTAGGAGAAATAGGGTAACGCAGTGCAAGGATAAAGGCACATTATACATAATATATGACAATAATTATTCACAATATATGTACATGCATACATTTCAAAAATACAAAACATAGTTTAAATAGGTACCTACTTAAACTTTAAAAAAAAACTACCTAACTACGGAAATCCAAACCGATACACAGCATCAGCGTGACTGGAATAGTGCCTTGACTCTATTTTAAAAATTGAAAAGGACTCTGATTCTCTAACAGCAAGGGGTAAAGAGTTCCAGAGACGAACAGACTGAATAGTGAATGATTGTGAACAGAACTGTGAAGAATGGGAAGAGAAAGAGAGAAGCAGTTTACGAGACGACCGCAAATAATCCTCACTATCGGTGGATTGCAGAAATTAAAAACGTTCCTTGAGGTAAAGTGGAGGTTGAGGATTAAATAATACTGCGTACAGCAATGTGAGGACATGGAGATCACGACGAAGACGAATAGGAAGCCATTTGAGCTGTGTTCGAAAATTGGAAACATGATCATACTTCTGTAGCCCAAATATAATGCGGATACAAAAATTTTGAAGACGCAGAGCAAGGAACTTTTCAATAGGTAAGTCGAGATAGCAGTAGTCGGCATAATCAAGTGTACCACATCCCTGGTGAAAAATAAGTTTCCAGATCCATACAACCTTAACCAAACCGTTTTGGTCAACACATGTTGACATAGGTACAAGCCGAAAAAGTGGTTGAAGAAATTATTAATAAACACAAAAAAAAACCTTCTGAAAAATACAGGGCTATTACAAATTCAAATTTAATTCAAACTAAAGCGATATACATATACCATCCTCTTCGGCTTAAAAGAAAGGGTCATAACAGTAAACTACTCAATAAAATCAATATCTGTATCTTATTTAATAATAAAATAAAAATAAACATGTTTACATAACGATACCTTCAGGTTCAATTGGCGTATAAACCATTTTGGCCAAATCGAGTTAAATATACCATTTTGTTCACTAGACCCGACAACTCCGTCGTATTCGACGACGAAGAGAAAGCCGAATGTCTGGCCGACAGCCTAGAGGCCCAGTGCTCTCCTAGCACGCTTCCTATAGACGCTGCCCACCTTAGTATGGTGGACAGCGAAGTCGAACGTCTCTCGGCCCTCCCTCCAACCTGCCCCCTTGCACCCACCACCGCCGATGAGGTGCAAACCATCATCAAAGGTTTCCGTCCAAACAAGGCTCCCGGTCCGGACCGGATCTCCAACAGAGTCTTACGAGTCCTCCCCGCCCAACTGATTTGCCTATTGGTTGCTATCTTCAATAGTGCCATGGCAAACTGCATCTTTCCAATCGCGTGGAAAGAAGCAGACGTCATAGGTATCCCTAAGCCCGGCAAGGACCGCTCCAAGCCCGCCAACTACAGGCCCATCAGTCTCCTCAAGACTATGGGCAAATTATACGAGCGTGTTCTCGTCTCCCGCCTAAGAGATTACATTTTCTCGAACAATCTCTTAATCAACGAACAGTTTGGCTTCAGAGCCTCCCACTCTTGTGTCGAACAGGTGCACCGCCTAACGGAGCACATTCTCGACGGCCTCAACAGATCCAAACCGATGGTAACCGGTGCACTCTTCTTCGATGTAGCGAAAGCATTTGACAAAGTCTGGCACAACGGCTTGATCTACAAGCTGTACCAACTCAAAGTGCCCGACAGTCTCGTGCTCATCCTTCGAGACTTTCTGTCAAATCGTACCTTTCGCTACCGCGTAGAGGGGTTCTATTCATCTCCCCGCCCCATCAGGGCTGGAGTCCCTCAGGGCTCCGTGCTATCCCCTCTTCTCTTTTCAATTTTCATTAACGACATTCCCAGGTCACCGCAAGTAGAGCTAGCTCTATTTGCGGACGACACAGCCCTCTATCACTCTGGCTACCATGCCGGTTACATCATTAAGGCACTACAACGTGCAGCCCAATCCCTAGGTGACTGGTTTAGGATGTGGCGAATAGAGGTAAACCCCGAGAAAAGTGCAGCAGTGTACTTTACTCGAGGTTTCTTCGCTTCAAAACATCCTAAACGATGTCTCACACCTATCACCCTATACGACCGTCCGATCCCTTGGGAGAAGACAGTCAAATACCTAGGTGTCACCTTAGACCGTAGAATGAGCTTTAAACCTCACATAAAACGCGTCCGTCAGACTGCAGCCTTTTACTTTTCAAGGCTCTACTACTATATCAGCAGGAAGAGTAAAATGTCACTTAGAAATAAGTTGACAATTTACAAAGCCTGTATTCGACCCGTGATGACTTACGCTAGTCCAGTGTTCGCTCATGCCAGCCCCTCAGAACTAGAAAGACTCCAAATCCTCCAAAACAAATTCTTACGCTCTGCCTCGGACGCCCCGTGGTATGTGCGTAACGATAATTTGCATCGCGACCTTAACATTCCGTCGATTGCCAGCTTTATGAAAGAAGCGTCTCAACACTTCTTTGATAAAGCCGTCAATCATACGAATCCTCTCATAGTCAAAGCCGCCACCTACTTGTGCCAAAAAGATGTCGAAGCCCGTTTCCGCCGACCGAGGAACGTTCTCGAAGATCCCGACGACGAAATCACATCGTTCGTAAAACAATTCACCACTCACAACAGTACACACCCGACAAGCACTAGATTGAATCAGCGCACTCGCCGGCGAGTGCGAGGACCCTTGCATCATTTTGGCAGGTACAGACATGTACCTGGCCGCTTCTCACCAGTCCGCCCTTCGGACGACGGCCCAAGCCGAGGTCCAAGCCTACAGAGGCGCCCTTGAGGCCTAGTCTGCCCCCCTCGATCGGGCCCACTAGAACGGGGCTCGCGTAGATCGGTCTGTATGCACAGACCAGTCTGTGTTGCAGCGCCGAGCTACGCGATGCAACCACTAGTCGGGCTGACCTCTTGGCCGGGTGCCTTCAGCACCCGACACGGTCCGATCGCGCCGCTAGTACGGGGCCCCTGCGCGGGCGAGCCCTACGCTTCGCTACGCGAAGCCTAGGACTCGCCTCGCGCTCGAGGTACCCGCTAGCAGGCCGCTTTTGGGCTGAGTGCCTTCCGCACTCGCCTAAAACCCGCCCGGTGAAGCTGTAACGGCCTTCTGCCACAGCATAGGTCCGTTAAAAAAAAAAAAAAATTTGTTCAGAATTTTTTTCTCTATCGATCTGTATATTCAAAATGTTTAAATTCGCTAAAGAAATGTTTATACACCCTAAAAAAATATTGCCGAAAAGTTAAACAAATTCCATAAAAACAGTGTAAAAGCCGAGTGGTTGTTTTTGGTATTTCTGTTAAGATGTAATGACTATACGTTTTTTTAAGCCTGGGCGTAAAACTCTATGATAATTGCAAATGGTTTTTACGTTAAGAGTGTTAAGACGTATTTAAGGATTTCAATGTCGTAAGTCCACGTGTTCAGTCCCCTAATTCGCGTAACCAAATCGTATCACAATCGTAATTGAACGACAGGTTTTTGACAGTTCTAGTATGGGCTAAATGTCAAAATCGTCCAATTCAACCACGATCGAACTGCGATTCGGTTACGCGAATTAGGCCCCAGTAGGTTGTATATAGAAGATGAGCAAGAGTAGATTGACTAGTATTTTGTTTCACATATTCTAAATAGGCCTAGGCTTATTTTGTTATTAATATGTTATTTTATTAGTCACTAAAATTGATTATTTCTACTTGGAATTATTTTCATAACTACGAGTATAAGGCTGTTTTTCAGGTCCAGTGCCGCTACTTATCGACTTCGACTAAATGTGATAAATTCAAGACTTTAAAACAAAAAAAAAATGAGCCACACTGTACTCAAGAAAGCAATTTAAAACCTTTTTAGATGCTTTCTAATGAATTTCTTACTTTAAAAGTACCCAAACTTTTAATTATTGCCATAAATGGTCACTTTTAGCAATAATGAAAGTTGTAAAAAGATAAATTCACCATTGAACTTCTCAAAAAACTACAAATTTCTCTCCCGAGCACACCATGGCTCTACTCCCTGTTCAGAAGTCTTAAATTCATCACAACCAATCGAAATCAATTTTATTGGCGGCAGCCCTGAACCGGGAAAATAGTCTTAATTTTTTGCCATAATTGCATATTATTATAAACTTTGTAAGCTAAAATATTAATGATATAAAAAAAGCACCATATAAAATATAACTAACTACAAAATAATTATTATTAGCAAGAAGTAATTCCAGTCTCTTCGTGCTGCCTGGCCGATCCGAAGGTTCCCATTACGCTGGCTGCAGTGCCACGTTGAATGGCAATGGAGACCTGCTGAACTAACCAGGACCCAGAGCGGGAATCATTCCCTTTCTCTCGCAACCGTCGCCCTAACTCCTTAAAAAGGTCTCGATCCTCACTACCCCATGGTCCTGCCGTCTCAACTGCGAACGGTACGAAATCGTAGAGTGGCTCTAATGCTGAATATTTGGAGTGTTTCAACTTCGCACCGTCTTTTAAGTTCCAATATGTTGATTTTTTCTAATTAGAGTTATTAAAAATTCTTAATTTTGCTATAAAATTGTAAAATAAAAACAATTAAAGAAAGTTATTTTCGTACTCTGGCAATTTAATTTTATCTATATCAACCAAATATAGTTACAACACTAAAAATATATTTCTATACATTCTCGAAACAATATAAGTGTGCTTATAGTCAACATAACATTATTTTTATACAATGTTTTATTAATTCATTTAAATAAATCACTATAATCAATGGTTGTAAAAACCAAAAAATCTACATCTATCGGTCTTTACGTCAGCAATTGCAATCTCATGTTTACTAAAAATTCAAATACGACGTATAGAGATATTTTTAGATCCATTATAGGACGTCGTATAAACCACCGAGTGTATTTTTTAAAGACGTAAATCCAAGCTAACTTTAAAATTAACGAAGATGTTTTGAATATTTAGATTTTTTTATCGCAATATTTTAAGAATGTTTTCTATTGGTCATTTTTTAATAGCTTCTGAAATAAAAAAGTTATGATTTTTTTTATAAAAAAAAACGTTTTTTGGCTCTCCTGAAAAGTACGGTTTTGGTTTATACGACAATTGAACCTGAAGGTATCGATGTGTAAGTTGCAATTTGATCGAAGCTAGACTTTTACAGTGATATCATTGGATACAATAAATAAATAAGCAAGGTATACCTTATCTATTTTTAAGATTGTCATCTTACTAATTTTATTTTATCTTACTAATTATAAATGCAAATGCTTGGATGGATGTTTGTTATCCATCACGCCACAACGGCTGAGATGATCTGGATGAAATTTGGCGTAGAGAAAGATCATGGGCTAGAATAGCACATAGGCTACCTATTATCCCAAAAAAAGACGCGTGGCACTCGGAGACTGCCGCGGTAAAGCTATTGCATAGCATTTTTTATCAATTTATGCAATTATAAAACTAAAAAGTATCACCGCTGTGCCGGTCGGAGTGGGAGGTGGTAAGTAGGTTATTTTCGTTACGGAATTTCTGGATACGGTCTCCACGCTCAAGGCCCGCAAAAGAAGATATGCAATAGCTTAATTTTATAATTTTATATATTTTCTAATTTTGACTTTTGTCATTAAATTTTTCTGTTATTTTGGCAGATATGGTTACCATAGGCAACCATACTGTCAAAATCCTTATTTTCTTCTAAATTCTTTTAAATTTCGGAAATTCAAAATTGTTCGATCGTGCCTCGCCCCGAGTCTTAGGTTAGGTTATTTTCGTTACGGAATTTCTGGATTCGGTCTCCACGCTCAAGGCCCGCGATAGAAGCTGTGCAATAGCTTAAAAATATTTTTCCAGTGGGATAGCTTTAATTTTCCAAATCTATCTCTAGTAAGTATTGAGCAGACAAGTACTTACCACGGCGTAAAAATTACGGCAATTCAAAAAAAATCTCAAATTAATAACTTTATTATATAACAATTTTTTTTAAAAAAAATTACGGGTCAACAACACAACGAATTTTTAATACTTCATTTTTATGAGGTTAAATTCGTAAAATAAAAAATTCGTAGGTACTTTTGACTTTCTGAAAAATAATCATCGTTTTAAATTGAAATTTTTCGGAACTCTTATATTCGTAGGTATTAAAATCAGAATTATAAATTTATTTCAGAATTAGATATTTCGGAATCTTTGGGTGTTCCCATTTCAATGTGTGCCTAAAAGTTTGACTCGAATGAATGCTGCAGAAAAATTATGTAGTAAAGTCACATTTTGTCTTACTCACAGCTATTTGTTTTTATTGATCTGAAATAAATTCAATGTGAAATTGGCAGTCACATTAACACATTAAAGTAACAGTAACGCATTTGAATCAATATATTTATAAAATTAACTTTGAACTGACTGTAAATTATATTCAAAGCAGTCTGGCTCATATCGCCCACCACCAGAACACGTGTTGCCTATCTTGACTTTAATGGCAACTAATAAATATATTTCCTACCTCTGTGATTTAGGTTCATCATGTGCCGAAATACATACAACATGTGGATTCTGGGGAAAAAATACACAATTTCACACAACCTTGAAGCCACGGCAAAGAAGAAAAACTGGCCAAGAGCGAGTCAGACTCGCGCACTAAGGGTTCCGTACCAACTTTAACTAAAATACCACAATATTTTGTTAACTGCAAAAATTACTTTGTTTTTCATAGTGTTTGTATGAAGGACAAAGTTATATTTGCTTTTGTTGAAAATGTGCTAGATCTCCAAAACTACCGGTTTGATCTCGTTTAAACCTCGTTTTTATTGAAAGTATTTTTGAATGATCAAACGAATTTACCAAGTGAAGTTCGATCTGAATTATCCTGTTTTCGCCGAAGAGATTTATTTTATTTACCTTTGTAGTACCCTCAGTACGACTAGCCATTCCGCACACAATATTCAGCGTAGTAAAAAAGAGTGGTAACACCACCCCCTCCACCACGCTGCTGCCGCGATGACCGGCCCGATGACCGAGCGCACTCATTATTTTAGAGCATAAGCAAGAAGACAACATTGGCAGTAATTACATGGGGAAGAAAGTAGACAACAAGGGATGGGTGGGATCCTAAATCTCTTCGGCGAAAACAGGATAATTCAGATCGAACTTCACTTGGTAACAGTATATAAACTTGAAAAATTTTGTCTCAGGCGGGACTCGAACCCGCATCTCCTCGCATGCCGGGCGCGCCGTGTCGCAGTGTCTCGGTGGCCTAATGGTATGGCGCCCGCCCGGCATGCGAGGAGATGCGGGTTCGAGTCCCGCCTGAGACAAAATTTTTCAAGTTTATATACTGATATTATAAGTGCAATTAAGTTGCTAAAATATCAAATAAAGTTCACTTGGTAAGTTCGTTTGATCATTCAATTATCCTGTTTTCGCCTCTGAGATTTATTTTATTTACCTCTGTAGATGTTTAGAGAAATAATGACAATGTTGTGAATAAATTAATGACAACTCTCATTTGAATAATTATTATAATTCATGATCATGATAAATACACTTACAGTAGATATTAATATAATTTTTAAACTAAATTATTAAATAGATTTGTACTCTCATTAATCACAGGTCTATTGTAAAATTTTGCAAAGACAGTTGAGTGTCCCGTCCACCCGGCACACCGTCGAATCGTGTCAATGTTGACACCGGAACTGATGTCGCCGCGTGTCGGGTGCTGTGTGGCCGAAACACGTTCGTATCGACACCACTTTCCTCCAAAATCTGCTTTATCCATCGACCTATGGTCTGCGATGAAGCAGCTTTATGAGGTTTCTTATGCGTTAATAACAATCTGGTCTCGGACCTAGGTCTTATCGCAGAGGTGACTGACATATATGCTATCAAAGTGGTTGCAGGGCAAATACTCGGGTTAGCGTGGTAGAAGGGCAGATCTATTATTGGTTGTGTACGACCTGCACCGGATGTTTTGATCAAATCTGTGATTGAGATAACTATACGTTCATCATATGTGTTAATGTTAGGTAATTTTACTAAGGATAACGTTTGAGTCCTTTGCCCTGTCGCCAAAGCTAACAAAACGGTAAGTTTCAATGTAACTCTTTCTAGATTTAACAAATCATTTGGATATAATTTAGATAAGTATTCTAAAACAATGTTCGGATTCCACGTAACATTATATCGAGGGAAAGTTGGTTTAAGTTTAAATGCCCCTTTTAAAAATCTTTTAACCCTTGAGTCCTGTCCTACACAATTTGTTGATATTAAGGAGATTGCTGACCAATGATTATTCAATGTTCCGTAGGAGTCGCCTGATTTAAAACATTGGCTTAAGAAATCAAGTAGTGAATTAATTGAGACGTTTAGAAAATCTGTATTATTATTAGTACAATAGTCCCACCATTTTTTTAGACTACACGAGTATTGTTTCTTTGTATTGGCTGATAGTGATGACATTATGATGTCTAAAGCGGAGTCGGGTACATGTTGGTTGAGGAGCGACTGCCGGAAACAATGCTCACCGCCAGGGAAAGATGACGGTGTAGCGGGTGTATCTTCCTGAAAGTGGAAGAAAGAAGGTGTTTGTTAGGGGAGAATAACGTTATTTCTTTTACGCAGAGTGATTTAAATAGGGGATACCAAGGCTGTGAGGGCCAGTACGGTACTACTAATATGCCCGTTGCACTATCATTAATTAATTTATTTAGTGTCTTTAATATTAATGAAAAGGGTGGAAATGCGTAAAAGAAAAAAGGCCGCCAATCGACAGTAAATGCATCAATGTTGAATGCATAGGGGTCCCTACGCCATGAGATGTATTTGTCGCATTTCGCATTAATGCGAGTGGCAAATAGATCCAGTTCAGGTTGACCGTAACTCCTAACGATATCTGAAAAAACATTATTGGCAAGCTCCCATTCCGTATCTATGTTCAGTTTTCTTGATTCAAAGTCAGCTTCAGTGTTTTGCGAGGATTTTACATATGAAGCAAAAATAAAAATTCTTCTTAACTCACACCATTGCCAAATTTTTTTAGAAATATTTGTTAGATGTGGGTATTGAACTCCACCCATTCTATTTACATATGAGATGGCGGTGGTGTTATCGATGCGTAAGAGTATTTCGCAATCTTGTCACTAGCAAATGATCGTAAGCCGAAAAACACAGCCAATAATTCCAAATAGTTAATATGATTGACTCGTTCTTCGGTTGACCAATGACCGCCGGTTCGCTCATCATTACATGCAGCGCCCCAACCTGTTAGGGATGCATCAGTAAAAATTTCCAGTACGTATTTTCCTTGTCGAATAGGGTTGTTCGAGTTTAAAATGTTATTTTTCCACCATGTGAAGTCATCATGAAAACTATTTGGAATGTTCATTGGCGTATCATAATTATCATTGTTGTCTAACAATGCCAAATACTTAGCTCGTTCAAAAGATTTTGTATATACCCAGCTATACGGTATAGCTGGACATGCTGCTATTAGGTTTCCTAAAAATTTCGCAAAGTCACGAATAGAAATGGTTTGAAGGTTTAACGTCGACTCAATACGTTTTAAAATGTCGCGTCTCTTCTTTTGAGGTAGCCCTAATGTCATGTTTTCGGAATCGAGTACGAAGCCTAAAAAAGTGCAAGATTTGTTTGGAGTTAAAGTTGACTTTGTGTAATTGATGATAAAGCCTAATTTAGAAAAAAGGTCGATAGTCTGGTTTGCATTTTCGATACACAGATCGTAAGAATTAGCAATACATAAAAAATCGTCTAAATATCGTACCGATAAAAAACCTTTAGATCTGAGCTCTGAAATGACTGGATTAAGTATTTTTGTGAAAATATATGGTGCTGAGCAAAGGCCAAACGGGAGACAAGAAAATTCGTATAGATTTTTGTTGAAGTAAAACCTTAAATATTTCCGGTGTGTTTTATGTATTGGTAATAAAAAGTATGCTTCTTTGAGATCAATATTAATCATGAATGCATTTTTTGTTAGAAGTTTAATAGCGGTTCTTATAGCTTCCATTTTAAAATGTTCACTAAAAACAAACTTGTTTAGCTTTTTGAGATTCAATATAAATCTAAATCCACCGTCTTTTTTAGGGGTTAGAAAAATATCGGAGACGTATTGATCTTCCACATAAGCACATTTACTTATAGCTCCTATTTCTAGTAAATGAGAAATCTCTAACTGCATGTATAAATTTTCGGTTTTTGAAAAGATTCGTTTAGGGTATGTATCTGGACTTTGAACGGGTATTTCGATGAACGGAATTTTGTAGCCGGATATAGCATTTATGAAGTCATCGTTTGAAACAGAGGCCCAGGCATCGAAAAAGTATTGTAAGCGGCCAGCATGTACTACCTGAGACGATGTTCCTCCTCCTAGTGGAGTGTACCCGCCCGGCCGGGCGTCGGCGCTGTCCGCGGCGCGTTGACTGTGCTGGCGGGCGGCGGGCGACGGCGCTGCGGTGCGTACGCTGCTGCCTGTGGTTGGCGGCGTGGCGGCGCGGCTGGTGGGCCGTGGGGCGTTGCTCGCCGATACGGCCTCTGTAGGCCTCCGCTCCGGTTCGCGTAGTTCTTCTGCGACCGGCCGCGAGACGAAGGCCACTTGTGGTTTAAATTGGCGGAAGAAGATGCCTGAATTAATTGCCCCGTCTTTTTTATTCCTCTTGAGTTTTTGACTAACTCTCCGAGATTGTCTCCGAACAAATAATCGTCTCTTTTGCGGTCCTTAAAAGAGTCGAGATCTTTATCGATTAATGGGGTAATTATAGATCTTCGAGTATCAGATTCCAAGAAGTGTGAGTCTGCTAACAGCTTACTTGCGTCGGATAAGATACTTAAAATATCAGGAATCTTGGGGTCTTTGCAAAGCAAGCCCGACATAGCCTTAGTCACTGCACCCAAGACAACTCCCAGTTGGTTTTGTTTCGTATGAAGGCGCTTATCTCTGTTTCGGCTCGGCTCATTCAGCATAGCACATACCTCCGCGTTTAGAGTCGGTGCTTTGGCCAAGGTTACATTCTTGGGAATTGGATATTTTTTAATGAGGGCTTCCTTTTCCTCCTTTTTGAAACCGTTAACCAATAAAGGCTTGAGGCGCATGGCGATATGCTCGACTATAGGTTCACCCCATTCCACGGTTTCATCGTGGAATGCGCCAAGGGCTTTCAGTAGTTCCGGGTCAAGGTCGGAATCATCTATCACAATCTCGGGGGTAGACTCGGGTAATACATTTGTGGTAGTACCTGCAAAAGGTTCGGCCGTAATGCACTCGAAAGACGAAGATTCGACTTCCGTGGGCGGATCCGGTTCAAGGTGGTGCTGTGACACGACTTCATCTTCATGATCTTGATGTTCAGTATCCCAGTTTTCTATGAGCAAAAAAAGAAGCGTATTGTTAAAAAAGAAACAGCCCATGAAAATTTTATTCTTATTGAAGGTAGTTTCATATAAAACCAGGTAGGTTTTTAGATTATTGGAAAATATTGAAAAGAAATGGCTACTGGTTAATATCTCGTATTAACTCGGAGCAAAAAATGGCTACTGGTTAATATCACGTATTAACTCGGAGCAAAATGGCTACTGGTTAACATCTCGTGTTAACTCGGAGCAAAAAATTGCCATAAGTCGAAGTCACGTAGTAACTTGAGGCAAAATAAAAATGGCTGTTGCACTATATAAAGCTTAAACAGCGTACTAACCTTCAATTGGTGCGCCTTCTTCATCACTATAGATAACGTTGCTTCTTCTTTTTCGAAGTCTAGATTCATACTTTTTCTTTTTCCGTAACCAGCGTTGTTCGTCGGTCTCATCTTGGTATCGACGCTTTGGCATTTTTTATATTGTATTGTTAGACAGCGTGCGGTTGTGGCGCGTGCGCACAAAGGAATGGGTGCGCTCGGTCATCGGGCCGGTCATCGCGGCAGCAGCGTGGTGGAGGGGGTGGTGTTACCACTCTTTTTTACTACGCTGAATATTGTGTGCGGAATGGCTAGTCGTACTGAGGGTACTTACAAAGGTAAATAAAATAAATCTCAGAGGAGAAAACAGGATAAGTTAACATCTACAAATCATTATGTATTTTTTTCAAAATTTTTACTTGCTTAGTTTAAAAGTTAGAGGAGCGGACACTAATTTTACCACTTTGGAAGCATCCATCTTCCAAATGTTAGACTTTTGGAAAAAATAGTTCTAGAAACCTTTATGTTATTTTAAAAGACCTATCCATAGATACTCCATACGCATAGGTAAAAGTTTAAAAAAATATATTTTGTTTTAGTTGTAATAGGGGTTAAAGTATTGCCGATTTGTACTGAAAATCAAAATTATTAATTTTTTAATTTTCAACAAATTTATTTAATCAAAATAGTTACCGCTATTATCTATACATTGCTGCCATCTAATAGGAAGGTCATTTATGCCTTTGTGATAGAACTCTGAGGATCTAGACTGCACAAACTGTGTGAAAGCATTTTGTACTGCCTCCTGGGAAGAAAACTTCTTGTCACGTAGATAATATTTTGTTCAAATCACGAAAAAAATTGTAGTCCGTTGGAGCAAGGTCTGGCGAATACGGAGGATGTCAAATGGTTTCTAATTGCAGTTCCTGAAGGGTCAAAACGGTTTCTCGTGCTGTATGAGGTCTCGCGTTGTCATGGAGCAATAATGGTGAAGATCGATTCATGAGTCGGGGCTGTTTTACTGCTAGTTTTGCCAACATTGTTCGGAGTTCGGCACAATAGACATCTGCCGTTATTGATTGACCAGATCAGAGAAAACTATAATGAATAACACCATGCTGAGACCACCAAACAGTTACCATTACCTTTTTATTGGTAAGTTTTGCTTTAGGACACTGTTGTGGCGTTTGACCTGGGGTCAGCCATTGCATTTTTCTTTTACGGTTATCATAAAGAATCCACTTTTCATCACATGTCACAATTCGATTTAATATTCCTTCATTTCTGTACCGATTCAATAAGGCAACACAAGTTACAACACGCGTTTCTTTCTGCACATCAGTCAAATCATGAGGCACTCATTTTTCGTATTTTTTTATTTTATTGATAGGGCGCAAATGAGTCAATATTGTGGGTAAGGTTACGTTAAACTATGCCGCTAATTCCTGGGTAGTTTGACTAGGATCGGCTTCCACGATCTCTCTTAATTCATCGTTAATCACCTGTGTGGGCGGTCTTCCTCGTGGCTCGTTCTTCAAGTCGAAATTTCCATTAGCCGATCCCTCTCCAAACGCAACATTGATATTGCGGGCTGTTTCTGCCGCGTTACTTCCGCGTCGGAACTCGTATTCAAAAATCACTTGAATTTTCGCAGTATCCATCTTTCTTGTCTAAGTTAAATAACAAAAACAATTGAAAGTCGATATTCAAATGTTTCACATTTTTTAAAAGAAGAACATCATAGAAACCATGTGAAAAAAGTTTCATTCGAAAACCTCAAACCATGTAGATTCTATGTCAATTCAAAGAACATATTACAATAAAACGGCAATTTCATATTTTAACCCCTAATATGTATGGGAAGCCCCCCTTAAATATAATTATTTTTAATTTTTTTGATTGAGAATCGTAAAGTGGTTAACAGGATACACCTACCTACCAAGTTTCGAACAGACAGACAGACATACAGACTTGACGAAACTATAAGGATTCCGTTTTTTGCCATTCGGTTACGGAACCCGAAAAACGGTATATTCCTTTCTTATACCAAAAACTTGATTATTCTAATTAACTTTTTATTCCGAACGAATACCAAATTTTATAAATTTCATATCGTATTTTGGGACTCATGGTATTCGTCCGGAATAGAAAATTAATAACGATTAAAAACAAATACCACTGATATTAGTTTTTGGTATTAGAAAGGAATGATCGAAAAAACCGGACAAGTGTGAGTTGAACTCGCCCTCTAAAGAATCCGTACAAATTTTTTGTTGTATTTCATAGTTTAGGATTCTTGATTCCTTTTTTTTAATGATTTGATTACAATTATACAGTTTTAAGATTTTCTCTCATACTTTTACCACAAGACGATATTACCAACAGAACCCTGTTTTTATCGACATATTAATAGCTGTATCTTTTTTTACGTAACCTGAGAAGTTTAATTTTCATAGTTTCTAAGGGCTGTAGAACTGAATATATGGTTTTAATTCATTCGAGATAAAAGTTTTTTACATACAGACGGAAGATGGACAACAAAGTGATCCTACAATACGTTTTTTTCTGTAGAGGATCCCTAAAAACATCGAAAACCGTTATATTTATATACGAGTAAGCTAAGTTAAGCCACTGACTATCTATCTTATCTATCTATCTATCTTCTATATTATCTAATATAGAAGATAGATAATTTATAGATATATATAAATTACGTGTCACGTTGTTTGTCCGCGATTGACTCCTAAATTATTAACCGATTTTAATCAAATTTTCACACCGTATGCAGTTTGATCCAACTTGAAAGATAGGATAGCTTCTATCTCAATTTATAGTCGCAATATTATTTTATTGCAAATTTTCTGTGTAACATGGTAAGGTAAACGCCATATTTGATGCTAATAACATTGTGTGACGTCTTACGTCAAAATCCAATTATATTATTCTGAGGCGATACGAAGTTTGCGGGTTCAGCTAGTATCATATAAAAATGAATTGCTGTTCGTTTGTCTCGCTAAAACCCAAAAACAAATGGACTGATTTAGCTGATTTTTGTTCAGAAATGTTTGTCGTAGTCTAGGTTTAAACGGTGAGAAAATATAGAAAATTTTGAAAGAAAATTCTACCTTTAACAATATTGAAATAGAGCACAACAAAAGAAGTAAAGGAAAAAATCTACAGGAAAAAACATTCAATAACTCTTATATAAAAATGAATCCCTATTTTCCTTGGTCTTCGCATCACGCGTGAACGGCTAGACCGATTTCGCTATAATTATTTTTTTGTTTTGTTTGTTATTGTTAGGAGAATGTTCTTATGGAAGAAAAAAATAAGTAAATTGCGCGGAAAATTAGAAAATTTTAGAAAACCTAATCACCATACTCAATTATTTGTAATGTAACCTTAGCGCTTTTGACACTTTAAACTAATTTTATTGTAACATTATTATGGCGTTTGACATAGCATGACAAAATGCGTGCTACAAACAGTTTGCATTTGCAATGTTGATAAATTAATTTTGTATCTGAAATATTTTTTCAATTAATTATACCAATTTGTAATCAATATTCATAGTTAAGACAGAACAACGTCTGTCGGGTCCGCTAGTTCTACTAATAATTACATTAACTTGTATTTGTTGACTTTAGTTTTAAAGCAACGTCAGGGTTTTATTTTTTGGGTGGCGTTGCTCCAATTTTTGTTATGTTCATGTTGATAAAAAGGAACTATAAAGTATAGTTACTAATATTAATAAATTTATTTATAGCTGACAGACAATACATTCTAATTCTTCTCATACAGGTTTTATTTTTAATAACTTAAACGAAGTGACCCACAAATTGTAAAAAATACCTGTAGTAATGAATCAAGTTTTTTTATTTTTTTATTTAAAAGTGTAGAGTTGTAATTTTAAACATGCGTAAAGGCATGTTTAAAATTACTTTAAATTTAAAATACATAATAACTTTACATTTAAAATATAATTCAAGTGAATTCATAATTATGTTGTCTCACTTAAATAAATTACATTTCAAATAGACAGTTTTGTAAGACGGCAAAGACTCATTATGTATTTTACAAACCACAAGTGCACCATTTTGACAATGGTAGAGTTAGGTAATCTGAGGCGTAAAATTACCATAATTATGGAACAGCATTACTAACTTTAGTCATTTCGGGAAATCAGATATACCGAAGGGATAGAAATAATAATTCAAAAATCAAAATTAAAATAAAAATCTTTATTTACCTTAAAAAAACTAAACTGTAACAATTTTCGTCTGGAGTCCCTTTTAAACATAAAAATGTCTGTATTAAGGGACACCGCTCCTCCTTATATAAAAATATAATATTGATTTACAGCAGTAGGCAAACATTAAGAAAAGACAGAAAAAGATATAACATTAATCTAATCATTTTTGAACAAAGATATATAAATTTTGTGTGTGTGTGTGTGTGTATGTGTGTGTGTGCGTGCGCGAATATCGATAGATAGCGAAATCGACTCACAAGTGTGATGATAACAGCGATTCTGTTTCGTTATAACATAAAGTTTTATGCCATTTACCTAAATTTATTGTACATTCATGATAGCTTTTTGAATAAATTTTTAGAGTTTTGTTTACTTTATTATAAATGCATGCCGCTTGTTTTTCGTATTGTAATTTAACGAAGGTCGTTTTAGTAGTATTTTTGTCATACACTAATGTTTTATGTTTTTTAATATTATATTAGCAACATACAGTCCTCTTACTGAAAGCAGATTTCTAATTCGATAAAGACTTTCAGTAGAGAAACGTTGTCTTTTAAAATACATCACTTTCTTGGGCTCTTTCAACCTCGACAAAACGTGTTTTGCGTGCTCCGCCCCGAACCGATGTGCAATAGGTTATGATTGACTGTACAAGAGCAATGTAAACTTCATTTAGTACATTTCTAGTTGAACCATTTTCATTGCTAATGATTTTTGGAACTACGTGTCTTAGGGTTTTAAACATCCAAATAAATTTCCGAATCCTAGATGAAATCGATTCTATTTGTTGTTACTAAGATAATCTTTGGTCTACAACTACTCCCAAATATTTGCAGTGTTCTACTTTTTTAATAGATGAACAGTCACATGTATCACTAGGTAAAATACCACAGCTATGGATTTTAAGGCTATAATCGTCTTTTGGTTGTGTGCTATTGTATATACTAAAACATATATAATTGGTTTTGGACGTATTTAGTGTAAGAAGGTTATAATTGTGCAGCCAGTCATAATTGTGATCCACAACTTAAATTCGTCATTATCAGTTAGATCTCTAAAAATACTTGTAGTTGGAGATTTTGAGCATATTCAAGTTTCTCCAGGTGACGTAGATACACTTGGGTAGTTTTAAAGCTCTGTTCACGACACAATTAAAATAACACTCACTTCACTATTATATCACTTTTATTACGTGGGTAAAACTTTGAGACTTAATAACATAACATTAAAACATTGCAAGGGCCTTACGGTCCTAGGAAAAAATGCAGATACACCGCGAGTTAAGTACGCACAGCGCCATCTATCGGCAACTACTAAAACCATAAACATCCCGCGGCCCAAGGACGGCTATAGTCCTTAAAATACACAAATTCTTTAAATACTTTGAAATTACAGTCAATTAGAATCATCCAAAGGCAGAGGACATAATTTTGTTACTGGTCTTTTAAAACAACTGCTACTAGTTTTTAATGTAACAACTCGTGTAATACCATCTGACCCGGGATGCCTCTCAATGACACGTGCCAAAAGCCATTTACCAGGCGGTAATCGATCGTCTTTGACTAAAACAATAGAATCTAATTCAATACTCGGCTGTGCTACGTTCCATTTGTATCTATGCTGTAGAGAAGTGAGATACTCTGATTGCCAACGCTGCCATAGACACTGCAACATTCTTTGAATCATATTCCAACGATCCAAAATACTCAATTTAGTGTCGACTAATGAGGGTTCGGGAACTGCAACCAAAGGCTCGCCTATGAGGAAATGGCCAGGTGTTAAAGGTGGTTCATCAAGTGAGGAACTGATCAAAGTGAGAGGACGTGAATTAACACACGCTTCAATTTGAGAGAGGAGAGTAGAAAACTCTTCGTATGTTAAGATGGTGGGACCAACAACACGTTTTAGGTGTCCTTTTATGGACTTAACGCCCGATTCCCACAGCCCACCAAAGTGTGGACTTCCCGGAGGATTAAAATGCCAAGTCGTGTGATCATTGGCGAGTAACTCAGCAATTTCAGAGACCAAACTTGATTTTAAATTCTTAAATGCTAAATCTAATTCTCGTGACGCTCCAACGAAATTTGTGCCACAGTCACTCCATATATCTTTACAATAACCGCGTCGAGAGGTAAACCGCTTAAATGCAGCTAAAAAGGCGGAAGAAGTCAAGTCAGTAACTAACTCCAGGTGAATGGCCTTTGTTACAGTACACACAAATAAGCTAACGTAAGCCTTGTAAGTTTTCTTACATCTACCAGAAAATAATTTTAACGTAAAAGGGCCAGCAAAGTCTACTCCACTTGTGAGAAAGGGTCGACTTGGGTTAACTCTAAATTCCGGCAAATTACCCATGAATGGTGCAAATGGAACAGCTTTGAATTTAAAACATGTTATACATTTTCGAATTACCGTCTTAACAAGGTTTTTACCTCGTAAGATCCAATAGCGTTGCCTAACATAGTTAAGTGTTAATTGATTGCCTCCATGAAGAGTATTAAAATGGGCATTGAGGACAACTAGTTTTGCAAAATTACATTCATTACTTAAGACAATTGGTGATTTAGTATATGGTGAAACATGAGCATTACAAAGTCTACCACCAACACGAAGCAACTGGTCCTCGTCCAGGTATGAATTTAAAGTATAAACTTTGCTTGATTTATGAACAGGTTTACCATTAGATAGTAAATTAATTTCTTCTTTAAAATTCATAGATTGTGAGAGACGTGTACATACAATCAAGGAGGTTCTAATCTCATCGGAAGTAAGGTAAGTACATTTGGTTTTAATTTTAAGTTTACAATTATGAATGAATCTCAAACAGTATGCGGTTACCCGTGTCAATTTTGAAAGAGTTGAAAATCGGTTTAAATAATCTTGTACATCGTTATCAGATTTGTTAACTGTTAAATTTACACATAATTTCACCTTGGATTCCAAATTTGTTTCAGGTAAAAGTACTCTATTATCAACTTTGACAGTAGGTTCTTTTAAGAAAGCTGGACCTTCCCACCATAGCCCTGAACTTTGTAAGTCGATTGGTAATAATCCCCGAGAAGCAACATCAGCAGGGTTATTCGCAGTATCGATGTGAGACCACTGGCTACCGTTGGTCAAAGTAAGAATTTCAGAAGTACGGTTAGCAACAAAAGTAGTCCAAGAACTTGGAGTTTTACGCAACCAAGCCAAAACTATGGTGGAATCACTCCACGCAAATACATTTTCATCATCAATTTGTAACAATGTTTTTAGGTGGCTTAACATTCTAGCTAACAAAACACCACCACACAGCTCAAGCCGGGGCAATGACACTTGCTTGACAGGTGCGACTTTAGCTTTGGCCATAAGTAAGTTAACATAAACCTGGTCACCACCAAAAACTCTCAAATATACAACACATGCATAAGCAGCACAAGATGCATCACTGAAGCCATGCAATTCGACTCTTAAGGGTTTGTCCGTAACATTTAGCCAACGTGAGAACTGGATGCCTTCAGTGAGTGAAAAGTTAGACAGGTATGTGTTCCACTCATCCTTCAATGGTTGAGGCAATTCCTCATCCCAATCCAAACCAGCAAGCCAGAGCTTTTGCATGAAAATTTTAAGTTTGATAATAGCAGGTGCTAGCCACCCTAATGGGTCAAACGTTTTTGCAATTGCTGAAAGCACATTTCGTTTAGTTATAACTTTAGCAGTGGGTTCTAAGTTAAAATTTAATTCAAAACAATCAGATTGTGGGTTCCAAGTTATACCTAATGTTTTTATCCTATCTTCGATTTTAATATTTACTGCATTTTGTGATTCATTACATTTATTATCAGGGATTTGGCTCAACACTGTTTCACTATTTGATGCCCATTTGTGCAACGGGAATCCGCCTCGCGCGAGCAGCTCTTCTAGACGAATTTGTAGTTCTGCAGCATGAGCTTCAGAAGATGTTCCGGTCATAAGGTCATCCATGTATACATCATTTTTCAGAATTTCAGATTCTTTAGGAAACTCCAGACATTCATCATCTGCAAGCTGTTGGATTGTGCGTATGGCAAGGAATGGAGCACATGAGGTTCCATAAGTTACAGTAAGTAACCTGTATTCTTCGATGGGTAAGTTCGGTGATTCACGCCATACTATTCTTTGATACTGTAATCAAATTATGTATTTAGCTATATTTATTTTAATGAATTTTTATTTTTAAGGAAATTGTAATGCATAAAGTGTAAGTGGACCTAATTAAAAAAAAAAAAAAAAAAAAAAAAATCTACATCACTTTCACTTACAAGAATTTGTCTGTACATTTTTTGTATGTCTGCAACTAATACGAACTTGTGTTGTCTCCATCTAGTGATCAAATCTCGTATATCAGGTTGTAAAGAACAGCCAATGAGTAATTCATCATTTAATGATTTTTCTTTGTCAGGTGCAGCGCTGCCATCGAAGACTACTCTCAACTTAGTGCTGAGACTCGTCGGCCGGAGAACGGCGTGATGAGGTAAGTGGTAGGTTTGTGTAGTATTCTCGTTTTTCTCGTTTTCAGGAACCTTCTCCATGTGTCCTTGTGATTCATATTCTGTCATGAACTTCACATATTCTTGTTTGAAACCAGGATCGCGTGTGAATCTTCTTTCTGTCTGTTGTAGGCGTCTGACTGCAAGATCTTTGGTACCACCAAGATTTGTGGGAGGATTTTCCTTAAAAGGCAAGCAAACTATGTATCGACCTTCTTCATTACGAGTATGGGTTTCTTTGAAGTATTCTTCACATTGAACTTCCAAAGGTGTGAGTTTCTTAGTGTGAGGTAACTGTTCTTCTACTTCCCAAAATTGCCTTAGCAACTGATCCAATTCTATTTTAGTGTGAGTGACTATCACGTTGTGTTTATTGGAATCAGCTTGTGTTATCTTTCCAGATATCAACCATCCAAGACGAGAGTTGAGTGCAACAAGGCAATCATGTTTGTGAAGACCTTCCAGGATAATGTGAGCGTGCACGTCGGCACCCAAAAGTACATCAATAGACCCTGGTTTGTGAAAATTTGGATCGGCGAGATCTAGTTGCTTAGTTAAAGACCAGGTGTCTTGTGGAATTTCTCTAGAAGGTAACAATGACGTGAGTTTTCCCAGTACATAAGCGTTGACGACGAACGGTGAGGTTGAGATTTGTTTATTATGAATTTTTAGTGTAACTATAGATTTAGTTGTGACCACTGATGTGTTAGCAATTCCTGTGACCTTGCCCATTACAGAAGTGCGATCGAGGTTTAGTAGTTGTGCGGCAGCTTCTGATATAAATGACGCTTGAGATCCCTGGTCTACAAGTGCACGAAGTTGGTAAATTCTACCATTCTTGGCTTTCACTGCAATTTGTGCTGTAGCTAAAACTACTTGTTCATTTAACATATGCTTTTCAGGTTGTTTCTCATTGAAATTGCAGGTAGTAGGTGTTTCGGTAGAAGTTATTTCTGGATTAGTAACGGTCTGGTTAAGGGTTGTGGCGTGCAGCAAAGTGTGATGACGTCGTCCGCATTTTCTACAAGTAGAGCTTTGTCTGCAGTGAGTAACTTGATGACCCTTGACCAGGCAGTTAAAACAAATGTTGTTCTTCTTAATAAAAGATTGACGTTCAGGAACACTCAAGGTAGCAAACTCTTTGCAGTGGCATACGTAATGGTTTTGTGAGCAATAAGTGCATGTGGTATCAAGTTCAGTAGCAAATGTTTTCATATTGACTTTTTGTTGATAATTTTGATTCGTTTTAGTTACTTCTCGTTTTTGGACTTCTTTGTGTGTAGTATTGTAAATTATCTCCATTGTGCGAAATCTAGTTTCTAGAAAAGATGCCAATTCAGTATATTTTGGTATGTTTGTATTACTTCCTAGTGATTGTTCCCAAAGTTTGTGAGACTCTGTATCTAACTTTGAGACCACTATATGTACAACAATGGCATCCCATGAAGAAGTATTTATTTTTAAGTTATTCAAGGAGGAGAGACATTGACTTGTTGTATCTAATAAATCTTGTATTCCCTTTGTGGATTCAGCTGGAATTTTTCTTTGGTTCATCAAACGATTTAGAATGTTAGTAACTATTATTCTTTTATTATCATACCGGTCTTCTAACTTTTTCCAGGCATCATCATAATTAGCTTCGGTAAGTAAAATATTTTTCAATAACAGCTCTGCATCTCCCGTTAAACTAGACTTAAGATAGTGGTGTTTCTCAATTTTAGAAAGACTGCTGTCATTATGTACGAGAGACTTGAAGAGATCTCTAAAACTCAGCCAATCATTATAGTCACCCGAAAACTTAGGTATAGGAATTGGTGGCAGTTTTGGTCTAACACTAGATGTATGAGAATCTGTATTTTCTTTTTGTTTTGTCTCTGTAGATTTCAAATCAGATTTTTTAAATTCGTATATGTAATCCGAAATAAATGACTTCAAATCTAAATATGCCTCTTCCGTAACTTCATAATTTTGTTCAATATCTAGTTTTTCACTCTGAAGTTCCTCGTGTGTAAATTCTCTAATTAATGCTTCATACTGTTTTGTAAAATTACACCAATAATCGTTTAATGTTTCCAATCTTGCATCTAAATATCCGCGTGTGATTTTAGCCTTTGCTGTTTTCTTAGTGTTTGTTACTAATTTACTTAATTTGCTTGACATATCCACCAACAATTTAACTTTCATATTCAAATCTTTAGTCATGTTTGTAAAATTCGATGTTAAATACAAGTCCAAAAATAAGTATAAGTTTCACAATAAATTAAAGTCCACAATCAACAAAAGGTTGTAAGTCCAAAACCGAGTTGAAAATATTGAAGTGTCGAATTTCTTCAAAGTTCAAAGTATTCCGTCCAAGAAAAGTTTTTAAAATTTTACAAGTCTTTTATCAATCGAAATTTTCTAAGTCCAAGAAAAGTTTTTAAAATTTTACAAGTCTTTTTTCAATCGAAATTTTCTAAGTCCAAGAAAAGTTTTTAAAATTTTACAAGTCTTTTTTCAATCGAAATTTTCTAAGTCCAAAACAGTTGCAAATTTTCTAAGTGTTTTTGAACCGAAATTTTTCCAAGTGTTTACACTCACTGCACTGATTTTAAGTCACTGGCACTGTACTCACAAAATCCGAGAATCCGACTCTGAAGGACCACTTGTTCACGACACAATTAAAATAACACTCACTTCACTATTATATCACTTTTATTACGTGGGTAAAACTTTGAGACTTAATAACATAACATTAAAACATTGCAAGGGCCTTACGGTCCTAGGAAAAAATGCAGATACACCGCGAGTTAAGTACGCACAGCGCCATCTATCGGCAACTACTAAAACCATAAACAGCTCGGTTAGCGTAAAAGCTTTATGCTTACCGCTTCTAGCCTATTATGTCACAAGATGAATTTAACGGTAGCTATTCATGAAAAGAGGCGCGTATCGTAATAGCGGCCCTACAGGGTTATCGCTTCTAGACGAAACAATTGAAAATAATGAAAACTTATCTAGTTGCGAGCTATTAAATGCAAGCGATTTTAGCTTGCCTTACAATAAAGTCGATACAAAACAGCTGGAGGGTACACGCAGTGACGAAATGTTTAAACCAACGGCCTGTTCAGTGACGGGCGCGAGAAGCGATACCGCGGAGTGCGATGAGTCACCGAGTATAGATCAGCGGGCTGGAGGCGGCGTTAACGCAACTGATAATGAGTCTTATGCGCAAGTATTAAAGTCGAATAAAGAGTGGACAGTTGTAAAGAAAAAGGGAAGAAAGTCAAGAAACCGCATTGAAGGAAAATCAGGGACAGTGATAGTTGATTCTGAGGAAGTGTTTAGAGCAGCAGAGAAGAAAATGCCACTTTTTATAACTAATGTGCATAAAAATACATCGGAGTCAGACATTAGTAGATATATTTATAATAAAACGCAGGAAACAGTGCAGTTAGAAAAGATATCTATTAAGCGTCAATGTGACTACAATGCGTATAAATTCTTTGTAGTGCAGCATAAACTATCACTATTTATGGACGAGAAATTATGGCCACAAGGAATTAATTTTCGGCGCTTTATAAATTTTAAATTAAGGCTTAGTACTGAAACTTCTACTGCGGGAGGCGGCCCATCAAAATAAAGTTAAAGATGAGTGATAATAATTCACATAAATTTGCAACATTTAACTGTAAAAACGTGAAACGCTCGATGGACGACATACGTGATTTATGTAAAACCTGTGACATTATCGCGCTACAGGAAACCTGGCTATTCTCAGAAGAAATACCGTTCCTAAACAAAATAAGTGACGACTTCAGTTGTACGGGAGTATCAGCAATGGATGCAAAAGCGGGTTTGATTCGTGGTCGGCCCTACGGAGGTGTAGCGCTATTGTGGAAGAGAAGTGTTTTTCACGACGTGGCCGTTATCGAGTGCAATAATCCTCGTATCTGTGGAATTAAAATAGTGTTACCACAAAAATCGGTATTAGTGATGTGCGTGTATATGCCGACTGATGAGGCAGTCAATCTTACGGATTTTACGGACGTGCTTAGCTCGGTAAGTGCTATCATAGACAGCTGTAGCGTGGATAGTGTGTATGTATTGGGAGACTATAACGCACACCCATATGAACGTTTTTATTACGAACTAATGAATTTTTGTAAGGATCAAGAGTGGTCGTGCATAGACATCGATATATTGGGCTTGTCATCAAATACGTACACTTTTGTTAGCGATGCTCATGCGTCAAGGAGGTGGCTCGATCACTGCAGAGTAACCAAAGCGGCGATTAACTCAGTGCAGAATGTTTATGTAATGTATGACGTGTATTGGTCGGACCATAATCTCCTTGTAATAGAATGTAATCTTAATATTGTTACGCCTATAAGCCATGTATACTACCATGTATGCCTATTTTCCAAGATGTGATCGCGTGGGGGGAAAGGTCGCCTAAACAAGTAGATACCTACCAAAGAGAATGTCATCAAATGTTAAGGCACATTGACTTCCCATGCGAATTGCAAAATTGTAGTGATGGAATGTGTATAGATAATGCTCACAGTGCGGTCATTGATCAGTTGTATAATGATATTGTGGAGGCTCTAAGGGCGGCGTCTATATTTAGTCGTAATAACAAAAAGCGCACAAAAAAGGCAGTCATAGGTTGGAACAAACATGTAGCTGATGCACACGGGAGGGCTAGGCTGAAGTTCAACCTGTGGGTGTCGTACGGTAAACCTACGTCTGGAGTTGTCTATAAAGACATGTGTGTGGCGAGAAAATGTTTTAAATCCCGCTTGAAATGGTGTCAGGATAACGAGAATCAAATTAAAATGGATATTCTGGCATCTCACCATAGCAAAAATGATTTTCGCTCCTTTTGGAAGCACACCAATAGGTTACAAAGCAGGCCAGGTCTTCCTGTGAGTGTCGGTGGTGTGTGTGAACCTACGGAAATCGCAAATTTATTTGTTGAGCACTTTACAGTGAAATCACCATTAGGGCCGTCACAATATAAGCCGAAATCTGGGCCCGACTTGAAAAGGGTAATAACCTTTACAGTCAAAGATATTGATAGAGTAATTAAATCTATGTCAAGAGGTAAATCCCCAGGTCACGACGGGCTCAGTATCGAGCATCTGAGGTTTGCTGGTCCACACCTACCCCGTGTATTGTTCTTGTTGTTTAACCTCTGCCTGGGGCATAGCTACATGCCGTCTAATATGATGCGTACTGTGGTCGTTCCTATAGTGAAGAATAAAACGGGCGACCTGGCTGATAAGAATAATTATCGCCCTATATCACTGGCGACGGTAATTTCGACAGTATTGGATGGTTTGATTAATACACAGCTAAATAAATATATAAAACTTCATGACAATCAATTTGGATTCAGGCCAAATTTATCAACCGAATCGGCTGTGCTGTGTCTTAAGCAAACTATCACTTACTATACAAAGCGTAAGACGCCAATATTTGCGTGTTTTCTGGACCTTTCGAAGGCATTTGACCTGGTTTCCTATGATGTGCTGTGGGAAAAACTTGATAAAAACCAACTACCCATGGAGCTTATAAATCTTTTGAAGTACTGGTATGGAAACCAGGTCAATAATGTAAAATGGGGAGGGGTCTCATCTAAGTCGTATGGGTTGGAGTGCGGGGTCAGGCAGGGAGGACTGAGCTCACCCACGCTATTCAATCTGTATGTTAATGAACTGATTGGCGAGCTCAGCGGCACCAGAGTTGGTTGCTACATAGACGGTATTAGTGTCAATAACATCAGTTACGCCGACGATATGGTGCTGCTGAGCGCGTCAATCTGTGGCCTGAGAAAACTAGTGTCCATATGTGAAGTTTACGCTGTGTCCCATGGGTTAGTTTACAATGTAAGCAAGAGCCAAGTCTTTCAGGTCGGAGGAAATCGTTATGACCAGATTCCGCCTATATTATTAAATAATAGTAAGCTGCAGCGAATCTATCAATTCAAGTACCTCGGCCATGTATTGACTCCCGACCTAAAAGACGATGATGACATAGAGAGAGAACGGAGGGCAATATCAGTGAGAGCGAACATGCTGGCTCGTAGGTTTGCACGTTGTTCGCGACAAGTAAAGATTACCCTATTTAGAGCCTTCTGTACATCCTTCTACACGTGTAGCCTGTGGGCCAGTTATACTCAAAAAGCTTACAGTGCCCTCCGAGTGCAATATAATAACGCGTTCAGGGTGCTGCTGGGGTTGCCTCGTTACTGTAGTGCATCCGGGATGTTCGCAGAAGCAAGGATAGATTGCTTCTTCACTATCATGCGTAAGCGGAGCGCGTCCCTGGTGCGCAGGGTTCGGGGGAGCACCAACAGCATCCTGAGCATGATTGCAAATAGATTTGACTGCATTTACGTGAATCGTTCCTGTGCCATTTCGGGTGGTGTGGTTAGGGGCAGATTCACAAAATAATTTTAATTGTATTTGTCCTATTTTATTTTATTTTACTAACATAGTTTAAGTACCTACGTCACATTTTGGAGTGGAGTAAGTCTTTTGGGCTCAAGGTTAACCCTGCCAAAACGCAGGTTATGATTGTTGGCAGCCCCCGGTTGATCTCTAGGATTGATTGGGGTACACTGTCTCCAGTTATATTTGACGGAGTACACATTCCGTACAGTCAATGTGTAAGGAACTTGGGAGTTTTTATGGACAATTCATTAACTTGGGACAAACATATCAGTGAGGTGAGCAGGAGGATATTTGCATCGGCAAGTTCACTTAACCGATTACGCAACTTCTTGCCGATACCCACCAAAGTTGCTCTTGTTCAGACCTTACTTCAGCCAATACTAGATTATGCTGACTGCTGCTTTCTAGACCTCAATGAAAACTCCCTTGATAAGCTTGAACGTCTACAAAATTTTTGTATTCGTATTATTTTTGGACTGCGGAAGTATGACCACGTTTCTAAGTTCCGGAACCAACTAAAGTGGCTTCCTATCCGCCTCCGTCGTGATCTTCATGTCCTCAGTTTACTTTATTCAGTACTATTTAACCACCAAACTCCATTTTACCTCAAGGAACGTTTCCAATTTCTGCATTCCACCAATGGTCAGGATAATTTGCGGTCGTCTCGCAAACTACAACTCTCTTTTCCTTCTCATTCTTCACAATTTTATTCACAATCTTTCACTGTTCAGTCTGTCCGTCTTTGGAACTCATTGCCACATACTGTCAGAGAATCAGAGTCCATTTCTATTTTCAAGACTAGAGTCAAGGCACTTTTTTTGTCGCGCTGAAGATGTGCAGCGGGTCTGGTTTGTTGTTTGTTATTTTATTTCATGTTTATGTTGTGCTTTTTTTTTTGGTTATTGTATAAATATGTATGTATAGTGTATGTGGGATATTGTTTATATATATATATGTTGTATGTATGTATATATAATATATATATATATGTTATGTATGTATATATATATATATGTATGTGTGTGTATATATATTATATTTATTTAATTTAATTTTAAATATGATTATTATTAGATTTAAGTATATTTATTTGTATTACGTTTGATACACAATCTAACTAATCTGCACCACGTCACCCCTACTCCACTAAAATAAGTTTTCCTTTTCTACCCAAAGGTTGTCTGGTAGAGATTGCTTTTAGCAATAAGACCGCCTATTGTACGGATGTGTCTCAATGTAATTTATTCTACCTTTGTTTTGTGCAATAAAGTATTATCTATCTATCTATCTATCTAAGTGCACATGTATACTAACAAAATGAGTCTCAGTAACTTGAATAAATGAATTTTGAATTTGAATATTCAAATCTTCATACTAATCACTGGAAACTCTAATTATGAAACATTATGGTTCATTGGGATTCTCCTAAAACTATTAGAACTTTATTATTTCATCACGTCCTTAGGTGTTCGCACGTCTCACGTAGGTATGTCGGTAACAATTACGTTTCTATGTAACCTCAATTTTATTTGTAGCCTATTTAAAAGTATTACTCTCGTTGATAAAATTATATTATAATTTTACTTGGATAACACTGCAAGTAAAGGAATAACAAATGTTGACACGCCCTCGCCTAAACAAACGAACTCATGATTATGTTTTTCAAAGTCTTTATTTCACACTGTTTCATTCCAAGTCTAAAACATACAAAACCCTATAATAACTCACACTGTGCGTGTTTTGATATAAATAGTATAAAACTTAAGAAGATATTAAAAAAAAGCGTAATGTAGTTTAACAAGGATCCACATAAGGTGTTACTAAAAGGATGTTCTAGAATCGACTTTAAAATTTAGTAAAAAGTAAAAGAAAAAGTTCGCCAATTTTAGTTATTCTGATAGTCAGCCCGAAAAGTAGACAATTCGTGTTCCGTAAGTGAGTGGGATGCGAACTGCATTTTTTAACTAGATTAATCTATAATTTGAGCGCAATTACTATCCCACTGCATGGCGCAAGAGGCGGTACTGTGCTAACGCTCCGATAAGACCACGCTATATTTTTTTTTTAAACAAAATTTATTCTTGTTTGCAAATTGTTTGGTAGCTATTGATTTATTCATTTATCATTTCGCAATGTTTTTTTCGATTATTTTAACTGTAATTTTACACTAATTAGAGGGCAGTTTTTTTAAAGCAGTTATTTCAGTTTTATGTGGAAAGTCGTAACTACTACTTCTATGAATTTTCGTGTATATGTATTTATACACAAAATTCCATGTGCCATGAATGAGAAAATAATCAAAATATTTTTGTGACATGTCGACCACCCGATTGACAGAAAAATAATCATTACAACAAGTTTGTCATTTCGTCGGATCAAGAACCTGTCCTCCTAATACTGCTATACTTTATTATAACTATAATTGCTATAGAGCTGGACACATAAACATCGTAATGTGTAACAAAAACGAAGGCGATTAAAGCTTAAAAAATAAAAACCATATTTTACTAGTTAATATTTGAATATTTTTCTATTTCAATAACCATAAAAGAGATGTCTCATAACAGGTTCAGACATTGTACAGTATTCTAAAATATCAAGAATAATCTACTGACAGTGGGAAAAATACAAATAACTGTATATAACATATAATAATCCAGCGACTCAAAAATAAAAAATAAAGATAAACCATAAACTCTAAATGTCAGTAGCTGTCAGATTTCCTTTGTCAATATTTGACATGATCGTTCTTTTTAAGTTTTCGTCATTTGTCTTAATCTCACGTGAAAAGCTAATCTATACTAAAGTTTATTTTGTCAAAGACACTTTGAACACTAACTGTAAAGACATAGAGTTCTAAAATTTTAACTAAGAACAAAACCGACCGCACTAGTCGAGTGTTGGCCGAGCGCACATTAGAGGATGATGTGCCACCTGCGCGATAATAAGGTGTCATCCTCTAATGGCCGCTTGCCAAACGAAGGGTTAAAACTTATGTAAACATGTTTATTTAAAAAGAGGCTGACAATAGTGACCGAGTTTCTTGCGCCGTTTCTTTTCGGCACTAGCCCACATTTTTGTTCCAAAGCAGTGGTAGGTTTAAATATTGGGATGTGTAAAAGCGCCTTCAGGGGCATATTTGCAGAAATAAAACTGATTTTAACAATCATCTTTTTTCCTTGACTTCTTCCTTTCTTTACCTTAGTTGGCCGATCAAATCCTCGAAAGGAAACACCCACTGAGCTGATTGTCTTTTGGTTTCGGGTTTGTAGTAATATATCCAGCTTTCATCACCTGTGACGATGTCAAATACAGCATTCGAGTCACCGCCGTTGAACTTATCTAACATTTGGCGACACCAGTCCATGCGAAGGTGTATCTGGTCGTCGGTTAAAGTATGGGGAATCCATCTGGTACAAAGCTTCCTGACGCCTAAATGTACGTGTAATATTTTTTGAACTTGACTTATTCCAATGCCTAGGCTTGCCCGTATCTGCTGATAGGTCACTCTCTTATCTTCCTCTATCAAGCGTCGCACAGCACTGATGTTATCTTCAGTAGTCGCTGTTAAAGGACGTTCCTCACGCGAATCATCATTGAGATTGCTACGTCCACGCTTAAACTCGTTAAACCAAATGTGAACAGTGGGACGAGATAGGGCTTTATTAAGAAATGCTAATCACAGCCTATCGTAGCTTTGTTGTTGAGTAAGCCCACAACGAAAGTCATAATAAATCATTGACCGAAAATTTTCTTGCGTTAGGTTAATTTTCACGTGTAACAAGAGTTTAAGATTTTTAAAACTCTTTGTTTTGTTTGTTATTATTATAACAAGCACAAGTAAGCAGACAATATCACTCCTTCGAATCGAGTTAAGCGATTTTGAAATTGTTAAAACTGACAGATGTCATCAAAGTGTCATCTTCCGCCATGATAGTTTTTAGGGTTCCGTACCCAAAAGGTAAAAACGGGACCGTATTACTAAGACTTCGCTGTCTGCCCGTCTGTTCATCTGTCCGTCGCTCTATCACCAGGCTGTATCTCAAGAGCCACGATAGCGAGACAGTTGAAAATTTTCACAAATTATGTATTTCTGTTACCGCATTATCAACAAATACTAAAAACAAAATAAAATAAATCAAATCCTACACAAAAAACTCCATCTTTTGCCTATTTTTGCTCGATTTTAATAAATGGTAGCAGGTACATAGGCACTACATTAACTAAATTAATGTAAACCTACTGTTATTTAGATACCTAGTCAATGGTAGGTACGGAACCCTTCGTGCGCGTGTCCGTCTCGCACTTGGCCGATTTTTGTTGTTTAGTATTGCTATTCTAATAAGTTTATTTTTGTTTAAGCCATTAAACTAAGCTATTTTAAAGAATTTGGATGATAACAAAGTGTTTTAGGTATATTGCCCTAACTTTTGTACAAGTTCTGGGTCTAGCCTCCATACAAATTGGAACATCTCCATTTAGTGATCTATAGTAACTTTAGAAATACACCCTCTAATTTGGCTAGAACGTTTTAATCACTCTCTTAAAACATTTTAGTAGTAACTCAAGATAAACAATACTGCGTATCCAAAATAAACGACAGTCGATTGTAATTTTGCGAATGTTACTTACAATTTCAATGCAAGTGTGATAACTAAAATATTCCGATTCTGTAGCAAAGCTGAAATAGGTAACATTAGCAAAACACGACAGTGTTTAACCTGGCGTCACAAGCTAGAGCGATAAAGTTTAATTGTGTCATCCTTCAAACTCGATTTAAATTAATTGCCTTCAGACTAAGATTTCTATAGACAAGGTTTAATTAGATCTATATTAAGACGGCGTCCTAAAACGTTAGATACAATTATAATAATGACCTCGTTTACAAAAATTATGTTGACTTAGGGCAGAAACTTAATAAATTACATTTTTATTTGATGACAGTTTGTTGCTACAAGTATAGTGTTTGTCAAATCTATTTTTAACTTGGTAAATAAGCTGTACACTTACAGCCTAACATTAGAAATACAGTACGAGAATAATAAACTTGTTATACTCGTATTGTATCGCTAAAGTTTTTCTGAGGGTTACTAACCGGTCAGATATCGTGGTCTTGTGGATAGATATTGTGTGTCCATCCACGTGTAGCCCTTCCATAAAATTTCTAATGCTATGCGACTGACTGCAAAATGTCAATTCAAAGCTCAGAGTGATGGCTTGGCCTGAGAAGTTGTTTTTGTTACTATCAAATGTTTAATTGTGTAGTATTAAATGTATGCAAATGAAATACTTTCTAATCTACTAATGATTTCTTACTCAAACTACCAAAAACCCTACCCAATACCTAATAATCTACACACAGCGTAACAATCAGAAACAACACAAAGTCGGCATTTAATTAACTTACACGTGGACCGATAAACAGTACCTATAATAATATGTTGTCTCCTTAATAAAGAGCAAAGTGTTTTGACACAAACATGTGATAATTATTATGTGTATTGTTTCAATGGGTATTTAATCTGTAGTAGATGAAGTACCTATTGTTTTTAATATGTTCGTAGTAAGTAAACGAAAAATGCGCCAAACCTGTTATGCAGATATCGTGTTTGCTGCATAAGTTTCCATCAAACGTACTTACTGCTTACCTAAAGTAGGGATTTCACATCTAATTATAAGCTAATGTAGTGATTTTCATTAAACCATATTTCCTGCAACAGCGATCAACGTAATCACGGCGATAGCTGGATTTAGATACAGTTATCAATAAACGGCCGTTCGATGAAGCAATTTGGTTGAATATTGCACCAGCCAAATATAGAATCGTGCATTGTCATGCAGTCGTACGTTTATGATGAATGAGTTCAATTAATGCCAATTTCAAGATTAGGGAACTTTTTGAATACCTAACTATAAAAATGGTTATTCAGAGATCCTCGAACGAGTCGGTAATCGTTTCCGGTACTAAACCTGTTGATCACGGAGAAAGGTCAGGTCTTTGAATATATGCTTTTTGTTGGTCATGATGAAGTCAATCACATTTTTCGTCATAGTGTCGGGGCTTTGCCACGTCCACTTCCTTTGGGGCTGTTTCTTGAAGAAAGAGTTCATCAGCAAGAAGAGTTCCCGTTCGAGGAAGTTGAAAAAAAAGTTTATACGTTGTTTTATTTTAATTAAAAGGAAACAGTGTTATCTCTCGGAAAAAAATTTATTCATATCTGTAGAACCTTTATGTTCACCGAAATCAACATTTTTTGGTAGGGATATCTAAAAATATATAGATTTAAAATTGCGGCCATTTCAAAATGACAGGGATGTCGATTCCAATATGGGTGTTTTTGTCGATAAAATCAGGTATATTTGATGCCCGCGGATGATAAATTGTAATCATATTCATAAAGTAACATTTTCTGAGCTTAAAGTACTAAGTCAGATTAAGCGTCTCGATACGCAGAAGGGCGCTGGTCCCGATAACATACCACTATTGTTCATTAAACGTTGTGGGTCAGTTCTCGCATTGCCTTTAAGTATTATTTTTAATCATTCTTTAAAGTCGGGAGTATTTCCTGAAGAATGGAAAAAGGCTCGAATAGTACCGATTTTTAAAAAAGGCGATCAAACAGATATAAGGAATTATAGGCCAAAATCTATTTTATCTAGCTTTGCTAAGCTATTTGAGAGCCTTATTTACTCACTAGTTTATCGGCATGTCAACTCATCCCTGTCAGATTTCCAGCACGGTTTTAGAAGCGGTCGATCTGTGGACAGTAATCTTGTTGCATTTGTCTCGGAGGTAGCTTCAGATTTGGATAAAGGTTCACAAATCGATACAATTCATACTGACATGTCAAGTGCATTCGATAAGGTAAACCACAAAATTCTTTTAACGAAACTGGAGGCTCTTGGTATTGGTGGCAGATTATTACAATGGTTTTGCTCTTACTTAA
The DNA here is from genome assembly GCA_949315895.1 of Anania crocealis. Classification (NCBI taxonomy): domain Eukaryota; kingdom Metazoa; phylum Arthropoda; class Insecta; order Lepidoptera; family Crambidae; genus Anania; species Anania crocealis. The sequence goes on from OX438881.1 coordinate 13,747,425, forward strand.
ACAATAGACCACAGACAGTAGTTGTGAACGGAGCTCAATCGCAAACATATTTTGCTAGAACAGGGGTCCCGCAAGGCTAAAACAAAGTAAAATTTCACTCTTTGCCGATGATTTCAAAATTTATAAAACCATCAATGATCAAGTAGATGTACTCGTACAAATACTTCAAAACGATTTAAATAAAATAGCAGAGTGGTGTTTATATAATGGAATGATCCTCAATCCCAGTAAATGTTTTCACATATCTTTCACAAGAAAAATTAAGCCTATTTCTTCATCGTATCGATTGAACGGTCTTATGTTGACCAAAGTTCATAAAGTACGTGACTTGGGAGTGACGATTGATGAAAAGCTTAAATTTGATGACCACATTGATGTTATAGTTAAAAAGGCTGCAGGAATGTTGGGTTTTATAAGGTGAAATACAAAAAGTTTCAAACAAACAAGTACGAAAATAATTCTTTATAACAGCCTTGTCCGGTCTCACCTGGAGTTTGCTTCCGTTGTTTGGAATCCATCGTACAACGTACTTTCGCAACGCATCGAAAACCTTCAGCGCGTGTTTTCAAGGCATCTTGCTTTCATGTTACCTAACATTTCTCACAAACGTCCATACGATCAGAGACTCAAGCACTTTAACATGATTACACTGCGAAATCGACGAACAAAAGCCGATCTGTCTTTCTTACATAAAATGATCAATGGTAGCATTTCATGCTCTTCCCTCTTAGAAAAGATTATAATTTCCGTTCCCTATCGATATCCCAGATCTCGCATTAACAATTTATTTGGCATTCCTCGGTGTTAAACTAATCTAGGTTTTCATTATCCTCTATTTAGAATATCGCAATATAATTTCTTGTCTACAAAACAACCAGAACTGGATATTTTTAACGATTCACTACATATTACAAAAGATAAACTGCTGAAGCTATTTTTAATAAAATAATTTTAAATTTTGTTTTAAATATTGTTCCAAGTTTTGTTTCAATTTTAATACTAAAGAAATTGTGAGATAACTCTATATAAATATATATATTGTATGTTAATTGTTTTCACCAAAGATGTGTATACCTATGATTGGCGTATATATAAGAACATAACTATTATAAATTTATACTTAAAAGTAAATTAGTATGTATATATTGCTGTTGGTGTACCGTATATAAATAAATAAATAAATAAATGACACGGCAGTCGTGTCATATATTTTTTTAATGTGTGGCGTATGACACGGGAGTCGTGCCATTTTTAAATTGATTGTATCTCCCTCAAATTGCATTTTAGAAGGTTCTACTCTGAACAAAACCATCCTAATTTTCCACGTAAATCAAGCCTGTAGGCTTGTCACAGTGGTAGTGTTGTTGAGAGTTGTCTCCCTGGTTCTAGTTATCATAAAAGCGTCTTTGAGAACGTATTTATCATTTTCTATACGTTAAGTAAAATCATCATAAGGCTGAGAATCGGGGAATTCTTCTTGCGAGTTACAGAAAGTTTCATGGGAATCAGTTGACAACTTGGTTTTCTTTGGCAAAGGTTCTTCTGTGAACATAGTTTGAGATTCGGAATTAAAATTTTCAGTTTCGCAAATTAAGTAATTACCCCGTTTTGTAATCTTGTGTTGGTCTGAAAAACGAATGAAAACGCTGAAAAAAAAAGAAACTCCAAAAACATTACTAACATTATGTATTACCAAAAAACGTTATTTAAATTTAAACACGAACGTAATTTAGATCGGAAACCCACATTTATTTAATGTACTCATTTTTCTAACTTTGAAACCTACAAAAGGTTTGCAATATCTGAATAAACAAGTCACTTGCCTGCCATTTTCGGAAAACACTTGGTAAACCTACTCAAAAACCACACAAAACAACGTAACCTTCCGTTTCATTCCGTGGTTTGGTTTCAACTAAATAAGTCAAGTCAATACACGTGTAAAAAACAAGAAAAACAATAAATCTTTTTATTGTATGGCTGGTGATACGGTAGCCGTGTCATCTACCTTTATGGCGTTTGAGACGGCAGACGTGTCACAAAACATTTGCATACCGCCACTACTAAAAGTTTTTGAAAATGCGGACCACAATGAATCGGTTAAATTATCGCTAAGTCATGCCCAGACACACGGTATAAATTTACCAAATGAATTAGTTAACCCCTCGATTGTTTGTTACTCTAAACACAAAAAAAAACAATTGTTATCGCGACCGCCGGCGGTCTTATGATCCTGTAGAAGATTACGATTATATTTAAACGTAAATTACTTACTCGGATACAAAGCGAGCTTAAGCCTCAGAGATGAATGGTAGGTGGTAATGGTACGTAGTTCATATACGAGATAGCTCGAGGAAAAATGTTATAACGTAGGTATATCTCATTTAATTTACTATTTATACTGTTAACTAAAGCTAAATTTAGTATGTCAGTATTATCATTTACTAATACATTTTTGAATGAAACATTTTCATTCTATTGCATTACATTACTCAGTTTATACGAAGCTTACTTTAAAATTCTCTCCTATTTAAAAAAGCAAGCAGTCACCGAACCAAAATTGGTCAGCCCAGATACTTGACCGTTCGTAATCTGGTAGGAATAAGAATCCATCAAGTGTTGGTGATCCTGATTAGGATTTTTTTGATGTTGTTCCAAATCCCATACCACTCCGCCCAGCTCTGTGTCTAAGTGGATACGCACCTTTGGTTTAGTATGATGTACAAACCATAGCACATCAGCCTTAACATTACGGTATCTTATACAGTCGAAACAAATGCGATCTTGCCACTAAAATTATCGTTTATTGTGCAGGTCACATATTATAACCTGGAAAAATTTTAAATCCGTTTTCATCAGTTGTGCTTTTAACCATTTATATTCACAAATTTTTGCTTGCAGTAGAAAGATAATACTTTTAAAGCACTTACAAATTTAAATTAATGTGAATTTATTATTGAACCAGTAGGGCACAGTTACAAGAATGATGAAGTCTAGAGAAATGAAGAACCTTTATGCTCAAGAATCGAAGACCATGCATGGTACGGACTGTGCACACAGTTTATTTTCTTTTCATTTGCTCTGAGCCCTATAATTATTTTTATAAATTAATTAATATCGTTATTTTTTTTCTTCTCGTTACAAGCCCACACTTGTCATGAAGTAGTAGTAGATTTAAATATTGGGACTAGTACGCGCCCCTTGGGGACTTTTACAAAAATAGACACATTTTATCATCTTCTTAAATATAATTAGTTTAAGTCTAAGTCCACGCTTGCATGCCGTGGATGTCTATACCTAAATGAATAATTGAATTCGAGCAGAAGAAGATACTAGTGGAAGATTACTATGACTGCAATTGACCAACAAGGAATGCTACGAATCACATTCCTTTGCCTTCCAGAAGAGATCATTCTCTTGAAATTTTGAAGTTTCTGTATTGTCTCGTAGTCCATGTTAAGTTATTGCAGAATCATAATCATAAATGAATTTTACCTATATTCGCCTACCACCTATAATTACTTTTACCTGTTCTTAATATTCCAAAAACAGAAATGAATAACACAGCCAGTATCAAATTAGGTTATTTTATATATTTTTCAATCACAATTACAAATTGCTGCAAGCTTGTATCCACAAGCTGCAGCCTTAAATCCCAATAACATAGGTACTACAACTACATTACTGATTAAATTATATCAACCGGAACAATTGGATCAGTGCCAGGTTGAAATCATGTCACTGAGTTGGTTGCAAATAATTCATTGCATGATCGCCACTCTCCGGCAAAAAAGGCATAATAAGAAAAAACCACTACCAAACACCGATTACAGATTTTTTTATTGTATTATTGTCTCCGTTGTGTGATCATACTAAGCCTACTATGTACAGACAACAGCACGTCAACCAACCACAAAACGTCAAATTTGCTTAATTGATATTGATTTCTACTTGTTGGACTTAAAGTTGAAAATCAATTCAATGACCTTTAACTTTTTGGGTAGGTTGACCTGCCGTTGTCTGTACATAAGGGACCAGAAAGAGATTTAGTATAATTGCTTATTGGAGGAGAGGTAAAGGTCCTCTGTCGGTGATGTTCAGGGCTTTGCTTATTGAAATTAGATACTCCACTGTGTAGTGGTGTAGAGGCTATAATAAGTAGGTAACAGTACAGCCCTATTTTTAAATGAATAACATGAACAATTGTTAAAAAAGGATTTCGAGTGCTACACAAAAAATACGATTAAGGGATTCTAAAATGTTAATAAATAATTTAATTTAATTACGTATTCTATTAGCCATCAAACAATAAATTTTAGGCAGAAATTTAATATTTGAACTAGGTCATTAATTTCGCTGCGGTTAAAATATTTTACAATCTCAAAAGCTATATAAGCAGAGAATGTAAGTAGCTAATAGCTAACGTCTAGAGTCCCATAATGCTTGCAGTAGTATAATATAATATAAGGTACCTATAAGTAATCGTCATCACTATCACTACATAGTATAAAACAAAGTCGCTTTTTCTTTCCCCATGTCCCTTTGTATGCTTAAATCTTTAAAACTACGCAACGGATTTTGATGGGGGTTTTTTTAATAGATAGAGTGATTCAAGAGGAAGGTTCATATGTATAATAACATCCATTAAATAGTGGAGAAATACTGATATTTTTGAGGTTTCTAATATGATGTCGTAAATATTCACATTTTTATTCCGCTTATATTGCAAACGCAAGCTAAACCCTACGAAATTTATCAAAATAATGTACTAAGTATTGTACACATTGAAAAGATCTATAGAAAACTCCGCGATGGTGTTTGTCTATCTGTTATGGATATCCCACAATAAATTTTTTTTGTCATTTACTTTTTACGACAAATAATGGCTAATTTTCGAATCGATTTTAACCAATACAGCATTAATCCTTATCTAATTAAATACTTTAAATACATTGTTGATTTAATATTGATCTATATGGCCCTTTACAGAATATGATTTAAATAAATATTTTCGAAGATATTACAGATTTAAAAATTACGGGACGTAGCGTTTGCGGCGGTAGGCCGGCCAGGGCGGCGGCGGCGCGGAATTTAGATATTCCAAAGACAGCAGGAAATCTTCATGGTATTAGGGAAAGGGGAATTGTTTTACTCCAAATTTAACACGTGCGGGCCACGGGCAGTAATGAATAAATCAAAACTACTGGATCGATTTTAATCATTTTTTCAGTGACATATTTCATACCCGTGCGAAGCCGGAGCGGGCCACTATGTTTTTTTATATCCAACGTTCAAAGTTTTTTTGTAGCGTATTTACTATCAGCATTGCACCCGTGCGAAGCCGGGGCGGGTCGCTAGTTAAGTATAATAGTTACAGTAATATGGATGTTACACTATTAAACGAGGAAGCAGTTTTATCTTTTCAAACATCAAGCCAACCATGAACTTATTTTTAAGATTATGGTGAAATTTCTTTGATATTTACTTAGCTACGCAAAATTTTGATAAATCCCATTCTTACACAATATGCGTGGAAAAATCATAAGCTTCATGAATATTAAAAAAAAAGATGAAGCTAAGGTGGCTTATACACTTAAAACATCAGATCGCATATCATTTTTAAATTGCATTTAAATCACAGATAAAAAAATATATGGTCTGATACCATTAATGTAATCATTACAAACTAATTAAATGGATAACCCACGTTTTGCAAAGTTCACACAACCCACAAAGTCGTTCACACCGAAGAAAATGTGTAGGAGAGGTTCCCAATTTCGTATTCGAAGAAAATTTGTCGTCATGCATACGTCCCACGGCACTTGCCGAATTGATGCTAGTAGGTGTAAGTGACTCATATCACCTAGCGCCGCTACTCGCCAATCCTCCAGAAGCTACAAAGAGGGTTTCAATTTTCCAACCATCGCTTGTAAAGGCGCCTTAGTAGTTCTGAATACTACAACTCTCCAACAAATAGACCTTATCTACTAGTGATGTACATACAAGGCTCGAGGCGTTCGAGTCCTTTTGCCTAGAGCTCGATTTCGTTTACAGAGTTTGCCTCGTTTGTATGGCTTTTTCAGAGCTCGAGCCCTTTTTGAAGGCTCGAGCTCTTTTGAAGGCTCGAGTTCTTTTGAAGCCTCAAGGCCTTTTGAGCACTCGATCGATTTCAAAGCATTTTATAACCTTTTTTTTTATTTTATAACTTATCATTATTTTACATTTTACAGCTTCAATACAAGCTCCTCAAAAAATTGGACAACATCAGTTATTATAACATAGCATGTAAAATAATAATTCATATTCTTTTATCGTGAAAACAGCCCCTTAATTTATTGCTTTTTTTATTTAGTAAAGTCAAATTTAATTGATAATGATAAGTTCACCAAGTCCTTATTTTACTTAACAAAATCAGCAACAAGCTTCGTCACATATGATTATTGCTTAGTTACGGAGATATTAAAGTCATCAACATAAACTTGAGCTTTTATTGAAGGCTTGCGTTCATTTTAAGACTCGACCTTGTTTTACGGCTGTTTTGAAGGCTCGAGCTCTTTTGAAGGCTCGAGCTCTTTGGAAGGCTCGAGGCATGGCTCAAAGAGTTTGCGGCTTGGCTAGGCTCGAGACTTCGAGCCTCCCGAGCTCATTAAGTCTTGTTATTCCGCCTCGAGGCTTCAAAAATAAACTGGACGCCTCGAGAGGCTTGTACATCACTATTATCTACTCTAAAGGTCGCTTTCCCATAGTAATCATTGATCTCAGGAACTAATATAACATCGAAAATTTTCTTTTGAACATCAGAATTGTTCCTAAATTTATCCGTACAGGAAACGTTGGTATGTGCATCATATAAAGATACAATATTTTAGTTATTAAAACTAAGATATAATAAAACTAACTAATTATGCTAACATTGTTCTACAGTTAATAAAACTCTAGACAATGTAAGTATCATTAGTTTGTACTGAAAAAGGTTACCTGGTTGTTCTATAAAATAAGACTACCTGTATGGTATGGTGCTGAACAACATAAACAGTCCTGTCCAGCCTACATTATTATACAATTTGCTTTTAATGAGTTTGTACCACATTTAATATTCCCAACTTACACCCACTATTACTCAAAAACCTTTTGTCAAATAACTTTAATATTCATTCTTGACTACCTTACTCCACTACATGTGTGTGCATGCTTACCTACATAAAATGTCTTCATGCTCTATACTAGCATCGCACCAGCTCTTTAACGATTCCCAACTAGTGTTCATTCAAAACCTTTTCATTAGTTTAATAATGTAACTAATAGAAGCGGAACAAGTTTTGTTTATTTATTTGTTTTTAGTCGACACATAAACGATTATCATGAAAGTTGCGCATCTATGCAAGTATGCATGATTTTATCAAATTAAAATGCCATATCTGCCTAAAAATTGTTATTTCTACAAAGACCACACATCTCAGTTTTCACACCCTTAATCACCCTTTATCTATCTTTTATTGGAAAAATAATAAATTGACTTTTAAAAAAGGATGAATGAAATAAGAAGATATGAATGAATATCATGTTATCAAGATATTAAGTACCTAGCTTATACCGATTTAATATACGATTTCATAAATTCCAGTTGTGAACACATAATAAATTCTTGATGAGTCTCTGCTAAATTATAATATGTCGAGACTTTGGTCGGTACGAGCTTTTCCCAGAATTGGATTCGGTAAAATACGCATTGATCAAGAACATTTTCTAAAATTTATTGTTCGCTACCTACTGATTATATCTAATAATTATTGGAAATCAATCACTGCTATACGTCGCATTTTTATTGACTAATTTGAGTTGGCTGCACGATAATATAACCAACGGGATTGTTTTAAAACATTGACTTTGATTAACTGGACACGGGTTGAAAGCGATTATAACAGATCGTTGTAGAGAAAAAGCAATCATACGGACTAGATAATATATGTTGGTAACTAACTCGTATTATTTCACTGTGGTTCTGTTTCATTCGCTTTTTTTGCTCAAGTAGCTTTTGTAGTTAGGTATATGTAAATACATATAACCGTGTACCAATTTCAAATAATGTCGTGTTTGTTTCCCAAAACATGGTTATAAAAATTGAGTTTTGATAAAAAAATAAGCTAGTTAAATTGCGAGCAAAAGTTGCGAGAAAAAGCCAGTCTTTTAAAAAGTTAAACTATCTTCGAAATGACTGAAAAATTCTTAAGCAATCCAAGATGGGTCTGTGCTTTGTTCCGTTCAAAGTTGTCCACTCGTGAAATACGTATCGTTAATTTAATGAAGGCTTTTATCACTACATAATTAATCTACATTGAAATGCATCGAAGCGTTTATCTATCGTCTCACTTGACTGTATGTATAGGATAATCGCCGATTTTACAGTAGGGTACCGTAAGTCTTAAGTGCTGTTGTATAATAGACAAACTCATTCACAAAAACGGTCTGTGTGTGTATACAGTACACGCTTGCTAAGACTAAATCAGTGTTATCATACCTTTGTAAATTTAATTTAAGAAGATGATGTTATTTATAGGCTGTGACTAAAATTGATCTTTTTTATAGATCAGTGTGGTGTTATTGCAACATTTCTTAATTTTAATGTAAATATATTATTTTATTTATTAAGTCTCCACAAACAATAAATTAAAACATCACAACAAAATGGTTTGTAAATTTAATTTTTATCTAATTAATACGATTTCAACTTGGCCCAAACATAATGAATTAAAATCACGTCTGAAAACAAATGACGGCTGGTGCTATTAGGTTTTTAAATATATATCAAGTTTTGACTTTCTCTAAAGACTGTACATTTGTACATCCAAAGAACCATAACATTTGCTGTTTGTTGTAAAGTCTGAAAATCCCGAATCAGGGAATTCGTCACCAAAATAGACCTTTGGTATTGGATGTCAGTGCCTCAATATGTTTGCGAGGTATTCGTGACGTGACTTGGGAATCGAAGTTTTCTAACAGTGCTGGACATCTGAGATAGTAACCGTTGATTTTTAAGAAGTTTTTATTTTTTTAGTTTAACCAATAGTTATAATAAATACGTTAACGTTACTTATTTAAAACATTTCACAATAGGTGCTATCTTCGCCACGCTTGACAATATCGTCAAGAGACTCATATTCTTTACAATAACACTACATTTTTTGCGTTCTCAGTTACTTTAGCAGGTTCTTGTAGAAAAGCGATATTTATAATATTCTTACAATGTAAGAAAATCAGATGCTCAATATTCAATCTGTAGGAATAATATTACTAAAATTAAAACACAAAAAATTAGCTTGTATGTCTCTCTGTGGCCTATTTGTCGAGCAACGCAATGGCAGCGAGGTCTAATAAATTTGTACTATCTGCAGCGTAAGTATATTTATTAATTCATTATTTCTTACTAATAGTAGGGTCTGCTTGTTTGGAACTCGCTTTTGATAAAATTTGAATGATTATAATAAAAATACCGAACCCTGCAAACGTTATCCTGTTCAAAAAAATCTTCGCCACCTACAGTTACATTTCAGCCGCTCCGATGGAGCTAGGTGACAAACACACGTACCTATAGAAGTACTTATTAGGTACTCTACTCAAGACCTGTTGTAAACCTTTGTCAACAGTGACCAGATAACAAAAATACATCCATATTAACATTGTACTTCAAATAGCTCTTTTTTAAATCCTTTACACAACAATAAGTAAGGCATTTCAAAGAATAAAGGACCTTTTGTTCATAACGTACAAAAATACAGTAAGTCGTTTTGATTCATTGTGAGGCAACAGGTAAATAAGTACAATTTTGACAATCAAACGTACACTGCCTGTTGTTCGTATTAAAATGTGATCTCATTACGTCGAAGCCAAGTTAATAACTTTGCTGTGAAATAATGGCTACATCATTAAGCCGTGATGAAACTCTGTAGATGAAAAAAGGGAATAAAATGTGCCTATACATAGGCTGCACTAAAAGTATCGGGAATATTTCCACTGTTCCCGTCACATTAAAATCTTTTTAATTGCAAACTCCTTGGTTTTAAAAATCGAATACCATATATTTATTTAAAAAAAGATTCTCGGTCTTATCACAAGGTCTTGTCAAACTTGTTTAGTCGTTGAGAAAATGGAATTGACTCGAGAAAATTCAAGAGCGATTATTTATTATGACTTTCGAAGTGGTTTAACAAAAAAACAGTGTGTTGACCGGATGATTTCTGCATTTGGTAATGAAGCCCCATCCTAAACTACAATTTATTGCTGGTTTGCTGAATTTCAACGTGGACGTGTCAAGCTCAGTGACGATCCCCGTCAAGGTCATCCAAAAACTGCAGTCACCCAAGAAAACATTGATGCTGTGCGTAAGCTGATTGTGACATACCGCGAAATTCAGGCAACTTTAGACATTGGCATGAGTCAAATACAAATAATCTTCAATGAACAATTAGGTGTAAAAAAGTTGTTTTCCCGATGGATACCGCATTCGCTCTGTGAAGAGCAAAAAGCGGCTCGCGTTACTTGATGCGTCAGAACTCTTGAAAAATTCTACGCAGGATCTTCAAATGCTGTATACAACATCGTATCAGGTGACGAATCCTGGATATACGCGTACGAACCCGAAACAAAAAACCAGTCACGAGTTTGGGTGTTCGAAAATGAGTTAAAGCCAACAAAAATTGATCGTTCACGGAATGTTGCAAAAAAAATGGTGGCCACGTTTGTCTCCAAAACCGGCTATGTTGCGACTATTCCTCTTGAGGGACTAAGAACGGTTAATGCAGAATGATATGCTAGCATTTGTTTGCCACAGGTCGTTTCTGAACTCCGTAAAGAGAACTGCAACCGCCGCATCATCCTCCATCACGATAATGTGAGTTCTCACACCACGCACAGAACAAAAGAGTTTTTAGAGCAAGAAAACATAGAATTATTAGACCATCCGCCGTACAGCCCCGACCTAAGCCCTAATGATTTCTATACTTTCCCTAAAATAAAGCATAAATTGCGTGGTCAGAGATTTTCATCACCTGAAGAAGCTGTGGACGCCTACAAAACGGCCATTTTGGAGACCCAAACTTCCGAATGGAATGGTTGCTTCAATGATTGGTTCCGTTGTATGGAAAAATGTGTCAAATTATGCGGAAAATACTTTAAAAAGCAATAAATACATTTTTAAATAGTAATGTTGTGTCACTTCCTTAATTCCCGAAATTTTCAGTGCCGCCCTCGTACAAGACGTTTGTTATGTTTGAACGAACGGTCGTTCGTTAACAACCAGATATGAAATTGCATTTTTTTATAAATGTAACACAATTTGTACGTTAAAAGAATAGCGCCTTCCGCTCCTCTTCCTCCGTGTAAGAGGAAACTAAGGGAGTAATACCTGAAGAAGATGGGCAGGAGCGTTTTCCCTCTACCATCAGCCAAACTGTGATCGCCTTCGCCAACCCGCCTACCATGCGTGGCTATTATGGCAAAAACCTTCTTATGGCGAGGCCTGTGTCTGTGCAGATGGACTAATGTAGATTGGTGATGACAAAAATGTAATATATGCATATTTAAAATTTATATTTAGTCAAAAACTTTTTAGGTGAGACTAATATTGTTCCTACTTACTTAGCTGAACTTTGAGTTTGTTTATTATTTTGTCAAAGTCCTTCGCATATATAACCTTTAGAAAAGTACAATATGTTTGCCTAGGGACCTAGCTTTTTTTAGGAATCATTGCAACTATAAAGTATATTATTTTCGTTTTTAATAAACCTTTACCTTACTTTACTTAATAAACACAAAAAATCGCATCATGTACTACCTACTTACCTTACCTACTTTGCATGCTTGATTTATACTCAACTAGCGGACTCGACAGACGTTGTCCTGTCTTAACTTTATTTTATTTTATTATTATTATATTATTATGTTGGTCTGTTTCCGATCACGGGACTATGGAGTCCCGGACATTTGGACGGCGTACGAGGGGTCGAAGCCAACTCGCAGAGGCCCGTTAGACAACATTTATCTTTACGATGTGATGTGACACCGACCGGCGATTATTCCTGTAAGCACTATATAAATGCGTCCAAGGACAACCCCCGGTCAATGCAGGACTATTGTAGAATGTGGATACAACAAAGGATACTGGGCTATGGGTTTGGGTACTAGTGGACTGGGTAACTGGGACTATGGAAGGACTATGGCCCCTGCCTGACCTATCCGTTACTCACACGGATAAAATGGCAGGGGGTGACTCGCACACTCGTTTAATGGGCCCCCGGAAACGGCCGCTAGCACATAGTGACGTAGCGACAAGGGGGCAACATAGCCTGAGGTGCTTGAGGAGTGGAGAGGTATTACACGGCTCTCAGGACAATCCCGGTAATCCGTTCAAGATCCCCACAAGCATCTTACTGCAATACTTCCTTCCTCCGAGCATTTCTGCTCTAGCGACTCTCCACTCAAGCCGGCCAATAAAGGCAAGCAAGAGGTGGGGTGGGAGATATGTTCCTCGTCAGTGTTCACTCCGGCTAATCAATGAGGGCAAGTCAGAGGTGAGGAACAGGGATACTCCCGGGAGTAATCAGGTTCGTGGGGTCGCTACTGCCCAACCGTAGGGTCGCTACTGATATAGTTATTATTATTTTTAACTATGAATATTGATTTCAAATTGGTATAATTAATTAAAAAAATATTTCATATACAAATTTATTTATCGACATTGCAAATGCTAACCGCACTGGAAATTGTAACCGTTTGCAGCTGTCAATGTTAATTCTGTCAATGTTATGTCAAACGCCATAATGAATGTTAGATTAAAAAAGTTTAAATTGTCAAAAGCGCTAAGGTTACATTACAAATAATTTAGTATGGTCATTAAGTTTTCTTAAATTTTCTAATTTTCTGCGCAATTTCTTATTTATTTCTTTTGAACATTCTCCTGACCATATGAAACAAAACAAAATAATTAACGAAATCGATCCAGCCGTTCACGCGTGATGCGATGACCAAGGGAAGTAGGGATTCATAATTTAAAGTAGGGATTCATTTTTATATAAGTACTAGCTGACCCGCGAACTTTGTCTCGCCTCAGAATAATATAATTTAAGTTTGACGTCCTAAACGTCACTGTCATCAAATATGGCGTATTTGCACAAATTATAATTATAAATAATTTGCAAATTAAAATAAATGCGACTATAAATGGAGTTATAAACTATCCTATCTTTTATATTGGTCGAATTGCACACAGTGTGCAAAATATGATTACGATCTTTCCAGCAGTTTAACGAGTGAAACTACACTATAATTGATGTTCATACGTAATTTATGTTAAGAACAACTGAAATTAAACAGGAAGTTTGGTGACTGAAGCTACTGAAGGTCATAAAGCTAGCAGAACAGCTACCACTTTGGTCACTAATACCCTTCATTAAGCTACTAGAGGCATTAAAAGTAAATAGTCTTATAAAACTTGGATTAATGAAAGTACTTAGTGAACTATTTGAACAAGGAAATTACAACGCGAATTGTATTGTTACGGGAAATACCTGTGTTACGCCTTAAGACAAGTATTTTTTTAAATATGACGCGTACTTATTCGTCGTCACGAAGTCAAAATATGCCAAACCGTCAATTTAACATAAATAAAATTTAATCATTCGCATATGTACAACATTTTAATTTATGCAATAGGGCAGGAAAAAGGTTTCGGTCTTATTAATAATATGTGATGAACCTTTTCAACCCACGAAAAAAAGAGAAGGTTCTCAGTTAAACGCGTAAATATTTTTTTTATGAATAAATAACTTAAGTACCAGATTACCCATAACTTCTTACCAGATTACGATACCTATATTTTAAGCTTTTCGCCCGTTCATTCTCGTGTTTAAAATGTTTAAAGATAAGTATTTATGTAGCCATTTGTTTAATAGCCATAAATATAGCCTATGTTATGCAGCTTTTCAATGGTGACAGAATTTTTGAAATCGGCAGAGTAGTTTTTATATAAACAAAAATATAAATCTTTCCTCGTCATAATATTAATGTAGATTACTAGCAATTAAATTGTTAATGTAAATTAAAATTCTATTCCTTGGTAAAAAAAAACCTTATCTTTTCGCTTAAATGGTCAATAAATTTTCAGAAAGAAAAAGCAATCGCTTCTAATCGAGCACTCATTCCATTCATTGGATTAATATTTTTCATATATTATGGTATTTAACATGTTAAGGTTTTTTATGTGTATGTAAAACTAACTACTTAGGTACTAATTAGTTTTGCTAGAAAAGTTTAAAATGTACTATTTATTTAAATCGCAATTGTTATTTTTTATATTTAATTATTCCTCTATAGTTCCTAATCTTAAGTCTTCTTTTAATTTTAATGTGTATAGATTCTATATAACTACTTATTGTAATTTTTTTTAATAGTATAAGTACTTAATGTTCCTACCATTTCATGTTTACTATTTGTACGCTACTTATTAGCATATTTTGGTTACTGTTATAATGTGATATTAAGAAGACCTATTGTAACACATACTCAAAATAATACAAAGAAATATTTTGATTTGACTTGATTTGATTTGCTTTTTCCAAGTACTCAAGGCATTATTTGTGTCGTAGAACACTAGTTTATATGGCTTTGATCTGTTTTCCAGCGTAGTTTCATCAATGATTTTCGGGTTTTGTAACATAAACTTATAAGAAAGTATTATTTTTACAAATATTTGATAACTCCTTTTTTTGGGAAAATAATAACTTAATGCAAATACTGCTTTTAACATACTTTTGGATAAGTTTTCTTTGCACCTATATTTTTGGATATTATTGGACTGGACTTGAAGTATTCGTCCAAAAAAAATCGGTTATCTGTAAAGTCGGTTTACTGACGATAGTTGAACGTGACAACGTCATGAATGAGAAGGAGGTAAATGGAAATCACAATTGAATTGATTAAGTTACATTTATTTGTACGCATAAATACAATTATATCAATTTTTGTGAAATGTCAAACATGTACTGTCCACGCGGACGCATCGCTCACGCGGAGGCCGACCGTGAAATTGTGAGATCTGTCAGTTTACAAAACAACGCGTCAGATTATAAATACAAACGGTGGGTTAGGTTAGGTTAGATTGTAATACATCGACGTAAAATTATGAATTGACGAAGTTTACAATTTTACGGTGACATATACATCATTGTAACAGATACTGGAAACATTTTATAATAATTGTAGTTTTAGTCTGTAAATCGCATGAAATGATGCAAATATTAGGATAATCAACACCAAAATAAAAATTACAAAAGAGCTAACATTAAAATGAAATTAGTATGTTACTTAATTTTTTTGAAGTATTAAGGCGTTATGTTGTGTCTCATATTCTTGAAGTATTAACGTGTATATTGTGTCTCAAAGTAATAACAACACCTACCATCAGGTGCCTTTCTTTTCCTACAGGTGTTGCAAGAGGCAGCTAAAGGAATACATTTTTGGGGTGGTGGGATCTACCTCCTAGTGGTCCACCCTGGGCAACGGCATCTTTGGTTTTCTAACCAATGATGACGGCTAACAGATCCCTTTGCGGTGGTAAGCTTCGTAAGAGGCCGCCTGGATGCTACCTATCCTGCCGGAGTCCAGCGCCAAACAGTTTTTCTGTGTTCCGCTGGTGTGTGGGAGAACCAGTACCTCCGGGTAAGCTCGCTCTATCTTAGGCTTCTTCTTAACCGTATAGTTAAGTATGTAGTCAAGAGCAATACCATTACTTATAAAAAAAATAAAAAATAAAAATAAATACCAGAAGACAGGCAGCAGCGTCCTCTCTCCATCATTGGCCAGACTACGATCGCTATCTTGCCTGTAACGGTTATTGCAAATTCTTTCTTTGCTAATGACAATGAGACTTTTTAAGAGTACCTATGCTGTAAGTAGTTTTCGTTAAGGCGCTACTAGAGCTACGTGCTGCCCCCAATTAATTTAATTTTATTACTTCTAAACAAAATAAATTCTCAAAAAACTAGAAGAGTATAATTTTAGCAAATTATCTCTGGTATTTATTGAATCACTGTTAACTGCTTTTCATTCTGGCATTCTTTCATGTTGTACATTATTGCTTAAAGCGGCCGCTTTTGGCGTTAGCGACAAATTCGACTTTATAGACAATTAAATGAAAAGTTTACTGCGATTCAATAAATACTAAAGGTAATTTGCTGAAATGATACTGTTCTAGTTTTTTGCGAATTGATTTTGTTTAGAAGTAATAAAATTAAATCAATTGGGGGCAGCACTTAACTCTAGTAGTCGCCTTAATGTCCAAATTAATAAAATCCTTTCTGGTAGCAACTAATAAATGCTTTCTTTGTTTTAGTATTAGTTCTGCTTTTTCAAATGATTTAACTAATTACATTTTCAAAGGAAAATACATTATAGGTATTTGCTCTTTTGAAACATTCCTATCTATTTTCACATCAAAGTTACACGCACGCATGGGTTTGTAATACATAAGTATTAACTAAGTAGCGTGTGGTTTGTGTAGGAACACGTATTACAAGGACGAGAGTAGGTATTTTGCTGTCTATCAAGTCTGATAAAATACTCGAGTAGGTAGGTAGTTATAAAACACATTGTAAATACATTTTGTGGTATTAGTAGTAACAGCCTAAAATCCCACTGTAGGGGCATAGGCCTCCTTCATGGAATTCAATTTACCACAGTAATGATGGATACAGGCATTCACCACCAGCGGATTGGTGATCACAAACCCGAGCAAAGTTCAAAAATTCGGAACTCTCGTTACCCGACCCGGGGATCGAACCCAGGACTTTACCTAGTACTTAAGGCGGTGTAGTTCCAAGAGGCAGCGGTTTTGAGTTTTTAAAACCCCTGAGAACTAGAAAACAGCGATTTAAAGTCTGAAAAAAAAAATATTAGTTAAGAATCTAGTCTAGTCACAGTCGCTACCGGTTATACGATTTGATTAACTTGGCTTGATATAAAAAAAAACACAAACCTACATCTTTTCAAAATGTTTTTTTCAATTTGACGACTTAACTACGGACATTTAAAAAAATGTTTTTTGCCAGTTTGTAGCTATTAAATAATAGTTTGAATTCATTTAATAATATACTTAATTAATATGTTTGAATAATACAAAATACGTGAGCGCGGCCCGCGGCGGCTCGTCAGGCCCGTATTGTCGCGCGCTGGCGCTTACGGTGCTTATAGGCGCTTCGTAATAGGCGATCGATGGATATCGATGCATAAATCACTCGACCGATGGGGCGTATAAATTAGCGTTTTTTTATCAAAAATTTACAGTTGCATGAACCATGGAAACTGGAGGGTATTTCAAGTATAGACTAATTCATGATTTTAATTTTAATTAATTTAAATGATTTTAAAGTTTCGCGATTTGAACACATATTATTTATAGTAGTTCAGTCGACCCGTGACCACGGCTTGGTGCAATCCAGTCGAAACGTTGGGTAAATAAATAGGTATTTATACCTTCATAATATTTAATTAATTTTTTCATGATTTAATAATAATACTTACTCTAATATTTGATTTAATCATCCATTACAGTACTCTTAATTGGTAGTGAATACTTAAAACATAGATTGAAAATCAGAGATCGCTACGAACTTATATAAAAGCAGAGCTGCTAAACATATTCGTGTACATACAAGTTCGTGTACATACAATACATAGTTAGAACCAAGCAATGTAATGAAAAGCTATATTGCTTTATTTGTATTAAAGGCGAAATATCTACGTAAGTTAAATTCTATCATAGGTAGGTAAGTTGCGTTTCCAAATTAAGGAGTTGTCGATCAAGTTATAAAACGTTGTCAGAGAAGATTTTTTTTAAATAGTTTATACACAGAATTTCCTAGTATATATGTATGGGTGCGTCTCATATGATATACAATCATTTGATATAATCAAACTTTAATAACGATCACTTTACGTAATAATCATTTGTTACAACAACACATGATATAATTTTGTTTGACATAACGATTACTTTACATAACATACAGTTAGTTTAATACTATTTAGTATAACATTCATAACAAATAAAACATTTTGAAATAAAACTCATTTTATATATCGTTTATTTGTTATAAATTTGTTTGTTATACGCATCATTTCGTATATCTATTATTTGAGATAAAAACGTTTAAAATATTGTTTAAAAGAAATAACCATACTGACTGACATATATTGCTAAAATTAAGAATTTGGTTGAATCCCGACTCGCCGTGGTCTTTCCGCCGTGGTACTTGTCTGCCCTACACTAGAGTGCAATTTAAAAGCCGGAGGCGCGGCGTGAGTGCCGTCCTCGCTCACAGTAACGAAGCTCGGGCGCCCGGGTGAGCTGTAGCGGCTGAGGCTGGTCGCCGAAGGCGACCAGCAAGCCGAAGCTGCGGAAGCGAGTGTGGGTGTCAGAGCTTCCCGCAGCGCCGGAGAAGAGCAAAACAAATGCATGCATGCTTGCCTGCTTGCCTATATACATGCTTGTTTGCCTGCATGCATGCTGCTTGCCTGCATGCATGCTGCTTGCCTGCATGATTGCATGCATGCCAGCTTGCATACATGATGATTGCCTGCAAGCATACTGCTTGCCTGCTTACGTGCATGCATACCTCCTTGCCTGCGTATTTATGGCATTTCATATTCTTAAAGGTTCGGAATATACCCTATTTGGTATCTTTAAATTCTGCATTCTGGCGACTTTGTACTCGTATCAAGAAATCATTATCTATTTTAAATGTTATATAAAAAGAGTGTAATCGTAAATGAACGTTATACTAAATGTTATTATACTAAATAAAATTATTTTTTTTTAGCATTATATTATGTGAATGTTATATTAAACGGATAATATGCTAAATGATTGTATCCCTGCTGTTCCTTATACGTTTTAAAATTATGTAATTTAAATTTATATCTTTCCATCATTATATTAAAATAGTGTTATATTAAACAAAATTATATTATTAGGCTATTGCATAGCTTCTATCGCGGGCCTTGAGCGTGTTGACCGAATCCAGAAATTCCGTAACGAAAATAACCTAACCTAACACACGATCGAACAATTTTGAATTTCCGAAATTTAAAAGAATTTAGAATAAAATAAGGATTTTGACAGTATGGTTGCCTATGGATGGTAACCATATCTGCCAAAATAACAGAAAAATTTAATTGCAAAAGTCAAAATTAGAAAATACATAAAATTATAAAATTAAGCTATTGCATAGCTTCTATCGCGGGCCTTGAGCGTGGAGACCGAATCCAGAAATTCCGTAACAAAAATAACCTAACACCCCCCACTCCGACCGGCACAGCGGTGATACTTTTTAGTTTTATAATTGCATAAGTTGATAAAAAAAGCTATGCCACACGTCTTTTTTTTGATTGTATATGTTTTGATATTTATACCAAATGTTGTTATACTATATATTACACACCCTATATGTATTATCTATGCACAGAATTTAGGAATAATGTAATAATGAATACCAACGTCTAATGGGTCGGTATTTGCGACTTTCAACCTAGGCGTCTGTAACAAAGAGTGTAACTTGACAAGCACTTTGGGTTTTTACTTTTCTATCTAAATGTAAAGTCACATATCGATGTACCTAGATATGTTGTTAATTTTCAAAGCGATTTCAAATTAAGGCCAGACTACGCATACCTACTGTTGTTTTGAACCTCGATGATTGATTACATACTTTAAATTAGTTTTCATGTTTTCTTTACAAATGCAAATGATACGAGTATGTATATCTAATCTTTTCTCTTTTCAACTTCATACGCACGGAAATAAAGTCGTCTATTGGTTTATACATAACCTTATCACGAACTTCTTGAACGTAAGATGATAAATGACCCTCGAAACCGAGCTTGTTCAATAATTCATGCCCGCTTGAGTAAAATGTATGCGAAACTATATACCTACTTCTTTCCGGTCATATAGGTATATATACTTAGGACTCATTACCCAACCTCATAGTAAAACCCCAGCTACCTTTTACTTCTACTACTTCACACTTCTAGTTTGATAGCCATATGGAATCCAATTATGAAAAATCCTCTTTTTTTTATAAATGTGGACATGGACATACATTGTTCTGATCTCAATTTGAATAACTATTTAAAGCACTTGTATTTTGTAAACCAGAAACAACGAAGGTATCACAAACACCCAGACCCGAGAAAATGTAGAAAAACTTTTTTTATCTTTATTGACCCGTCCGGGAATAAAACCCGGTAAATATTAAGAAGTTAGTTATACGCTTATAAAATTAACCTTAAACATGTGGCATCAATATTATCATGCCAATTAGATTACCGTTAAGAAAGTTCAACAAAAAATTATTCCAAATTTTTCCAGGCAAGCATGTTAGTGTTATACTTACATCATTAGATAGCTAAGAATGTACACTTTGCATCTTCGTTAGATTTTTACTAAAAAATATTGTTTGTTTTATTTTTAAATATTTATAAGTGAAGTAAAGATAATTACGTTTTTTGTTTATTTCAATTGGAGTTTTCTTTGTTGTCGAGAGCTGCCGGTGTCTAGTTAATCACTATATTAGTGACCTTACCTATTCATTAATTTAATATGCGCGTTTTTTGCGCCAAAGTGATTTAGAAGCAATAATGTCAATCGCGGGAAAATATAAAAAAACCCGAAAATTACGGTTCTTCTTTTTTATTATGAAATATTATATTTAATTATCATATCATAATTTCTGTCTTGTTACTTGCTACGTGCACTGTTTGTGGAGCAACTCCCAGACAAATGAAGGATCATTTAAAAGTTACAACGACAGTTGAAGATAAAAATGCGTTAAAATACGGATTGTCATACTACACGCATAGATAAGATTTATGGTAATGATCCTCTATATTTCTTTACAATTTAGGTTTTGAAAAATGATTTGAAACAACTCCGGAAACAAGCAACTTAAAGAAGACAAGAAAAAAATATGTCCAAAAACGTGTCCGAGTAGTGCTTGGTTTGCTGATAAATCCCATCAAGGTTCTAATAGTAATGACGGAAATACGGCAAGGAGGATTTTTCCATAATTACCAATGTTGGGCAGAGATAACCGGAATTGATGAAGAGTTAATGAAGAGATTATGAATGTAATTGTATGTCATCAGGATTCCCTTTAAACAAAGAAAAAATCGGCCAGTAAATATACATTGATAACCGCGTAATTCTTGTAAACAAATATAACTACATACAAGCCATCTTCGGTTCATAAAGTAGGTACCTCATACATAGTGCTAAAATAATAAGCATAAAATATGCAGTTTGCCTATAAGACAATTATCTGAAAATGCTCGAAAGCCCGAAATAAAGATTACAAGAAATAATGGTTACAACACGCTAGGAAGTGTTCCAGGTCAGCAACAAACGAAGACGTTCTGTATATTTTGTTATATACATCTGTTCCTTATATATATCTAACTTGAATAAACCAAGTTCTCCTATGTCCAAGGAATTATTAGACGAAGCTAAAAAGTTTTTGGAAATAGAAAGTGATGAATGAGATAAACATAATTTTTTAAATTTATAACTGTTTGTTTAGTAATAAATTATTGTTAAACTTATTTTAAGCAAAAGTGTAACTTTTATTGCTATTTTAAAATAAGTAACTATGTATATTTTTGAATGAAATTTCGTATAAATTTAACTTCATAATTTTTTTACGAAAAATGTATGATTTAAAAAATAATTATGTTTGATTGATTTTATTGGCTAGATTAGATAAGAAGGCCAGACAAATACGTGAAAAAAATTTCTAGGAGAAAAATCAAAAAGCAACAGAGTTATAGATTTTTGAGATGGAAAAGACCGATTGGTCCTATAGTGTGCAACGGTCTCGCAGTATAATAGGCCCCAGGCCCCATCTCGCCCGATGTAGTAAGGGCCGAGAAAAGCCGACAAAACCGCTAGCGCGGCGTACCTAGGCTGATTGCCCTTAGCGCTCGGCGATATCTGCCCTGTTAAACTGATTAACTGATTAAAGCCTTCCCATAACGCTTCAATGATAGGTCTGTCTGAAAAAAAAACTCGAAGCATAAGACGCAGCTATTAGCGAAATAAACACTCTACTAATGAACAGCGATTTCCTCCAGGCAACCTTTAGGTACTGGAAAAAACTATGAAGAAAGTGGAAGGATATAGAGTGAGTGCATTGCACGCCGAACGTAACCCGAACAATGCGTCAGTAATAAAGCCTTTCATTCCGGTTAAACGTGATTTCTCATCATAGGGTCCGCAACTGAACTCAGGCCTCTCCATCAGGATTTTGCCAAAATGCTACGATTGGTAGGCGAATGTTAGGCCAATTGTGATGAGGACGATCCTGCGGATCTTCTTCCAGTAGTAACTATTTTAATGACCTCTTACAGCACCATAGAGCGAGAAACGGTGGTGCTATTCAATTTACCGATACCTTACAATTGAACACATAAATATATTTATTCACAACTTCAACAACTAGCTGTACGATTTTGGATCCAAATCCCCATCTATTTAGGAAGTTCACGTCAAAATTCTTATTTAAGGAAGCCTTAAGCCATCATACTGCTATAAGTTTATGGTTCATTTACTTGCTGACCCATTTTACCTATATTTACCCTGTGTAATAAACCATTGTATTTGGGCACGCATACGACAATTTTATGGGCAGACACTTCACCAAATATCATCCAAATTTTATGATCCATATCAACACTCTTATTAATATCCAAATCTGTAAAAATATGCCACAAAAAAACTGGAAAAAAACTAAACATCTAAAATTATATATTATACGGTTCATGTGCCGAACTTTTTTTTTATTATTTTATTTAACCCTTGCCAATTGTAACATTATTTAAATGGTAATCCCTATCCCTACACTAACCCCTATACTAATATCATAAACTAGCTGTTGCCCGCGACTTCGTCCGCGTCAATTTTTGCAACATTTTTCACTGATGCTTTGCTCCTATGGTTCGCAGCGTGATGTTATATAGCATAAATCCTTTCTCAATAAATAGACTTTCTAACACAAAAATAATTCACAAGAAAACAAAAACTTCAGCTTTATAATATAAGTAAGTATAGATGTGAATGTGAGATTGAATGCTACGCTTTCACGCAGAAACTTCTGAACTGTTTTTCATGAAATTTGGTACAAACATAGATTAGACCTTGTGAAATACAATATTATTTATCACTGCTGCATAGTTTTCTACCTGTGCCCAGCTGTGGGATCCCGTCAATAAAGATGGGAAACCCGCGCGATAAAACGTATAGTTAACGCGGACAGAGCCGCGGGCGAAAGTTAGTAAAGTATAATAAACAAATAGCGCAACATGAAAAGATTTCAAAACTATTTTCATTTAACAAATTAACCGACGAAAAGTGTGAAACACCACCGACACCGACTCCAAATTTGGTGGCTTATTAGAGACAAACTTAGCCGGGTACATCGTGTGGCAGAAAGAGAAACTCCGAGTAGCTCCCGGGACTTGTGACACGGGTGTAGGTTCAAGGGGCCCCTTTCCGACGTACATCAACACTCACCTTCACTACTCGTGTTTCTCTCCCTGCCCAACCAAATCTGGTACGAACCTGCTAATGCAACTTTAGACACTTGCTCTAGTATAGAACTTAATGCAGTTCTGGCCAAGCCAAGGTCTTTCAACAGGTTATAGAGAGATTTTGCTGGTATACTTCTCGCTCCTACTTCTACAGCATATAGACTTTACTATATAACCATTTTTCGTTAATTCATTTAGGAGATCATAGTACTATATTATACACTTTTCGTTCGTTAATTAGTTTGTAAAAAAGTTATTTTTAAGGCTGCTTGCTTTTTTGTTGTCTTACTCGTAGGTACGTATCGAATTACCTAAAACCCTTCTCAGTTTTAGTTGGTGGAAAATCAATTAATTCTAATCATAAACATACCTACAACAATGTATATTTTTCGTACAGTAGGTATATAACTGTGGCAACGATATGAATAAATGATATCCATTGAAAAGTACGAAAGTATGTAAATAACGTTGTCCAATTATTCAGCACGAACGTGCGCTCAAATAGACTTTGCTTTCAGAGTCTGTTTGATTAACAAGCTGTAGTTTTGTCTAAATACATTTACGAATTGACATTATACTCGTAAAAGCATTTATAGATTCAAGCGTTACTTTGCAGAAATCATAATATTAGGTACGAATAAAGAACTATTTTGCTAATAATTTTCATTCGTTAACACCGGGCTAGGTTCCTACTACACCACACTACTTGCACCAACACATAGTGAGCAAGCACTTTGCAACGAAAAAGTGAATGATTATTTATTTTATAAACACACGGACGGTTCGAGCATTTATATGTATTCTACAGAAAAGTCATCGGTAATATCTTCTCCGTTCTTAGTAGCCTACATTTAGATGCGATACTGATCAGTATCAGTGTTTACTAAATATTTAAGTGCTAAAGTTTTATCAAATTGCTTTTAGTTTATGCGTTTACATATTACGTTTGCATTAATTAGAAATTATGCCTCCTCTTTGCCGTCGGTAAGGTTAGATAAGTTTTTAATTTGCATCAATGCAATGTGCAAAGAGCTGATATCAGCACACTTAGTATGTTGATAGGCAAAGAGCGAGTGGCTATTCAGTGGTAACGAGAGATTTAGAGAAGGCTCTCAAAGGATTTAAACAACCGCAACATTTGAATCCTCTCCCCCTGCTCTCAGTTTAGTGCCTACGACTAGGGCTTCTAGATTAGTGTCAGTGGTTCCTAAACATTTAATAGCTTTAAGGTTTTCTAAATAAGTAGTGTTTACTTTATGGGTTTACATACAAATTGTTAGATTCCCGGCACATCTACTCCTTTCGTAATTTTAAATACATACCTACAAGGCAGAAGCAAAAAGATGCCATTAATAAAGCCTAATTATCAGAAGTCAAAATGATAATCAATAACGGGGTGAAATACATTTAATTTATGCACACCATTTTGATTAATTTTTAACAACAAAATTTAGTCATGTGCCTAACTAACAAACACAATCAGTATCTACTTAGACAGTTTTGCTAACTCCTTAGAGAAAAAACAAAAGTAAGATTTGATACTACTAGATATAAGATACTGCTTTTATGACAGGTTATGATAAGTATTATGAAGAAGCAACAGCCGCTGCAATACACATTTCTTTTTTTTAGATACTGACATATTTAAGTGTGTTTAATATATCGTATACACAAAACAAACCTAATGATAAAAAAATATGAATTATTTCATAACCATAAACAAAAGCTATTTCCATTTTATTTCTACAATGGCAATACGTCATATACCTATTTTCTATGTTCAAAAATATAATTAGTTAGTTCAAGGTGGTTCTGGCGCATCTGGCAGATATTAAATTACTTCAGTCTACAAACTCGGCTGTTCAATCTGTCAATACTTACGTACACAATCTCAGTAGTTCTGAATGGAAAACAGTGAATGGCGGATTTGGCACACAAATGAAAAAGTATTTGAATAGAATAGACAGGAATAAACCACTTAGATTCACCAGCTGGCACGGTAATCGTTAACGTACGTTGTAACGTTGTTCTTACGTAAAATAAGTACCGATATTTT
This sequence comes from Anania crocealis, assembly GCA_949315895.1. NCBI lineage: Eukaryota > Metazoa > Arthropoda > Insecta > Lepidoptera > Crambidae > Anania > Anania crocealis. Next base: position 13,773,109 of record OX438881.1, read on the forward strand.
ACAATTTTCAATCTAAAACAGCTAAAGGTTTTTAAAAACTTTACTTCTGATGCGACATTAAAATAACACATAAATAATATGTTAGACATGAAATTGTATATAAGTATAAAAAAAAGATGACGTTTGGTGATTCGGCGAAATAATATAAATTTTATATTATTTCGCCGAATCAAACGTCATCTTTTTTTTTCATTTATAAAATGTTCGCTTTTTTATACGTTTACCAACTTTTAGATCCATCTGCACATAGGTAATTGGTACAAGTCTAGTTAATACACAGTTTTGGTATACAGGATAATAATAATAATTAAATAATTAACCCTCAACAGTACTGTCAAGTGCGGCTTGAAGTGCTTCAAGCAAGCCGCACTTGAACCTTGGCACAATAGTAATATTACTGTGCATGTGTGCACTACAATATTTGTGTGCATGAGCATATTATCTGTTTGTACGTCTGGTCAAGCCCCGTTGGTCTAGTGGTTTATATATCGGGCCAAGATCTTCGAATCCCGGGTCGGGCAACAAAAAGTATAAAATTTTCGAACGTTGCTCGGGTTTGTGATCACCAACCCGCATTTGGCAAGCGTGGTGATTATGCCAGTACACCCATCATTGCTGTCGTAATTAGAATTCAATGATGGAGGCCTTTTCCTTGCAGTGGGATGATTATAGGCTGTTACTTTACTTTACTTTTACTTTTACTAGTCTGGATTTTTTCTAGGAAGTATATTTTCACAAAAAAAGTATAAAGTAGGTTTATCGGCTGTCTAGAAATCATAGTATAAGCTTAGTGTAGCTTAGCTTGAGACCAGATGGCCCCAATGGTCCACTGTGATATGGCCTAAATTTTAATAATGACATAAAATAACATTTTCAAATACTCTTTTCATAAATGTTATTGCTTTATTACATTTAAACATTAAATGTGTTTGAGGATAAGGAAAGTCGTGACAGTCAGCTAGAAAAGATCAAAGTGATTACCAAAATAATGGACTATATTATCACAGACATTTCTGTGATAACAAAAAAAAGAAATAACAATCGCAAGAAAAGTTTTACCGTCACTTTTTTGGTCCTTGTTTGTTCGCACAAATACCTTTCAGATTTCCCTAACTATCGTTTTTTTTTTTATTTACAGACTCATACATTTGTGACCGAATTACGCAGATAAAACCGGGCAAGTATTAGTGAATGCCGAAGGCTCAGTTTAGGTCACCCCTGTCACCTAGCGGTCACATAAATAGCCACAGGCTTGTTTGTGTTGCGTTTCACTAGCCAGTGCGGGGTGCTAAAGGCCCTCTACCATATTGCGCCAGAAGTGGCGCCGAAGAGCCAGGAGAGGCGGACCGGATTGCTGTCGGCTCCATTGTAGCGCTAGCTTGAGTCGCTATCGGAGGTGTGGACAGTGGAATAACTGCTATGAATTACGTAACCTGTATAGGCCAAATTGTAGCATTTGAGTTATAAAGGTAGCTATCTCACATGACTTTACGATTTGGTAAATCCTGGATGGTCTGGGGATCCTTACTAAAACTATACAAAATGACATAAAAGTTAAAGCAATCTAATGCGTTTTTTGTGTATTTCTCACGCAGGTATCTTATTATTACTAGGCATTGATGTAACATGAAAAACTATATGCACCATCTGTGTTAGCAAATCGGGCTAACTAATTTACCCACACAATATTTGAGTGCTCTTTTGCCTTTGTTGCATTCATCTTAAAGTCAATTTGTTGTTTTTGCATTATGTATGACGCGTGACATTAGCTGCTTATATTTGAAATGCTGCACTGAATAATTAATCACTAAGTTTTATTGCATAGTTCGAAGTGAAATTTTTGTATGCTTGTGTGTAACTTTTTTGTCTACAATGCCTAGGTAGGTATTTACTACCTAATACATTTCATATTTGTTAGAAAATGCCAATACTATCACTCAGTTACAAATGAAGGATATAACCATTAGAAATTGACTTCGACGTACTAGCTGTTACCTGAGACTTCATTTTGCGTTACAATCTTCTTGTAAAAAAATATTATTCTATCCCACGGGAACCGTTTTTTGAAGATGAAACGTGCATCATGTTATATTTTAATGTACACAGCACTGCACTGCACAAAAATCTCAAGATTTTTAACTTTATAAATGAAAAACTAACATAATTATAGTAAAAGACTTGAAAGGATCCAGCCACTGCTATTCACAACATTAATTACCTTTATCTTGCTAGATATTGTTTGCACAGAATTATGTTAAAATAAATATTTTCCCAATTGACCATAATACTCCTAATATTATTATAATACCTACCATGTTTTTTAGGAAATGAGTCTTTATTACTATGAATAAATATATTTGTGTTTTATTTCATCCCACGTTTTAGTACACAAAGTACCTACAACTAATTTTAATTTTTACTGCGCCAGTTGGCAGGTCGGGGTATTATTAATTCAGTAATAAAACTTTCCGTATTTATGCTTTGCACATTGCCTACAAAGAAAATATAACACATTTTTTATAAATAAAGCATCCGTGACTCTATACAACTTGTAGAAAATCTAAATCGGACCTATTAGACTCCTAAATTGTTATCAACACTTCACCAAAATCAAGTCCCAAATCGTACACAACACTCTGTCGTGAAGAGGTATCAAGGGTATAACCATATGCAGTGCCGCAAATAGCCTTTTTCTGCGCCCTGTTGCGAGCTTTTTTTAACTGCACCCTTATTTAATTTAGACATTATATGAATTTCATTCAGGGTGATAAAAAAAGCACAAGGACGGTTGGATGTTGTTGGATGGACCAATCCTTACTTCCTTATTAATATTATAAATGCGAAAGTAACTCTGTCTGTCTGCCACGCTTTCACGCCTAATCTACTCAACAGATTTTAATTATATTTGGTACACAGATACTCTGGAGCCTGAGAAAGGATATAGGTGTCGTGTTAATGCGAGAGAAGGTTGTAAGGGGATTCAAAAGTTGTATGCCTGATCCTGTCTGGCCTGGCCATTCTTGCGCCCCCCAGAGTCTACGCCCTGTGCTTGGGCGCCGGTGACACCGCCCTATTTACGGCACTGACCATATGATAAAAAGGGATTACTAGACTTTGCTGTCCGTCTGTCTGTCCGTCTCGTCTGTCACCAGGCTATATCTCATGATCCGTGATAGTTCGATAGTTGAAATTTTCAGAAAAGTATTTCTGTTGCCGCTTTAATGGCAAATACTAAAAATAAATATATATAAATGGCCGTTAATAGATAATGGTACAGAAACCTTCGTGCATGAGTCCGACTCGCAAATGGCCGGTTTTTTCGTATTTTTTGTATTTATTATATAAACAGAAATAGAGGGTTTCAATTCGGTGCGCATAGAATATTTATAGATACACATCAGGGTGTTACGTAAAAAGTATACTAGTTTTCAATTTTTACTAAAATGGATGCACCCTGCTTAAAATTTGATAACATTTTACATATAAACTTTTAAACTTTCGCGTTGCATTATAACTAGAACTTATAATTGCGGGTCTGAACGCGACGTAGGTATGGTATGTAGTAGTATTGACACTACATGTACTTACATTCCTCGACGTTTCGGCCGTGATGCTACGCCGTGGTCACGAGGGGGGACATTACATATTCATTTTACATATTCCTAATATTAGATTAGAACTTCGATAACTTTTTCCATATTCCTAAGATTATCTACAAAATATTGTGTATAATACCTATTCTCTCCCACTCCGTTTTTGTGATCGCCTGAAGTTCCTTGTTTGAGCAGAATTATTAGACGGGAATCAAACATCATCTTGGAAATAAATAAAAATATATTTGTTTGTAGTCAAAGAAATATATTCTCACAAAGGATCTCTTCTCACAGTTACATTAATTTACATGAGAACTTATTTCGTATAAGTACCTACAAAATATTTTATTCTCGTCTAAAACCTGCATCAACTTCGAGTCGTATTGGAGTAAGGAAAGTTGTTTTCTTTTCCTTGAAGTTTGCATACTCGTAATGTTAACAGCATTCATTCAATTTACATACGAGTATGTTACAATAACAACTCATACATTTAAATACGAGATTTCTAACATTCAATGCAAAGTGACTTCCGTCTCGTAATTAACATTCGCTATTAAATACGATATCTGAATTATTGTATCTACTAAAATGTGATTGTCTTTTATTATGTTTTAATTAACCATTTACCATACTAAATTCATTTACTACGCCTTGATATTATGCGTCTCATTATCAGTTTTTCGAAGTTTATTGAGACGATTTCGTATTCCTTGGATTGTAACAATGTGCGGAACATTAGTACAATCCAAGGAATGCGAATATAGGTATATTAATACAACCAACATAAGACCGTTTTCTATTATCACATAATTAAGAACAAAATACGTATTAAGTCGTTTAAAGCGACATGATTTACTCATAATTTAGTATCATTTAATAAACTACGAGTACTTAATACAAATTGAATTCTTTGTTCATTATTAAATTAATGCTAGAATGTTTACAGAAACGAAAAAGATGATAAAATTCTCATTGTATTAATTGTACTAATTTATTTGAATAAAATATAATTGTAATTTGAAATTGTTTGTATGTAGGTAGAGGTTTCAGAGAAGGTACTCAAAAAAAAAGTAATGGTCTATGATTATCCCATGCAGTTCAAAGGCCTCCATTATTGAATTCATGTTACCAAGACAATGATGGGTACAGGCATTATCACCACACTTACCAAATGCGGGTTGGTGATTGGTAAACAAACCTGATGTTCGAAAATTGGAAACTGTTGCCCGAATCTGGGATCGAACCCAGAGCCCCGAGATCTTGGCCCGGTAGGTACTTAAACCATAAATTCAATTCAAATTAAATTTTCAATTGTATCCTTTTGTGGCGGTTGTAATTAATAGATATTAAAATACGTACCTATTTCCCTTCTGTACCAACATCTCTCATCGAATTACTCCAATAAATGTGAAATGGAAAAATCATTTTCTACTTAAAAATAAGACTCACTTCAACTCACAGCTTATATTATATCGCTAAATAGTTTATTCAAGTATGTATTTTAGAAAATTAACACTCTTGCCTTATAAGCGCGGCAGCGCTGAGACAGTTTACCTACACAACGTGGTGGCTCTAAGTTAAATGGCAAAATATTCAACATACCTACCTAATCTTCTATATATATAAAAATGAAAACTGATTTAATGACTGACTGACTGACATATCAACGCACAGCCCAAACTACTGGGATTTAAAATATATATAAAAATGAAAACTGATTTAATGACTGACTGACTGACATATCAACGCACAGCCCAAACTACTGGGATTTAAAATCTGAAAATTTTCACCGTGCTTCCTTTTATAGTGTAGGTGAGCACTAAGAAAGGAATTTTGGAAATTCCGCCTCTAAGGGGGTTAAAAGGGCCCCATAAGTTTGTATGAAACTCCCTCAGTTTTGAAGCTATGTCGATGAAAATTGGTATCCAGCTACATGATTAGAAATTAAGAATGACGTCTTTCAGGATTTTTGAAAATTTAATCTTTAAGGGGATAAAAAATGGGGGCAAAGGTTGTTCGGTTCCGCGTCATATCCATACTCTTTACATATTTGTACTCTCAGACTTTACTTAGTTTGTTATGACATTCAATGTTTCAATCAGAAAATAAATAGGTAATTTCTTACAAACAGAATGGTATTATTTTAGAATTTAATAATTGGCGCCGAAATGGATGAATTAACTAAACTTGTGGAACTTTAATAAAAGGCTGCATTACAAAATTCTGCATCCAGATACAAACCCAACGAGAAATTTCTGATTATGAATTGAAATAAGTGAGTGACCAGTTGGTGACCAGTGACAAATGAACAAAATTACCAAGAATAATTTGGAAGAGATACGACTACAAATAATATTACTGATGACCCACAGTTGGAATCTGAGATTGAAGAAAAAAATAACCTTCAGGATATTACAACACAGCTTAAACTAAAACTGCAGAGTTTCAATTCGATAGCACGCAACAATTCCATGTATGCAGAAGGTACTGAGGAGCAAAGGTTGGTCACAAACAAATCTAAGGACATCTAAATTGAACTCAGTACCATTAGACAAGGACGAAACATTCAAAAACATCATTAAACGGTTGTATACTTACTTAAAACTGAACAGATGTGATGATATTATCGATACAAGGAAATACACGTTTCTGACATCTTTGAGCCCAGAATTACATCATAAAACGTATTATATTATATTTATGTACTCCACGGGATCCTTGTGAGTTAGAATTTGAGGAGTTAGTTAAAATTCAGTTAGTAAATTATCAACAACTCAAAATTGGACAGATTATGAAGATTTAACAATGGTGTTTGACGGAACTCTTGTTTGCATATCAAACTATAAAGCTCAATTAGTGCTTCAAGAAAATGTGACACCAATTTCCATTTAGCCGCGACGTATTCCATACACTTTTAAAACATGAAAATAAAACGCTGAGAAAAAAAATCACCTCACTTCATAATTCCGTGTTGTTTAACTTAGGATTAGCTACCACCACCCACCCACTAATGACCAAGCAGCAGTAATTAATAATGTTTTGCTGACATCATTTGAGGTTGAAGAAATATAACAATGTATAGACACAGTAGTCAGTACAGACGAATCAGTTCTCTATCCTGTCAAGTTTCTGAACACTATTTATCCTACTGATCATCCTTTACCATTCATGCCTCGAACCCACATCCCACATGAAAGTTTTGTGAAACTACGTCAGCTTTTTGGTATAAATTTTGTGAAGTTATAAGGATTTTTTTATAATTTAATATTTGAGGGGGTGAAAGCGGTGGAAAATTGTGTGGTTAATTATTTGTGTTTAACATCATATTGAGGCACTTGAAACTTCGTCTATCGATCATGAAGGGAGAATGACATAGGACTGCTTTTTCCAGAGCTCTACATCGATGCTGGTACTACACCGTCTAGCGGCCGGTCCTAATAACCTATCTATCTTCAGTTTTGGTATATCGGAGATAGAAAACAACTTCTGTCTTTATTTCTCTGGACGGAAAAATCAGAGATAGAAACTGTTTCCTATCTCCGAAATGTCAAAACTGGCGATAGATGGATTATTGGGACCGGCCGTAAGTCGTCGTCTACCTAGATGTCTGATCTAGGTCTTTTATCCAAACGTAGTATGCAAGCAAATTGTCTTTGTAAAATCGCCTTTTTAACGCTTATGGATCGAGAAAAATGGATTTACCTACTTGTTTGGAAATTAATAATGTGGTATTTTACACAGGACCACTTCTTCCAGGGCTCTACGCCAGTGTTGACCATATTCGAATAAAGCCTTGCAAGCTGCTTTGAATGTTTTGATGTACTACAGTATTGACAGTTTTTAAATTTTCAAATGATAGTGTACTTTAGATTTCATGTAAATGAAAAAACAGATGTGGTGTGAGCTCGCTTGAACCACGGTACGCTAGGAGAACCAACACCGGATCCCTAAAACGATAGTTTAAATCGGCCCCTTTCAATCCAACTATTGTATCAACGGGCCCCGAACGACGTATCGGCTCCCACTAAGTGCCCACCACCACCTCGCCCGAGATGGGCACCCTCGGCACCGTAGGCAAAGGAAGTGGAGGAAAAGAGTGGAGGAGAGGGGGGTGAGTCGTGACGAAAACTTTGTAACAGATAAAACCCACGCGCGCGAAGCCGCGGGCATCAGCTAGTATTATCATATTCCTCATAATGTGGCGGAACAGTACTTACCGACTGCAATACAAAAGAAATGTGTGAGAGCCATGTGCGGTATCATGCCTGGTGTACCTACCTATCTTGCATACCAGCTTTCATAAGACTTGGAATTCTACCGCTACCTGCGTTGTACCTCTTTTCAATTTGCTACTTCGTAAAGATACAAATTATTAATGGAAACCAAAGATAGACTTAAAACAAACCCTATACTTACTAAAAATTTATTAATTTTGAGACCAATTTGTACAAGTGGCTTATTTACGAAAAATGTTATGATGTGAAACGCAAATTTTATTGTCTTGACATCATGATGATATTATTAATTAATTATTACTTAGCATTAGATATTGTAAATTTATGTGTAATTGACATTTATTTTTATACCCTAATGTTTATTAGATCTGATTATTTTAGAAATAATGTTTGTACTTAAACTTAAATAATACTTGATTTGCATGCTGATACGAGTAAACATGGTAAGTCAAGTGTGATTTGTACACTTTGAAAATATTAATTAATCTATATACCATGTTCTTGCGCAGATAAATTATAATGAAATAAGAATTATTGTTACACTGTGTTGAGATCATTAGATTTTTTTGATGGTTGTTAGTGGAATATACGGGTCTCCTACGTAGTTTCGAATGCCGCTGATGCGACACACGCTGTTGCGATATTTTCTCTACTGCCTCATAGGTTCGAAAGCTCATGGACTCGAATGATGTAGTCGCGAAAGACGCTGATTCGAAAAACATTTTCACTGCCTCACGCGCTCGAATGCTTGTGACTTCGATTTATTACTTTATTAGTCACTAGCTGTTGCCCGCGACTTCGTCCGCGTCATATTCTGTTATTTTCATCGCTATTATTTTTTCAACATTTTTCAATGATACTTCGCTCCTATTGGTCGCAGCGTGATGCTAGATAGCCTAGCCTAAATGAACTATCCAACACAAAAATATTTTTTGAATTCAAACCAGTATTTCCTGAGATTAGCGCGTTCAAACAAACTCTTCAGCTATTATAAAGCTGAAGAGTTTGTTTGCTTATTACTATAGATTTTGTAAAAAAAATATTTTTGTAGGTACTAATTCGTATATTTGTACCTCAATTTGTACCAAAATTCCGTAATATTTTGTACCTCAATAAGTTTTCGAATACATCCATACAGATTACAGTCCAAGTCTCTTATTATCTAACAGAGAATTCTAACGGCGATGCCAGGCTTCTACATTGTTTTGAGTACCTGCGTGAAAGGTATAAATTGTTATTTCTCTCTAAGTATATGGGCTCGGTGGAAAAAGTGGTTGTAAGCGTGAAACGTGAATTTTGTCATCTACAGAATACCACGTAAATAAGTACCACGACAAACTTAAGGAGAAGCAAGGTGTAAGGATCAAGGTTTGAATTGTGTTTGGAAATTCAGTTCGAATGTTTATTTGCGTTAATTATAGGTAGGCATAATATTATCTAGGCGGGAACGGAAAGCGAAACTGCGGAATTATAATACGTATAAAAATCTATGGCGCGAGACTCACGAGTATGTAGATATGATGTACCGATGTAAATACTTATTTACATACCGATTCTAAAAAACTCTTCTAAATAGATCTTAATAGGTAATATGGAAACCGCAAAATCATTTTTACATTTAATGTATTTTTATACATTTCGATTATGAATTGCTAGTAGTAACGCCCCGTTGGTCTAGTGGTTTAAATACCGGACCAAGATCTTGGGGTCCTGGGTTCGATCCCCGGGTCGGGCAACCAAAAGTTTCGAATTTTCGAACATTACTCGGGTTTGTGATCACCAACCCGCATTTGGTAAGCGTGGTGATTATGCCTGTACTCATCATTGCTGTGGTAACTTGAATTCAATGATGGAGGCCTTTTCCCTGCAGTGGGATGATTATAGGCTGTTACTTAGATGAATATTCTTTTACACACATTAAATAGGCTTTATATACATAGTCAGGTCATAAGTTCTGTCACACAATAAAAACTTTTGAATTTAGAATGCTGGCCACAAAAAAGTTTATTTAATTCGAATTTCGAATTTTTCATGACACTAAAAATGTGTACTTTTTAGAATTTTCCTCATATTTAAATATGGAGTGGACACTTAAAGAATACCGTGTCGCGGTTATTGCGTTGCAGCGTTGCGGTTACGCGCCAATTCAGATTTTCGACTTACTGAAAAATTTGAATATAACCAAAAGAATCGTTTATCGTACGATAAAACTATACCATGAAGACTCTAGTGTAGATGACAGGTCTGTTATTTGTGACTAGTTTACTAACAAAATAATATTATTTATATATATACTAGCGTCATCTACAACTCTAATAGGAAATGTTACTTTGAGTGTCTGTTATTATCTGTGCAATAATAAAGTTAGTCGTTACAAAGGAATCATACTGCGTTTTTTAATAGGTTATGGGCCCAGGCCTTTTGATCGCGAAAATAATTAAGTTCACAGTGAATTTCGAACAAAATGTCTACAAATTATCTGGTTAATGTTCCCAAATTAAAAGGTAGGGAAAATTACGACGACTGGTGTTTCGCGGCAGAAAATGTTCTCGTGCTGGAGGGAATGGCGGATAACATCAGGCAACCGTTATCGTCTACAGCTACAGAGACTCAGATAGCAGATGATTTGAAGGCGAAAGCGAAGCTTATATTGACGATCGACGCTTCTCTTTATGTGCATATCAAACAAGCAACAACAACATACAGCTTATGGAAGATCCTGAAGAATATGTTCGACGATTCTGGATATGCTCGAAAAATAAGCTTGTTGAGAAATCTGATTAGCATACGCCTAGAAAACAGTGAGTCAATGACCAGCTATGTCAGCCAGATCATCGAAACCGCGCAAAAATTAAATGGTACTGGCTTTGAGATTAATGACCAGTGGATTGGGTCGCTCATGTTAGCTGGACTGCCAGAGAAATTTAGTCCCATGATTATGGCTATCGAGCATTCGGGCATAAACATCAGTGCAGACGCTATAAAAACCAAATTATTGGACATGAGTGCAGATTTTGAGGTTAAGTCGGAAGGTGCATTTGTTGCAAAAAATTTTCATAGACGTAATGTTGGCAGTACTGCAAGAACGCAAGTTCAACAACATTGCAATACCGGAACGAACGGAATGTACGGAACGTCACCGGTCAATGTCAACACTAGCGGCGGACAAAACATGGCGTCAAGAAAGAAAATAATACGTTGCTATAAATGTAAACAAATTGGACACTTCAAAAATCAGTGCCACGTTGCAGAAAAAGCAAAATCAAATGCATTTAGTGCAGTGTTTCTTACGAAAGAATTCAGTCAAACAGACTGGCACTTAGATTCCGGCGCAAGCACACACATAGTTTCGAACGTGAACTTATTATCAAATGTTTGTAATCGACCCAAAACTAAGGAGATCGTTGTTGCGAATCAATCTGTCATGCCCGTCTCTTGCTCTGGAGATCTGCAACTCACGACATATGTTGGAGAAAACGAATTTACTATTGATGTGAAAGATGTATTGTGTGTACCCAACCTCACCACAAACCTACTGTCAGTGAGCAGAATAATTGCTAGTGGCAACAGAGTAATGTTTAATAAACATGGTTGTCTAATTTACAACTCACAGAATGATTGTATTGGTGAGGCGATCCTAGAAAATGGTGTATACCGATTGATAGTAAGAGAGATGCAACGCCCCTTAGTAGCAGCTGTAAAGTCATCAAGTAATATTTGGCATCGGCGATTAGGCCATATCAATACAAGTGATTTGAACAAACTAAAGAATGGAGCGGCAGAGGGAGTTAGTTTTGATGATAAAAGTGAAAATAGTAAAAGTAGCTGTATAGTGTGCTGTGAAGGCAAGCAGACTCGACTACCATTCCCAAGAAGCACTAGTAAAAGTCAAAATACACTAGAGCTGGTTCACACAGATTTATGTGGGCCAATGGAGAATGTGTCACTCGGAAAAGCAAAATACTACTTGCTATTTGTCGATGATTTCAGCCGATTGTGCACTGTCTATTTTCTAAAATCTAAAAGTGAAACTTTTATGTACTTTAAGCAATACAAAGAGCTTGTTGAAAATCAGCAGTCAAAGAAAATTAAGATATTAAGATCCGACAATGGAGGAGAATTTTGTTCAGCAGAAATGACAAATTTTCTGAAGCAAAGTGGTATAATTCATCAAAAAACTAACAGTTTTACCCCAGAACAGAATGGAATTAGCGAAAGATACAACCGATCCATAGTTGAGAAGGCGCGATGTCTCCTTTATGATGCCAAATTTCAGAAAAGTCTTTGGGCTGAGGCTGTAAACACAGCAGTATACATTAAAAATCGATCACCAGCAGCAGGCTTGGATGACAATAAAACTCCTTATGAAGTATGGACGGGTAGAAAGCCAGAGTTGAATCATATACGGATCTTTGGCAGCCCAGCAATGGTTCATATTCCGAAGGAAAAGCGAAGGAAATGGGACAGAAAGGCGCGGAAAATGTACCTAGTGGGATACTCTGAGAATGTCAAGGGATATCGCTTATATGATCCTGTATCGCGGGATGTTATTGTTGCAAGAGATGTAGTCATTATGGAGAAAACAGATGACAGTTCATCTATGGTAACATCTATGGTGATCGAAGAAAGTATGCAACCAGAAAGATCAACAGAGGAAGTTCCTGAGAGTGAATCAGATCAAGAGAATCTACATGATGAGACATATGTTCCTGATGATTCAGCAAGCGACTCAGAAGATACATTCATGGACACAATGACTTTGTCACCAGAAGCAAGGAAAATTATTCCAGAGAAAAGTGACATTAATCTACCAGAAAAACGTGTTAGGCGCAAACCGGACTTCTATCATAGTGCGAACATGTGTGTGGAAATGTCAGGTGATCAAATTTTACTCCGTGACGCTATAAGTGGATCTGAAAGAGATCAGTGGCAAAGTGCTATGCAACAGGAATTGAAATCGTTTCAAGATAGTGATTCATGGGAACTAGTTGATAGGCCAAATAAAGGTACGGTTGTTAAAAATAAATGGGTGTTCAAAAAGAAATATAACACTGAAGGTGAAGTGCGTTATAGAGCCAGGCTTGTGGCAAAAGGCTTTACCCAAAAAAAGGGCATAGACTTTAATGAGACATTTTCCCCAGTTTTGAAGTATTCTACCTTCAGGTTATTGTTAGCATTAAGTGTTGAATTAAATCTCAAAATTAATCATCTTGATGTACCTACTGCATTTCTTAATGGTTTTCTTCATGAAACTGTTTACATGGAAATACCAGAATATTCAAACATTGTACAACAAGTAAATTGTAACAGTAAAGTTTTAAAGTTAAAGAGGGCTATATATGGTCTTAAACAGTCAGCAAGAGCTTGGTATACTCGTGTTGAAGATTGTTTGTTGAAATTAAAATTTAAAAGGTCAAATTATGAACCATGTCTCTTTATGAAGAGTGAAAATGGTGCAATAATTTACATAGCTTTGTTTGTGGATGATTTTTTTGTTTTTTATAACTGTCAGGATACTTATGTAGAACTAATAAGTGAGTTAGTAGCAAAATTTAAAATAAAAGACTTAGGTCAGCTCAGGCAATGTTTGGGTATGCATATAGATGTTCGTAAAGATTGTATTACTGTAAACCAAAAGCAGTTTATTGAGAGTATTTTAAAGAAATTTAACATGACTGATTGTTCAAATTCAGATACACCTATGGAAGTTAATTTAAAATTGCTAAAGGATGTAAAAAGTAAAGTTGTACAAAAATTTCCATATCAACAATTGATTGGAAGCCTAATGTATTTATCTGTGCTCACCAGGCCAGATATTTCTTATAGTATTAGTTTTTTGAGTCAATATAATAATTGTTTTAATGAAACTCATTGGAAGCATTTGAAACGTTTATTGAGATATCTAAAGAAAACAAAAACTTATGGCTTAATATATAGGAAGACTAGTTGCAATCTTAGTGGTTTTGTTGATGCAGATTGGGCATCTTGTACTCTAGATAGACGATCATATACTGGTTTCTGCTTCATAATGTCAGGGTCAGTGATTTCATATGAAGTTAAAAAACGTAACAAAAAACTGTAGCGCTTTCCAGTACAGAAGCAGAGTATATGGCCCTGTCTGAATCATGTAAAGAAGCTATGTATCTCAGAAATATATTAATTGAATTAATTAAAATAGATGAGAATGTGCCTATGTGTTTGTACAGTGATAATCAAAGTTCCATAAAATTAGCAACAAATCCTTTGTTCAATAATAAGCGTACCAAACACATTGACACAAGACATCATTTTGTGAGAGAATGTGTATTACAAAAGAAAATTGTAATTAAATATGTTTCAACCTCAGAAATGCCAGCTGACATATTCACTAAAAGTTTAAGTGCAAATAAACATTATAAGTTCTTAAATATGATTGGCATGTCTGAAATTAAAGAGTAAAGTGTAGTATATTTTGTGGTATAACTATTTTTTGTTATAGATTTGTTTTGGAGTCTAGATTATTTTGTTAGGTCAGGATGTTATTTGTGACTAGTTTACTAACAAAATAATATTATTTATATATATACTAGCGTCATCTACAACTCTAATAGGAAATGTTACTTTGAGTGTCTGTTATTATCTGTGCAATAATAAAGTTAGTCGTTACAAAGGAATCATACTGCGTTTTTTAATAAGGTCAAGAAGTGGTCGCCCTCGCTCTGTTAGGACTCCAGCAGTGATAAAAGCTGTGAAGGCGCAAATTCAAAGAAATCCCATACGTAAGCAGAAACTGTTGGCCCTTCAGATGGGGTTAAGCAGGACCACGGTGAAAAGGGTGTTAAATGAAGTCTTAAGACTTAGGGCATATCGAAGAAAAACAGGACATCGTTTGGACGCTCGTTTAATGGACCTAAGACTGAAGAGATGCGGCGCTTTGTTGAAGCGATACGCGGGAAAAAAGCATCAGGAAATTCTTTTTTCGGATGAAAACATTTTCACCGTGGAAGAGAGCTACAACAAACAAAATGATAAGGTGTACGCACACAGCAGTGAAGAAGCGAGCAACCGTATTCCGCATGTCCAACGAGGTCATTTTCCATCCTCGCTCATGATTTGTTTGGGAGTCTCTTAATGGGGCTTAACTGAGGTACATTTTTGTGAGAAATGTGTAAAAACGAATGCAGTTGTGTATCAAAATACAGTCCTCAAGAACCTTGTGGAACCTGTTTCTCATACCATGTTTAATAACAGGCACTGGGTATTCCAACAAGATTCTGCGCCAGCTCATAGAGCGAAAAGCACACAAGACTGGCTGGCGGCGCGTGAAATCGACTTCATCCGGCATGAAGACTGGCCCTCCTCCGGTCCAGATTTGAGTGCGTTAGATTACAAGATATGGCAACACTTGGAGGAAAAGGCCTGCTCAAAGCCTCATCCTGATTTGGAGTCACTCAAGGCATCCTTGATTAAGGCAGCCGCCTATATTGACATGGACCTCGTTCGTGCTGCGATAGACGACTGGCCGCGCAGATTGAAGGCCTGTTTTTAAAATCGCGGGGGCCATTTTGAATAAACTTTATTACCATATGAATATATGTTTTATTAAGTTCATTTTGCTATATAAATGGTTACATAAATAATAAACATGTCTAAATTATTTCCTATTACACAAGTGACAGAACTTATGACCTGACTAGGTAGCATCACGCTGCGACCAATAGAAGCGAAGCATCATTAAAAAATGTTGCAAAAATAATCGCGATCAAAATAACAGAATATGACGCGGACGAAGTCGCGGGCAACAGCTAGTGTCTAATAAAGTAATAAATCGAAGTCACAAGCATTCGACTGCGTGAGGCAGTGAAAGTGTTTTTCGAATCAGCGTCTTTCGCGACTACATCATTCGAGTCCATGAGCTTTCGAACCTATGAGGCAGTAGAGGAAAAATTCGCAACAGCGTGTGTCGCAACAGCGGCATTCGAAACTACGTAGGAGACCCGTGTAAACAAAAAACAACTTGGAAGATGTACTTGATTTTATTTCTCCATCCCACGTAGGAGCTCATATCACCGTTTCTCAATTCCGGAATTCTTTTAAATTTGAAGTTCAGGCGTACATTCCATTAACTACGCGTGTTTATTGTTTGGAATTTGCCGCAGTTTTCGATTTTCTGCAGCGAAAAGCTGAAATAACATACCATCACCTTATAAAGATCACTTTACATTTAATTATTTCTAAATTATAACAATTATCCTTGAACTTGCAAAGAGACATTTCATTTAATCGTTTTAGAAGCAATACTAATACTTTACGTTTCTTGGTTTAATGAGAGAAACTATGTTTAAGACCACTTTTATTATTTGTGTTATTATATTTTTATCGATTTTAAATTCTACGCAACCACTCATATTTTACTATTTAAATATGAACCATTATTTATATCTGTTAGGGGAAATGGCAGAGTAATAAACACAACGGAGCAATAACATAAAATATGTTTATAGAAAAGTACACATAGAATTACAATACGAGAGATGAAATACAACCAGCTAATGTCAACACATTATATAAGTGATAGCCACATCATTGCGGTTGCAGCCAGCTCTCTCTATACACAAAGCATGAAGGTGATATTCAACCATATCTATGTTTATGTTTGAAGATGCCTTTACTATAAATTATATTACGTTTTTGTTTTATATAAATTGTTTAACTTCTAGAGTATAAGCCCGTGTGTTGGCTGCGTCCCCTCTCTTCTTAACTGGCATCCGCAGAATACAGTGGTTAAGACGACTCATAGTCGTTGCTACCGTACACTGAGCGGATACCATTTTGGTATTTGTACCCTCTTTTTACCTATTAGTTGTAGTTGTTTTATGTGTCTAGTACCTACTATTTTTTTTCTAATATAATAATAAAAATAAGGCACTACCAGCAATTAGTACCTACTTATGACCAACAAAAATAACTAAAGTTGGTACTAACTTTCTGTGAAAAAGGTTTAGAGCTCTATAAAAACCTGTTAAAAAAACAGGAAACCGATGAGCAAATAGGTTGTTCGGTACCATTCACTTCATAGTAACTATATTTTTCGTATGTATATGAGCTATTCTACCTTATTTCTCTATCCGAAGACCCACCCCTATAAAGTCTACAAGTGACTTTAAAATTTAAATAGATCGAACAAAAAAGACATCAGTATTATTGTTATGTGCAATCATACGACCGCGGATAATTTTTTGCTGGGAATGAGAAGTGTATTTTTAACAAATTGTAAATCGCCATAGTGCACTGCTTACATAACTTTTTTTGTCTATGAAAATTTATGATTTTGTACGACCGTTTGTTACGTGAAAACAGTAGTGAAATCGGTAGTAGGTGTTGATCTACTGACCTTCGCGTCATATGCTATAGACAGCAGGAAAGCAGAGCTTTAATTGAGAACGAAAATAACCGGCGTTTTATGTGCGCACGAGCCATTAACTCTTGAACAGACTGTTTTCAGGCGCATTCATACTATGAATATTCACATTTTTTTCGCGTCGCGTTGGTGCCAGTATCGTGTTAAATTCTTTTAGGCAAATACTGCATTCCCACAGCGGTTTACATTCCAAAGCCACATTTTTATGTTTGGAATAACTAAGTATTTGTGTCAAATAAAATGCTTGAAACATTCAGAGTTGCATTGGCATTCGCATGGCATTCGCAACTTTGGGAAGTCTTGTCACTTCTTTAGTTCTAAGTAGTAATTTTATTTTGTTGTTTAGTTAATTTTAAATATAAGTAGTATTTTCGTTTCATCCATTAAGTATGGAGTAAAAAGGTTTGTTATATGGGCACATTAACGGCCGGTTGCAATAACCTATCTATCTTCAGTTTTGGCATATCGGAGATAGGAAACAGTTTCTATCTCTGTTTTTGCCGTCCAGAGAAACAAAGACAGAAGTTGTTTTCTATCTCCGATATGCCAAAACTGAATATAAATAGGTTATTGGAAATGGCCGTAAGTGACCTACCTAATTGTGGTAACCGAAGAAAACCAAAAAATATTGTGTCACGATCGGATACTGTAAGTGTTGTGTGTCGAGAACAAAAGTGTAAAAATAGTGAGTTGTCAAACAGTGGTACCAGTGTCGTGTGTAATAAAAGACTACGACGGAGGGTAGATCGATTTGTCTGCTCTTAACAGCTACCCACCCGCAGATACGAGTACAACAGTTCTCCCGTGATCATGGCGCTTGCAACAGTGCCGAAATAGCGGAAACTCATAATAAATAAGGTACATGGTATAAACCCCGAATTAAATAACTCTAGTGATAGTGACCATGAAAGTTTAAATCAGTATACTACCTAATTGTGTTGAAAAATACATTTTTAAAACCTGTTTCATAGTTTTCAAGGATCCTACTAAAAAAATAATTGATATAACGACGAAAAGACGTTGAATAATTTTGTCAGCAAAAATAATGTCGAAAAACAATAATGTGGAAGGTTGTGAGCATGAGTCTCGTAATAATTACCTGAAAATACTATTAAATAAAAACTTCAGTATAGAGAATAAAATAATAGGACCTAATGTAACAATTACAATTACGATATCTTTCCTTAAAATCAAGTTTTACACTGAGATTCTATTTTAAGACAAAGAAAAGCTATTCCCGCACAGAATAATGTGCCAAATTGATTATAATTAATTACCTACTCGTCCTTGCGATGTCCTAGTTTATTGTGAATGTATCTTTAATATTTAATGAGGCCATCAAGGTACAGAAAGTATCATACACAAATGGAATAATACATGTTATTACTAGCTGTTGCCCGCGATTTGTCCGCGTCAATTTCTGTTATTATGGTCGCGACTATTTTTGCAAGATTTTTCACTGATGCTTCGCTCATATTATTGAGCAGCGTGATGTTATAAAGCCTTCCTCGATAAATGGACTATCTAACACAAAAATATTTTTTCAATTATAACCAGTACTACCTGAGATTAGCGCGTTCAAACAAGCAAACAAACAAACTCTTAAGCTTTATAATATGAGTATAGATTTGCAAATTTAGCAATTCGTCAATCTACTAAAAAAGAGGTGGTTCGCAATTCGACGTGCATATTTAGTACACCTTTATGGCTTCTTGTTGCTATTGCCCGTGACTTGGTACGCGTGAAGCAAAAGTAGGTAAGTATACTTACTTTTTATCCAATGGGGGCTATCGCTAGTGAATTTGCCACTAGAGGCGCTAGTGTAGCGTGAGGTCCAATATCATTCACTTTGTACTGGTTTTTGCGGAATTTGTCGCATAAATTATAATTTCTTTAATTTACCTGCTGGAAAGTGATATTTTCGTAAAATTATCGCAAATATGGATTATTTGGCGATTAATGTGAACGCTTTGAAAGCGGAATTAAGAAAAAGCGCAAAAATAGGCGGCCTCAAAGAGCAATTATTTTAGAAGTTAGTTTGTTGATATCAAGAAGTTATTTATAAATAATAAACTTTAATTAGATTCAAGATTTACACTTTGTTTCGGCGCCGATCGCCTTTTACAGCTTTAACTCCGGACCTCAGTCTACAGTGGCGCCAACTGGTGAGCAAAGAAACGGTAGTCCCCATTCCAAATTTAATCTACCTACTAACATCAGTAATCAGTTTAATCGTTTTGGCGTGATTGATTTATAAACATCCAAGCAACCAAACTTTCAAATCTAAAAATAAATTTTAATGTTAATGTTTTATGAGTAATAATAAACCTTTATATCCATACGTTTATTCCTTTATTTATTTATACGAATACCAGGTTTTTACCCGCGGCTCTGCTCACGTAAACTTTATATTGCGCAGGCAGAAACCAGTGTCCAGCCGATGCAAAATAATAGTCCTTCCTCTAGGTCTATCTGGTCTACCTTTGTAGTACCAAATTTCATTAAAATGTATTTCTTTGAAGTTTTTGTATGTAATTGCAATCAAGTAATTGAAAGATTTTTTTAATTTGTAATAATATTATAGTAATAATAAGGATGTAGAGGGGCGAACCACCATCTTCCGCCCCAAGCCAACCTCACCTGCACGCGGTGCATCCTGCTGGACGACGAACGAGGCTCTGGCGATTGACCGACCGATGGCGGTATAACCATCCAACGGAAGGCGTAGTTAAGTGTACCGGGCCGGTGACGGGCAGCAGCGTCATCGGTGCAAGAGTCTACGCCCTGCGATCGCCAACCCGTCTGCC
The DNA here is from genome assembly GCA_949315895.1 of Anania crocealis. Classification (NCBI taxonomy): domain Eukaryota; kingdom Metazoa; phylum Arthropoda; class Insecta; order Lepidoptera; family Crambidae; genus Anania; species Anania crocealis. Next base: position 13,793,144 of record OX438881.1, read on the forward strand.
CTTCGTGGCGATTATGGGCATAACCTCCAATGCAGACGCACAAAAAGCCACGGCCCCCAGTTCCCGGCGGTCCCGCTATTCCTGGTCATGGTGGCGACCACGGTTACGGCGGAACGGGGGGTGCGAAGAATCTCCGGGTTACGGGAGGCCACCAAAACAACTGACCCTGGCGACGTACAACGGACGCACGCTACGGCTAGACTCGCATCTGGCTCAACTTGAGGTGGAACTTGGGAAGATTAGGTGGCATATCCTAGGGCTATGTGAAGTCCGAAGAGAGGGGGAGGACACCATAACCCTCGAGTCGGGCCACCTAATGTACTTTCGTGAGGGAGACCAACAATCCCAAGGTGGCGTTGGGTTTCTGGTAAATAAGTCCCTTTCTGACAACGTTGTGGAAGTGTCCAGTGTGTCGAACAGGGTAGCGTACCTTATTGTTAAGCTCAATGAGAGGTATAGCCTCAAGGTGGTTCAAGCGTACGCACCGACCTCGAAACACTCGGACGAAGAGGTAGAGGATATGTTTGATGATATATCAAAGGCCCTCCACTTCACCACTAAGACTCACTACAGCGTTGTTATGGGGGACTTCAACGCTAAAGTGGGAGTACAGAATTGCAACGAATCGGTAGTAGGATCCCATGGATTTGGATGCAGAAACCATAGGGGGCAAATGCTTGTCAACTTTCTCGAACGGGAGGGGCTCTTCTTGATGAACTCCTTCTTCAAGAAACAGCCCCAAAGGAAGTGGACGTGGCAAAGCCCCGACACTATGACGAAAAATGAGATTGACTTCATCATGACCAACAAGAAGCATATATTCAGAGACGTCTCCGTGATTAACAGGTTTAATACCGGAAGCGATCACCGACTCGTTCGAGGCTCTCTGAATATCGATTTTAAGGCTGAACGTGTCCGTCTGATGAAGTCAAGGCTCCGACCTACTTTGCTCCAAACCATGATAGGATCTGAAACGTTCCAGTCAAACCTGGAAAACCGACTTGCTGCCGTGGAAACCACAACAGACGTAAACCAGAACCTCGAAAATGTGGTTCGGATCCTCAGGGAAGAAGGTACGAGATTTTGTGAAATGCAGCGTAAGGGCAGGAAGTCAAAGCTTTCGGAAGGAACTTTAGGGCTGATTAAGGAACGACGTGAAAACCCACCTGTCACTTCGTCAGGAAAGCGCGCTCTAAACCGAGAGATCAGTAAGCTCGTACGACACGACCTCCGTTGCTCCAATACTCTTGCGATTGAAAGAGCGATCGAGCAAAATCGGGGGTCGAAAGTGTTCGTACAATCTCTTGGAAGAAGCCACCTGACGAAACTGACCACAGCAAGTGGAGAAGTCGTTGCTTCGAAGCCAGCAGTCCTTTCCGAAGTAGAACGCTTCTATGGCCGGTTATACGCTTCGCATGCATCTCGACCTGATCCCGAAAATGAGGACCCTAGAGCCACGTTAACACGCCACTACACTCAAGACCTGCCAGAAGTCAGCATTGACGAAATCAGGATGGCTCTTAAACAGCTGAAAAATGGAAAAGCCCCTGGAGAGGATGGCGTTACAACAGAATTGCTAAAGGCTGGAGATAAAACCCGTACTGAGGGAGCTTCAAAAGCTTTTTAACGCTGTCCTGTTTGAAGGGAGAACTCCGGAGGCGTGGAGTAGGAGCGTTGTCGTCCTGTTCTTCAAAAAAGGAGATAAGACCCTGCTGAAGAACTATCGACCCATTTCCCTTCTAAGCCACGTCTATAAGCTGTTTTCAAGAGTCGTCATGAACCGCCTTGCGCGAAGACTTGACGAATTCCAACCACCGGAACAGGCTGGATTTCGGAGCGGATACGGCACCATAGACCACATCCACACAGTGCGGCAGATTATACAGAAGACCGAAGAGTACAATCAGCCCTTGTGTCTAGCATTCGTGGACTATGAGAAAGCCTTCGACTCGATAGAGATCTGGTCCGTTCTGGAGTCCCTGCAGCGTTGCCAAGTAGATTGGCGGTACGTGCAAGTGATGAGATGTCTCTACGAAGCCGCCACCATGTCCGTCCAAGTACAGAATCAGCAAACAAAACCTATACCGTTGCATCGAGGAGTGAGACAAGGGGACGTCATTTCCCCGAAATTGTTCATAAATGCAATGGAGGATATGGTCAGGATGCGAAGACGCTGCACTGGAAAGGACGAGGCATCAACATCAATGGCGAATACATCTCTCACTTGCGATTTGCAGACGACATCGTCATTATGGCAGAAACGCTGCAGGACCTACAACAGATGCTGAATGACCTGGCTGACTCTTCTGTGCGCTTCGGCTTGCGGATGAACCTGGATAAAACCAAGGTTATGTTCAATGAACATGTACTACCGCAACCGATTGCGATGCACGGCGCCGTCCTCGAAGTTGTTCAGAAATACGTGTACCTCGGGCAGACATTGCACTTAGGTAGAAACAACTTTGAGGATGAGGTGAACAGAAGAATTCAGTTGGGTTGGGCAGCATTTGGGAAACTACGTCGAGTCTTCTCATCGTCGATCCCACAATGCCTCAAGACGAAAGTCTTCAATCAGTGCGCCCTACCCGTCATGACATACGGAGCCGAAACGTGGACACTGACGGTACGGCTAGTCCACAAGTTCAAAGTCGCTCAACGGGCTATGGAAAGAGCTATGCTCGGAGTTTCTCTTAGGGATAAAATCAGAAATGAGGTGATCCGGCAGAGAACTAAAGTTACCGACATAGCCCACCGGATTAGCAAGCTGAAGTGGCAGTGGGCTGGCCATATTAGCCGCAGAACCGACAACCGCTGGGGTAAACGAGTTCTTGAGTGGAGACCGCGTCTCGGCAAACGTAGTGTAGGACGCCCTCAGGCTAGGTGGAGTGATGATTTGCGCAAGGTGGCTGGCAGGAGCTGGATGCGAGAAGCCGAGGATCGACCTAAGTGGCGTGCAATTGGAGAGGCCTATGTCCAGCAGTGGACTGTGATAGGCTGATGATGATGATGATGATGAATATTATAGTTTAGTTTAAAAAAATTTTTAGTTTCTTATTCCTAAGTTGTTACCCATTTTTCAGATTTTTTTAATTTAGCATTGTGTTGTGCAACATACACAATTATTGATATACCTATTTACAAACTATTAGCTTTTTCACACGGACTAACATGCGTAAGATTTAGGAAGTGACCTTAATTGATTCATATAATTGATAAGTCTTATCTAAGCCATGCAAATAATAAAATGTATGTTTCTTTCCTGTTTTAATTAATAAAAAAGATCGTTCTTTTGATTGTATAATAAACCTCACTGACGAAAATCACAATATCCGCAAAAGATTTGATATCTTTCTCAGCAAAAACTGTTCATATATAAACCTAAGTAAAGTAGACGACATTATTCATGCGTGTTTATTTACTAGAGTGTGCGGAATGTGGGCACACAACATGGTGGCAAACAAACAAATGAAAACGATAGGCGCGCGCGGCGGCCCTTGACGCGCCCGAATTGTCTTAACACACTTTTGTGTTCTGATTAATTTTAACCTTAACGAGGGCAGTAAATTCACGTACACGCTTTACTATGACCAAATTTATAATTACTAAACTATCAAGAAACTTGGACGCATCGAATATTCGTTCTAAATCGCCGGTTGGTTGGAGTTCGGAAAGACAATTCAAACTAAATCTTATTCATTCATTCCGTTTAAATTCGAAAGTATTTATCATTCGATTTTATTAAGACAAGTTAGCAAATAGTTAGGCAGATAGACATGGGATAAGTAACTATTCCCTCATTCTTAAAAAATCTTCCTTCTTGATCTTGGGATTCTAAAAAAGAAATGTGTCTGCTTTGATATTATCTAATGATATCGATATTAAACTAGGCTGCTCTTTTTTACTAACTAAGTAATTTGTGTCGAACAGAGTCCTAAACACCTTATAAATTTTCGATTCAGAACAATGAATGTAAATATTTGTAAAACAAGTACTATGATGAACGTAATTCCACAGGGGCGAAGAATAAATATGTTAATTTTTATTATTTTAAGCATCCTCATCACAACAGCCTCAAGCCCCTCCAATAGGAGAAGAGAAATAAAATTAATCGATACTTTACTTCCATGATAACTTGAGGTGCGGAGTTTTAAAAGATTGACGGAATCAAACGGGCACCGATGTTTTTGCCGATGGATATACATCGATTCCCACGCACTTAAGGTATCACATCTAGGTGACCGGCGAACGAGACATCAGGATCACCCTTAAATGTTCTATTTCTTCTAAAATGTAATGGTAACAATTGACGTGGGACTTATAGGAACCAAAAAGAAGCAATTGGGCAGCAATTACTGGGGCCTTATTCAGCTATTTCAATTGCAGTTCAATCGTGATTGAATTGGGCGATTTTGACATTAAGCTCATACTAGAACTGTCAAAAACCTGCTATTCAAATAGGATTGTAATACGATTTGGTTAGCTGAATTAGGGGCCTAGTCATAATTTCAACGATAAATACGTCTGGTGACCGGCCATCCTGACGCTAACAAAAATGTCAAGACATAGGTAGCACCTAGAAAATCTCCGCCGAAAATCGAAAATTTTGGATACGGCCTACTCGCAACACACTGTTAACGCGATGCTCATCTCATTCATTCATTACGATACTATTCTTAAGTTGTTGATGGTCCCTGTTACGAAAAATATTTTCGGGTGAAAGCTTGACCTACATTTTTTATTTCAAAAATGGGTTCTAATTACGATACTTTACGTCTATAAAAAAAATTGACGGAGATGAAAAAGTCACCCTCTATATGAGTGTGTCATATTACCTATAACATATTTATGTAAAAATTACACCTAACATCGACTAACGTGAACTTTTACGGCCGGCCCAATAACTTATCTATCTTCAGTTTTGGCATATCGGAGATGAAACAACTTCTGTCTTTGTTACTCTGGACGGAAAAATCAGAGACAGAAGATGTTTTCTATATCCGATATGCCAAAACTGAAGATAGATAGATTATTGGGACCGGCTGTTAGACTGCTTAGTACAACTTGTAGGTACCTATTATAGATTATGAGATCTGTCACGAGTTAGCATAACCCTAAAATCTTAAATTTACTTCTACATAACATTAATATTCTAAAGACGAAAATTTTTTGTATGTTTAAAACGAATAAAATCAAACTAGTTTACTGATTTAGATGTAGTTTAGAGATTATTTGCGTCCCGGGAAATAATGTAGCGTGTATTTATTTACAAATCAACCTTTAAAGGGGTAAAAAGTAGGTTAGAATATTGTATGAGGAATCAAAAATTTTATAAACAATTTAGGTTTTAAAAAATTACAATTTCGGAAAATTTTAAGTGATAGCTGAGAGAGCGATATAATCGTAAACGCGACATAACCAGCCCTCCTGGTTATATGTCTTGTATAGCCACTAGAATCGCGTGCGAAGCGCTAACAATGTATAATGTGACGGTGATTAGTCCCTAATTGAAAGCACATTAATGTTAAATAAACAAGAACCACAAAAAGTGGATGCTTCTTGGATTCGATCCGAGCCGAATATCATAAACCAGACTCTTTACAATGTTTGAACATTTAGTGTGTTTGCAGCCGTAAACAGTTGGTACTTTTCCACTATTTACACAAACATTCTTAACGGTGAATCGCAACATAAGCTTTTTATCTAACTAGCTGTCCATCCCGGCTTTGCACGGGTTAGAACATGGAAAAAGGTTAGAAAGGCTGTCATGCCTATGGTTAATACAGATGCAAAAGTCATTGTTTATGTCTATTTATGTTAAATGTATCCTTTAGAATAAATCAGAAGATAAATAACAAAAACAAAGACCTACATCATGTTAATATTTCAATGAAATGTAAGCAGCCGTTTCCAGCCGCTGGTTATCGCTAGAAATGATAATAAGCCAAATAAAGCGTTTCTAGCCGCTAGGCTAGAAATGTTAGTAACCAGCTTTACATCTATCATGCCCCATTTGAATAGGAACCGATGTCGCCGCTTGCGCCCCTCTACCAACACATAAACAAGTTTATAGAACGTAACAAGCGTTTGCGCATAAAGATAAAAATAATGCAAGCATATTTAGATTTGTTTAAGGACTTTTGTCTAACATGACTGTCTTACGCTTTCATTTCGAACACATTCCGACAGTAAATGATGTACAACTTCCAATGTTCTACAAATATCACAATTTGGCGAGTGTACCTTTTTCAATTTTTTTGTCGGAATGTGTCCGGTTCTAAGCCGGAGAATTGTTACGATATACAATCTGCTTAGCTTGGAGTATATAAACCATGGAACTGAGAGATGTTGACATTTAATGGTTTTGTACCAAATTCCCTTGTCCCTTGACCTTATGTTAAAGTATTCTTTCCAGTTCTCTTTATGTAGATATTTATAATCGTAAAATGCTTCTAAATATGATGGCTTAATGTCATAAGGAATTCCCTCTGACGGGGCTAGCTTTGCCAATCGATCAGCCTCTTCGTTACCACTAAGTCCAATACGCGATGGAACCCACTGAAGCCTTATGCGTATTTCTTTACAGTTTAGCTCATGAAGCTTTGCAAGAATTTTATAAGCTATCGGTGCTCCTCTGTTGCCAGAGGCGCATCGAGCTATGTGTTGCAAAGCACTTTTGCTATCAGACAGGATAACGATATTTTGCAACGTGGTGTTTAATGCATGCGAAATTGCTTCATAAATGGCGATTAGTTCCAATGTCATTATAGAAACTTTTGAAGATATACTACTGTACATAACTTTTATTTGTTGGCGAGGGCAAAAAAAAGCTGCGCCTCTCTTATTTTCCGATTTTGATCCGTGCGTGTACATTTTGTACCAGCCGTCGTATTTGTTTTTGATTTCGGTTAACACATTACATTTTAGATTATTCATTTCATTCAAACGTTTCGGTTCTTTATAACTTTCTAAGTTTACTAGGATATTAACATTTGTTTTAATGTACGTTACCCAAACTCCTAAATTAAACATTTCAAGTGGTTGTGAGCAACTAATAATGTTGTTCTTTGTTTCATCATAAGTTTCAATCAATAATAGTTTGTTTTTACTTTTCCAATATCTATTTAATCTACAGTGTTCACTGAGATCATTCATCAAGTCTATCGTTACATTATTGGCCATTTATTGTATTTTGAGGCATGCTTTATATGCGAGATATCGCCTTCGCAACATAAGTGGTGGTAAACTTAATTCGCTTTCCATCGTATGAATAGCCGTGCTCCTGATAAATCCACCAATGGTTCTAAGAGCCTGATTTTGTAGCCTATCTAGTTTTAATAGATTTGTTTTGGCACTGTTTCCATAAAGATAACAACCATAGTCTAATCTACTTCGAATCAGCGAGATGTAAATGGATCTTAAGTGTTTTGGATGGATACCCCAACCCCCTCCAGCTAGAATTTTAAGGACGTTGAGAAATTTAAGGGCTTTCTGATTAATTTCATTTATGTGTTTCCTCCATGTCAGAGATCGGTCTAACCAAAACCCTAGATATTTAACACAATATGAGTTTATAATAGGATGGCTATTGATACTTATAGTGATGTTGTGTCTTCTATAGCCCCTGCTAAATATACAAAATAAGGATTTGAGGGAAGAGAGTTCTAAGCCGATTTCGTCTAAGAGGTGGATCATTTTATCTATGCTCTCTTCAAGTTGAATTTTACTGAGATACAAATCTCGGTGGCTTAGAAACAGCGAAAAATCGTCTTTTTGTGACCATGCTGTTCTCTTTACAAACTTCATAAAACAGTTTTATTCTATGCAATTATCAAAACAAATTCTTCCGTATGTACCTACAAACCTGATAATTACAAACATAACAAAAAAAAAATTATCATTTCGTTGCGGCATTTCTGAAGTGATATGCGTACCTACATACATTCAGTAATTCATTTTTATTATAAGGGATAGAAGATAGAAGAATTTTTAATTTCAACTCAACTTGACCGCTAATATGCCTTTTCCCAAGAAAGTACAAACGTAAACATAAGTGTTTTCAGTCATTCATGATGATTTTCGGTGATGTATGAAGATCGTGGACGGTGGATTATATTTATTAAATTTAAATGGAACCAACTCTTACCTTTAACCGACACAGACATAAAGATAAACTTGATGTTCCGGGTAAAAATAAACTCATTCATGGGAAAATACTAAGTCAAATTAAAACATACTAATTGCTGAATGTGAACTTGAATCGTGTGCTATGAGGAAATATTTTTGCATAGATACGTATTCTCCTGTTTTCTCCCTGGATTAAGATTCTAAAGCCATATTTTACCAAGCCATAGATTTCTGTCACAAGCATCGGTACGTAGCTCAACCGCTCGGGACAGAAACAGATTTGTTAAATACCTATTCTACAAAGATCTCGCTCCCAGCGTGTTCTCTAAAGTTTTGTTTGTGTCGGGAACAGGATGCAAAGTATTAAAAACTTCGGCAAATTGATGTTCAAAATAAAAACGTATTAACATTCAATTTTTTTCAACCACGCATTATTTGAAGATTTAAGACTTCAAAATCAAATACTACTCTGAGGCAATTCGAAGTTCGCGGGGTCCACTAGTATTATTATAATTTGACTATTAAAATGAAGAATATGCTATGCATAATGAACGCTGTAAAGGGTTAGGTAAACGTAGGGTTAGATAAAAATAAACGCCAATTAAAATCCGTTTGCATATCTTTCATTTCAATGTAGGTATAGTGTTCGCGTATACTCGTACTCTAGAAAAACAATTTATTATAATTATTTTAAAAGACCGAGTTTCTTACGCAACTACTTCTCGGCACTTACTTTCTATTCACCCACCAATGTCCCGAAGCAGTGGTAGTTAGGTTATAAAATATTAGAACGTTTAAACGGCTTTTGAGGTCTATTTGTGCAGAAATCTGATTTTACTGACCAAAAAAAACGTATACCTATAGGTGCCAAAAGGAGATAGCTAGCTATCCTCTTGTTGGTTGAAAATATTGAATAACTAATCAATGTGTTCGTTTTTAATGTTTTTTTTAAGCTCAGATACGTAATCAACTAGTACTTATTAGGTGAGAAGTTAACTTGGCACGATTGGAAAAAAACCGACCAAGTATCTACTAGTCAAAATCATCTTCTGAGTAACAACATATTCCATGTTTGTTTTGGATCGTTCCAAAAATTTGATATATTACGACTAATTTGCTTGACAACAGTAATAGATCAATCTGGAGTAATTAGTTGAGCAATCTGGAGAAACTATTCGTACATTCACTGTTTCTCAATATCACCTACCTACATAAGTTACCGAAATCCAATCGAATTTCTATTTTAGTAAAATTTGTTTCAGTCGTGTTTGTACATACTGTTTCATTTTCGCGAGAGGAGTGGGCTGGCAGCACAGCGCTGTTATTTTGCTACCAGTTTGGCAAATTTAAAGCATTTGCGGAAAAAAAAACAGAAAAAATTAAGGTACCATCATCCAGCCATCAGAAAATATATGAAAATACGCTGTCCAGAAATCGAACTAGGGAGTTTGGAGCGACTCCTTAAAAACTGGGGTGGCCACTCCACCACGAAAGTTGTAGAAGTATATTAATGTGCTCCTAGCAACGTTCCTACATTGCCCTAATTTGCTTTATGTAGACGTCTCCTGATGTCATAGTAGACCAGTATTAGTCGGAATTTTAGTAAGCCATGTAAAAGCATATTCACTGGCACATTTATAACGTTAACAAGTTAAATAAGAAATAATTTACAGAAACAGTTGCGGGAGTAAATTAAGCCGTTACGAGTACTAATATGTTACAATACCTAACAACGCTAAGAAATTGCTTCAAACTGCTACAGAATATTTTTGCTAATTGCTAGCGTTTATTAAAGTTGCCACTTGCTCCATATAGCTGACAACTCAGATTGTACCATACATTTTTTAACTAAAAGTAATATCTCGTAGCAAAAGATAAGAGGGAAGACGGATTCTAGTGGCGAAATGAATTCTCGATTTTAGGCAAATCAGAAAACTTTGTAAGCTAAGCTGGGCGCGGCAGTACCTAACTCATTCATTCGGGAGTCGTAAATCACAGCACACACCTCTGGATTTCTCAGAATCTATTTAAGTCTGGATTTATGCCACTTGCTAATAGGTTATTTTTATTACTTCACAGGCTTTACTGCAACCGAAAATTCTCTCATCTGATCCTAATAACCACACTAGTATAATACGCGAAGCTATAGAAATCGAGAAACTTATGAGTTTCAATCTAGAAGATTTCGATTTCGTTTCTAATGTTTTGGAACTCTTCGATATCAAAGTGTAAATACTAAATAGTGTTTTATGCAGTTATTGAAAAACTCGGACACAGTCAGTGTAGTTTGCTGCTGTACGACGTAGGTAATGACGAAATTGTTACAAATGCGTGGGTAGAAAAAAAACATTACAGTTTGCTACCCGGCCAAACGTTGCCAAGCGCCTTCAGTCAGTCTGTTCGCGACCATAATTCGTACAATCGGGTCGTTAAAATTACCTTTAAAGATTTAAGTCAGTTGGTAATGTTGAAATAAATCTGTCAAGTGTTAAGTTTTAACATCAACGAAATATCTGAATGTTTAAGTACTTAAGCTTTTATAAAATCATCAAAGTCATTGGATAGAAGTAACATATCACATAATTCCCAAACAATAAGATTTTATATTTTTTATAAAATCTATTAAAATTAACCAATTTGAAAACACATAATAAATGCATGAATAAAATACACACAAAACATAGAATGTCTTTTCGAAGAAGGGTAAAAATTTGAAAACGATTGGTATAGTCTCACTTGTTGTATTGTATCACAAATTCGGTTTTAAATTATGACACTCACAGTATAAAGGTTTACCCTGCGTTATAATTACATGTACGTGCTTTTGCAAAGCTCTCTATCGTAATCTTGAGGGCGCGACGCCTTTCCATTTAGGTATACCCGATACTTACTGAATATATATTCATAATGTAACAAACATAGTAAGAAGAACCTATAGGAGTTGGGACGGAAAGGTTACGTAATGGCTACGTTACTCAGCACTAGGTCAATAAATTATAAATTATTGTATATCTTCATGGGGCGGTGCGGCTAAATACCATATACTCGAATTGAAACGGGTTCAACGCTGTCTACTGAAGGTTGCAGGTGGTTTTCCTATCCGCTATCCCACATCTAACATCTATAGGCATTGGGATGTACTTACGGTCAGACAGTCTTTCATCCTCCATACCGTTCTAAAAAAGCACTCTTCTTTAGACTACAATCCGGAACTGATGAAAAATAAACGTAGAAAAGGCTTAGTCTGTCACAAAGACCTCTTTAGTACCGCTATGTCGCACAACTTTTACTGCTATCTAGGCAGTGATCTTTATAACAAGCTGAATAATTTAATCAATATTTATCCTGTTACTAAAAGAGATTGTAAGGTAGCAGTCTCAAATTTTCTTAAAACCCTGGACTATCAAGCAACCGAGAATTTTCTAGCTTCCCCAAAGTAGGGTCCTCGACAATCTCAAATACAAAATACAATACCCACCCACACGCAAAACACACACATTCACACACGCACGCGCGCGCGCGCGCACACACACACACACACACACACACACACACACACACACACAAACATACACTCACTCAATCACCTATACGCCAATTCTCACCTGAATTAATTATTTCTTTTTCATTTACATTATTATCACATAAGTCTCTTGTTATCTTCTCTCAAAATTATAACATCTAAATTTGTACTTACATGTGTAGGTAAATAATAACAATCTTATTAAATTATCTTTATTTCAAAGGGGAGGTCCTGGAGACCTGTCTTATCAGGTTTCTGTGAAACCTATTTCAGGCTCCAGTCTCTCACGAAGTGATACATTTTGAGAGGACTATAATTACTCCTACTGTTTGTAATACCAATTTGTGTTGAGAAAATAAATGATTTATTTATTTTATTATTTTAATGGCGACCGCGCACCTGACGACCTGTGGCGTCACACCTGGTGGACCGACGATCCGGCAATTTGTTGATGTTGCTCGGTGCATTTGTTATGGGTGGTAGCCTCATCCTACCTGGAGATTCTTAGCACTCCATAGCGCGCCGTTAGCATAAGTTTTGACTTATTTCTGGTACGGACGCTTCTCGCGTTCAAAAGAAGAAGTCTACCTTTGTTTTTGCTATTGTAAGACCGTGTTTATGAATAAATCATTTTTCATTTTTTTTTTTCATTTTCAGCATAACTGCTACCTTCTGTAGGACTAGTGGTGGTGAGTACCAAAATACGGAAAATGCGAGTAACGAAATGCAGTCGTGAGTAACGTATTGTTACTCGGTACTACATGGAGTACCCGTTATTCAGTACCGAATACATACGGTTTGTTACAGCTCTAGTACCTTTTCATGGGTAGGGTTTTCGCCACGCTTGGCAGGCAGTATGGAAATCGCAGTTTAGCCAATGGTCGAGGGAAGATGCTACAGCCCGTTTTCTACTGGCAGTACTCTTTTAGTCGCCTCTTGCGAAACCCTTTACTAATAATCTATACTAATATTATAAAGCTAAAGAGTTTGTTTGTTTGTTTGTTTGAACGCGCTAATCTCTGGAAGTACTGGTTCGAATTGAAAAATTCTTTTTGTGTTGGATAGTCCATGTATCGAGGAAGGATTTAGGGTAGGATATAACATCACGTTGCGACCAATAGGAGCGAAGCATCAGTGAAAAATGATGCAAAAATAATCGCGATCGTAAAAACAGAAATTGACGCGTACGAAGTCGCGGGGAACAGCTAGTAATACTATAATACTGATATATTATAATTGCAATTAATTTTAAATATCATATAAAGTAATTACAGTGCCTATTGCTTCATTTCCAATTTAATGATAAATTCAGTGTGTTTAATTACAAGTATAGTTTGGAGCCGTATTTGTATTTTTGATTTTAATTGTGTCTGGAATAACCCACGCTCGAAGGGTTAAACTAAGGTTGTCTGTAGTAAAGTCCAGAATAAAATTATCTTTTGATCCAAGATATTAATAGCAGAGTCAGTTATTATTAACAATCACAAAATGTTTGTAAACCAACCTTAATAATAATATGTATAGAGAGACCTAATTCCACAAAATGTTAATTGCGATACACATGAAACTAAGTTTAGTAATAGTTTGAGATTGTAGATTTCAAATCAAACCCAAAACTAACCGCAAGCTGAAATCGCTTAAGGGCTGGGTGGTAGAGACTATATAAAATGTATTTATATTTTGAATGTCAATAACTACTACATCATACTTTATAACATCCTTGTAACATTATAGAACGCAATAAAATATTTGAATTTGAATTGAATTGAATTAACGGTTCAAACAATATAGATTTAATTTTGTATAAAGATGATACTTTACAATTTACCTAAATTTGTTGCATTTCTTGTAAAAACGCCTTTAACTAAAAAAACAAGAGAGTACGGTTTCCCAGGTTTTTATTATTTTACAATTCTGACGAATCGAGCAAATCACAATTTTATATTATCTATACTTATATTATAAAGCTGAAGAGTTTGTTTGTTTGAACGCGCTAATCTCAGGAAGTACTGGTCCGATTTAAAAAATTCTTTTTGTGTTGGATAGTCCATGTATCAAGGAAGGCTTTAAGCTATATAACATCACGCTGCGACCAATAGGAGCGAAGCATCAGTGGAAATATTGCAAAAATAATCGCGACCATAAAAATAGAAATTGACGCGTACGAAGTCGCGGGGAACAGCTAGTTTTGTATAGAGATGATACTTTACAATTTACCAAAATTTGTTGCATTTCTTGTAAAAACGCCTTTTACTAAACAAACAAGAGAGTACGGTTTCCCAGGTTTTTATTTTTTTACAATTCTGACAAATCGAGCAAATCAAAATTTTGTATTATCTATACTAATATTATAAAGCTGAAGAGTTTGTTTGTTTGTTTGTTTGAACGCACTAATCTTAGGAAGTACTGGTCCGATTTGAAAAAATATTTTTGTGTTGAATAGTACATTTATCGAGGAAGGTTTTAGGCTATATAACATCACGCTGCGACCGATAGGAACGAAGCACCAGAAAAAAATGTTGCAAAAATAATCGCGATCATAATAACAGAAATTGACGCGTACGAAGTCGCGGGCAACAGCTAGTATAAGACTAGCGAGCCACCCCGGCTTTGCACAGGTGTAATGCCTTTATATGTATACTACAGAATATAAGTATACAACGTCCAAAGCTTTTTTATAAATTAAGAATAAAAGGTTTTGTTTTATTTTCGGAGCTTTAGATATCAACCAAGAATCTCGTAGAAATAAACTGATACAGACGTGCAAAAGGAGCTTGCGCAAGGAGGATAAAACATATTATTAAATTTTTAAATTAGCAATGCACTACGATTACACCAACTTTGGCGCTAGTAGGTGAATACTTATCAGCGTTTTTCCAATTAAACAAAAACCGATAAAATACAAAATTTTGAAGGTATACCAAAAAATACGCATAAGACAAAGTAAAAGTATAAAAAATTGCATTTTTTTCTCGTGTGATTTTAAGTTTTACTTTCCTCATAACGTTTGGGTTCTACAACATTATTTAGTTACATAAAAGGTTTAAACCAACTGTTCCCACTAGGAACGATTTAAATTTATAGCTTGTTATTTGTTGGACCATATGAATTCGGATGGGAACAACAATTGTAGGTTTATAGAGGTTTCTAATTTGTTCCGTCGGTGGCACAATTTTGAATACCTACTGAGAACTTTAGTCGGTTTGTTTGACAAAAATGAGAAATAAAGGGAAACACGCAAATTACTCCCTCGTTTCCGGCTTTGGAACCCGATTCGAGCATTGAATTTAACATGTGTCAAACGTCAAAGATTACTCGTAGGCAGAAATGTTATTGTGCCGTGTAATCTGAGCCTAAAGTTGGCTATTGATGAATACCTGAATATTTAATAATAATAATTTCATATTGAATAATTATTGACATTGTAATCTAGCTAATTTAACTTTTAATAATAATATTAATCATTTCATTTAAAGTATCCACTGACATTGTAATATAGCTGCGTATGCAAATTCGCAGTACGTGTATTAAAAACTGCCTTTAATAAAGTAATTGTAAATAAAAATAGCCAATTGACATGTCATCATGATGCTTGTGTGATTTGATAATATTGATTAGATTTTATTTTTCTGAGCATGTGTTCCTGATGACATTGTTTGTGTAATTTTATTAATTTGTTGACTTTTAAATTTATTATTTCTAATATGATTCTTAATTCTATAAATTGTATGATAATGTTCTCATAAATTTGTTTGCCTACGACATAAGGCAGAACCTTGTTGGCACTTGATTTCATTGGCTTTCATCTCAATGTACTACACAATGTTGTGCAAATAAATATTTGACTTTGACTTTGACTTTGGTTGAACCTTAGGAACTACTGGTTCTAACTATAGTTAAACACATAGATTTAGGGTACAAGTAGATCGACTGACAGCCCGATAATGCGTGACCAGTTTTGACATGTCAATGTGTGTGTTAACTAGTGACGTACCTTTAACATTTTTAGACTATCGATAAGAATTGCAGTTCGTCGTTTGGAAAATAATGTTTACTGTCACACTGTTTTTATCTCGAGATTATGCACCTACTTTAAGGCATACCTCACCGCCCTCACTTCTTACAACTTTAATAGTGATCAGGTAAATGTGCCCGGTGAGTATATTTTTTTACTTAAGATTCAAAAATAAATAGTTTTAATTTAAAAAAAATATAACTGCCATTGTTAATTAGTTTTATTTATTTATTTCTTCAAAAGATTTTCCGGTTTCATCTGCTGTACCGTGTGAGCTCATTAATGGCAGTAAGTGAAAAAGAACACGTTAACAAAATCTGAACAAATATTTACATTTTGATGAATCAATCCCTGATTATAGACCTTTAACAAGATTATCTTAGTTATGTGATTCCTTACAGTTTCCTTCTTCAAATTGTTAAGTTGACATTCATTTGAGACGCTAAACGTTAAGGGCCTGTTTCACAATCGCTGAGTAAAGTTCTGGGTAAGCTACTTCGATCTTATCTGCTCAGTAAACTATTTTTCACGTTTCACAATCCCTGAGTGGGGTTAATCACAACTTTATCTGCTCGTTAAGTTAATCACCGGATGCACTGCCAAGTAGCCTTTTACTTGACAAGTAAATTTAAAAAGATATGTCATTTCCAAATTTTCATTAACAACAAGTTATTTTATTATTTAAATGGACAGTTTTGCAGTCATTTTAAAATAACACAATGTTCGTAATGGTAAATTCAATGCAAACAAAATCGCCACACAAAAAGTACCAAACGTCGGCAAATTTGACATTTGTCATTTATTGACTAACTGACGTTGACTCGACATAGACTTTTTATTGAAACCTCGTTGCGTTCCATTCTTACAGAAACATTGAGTTTAGAAAAGGTGAAATGACTCATTTACATTACAGTGTAAACATTTTTTGTACGAATTTATTGTTTTTATTACTTATAATCATAACAAAAAATATTTTTAATGATAATTCTGTGATTACTATACTTTATAGAAACACATAAATTATTCTTACCTTGAAACGAAACGTAACTTGTAAGTAAGTATTAATTATATAATCTTCACTTTAATTTACTGATTGGATGATTGTGAAATGCAAAGAAAGTTAACGAAAGGATTTAACCTCTATGTAATTAACTCGTTGAGTAACTACTTAAGCCTTTACTTAATGATTGTGAAACAGACCCTAAATAACATCAAACTTCTCCGGAAACATTCAAGATAAATGTCGACAATAGTATCGATAAATTTGAGTCAAGCTCTAGCGTACATGTAAAATATTTCGATAAATTATTTATCCACCAAAATAATGTAAATAATCAATACATAGAACTTTATCTATACAAAATATTAAAATGAACAAGTGGATTGAAATAATTTTATATTTACAACTTAACAACAAGATCAAATTCAACAAAAATAACGCGTTTTTACGATGACGACTTTCTACGTATTTACCTGTGAAATGAGCAATTTTCTGGATTATTTTTGTGGTTGACTCCACAGGCACTCACAGAACATGTGACCATTGTTAGATAAAATTGTATTTACTTTAGATAATCTACGATATACTAGATAATTACATAAAATGTTGAACCTTATATCGCATATGCCACTGGATGTCACTCTGTCAAATACGACAGGTCACAAAACGAAAAGATTAGTTTTCTTTTTCTATCTTGCTAGATTTCCATAAGAGGTTTTCTTCTATCTCGCAGGCTTTGTCCGTCTATTATATTCTACGTTTATGTTTACACAAAACGGTCAAATGCGAGTCAAACTCGCCCATCGAGGGTTCCGGACAAGTTTATGACATATTATGAAAATAACCCTGAATTTGAAATAGTTTAGGAATCGAGTCTCACAGTTTAATCAGAATTTTCCAGAATGTATCTGTTTTTCACGTTACTGGACTGTTTAGACTTGAGTGGATTATGGTTTTTATTGCAACTCAATATCTCCACCCGTTCCGGAGATAAACGGTCTTGAGGGATATAACTGACGACTCGGTCACTTTATATTCGGACACTGTTTTTTTACTAAGGAATGTTCCATCTGTACTACTTAAAATCTGTATTTCTTACTATAGTAATTATATTTTCTTTAAATTAATGTGAAGAAATCATAACACCATCATCAGCTTTTTTATCTGACTGTACAAAGCAGCTATTTTTATTGGTGTCCGAATTGTCAGTGAAAAAATTATATAAATTAAAAAATGTCAATTCCGACACAGTGTCCGAATATATAGTGTTCGAGTCGTCAGTTAGTCAGGCAGATGAAGGTATAACGGACGGTTGGACGGAAAATAAAGTGATCTAATAAGGGTTCCGTTCTTGCCTTTTGAGGAACGGACCCCTAAAAATGTAAAAACTTGAGGAATGGACACAACGTCTTGAGGCTTTGGCATTGTTACCTAAGTAATATTGGATGGTTTCGGTGTATTGGCAGGCGTGTCGCCTGGGACAAGGGCCTGAAGTTTACGCGTTACCTCTCTGTGGGCTAAATCCCGCTAAACATAATGGCGACGGTATTTTAAAAAAGATTGGACTACGTATACTGTCGATTCACATATTAATCAAAGTCAGGGCTCGGGCAAGTGACGGGCTGTTTTAGGGTTCCAGCCAACAAGAAGTTGTGTCATGTTTGTCTGTTTGTTACTGTTCTTGTACTAAAAAGTTGTGGTTTGGCGTGGGTAAAGTACTTTATAAATCATGTCTATAAACTAGTTATTTAAAAAAAATATATGGGTACCTACCTTTCCACTGTATATATATGTATATATATATCTATCTGTCTATAATATTATAATAAAATATAAATCTATAATACCTCTCTATGCATCAATCATATTCCCATAATTTCCGAAATCCATTTTAGGACGAGAATAAATAGCTGTTTAGTATAATTGTTATATTTTATATTATAGTGTTATATTATGGCTATTAAAATACCAGATCTTGTTACAGATTAACCCATGAACACATCTATATATATATACTATATATATAACTACCGCTGATCCAAATGGACGACCATTTGGATCAGCGGTAGTTAACGCTGCTTCTGAGCCATGGGTCGCAGGTTCGATCTCCGCACAGTACAAATATTTGTGTGCATGAACATGTCTGTTTGTACTGGTCTGGGTGTTTTCTATGTATTATAAGTATGTATTTACAAAAAAAAAAAAAAAGTATATAAGTAAGTTTATCGGTTGTCTAGTACCCCATACGACAGGGTACTTAATAGTACCTTAATTTGGGACTAGATGGCTCTGTGTGGCCCAGTGTGGCATGTCTTAAATATTTATTATATTATATAAAAATGAATCCCTATTTCCCTTGGTCATCGCATCACGCGTGAACGGCTGGACCGAATTCGCTGATTCTTTTTTTGTTTTGTTTGTCATTGATAGGAGAATGTTCTTATAAAAGAAAAAAATAAGAAAATTGAGCAGAAAATTAGAAAATTTAAGAAAACTTAATCACCTTAGGAAATTATTTGTAATGTAACCTGATCGCTTTTGACAATTTAAACTTTTTTAATGTATGGCGTTTGACGTAACATTGACAGAATGCGTGCTGCAAATATCGTCAAATAAGAAGGCCAGTAATTTCTGTCCCCGTGTTGGAATACCAATAAAATTATGGTTGTGTATCATAATAATAAACAATTGGTATCATTTTTTTTATTATACTATTTCGTAATCAATATTCATAGTTAAGGCAGGACATCGTCTGTTGGGTCGGCTAGTTTAATATAAAACTGCTTAACTGCGAATATTTGGCTTATTTCTATATTTATTATTATCTTCTTATTTGACATAAAATATATATTTGTTGACTTTGATATTTAATAATACCTATAGTAATTTAATTGATTGTGTATCATTTTATATTGAAATTTTATGTAAGATCCAATTTAATAAAAAAATTAAGTCACTTTATCTGTAAACCATGTTTCTAAGCAAAAATGTATTTAGTATTATTTTATTTATTTTTTAAGGTCGGCACAAAACGGCACTCCAATTTGACACTTAATATCGATTCGCTCAATTTTTGCAACTCATCGAATGACCCTGTGTAAATATCCAATAAAATTAAGAGACGTCTGCTTCTAGCGGGTAAATGTGATTCGTGCAATATAATTTTAAGTCGTTCAAACGTTTTTATATGTTGGCTTTTTTGTTTCCTTATAAAAATAATGTTTTAGAATTTAATTCAGTTGGAATATATAAGTTAAAGTCCGCCTCAAGTACTCCAGTCTGACTACTTTGCAAGGGTCCCGGGTTCAATTTCTGGTCGAGTTAATTTAGGCAACGATCAAAATGGAAGGGGCTTCCAATCGTGCTTTGAAAGACACACAACGACTAGTCAGAGGCTTGTAATAGGTACTCGTCCCACTGCAGACGATGAAGAGGAAGCTAACATTGCTAGCGAGTGTGTTTTAGGATAAACAGTATAGCGAAGGTTCTATTGTGCGTTTTTGGGGCGAAAACATAGGCGATGTTAGTCACTTATTGAAAATACTCTGACTCTAGAGTATTAATAAAGGATACAGTCAAACCATAAGAAACAGAAGTAGATCGCAGACTCTACAGTACCCATAATCAACAGCTCAGCATAGATGTTCCTGTAACTAGCTCAGCAACTGCTACAGAACGTCAAATAAATCTAATGTGTTAGACTTCATGTTGAAAATCAAGTAATAATATTTTCATAAATAAAGTAGATTTTATTAATATTTTTTAGGCTATCCTCAAACCTGTTATGCCCTCTTATTCAATTTAAATATTGAACAAGAGGCACATATCTTTCATCACATCAAATTAGGCATCATTTTCATTTGAAATGGTTGGAATAATAAAGATGTCTCAAATCGTCTACTCTACATAAATGAGTTCATGTTGTAGACTAATAAGGCTTTAGCCGTTGATTTGCTCGGAAAAACTCTTAACAATTTGACAAGCGCTCGCAATTTAAATTTGAGGGTCCTAATTTTTCCCGTATCGTTAAGCCTATAATTTTCCTTTTATTACTTTTCAACTGTAGTCCTTTAGTCGCCGCGGCTCTTACGACACACATCAAAGAAGAAGGGGCAACATGGCAACACCGGTCATTCGATCGCTGGCAACACACGGCTGGTGATTGGTCGATAAGTCCTTTTGTGGTATTTCTGGAATAATTTACCTTTTTTTTTGATCCTGACGTATAAATAAGTATATAACCGGCAACGACACGAACCAAAAACAAATAGAGATGAGATATCTACCTTGAGGGCTAGAATTATGTAAGTGTTATTAAGCTAGAACATAGGTTTTTGTAATCACTGAGGTTTCAGATTTTTTATTCATGTAGCATTAATATACTCGTTAGTTGGAAGTATTTTTTAATATTTATGAGATGAACAAAATAATTACCTACTTGATTTTTGCACTAGCTGATGCCCGCGACTTCGTACGCGTCAAATTCTGTTATTATGATTGCGATTATTTTTGCACTATTTTTCACTAATGCTTCGCTCCTATTGGTCGCAGCGTGATGTTATATAGCCTAAAGCTTTCCTCAATTAATGGACTATCCAACACAAAAATAAAAAAGCAAAGAGGTCATACTATAAGAAGGAATTCGACAAGTATAGTGAAAGGCCAAATAAACTATGGACGTTACTAAATACCCTACAAACAACAGGTTGCAACTAAAATATGATCCCTCAAAACTTATTGTCAACTCAGTAGAGGTAACAGATCCTTACGAAATATGTAAAATATTCAATAACTTTTTTGCCACCATAGGACCATGTTTAGCTGAGAAAATACCTATAGATTTTCATGTTAACTACACGCGTGCTCTACCAAAGCCACCTTTGCAAAAGTCACAAATGGAAAGTCTAGATCCATGTACCGAAAAAGAGATCGTTGACATCATCAACAATCTCGATTCTAATGCTAGTGTCGGTCTAGATGGCATCAGCACAAAAGTTATCAAATGTGTAAAAGACTCCGTAAAAAGTCAACTAACAAAATGCTTTAATAAGCTTTTAGAATCTGGATCATTTCCAGACACACTTCAAATAGCCAAAACAACACCAATTCATAAGTCAGGAACCACAGCAGAACCTGGAAACTATCGTTCTATCTCTGTATTGCCGGTACTATCAAACTATCAAAGGTTCTTGAAAAAGTTTTGCATACACGCTTACAAAACTACCTTTATTCAATCAACTTCTTTTTTGAACGACAATACGGGTTTCGAACAAAAAGTAATACACTGACAGCAACAATTGACCTTGTCACCAAAATTAAACACAACATTGATAAAAGGAACATTGTGCTAGGAATATTTATCGATTTAAAAAAGGCCTTTGACACAGTCAACCATGAATCCTACCTCTCAAATCGTTTACAGGTAGTAAGGATAGATAGAACCACCCAAAGTCCTCCACATGTCACATCTTGTGGAGTTCCGCAAGGATAGATACTAGGACCTCTGCTTTTCCTAGTCTACATCAATAACATGCACGAATTGGGCTTAAATGGTCATCTAACACTATATGCTGACGATACATGCCTTTTTTACTTCGGTCCGTCAATGGATGATCTAGTCTCTCAAGCCCAACACGACCTCGACGCTCTTCACGATTGGTTCCAATACAATTTGCTAACAATCAACATCTCAATAACTAGCTACGTTATTTTCAAGGTCATAAACAAACCAATACCTACCTACTTACCACTCGTAATTAATAATATCCCTTTGAAAGAAAAAACGCATGAAAAATATCTTGGACTTTACATGGATGCTCACTTGTCATGGAATGCTCACATTAAGCAGTTAACAACCAAGCTAATATCACTCCGAGCCTCCCTCCGGTTTAATGTTCGATTCATACCACGTAAACTACTTTTTACAATTTACAATAGTTTAGTTAAATCACATCTGCTATATCTCATTGAAATATGGGGAAGCGCTGCCAAAACGAGTTTAAACAAATTGCAAGTACTACAAAATAAAATAATTAAAACTATTTTTAACTATAATTTCCGGTCATCAACCTCAAAAATATATCGCGAAACTAATCTAATGAATATAAAACAATTATACATTTACAACACCTGTATATTCATCTATAAAACTATTAACAAAAAAATCCGCACTGAACTACAATTTAACAAACATCCTAAGGTTGGGCGCCCCTGCACTCGACGCGCGAGCTTCATTGTTCTGCCTAAGACCCGGACAAGGTACGGCCGAACCTGTTACATACGAAAGTGCGCGACATTTTAACAAGTTACCCTCGGTCATCAAAAATATTGACTCGCTCAATGGGTTCAAAAAACGGCTAACAAATTACATATTGAAAAATAATTAACGTACCTACATGAAGTTTTGTGCATTATTCGGATCTGTACCTACTGTTTGTGACGATGTTAACCTTTCAGCGGTCGCACCCTTGCGCCGAGTACAAGCAGTCGCGCGCGGTCTGCAATTCCGCAATTTTAAGCGTCTTGTTTGGGAAACCAAATGAATATTTAGACTTATTGTGTAGCTCATGATTAGAAACATGTCTTATATAATGTAAAATAAAGTAAACATAACTTATTTTTTCATTATTTTTTTATTTGTGATTAATTACGCAAAGGTCTATGAAAACTGGTAACTTTTGTCATTAGGTGAAAATCACCGTTATAAATCAACAAAAACAAAACAAAATTAAATTTTCTTGTTTACTTCTAGTAACTTTTAAAAAATATTATAATATAAAAATAGAAAATAATTACAAGTTACAAAAAGCATGAAATATTTACCCCGGTTTCGCTTTAATCGCTCTGGAACACAATCGGTCGCTCGCGGAATCTGAGACCGCAAACACAAAAATGACAGCACGTGTGCATGCGACTAAAGTCACAGGGCTATTGATGGGTGTTAACTCACCTCCCCCGTGGATATCACGGACGCACAAGCGTCTATTCCTTACAGTTTTAGTAAGTTGACTAAAATAAGAACGTTGCGGACTCAGAGACCGCGTGCGACCGCTGGAAGGTTAAACATAATAATATTGGATCGCCTGTTTTTTGTTTATCTATTTATGCACTTATGCAATGTACGACAACGAATTGGAAAACTTACTTTTGTTTACCCATGTTCTCATGTAAGTGATATAATGTACTATGTCTTTATGAGAATAAATGTCTTTAAACCTAAACCTAAACCTAAAAATAATTTTTCGATTCGGACCAGTACTTCCTGAGATTAGCGCATTCAAACAAACAAACAAACAAACTCTTCAGCTTTATAATATTATTAGTATAGATAGTAGGTATAGATTTATACATATAATATCCATCATGCAAAATTCATGTTTTTTATTCATCAAGATTTTACAGGCAGGTTCGGATACAGCACAATACTCCTATCGAAAACTGAATCGATATCTATTGTTGTCCACACCATTATTCTTGCCATTTCTTTTTTTTTTCTCATCGTGACCGATATTTTAGTGTAAGTAATGACTTTAGACAGTGGTAAAATTTCGAGACGAGAAATGCCACTGTGCCAATATCAATAAAGAAACTCTTTTTGATTACATATAGATACTTATATTGTGGTATGAAGGCACCTTTTGATATATGTGAATACCTTTCATTCGTTTTTCATCTCATCATCATTTTGTCTAGTTTAGCTTATAATTTTTTGTGATTTTATTTATTTACTAATTTAGACACTAACCTAATTCTAAGGACACTAATATTAAAATTTTCTTGTTATTTTGGCAGACATCGTTACCGCTGACAACCGCCTTGTCAAACGTTTCTTAAATTTAATTGTGTAAATGTATCTAAATTTCGGTTAGGAGCACTGTATTTTCGCCTTATTCGCTAATTTTAGTTTAATTAAACTCACCTTTTTTATGTAATTTTTATAAGCTGCTTGTAAAAATATAGTTATAATTTTGAAATGTTTAAAAGAAAATATTGTTCTATCGTTTTGGATATAAAAGTCATACTTGACAAATACCAATCAGACTACTTTCGGCATTGGTAGACTACCCTCAGCATCGTGAGACTACTCTCGACATCATTACGACAATCGGCTTTAGAAAGGCCAAGTTAAGTGAACTCCTAGCACAATTGTCCGGTGCTTCTGGACTCTGGCACGGTCACATGGACCGCCGCGCCGGGCCTTCTCCAACCAGTGCTTCTGGACCCAGGCACGGACACGTAGACCGCCGGGTCACTTCCATCCTTCGCAGCTGGACCCCGGCTTGGTCAGGCAGACCGCCGGGCCATCTCCCCTTAGCTGCGCAGTTGGGTCCTGGCGTGGTCGACCGCCGGGCCACCTCCACTCTTCAAATTTATCAAATTTGGATTTGTACATCAAAATTTAAATTACGTATTCATTTATTGTATTATATTTTTTAATGTTTTCCTTCTATAACGGGTGTAAAAAAACCAAACGCAGATCCGAAAACCACGTATTGTCCCCACCATTAGGATCATTTTTATCTTTAGGACCATACCTGGGAAACAGCTGGTTCCGAAGATATTGAGGGTCAAAGTTACAATTTTGTTTTCCATTTTAATACAAAAACTGTTGCCAAAGGATACTTAAAAACTTTTCTTCATACAAATATAGTGGTTGTTTTTATTATTTCGTTCACAATAAGGCTTTAATAATTACAATACGCAATGTACGGCTCGGCGCGGACGACTTCTGAACTTAGCAGCCATCTCCAGCGCAGCGGCCTACGCTACGGCTGCTATACATTGCGCGCTACGAATTATAATATTTTTTTGAGTCCCATAAATAAAAATCATTTCCCAGCTATAATATTTTGTAATATGGCTTAGTTTGCTTTTCAGATTGCGTAACTTCAGGGTCTGCGTTTAGTTTTTTTACACCCTGTATATATAGGGTATATTTGGTCATTGGATCCTTTATAATAATATTTTAGGGTATGTTTATTAATGTATAGTATGTATATGTATGTATATTTATTTATGTAAGTATATTAATATGTAGTTTATGATTTTTTTATCATTATTATATATTTATACTTTTATTTTAGTTAGTAATGTTTGTCCACACAGTTAAATCTTTTATATTGTAATGTTCACATTTCTGAAATTCTTTGCCACCTTCCCCTCTCTATCTATTTTCAAGTATTCTCTACCTGAAGGTTGTCTGGAAGCGACAGCGATAAGACCGCCTGAATTGTACAGTCCTTAATGTATTTTTTTAAGTTAAACATTATTTTTGTATGGTGTGCAATAAAGAGTACCTATCTATCTATTTTTAAAATTTTAACTTTAATATATTTACTTTATCTTATCTTGTCCTATATTTTTAGGGAATAGTTATAGAGAAGTAGGTTCCCTCAACTTTCCCGCTTTTCCGTATTTTCTTTTGTAGCGTAGCAGAATCTAGGTTTCTGAGGGTATTCCTCTTCAAGGGTTGACTGTTACGTTATAATATTTGCTTTGTATTAAGTCAAAGGTAACATTTATTTAACATTAGACACTAAAGATAGCAGAAAGAAAGACATTAAACGAATCAAATAATCTTTAATATTTTCTTATTAAGCTGAAATCAAAGGGGCGCCTCATGCGTCTAGAAAATTGAGCTTACTATATAATGGAATTGCTCAAAGCTTGGTTTGAGCTGTGTGTACTTATATTATGTTAATATTTACATTTATAATGCTACTATTAGATTAAATTTGATCAGAAGACGGGTTTAAGTCTCGTCTGCTAAAATTATCTGCATAAAGTTTTGTTCTGAGCGTGTCAGACGGACCATTTAATTTTATTTATTTACTTAAAACACGATAATGCGTTGACCATAATAATATTACAATACAAATTCATCAATTTAATCTAAACCAAAAGCATCAATTTTCGAGTCAATCTTTAGGTCTGAGCAGAAATTTTACAGGGACTATAAAGGAGAGAGAAGTAAAGATTGTATAACAAACAAATTCTGTACATAGTAAACAATTTTTATATGACAACTATTCTACTAAGTAAAATTAAATGTGTTCATGTAGTGCGGTCATAATGTGAACATACTAACTACAAGATAAGTAGGTATTACAAATGTACAATACTGATACAGTTTTCTGCAAATATTGATAAAATATACAAAAACAACCGGTAAGTGCTAGGCTGTTTTTATCTTGTATATTAAGTAATGTCGTCGGAGAGATTGTCTTAGTTTTGTAATAGTTGCCACAAGGTTATCAAGTTCAAACTTTGAATGCATAAGTTAACTTTTCCTTTTACACGTGCAGTCTGTGTAAATAAAGTAACAGATTCCATCAGTCTTCAGATATAAATATAGTAAATCTTGTGTTTCCGATCTAAATCCGATCGCGGTGAAATCCAATAAGAGTTGTTTTAAAGACGTGCCACACTGGGCCACACAGAGCCATCTAGTCCCAAATTAAGGTACTATTAAATAGCTTGTGTTATAGGGTACTAGATAACCGATAAACTTACAAAAATAAATATATATTTTTTGTAAATGTATACATATATACATTTACAAAAAAAAAATTCAGTTTACTTTTTTACCTAGAAAAACACATAGACCAGGAGCTATGTAGTTTATTGGTACGGCAGAGAAAGACTCACAACTTAAGTGAATTCCTACGGTCTATGTGAATTGATATAGCATTTTATTGAAACATGCAAACAGATGTTATCAGTAGTGCGCAGTCGTATACTCATTAAGAGGAAACACAAGGGCCGTTTTTCCATACAAACGTAGTCCCCTGTTTCCTCCCTGGATAAAGCCAGTAGAGCAATAATTTTTATTACAAAAATCTATGGCCACTATTAGCATGTTTCTATGTTTTCTGTTTTTTCATAAATTAATTAATAAAAAAGATATGAGCTCTGAAAAATCGAAAAAATTCGGCAGATTTTCCGCTGTGTTCAAACATCAAGAAAACAAATTTGACTAAATTTTATAAAAAAAAGTAAACATACGAACACGGCCTAAGCCTTTCTTTAATTATTAATGAAAAAAGTATTTAAATCGGTCAAGTTTTGGAAAAGTAATCGGGGCACTACGAAACGTTGATTTGGTGTGCTTTTAATATTTTCGGTCCAAGAAGCAGTTGTCTCTATCACACTCTACGGCGAAGGCGTTTGGCACTGCGCGACAGCAATAGATTTTACAAATACCTATTTTCAATTCTCTCGCCCGTAGTGTTTCCTCGTATCCAGCAAGATATAATCTTCTAGTTATAGTCTATCAAAATTAATTTATAAATTTTATGATTTCTGATTCATTCAGTTTTTGTTTTTAATTTGGTATCAATATTTTTACATAGATAAATACAACATAAAAAGGTACCTAGGTACCTACAATGGATACAAATTGTGTACGAGTAGGTATAGACTCTTTATTAAGTTCAAGATGACTGTTGATCGTCTGATGAAACCCTGTGAAACTTTAACGAGGCTTCATGAACATGGGTGCGAATTAGAGAAAAAATAATGGCTGACATTCGCCCGTTACTAAATTTTCATTATTTTTTTCAAGACTAGAAACCTTTTTTGAAATCGCTACTAATATAATTACACAGTGTAAATTAAGTTAATTATAAGCTTCAATTATATTACGAGTCCCAGGACTCCCAGGTAAATAATTGACATTGTGAAACGTTGTATCCTTTCCTTCAGTCAATAACAGCCGAACAGTCAGCAACAATCGGAATTCCCTGTGATCTCTCCCCATTAATTTATTGTAAGTAGGGACCATAATTGAATTCAATTGAAATTCGTATTTGGGCCGAATATTAACAAGATTGTTACTGTTGACAGAATAGGATAGGTAGGTACTTTAACAAACATTATTGTTTTCGGTTCCCGTTTTTCCAAACAATATAAGTACTTTTTATGTTCACGATTCATTGAGTTAATCAATTTTAATGTTATTATTAATGTTATTTTTTCTATGGGATTAGGACCTATGAGAAAAGAAACATTCCGAAAAATCAAAATCGTCAAAAAATAAGAATTATGAACATTGATGTAATATGAATAACTAGAGACACAATCAGGGTAAACAGTGACCCGCTAAAAGTGCACCCATTTGACATAAAATGCACCCATTTGACGTAAATAGATAAAACATAATGAAAATACATACCCATACTATTGCATGTTGATATAATTTTTCGGGATATAAAGTTGACACTGACATAAAGTCAACGTCAATCAAGTGGAGACAGTTTTAGGTGTCATTTTTGTATTGGACTGTGTAGGTACCTATCTAGTTCTATTAATATCATGCGCCGTCATGTCGTCATCGTCATCACTAGGTACTTAAGTAATTTTTACACGACCATAACAATGGGGGCTATCGCTAGTGAATTTGCCCTATAGAGGCGCTAGTGTCGCGTGAGGTCCAATATCATTCACTTTGTACTGGTTTTAGCGGAATTTGTTGCATAAATTATAATTTCTTTAATTTACCTGCTGGAAAGTGATCTCCTTCGTAAAATATCGCAAATATGGATTATTTGGCGATTAATGTGAACGCTTTAAAAGCGGAATTAAGAAAAAGCGCAAAAATAGGCGGCCTCAAGAGCAACTATTTCAGAAGTTAGTTTGTTGATATCAAGATAGTTATTTGTAAACAATATAACCTTAATTAGATTCAAGATATAACACTTTGTTTCGGCGCCAATCGCCTTTGATAGCTATACCTCCGGACCTCAGTCTACAGTGGCGCCAACTGGTGAGCAAAGAAACGGTAGTCCCCATTAGGATCGGGATAGCCAAGACGTCAATCAAACGGATTTAGGCAAGAAACAATCCAATGGTAATTGGAACGCGATCGGCTATCTATTACTTATTTAAGTCATTTATACTTTTTAGTTTATAAGAAATATTTGACTTTTATAAAAGTTATAATCCTGAGTAATCATTAGATGTTTTTACATACCCATGTACTTAGTTTATGAATAAACTGATATTATTGTTATCATAGGTATGTATTGGTCTGGAGGAGGCAGGTATAGGTATAATCTTTAAGCCGTTGGTCTCGTGTTCAGTCCCTAAGTGAAAGTCGGAGGTCTGAAATAGGCGGCTTGAAAATCTCTGATACCAGATTATTCTTAAAGGATAACCTTTATTTCAACAAGAAGAAGAATAATCTGAGTTTATCGCACCCTTATGAAAAGTAGTAAAAGAACTAGGAAAAAGAAATGGGTGTAGCAGTTTTAAGATAAGACTCTAGTAAATCTAATCCGTCGAGTGGGACAATCTCGGTTAAAAATTTAATGGATGACGCGTGTGTTTATTATAGACACATACACATGTAATAGGGGTTAAAGTATGAAATTGCCGATTATTTTCCCACTTTTTATTTTGTATATAGCTCTTAAGTATAGTCATATTATTGCGTAATTCTTTTTGTATTGTATCAAAAACTAAATAAAGAGACTTTGAACTAAAAAAAAATGCAATACTAGTGCCTATTACTTCAAAGGAAGTCGTTGAAAAGACCCCTTACAATGTGTCAGCTGTCCTTCTTGCTTCAATTAAGTATATTTGTATTATATACTTTGATTTTCAGATATTTAAATACTATAATGCGTAGCTTTATAACCATCTAACTTTCACCTTTAATTGCATAGAAAACGGTTCAGGCGTTTTTAAAAAACTGAAAAAATGTTAGTATGGAAAAATTACTTTTCTCGATTTCGTCCATACAAAACGGCAATTTCATACTTGAACCCCTAATATTACGCCTCAATAGCGTCTAACTGCAACACATCGCCTCATTATCAATAACATTATTATATCCTTAAATTCAATTAAAAAAAAGAATTCTGTCCTAAAATGCACGTGAATCGTCGTCGTACGTACGTACGTCATCGTATCTTTTATTTACTTTATAAGTTGCTTATGCAAATGCTAAAAGTAGGTATGTTTTCCAAGCAGCGTACCTACCTACATCAGGAAAGACTGTTTATAATAATAAAATCAACCCAACCTTCATGCCGTGTATTACGACACCTTTGTTTTAATATCCGGTATGGAGCCGGTCCCAAGTCCGGATAAATGGCGAGGGTATTTATGAATGCAGAGTACAAGGAGCTAGCGGGCTGTAAAGCGGGCATACTTGAATCTGCAGTCATACACACCTACACTTCACAAAACACAGTAACACACACACAAAAGACACAGACAACAACACGTACATATTTTATTTATTTATTTATTCATTTAAATCAGGCAACAGATATGAAATACAGGCCCATAAAATAAATACCTTACAGACTAACATGCATACTAAAAACACATATAAATTACACTAAGTATTAATACACACTATTTTGACGGCGTTGTGTTTCGCAACTTGGTGTCAAGTAACCGTCCACGAAATCGACGATATACAACACCCTTCGGCCAAAATTCTGCCTGCATGAAGGTCGACAGCTGTTCAGTCGGAACCCTCACAACAAACGAATTAAAGTTCGTGTTGTGTCGAGACTTCAACCGTTCGACCCTCAGTGTATATCTGGTCTTCACTCGGATGTACTCTACAATCTCTTCGACCTTTGTAGAGTAATGGAGCCGGGACACGTATAGCAGTGTCACTGGAACTGCGGGCCGAAGTAGGTGGTTCGGTCCAGTCGGTGCGTTGCAGCACTGGTTGCGAGTGGAGGGCTTTCTTTTCTTCTTCTCGACCTTCGTAAAGCCCTCCTCATCACACTTATCTGCCTGTGATGCCAGCGTCTTCGGAGCCGCCATGCAACTGCTTTTCCTAGCGGCGGCTGCAGCATACACACGCGTCGGGGTTGACGTCAACACGCACGTTGTTTCCTGCGGTGCTGCGGGGCGCGCGGCGGGGCGCGCAGTAGCCGTGACGATGTCGGTGCTCGCGACGGGTGACGCATCAGTGCGCGCCGACCCGAAACTGCAGACCGATGCATTCTGCGCCCCGCGACGTCTGTTGACATTGCAGGCCTCAGGTGACCGACTAACCGGAGCAGTGTTGCTTAATAGCAACACTTTGGCACGCAAGTCACCTATGGTGTTCTCTGAGGCCTCCAATTTTGCGTGTACTTCGGCCAGACTTGCTTTTAGGAACGTTATGTCCTTCAACAGCCTGGTGACGTCGACATGATCGAACGTGACAGGAGGCAGCTTGTGTAGCTCCTTTGCCACGAACGCAGGCATTTCGTCAGGATCGGTCTCCTTCAGCAAGGTAATGATATCCTGCACACTTCTTTCACCCCCGTCCCTCCGGCGAGACGGCATCTGGGCACTCTTCCCGAGCGTCTGGAACAGGAGCGCCTTGCCACTGCAAATCTCTTCTGCCTTGAAATTGGATTTGCAGATCTGCATGATGCTTACCTCGTCCATAGTGTCGATGGCGTGCTGTATAAACGCCAACAATTCGTTAGCAATGAGTTTTTGCGTATCCATTGCTGATTGACGGCGCGCGCTGCGCTAGTCGTGAATTAAATAATTCTGCTATGCAACGGACACGTCCGCTTTCGATCGCGCATAACGGCGGACTAATACTATTCGTCCATCTTGGGGACTGTCCAAGAAATAAATATGGAAAAAGTGAAATTAAATAATATTTTATCCCAGGAAGGTACCAACATCGACGATGTTGGAGAATCCGTCCCCGTTTCGGGCTGCCCCACATATTCTGGGAGGGGCAAAATTTCACAGACGCCACAAGAGACTGCCGAATCGGCAGCTCTAAACTTGAAGGGGCTGGCTGACGCTATGCCCACTATCAAGACCACGACAAGTACCTCCTGGCAACTGGTGCCGCGTCGAGCAGGGAGAAGCAGTCGCACACCGCACGCTGATCCCAGCTCCGCGAAGACGCCAGGAGATGCCCAACCAACGACCAGGAAACGCAGTCGCCGATCCAGCCGCGCGAGACCTACAAACCTACAGCCAGGGTGTAGCGGACCTTGTATGACGGCCCACGCAATAATCAATACCCCTTGCTGTAGAATCAACCACTGTAGCTGGTGATGTCCCCAAACAACACCATACGAAGGCGGACATAGCTCGTCCTTCGACATCCCAGCCCAGCAGACAGAACGCAGGTGCAAGAGCAGAGGTGCAGCCAAAGGCAACCTGCAATGCCGCAGCTCATTTTGCACGCAGCAAAACACCCGATGCTGATCCTGCCTTCAGCAGGCACACAGCCAGAGGAAAACGAGGTCTTCGTGACGAAACGCAACAACGAAAACCCTCGAGTGGTGCCCCTCAACAGCCGGCAACGGCCAAGAGGGTGCGCCCAGACTATACCTTATCGCCGAGGGAAGACGTGAAGCTAACGAAACGGGACTTCACACACAGGCGGGCACTGATCAGCTACGCGGATGCGGCACTGTCGCAACTGCTGATAGCGATAACGACGATGCCACCAGCGGATCTGACAGCAGAGCATGGCCAGCAGCTCATGAACACTATCGATGATAGGATCATAGAAGCTGCCCTTGCTATGGTGACAGAGAACGAACCAGCCTATGCACCCGCATTTAGAGGCAAACCCATCCCTTCGGAGGGCGTGCTGAAGATGTGGTGTGAGGATGCAAAATCCCTCGAATGGCTCACCAAAACGGTGTCTGGTATACAGTCACCAATACCAGGCACAAAACTCGCCATTATAAAGCAGTCGGAGATCCATAAGCGGATCCGTGCGGCGTTGTACCTGCCGAAGACTGTGGGTGAAAACACCGAGAAGATCCACCGTCTCCTGAGCGTGCAGAATCCGTGGACAGCGGTCAACTCTTGGCAGCTGTACGGAGCCACCCTACAGGAGAAGGGGATCTTTCTAACACTGGGGATTCCAGAGGTACAGATCCCTAAGATAATGGAGCGGGAAAGGAGGCTCGCGTTCCTCACGGGAAGTGTGTACGTAAAGTTTCACACTCCCACGGGGCTCAGCGATACTCCTCACAACGATAAGCCCGACAAAACAGCGAGCACGAACCAGCTTAAACCACAAGAGACAACACCTGCGGCCTGCGCAAGCACTTCGCGTCAGACCCCAACTACACAAACGTCCATTGGAGCGGAGGGAAGTTCAGGACTCTGCACAATGAACCTTAGCGGCACCGAACAATCTGATGAGGAGGGGTGTGATGACGACGATGTTGTCCTCAGCTCTTGCTCATCAAATTGATATCATACAAACAAACCTCCAGCACAAACAGATTGCAACGGCTACCCTACGCAGACTGCTGGAGGTCAAACCCCGGACCATAGCACTAATCCAGGAGCCGTGGATTAGAAAGGACAAAATATGTGGTCTTAACAACAATATGGGTAAGATAATGCTAAATGCCTCGGTGCAACAACCAAGGACCTGCATATATGTTCCCAACTCAATACCAGCTTTACTACTCAATCAATTATGTTCCAGAGATGTCACTGCGATAAAAATAGCAACATCACCAGACTCAGAACGACCGCCGCTGGTACTCGCATCAGTTTACATGCCATACAGGGGAGATCCCGTCGAGAGAGGTGACCGAGTTAGTGGACTTCTGTGAGGACAACGGCTGGGACCTAGTTATCTCAGCTGATGCCAACGCACACCACGCACTATGGGGAAGTGAGACTCCAAATAAGAGAGGTGAGCACCTATCAAACTACATCTTTTCCACTAACCTAACCATAATTAACAGAGGCAACGAGCCTACCTTTGTTAGATCTAGATATCAAACCATTGTTGACATCACGCTGGCCTCTGAAGGGGCGGCTGCTATTATTAACAACTGGCATGTATCGCTAGAACCATCTTTTGCGGATCACAGGAGGATCTGCCACACCATAGCAATACTCGAGAAGGAACCACAGCCCAGGCGTAACCCCCGTAAGAAGGATGTAGCCAGGTACCAAGCACTTCTCGAACGCAAGGTACAAGTATCTAGTTTTAAGGATATGACGTACAGCACTGATAACATAGAAACAAACACTAACACCATAACACCATGCATTAAACAAAGCTTCGAAGAAGCATGCAAATTAACACAACCACCAAAAGGGGACAGGAGTAAATGGTGGGGTACCGAGCTTGAGCGACTCAAGAAAAATCTCAAAAAACTTTTCAAAAGGGCTAAAAACACCAGAACATTGGAAGATTGGGAGAGCTATAAAACAGCCCAATACCATTACAAAAAACGTATAAGAGCTCGAAAAGGAGAAGCGTGGAGACGCTTCTGCGAAAGCATTAACACCACAAGCGAAACAGCCAGAGTAAAGAAACTGCTGTCCAGAGATGACAACAGGACTCTAGGATGTCTCAAAAATCAGAATAACTCATACACAACCACGGATAAGGAGATAAGCCAAGTACTTATAGAAACCCACTTCCCAGGCTGTAAGATCACGGAAGAAGATACTCAATGGGAAGAAACTACCTATAGGAGTCCAACTAGTATAGACTGGAGGGTAGCTGATTCCGTAATAACAACAGAGAAAACTTTATGGGCTATAGACAGTTTTCTCCCATTCAAATCCCCAGGGCTTGACGAAATATTCCCGCATTGCTACAGTGGGGCAAGCATACCATAGTACAACACCTGATTGAGATATTCAAAGCATGTCTGGCGCATAACTATATGCCTCGCCAATGGAGAGAAGTGAAAGTCATATTCCTTCCAAAACCGGGAAAAACAGACTACACCCAGGCCAAGTCGTATAGACCTATAAGCCTAGCCTCCTTTCTGCTTAAAACTTTAGAAAGACTAACCGATAGGCATCTGCGAGATGGTGTCCTAAAGATAAAGCCGCTCAGTCAACATCAACATGCATACAGCACAGGTAAATCCACTGAAACAGCTCTCCACTCTGTAGTAGGTACGATAGACGCGGCTCTGTCGGATAAACTCATGGTCATGAGTGCCTTTATAGACATAGAAGGAGCGTTCGACAGCACAAATTTCACTAGCATAGACAAATCGCTCAAAAATTTTGGGGTGGAACCAACCATCAGTGGCTGGATTGAAAAACTACTCAAACAAAGAGCAATACAATTCACAGTAAACTCAACCACGAGAGGAATAGTAGCACGAGGATGCCCGCAAGGGGGAGTGCTCTCACCACTACTCTGGAATATGGTGGTTGACGACCTTATTATGCAACTGAACAAAAGCTGTCATTTTACTGTGGGATACGCAGATGACATAACAATATTAATCAAAGGCAACTCTGAGAATATAGTTAGCAACAGGATGAAATCAGCGCTCATGATACTGCAAAAATGGTGCACGAACTGAAAGTTAATCCGAAAAAAACAGAGTTAGTACTCTTTACAAGGAAAAAGAAACTAATTGAGTTTAACCTCCCAAAGCTATTTGGCATAGAACTTTCCCTCTCGGCTGAAGTCAAATATCTAGGGCTAATTCTAGACAATAATCTGAACTGGAGCAAACATGTAGAAGGGAAAATAAACAAAGCAAGAGTAGCGTTTTGGCAGTGTAAAAGAATGGTGGGTAAAAGGTGGGGGTTAAAACCATCATACACACTATCGACTTTCACTGCCATAATTCGCCCAATGATCACATATGGTGCCTTGGTATTGTGGCCCAGGACCAAACTAAGCACCACTAGAAAAGAACTACAAAGCCTCCAGAGGATTGCATGCACGGCAACAACAGGCTGCATGAAAACCACCCCAACAGCGGCAATGGAGGTAATGTTAAATATCAGACCACTAGATCTCTTCGTGCAACAAGAAGCATCTCTAGCAGCCATAAGACTTAAAAAAGCAGGACACTGGAAACAAGACACCAAAGTCGCTCACACGCATATCCTGGAGGGGGTCAAACAAGACCTTCCCATGATAGAGGCAATAAGTGACACGATTCCAAAAACATATATATTTACAAAAAACTATTCAATACAACTCAAAGAGGAAAAAACAGAGAGCTCTGATATTCATGAGATAAGAATATACACAGATGGATCGAAAACTAAATCAGGGACTGGTGCTGGAGTGTTCTCTCAGGACCTGAATATAAATATAGTAACCACCTTAGGTAATCTTAACAACATCTTCCAAGCAGAATGTGTGGGGATATCGAGATCAGCATCAGCGGCAACAGCGAGAAACGTGAGAGACTTATCGATACGTATAGTATCTGACAGCGCCTCAGTTTTACAAGCTCTAAAAAGGAACCACTTTAACAGTGGACTCCTACTAGAATGTCACAAGGAGCTTGAAAAACTAGCAAAACACAACAAAGTAACCGTACAATGGATACGCAGCCACAGCGGGTCATTGGGAAACGACGCGGCGGACATGCTAACAAACAGGGGATCCGCAACGAAATTGATAGGACCGGAACCAATCGTTCCAATACCGTTCAATCAGGTCAAGACTTGGATACGAGATAGGACAGAACAACTTCACAGAAAGCAGTGGGAGGAGCTAAAGGACTGTAGGCAAAGCAAACTAGCTCTAAAAACCATGAATAAAAACCTGTCCGGCAAAATTCTACACCAGGATAGAAAAAGCCTCAGTATAATTACAGGGATAATAACCGGTCATTGTGCTCTAAATAAGCACCTTTTCAACATAGGCGTAACAGATAGTCCTCTTTGTAGGGGGTGCCTGGTTAAGGAGGAAACACCAGAGCATGTGATAGCACAGTGTAAAAGCGTAAGTACACAACGGACAGAATTCCTTAAGGAATCTCAGTCCATACAAGAGGCACTCAAAGATATACGAGGCCTAGTGAATTTCTGGACTGACCTAAAATGGTTTGAATAAAACATAAATTTTAATCACGTACAAAGGCCCAACTGAAGAGGCTAAGTGCGGAAAATTTAAGTCCAACTAACTAACTATAATAAAATCACATTTAGTAGACACTCTCGCGGCGTTCGCGACATAACAACCACGTAAATTTCCAGCCTTTTCCTTATGTTTTTTATTCGTTAAGGTGTATGAATTTAAATAAAAAGAAAATTCCATCTCTAACTAATACCAACTAAAGTTACAAAAACTAATTTCACAAAAAAATACCGGCGAAAACCAACGTTGATTTATTTTTATTTTGGTCTGCTGTTTTTATTTTCAATTTAAATGGGACCAACTTTGAACCATACCCGGCATACGTTGTTTTGTCGTGTATGAAGGTTTAGCAGAGGCTCAAACCTTAAAGATTATAACCATAGCCAGAGCATGAATATAATACCAAATAAAATAAAATAAACTGTAATTTTGTTGCAGGGATATTATTATAGCCGTGATACTCGTAATTAAATTTCACTTGTGACATTATAATTACATGGATTATTGTGAATCGTTTGTATTACTTACAATTTAACGGACTTGTTTCAGTGCCATTATAATTTCACTAGACCGATAGGTACAGTACTAGTAGTATTATATTATCTGTGGTACAGTGAAATTGTAAGGCAGTGCAGGCATATTTTGACAATAACACTGGTTTAAGATTATCAGAGCGATCTCTAACCTAACCTAACCTAACCAAGATTTATTATACGAGTAATATCACTATTGCGGCCCAGTGAAATTACAATATCACTGAAAAGAGCCCGTAAAATTAAACAAACCAGTCGTCATTGACAGTAAAAGTAGTAAAGTAACAGCCTATAATCATCCCTCTACAGGGAAAAGGCCTTCACCATTGAATTCAAGTTACCGCAACAATTATTGGTGCTGACATAATCACCACGCTTGCCAAATGCGGGTTGGTGATCACAAACACGAGCAGTGTTCGAAAGTTCGACACTTTTTGTTGCGCGACCCGATTGTCGAACCTAGCACCCCGAGATCTTGGTCCGGTATTTAAACCACTAGACCAACGGGGCGTTGATAATAATCAGTGAAATTATTATATCACGTCTTTAACAAAATCCCTACGACATAATAATATACACACTTCCATCCCCTTTAATGGGATGTTTTTGTAACTATGTAAACATCTTGGCAGTGTTTTTTTTTAACAAACATTTTTTTTTTAAATATAAAATATTGATTCAGCTATTCATTTTGAAACACCCTGTGACGCGCACGAACGTAGCTGTGTAAGGCTGGATTTAGTCACGCTGATCGTAGGCTGACCATCAGTAATCGCCGAAATGTGTGAAAATCGCTGTCAGCGCTGACCGCCGCGCCGTATCGGCACGTTCATACACTTTGACGTTCAGCGCCGATGATCAGCGTGACTCTTAAATCAGCCTAAGGGTAAATTCAATTGAATCCCGCCCGCAACAAAATAATACGTCCGTACACGTCACAGCCTGTTTCAAAATGAATAAGTCTCAATAAATATTTTATATTTACTTATATTACATAGTCCAACATCACAAACATTGTTCTGATTCCAAAGTGCATAACTATTTAAAGCACTCGTGTTGTGGAAATCAAAAACAATGAAAATACCATGTAGAAAAACACTTTTCTTCTACATTGACCCGTCCGGGAATCGAACCCGGACCCTCAGAGCCGGCGACACCTTGAAACCGGTGTGTATGCCACTCCGCCACGTATCGTATATTGAAAGAATAAATAACACTGCCACTACATTAATTGTCACATAGCGTGGGCTTCGTTTGTCAAACGGTTAAAATGCACGGCATATAGGTAGTAGACGTTTTGGTTTAAATTGGTTAAGAAATTGGCGTAAATCTTTTACCCCGATTTCTATAGAGCACTAATAGAAAACGGTTTTTCATAAGAATATTATTTTATTATCGATACAATTAAGTACTTTTGTGTGTTTAGCACTAGAATCACCACTTAGAGGTTTTGCGCTATTTTATTACATCTGCTATTTAATTAAAACAAAGTAGAATTTCTGTCGCCGCACCGCAACATCAGAAGAAAAGCGACGGTTTTCATTAGTCTGGCCTCTTTTAAGTACAAAACAAAAATGTGCCGCAAGGTTCTAGGTATACTTAAAAACAAACCTTAAATATTCTTCATGTCAGAATAATGTATTTTAAGGGGACTAGACTAGAGCTATCCCTATTCATTTAATTTTATTACTTCTAAACAAAATCAATTCTCAAAAAACTAGAACACTATTATTACCTTAGCAAATTACCTATGGTATTTATTGAATCACTGTTAACTGCTTTTCATTCTGGCATTCTTTCGTATTGTAGATAGTGCATTATTGCTAAAAGCGGCCGCTTTTGGCGTTAGCGAGAAATTCAACTTTACACACAACTAAATGAAAAGTTTACTGTGAAAACGTAATTTGTTCCTCCATTTATGCAACATCTGTAATCTTACTCTATTAAAACTGTGGTATGTTTAAAACATCTTAAGAAGTAAATATTGAAATCATAATCACAAAAGGAGATAAGTACGAAGTTTATAAAAGCCAAAATATATCTTACTAATCTGACTTCTTCTTAGAATCTTACTAACATTAGAAATGCTAATGTTTGGATTTAGATAACTAATTATAATAATAAAAATTTAGTTATTTTTTCTTACAAAAACATTGCAACAAATCATAATAAATAATACTACGAACTAAATAGACCCAATAACACAATTAGTGTGCGACTTCTAGATTAAAACAAATAAAAAAAAGATACGATACGGTACGCTTTAACTTCGCGAATTCGATTTTTGTTGGATAATTTATGTTGGACAGCCATTTCGTAATATTTTTTTACATTCCATTGATGAACTTGAATGTATTATATTTAATAAGTGTTATAAAGTTTGCTGCTTAACAAGCATGTGGTAGGATTCAAAGGGGTGCGTCTCATGTGATATAAAATCATTTGATATAAAGAAAAAGAATTTTACTCGATACCTCGTCTTTCGTAGCCGTGATTGTCCTCGTGACACTGATTACGTCCATCACCTTTCACACTTTAAAGTAATGTCTTTAAACGATCGTCGTAAGCTCTTAGATCTCCTGACACTACACAAACTTATTCACGGAAAGTTGAGTTGTCCAAATCTACTGCAGCAGATAAGTCTATTTGTTCCTTATCATATCCCAAGACATCCATTGCCAAACAGTTTTAGTCTGCCTCGATTCAAGACTAACCTTGGTGGGAGTGCTCCTCTTTACCGGTGTATGCGTAACTATAACGACGTGGGGAGCTGCAATATCGACATTTTTCACCTTACTGATCATGTGTTTAAACGGTTGTGTGTGGAAAAACTAAATATTGATTCTAATATCTCTAACTAACAATACCTACCATGTAAATTTATATATGTACAAGTAATTTAAATATAAATGTATAAGGATTTCATAAAAAAAAAAGTGTTCAAGCCGAATTGGAACTTTTGAAAATCATAAACAACAATTGATGTATTTACCTGTAAAGGCATATCTTTTCCATGTATTTTTTTCTTACTGAATGTGTAATGATATGTCGTTGGTAAGTCTTTTTCAATAAATAAATAAAAATCAAACTTTAATAACGATCACTTTACATAATGACCATTTGTTACAACAACACATGATATAATTTTGTTTGACATAACGATTACTTTACATAACATACAGTTTATTTAATACTATTTAGTATAACATTCAAAACAAATAAAACATTTTGGAATAAAACTCATTTTATATATCGTTCATTTCATATAAATTTGTATGTTATACGCATCATTTCGTATATCTATAATTTGAGATAAAAACGTTTTAAATATTGATTAAAAGAAATAACCGTACTGACATACATTGCTAAAATTCAGAATTTGGTTGAATCCCGACTCGCCGTGGTCTTTCGCCGTGGTACTTGTCTGCCCTACACTAGAGTGCAATTTAAAAGCCGGAGGCGCGGAGGGAGTGCAGTCCTCGCTCGCAGTAACGAAGCTCGGGCGCCCGGGCGAGCTGTAGCGGCTGAGGCTGGTCGCCGAAGGCCGACAAGCCGAAGCTGCGGAAGCGAGTGTGGGTGCCAGAGATTTGTTACGCAAGGGCGGAAGGACTGCACTTCCCGCAGCGCCGGAGAAGAGCAAAACAAATGCATGCTTGCTTGCCTGCATGCATGCATGCATGCATGCATGCTGCTTGCTCGCATACATGCAATGATGATTGCCTGCAAGCATGCTGCTTGCCTGCATGCATGGTTGCTTGCCTGCATACAAATTGTATGCTTGTTAGCCTGCATCCATGAATGCTACCCTGCATGCATGCATATTTGCCTGCTTACGTGCATGCATACCTACTTGCCTGCGTATTTATGGCATTTCGTACTATTAAAGATTCGGAATTTATAGTATTTGGTATCTTTAAATTCTGCATTTTGATGATTTTGTATCAAGTAATCATTATCTGTTTTAAATGTTGTATAAAAGGGGTGTTATCGTAAATGATAATAAATGTTATTATACTAAATAAAATTTATTTGTTTTTAGCATTATATTATGTGAATGTTACATTAAACGGTTGTTATACTAAATAAATTATCCCAATTGTTACTTATACGTTTAAAAATTATGTAATTTAAAATTATATCTTTCCATCATTATATTAAAAAAGTATTATATTAAACAAAATTATATCATTTGATTGTACATGTTTTGATCTTTATACGATATGTTGTTATAATATATATTACACACCCGATACAAAGTAGGATAAACAGTTGTAGTGGATGGATAATTGTAAGTTAATAATGCCAGAACGGCTTAATGGATCGGGATAAAGCTTAGCACAAAGGTACGTTTTAATCAGGAATAGCACATGGGCTACTTTTATTCCGAAAATAATTACGGCTGCCGTGCTGAGCAGGGCCTGGGGTTGGACGTGTTTTTTTTAACATAGCAGCAGTAGTTTAAATTAAGCTATTATGTTTATCCATCGCCCACATTAAACATTTCCATGTGAACTAGGTCGCTGAAAATATTTAGTTTCTCATCATTGTTATCTCCAAACTATGCCTACTGTCGGACATAGGCAGTCAGTCCACTTAGTCTACTAAACCTAGAGATCTTTCTCCGGTGCGCGTTCGTCAAGCCAGGATCTTTTAGCTCCAGCGGCCATCGGTTCTTGTTACTATGTGTCACGCTCACTGCCACTTCAGCCCCGCAATTCTTCGATCGATGTCGGTTATCTGAGTTGTCCAACGGATTTTCTTATTTCTTATTCAATCCCGCAGGGAAATACCATGCTCTCACCATTTGCCGGTGTTCGACCTTGAGCCTCCTGACG
Source organism: Anania crocealis (assembly GCA_949315895.1). Classification (NCBI taxonomy): domain Eukaryota; kingdom Metazoa; phylum Arthropoda; class Insecta; order Lepidoptera; family Crambidae; genus Anania; species Anania crocealis. Next base: position 13,835,983 of record OX438881.1, read on the forward strand.
AGCCCCGTATTAAAAAGTTTTTCATATGAAGAAAAAGTTACAACGCAAGATGCAAAGTTTAATTAGGATTACTTTTAAACTTTTGCGTTGAGTACAAAAATACAAACACCGGTGCAAACCAGACAAGGCCGCGCAAAAAGTTTTTCAATAACGTTTATTGTTGTTTGGTGGGTTTTTTTTTCTTTTGCAAGGTTTTGTCAAAAAACAATGTTCTTTGTATTCTGATTTTCTATTTGTCTATTCTTAGTAGGGGTGTTTTTTTTTATAAGTTTTTATAGGACCTACTGTCGATAATCGGAAAACTCAGTGAAAAGTAATGTATAGATAATAATATGATCAATTGATCCATGCATAGTTAAATGCATACTGATGGTTATACATGGTATTAGAAGTCGATACTAGCATAAATTTATCTTTCATATCATGAGTTTAAAAATTAATATTACATATAAAATTGTTCCTTAGTAATTGTTACTCAACCTCAGTTGTTGTTACAGTTTCAGCTTATAATACCATTTACCTAACTAAAACGAAAATCTTTTGGAACAGTAAATATACTCGTAAACAAGCAAGAGCCACCAATTGTCAGTCTAGCTAGAGCCAAGAAATGAAAATTGTTTGTGTTACAAAGTAACCAGACAATGAGTTTTGCCTGGGGCATCTTCCAGCATCCTGACCTTAGCCAATTTAAAAAAGTTTATTCTCCAACCAAACTGACCCGGACTAGGAATTTACGCTTTGAAAGAATCGCTTCGCCGCTTTCCAGAATGCCTGAGATAGGTAATATGGCGATTCTATCGCATCGCATTATGTCGTATTATCCATGACACAGCTATAGGCAGAGAAAATATTTTAGGCTTTCAGATGAAAACTTGAGACACTAACGTACATACCGAAAGCTGTTGTTTAGATGAAAATTGACAGCTTTGCCTCGAATTTATAGTCTAAACGTTGTTCTTGACGAAGTCTGCTAGAATTGGAATAGCTATAGACTTAAATATATTCATTGTTTTAAGAACGCCATATTATGAGGTTGTATTAATTTCGTGTAAGTACATATATTTATTACTGAAAATAAACAGTTTTATATTATGAATTATATTACGTACAGTGCACGACCGCAATTTACAAGCTCATTTGCTTAACTACTGCGTTAGTGTTGAAACCTTACATCTAGGCAACCAAGGCTACCCTTTGGTTTGATACACTGTTATATGATTGGAGCTTGTTACCTTGTGTAACAACGAAGTTATTTTAAAACGACACTGATATAATTATTCAGGAAATGATTTGCGGTTGCTACTATTAACTCTGTGTTTACACGATTGAAAAAAAGATGTATGATTTTACAATGTATTCAAATAAGAACAGTGTTCTATTTAAACTGGCATTCAGTCGAGTCAGCCTTCAATCAAATCCTCTGTTATTATTCAATAATACTAGTTACTTCTTTAGTGGCAGAGATCGTTAATGATCCAAAAATCGAATGCGTATTTGACACCCAAACTTTTAAATTCACGCCTTGTTAATCAAAACTAGCTTAAAACCATCTTCATACTTACTAAGTCTATAAAAGGAGAGTGGACCGATTTCACACATTGTTGGGCCTAAATGTAATGACATGAAAATGGTATCAATTAACAGCTTAGCACTTTCCGCATTTTACTCCACAACAACTCATAGGACACCATATTATCGAAGTTTTTAGACAAATCCAGGAAACAAGCATAGACTGGTGTCTTCCTGTCAGTATAGTACCGGACGGTATGCTTCATGCACAGTATTGCAGTATCTGTAGATAGTCCAGACCTAAATCCAAATTGAGCGTCATTCAACTGCAGATGTCTGTTTAAAATGCGATCAAGCAAACCGTCCAGCACCTTTGCCACAGTCGTCGCCAGTGAGATGGGCCTATAGTTGGCTATGTCTGATGGATCCCCAGTTTTATTATTGACTATTGGTGCAACTACCGTCTTCATACACTCTGCCGGCAAGTATGAGTGACGTACACAGAACGTAAAAAACATTGACAAAACCCTAGGCAGGTGAGCACCCGCAAGCTGCAAACGCTCAATACTCAACCCATCGTGTCCAGGAGACCTTCCCTTGTTCATCCGCTTAATAACCAAAGCTACTTCCTTGGCTGTGAACATAACTGGCGACTGGGGGGAACGGACCGACTTAGGGTCAGGCATCCGCAGCCCACGGGCTTGAGGTGGTGGTTCAACTTAAAAGTGGTCTTTAAACAAGTTCGCGATATCCTTGGGCTTAGTCACTCCATTCACATAAAGAGGAATAGTTGGTCTAGGGTTTAGTCTCTTAGTGCACTTCCAGAAGTTTTTGAAGTTATTGTTAGCGTGATGTGATGCCAAAATGTTCATTCTAAGCTTATCTTCATTATTTTGGCACCACTTAAGTTTTGCTTTAAATGCACGCCGAGACTCCACCATTTTATCATAGACCGCACCACTTGGCAGTCGGCACCACTTGACTTGTAACATTCCTACTCTCCCAGGTGAAATAATTGATATTTTTGACTATTGGTACAAAAACCAAACTAATGTTGTTCGGTGGGCGGGAGAAGTCTCCAGTGAGTATAGACTCAGGTGTGGAGTTAGACAGGGTGGCTTAACCTCTCCTCGTCTTTTTAAGTTGTATTGTACGGACGACCTCCGTGGCGGAGTGGCGTACACACCAGTTTTCAAGGTGTCGCCTGCTCCGAGGTCCCGGGTTCGATTCCCGGACGGGTCAATGTAGAAAAAATGTGTTTTTCTACATTTTCTCGGGTCTGGGTGTTTGTGGTACCTTCGTTGTTTCTGGTTTCCAAAATACGAATGCTTTAAATAGTTATTCAAATTGGGATCAGAACAATGTATGTGATGTTGTCCACATTTATTTATTATTATTATTATATGGATGGACTTATCGAGGAACTCAGTAGCACTGGTGTGGGCTGCTCCATAGATGGTAAAATCATTAACAATATAAGTTATGCGGACGACATGGTGCTGTTGGCTCCCTCGATAAGCGCCATTCAAAAACTTCTTAAGGTGTGCGAGGATTGCGCCGAAGCTCATGGACTCAGATATAATAAGCAAAGAAAAGTGAAATCCTGATGTTTCAGTCTCGGGGTCACAATATAACAGCAGTCCCTCCTTTCTATTTAAGCGGTGTTGCACTAAAACGGGTATCACGTTTTAAATATCTGGGTCACGGGGTGCCGGAGGATCTCTCTGATAACGAGGATATAGAACGGGAGCGACGGGCGTTGGCAGTCAGATGCAATATGCTGGCTCGCAGGTTTGCACGCTGTACTGAACCCGTTAAGGTGATACTTTTTAAAGCTTTTTGTCAGTCTTTCTACACGTGTAGCCTGTGGATTAGCTATACGCTGAAGACAGTCAACGCCCTGCGAGTGCAGTATAACAACGCGTTCAGGGTATTGTTGGGGCTGCCGCGTTACTGCAGCGCGTCAGGCATGTTCGCGGACGCTTATACCGATGGCTTTCATGCCATTCTACGCAAAAGAGCCACCTCGATGCTAAGCCGTGTCCGCGGGGGCTCTAGCAGTATCCTGCGTGTTGTAGCAGGGCGAGTGGACTGCCCGTTTACGAAGCATTGGGTTCGACTGCACATAAAAAACCCTTAGATGCCTCAAATGTTACCTATTTTATTTTTATTTTTGTAATTTTTATATTTTGTGTAGTGCTATTGGTGTTACTGACTCAACTTTATTGTATTGTGGTATGGACTTTGTCTGAAATAAATCTTTTGAATTTGAATTTGTAATAGGAAACTCCAATTCATTCAATCAGCTGATGGTCAAAATCTTTAAATATGACAACCGGCATTGATCCATCATGCATGAGTTCTACTTATTTTATTTTATACATTGGATATTGCTAATAATAGACGACAGCCAGATTATTTAGAAAAATAACTACCTACATAGTAGGTATACTTATCTGCACAGTACCTACGCAATGAAGGCATTATATTTTGTAAGAGGCAAAATCACAGAACACAATTTAGGAAAAATAGTCATTTACAACGTCGTCCTTCCCTTTCTCCGTTGAAAATCTGCCGACTCGGTTGTTGTGGCCACAGCGTATCTGACGGGTCACTAAACACGCCATGTCGGGTCATTAACGTTCATAAGTATTCACTATGCTCGTGCTTGATATTAATCAAGCCCAGACTCAATATTGACACTACGAACATACATTTCAATACAGAACAAAAAAGTATTTAATTATTCCGTGCATTACGCCGCTATTTCAATCGGTACTACACTTAAGCACACCTTTTTCTGTTATTACTCATTTTTCTTTAATATTTTGCAAAAAAAAATGGTTGTCAATCTAACTATCAAATTTAATTTGACTAATATTAAACAGGTGAATTTTTCATCATCTTCAAAAATTTTATGAAGTATAAAATGTAAATCAGGTTTTCACCCGAAAATATTTTTCGAAGCGTAGTTTTCAATTTTTAAGGTGCCAAGCCTGTTAAGGTATGAAGGGAAAATCAAAAACTTATGAATAGTATCGTAATGAATAAATGAGTTGCGCATAGCGTAAAAAAGTGTTGCTAGAATGCCAACCAATATCAAAAATTTTTGATTTTTGGCAGACATTTTCTAAGTGCTTTATCTTGACATTTTTGTACTGGGCTATACCTAAAGAAAAAAGATGTCATTTGTTTTTTGTCTCGTAGATTGTTGTATTAAAATTTTGAAGGTGGTTAAAATTTCATTCTGTATATGTGAAAGTTTGGATGGATGTTTGTTACTCAATCACGAGAAAAAAGGCTCTACAGATCTAGATGATTTTTTACACGGACGTAGATTATAGACTGTAGTTTCACATATAGGCTACTTTTATCCTTTTATCCGGTAGAACCACAAAAACCCAGACCAGCGAAAAAATAGAATAAAACTTTTATGCGACACCATGAAAACCGGTGCGCACGCCACTCCGCCACGGTTCAATTTAAATCATACACTTATACCCACATATATAACAAATATTTTGTTCGACCCCTATGTAAAGCCTTGATAGGCTTTAGCTGAAACTGGAGCAGCTTAGGGCGTTTTAGACGCCAAAGAAAGTTTACTATAACAGTGGTCGACGCGTTGCCGCGGGATGTTCTTTGAGCTCGCCAGCAAAACATTCCCGAAAAGAAAACAAAAGAAATATCAAAGCTAAGGCTATTCAATGCAGTTGGATTCAATTTAAATATTGTTTACATTGTTAAAACACCACAGGTGTGATACTGAAATAATTATGAGCAACAACTTTAAAGTCATAATATTAAATAAGAATGATTTAATACTCCGAGGATGTTATATTACTAGAAAGCTGACATGTTGCTTGAGTAAAAATAGATTAATTACACCTAATCAAATCTGGTGGACTTTTTCGTCTATTCCATGTCGTTCTTCAGTAGGTCTTAAGATATAATACAGTCCTAATTTTACAGAAATGTTACTTCCTATCTTCTACCGCCTGAACTTAGTACATACACATAACGAAGTAAAAACGAAAAACTTTTACAGCTTAATAAGGGTAGGTACCTGTACGCGTACCAGCTCAAAAGTTGTCGAAAAACTTAGCTATAAATGTACTTTCATGATGATAAACTTCGTATGTACAAAAAAAATCCTAGTAGATATCGTATACTCGTAGTAGCTAGTAAATATAAATTTACGAAATAATAGGGGTTAAAGTATGAAATTGCCGATTTGTACTGAAAATCAAAATTGTTTATTTTTTAATTTTTAACAAATTTATTTAATTAAAATAGTTACCATTATTATCTATACATTGCTGCCATCTAATAGGAACTCTGAGGATCTAGACTGCACAAACTATGTGAAAGCATTTTGTACTGCCTCCTGGGAAGAAAACTTCTTGTCACGTAGATAATTGTCCAAATCACGAAAAAAATGGTAGCCCGTTGGAGCAAGGTCTGGCGAATACGGAGGATGTCGAATGGTTTCTAATTGCAGTTCCTGAAGGGTCAAAACGGTTTCTCGTGCTGTATGAGGTCTCGCGTTGTCATGGAGCAATAATGGCGAAGATCGATTCATGAGTCGGGACTGTTTTACTGCTAGTTTTGCCAACATTGTTCGGAGTTCGGCACAATAGACATCTGCCGTTATTGATTGACCAGATCGGAGAAAACTATAGTGAATAACACCATGCTGAGACAACCAAACAGTTACCATTACCTTTTTATTGGTAAGTTTTGCTTTAGGACACTGTTGTGGCGTTTGACCTGGGGTCCGCCATTGCATTTTTCTTTTACGGTTATCGTAAAGAATCCACTTTTCATCACATGTCACAATTCGATTTAATATTCCTTCATTTCTGTACCGATTCAACAAGGCAACACAAGTTTCAACACGCGTTTCTTTCTGCACATCAGTCAAATCATGAGGCACCCATTTTTCGTATTTTTTTATTTTATTGATTTGACGCAAATGAGTCAATATTGTGGGTAAGGTTACGTTAAACCATGCCGCTAATTCCTGGGTAGTTTGACTAGGATCGGCTTCCACCATCTCTCTTAATTCATCGTTAATCACCTGTGTGGGCGGTTTTTCTCGTGGCTCGTTCTTCATGTCGAAGTTTCCATCACGAAAGCGTTTAAACCAAAATCGCACGGTGCGTTCATTAGCAGATCCCTCTCCAAACGCAACATTGATATTGCGGGCTGTTTCTGCCGCGTTACTTCCGCGTCGGAACTCGTATTCAAAAATCACTCGAATTTTCGCAGTATCCATCTTTCTTGTCTAAGTTAAATAACAAAAACAATTGAAAGTCGATATTCAAATGTTTCACATTTTTTAAAAGAAGAACATCATAAAAACCATGTGAAAGTGAAAAGTTTCATTCGAAAACCTCAAACCATGAAGATTCTATGTCAATTCAAAGAAACTATTACAATAAACCGGCAATTTCATATTTTAACCCCTAATATATCAAATGAAATTTCGGTGCAAATGCCGATGCGCGACTGGAGAATCTTACACTAAGAGTGGACCATCAAGCACTTGGCCGACCTTATTTAAACGGCCCAATGCTATGATAAGGCTAGCTGCTGTCACTATGGGCGCCCAAACTTCATAACAGGCAAACCTTTATGTTAAATACAATGTTGTCATTTAAAATACACAATCCCAATCGATTCTCTGCTTAAAGGTTGTCTGGAACAGATCACTTTCAGCCATCGTAATTTTGCAGTTTTTATAGTATTTCCAGTATTACATTCTATATGGTGTGCATTAAAAAATAATATATGTATACACCAAAGCAATCTTAGATAATATATTTTTAAAACTGAATGTGTGTTTCCCTGTTTAAATCTTTTATTCAATTTAACACGTCGGAGACATCTACAATTGAATTGAGAACTAACGATTTTTTTTTATTTATTTCGTCATTTAATTCATTTTAAAATATTACGGTTATATTCAATTTTACAATTAATTAAAAAATAATTTTCATCATCAAAATGTTTAATAAACATACTAAAAATGTTAGCTAACAAATTCAAATTCAAATTCATTTATTGCGAATCACAGGTAATAAAGGTCTAAACAATACGGTAAACATAACAATACGGTATCTCCATAAAGTTAAATAAATTATTATGTTGCCCTTCCGTTCAATAATAAAATTAAATTTTTGTTACACATAAATTTATTAACCTCACATATTGTAATATTTCACATCAGAATAAACAATCTGAGTGTACCTACATCATGGTATTTAACAAAACATTAGTCAGGGTTAATAGTATTATATAAGTTTCTCCAGAAACTAAAAGCATTTATGACTTCGCTAGACCTATTCCTTAATTACTTTAGTCATATCTAACTAACTTGTATTGATGTGTAGTTGTCAAAGGTTACATATCAAAGTTAGGCCCATAACCGACGTTATTAATTATATTCAATTATGTTGTGGAACTGTTCTTGTGCCATTTCTATTGTTTCTGGTATAAGGAGAATATACAGTTCATTTTAAAATATACCGGGCGACTACTCGAACCTTAGACCTGTCAAGACATTTTATGTGATGACTAATTTATTCAGGGTATTACTTCTCAGATCATAGCATTACTTACACTGTAAGTCAGCGAAGTTTCATCAATATGCACTCCGTATTCGTAATCGCAAGCGCGCGACAGGACGGGCCTGACGAGCCGCCTTTATTTTTCGTGAGCGATCACGTTATTATTTAATAGTTATTTTTTATTTATTTTTTATTTTGTTCATTAGGGAAACAAACAGCTTAATATAACACATTATAACTTATTATATACAACTAACACACTAGCCAAAGGAGTTTCCACTATTAGGTTTTACATTTATATGTATGTTGAAAGAGAAACTTGTACAGATTCTCCTAAAGAAAAAGAGTACAACAATATGCAAACCATGACACTAAACTGAAATAAAAACAATTGGATCCTTAAAACAAACTTGAAAATTAAATATAGCTTAATAACTAATTACAAGCTGCGTTCTTAGATGAATAATTCTTTAGAAGGCGACGAAAACTTGCTATATTTTCATGAAATACTCGTATGTCGATGTCACTGTAAGTACAATTGTATTTATTACAGCTCTTATTAGGAAAGCTATTGGCTCTATAATTTGTTCTGCAACATCTTAGTGCCAATCGGTTCAGTAAGAAGGGGAATCAAGTAAATTATTAATAATTTTGTACAAAAATAATTGATCTTTATGCTCCCGTCGAATTAGCAACGTTTCAATCTTTTTAGTACCTATTAAAATTTCTAAACCTACATCATCACACTATCAAACATCTGATAAATCTCTTCTAAATTGCTTCAAGCCTGTTGATGTAGGTACTTAGAATATATCGGGTTCCACACAGAAGACGCATATTCAAACTGTGATCTAACATTTGAATTGTAAAGGAGTATTAAGGTATTAGGGTTTTTAAACCCTTTACTCTGACGCAAAACAAATCGAAGTTATTTAAACATAAGTAACAAATAATATCATTTAATGAAATCAAACTCTGCGAATTTGTCTATAAATATGTTGTAGCTTTAAACAAGCATAATAAAGAAATTTGGTAGTTTAGTAATGTCCGTAGTTTAGTCGTCATACCAATGCGTCATACTGAAAAGACATTACAAAAAGGTTTGTGATTTTTTTTCTATCCTACCAAGTTAATTAAATCTTGTAACCGATAACGAAAAAATTTTCAGACTTTTAAACGCTTCTACTTTTCAGATAGGTTTTTAAGACTCAAAAACGCTGCCTTTGACTACCTAGCATTAAGAGCTCTGCCAGCCTGTGCCTGTGCTCAGGATTACTGGCTATAAAGTCAAAAATGTCTACTTGCACTGTTAAAGGAATACACAAGCTACTTCTCGATCGACTGCGGACCGCGGTCGAAAGCCGGGACTGTCGAGAATCTCTCAATCTTTGTGTGAGAAAGCTCAGTATTCAAAGATACATAGATGACAAATTCTTGTTTGTAACGTCTCGCACGGCCGCGGATACAAGATCATCACCACACTCAACTTGTGTTCTGTGTACCGAGCAATAGATTAATGATTCGGAAGAAACAGTTTTCAGGTTTTGTTTATACTGAAAATAACCTTAGAGCCGTCATGGATCAGTCTGCTAAATGCATTCAAAATGTCGTTCCTTTTCAAACGTTTTTCAGCGTAGCTTTCTTGAGTCAGCTCACCAGCAAGCCGGTTTGGATGAGTTTACAATGAAAATCTTTAAATGACTGTACCTTTTTATAGACTTTTATAACAACGTCCTATACCTCAAGCTAGCATTACATTAAAAAGAACTGACATATAACACATAATATTTCAAGACAGATAATTGGGTAAGCATCAAGTACGCTTTGTTTAGTTATTGGAAGTGGTAGGCAATTTCGGGAAATTACTGGTAATAGACTTGAGTTAAGTACCTACCCATATTGGTGTTCTAGTGCTCTCTGGCACATTATTCTACGGAAATGAAAGGGTGAAACAGGGCTACTTTGCACTTGTTCGGTAGTCTCCTGATAGTATTTTTGACATCCAAGATTAATAACGTTTTTACTCCAACGGAACTTTAACCAACAAACTCTTACCAATATAAAGGCAGAACCCATGTTTTTTTTTCGCTATATTAGCAAATGGGTGCCTACGGCAAACAAACTTGATGCGTATATTAAACAGGATAATGTAATGAGTATGTTAAACTCAAGAAGAGTTTTCTTTGTTCGTTGTTTGGTTTTAATTTTTTTTCTATTTTTGATCTAATTTCGGTCTTTTATGTGCATAGCTTATAAGTTGGCTTTCGCAGCCAGGTTTTGTTATTTTTAAGTACTTTATATTGGCACGCTGTTAAAGTTGCTTTATAAACTGTCAAAGTTACCCTTACTGCTAAAGTTGGTTAAAAGTAGCCCCGTTTTACCGCATCGTGTGCGGCAGGCAGGCATTGAAACGCTTGCAACTAATCTAAATTTTTTCTGAAGTTACGTCCCTACGCGTGTATGTACATAGGTAACTAGGTACTAAAAGAAAAGTAGAAAATAGACAACAATTTCACTCATATCTTTTGTTTAACTGACTTTATTATTTGCGAATTTATGATATGATAGGTAATTAAAATTTCTAACTTAACGTAAAAAAGACACACACGATTATGCCACAAAAAGCGTATATTTCGTGACTCGCAAAGAAATCACAATTTATGGGTATTTTCCGTTGACCTTTAAAATTTGGCGACAATTTCGTAGTAGGTACCTAAACTTCAAGAATAGGAAACAATCTGAAAATGTATAATTAAATCATAAAATAATTCGATAAAAAACAGCGGGACTCCTGAACTAAATGAACTATCTACTAAATAGAGTAACGTGAATTTTGGCGGTTACTTAGGAATATTTTAAATATCTGAAGCACGTAACATGAATATGACCTTCAACGAAAGCATATTTTTGAATTACATCAGTTCTGATCTAGGTATGCGATATACCGCAGATTGTTGCAAGCAACCAATTATAGATCTATGTGAAGTACGTGGCGGCGGTGCTTCAGCTCAGCAATAACCGTCTGACTAATAAAAATATATTGAATTCCGGCTTGTAGAGTGCTGTTATCATAGGAAAAGCTATTGCATTGATATGCGCATTCGATTACATTATGCCCTCGTTTATACAAAGTGAGGAGTTTTAGAGAGTTTAAATGTCTACCTACTGGAAACCATTTCTTTTTTGTATGTAAGTAACACTACATAAACTTAGGAAGTGTACAGCTGGTTTTGAGTCGATTTCATCATTGGTCCTGTAGTAAAAGTAATTTATTCCAAACTTGGCCACGAACACGACTTATTAGTGCCAATTTGTGTTCAACCCTAATAAAAAAAAATATTTACCAACTTAGCCCCAAAAAATGAATACTTTTGTGTGAAATGCACTTTAGGGAAATATACATTCAAATCCCTTACAAGAACTAACAAGACAAACGTCTTAACTCAGATCGTGGGCGTATAAAATAGTTATTCTATTTCTTTAGGAAGTCAATCAATAAAGTCTACCTTATTATTAAATTATTTACTGTTAATGGGCTTGCCATTGCCTTTACACTAAACCCTAGAGTTAAGATTAAAAGGAAGCCTACGATGGAGCGAGCTTATCCAGTAGCAGCCTATTTACTATAGCTTTAAAAATATTGGTTCCTCGGCAGTGCGCATCACAAAGGCGAAAGAAAAGCGCCTAATTTGTACGCAATCGCGGAATCCGTCAGTCCGTCTGCTTTCTTGATGGTGGCACTGATGGCGGAAAGAGCTCATGCAGCTAAGAAGCATACTCTCTGGAGTACAGTCTGTAAAATTCCGACAGACAAGCTCCTTTGCGTCGAGGAGCTGAACTGTAAAGCTTGGTTTTTACCGCTCCTCGTCACCGATTAGTTTCTTGGCCCTGCGTGTCGCGGAATCAATTTCAACTAGTTTGAATTTAGGTGAACTACTCGTATCCCAAAGGAGAGAACAATAGGTACTTCATGCGTGGCAAGGCTCGGCGTAAAGTATTGCTGAACCCTATTTAGGAAACCCAGCTTTTTGTGTGTTGTCGCCGAAGATAAGCAAGAATATACTTCATGCCAAGAAGGTCTATACCTACTGTCGGTAACAAATACAGTCCTTAGTAGTACCTTGAAAAGCAGGAGTCAAGGTAAAATTACTCTTTTTTGCGGTGATGGGACACGTCTGCGTTTTGGCTGCATTGAAATTGACTAGATTTTGCTCGACCTACTGGGAGACATGGCTTTAAGTCAAATTTTTCTGCTCTACCTTAGCCTCTCTCAAGGATCCTCGGTGCTAGCTTTTGCGCTGGAAAAAAACTCTGTTATAATTATTAATAAAATAAGTTATTTTTGCATAAATGTATCGGACATGATTGCCTAATTTATTATTTTTTATATATTAGCACCTGGGCCACCGAACATTGCTCGTTCAGGTAGTTTTAGGTACATATTAGTTAAACAGGAAAATACATTTAATAAATTTGTAGGAACATATTCGGCCAAAAGTCTTGGAATATTTGAGCAAACACCAGTATATTTGTACAAGTTCCCTTTTCTACAAGCTTCTAAATTACATTTTGTCTTATTATTAGATGTTTATATGGGTTCATTCGGATGAATTCTTAATACTCTTGTGTAAGTACCTTCATAATTGTTTGTAATGTAATTACTTAACACTTTATTTTTTTATGTTATGTATTGAATCAAAACCCAAAATAGGATTTTTTATTGACGAGTTATTTCTATTGACGAGTTTGTGTTCCAAGAAGTTTTTAAATAAATTGTTTTTTCAAATGTAGGCGTAACATAAGAGCTCATTTTATATTGGAGTTACACCAAGTGGGTTATCATTATCATTTTTGTGATCATAGCCCTTGCAAAAGTTTTAGGAATAATATCGGAAACTCATAAACAACAAGGTACCTACATATAAAAAACCCCGAAACAATCAACTCTTATATTAGAGAACATCAAAGTTTAAGTTAGTAGACTTATTAATATGTATTACAATTTCCTAACCTTTCTTTATAGTATTAGTATCGGAATTTATTTCAACGTAAAATCTATGAACTCTTCTACAAGTAACCAAACAAAGCACAGGAGGCCCAAGTAATTGATTGATGATGATTTTATATAGGTATATTAGTGATTTTAAAAATCCTCACATAAAATTAATTCATCGTATAGTTTAGGATCCCACCATACAACGACCTTCACCGAGCTGTTTATTGGATGAAAAGTATTTTATATGCAATTAAATATGCCAATAAATATATTACAAATAGGTTGCCTAAAAAAATCAGTCCAGAGTATGATTAATTATCAATTCTTTTATATTTTTTTTATTTTAAACTTTTCACTGGTTTGGTTAATAGACAAATTCCATACCAATCGAAAGTATGAAGCCCATAGAATATGCAAACGGTAGGTTGACTATATTTTTCCCGTCACACCCCTTGAGTAGGCAGATATAAACAGGTAAATCGAAACTAGTAACTTGCACCGGTCTGGTTAATGAAATAAAGTTAAATGCAAATAAATATTATTTCATTATGAACACGGTGGTATAGGGTTGAATGCAACAACCCGCACCTGAAATTCGGTTGTCGAATTTTAAAAATTCTACTCTGGAAAAAATTTCAGTTTTTTAGTCAACCCATTTGCAATATATTTATTGGCATATTTAATTGCATGTAAAATACTTTTCATCCAATAACCAGCTCGGTGAAGGTCGTTGTATGGTGGGATCTTTTACTAGTAGTAAAATCACTTGCAGCCGACATCCACCATTCTTCACAACTTTTTATTTTAACTGGCTATTTACCGCACATGTCGCACATTATGGTTACACGTTTACAACTTTTACAAGCTGAATCTTAGGAGCTCGTAAACCAAGGTAATGAAAAGTTCCCGAATTGCGCATCGCCTCATTAGGTCCTCCTCAACTCTCTACCTACGCCATCTCGACTTTCTACGTCACAGAACTTAAGCCATAACTTTTTTCCTAGCACTAATTGTCTTCTAGTTTATAATTTTCATCCAGCGTTAGCAACTTAACAGTGCTATTTAAAAAGCGACCGAAACAACTTGCTTGTATGGATGATGGCCATGATAGATAAACGTTAGTTGAATTGAATCACGAATTTTTTATTATAATATATTTACTTATATATACATATATATAATCTTCTTCTTCGCTTCGCTGACGATATTGTTCTGTTCGCCAACACTTCTGCGGAACTTGAACTCATGCTCAAAAAACTGAGCGCAGCAAGCCTTGAGGTTGGACTTTTGATGAACAGGTCAAAAACCATAATTATGACCAACTACTTACTACAACGAGTACATTTACTTGGGCCAGATAGTTTCCTTCGAAAACAGGCAAGACAAAGAAATCGAGCGCCGCATCGAAAATGTCTGGAAGAGCTTCTGGTCTATGAAAACTTACTAGTCAGAAGTCCAAACTTAAGGTTTGCCAAAGGGCTAAGGAGCGGAGCATATTAGGTGTTAAAAGATTGAATAGAATCCGGAACACCACAATCCGCTCAAAAACCGGGGTCGCAGAGTTTGGTGAAAAAATAGCGAAGCTAAAATGGGAGTGGGCGGGGCATGTTTGTAGAATGCACCCCGATAGGTGGGCTCTAGGGAATGCAATACCGCGATACCAGGATCCCGAAATACAGGGATCCCGCACGATTTTTGCGGGATCAGTCCCGCGCAAAAATCTAGCGGGACTAGCGGGTCTGCGCATCGATATTCGGTACGTGGATGACTCCCGCGCAGTACTTCTAAAACGTGGGTAAAGAGTATCCCACCTTTTTTCCCACGTTCTGGCAGCTTCCGCTTCACTTCACTTCACTGCTCCCGTGACTCAGCCAAATAGAGGGAAGCTAGCTAATGACGGACGGGAACAAAGTAGGCAGTGCAGCGGGGGCGGGGGCTTTCTTCAACGCGCGCGGTGCATGCCTGCCTATTTTTTGTTAGAAGCTGCAATTTGTAATTGTGCGTAACGTAATCCAATATGATGTGAAATTTCTTTTTACTGTAAACTTTTGGCTTTTCTTGTACTAACACAAAAGGAAAAGTAAAGTTATATCGAACATCCATACTTAATATTATAAATGGGAAAGTGTGTGTGTCTGTTTGTTTGTCCGTCTTTCACGGAAAAACGGAGCTACGAATTGATGTAATTTTTAATAAATAAATAAATATTTAAGACATGCCTCACTAGGCCACACAGAGACATCTAGTCCCAAATTAAGCTACTATTAAGTACCCTGTCGTATGGGGTACTAGACAACCGATAAACTTACTTTTATATATATGTATATATATTTTGTAAATACATACTTATAATACATAGAAAACACCCAGACCAGTACAAACAGACATGTTCATGCACACAAATATTTGTACCGTGCGGGGATCGAACCCGCGACCCATGGCTTGCGTTTACTACCGCTGATCCATGGTCGTCATGCAAGTTGTGTAAATTAATCATCAAAATAGGAAGAATTGTTTTGTTTTATTGTTAGTTCTAGATAAACTTTTGAATTAATGATACAGTATTGCTGTCCTCTTATCAATTGCCACTTATAGCATCACGCAGGATCCCGCAAATACCAAGATCCCGCGGAAATAAGAACCCTTATTCCCGCAAATACCGGGATTGAAATTATGTTGCGGGATTGCATTCCCTAGTGGGCTCAAATCGCAACACGATGGAAACCTGAGGATGGTTATCGCCGAAGAGGTAGACCCAAGAAAAGGTGGTGTGACGATTTGGTCCTGCTGACGGGGGAATGGGAGTCGTTGGCAATGTATAGAGACCAGTTCGAGTTTGGGGGAGAGCTTTGCCCAGCAATGGGATGCTATAAGTTGATCAATATATATATTTACCTACCTAATAAAATTCGTCGTTGTTGTAGGCAGTTACTAGCGCTGAAGATCGGATTATCTCATCAGATATTCAGAAGTCTTAAAATAATAGTACCTCAAGCATTTTGATATAAAGAGGGTAAAGTCTGGTGCCCTCGAATTATTACAATGGAACTTAACCGGCAATTATACGCAAATTTATTCGTTGGGTTTACTTTCCTATTTCTCTGAATATTTTATTCATTTACGCGAGAAAAATTTCGGTCAATGATTTACTATGACTTTCGTTGTGGGCTTACTCAACAACAAAGCTATGATAGGCTGCGATTAGCATTTCTTTATGAAGCCCCATCTCGTGCACTATTTACAATTTGTTTAACGAGTTTAAGCGTAGACGTAGCACATGGACTGGTGTCGCCAAATGTTAGATAAGTTCAACGGCGGTGACTCAAATGCTGTATTTGACATCGTCACAGGTGATGAAAGCTAGATATATTGCTACGAACCCGAAACCAAAAGACAATCAGCTCAATTAGGTGTTTCCTTTCGAGGATAGGCCAACTAAGATAAAGAAAGGAAGAAGTCAAGGAAAAAAGATGATTGCCTCATTCTTTAGTCGGAAAGGTCATTTCACGACAGTTGTGCTAGAAGATGGAAGGACAGTTACTGGTATGTCAATCGCTGTTTGCCTGTTGTCTTCTTTCTAATTCTTATCCTCCTTCACCACGACAATGCTTCAGCGCACTCAGCAAAACGGACTGTTGAATATTTGACTATGGCAGGTGTCGAGATAATGAGTCATCCGCCATACAGTCCTGACCTGGCTCCCTGCGACTTTCATTTATTCCCAAGAACTAAAGATAAAATTTGAGGTATTCACTTTACGAGCCCTGAAGATGCGGTGAAAGCGTACGAAAATGCCATAGAAGAGACCCCTAATAGAAGGTCCACTGATTTTCGCAGTGGTTCCATCGAATGCGACGATGTGTAGAGAGGAACGGAGATTACTTCGAAAAACAATAAAAGTATTGGCAACTTTCTACATTAAGCCGTTTTTCATTTTCTAAACATTTTCAGTATTACATGGTATTACTCGTACCTAGGTATGAGCTGTTATAATAGAACTTACGATGCTATCTGGACAAGTTCTAATCTAGCTGAACTACCAAAACCTTAGTTGCTTGTGACGACGAATATGTTTTAATAGTTCGCGGTGTAAACCATCGTAATTGTACCTACAAATTTTACAAGAATAAGGATAAAGTTAAGCATATTGCTACATAAAAATGTTTGCTGATGTTTGCAAAATTAATTTTGCTAAAGGGATTGTTTTGTAAAAATATATTTTATAATTAAGTATTTCTGAAAGCGTTTGTAAATATAACAAATAAACCGTGTAAGTAGGCACTGAACGCAGAAAGAAAGACATCTGTCCTCCAGCTGTGAATCGAAAACATAAATAAAAGTCAAGTCGGTAGCCAACTCTACATTTTTTGTCTTAAAAGTAAGTATCTAGTTTCGCGAGCTTTGCCATCAATTTACGTTGGAATCTGAAACAATTTCACCAGCTGAATCCTATCTGCATTAGCTACGAATGCGTACCCAAAGATACATTGGAATTTCCTTTACATCCCAACGGATAGAGGAGGATAGATTCTGAATGTGTCGAGATTTCAACCACCGCAAATTCCGAAACCGCAGGGAAGGGATTATTTTTTTATGCAGTTTCCAGTACTTTTTTTTATTTATTATTATGGGGTTTACTACGTTGATGCTCAAACGGCTCAAGAACTTTAAATAAAATTTCAATTATCATCGGAGTGTTTAAGCTTTCAAAGATCATAACAGAGTTTTTAAACAGCTTTTAGCAGTCAAGTGTTAGTGTATATCAGGGACAGTATTCGTTGAAATATTGTTAATTACAGTTTAATGTATATAAGTATTGTAATGCTTCCTTATACTTACCCATCGTCAAATTACTAAGTCAATAAAATAAACTTTATTGTCTTGATACATTTATCATCTAGCACATTTTCTTTTAGTTTTTATTTTAGGAATGATATTCATTACATAAGTATTTCTGAAACTGAAGAGAGTGTTAAACTATCTAGCAATGTATTACGCCGCTACAAACAGGGTTAAGAAAAATAAATCACACTTTGCGACTAAATCTTTAGAATCATCTGGACATGAGCCACTTAAGGCTCGCATCCCGCCTCGGGGTTTACATTAGGCGATGGTACGGGTTTAGTTTTCGAAACGGCGGGATAAATCATATCTATACTAATATTATAAAGCTGAAGAGTTTGTTTGTTTGTTTGTTTGAACGCGCTAATCTTAGGAAATACTGGTCCGATTTGAAAAATTCTTTTTGTGTTGGATAGTCCATTTATCGAGGAAGGCTTTAGGCTATATAACATCACGCTACGACCAATAGGGATGAAGCGTCAGAGAAAAATGTTGCAAAAATAATCGCGATCATAATAATAGAAATTGACGCGGACGAAGTCGCGGGCAAAAGCTTGTACAATATAAAATCCTAATTTCACTTCAATCTAGGTACAGTGTGTTAGGTAGGTACCTAAATCGTATAACAAGCCGAAACCAGCATATTATGTGAACATAATTTTAAGTTAACTTAGAATTTTGATATCATCGTATTTGAAAAAAATATTTTCATACAAATCAGAACATTTTTTTTTTTATTTGTATGAAAAGAAGATGTTATAAAAAAAAGTTGTGCGTGTACTAGTGTACACACGTAAGAAGTGAAACTTCTTTATGGCCTTATTTTTCGAAAAATGATCTACATGCAACTTTTCAGAAATTGGTTAAATTGGTTAAATTAGTTAAATTAGTTAAATTGGTTAAATTGGTTAAATTGGTTAAATTTGTTAAATTGGTTAAATTGGTTAAATTGGTTAAATTGGTTAAATTGGTTAAATTGGTTAAATTGGTTAAATTGGTTAAATTGGTTAAATTGGTTAAATTGGTTAAATTGGTTAAATTGGTTAAATTGGTTAAATATTATTTCACTTTACCTTTTTGCTATCGTCTGAACCAACCGTGGAAGGGGCAAGAAAAAGATGGCGCGTAACCGAAAAATGTGAAGCTGTGACGCGCAACCGAAAACTTTTTCGTGACGGTCCGAAAACTTTTTCTTGACGGTAAATTTTTTCCAACGCCGATAAAGAAGTTTCACTTCAAATTTTGACTTCATCGTATTATTTTTATGCATAATTATGTTAACCTAAGCTGGTTTTGGCTTGTTATACCATTTACCTAACACTCTGTATAGTTCGCGTAAATTCAAAAAACCGTGGTATGGTGTGGTTAAATTTTAACTAGAAGTCAGAATAGATTGGGAAAGGCATATTACAAAAACAGTGAATATGCATTTCTGTCCTATCGAACAGATAAGTAATTGTGCGTATATGTCTAGAGAAATAAACACCGCGCGACCGAAGTCGCGGGCAATAGAAACTCTTAATAGGCAAACATTTATTCACAGGTTGGCGTCTTTATACACACTTACTAACTATCCTATTTTATTAACAGTAAAAAAGCAATAGGAACGTTTAAGAAAGACAAATTGTAGTTGATAGTGATTTGTATAACTGAATAAAAACCTATCTAAGAACCTTAAGATAGTAGAATAAACCTGGCAACAAATAATGTTTTAAATAACTTAGTATTCCGACCACAGAACATGGAAAAGGTAAGAAAGGCGATATAGGCGGGGCAAGCGCGCCACAGAGGTTTATTTATTTTTATTTATTTATTTAGAACAGACAACAAGACATACACCTTGTAAACAAGTATTACATTCTGCGGTTTACGTGTACATAGTGCTGCCTTACTTAAAGTCCGCCACGGAAAGTTTATAAATAAGTAGTAGTTGGGAACACAAAATTATACAAAAAATCAAAGGTTTTCTAAATTACACGTTAACGTAATTTCCTAATATTATATCTACTTAGCATACAAGCCGAGATGAAATACTAATGTTATAGGTAATACAAAAAATGAATAAAGTGAGAATTTAAATTTCAGAAATTTTAGGAAGCACATTCTTTTTGAATCTATTTAAGCTATCTTTAAATATATCTACATCTTCGTTTTTACTAATACAATTGTAAAGTGCTTGTAACCTATTTAGTGGAGAGTTACGGCCAAGATTACTTTTGAATGATTTGGGTGTAAATAGCACATATCTAGAACCACGAGGTAGTTTTAGTGTGATCTTGAAGTTTAGTTTTTTAAGTAGTGGTGGACAATTTATATTTCCATTGGCTAGCTTATGAAGGAAAGCAAGGTCTAGTAGCTTGCGCCGATTCTTAAGAGAGGACATCTTGAAATGATTTAAACGTTTTTCATATGATTTTAGTTTTTTAGCCAAATTATATTTATATGATAGGAAATACATGAATTTCTTTTGCACTCGCTCAATTTTCTTGGAGTGGACTTCATAAAATGGTTGCCATATTACACTGCTGTATTCTAGGGTAGATCTCACCAAAGTGAGATAAAGAAATTTTACTGTGGCTATACTTTTGAAATTTTTACTATTCCGCGTAATAAAACCTAGACATTTCAATGCTTTACACACAATTATGTGGTTATGAGCAAATGGTTGTAAGTGAGCGCTGTGATTGGTTTCAAAAGAATTCGCTTGATTGAAGTTTTTTGAACTCGTTTATGTGTAGTAGTGCGCAAGCAAGCGGCGACATCGGTTCAAATAAAAAAGGCGCATGACAACCTTTCTCACCTTTTGTTCTGTGATTCCGACATTACCCTTCCCTAGCGTCTCTAACGACGAATTTAACTTATAAAGAATGCAATAAATAAATAATTATTAGACTGTTATGAATGATAATGCTTTCTAGTAGTCAGGTTTCAATACAATTTATAAAGTATGTTTTAATTACCAATATAACCTGCAATAAATTTAGGAGTCGCACTCACTAAATACATGCATGCCTAACAAGGCTACATTCATGTTGATGTTACGAGCACGACACGCCGCGCCGGACACAACGCAAGACAACACGTTGAATATGTAACAAGATAGTCGTTCAATGGCTCACTGTCAATACTAGCAATATATCTAACATGCAACGCACTTAGCGTAAGTACCTACATTTGTGCTACAAATCAATTCAAATGTAAATTGAGCTAATAATGCAATTATCTGTAAAGATTCAGAATTATCAGGTAGCACAAGGACTCGCTTATGTGACTGAAATGGTTGTAATTAAATATATCTGTCCAGGTCACGCTACGAGTAATTCAAATCATAAATACGATAATGGCGAGAAAACATCTAACCTAATTACTTAGGACGTAACGAAATAATGAGAGGGAGTCTTTTCAGGTATTTCATTGGCCATTGCGGAATGCAATGATATTTCGGATATTTCTATTGATTGTTATTTTGCAAAAGTAACTTGATACAACAGTAGGTACTAGTAATGTACCGGTAATATAATAATTATGTAAGTTAGATAGATAGATAGATAAAATCTTTATTTGTTAGGCAATAATAAGGATTAACCATAAGACAAACAGAAAATTAAGGTTATCAAGGGTTGTCACTCTTAAAAACACTGCGCATATCTTTAAGTATCTTCTGCGAGTATAGTTTTTAGCAACCATGTTTTCTAACGAAAGAAAAACATTACAGTTAATTGTTTTGGGGCTTACAGCAGTGTGAAAATATTGGAAACGCAACCAAAACAAGTTGTCACTTGTTTTGGTAAAAACTCCATAAAAATGGATGTTTAAAGATTTTATATCAGTATTAATTTCAACTTAAACAATACCTTAGTAACCCTAGACATTCAATGTTTGTTTTGAAATACAGCTATTTCTTTTCTATTAGAAGAAGAGAAGATATTGAACATTAAAAATCCTGGATTTACCGACGAAATCGATTGCCGCCGCAAAGCACAATCATCAGTTTCAAATGTAGGGTTATTAATTTTAAGCTTAGTTGTACAATTTTACACTCTCTGAAAATTATCATTTCACTATAAAATGCACAATATTGTTCTAATGTGGAACCGTGTTGATTGTAGAAATCCCGTTGATACCAAACTTCCCAATTGAAACGACTGGAATTTCCAATAAAATTATATCCACTGTCTTGTTGCACCGAAGTAAAGATTGCCTGTCAGTATTAGAGATTGTTGATAAAACACAGTAGAATAATTTGATTCGTCGTAATTTTACCTCACCGATGTTTTATTTCCCAAAAACCAATGCATGTCAAAAAAAAGTGATAAATACGTTTATTTCAATGACCGACAACTAATCAAAAGGTTAAACATTCAGCATCGCGTTGTTAGACCTAAATGTATGCTTTTAGATAGATATAAGAATTTTTTCATATCTTCTTCTACTTAATTTAAATAAATTACGTGTCACGTTGTTTGTCCGCGATGGACTCCGAAACTACTTAACTAATTTTGCAGTTTGATCCAACATAAAAGATAGGATAGCTTACATCTCAATTTATAGTCGCAATATTAATTAATTGCAAATTATTTGTTTATTAATTACCAAACTGTGAGTTCCATACGATTCTTACAAATGTCAGTGTTAGGTAATTTGGTAAGGTAAACGCCATTTTTGACGACAATGACAATTAAGACGTCAAAATCAAATTAAAATAAACTGAGGCGATACGACGTTCGCAGGCAGGGTCAGCTAGATCTTATAATAAGTAAAGCGTAAACATTCTCAGAAAAAATAATTTATATTAACAGGAAGCTGCTCCATGTCAATTTTATTAGTATATAAGGCAGAAAGTATTTTCTCCCTATTTTGTATTTGGAAGCAGGGCCGGGTATTTTGTTAGTTAAAGAAAGGTAGGTACAGATCACAACACAAATTATACTCAATAATTACTATGTTCTTAATAAACATAAAAAAAGGAGTCTACGAACACAAGTAGGTCCTGTATTTCAATATTTTATCTACTTGTTCCTACAAGCTATTTCACCGTATAAATCTCAAAATAAAGTAAATTATCGCGTATAGGTAATCCGTACCAGGCTATCGGATATGCTTATGATTTACCAAGTAAGACGTTTGTGAGCATTTTCTAAGTAACTACTAACATACATTTGCTACCCGTATTAAAGAAATATAATCCAAAAATATTTATGGAATAATGGCACTGTTTTCTTGTTGTTGTTGTCTTGAATTAATGACTAACGGATCTACGCACAGCCTAAACCGCTGATTGTAGAGATCAAAAAATTGGAGGGTGTGTTCTTTTTATAACGTAGGCTTCCGATAAGAATGGATTTTCCGCTAAGAAATAGGTAAGCTGAGTTTGTTTAGAAAACGTGATTCCTTGGTCTAATCTATTTCAAATTTTGCATACTTAAACATTCTTCATAATACTTAGATGAAATACCTATACTCTTTTATTGAAATTCCATCTTCTAACGGGGTTTACAAGGGGAAGGAAGCTATTTTAGGGATGATTTGCTTCGAATTAGATATCATATTCCTTAGTGTTTTCGATTCAAATTACATTTTATTCTGACACATGATTGATTTTATGACATTTGATATGGTAAATACTCCTCTAAACAGCTATGTGCTGCTCCCAATTGATTTAATTTTATTACTTCCAAAATCAATTCTCTAAAAACTAGAACAGTATCGTTTTAGCAAATTACCTCTAGTATTTATTGAATCACAGTAAACTTTACATTTAGTTGTTTATAAAGTCGAATTTGTCGCTTACGCCAAAAGCGGCCGCTTTTAGCAATAATGTATTAATGTACCTACAATACGAAAAAATGCCAGATTGAAAAGCCGTTCACAGTGATTCAATAAATACCTACCAGAGGTCATTTGCTAAAATGATAATGTTATTTAGTTTTTTTCAGAATTGATTTTGCTTAGAAGTAATAAAATTAAATCAATTGGGGATATTCATATCTGTTTATATCGGATTACAATTCGAAATTTTAATTTTATTTGTTCTCGAATATTCTTAGAGCGGATATCTGAATAAAAAACTTACCGTAAACGTTTTTCTTCGAAAATTCATTGGAAATCTTTTAAATTACTTACCTACTTAGTGCGCCGCGTAACGCCCCGTTAGTCTAGTAGTTTGAGTACCGAGTCAAGATCTCGGGGTCCCAGGTTTGATTCCCAGGTCGAGCAACAAGAGTATAATTTTGGAATATTGCTTGGCTATGTGATCACCAACCCGGTTTTGGCAAGCGTTATGATTATTCCTGTACCTACCCATCATTGCTGTGGTAGTTAAATTGAATTCAATGATGGAAGCCTTTGCCCTGCAGTGGAATGTTTAAAGGCCGTTTACTTAATAAAAATAATCATTTTACACGAAATGTTCCCTGAAGTAGTAGTACGGAAATGAAAATACATATTCACTATGTTGATTCGGCTTGTAACACCCTACCAACCCCATATTTTGTATTCGAACGCAATATCGGCGGTAAAGTGTGAGCATCCGGACATGCATCCGGGATTTATCAGACCCGCTAAAAAGCCTCTCACAAGGCCTTATTCATTCCGTCGCTCAATTTACCCTATGATTTTTTCTCCATAATTAATTTAAATAGAAGAGCTGATTTCCACACAGAAGTAAATATTTGGGGTTTTAGGGCGGTACAGATTTTACGGTAACCCTGCTCGCTTTATTAAGTCCTGACAAAATATACGGCAGTGTAATGTGCGCGCCCGGGCGTTGTCACATGTCGCTACGAATGACATACAACATACAAATTGTCTCATAGCCGAATACACTGGCGCCACTATGGGCGCCACTCACCTTTTCAAGTCCTTCATGAACATCAAGATAAAGTTATTACTGCAGTGCCAAGAAATATGTTCTAATACGAAGTTTTGTGGGATATCTTAATCTTAGTGCGGTGATCCACTTCAAATAATCAAATCCAAGAATCTTTATTTGGAACAGTAACCGGATACTACCTAGCATACATGGGGCCCGGGTTCGATTTCCGGTCTGCTCAATAAGCTACTTGAATCTGTTTTGAAGTAATTCTTAACCCGCGGGTAGTCGCGCCTGGGTCGAAAAGACCCAGTACTTCAATTGTTGAGACATAACTTTATATGTATTAATTCATTCGTGTCGTCGCATCAAATACCTTCAAGTAACTATACAGGCTATCTGCACACCCCTCCTCTTCCAGTTTTCGCGCCGCGTTTGGACAGTATGGACATGTCAAGTGAGTATGGGTCGTTTCGACCCTTGCGCGACGTATTGGGTAAGTATATTTTTCCATTTCAATAATATTATTTTTGTCGCGAAATCATTTAAAAGTTTTATTGTTACACGACGGCGTGAAGAAAAAACCACGTACTCTGGTTTTCAGCCTAATTGCACGTTGGTTTCCTATTCACCAAAGAAAGAAAACATGGTGCTTCTTGCTTTAACAATGGATCATAATGCAAAAATAAATACTGATACTGGAGACAGTTGGAAGCCGGAAATTATAAAAGCATGCAATTATATAAGCGTGGTGTAGCCGTCGTCGATGAGATGTGTGGTACTTACTCCGTGTCAAGGGTAAGCAAAAGATAGCCTCAAACTATATTTTTGGACTCATCGGTGTGGGCCATCAATGCCTATGTCATTTATAATGCAAACATGACTCGTTTACAAAAAGACAATATAGAAAGACACAACTTTTTGTAAAAAAAATCGCTATATCTTTGGTGAAACCACAGATGGAGAAGAGGTCTTCTCTGCCACTTCACCCCGACATATTCGAAACAGACTGTTTCAAGTACTTGGGAGAGAAAAAAGTACAAACAGATAGGCTTTGCCAGGGCCTAGTAATGTGTGCGGTCGATGTTCGATCTGCCCTACTAAAAAGGACAGAAAAACCAAAACTCAATGCCAATTTTGTTGTATATATATTTGTAGAGATTATACTACATTTATATGTATCATGTGCAAAAAAAAAACAAAGACAAAACTAAGACAAGATTATTGTAACACTGATATATAAAAAAAAAATTAACTGTTTTATAGTAGATTTTAATATGAAATTTGGAGACTGATTATAAAAATATGTTACGTATAACGTTTGATATTGTTCCGCAATTTAAAAGATTGCTGATTAGTTTTAATAATAAAAAAAACATTTAATTGTTTCTAGATTACATTAAAAAGTTACATTGATATCATAGTTCCTATATGGTAAAAAGTAAGATTTAGCAGTGATCGCTTGATTTTTGTGATTTTATGTTTTTTTTTTTCAATAAGTAATACAAATTTGATATTTTTGAGTTCGTTTTACTATCCTCTTTATAATTTAATAACAAATAAACTCTAAAATCCATTAAGTTATTGAAAACCATACATTCAAAGTCTGGGTCATTTCGACCCCTGTGCGACTGTTCATGGCTTAAAATGAGACGCGAGTACCGGCGGGTTAAATGATTTATTATTGACTGATTCGACGAAAAAAATAAATTCCCTATAATTTTAGGACCTAGAAACCGCAAAACTATATCTAAAAAGTCTACATTTCGTACACCGACTAAAACGCTGTGGGCCATATTGGTCTATAAATTATTTGTTTGGGTTAAAACAAACATTGGACATTTAACCAAAATTCAGATTTGTACTATCTGCCTTTACAAATCTCAAACCTATGTTTGTCCGTATCCAGATAAAGAGGAAGAAGTATGAATTACACTCTGATTTAGGGTTTTTACCAATATTAAACCTCAAACACTGCATTTAATAAGTCACTCATAATCAAAATACGAAAATCACTCGTAAGATCCGCCATGAAGTTTGATTAGTTGAAAATATGTAGCTTTGTTGCACTTTTGTCAACTGAAAGCGATAAATATTGGTTTCTTAAGTGTAATACTAGAAACTATTCATTTATTGCGCCAAATTTGATTTAAGTCAAGTAGGTAGCCTAATATTTAGGAAACGATATATTCTTAATTGGCCCGGGTCTGATAGGTGAGTAGAGCTTAGGCTGGTTGCCGTTGATTCTGTCGCAAAATGGAAGTCGTGATAACATGTCTGTCACACGTCAGAGGCCTGTAAGAGGCGACTTGGAAAACTGTGACACAGACTATATCCTTGAAGGTCAATCATACGTTATGAAGAAAATCAAAAATGGTAGGTCAGACTGGACCCCAATTCCACTAATTTAGAAATGGCTCAATAGAATAGCAATTGCATCTCAATCGTATATTTTGACATTACTACCATAATAAATGTGTCAAAATATACAATTGAGATGCAATCGCGATTCTATTGAGCCATATTTTGTAAGTTAGCGGAATTGGGGCCCTGGTCAGGTTATGTGCGTGTTTGGCCAAGCGTAGTTTATGTCCGTTGCTTGCATTGGTCGCTTGTGACATGAACGAGGAAGGCTTTTTCAACTATTTAACGATGATTGAGTAGGTACACGTACTATGCTAAAATGAAATAATATATTAGTACCAAAACTACTACGTGATCTAAAATTCTAAACTGCGCAGCTGCGGTCGGACGGACAAACGGAATAATAAGTTATCTTCACGAAAGTATTAACAAGTTTCTAAAGCACAGATAACTTCTTAGGAATAGTTTAATGTTACATTAATTAGATTGAAAGTCACACTTACTAAAATAGCTGGTATAATAAAATGTATTTACTTTTAAAGGTATAATGTTACTGTAATGAAAACACGAACACATAATATACAGCAAGTTTTGCTGTGGCAGCATGTGGTAATCAGGTGATCCATAAACACCGTAGTCCGTACCTCGATTATAACGAAAGGGCCATTTTTTACGGTATGTTTCGGTAAGTAAAAGCTATGCTATAATATAAGCTTTACGCATCACTAGAGTAAATTAAGTTTCCGTTTGTATCAGACTTGCATTATTCAAATTAGCAAGAACACACTTTTTAAGCCTTTAACTGTCGAAGTACTAGATACAATTAAAATTTTATTGTTTGGAGGTCACCGGTGACCCCCATGGCGCTCAATGTGTTAAGAGAAGTTAGAGACCAGTTGGATGACAACTTACATTACTTTGAAACACTTTTTCAGGAAATACTGGATGTCTTTCAAACGAATTATTTGTGAGTAGAAGTGTTGGTAAAACTAACTAATTATTCATATTTCATAATATAAACAATTTTATATGTTAGTTTTGTATTTATTGATATTAAACAAAACAATAAACTAAGTCAAATACGTACCTCCTTAGTACAGCTGTTTATACCGTGGTATCCTTAAAGCAATAACAATACTTTTAAACACTTTTACGAGAAAGCGCATGAAGTTGTCAAATTATTATCACTATTTAAATCAAATCACGAAACACACTTTTTCCTAAACTACACGTAAACTCGTGTTACGCGAGCGTTCCGGCGTAGACGAGTCAGGGCGGGCGGGCGCGGACGACTGAACCATCGGCGGTCTGCACTAACACTGAATGAGCGAAAGCCCTTCGACCCAAGGTGCGCCGAAACATCAAATAAATTCTTCTAAAAGACATAAACATTTTTTAAATTTCACTACTAAGCCACACCTACGGCTTTTCCTGCTGTTTACAGCTAACGCTTGCACTTTTCGAGAAAGTGATAGATATAAAATCAGCGTGAAATTTTGAACTGTCAGTACTCCTAGCTACATTACAATCTAACGTAACCTACCGTTAGTTTACAGTAATATGCGTTACTATTAGAATTCACAATTTTACAGTTACAGATACAGTGAGAAGTATACAAAATTGATTTGGTTAGACGGCAGTCTGAACTAGTGGTCGCGGTCGACTAAGCCAACGGTTTGTGGTTCATAATAATAATTTAAAAGTTAAAAATATCAATGCGACGAAATTTTTAGGTGTAACTATTGACGAACTCTGTAATTGGAAAAACCATATTGACACATTAATCAATAAAATTGACAGATTTGTTTATGCACTAAACAGAGTGAGGCAAGTGGCTTCTAAAGAAGCAGCGCTCATGGCATATCATGGATATGTTTCGTCCGCGTTACGATATGGTCTCATATTGTGGGGAAACTCGGTCGATATGCCTAGAGCTTTTAAGGTTCAAAAAAAGTGTATTCGATCGATTTGTGGGGCTCATTATTTGGACAGCTGCAAACCCTTGTTCAAAGATTTAAACATTTTACCACTTCCCTGCTTGTATATTTTCGAAGTAGGGATTTTTGTAAAAAGGTATATACATTTATTTGAAAAAAACAAAGACTTTAGTGGATACAGAGGCAGGAAAGGAGAAAATTTAAAGATTCCACCCCAAAAGTTGGTACTGTACTCACGAAACGTTTACTGTATGACTATAAAAGTATTTAATAAATTTCCTGATGATTTAAAAATAATGACATTTATGAAATTTAAATATAATTTGCTTATTTTTTTAAAAGAAAAGATGTATTATTCAATTAATGAATTCTTGAATGATAAAATTTAAAATTTGACATTTGTATACCTCATATTTTCACATAATTTTGATTTAATTGTATGTTTGAAATGTTGCTGTCCTAATAAATGTTGCGTAATATTTTTTGACATTTAATGTAGTAATTGTAATACTTATTTGACATTTGTATAATTTGACATAATTTTAATTTGATTGTATGTGTGATAATAGATTGACTTAATATTTGCACGTCGCATTGCGATAGAATATGCTGGAAAACCTATAACTACTACGAACTTTTTATATCCATATTCTGGCAAATAAATGATTATTATTATTATTATTATTATTATTCTAATTATTAGTAACTACTTATAATGGTGTGAACCAGCATTTATTTGAATAATAATTATAAAAAAGAGATTCGTATTAATTTGCATTTTTTTCAAATAAATGTAAATAGTTATATTTCTTGTTGTTTTTCTTCTGTTTAAATTCGTTTCTATTTATGTGGTTGAACACAACTTAATTACTAGATTAAGTTTCGCTACCAGAAACAAAAATTCCTACTCTTTTTGGTTCCTAGCTCATATTTGAATTACTAATTCTTCTGATTTCTTTATTTTTTATTCATTTAATAACATTCCCTTTCCTGAGTGAGAACTTTCTGCAAATCGTTATCTTCTCATCATAATATTCCCTTTACCTCTGTGCATAAACCGTCTTGCAGCTATAAATTTACCAATTTTCCTCCATTGTAATGGCCTCCTATTTTCGTGAATATTTACCATCTTTAACTCTAATAAATAAAAGATTCTAAGAGTAATTATGTTTTTTGTATATGTTACTGTTTTCCCTGTCAGTTGTAAATCCGAAACAGTTGAACTAATTAAACCATGGAGGTGTTCCCATTGTCACCAAGTCAGGATCTAATGATGGGATTCCATATGGAAATCGAGCAAACCCTCAAGTAGGTATTAAAAGCCCGTATAAAATGGTTCACCTTTATTAAGTCTATCGCTATTCAGCTACATGACATGCCTGGTAGTCATCAGAACATGTTGATGGTTGGTGATAAAGGTTAATAATTATATAAATAATATACCTACGCATGTATAGAGGATAATAGATTCCTGTTTACAATTCTTACCTTTGTAACCATATGGATCAGGGGTAGTAAACGCTGATTTTGAACTATGAGTCGCGGATTCGATCCCCGCACAATCCGAATATTTGTGTGCATGAACATGTCTGCTTGTACTGGTCTGGATGTTTTCCTGTGTATAATAAGTATATATTTCCAAATAAAAAAGTATTTGAGTAAGTTTATCGGTTGTCTACGCCAATCTACCTGGATTACTCTGTGTGGCAAAGCGGGGCAGGTCTTAAAATATTATTATTATTATTTGCAAGAATTGAAACGTTACTTCCTTTTTACAGATTTCATAAGTATTTCTAATTAAATTCATGCGGGCTTACTTAATCGGTCCGATCAGATCAGATCTCGAAGGGAAAACTTTTCGGCAATGCAACTGTTTAATACTATTCCGAGTTAACAGATATTTGATTTTCCAACATTATCGTCGACACATGCCTGATAAGAGAAAAAGAACTAGCCACCATTTTTTAACGAACGTTACAACCTCTTTGCAAATTTGTCGGCCTCTTTCCTTCTGGAAAGACGACGACTGTCTCTTATTTCCCAGAGCACATTGATAAATCCACGTTTAAAATCATTGGCATTTTCGCAGTCATCGTTTTATTTTCTGCAGTTAATGCCGTTCCTGAGCGACCACTTATATGGACACAAGGTTTGATTTACTCCTTTTAAATTCACTGAACCATCTTCAAACTGTTGCTTAAAAGCTCTGTTTAAGTCTGCCCCAGACTACCCTGACGGTGATTGTAATCGTTAAAGGCTAAAAGATTGAGTAATATTTAAAAAAATTAAAACATAGAACGCATATATGACGACCATTTGGATCAGCGGTAGTTAACGCTGCTTCTGAGCCATGGGTCACGGGTTCGATCCCCGCACAGTACAATTATTTGTGTGCATGAACATGTCTGTTTGTACTGGTCTGGATGTTTTCTATGTATTATAAGTATGTATTCACAAAAAATATATATATATAAGTAAGTTTATCGGTTGTCTAGTACCCCATACGACAGGGTACTTAATAGTACCTTAATTTGGGACTAGATGGCTCTGTGTGGCCCAGTGTGGCATGTCTTAAATATTTATTTATTATTTATTTATATATTCACTTAAAGCTTAATCGTTGCAGAGAAAAACACGAGAACCATCGTAGTAAAATAACTGGATCATCATATTGTTTTACATCAGCAATCTGGCTAGACGACAAAATGCTTTAAATAAATTTGATTTTAAAAATACGGTAAATAACAGATGTGTTCTAGTTATCAGCAACTCAAAACTTAACTTACATTACTAACCTATTATACTAAGCATTTACTAATGCTGTATTTAATAAAATACCTATTTTTGATTTGATCATAATTTTCCTCCCTACGTTTCATCATTTCCCTTTTCTCCCACACCTGTTCATGAATACTGAGGCATAATGGGAAGACATAAATAATGAATCTTAAAATTTTTGAACAGGATATCCTAAAAAAACTAATGAAATCGGAATTTCCGACACTAATTAAAATAACTACAGCATGTGCATTAAATAATATAAGTAACTTGCGTTTCTAACGAATAATTTACAGAATTGAATTGATAAGTTTGTGAATTACCTATCAATTTTTCTATATTGTTTAATTTTAACAACACATACAAATTTTTGACATACTTTGAATAATTTTGTTCTATTTCGAGTATTTGTTTAGCTCAGTTCGGATCTGAGGTCTCAGGTTCGATTTTTGGAAGGGACAATGTGGATGTTTTTTAAATTGTCCTGGGTATTGATGTTTTTGGCATCACTGTTTCTGATTTAAGAAAAACGACTGCTTTAGTATGTACTTACTTTCATAGTTTGTTACAGTGATATCAGAACAATGTTTGAAGTTGTCCACATTTATTTAATTAAAGATATTGAAATTGTGACTTCATGAAAATTGATATTCATTATTTCCGTGATCATGGGCTTGCAACAGTGGCAAATATTAAAAACTCAATTTAAACAATATTTTATAAAAATAATTTGATTTTAATTTCAATTTCAAAAGCTGATTCTATTCTCTTCTAGGTAAATTTAGATCAATTGAAGGGTACAGAACAAAACAAGAAATGTCACAAATACGAAAATTAAAGTAATTAACATTTTAATTTCTCAAAGTCAATAAAATTCTTATGTGTCACTTAAAATTAAAAACTGCTAATGGGAACTTTAGTTTACCTTGTAAAGTCTTATTTTTAGGAACATAAAGTAATGAAATATTTTTTTTAAATTAAAAAATTAAAGTAATACACTTTCGGAACATACAAAAACTGGGAATGTCCACTGTGTCCCATACAAGGAATGTGCAACTTAATATATTTTTTTACTTATTATACATGAGGAATGCCTTCAAAGTAGGATTGAGCCCCCTCAGAACAAAATCTTTTTAAATCCATTAAGTCCTTGCACAAATAGACTTAAAAAGATTATACTTTAATAGGTAAAAAAGTTTGATATAAAAATTTTGGCAATTCAAATTCTTTTGATCTAGTTCCTTTTTTTGCCACTATACGTGATTTTTCCCATATACCATTATTCTGTGTAAAATATTAAATAACTCTAGGGTGTTCTCTTCCACACATTAATCTCTTTAGGACTGCACAGGAAATGAGCGTTTTTTTCAGTACTGGTCCCATTAAAATAATCTTGCAATAGTGGTAGGCCAATGCAATCGTGAACTCACGTCCCATTTCAGGCTATCTCAAATTTTGTATCCAAATATACGATCTGGCAGCCACGCCTCAGAGTTGATAAAATAAATCACGCGGGAAAATAAAAATGTTGCCATCAAAAATAAACTTTTTGAATTTTAGTGACATTCCTGGTTTTGGCCCCTGTACCCTTTAATTACAGACAAACTCTAGCTAAAAATTAGCGCTATTATAAATTAGTTGCATACCTCAAACCATGCAGCAATATAGTGACCCTGAACTAGGCGAAAGCAGACTATCGGCAGATGAATTACAAAAAAAAAGAAGCTAAAAATAAACTTTACCGTGTTTTACATTTCTGTAAAGAGTTCGCTTGTAAATGATTTTATGGGCATAACGTAAACACCGCTACAACGGAGGTTCGCGTTTACCCACGAGGTGTCTAAACCCTCTCTCTCAACAGATTATTGCCAGAACGCCGTGAATAGAGGTACTATATTAGTTTGTTTATGTAAACGTGTTTTTCATTTAGCTCATAATGAAATATGTTTTCGGTGTTCTGTATTTCTGTTCTGATATAAAAACGCAACATCGGCTATGGCTAATGTCCGGTTTAAAATAAATATTTTTTAACATTGATTTTAATAGTCAACCAAGTACTTATGACCCCGCCATATCCATACATTCGACGGTTGGTGTAGTCTGATTACCAATTGGATCAATTTAAGAAACTAACTTTTCTCTATTAGCTTATGTCTGAAAAGGGTAGGGTGTCTGAAATTCCTTAAAAATCAAATCATTTATTTCAGACATACACAAGTCTATATAAAATATCTAATTAGGTGACGTAATATTGCGTAAGCCACGAACTTAGCCAAGATATTACAAAACAAATTACATGTTACATTAAAAACACGGAAAAATAGCTATACAGGGTGTTAGGTAAATGGTATAATAAGCCGAAACCAGCCTATTTTAACATATACATATAGGTAAATAATATGGTGATACTATAGTCGTGCACGGTTCGCCCTTCGGTACTCAGATTGTGTTTAATAGGATTTTACAATATAGTTTACGTTGTCTTTAAGAGGAAATACAAGGGCCATTTTTCCATACAAACGTAGTCTCCTGTTTCCTCCCTGGATAAAGCCAGTAGAGCCATAATGTTTATTTAAAAAATCTATGGCCACTATTAGCATGGTTTTATGTTTTCTGTTTTTTCATAAATTAATTAATAAAAAAGATATGAGCCCTCAAAAATCGAAAAACTTCGCCAGATTTTCCGCTGCAATGTGTTCAAACATCCAGAAAACAATTTTGGCTAAATTTTAGAAATAAAGGGAAATATACGAACACGGCCAAAGCCTTTCTCTAATTTTTAGTGAAAAAATATTTAAATCGGTCTAGTTTTGGAAAAGTAATCGGGGGACTACGAAACGCTGATTTAGTGTGCTTTTAGTAGGTATTTTCGATCCAAGAAGCAGTTTGTTGTCTCTATCACACTCTGCGGTGAAGGCGTTTGGCACTGCGCGACAGCAATAGATTTTACAAATACCTTACAACAATGACACCTAGTAATTTTTATTAATAATATTTATTAATCTAATGATGAATGCTACCGTTCAATGTATTTAAATTTAAATGCCTGTATGATTGTATAAATTCACGTTAAGAAATTATTTTCATAGAATTAATAACACCAACATTTAGACTAAACAGTATTAAATAGCAGTTATGGCAAATTTAATATTTTTCTCAATATTAAAAACCAACTAAAAAAAACTGTGTGCAATTTTTTTTCCCACAACTAGCAACACTGATGTTGATAGGTTTTGTGTTTTAAATTATTCGTTTTTAATTCGATTTACGTACAGAAAATGTATAAATTGTAAGTACTTACCTGTGAAATGAAACTTTATCACTTTCTTTTTGTTTCTTTGATATGCTAGAACACTTCTTCATAGTGCAAACAGTCATTTGAAATTATTTTTCGCGAGCTGTGTTTGACTTAGCGTTACGTTAAGCACTGACAGCTCGCGGAACGAAGTAAGCTAGATTTGGCTAAGTTTTACCCACGTATTTATAAAGAAGTAAGTAATTACTTATTGCGTAAGAAAGTCATAACTTAAAGTGTTCATACCTAGTGCTTAAGTTAAAGAAATTGGTCACTATTAATAGTCATATTATTTGGCTGAAAATGCTTACTTTTGGTAGTTATAACTTCTAGTAATTTCTTGATTAAGGCATACAAATTGTCTCTCAAGTAATTACTTGTAGCCAAGTTATTACTTTTACTTGTTTATAAATACGGGGGTTAGTGTCGTGCTTACATTCGGTGTCTAGGTGTTATTATTCTAAGACAAATACCTATTTTTCAATTCTCTCGCTCGTAGTGTTTCCTTTTAAAGCGTTCGTAAACACAAACGGGCTAGGTTAGAGTCTTCCCGTGATCATAAACCTTGTAAAGTGTTTAAAACATTGGAACACAGCTAGTCAGAAATAAATATTGCAGTTCAATGTAAAAAATAATATGCTTTAGTTCAAACATGTTTATTGTTAAACGTAAATACGTAAGTACCTACAGCAATTCTAAGGCTTGTGGCTTCTTATACATTTGGCTTTATACACATTTTTAAAGGAAACATATTTTATCAGGATTCCTCATCGATATATTTTATACTACCAGTACAATGGATTGGCCTATACCAATATAGCACTCATTTAAACGCCAACACAACAAAGAGGGGCGTGGCGTGAAAAAGGTCTCTTTTATAAAAGTTTCAAAATGTTGTGTGTGTTCTTCGTTTTACAGTCAAGCAGATTCAAGTCCCCTTAATTTGGCCTGGTTACGAAAGTGATAATTAAACACTTCGTAAGTCGTATGATCTCTAGGCCGGCAAAATTGAACTTTTGTAAATATTCTAAACAATATTACGACCTCCGTGGCGGAGTTGCGTACGGTGTGTATGGTTTGTAAGGTGTCGCATTGAACCTGGCATCTCGGAGCAGCTGCTCCAAGATGCCGGACTTGTCAATATAGAAAAAAGTGTTTTTCTAAATTTTTTCGGGTCTGGGTGTTTGTGGTATCTTCGTTGTTGCTGGTTTCCAAAATGCAATGTTTGTGATGTTTTCCACATTTATTTAATATTTATTTATTTAATTAAATTATTTGACTTGTCAGTGGCGTGTACCTACATCTAACACACTCATCAACCCATCAGACAGGAGTCAGGACAGTTTCAAAATCGCATCTATTATTAACAACGATTTAAAATGCCATAGTGTTAAGGACAAAAGAAGTTTTACACATTTATGTAAAACTTCCTCGGTTGAGGATGATGTGCTGTCGTTCGCTCGTTCGTTCAGGTCCATTTGTAATATCTCCAAACGAGATAAAATTAAATCAAGTACTTAGGTAACCGTCTCTTGGCTTCACGGTATTCGGGTAATGGGGGCTATCGCTAGTGAATTTGCCATTAGAGGCGCTAGTGTCGCGTGAGGTCCAATATCATTCACTTTGTACTGGTTTTAGCGGAATTTGTTGCATAAATTATAATTTCTTTAATTTACCTGCTGGAAAGTGATCTCCTTCGTAAAATATCGCAAATATGGATTATTTGGCGATTAATGTGAACGCTTTAAAAGCGGAATTAAGAAAAAGCGCAAAAATAGGCGGCCTCAAGAGCAACTATTTCAGAAGTTAGTTTGTTGATATCAAGATAGTTATTTATAAACAATATAACCTTATACTTTATTTGATATTTTAGCAACTTAATTGCACTTATAATATCAGTATATAAACTTAATTAGATTCAAGATATAACACTTTGTTTCGGCGCCAATCGCCTTTGACAGCTATACCTCCGGACCTCAGTCTACAGTGGCGCCAACTGGTGAGCAAAGAAACGGTAGTCCCCATTGAATGAATTTATTTGGACGTGATTTTTTCGGTTTTTTTTTAATAATTTATTTTGCAATAGTATAAAACGGAATTAAATAAACGTGTATTTGTCTCTGTCTGTGGGTATATATATTGTTAGCAAAACATAATACGGCTAAATACTCGTACTCTTGTAAAAAAATAATTACCTATTTGGCGTCATAACTAACTTAACTTAACAGCAAAATAATATACGTATAATAGTAGATAAAAAGTTCCTAGAGAAAAACTCCGCAATGTCATACTTATATTTATTTCCAACGTTAAATATCGACCCACGTCAATGCAAATATTGTTTTAGTAAAACCTTTGCTATGAAACCATTTTCCCGAAGTAAGTAGGTACTAAGTATTAATCGTTATCGTAATTGCAAACTAGTAACTTTGATAAATCGTAATAAATTTGAGTCGCTTAACTTCAAACTCGGATAAATCCAATTTTAAGATTTTTTGCGATTTTGGTGTCTAAAGAAAGGTAGAAAAATATGTATTAGACATATTTAATATACACGGAGTATTTTAAACCACCTGTAAAACGAAGCCAACGTTATGTAACCATTATGTATAACGTCTTGGCAGTGTTATTATAATTTTTTAAGCAAAATTTTTGCTTATTAAAATAAAAGTTCCTAGAGTTAAAGTATGAAATTGCCGATTTGTACTGAAAATCAAAATTGTTTATTTTTTAATTTTTAACAAATTTATTTAATCAAAATAGTTTAAGTTAGTAATAATGATTATTTATACATTGCTGCCATCTAATAGGAAGGTCATTTATGCCTTTGTGATAGAACTCTGAGGATCTAGACTGCACAAACTGTGTGAAAGCATTTTGTACTGCCTCCTGGGAAGAAAACTTCTTGTCACGTAGATAATTGTCCAAAACAAAAAAAAAAATGTTGTCCGTTGGAGCAAGGTCTGGCGAATACGGAGGATGTCGAATGGTTTCTAATTGCAGTTCCTGAAGGGTCAAAACGGTTTCTCGTGCTGTATGAGGTCTCGCGTTGTC
Organism: Anania crocealis; assembly: GCA_949315895.1. Classification (NCBI taxonomy): domain Eukaryota; kingdom Metazoa; phylum Arthropoda; class Insecta; order Lepidoptera; family Crambidae; genus Anania; species Anania crocealis. The sequence goes on from OX438881.1 coordinate 13,874,141, forward strand.
ATGGAGCAATAATGGTGAAGATCGATTCATGAGTCGGGGCTGTTTTACTGCTAGTTTTGCCAACATTATTCGGAGTTCGGCACAATAGACATCTGCCGTTATTGATTGACCAGATCGGAGAAAACTATAGTGAATAACACCATGCTGAGACCACCAAACAGTTACCATTACCTTTTTATTGGTAAGTTTTGCTTTAGGACACTGTTGTGGCGTTTGACCTGAGGTCAGGTTTCTTTTACGGTTATTATAAAGAATCCACTTTTCATCACATGTCACAATTCGATTTAATATTCCTTCATTTCTGTACCGATTCAACAAGGCAACACAAGTTTCAACACGCGTTTCTTTCTGCACATCAGTCAAATCATGAGGTATTTTTTTATTTTATTGATTTGACGCAAATGAGTCAATATTGTGGGTAAGGTTACGTTAAACCATGCCGCTAATTCCTGGGTAGTTTGACTAGGGTCGGCTTCCACCATCTCTCTTAATTTATCGTTAATCACCTGTGTGGGCGGTCTTCCTCGTGGCTCGTACTTCAAGTCGAAGTTTCCATCACGAAAGCGTTTAAACCAAAATCGCACGGTGCGTTCATTATCAGATCCCTCTCCAAACGCAACATTGATATTGCGCGCTGTTTCTGCCGCGTTACTTCGGCGTCGGAACTCGTATTCAAAAATCACTCGAATTTTCGCAGTATCCATCTTTCTTGTCTAAGTTAAATAACAAAAACAATTGAAAGTGGATATTCAAATGTTTCACATTTTTTAAAAGAAGAACATCATAGAAACCATGTGAAAAAAGTTTCATTCGAAAACCTCAAACCATGAAGATTCTATGTCAATTCAAAGAATCTATTACAATAAAACGGCAATTTCATATTTTAACCCCTAATATTTAATATTGGTTAAGCAATTTATTTTGAAACTCGCTATGACGCGCACAGATGTAGCTGTGTAAGGTCCATTCAACCGAGACCCCGCCCGCAGCAAAATAATTCGTCTGTGCGCGTCATAGCGTGTTACAACAACAATATTAAATTTTAAAGTCAGTCAGTTCAGTTAATATTATTCAAAAAATATTTATAATCAAAAAATAAATAACACTGCCATGATGTTATACGTAATGGTTCAATAACGTGGACTTCGTTTTCCAGGTGGTTCAAAAAGCACAGTGTATATTATGACAAATCATTTTTACAAATGTCATATTACGAATTTTTCCCTAGAGAAAAAAAAGGGAGGTTCTCAATTCGCCGTCCATTAGTATACATTTTTATTTATTGCTTAAGGGGACTACAAGAGCTATGTGCTGCCCCCAATTGATTTAATTTTATTACTTCTAAGCAAAATCAATTCTCAAAAAACTAGAACAGTATTATTTTAGCCTAAGTCTAAGAGATCAAATCGTTTCGTTCATTGTACGGAGCCAGCCAGAAGAAACCTAATTGTGTAAGAGTTTCCACTTGAATACATACACATTACACATACGTTATAGTATTAGGTTCACGATACATTCAACACTTAAGTGTTGGTGCAATTACAATAAAAGCACGCGAAAGTAGCTTGAAACTGCGCCTTCTCGCTGTTTCTCAAATGGCGATAAAAGTAGAACGATGGTTGGCCACATAAGTGGAGCAAAAATGTGGAATCTGAGTACAAATATAGATTGGTAGGTAGGTAAGTCATTTTTAGTACGTTTTATCCGAGCAATAACTCTTTGAGTATACTAATAGTTTAGTAAGTTTTTTAGCCTGTAGTCTGTTTTCTTGTTTGACGACCTCCGTGGCGGAGTGGCGTACACACCGATTTTCAAGGTGTCGCCTGCTCCGAGGTCCCGGGTTCGATTCCCGGACGGTCAATGTAGAAAAAATGTGTTTTTCTACATTTTCTCGGGTCTGGGTGTTTGTGGTACCTTCGTTGTCTCTGGTTTCCAAAATACGAATGCTTTAAATAGTTATTCAAATTGGGGTCAGAACAATGTATGTGATGTTGTCCACGTTTATTTAATTATTTATTTATTGTAGTTTGTTTGTGATGACAAGATCAGGGCCTGAAATACCGGTAAAAATATGGTAGCGTTACTTGCACCTACCAGAGGAATCGATACTTTATAAGGTATCGTATTCAAATTATCGTTACTTTAGTAACATTAAACTAAATAAATATTACCGTTACAATCCATTCGACATCCTCCGTATTCGCCAGACCTTGCTCCAACGGACTACCATTTTTTTCGTGATTTGGACAATTATCTACGTGACAAGAAGTTTTCTTCCCAGGAGGCAGTACAAAAAGCTTTCACACAGTTTGTGCAGTCTACGAGGGCGGGTCAATAAGTCCGTGACTTTTGGAATAAAACACAGATTTTTTGATAAACAAATCATTTTGTTTTTCAACATAGTCTCCCTTGAGCTCTATACACTTTGTCCAACGCTTCTCCAATTTTTTTATCCCTTCCAAAAAATATGATTTGTCGAGGTCCTCAAAATAGGCCTTTGTTTGCGAGATGACTTCATCATTTGAGTCAAATCTTTTTCCACCAAGCCATTTCTTCAGGTTTGGGAACAAAAAGTAGTCACTCGGAGCCAAATCTGGAGAATAGAGTGGATGAGGGAGCAATTCATAGCCCAATTCATGGATTTTTGCCATGGCAACTGCACATGTGTGCACCCTTGCATTGTCTTGGTGGAAAAGAACTTTTTTCTTGGCCAAATGAGGTCGGTTTTTTTTCAAATCGTCATTGAAGCGGTCCAATAAGTTGGCATAATATTCCCCATTGATTGTTCTTCCCTTTTGAAGGTAGTCAATGTGGATTATCCCACGTGCATCCCAAAAAACAGTCGCCATAACTTTATTGGCTGACAAACCCACCTTGGCCTTCTTTGGCGCCGATTCACCTTTACAAACCCACTGTTTTGACTGTTGTTTGGTCTCTGGTGTGTTGTGATGGATCCATGTTTCATCCACGGTTACAAAACGGCGCAAAAACTCCTCCATATTGCGATTAAACAACGCCAAACCTTCCTGTGAAGTTGTTACACGATTGCGTTTGTGGTCGACTGTGAGCAAACGCGGCACCCATCTTGCGGAAAGCTTTCTCATGCCCAAATTGATCTTTTAAAATTGAAACCACTGAGCCATGCGAGATCCCTACGGCTTCCACAATCTCTTGCACTTTCAATCTTCGGTCGGCCAACACCATATCGTGAATTTTTTCGATTGTTTCGGGTGTAGAGACCTCAACTGGGCGTCCAGGACGTTCGGCATCTTCAGTGCTTTTACGGCCACAACGAAATTCAGTAAACCACTTTTTTACCATTGAAATCGATGGTGCAGAGTCCCCATAGTATTTATCAAGCTTAGCCTTGGTCTCGGTAATGGTTTTTTTTCGCAAAAAATAATGCTTAATAAGCACACGAAATTCACCTTTTTCCATTTTTTCCTCAAATTACTGGGTAGTCTGATAAAAATAGCTGTCAAACACAAACTAACTGACGCAGCAAGTTCAAATTTTGATAGGAATCAACTGACAGATACCTGTTGACAGGAGTAGTGTTGCTTTTTCAGTAAAGAGGTCAGAAATTCAAAAAGTCACGGACTTATTGACCCGCCCTCGTAGATCCTCAGAGTTCTATCACAAAGGCATAAATGACCTTCCTATTAGATGGCAGCAATGTATAAATAATAATGGTAATTATTTTGATTAAATAAATTTGTTAAAAATTAAAAAATAAACAATTTGATTTTCAGTACAAATCGGCAATTTCATACTTTAACCCCTATTATTTAATTAGTATAAGATACCTATTTAATTTATAGGATTTTATATTGTCCTACACAATGTCCTACAAGAAACCATGGTACGAACATACCAAAGATTTTCTATAGATTTTCAAAGAAAGTTAACAACTCCCGCAATGGCAAGACTAATTCACCTTACCCTACATTCACCTTATTGTTGTAAAGTATCATTAAAAACAAACTTACACGTTTATAATATTAAATTAGTAGGTTAAGATATGGCTTAGCCTTAAATATTCCAAAATATTGCTCCTTATTTAATCCTTATTTATAAAAAAACACAATAAGGTAGCAATTGATATCATCTTGAATAAAAGATCAAATTGTCCTCTAAAGTTTTTTAGGAGCCGATAGGATTGAAATTGCGATGCACCAGAGACAGCTTTTTATTCTGTTACTTTTCCAAATATTGCTTACGGAGTTCATTTTGACACAGAAGGTATTTGTAAAGAAATAAATGAAACTCGAATTGTACTAAAACATCTTAACTGATATTAAGTTAATAATATGATCTGATTTAAGAAAAAAAAACAGGTCCAAAGTTCAAAATAAGGTCGAAAATTGCTTACTTTTGCCAACTTGGATTCATATTAAATTAATAGACGTCCTTTCATTATTCGATAGAATCGATTATAAAAAACAAATGGCGCGAAAACAAAAGAAGATCCAGTAAAACCCGTAACTGGCTCACGCTACGTACGACGAAAATAAATATGGTTGAAAAAAACAACTATTTTTAAAAACTTTTTCTGCATTATTTTAAGACAAAGTAAAAACAATTAACATAAAAAATTGTAATAGAGCGATTTTCAAAAATGTGTGATAACAGAAATTATGTTTATTATCACAGAAAAAACGTTTTTATAATTTATCGTTAAATAGGAACTTGAATTAAGCTTAACACTATTCTACGTTTGAATATGAAACGGACACATTTTGGCTAATCAAAAAACAACTCTTATCATAAAAAAAATATTTTCGGTATCATCTCAGAAATGACGTCACTGCCATGATCATTGGCAAGACTTGAAAAAACAAATGCTCATAAATTCTTATAATGTTTTAAATAATGAGTTAACGACCTTAACCGTTTAAATCAAAAATATGGTGACATTTTGAGGTCCACTTTAAGGTAATGAAATAATATTTATACGTCTAAAAATTGTTTTCCTCGAATGAACTTGGAGATTCTAATTAATACGCCCACGTGACTTTGATCCATTTTGCCTTGTTGTAGGAGAAATTTTTAATTTTTAATTTATTTATTTATTTCAGGCAACAGAGTAAAAAATACAGGCCCATATAATAAATACCTTACAGACTAACATACATACAATACTTATAACAATACAAATTACACTATAAACACACAAATTTCATGGCGTTGTGTTACGCGACTTGGTGTCAGGTAACCATCCACGAAACCGACGATACACAACACCCTTCGGCCAAAATTCTGCCTGCATGAAGGTCGACAGTTGTCCTGTCGGAACCCTAACCACAAACGAATTGAAATTCGTGTTGTGTCGAGATTCCAAACGTTCAACCCTCAAGGTGTATTTGGTCTTCAATCGCACGTACTCTACAATCTCCTCGACCTTTGTAGAGTAATGAAGCCGGGACACGTATAGCAGCGTCACTGGAATTGCAGGCCGAAGCAGGTGGTTCGGTCCAGTCGGTGCGTTGCCGCACTGGTTGCGAGTGGAGGGTTTCCTTTTTTTCTTCTCAACCTTCGTAAAACCCTCCTCATCACACTTATCAGCCTGTGATGCCAGCGTCTTCGGAGCCACCAGGGAGCTGCTTTTCCTAGCGGCAGCTGCAGCATATGCACGCGTCGGAGTTGACGTCACAACGCGCGATGTGTCTTGCGGTGCTGCGGGGCGCGCGGCGGGGCGCGCAGTAGCGGTGACGATGTCGGTGACCGTGATGGGTGACGCATCAGTTTGCGCCGACCCGAAACTGCAGACCGATGCATTCTGACGCCCCGCGACGTGTGTTGACAATGTAATGACAATGAAATGACCCAAAAAGGTCGATAACAACAAAGTGAGTACGAAATTTTGTTAGTTACTGTCTTTTTAAACTTAGAATACAAATTCAGCAAGGATTCACTAAGTAATCTTATTTGTTTTTTAATTTTGTGTCTCGTTTTGTGTTTTTTTTTTTCAGCTGTTAATCTACTACATTTAATTTATCATCCTCCAAAAAATCTTGAATACATTTTTTGGGTACGTTGATTTTACATTTCTTCTCATTAGGTACTACCTCTTGACTATTTGCTTTGTTGATGACCCTATTCTACCGCATTTTGTACTTCTTTACTCGTGCCTCCATCTGATGTAGACTTTCCTTAAGTAAAATGTTCTCCAATTGTAAATACAGTTTGTTCTTTCCAGTATTTTCCTACCAGACTCAACTCTAGATCTAGATCTCTAACTAGAAGCTATGGGTCAATCTGGTGGAGTTTCATTTGTTGCAAACTCTTCAGTTTGACGTTGAATTTGTTCCATGTATTATCATCTCATGATACTTCTTTGATTTTTCTTTCCACAGCTTTCTTATGACTTTTTTGGAGCGGGGTGTCATTTCATTAAAGCTTTTTATTAGTCCTTGTTCCTTTTTGCGTTTGTAGCGTTCTCTATCATTTCGTTTTCTTACAATCTGGTTTATTACATTTAGAAAGGTAAACATTTTAAAAAACAAATACTTTCATCCCACAATAAACTCACGTGAAATTTGGTATTTGATAAAAACGTCATTTCGGTGATCAGACTTCATCTCTGTTATCACACATGTAGCAGAAGTGATGATAACGGAAATGACAGATTTAAACTTTCGCGTCATTTTTTTTTAGCTTTCAAAGAAAAAAAATTTAACAATATTGGCATCAAGTTAATATCACCCAAACACATGCAAAATTATTGTTTTCGTGTATGGTTCTCAAAAACTCACCTTTGGGTGTCCAAATCAGGGATGACGAACGAACTTTTAAGCATAATTTTTTACCAACAATGTGTATGACGTATTCAAATTTTTTTCTAACGCAGTTCTTTTCACAATGAAACTCGCACACGACTGACAGGTGGTTCAGTGTTCTAAACACAAAAACTTTAGTAAACAGTCGCTATGGAACTACTTTGTTTTTTTAATCATACCATTGATAACCGAAATGATGTTTTTTTGTAACGAAAGTAGTATCATGTATAAAATATTTTCAGAAGTTCACAATTTAATGCACATAAAGTATGATAAACTAGACTATAAATATACGAAATTAATACGAAGCTTATGCGCTTCAATAACATAAACTCTTATATTTTTAAAACCAATACAAATGTGGCAACGTAGGAATTTCACAGATAATGGAGCGTGATAATCTCCGATATTTTTTTTTATTTAGAAAAAGGAAAACATACCAATTGATTTATAAGGTTATAGTGTATGTAAGGTCATAGTATTAATTATCTAGATCGATCTGTGTTGATATAGCTTAAAACAACACCCATAACTTAATAAATGAATGCGTTTTTTTCAAATGCACACATTTTTTGCTGTAGAATAGAATCAGCCTACTACATTAACACCTTTCATCATTTGATAGTGAACACAAAACCCATTTAAAGTTTGATTAAAGAAAAGGGTAACTATTCATACTGTTTTTTTGAGTTTACGCGAACAGGGGCCTAATTCGCGTAACCGAATCGCAGTTCGCTCGTGACTGAATTGGACGATTTTGACATTTAGCCTATACTAGAACTGTCAAAAACCTGTCGTTCAATTACGATTGTGATACGATTCGGTTACGCGAATTAGGGGCCAGGCAACGCGAAAAGCGGTAGTTAAACATTTTTTTCAAATTACCATCTTAAAGACGAATAACACCGTATTAGAATAATAACACCTAGAAGTCGCGTCTGAACCAAAACGTAAGCGTAAACGCGTGCCATTTAATTATCCTTGTGTGCGTAAGCTGAAAAAGGCTGCCCGCCCACGTCCGATAATCGGTGACCGATTTTTTGTAGGAGAAAAATAGAACGTACTGAGAGCAATGGAGCAACGCACACGTCCTACAAAAAATCGGTCATGAATGTGTATGCTGCTACCATACTACGAGTACTATAGTAAAATCGGCCCGATTATCTTCTTCTTCTTCTCTGTCGTTTCGCTCTTGGCAGAGCGGTCGTGATCACGTTGAGGCGTCCGTGTTAGTGGTAGAGGCGGACACAGCTCTCTTCACGATCTCCCGCCACCCCTCTCGGTTGGCAGACTGTCTGGCACAGTCAGACAAGCGGCCTCCCACTGCGGACTTCACTTGGTCAGTCCAGCGCATCGGTGGCCTGCCGCGCTATCCCTTTTCCCTGTACAACCAGCCGCTCTATGGAGTCGTTATCACGTCTTGAGACATGGCCAAAGTACTGTAGTATGCGCGACTGTACTATGGTTGACAGACGCTGTGTGATGTTGAGCTCTCGGAGTATGGACACGTTGGTGCGGTACTCTGTCCATGATATTCCGAGCATCTTCCTCCAGCACCACATTTCCAGAGCATCTATCTTCCCCTTTTCCAACTCGCGCACTGTCCACGTCTCTGCCGCGTAAAGAAAGATGGGGAATACCAATGTTCGAACAAGCCTGACTTTGGTGGTTTTAGTGATATTCCGATTCCTCCATACTTTCCTCAGCTTATCCATTGCAGTTCTGGTTATGGCCATACGTCGCTTCACTTCATCCACGCAGCCGCCGTTGTTTGAAATTAAAGCTCCAAGGTATATTGTCAAGGTATATGGTCCATAGGTCTGGACCACGTCACAGTTCGCAATCTGAGTCACTTCGGGCGAGTTGTCGTTGACACGATCCACGATCATCATCTTAGTCTTAGACCGCTTTAACCTTAACCCAAACGTAAGGCTCTCGCGCTCCATTCTGAGAAGTAATTCCTTCTTAAGGCCAGCACTACTTGCAAATAAGGTGGTATCATCTGCGTACCGCAAGTTCGCGATTTTGTATCCACCGATCACAACACCATCCGTCCAGTCTTCAAGACTGATCCGCATCACAAGTTCGGTGTAAATGTTGAAGAGTAAGGGAGATATTATGCATCCCTGTCGCACGCCGGCACCTGCATGGAAACTATTGGATAGAAGGTCGTCTATCCGCACTGAGGCTGTCCCTCCTTCATAGAGCTCCCTGAGCAGGTGTACGAGGTGTTGTGGTGTGCCCATGTCAAGTAGCGTTTTCCACAACGTTGGCCATTTCACCGAATCGAATGCTTTGGAGAAATCAACAAAGCATAATGTCGGCTTGTCGAACTCTCGCGCCTTCTCAATGATTTGACGAACGATGAGAATCTGTTTACGGGTTCCCTTCCCTTTCACAAATCCAGCCTGTTCTGGCGCAAGCTCCCTAGACAGATACCCTTTCAGCCGCTCGTTTATTATGTGTAGCATTATTTTGCTGGCATGTGTTATTAGGGCAATAAGTCGGAAGTTGCTACACTTCTTTGTTGAGCCCTTTTTATGGAGAGGAGTGAACACTGTATGAGTCCACTCAGAGGGCCATTTTCCGGAGAGCCATATCTTGTTGCAGATGATGTGAAAGATATGAACACCACGGTCTCCCAATGCTCGTATAGTTTTAATTGGGATCTCATCTCTCCCTGTGGCCTTCCCATTTTTAAGGTGTTGAATAGCGGCTCTGACTTCTGCCTCCAGAACACCCGGCTCCAGTGAGTCACTCGCATGCTCCGTCGAAGTAAAATTCCGCGACTGAGGATCCAGAACAAGGACAGACAGTAGTGTCTCCAAACCTCTGCAATTTTGTCGAGTTCAGTAACTACTTGGCCATTGTGATCTTCGATGGCCCAGGTTTTGGACAACAGTGTTTTTGTGATAAGGCGGATCTTGTGATATAAGTCTCTAGACTCGTATCTGTCAGCATGTGCCTCAATTTCGGTACACATATTGCACAAGTAGGTATTATGATCTTGTCTGCATCTCAGTTGTATCTGTGCTGACATTTTATTAAGATCCTTAATATCACTTCCCGCTGCTTTCATCTTCCTGCGTTTTTCGACAAGTTCGATGGTGTCATCAGTCATCCAGTGCTGTCTTTTGTGAGTTGCATTTGGTGGCGTGGCTTCCAAAACAGATGTAGTGATGAGTGTTTTAGCTCGGTCCCATAGTGCATCGGGTGTTTCGTTAGCCAGATCTGCTTCAGACCACCGTGGCCAGTTCTGATCAATAATCGAGCGGAATCTCGGAACATCCTTCACCTCCAGCTTCCTCGGCTTTTTGATGGTTCTGGCTGTTTTTAGTTTGAGCTTTAGTTTAGAGATCAAAATTTGGTGGTCAGACCCGCAATCGGCTCCAGGCAATGTGTGGGCATTAGTTACAGATGATCTCCATCGCGACCGAATCATGATGTAATCTATTTGGTTGCGGGTTTTTCCATCGGGCGATACCCATGTGTACAGCCTACGAGGGTGGTATTGGAAAAGGCTGTTTACAATCAGCAGATCGTTTTCTGAGGCAAATTGTATTAAATTAAGCGTTCACCTCGCTCATTTCGCTTCCCGAGCCCAAATCTCCCTGCACATTTTCCCAGCTGATGAGCGTTCTCTCCGATCTTAGCGTTCATGTCTCCTAGGATAACCAACAGTTCTCTATTAGGTACCTTCGCTATCGTTGATTCCAGTTCGGAGTAACACTTCTCAATTGCCTCGTCACTTGCGGCAGAGGTCGGGGCGTATACTTGGACGATGTTTAGATTAACTGGTGAAGCCTTTATTTTAATGCTGATAATCCGATCGCTTACTGGTTCGTACCCCAACACGCAGTTTTTCTGATGCCTAGGTAATAGCAAGGCCACACCGTTCGTGCTACTGATGTCATTGCCAGAAAAGTAAATGACGTGGTGGTCCGTCAATATATGTCCGCTGCCTTTCCAGTGTGTTTCGCTTAGGCCACATACATTCATACCGACTCTAACTACCTCACGTTCCAGTATCGCAAGTTTTCCATGTTGGTTTAAACCGCGCACATTCCATGTTCCTATCGTCTGAAGGCGTCTAAGCTTAATAGCGTTTCCAGTAGTAGATTTTCCATGAGGGGCCTGGTCTCCTACCCCGTCATGGCCGGTAGCCAACTTCACACCGCGCACCCCGGACGCAGCACGGCGCCGGTCGCTAATCGGTTCGCAGGGCGATCGTATCTCATCTGTTTGTGCTCTCATGTGACTTTCTTGGGAATATAGTCGCAGTGGTTTCCCTTTGCCTTCTGCACCAGGCATTTTAGAGATTATTTAGATCCCAAGGCCGCTGAAGCCTCTTCTGTCCGGTTGCCCGAGCAGGTGAGTGGTTATCCCGCCATAGCTCGGTCGTCATTGCCTCGTCTGTTATCTAGCAGGGAGCAACACGACAGCTAGAGAGCCGCCGTACCTGGGTTCTATTACGAACGTCCGGGTCGTGCAGGTGAGGTTGGCATTTGGGGCTGACCAGATGTTATTGTCATTCTCCCCCTTACTCCCGATTATCGGTCCTACAAAAAATCGGACGTGGGCGGGCAGCCTTAAATCTACGCTCTTCTAACGCACACAAATATAGGCTTCAGTGTTACCATCATCGGGCGTTTACCCACAAAAAATGGGAAAACGTGTTGTTTTGTTATACGACGATTTGCCATGTGTTTAGTATGATCTTTAAATACATAATAAAATATGATTATTATGATCTAATGACGAATGCCACCGTTCAATGTGTTTAAATTTAAATGCCTGTATGATTGCATAAATTCACATTAAGAAATTATTTTTATAGAATTAATAACACCAATATTTAAGTCTAAACAGTATTAAATAGCTGTTATGGCAAATTCAATATTTTTCTCAATATTAAAAACCAACTAAACAAACTGTGTGCAATTTTTTTTCCCAAAACTAGCAACACTGATGTTGATAGGTTTTGTGTTTCAAATGATTCGTTTTTAATTCGATTTACGTACAGAAAATGTCTAAAATGTAAGTATGAAATGAAACGTTATCACTTTTTTATGTTTCTCTGATGTGCTAGAACACTTAGTGTGCAAACAGTCATTTTAAATTATTTTTCGCGAGCTGTGTTTGACTTAGCGTGACGTTGAGCACTGACAGCTCGCGGAACAAACTAAGCCAGATATGGCTTAGTTTTAGTTGCGCGTTTTTCGTGCTTACATTCGGCTTCTAGGTGTTATTATTCTAATAACACCGTCCACCGTGACTATGAATGCTGTAAAAATAAATAAATAAAATAAAATATTTTTATTTCAGGTAACAGGAACCCATAAAATTACAAATTTAAGCTGTTTTAAAAATGAAAAAATTAAAAATGAATAAATTAAAAATAAACTAAATTAAGTAACATAAAATAATTTAAATAATTAAAATGAGACACATTACATAAACATTAAATAATAGTGACCCGCCGCCGCAGGGGTACCGATTTCTACCTCATGCCGTGGCATGAAGCCGTATCCAGCGCCCAAGTAGCGGCGAGTCCCATCTATCTGCCATAACGTTGAAGATACTATTGGGGCTGCCCCGCAGCCGCTTCAGCAGCGACGCAACACGCTTCCTAACAATGGCATGGAAACCATCTGTGTGCATTTCCGCAAACATTCCTGACGCGCTGCAAAAGCGCTGCAGTCCCATCAACATCCTAAACCCATTATTGTACTGGACCCGCAAAGCGCTGTACACCCGCTGCGTATAGTTAACCCATAGGTTGCCCGTGTAAAAAGACTGGCAGTAAGCTTTGAAGATTGTAATCTTAACCTGCCTACTGCAACGAGCAAACCTACGGGCCACCATGTTACATCGGGTGGACAGCGCCCTGCGTTCCCGCTCAATATCTACGTCATCACGCAGATCCTCAGTGACCCAGTGACCCAGATACTTAAACTGTGAGACACGTTTTAGTGGTGAGTTGTTAAGAGTAAAGGTAGTGGCACTTGGACAGGATTTGGCTCCTGCCTTGAACACCAAGAATTCGCTCTTTTTCACATTGTATCTGAGTCCATGGGACACCGCATAGGCTTCACAAATATTAAGCAATTTACGCATGGCTCCAATCGTAATCCAAAAGTAAAGGGTTCGAAACATCGGGTTAAATCAAAAATAAACGCGTTCTAAATCCGTAAACTTATCTTTCATTTCAGGGTAATTATTATTTAATATATTTTAATATATTTTATATTTTAATAATTATTAGCAAGTCGGACGAAATATTCCTATTAGTTCTGTGAAAAAATCTAAAATCCAAGCAAATTACTAACAGAACTAGTGGGATAAAAAATCCCATTAGTTTGGTCAACAGAACTGTCTAAGAAAACTAGTGAAAATAAAGGCACGAAAGTGCCTCGTGTCGATCGACAGTCAATGCGCAAGCAAGGAAGCGAGCGAGGTTGCCGCTCTGCTCATCGAACCGCGAGGAGCGGCAACGCCAAAGGAAAAACGTCAAACGATACAAGTATCGTTAATAATATCGTTAACGTTATCTTATTGTTCTGTTACCTAAGAGATACCGTTAAAGTATTAATTCTGATACATATTACCGTTATAGTTAACGGTAAATTTCGCTACCTGCCTGGTACCAACATATCGTTAAATATATTATCGTTGAAAAAGTTGCCTTATTAAATACCGTTACTTAACGTTACTTATAAAGTGAAATTGTTAACATGTGTTCTAAGTTATTGTTTTGAACTTTTTCCTACGTTTTGATTTTGTCCTTAATTCAAACAAAAATTTAAGGCTCTGTTGGTCGAGCAACTTCATTCTCCTCTGTACTCGGCCATGTCTATCAGGATATATTCTTCTGTGGTACTGGTCTATGGCAGGATGATGAAACCTTATACGTCACGAAACGATATAATTGCTTATTAAGTATTTAATTTTGATTATTGTGGTGCTAAGGTGGTGCTATTTAAAGTAGGTAGGTACCTTCTCCATTGATGTCATTGGGATCAAGTTACTAAGTAATTTAGAGTAGGTAAATGGTTTATTAATCTAAACCATTTTAATTTACTTTTTATTTTGCAATGCAATTGGTCAATAAACTAGAATGACACCTTACCAAATGCCTAACTTTGTCTATAGTTTAATTATTGTGCCACTCAAAACATCAAACACATATAAACCGCCGTAATATTCAAATAAGTATTTTATTACTACTACTACTACTAATACTAGTTTAGGGTAGGTAAACTAAGTAATCACGTGTATTTTCCTCGCTCACCACCGCGGCGCGCAACCGCCCATTTCGTTTTGTTAAATTATTCAATATGCCGACAACAGCTGGTGTTTTATAATGTTGCTTTTTTGTGGTAAAAAATATTAAAGTTGTTATTGAGTGTGTGTGTTAGTTAAGTAGTAATAATTAACCTTACATAATTAAATTCAAATAAAAACTATACAAAATACTCGGGCAATCGACATGTAGGTAAGCAGCAATGTACCTAGTTGAATGATGTTGTTCGATAAAAAGACTAGCCATGTAATTGAAGGATTTTATCAACCAGCTGACCATCTATTGATACTTATTATTCTGACCTTTATACCTAGGAAAGATACTTAAATGTTTCATCATATAATTTACTAACCAATTACATTGTTAATAATTTTATAAGTACTACTTTTTATAATTATAACGTACTGACTAATATTACCTAGTTATTGCCCTGCAGCGATTGCGTCAGAAATTAATCTTAAGACCCGTGACTTTTTAAATATTATCATTGCCCGTGACCATCGCCTGAAAACCAGAGTTTCGAGGCCAAATGGAATTTACTGTTATGGCGTTATAAATATATTGAATTAATAAATTAATGCATATGGAGACCTATTTTTGCTGTTACGCTAATAACATGTTTGCGCTTTTGTATCTTCTTGAATCTGTATTTTAGTTTTAGCAAAATAAATGTTGTTCATTCATTCAGTCATCCATATCGTTGAGTGAATTTTTGCCAAATCACTTTGACACAAAATAAATGGAAGATAGCTACAGGTATTTGTCAAAATGTCGCCTATTCAGGCAGCGACTGAAAGTATACAGAAAGCTTTTGAGAACCGACGCTTGGCGTAGGCCGAGCTTTCATACACATTCTTATCTTACAGTGTTTTTACAAGAAATACATAAAAGCATACTGTTATAAACGACTTAATTACTTACTTTATATGATATTTTAGCAATTATTATTATACTAATAAGCGTCGCTCCCCATATGCATTGAGATGCGGGTTCGAGTCCCGCCTAGGACATGACTGTACTTATGGCTATAATTTTCAAACGGGACCCAAAAAAAACTGTTTAAAATTATATGAATATCATGAATCAAAATATATATAAGTACCTAAAGTAAAGAAAACAAAAAAAAACTGTATAGGTAAGTTTACTAACGTGTTCTCGTGAATTCAAGAGACCATTAAATTTATTTTTGTCTCCGCCATAGATTTAATGTTATGGCTATGTTCTCCGCCTCAATTACTAGAATAATTATTAAAAAATATTAAAAAGACAAAATTGTAAAAATAGGTAGTTTTCTTTTATAAATTTTTTGTACACGACATATCATTATGCCACGCCATATAATGAAATGGCAGAAAAAAAATTGTTATCGTCCACATTCATTTGTTTTTGAGAAATCGCTCGGTGTGAAAAAAAGCAGAATTAAATTGGAATTCCGTGGACTAAAAAAGTTGTTTTTGACTTAGAAAACAGCGTATTGAAATCTGAAAAAAAATGTGTTACTTAAGAATCTAGTCTAGCCAAATTTGTTATCCGTTACAAGATTTAATTAAATTACTCGAAAAAAAAATACTTATTACAAATCACTCGTCAGGCCCACCCGTCGCGCGCTGACGCTGACGGAGCTATACGGAATGACTTTTTCACTACCGTAAAATATTTGTACAGGCGTTCAGTATCATATTTAATCCCTCGATCGTGAGTTATTCCAGACACAATTGAAATCAATTGTTATCATGGCACCCGAGTGCCTCCTGGGGGTTGAGGGATTAAAGCCTATTTAAGAAGTAAAAAAATATAGGTCAAATTTTCACCCGAAAATATTTTTCGCAACATAGTTTTCAAATTTTACTGTCCCAGGCCTGTGAAGGTACCTACGAAGGGAAAATCAACAACGTATCAATAGTATGGTAACGAATGAATGAGATGCGCATCGCGTAAATTTTTTTTATGTTTGCGGACATTTTCTAGGTGCTTTATCTTGACATTTTTGTACTGGGCTATACCCACCAAAAGAATAAAATACGTCATTTGTTTTTTGTCTCATAGATTGTTGTAATAAAATTTAAATGGCGACTAAAATTTCATAAATATTAGGGGTTAAAATATAAAATTGCCGTTTTATTGTAATAGATTCTTTGAATTGACATAGAATCTTCATGGTTTGAGATTTTCGAATGAAACTTTTTTCACATGGTTTCTATGATGTTCTTCTTTTAAAAAATGTGAAACATTTGAATATTGACTTTCAATTTTTTTTGTTATTTAACTTAGACAAAAAAGATGGATACTGCGAAAATTCGAGTGATTTTTGAATACGAGTTCCGACGCGCAAGTAACGCGGCAGAAACAGCCCGCAATATCAATATTGCGTTTGGAGAGGGATCTGATAATGAACGCACCGTGCGATTTTGGTTTAAACGCTTTCGTGATGGAAACTTCGACTTGAAGTACGAGCCACGAGGAAGACCGCCCACACAGGTGATTAACGATGAATTAAGAGAGATGGTGGAAGCCGACCCTAGTCAAACTACCCAGGAATTAGCGGCATGGTTTAACGTAACCTTACCCACAATATCGACTCATTTGCGTCAAATCAATAAAATAAAAAAAATACGAAAAATGGGAGCCTCATGATTTGACTGATGTGCAGAAAGAAACGCGTGTTGAAACTTGTGTTGCCTTGTTGAATCGGTACAGAAATGAAGGAATATTAAATCGAATTGTGACATGTGATGAAAATTGGATTGTTTATGATAACCGTAAAAGAAAAATGCAATGGCTGACCTCAGGTCAAACGCCACAACAGTGTCCTAAAGCAAAACTTACCAATAAAAAGGTAACTGTTTGGTGGTCTCAGCATGGTGTTATTCACTATAGTTTTCTCCGATCTGGTCAATCAATAACGGCAGATGTCTATTGTGCCAAACTCCGAACAATGTTGGCAAAACTAGCAGTAAAACAGCCCCGACTCATGAATCGATCTTCACCATTATTGCTCCATGACAACGCGAGACCTCATACAGCACGAGAAACCATTTTGACCCTTCAGGAACTGCAGTTAGAAACCATTCGACATCCTCCGTATTCGCCAGACCTTGCTCCAACGGAGTACCATTTTTTTCGTGATTAGGACAATTATCTACGTGACAAGAAGTTTTCTTCCCAGGAGGCAGTACAAAATGCTTTCACACAGTTTGTGCAGTCTAGATCCTCAGAGATCTATCACAAAGGCATAAATGACCTTCCTATTAGATGGCAGCAATGTATATGTCGTCGCGCGCGTATACCTGGCAACATTATAGTTTCTAGTTTGAATCTGTAGTACCGGTAATGACGTAACAATTATCTGATTGGTTGATTTGTAAAGTGCCAGTGAACGCAGTGTGGTGGCGCTAGTATCGTTTTGGCGCCATTACACGAGGACAGAGTCGATGGATTCATTTTGCTCTTTCACTTTACTGCGGACCACCACCGTGAACAGTCACATCCTCGAACCTGTCACGTTCACCGTCACTACCTACTGTACCTACCTGTGATTCTGAAATACAACGTGATTGGAAATCTGCGTTTCCCTGAGTTATCCCGACTATGGAACCCCCACCACGAGAGGACGGTGTCGAGCAATCTACCGCTCCGCCGCCGCTCCCGCCGTCATCAGATGTGGGATACGCTCATGCCTCATCATCGGATACCCTCTGGCAGCTGCTGCTCGAAAAACAGAACCAGAATATGATACGCCTGATTGAAGCCATACGGCCGCCATCTTCTGTGACAATCGAGTTGCCTGAATTCAATCCTGATCTGACGGACGCCGATCCACAATCCTGGTGCTCGACTGTGGATATCTGCCTCACCGAACGGCCTATGGAAGGAGGAGCTCTAATTATTGCACTGAGTAAGGCTTTTAAAGAATCATCATCAACATGGCTCCCTCAAGTTGCACACCCGGGAATGACATGGCAAGATTTCAAAAACCTGTTCTTGGCGCGCTACGATACTGCTGAAACTTGCGCCGCCACCATTATTCAGGTGAATAATAGCCGACCTAAAGAGGGAGAAAGCCTTGCCGCATATGCCAGTCGTATAATAACGTCACTAATGGCCAAATGGAAGGACATGAAGTCTGAAGAAATCGCCGTTTCATATGTCCTCGCACATCTGGCACAAATTAATGGTAGAATCAACCGCTTAGCATTTACAACGGACATTAAAACAAGAACGAAGCTAATCCAGGAAGTGCAAGCGTTTTCTCTTAAACGCAAGCAAGAAAAAAAAAACACGGATACCCTCAGAAATGAAGCAAAACGAAACAGAATGAACTTCACTTCACGAGATGTAAACAAACCGATTCAGTGCTACAATTGTCATAAAATTGGGCACAGATCGGTCGACTGCAACACTAGAAGTAACAAACCGCACGCGCCGACGTCTTCGAGCTCCACTCAAGATCCGAAGAAGTTCGTGACCTGCTACCGTTGCGGAGAAAAAGGCCACATCGCTCCCCACTGCAGCAAGAACGGAGGCAACGGAGTCGGCGCGCCTGGCAAGGGCGCAAGCACCGTCGCCGGCGCTGGAGTCAGCGGTGCTGCCAGCGGCGCTGCGCTCGAGCGACGGGTCAACGTCTGCGAGATCAGCGGCGTCCGAGGCGAACTTACACAATCTGGTGAGTCGTACCCTTTTTATTTTGATAGTGGCGCTGAGTGTTCTCTTGTGAAGGCTAGTATAGCAAACCGGTTTTCTGGAGTGCGTAGTTTAACTAATGTGCGTTTAACAGGCGTCGGCAACGCCCATATCCATTGTACCGAACAAATTACTAATGTGGTAGGTATAGACGGGCATTCCCTACATTTGCAATTTCTTATCGTTCCGGACGGCAGTATGCCGTATATCATGATCGGTTCAGATGTTTTAAACTTGGGAGTGAACGTTAATTTATCGAGTGCACGGCTTACAATTGCTAAACCGGTTAGTTTTTGTAGTGCAATTACGGAAATAGATTTGCATTCAATCTGTACAGACATCTGCGGCGCGTTAAAAGATGATCTTGTTAATTTGTTGACGGAGTTTTCGTTTGCCTTTATTGACGGTTTGCCACAGACGCGAGTGACAACTGGTGAATTGAAAATTCGACTTAAAGACCCGACGCGTACCGTGTATCGCCGTCCCTATCGTCTCAGTCCGCAAGAGCGAGATTTAGTGCGCGCTAAAGTTAACGATAACTATTGAATGCCAACATAATTAGACCGAGTAATTCTCCCTTCGCTAGTCCTATACTACTCGTGGATAAGCGTGACGGAACGAAGCGTATGGTGACTGATTACCGCGAATTGAATGAGAATACGTGATCGTGTTAATTGACGCGTTTACAAAATTCGTGCTTTTATATCACACTCTACGTATTGACACTCCCAGTGCTATTAAGGCTTTGAAGTCTAGTGTCTCCCTTTTTGGTGCACCCACGCGCTTAATAGCTGACCAAGGTAGATGTTTCGCGAGTAAAGATTTTAAAGATTTTTGTGAATCAAGCGGCATTAAGTTACATTTGATCGCGACAGGTTCGAGTCGAGCGAACGGTCAAGTGGAGCGCTTGATGAGCACGTTAAAGGGAATGCTTACCGCGGTAGAGACTTCTGATAGGTCATGGCAAGATGCACTCGAAGAAGTCCAGTTAGCGTTAAATTGCACCGCGAAACGCGTAACTAAAGCGAGCCCACTTGAACTCATGATTGGTCGCGTAGCACGTCCTCTTAATCTTTTGACGGCTGACGATACCGAAAACGAGATCGATATTACCGAAGCAAGAGAACAAGCGGCCCACAATATCGGAAAGAGTGCAACTTACGAAAAATCTCGTTTTGATTCTAATAAGGCAAAATTTGATAGGTTTGTTGTAGGTGATTTAGTCCTCATCCAAAATGAGGAAAGGAATCAGACTAAACTTGACCCTAAATACAAGGGACCTTTCATAGTTCTGGAAGTCCTCGAAGGTGATCGTTATACTTTAAAATCTTTGACTAATAACAGAAGTTATAAATACGCTCACGATCGCCCTCGAAGAATGCCTCAAAGTACCGTTCCTATTGAACTTAATGTTTATGACATAGATTCTAAATCTGATAGTGAGTAAGTTATTTTATTTGCCTACACACACACACACTTAGTTTATTTTGTTTGGTTACGTATGCTACGGTCCCGGCGTTTTCGTAACTGCGGTCCTGTGGGAGACCGATCAGGGCGCGAGGTGCGACCTGGGCCGTGGCAGCGGCCAGTCTCGTTAAGACAACATACCTCCAACGTAGTTGTAACTGGGACTCAATTTTTGGTCGATCAGGGCGCAATGTGCGATTGGAGGTGTGGTGTAGTGAACGGCCTCTGTGTGCTTTGTGGATGGTCCATGGTGACCTAGTGATAAGTCCATGGGGACTTAGTGGTTGGTCCATGAGGACCTGTTTGTAAAGGGCAACTTACTACCAATTTCTGAGACATGTTTGCGTCTTTAAGTGTGTTCGTGTGTGTACATATTGCTTTGTTCATTGTTCATATTGTGTTGTGTTTACTGTTGAGGCTTTCTTCTGGATTTTGTTTTGTGTTCTACAACCCTGTAGTCAGGGTAAGCCGAGCGTTCTGTCATTCCAAGGTATTTTTTGTTGCAGGTATACTCGAGGACGTGTAACCAGTCAGTATGGCCGTGTCGTCGCGCGCGTATACCTGGCAACATTATAGTTTCTAGTTTGAATCTGTAGTACCGGTAATGACGTAACAATTATCTGATTGGTTGATTTGTAAAGTGCCAGTGAACGCAGTGTGGTGGCGCTAGTATCGTTTTGGCGCCATTACACGAGGACAGAGTCGATGGATTCATTTTGCTCTTTCACTTTACTGCGGACCACCACCGTGAACAGTCACATCCTCGAACCTGTCACGTTCACCGTCACTACCTACTGTACCTACCTGTGATTCTGAAATACAACGTGATTGGAAATCTGCGTTTCCCTGAGTTATCCCGACTATGGAACCCCCACCACGAGAGGACGGTGTCGAGCAATCTACCGCTCCGCCGCCGCTCCCGCCGTCATATAGATAATAGTGGTAACTATTTTGATTAAATAAATTTGTTAAAAATTAAAAAATAAACAATTTTGATTTTCAGTACAAATCGGCAATTTCATACTTTAACACCTATTATACTCGTATATGACGAACTTACGGTAGTAGGTTAACGCTATTTTCCAGAATATTTTGAATTTAGGTACGTTATAATTTAGGCGATGAAGAAAGTCAAAAGACTGTTTCTAAAATGTTTTACTAGACAGTCTCCTGTTGACTCTTTGCCATAAAGGGCACAAGTGCCTTAAATGAAAATTTCAACTGCTTTAGGTGGGATTTGAACCTACAACCTTATACTTACTAATGACTACTCTGACCAATTGAGCAACATAGACATTGTTTGAGTCGATGTTAACTTACTTTATGCTATAAAATATTTGTCTTGCAAAAAAGAGCTGATAAATATATTTTAGGAATAAAATGCAATGACACTTGCAGGGATAAATTTAGGCAGTTAGGAATTATGACGGTAACTGGTGAATTTATACATATTATATCAAAGCATTTTATACATAAAAGAGAATGTTAATAATGTGACTAAGTCTAAAAGGGTGACTATCACAAATATGCAACACGATACAGGAATCAGATAGCACTTCCCAAACATCGTCCGTTAAATTAAGAAAGAGTTTTCTTTTTATGGTCTAGATCTACAAGGTAACAAAATTAAAACAATACTTATTCTTAAAAGTTATTATAGTATAAATGAAGCTCTTTCGGATAATGAAATTTTTAAATTCTAATTTTTAAATTATTTAATTTTTAAATTTTCATATCTTTTATTATTAGTTTTTTCTGAAATTACTACATTATGTATTGCTGTATATTTTATTGACATTTTATTATTCTATTTAATAATCATGTTGAATCAGACATAAAATATAAAAGTATAAGTAATTGTGACGATTGTATTTTAAGTAGTAATTTTATTTATCCTGCTTTTTTTACTACATAATTTGTAAAATTGACGATGCTCCTAGATTGCTGATATTGTTTTAATTTTTAATTTTATGACATTTGATACATTAATTAGGTTAAACTTGACATTTAAATTATAACAAAAATATGTGTATCTATTTGAAATTTTAAATTGACGTAGGTATCTAAGTGTAATGTTAATACGAAAATTTGAAATAAATAAATATTGTAATGGATGTAGTGCTCGAAGTATGGGGCGGTCACGGCGTCGACGTCACCGTCAAGGAAACACGGAGACAGATTGATGGAGTTTATTAACTTAAAGTACGGATGAAGTAAATGTACAGTTAAGCTCCAAAGAAGATATGTATTCTTTTGGATGGGAGTATCTCAATGTCTAAGAAGGTCCAAAAGCTTGAAAAGCCAACTTTGAGCTGTTGAGATACCCTGAGGAATTCTTCTTAACTTACAGAACATAGGTCTGGAGTACTTATCATCATATAAAAATACTTACGTCTTGCGTAGTAACAGACATACAACGCCATCTATATTAACATTTCAGGTAAACTAAAAATTGACATCTAATACATTTGCTAAAACGAAAACCTACCGCGAGGCAATGTACAGGCAGCGCCATCTATATATATGTTAGGGAACTAACATTGTCTGAAGTTATGGTTGTCATTTATTACAGAAAACGAGGTATATTAAGTGAATCTATACATATTAAGTTACATACTGTTACATACTCCCCCTCTGTCTCCGATAGTCGTCCCGACAAGGAAGACAGGATAAGGATACTTACAGTTAAGAAGCTTTCTTTTCATTACAGCCGCGTCCACGCTCCAGTATCCTGTGGGCCAGCGGTCTCATAGATGAACGCTTAATGTCTTCTCATCACGATGTAGGATCTATCACGGTAAGGTTCTATTTGCTGTTTGCTACAATGATGTTTCTTATCTAAAGGGTGGCCGTGACTACGCACCTCCCTCATTATTCTATCGGCCAGGCGTATCCGACAAACTTATTTATAGCCTAGACTACAACAAGAGCCTCAGTCTCTGTATGTTGTAACTTTCTTCAATCGTAATTAGCAAACGACTCGTGTATTCAACAAGACGTTCGTTTTCTCCCTCCCCCTGGACTCTATCTGCTTGAATTGAAGAACAGTAGCTAGCGTCCGGTTTCAAAAGAAAAGGATTTAAGGGAATAGCTTGTCTCAAGGCTGTAATTGTCGTCATGTTGAATAACCTGGTGTGGTTCGTCTTATTTGCGTAGAAGTCTGAATTCCTTTGAAGATGTATATAACTCAATGGCCATTAAGGTCCAATAGCTTGAACGCCAGTTTGGAGCGCTTAAGAGTTATATCTCAATGTCTAACAAGGTCCAATAGCTTGAACGCCAGTTTGGAGCGTCTTAGAAGGAATATTTCAATGCCCAATAAGGTTCCAATATCTTGAATGCCAGTTTGGAGCGTTGAAGAGGTATATCTCAGTGTCCAATAAGATCCAACAGCTTGAATGCCAATTTAGAGCGTTTGAGATACCCTAAAAATTTCTACTTCTTTACTTCTTGCTACCAGATTACCGCTTCATCTTGTAGCAAAAATGGTACTCCGTACAAAACATCCGAACAGCAGCCAGAAACGCTCCAATGGTTCCAGAACTTTGTTGTTAAGCGATGAAATCAGGCGTTTGAACTGATCGTGGGAAAGATTAACTCCAATCTTATTACTGTCCGTTGTTGTAGTTTCGGTGAATCTTCTATGCAGTTTTCAGTCCGTACTTTGGTACTACATTCTATGTATTTCGGGTTCTTGTGGGCCCCGTTGGTCGCCAGTTTGTAATGGATGTAGTGCTCGAAGTATAAGGCGGTCACGGCGTCGACGTCACCGTCAAGGAAACACGGAGACAGATTGATGGAGTTTATTAACTTTAAGTACGGATGAAGTAAATGTACTGTACATTTACTTCATCCGTACTTTAAGTTAGACGTACGAACGTATAAAATAGACGTACAGATGGACTTCTATCAATCATTGAAATACGCAGCTTTATCAAGCCTACAATTGACTGGTTACTAAATCAACATTTTTTAAGTGGCAATTTTTGATCGTTAATGGGTAGCGGTTCTGGCGACAGATTGGTGCAATGGTGTCATGGAGCACCTGGTTTTGTACCCTTGTGTACTCTTCAACGGCCAAGTCACACAACATTAACTATAATAATAAAGAAATCGCAGTAAGAAACCTTAGACTTGGCACGACTTTGTCTAGATTTCATTACTTTTTAGAGACAAACAAGCAGCTCAATCGAGACTTGGCTAGTTTTTTATAGAATGTTTTTGGTGGGATTTCACTTCTTTTTGTAGAACGTGGGCATATTGATTTATTTTATTAGATTTTCTTATTTGACACGTTTTTTTTCTTTTTAATTTTTATTCATATTCATATTCATTTATTTCAAATTTTCGTATTAACATTACACTTAGATACCTACTTATTTATAATTTCAAATAGATACACTATTTTTGTTATAATTTAAATGTCAAGTTTAACCTAATTAATGTATCAAATGTCATAAAATTAAAAATTAAAACAATATCAGCAATCAAGGAGCATCGTCAATTTTAAAAATTATAAAGTAAAAAAGCAGTATAAATAAAATTAGTGCTATGGAATGAAACACGTCTTATTCGGAGTGTAGTTTATTGCGACTGGCTCGCTAACCAAAACATCCTACCTTTTATTACATACAATGAGATTGCAAACATGACACCTCCACCCTTAATCGATAACATACAAGTTTCATTAGGTTAATGTATTATTATAAACAATATGACAAATTAATGCTGCTTATCCTATTTTTAATAACAAGAAGTGTCCTTATTTTACCTGACACTTTTACTTAAGTAACTTAAATACCTGCCGACCTATATTAATTATTTATCTCAAACCCATATCGAACCGGTGGTTTACGTATCCGTACTGGATGTCTATCTGGTGTATTACTATTCTCTTGTTCGGTTGACTCTCTTTCCCCCGACACATTAGACTCACACACGGGTGCAATGGCTCTAGAACAACTTGTTTCTGGTGCCTCTGTTTCAGATACACTCGCACTTCGATCCAACTCCTCACCACTGATCGAAGACGCTGCCAGAGACTTACGAGACTGTGTATTAAGTTCTAATTTTTGTTTGATAACATCTAAACTAGCTTGGTTTTGACGGTTTTGACTATCCTTAGATTGATTTCTCGTAATCCTTAATTTGATTTGATCGATATGCCGGTGGATTTCCGGTCCAGAGGTGGATCTTATATAGTAATCACTGTCTCCTATTAATTTAACGACTGTACCGGCTATCCATTTATCTGGGCCCCTATAGTCCCGGTACCACACTAGCGCACCGGGCTCGAACCGGCGGTGTGCCCCGCCCGCGGCACGATCGCTGCGCGCCTGCGCAGCCTCGACTCGAGATGCACGCTCAGGTTTCAGATTATCTAATCTCATACGTAGATTACGCCCCTGTAAGATTTTTGCTGGACTCTCCCCAGTAGTACTATGTTCCGTATTTCTATATGCTAGTAAGAATCTACTCAGTGCCGTAGTTACATCTAAGTTTTGTTTGAATGCCTTTTTAATAACTCTTTTGCAAATTTTGACCGCGTTCTCTGCAGCCCCGTTTGAAGCTGGGTGGTAAGGAGTAGAGAAGATGTGTTCGATACCATTATGACTTAAGAAATTTTGAAATTCGGAACTCATAAACGGTGGCCCATTGTCGCTAACAGTTTGTCTAGGAAGACCAAACTTTGAACAAAGATCTCTAAGTACAATTATCACCTCCGCCGCTGTTGTTTTTTTCATTTTTATTGCCTCTATCCATTTCGAACATGAATCCACTACCACTAAATACGTTAACCCCCCTATAGGGCCTAGGAAATCTAGATGGAGTCTTGACCAAGGGCGTGAAGGCCAAGGCCTCGTGGCCTCGTGGCGGTGCCTGCCCCGACGGCGCGTCGGCCGCGGCCGCACACACGCTGCACGCGCGGCACTCCGCCTCCACAGCTTCGTCGATCCCCGGCCACCAAACGTAGCTCCGGGCTAGTGATTTCGTCTTAACGATACCCATGTGTGGATCGTGAAGCTCAGCAAGCACTCGATCTCTACAGGCAGACGGTACAACCACCCGATGGCCCCACATGATACAGCCTAGTTCTGAATATAACTCTTTTTTTCTATTTAAATATGGCTTTAACTCTTTAATTTCGACATCATCTGGCCAACCGTCTACTATGAAACTTAAAACACGAGATAGAATAGGATCTTTGCTAGTCTCCTTTTTTAAAATATTATAGTCTAGCAGCAAGGCTTCTGACGAAAAATGTAAATATGTCTGCTCTGGCAAGTCTACTTCTAATGATGTTGTCTCATCTTTCTGAGATTTTATCAAACGCGACAGAATATCTGCTGTATTTCTATCAGTTTTAATATATTCGATCGTAAAATCATAAGCTGACAATTTTACCGCCCAGCGTTGCAACCTGCTAGCCGCCGCGTTTGGTATACCTATGTTAGGACCAAAAATACTGACAAGAGGCTTATGGTCAGTTCGAAGTACAAATTTTCTCCCATATAAATAATTATGAAACTTTTCGACTGCAAATACGATTGCTAATGCTTCCTTGTGTATTTGGCTATAGTAGAATTCATGAGCCGTGAGCGCACGCGACGCATAAGCCACTACCCGCTCGGGCGCTTCGCCCTCGACGTCGCCGCCGCCGGCTGCGCGCTGCGACAGCACCGCGCCGAGGCCCTTCGCGCTAGCGTCCACCGTCAATACCGTTTCACATTGCATATTAAAATGTGCTAAAGATTCGTACTACACAATAACTTTTTTACCTTTATAAAAGCGGTGTTTTGTACCGATTCCCATTTCCAATGTTTACCCTTTTTTAATAGATTATATAAAGGTGATAAATGCGTGCTTAGATTCTCAATAAATTTGCCATAAAAATTTACCATTCCAATTAATGACTTCAATTCACTGACATTACTAGGATGAGGCATAGATGTTATTGCATCTACTTTATCAGGATCTACTCGGACTCCGTTTCTATCAATAATAAAACCTAAATACTTGACTTCTTTTACTAAAAAACTGCATTTGTTTTCTTTAATTTTTAAGCCATTTCTTTCTAAGATGTCGAGTACCTGTTTAATTGTTTTTAAATGACTATCCAAATCCGAATTTTTTATTAATATGTCATCATAAAAAATAACAACATTCTTAACATTTTTAAACATATTTACCATGATTTTTTGGAAAATACCCGGACTAGAAGAGAGGCCATATACTAGGCGATTATACTTATACAAACCCCTATGTGTATTGATTACAGTGTACTTCTTCGAGCTTTCTGATAGTAAAATTTGATTATACGCTTGTGATAAATCAAGCTTACTAAAAAATTTGTTACCACTGAGGTTACTGAATAGATCCTCCATTTTCGGAACCGGAAATCGCTCAACTTCTAAAACTTTATTAAGGGTTACCTTAAAATCTGCACAAAGTCTCAAACCTCCGTCTGGCTTGCGTACTACGACCAGTGGCGTAGCCCAGTCCGAGTGCTCCACCGGCTCGATGACACCGGCGCTCAGCATCAAGTCAAGTTCCGCGTCCACGCGTTCGCGTAGCGCATACGGAAGAGGCCGTGCGCGGCAAAAAATAGCTTGAGCCCCGGCGCGCACACACAGCTGGGCTGAGCCTCCCGTATACTTGCCCAATGTGCCGTCGAACAGAGATTTATGCCTAAAAACAATTTCTTTCAATACATCACTGCCATTGTGTTTGCCATCTGCCATATAATAATTGTGACATGGATCTTTAGTTACACTAATAGGTATTTCTAACTCCGCTAGCCACTGCCGACCTAACAGATTTGTGGTTCCTTTATCTAAAATATACAGATCTAATTTTTTTGTGATCCCCTTATACCCAACTACTGTTTCTATAAACCCGATTGGTTGAATAATAGAACCATCATACAATTTTATATTTAGCGAACAAGGGATCAACTGTACGTTACTAAACATTTCGTTGTACAGTTTTTTGTTTATGCAAGACAAGGCAGATCCAGTGTCAACTTCCATTTCAAGTAAACAATTTTGAACGTTAAGTGTAATACGCACCGGCTTATAGTTACTTAGTGACATTTGATACATGTTCTGTTCACTAGAGTCCTCCTTATCCGATATATCATTATCGCCATCTCGCTCACTCAACCGGTAAACAGGGATGCGTTGTTGTTTCCCTCGAACCGCACCGCCCGCGCCAACGCGCTGACTGCGCGCTGCTCATGCGCCCGCCGCGTGACCTCGTATTATAGTAATAACCGCCGGCTGATTCCGCCGACTCCAGCCCTTGTTGATGATTGCCGGAGTGTTTCTTAGGACACATCCTCCTTAGGTGGCCGATCTCACGACACCAGCTGCATTGATAATTTTGGTATACGCAATCTTTCGCATTATGTTTACAGTCTCCACACTTTGGACATTCCGTTATCAAGGATAATTTATGAACTCCCTCCGACAAATCTGTGCGTTCTACGGCACTCGCATCGCGCTCGGCGGCTTCCAACGATAAGGCCAATGTTATCGCTCGATTATATTGAATTTTCTCTTCTGAAAATAATCGTTGCCTTATAGCTTCACTTTTAAGCCCACACACAAATTGATCACGGAGATTTTCATCTAATGCTGTGTTGAAATCGCAATTTTTTGATAATTTTTTCAACTCTGTGACGTAGTCGGCTATGGATTCATCATTGAGTTGTCGCCGTTGTCGAAACTTGTACCTTTCGGCCAGTATTGACGGTTTTGGCTGCAGATGAGCAGATAATAATTCCACTGCTCGGTTAAACGACAACTCCGATGGTTTCTGAGGACTGGCTAATGTAGATAACAAGTCGTACGCCTCTTCACCCATTACCGAAATTAACGTCGGTAGTTTAAACTCATTCACCACTTTATTCACTATAAAATACATTTCTATTCTCTCTACGTAACTTGACCAGTTACCCGATCTCACATCAAACTCACGCATTTGTCCGACCGACATTCTAAACAATCCACAATCCGTCCAAATCCGAGACTTAATTATTATTTACCGCGTTCCGCTATGGAATGAAACACGTCTTATTCGGAGTGTAGTTTATTGCGACTGGCTCGCTAACCAAAACATCCTACCTTTTATTACATACAATGAGATTGCAAACATGACAATTAGGTACTACTTAAAATACTTAATCGTCACAATCTAAATATATAAAAATGAAAACTGATTTAATGACTGACTGACTGACTGACTGACTGACAGACATATCAACGCACAGCCCAAACTACTGGGATTTAAAATCTGAAAATTTTCACCGTGCTTCCTTTTATAGTATAGGTGAGCACTAAGAAAGGAATTTTGGAAATTCCGCCTCTAAGGGGGTAAAAAGGGCCCCATAAGTTTGTATGAAACTCCGTCAGTTTTGAAGCTAAGTCGATGAAAATTGATATCCAGCTACCTGATTAAAAATTAAGAATGACGTCTTTCAGGATTTTTGAAAATTTAATCTTTAAGGGGATAAAAAATGGGGGCAAAGTTTTTTCGGTTCCGCGTCATATCCATACTCTTTACATATTTGCACTCTCTGACTTTACTTAGTTTGTTATGACATTCAATGTGTCAATCAGAATATAATAGGTAATTTCTTACAAACAGAATGGTATTATTTTAGAATTTAGTAATTGGCGCCGAAATGGATGAATTAACTGAATTAAAACGTGTAGAACTTTAATTAAAGGCTGCATTACAAAATTCGGCAGCCAGATACAAAACCTACGAGAAATTTCTGATTATGAATTAAAATTAGTGAGTGATCAGCTGGTGAAGTGACAAATGAACAAATTTACCAAGTATAATTTGGAAGAGATACGACTACAAATAATATTACTGATGACCCACAGTTGGAAACTGAGATTGAAGAAAAAAATAACCTTCAGGGTATTACAACACAGCTTAAACTAAAACTGCAGAGTTTGAATTCGATAGCACGAAACAATTCCATGTATGTAGAAGGTACTGAGGAGCAAAGGTCGGTCACAAACAAATCTTAGGACATCTAAATTGAACTCAGTACCATTAGACAAGGACGAAACATTCAAAAACATCATTAAATGGTTGGATGCTTAAAACTGAACAGATGTGATGATATCGATACAAGGAAATACACGTCAATCATACATCTTTGAGCCCAGAATTACATCAGAAAACGTATTATATTATATTTTTGTGCTCCACGGGATCCTTGTGAGTTAGAATTTGAAGAGTTGGATAAAATTCAGTTAGTAAATTATCAACAACTCAAAATTGGACAGATTACTAGAAGATTTAACAATGGTGTTTGACGGAACATTGTTTAAATATCAAACTACAAAGCTCAATTAGTACTTCGTTTGTGTGTAAATGTGACACCAATTTTCATTTAGCCGCGACGTATTCCATATGCCCTGAAGGACAAAGTTGACGAAGAAATAAGGAGGCTATGTAACGAAAAGACAAAACTTGAAAATTCCTATTGGATGTCTTATCTATATGTATATTGGTACATATTATTCAGAAAATAAATATCGGTACTTACCATAAGAATGGAATTATTTAGAACTTAATAATTTTTAGGGTTCCGTACCCAAAGGGTAAAAACGGAACCCTATTACTAAGACTTCGCTGTCTGTCCGTCTGTCCGTCTGCCTGTCACCAGGCTGTATCTCAAGAGCCGCGATAGCTAGACTTTCACAAATTATGTATTTTTGCTACCGCAATAACAACAAATACTAAAAACAAAATAAAACAAATATAGAAGGGACAAAAAAAATTTTGCGATTTTTTTGTCCTTTTTTTGTTCGATATTAATAATGGCAGCAGGTAGGCACTTGAAATGTTCACAAAACACTCAGTTATATTTTTAACTTTAATAAGCAATAATTAAAATAATATTTAAGGGAGGTTCCCACACAAAAAAAACAATTTTTTGCTTATTTTTGCTTGATATCAATAAATGGTAACAGGTAGGCACTACATTAACTAAATTAATGTAGGTACCTAATGTTGTTTTCGTAGTCAATGATACGGAACCCTTCGTGCGCGAGTCCGACTTGCACTTGGCCGATTTTTGTTTATACGGTAGAGACAAATGTTGGGAAATCGAAAAAAGTGTATAGAATTACACTGTTGTACCTTTTGACATTATCAACTATATTAAGCAGTACAAAAATAATTCCTAAACTGGGCATAGACCCGTATCTCAGGCAGGAAAAGGTAACAGGTGTGTTGCAACAACACTAAGCAGCTGACTGGTGGATTAAATCAATATAGACTGGTAGACCATTTGACAAGCTTCCATTTAGAAGATAATTTGATAAACTTCCATTTAGTAACGATTTATTTTTTCTAGGACGCACCGCTTTTGGGGGCCTGGCAAAGTTTGTTTAGTGAAACTGCCTTTCTAACGCATCGAAATTATCTTTTTATTGAATATCCTCCATATTTAAAAAAATACACTTTTAAAACATGAAAATAAAACGTTGAGAAAAAAATCACCTCACTTCATAATTCCGTGTTGTTTAACTTAGGAATAGCTGCCACCACGCACCCACTAATGACCAAGCAGCAGTAATTAATGATGTTTTGCTGACATCATTTGAAGCTGAAGAAATATAAAAATTTATAGACACAGTGGTCAGTACAGTCGAATCAGTTCTCTATCCTGTCAAGTTTCTGAACACTTTTTATCCTACTGATCATCCTCTACCATTCATGCCTCGAACCCATTTTCATGTGGGATCACATGAAAGTTTTGTGAAACTACGTCAGCTTTTTGGTATAAATTTTGTTATGTTGTTTATAAGGATTTTTTTATAATTAAATATTTGAGGGGGTGAAAAACGGTTGAAAATTTTGTGGTTAATTATTTTTGTTTAACATCATATTAAGGTACTTGAAACTTCGTTTATCGATCATGAAGGGAGAATGACATAAGACTGGCTTTTTCAGAGCTCTACACCGATGCTGGTACTACACCGGTCTTCTATCCAAACGTAGTATGCAAGCAAATTGTCTTTTGTAAAATCGCCTTTTTGACGCTTATGGATCGAGAAAAATGGTAACCTACTTGGTTGGAAATTAAGAATGTGTTTTTTTACACAGGGCCACTTCTTCCAGGGCTCTACGCCAGTGTTGATCATATTCGAATAAAGCCTTGCAAGCTGCTTTGAATGTTTTGTTGTACTACTGCGTTGACAGTTTTGAAAGTTTCAAATGATATTGTACTTCAGATTTCATGTAAATGCAAACAGATGTGGTGCGAGCTCGCTTGGACCACGGTTCGCTAGGAGAACTAACACCGGATCCCTAAATAGTTTAAATCGGCCCCTTTCATCCAACTATTGTATCAACGGGCCCCGGTAAGTCGGCAACGACGTATCGGCTACCACTAAGTGCCCACCACCACCTCGCCCGAGATGGGCACCTTCGGCACCGTAGGCAAAGGAAGTGGAGGAAAAGAGTGGAGGAGAGGGGGGTGAGTCGTGACGAAAACTTTGTAACAGATCAAAACCCACGCGTGCAAAGCCGCGGGCATCAGCTAGTTACTTATACTTTTATATTTTATGTCTGATTCAACATGATTATTAAATAGAATAATAAAATGTCAATAAAATATACGAATCAGCAATCCATAATCCCTCAACCCCCAGGAGGCACTCGGGTGCCACGATAACAATTGATTTCAATTGTGTCTGGAAGAACTCACGATCGAGGGATTAATGTAGTAATTTTAGAAAAAACTAATAATAAAAGATATGACAATTTAAAAATTAGAATTTAAAAATGTCATTATCCGAAAGAGCTTCATTCATACTTCGAGCAACGCCGCCTTCCGTTTACGGGACGGAAGGCCGCGTTGCTCGAAGCAGTCATACTATAATAACTTTTAAGAATAAGTATTGTTTTAATTTTGTTACAAAATTCATTACCTTGTAGATCTCTTACCTCAGATGTTTTTTTTTTTAAACTTGATGCCCATAAACAGAAAACTCTTTCTTTATTTAACCAGACGATGTTTGTGAAGTGCTATCTGATTCCTGTATCGTGTTGCATATTTGTGATAGTTACCCTTTTCAGTCATATTATTAACATTCTCTTTTATGTATAAAATGCTTTGATATATGTATAAATTCACCAGTAACCGTCATAATTCCTAATTGCCTAAATTTATCCCTGCAAGTGTCATTGTATTTAAATCCTAAAATATATTTATCAGCTCTTTTTTGCAAGACAAAGATTTTATGAGCATCTGCTGCTATGCCCCAAAACATCACTCCATACGACATCAATGAATGGAAATACGCGAAGTAAACGTTTGTTGCTGCTCTTATACATCCTAATTCTTTGATTTTCCTAATCGCATATGTTGCTGCACCAAGTTTCTGTGAAAGTTGCTGTATATGAGATGCCCAAGTTACCTTATTGTCTAATTCAATTCCGAGAAATTTTACTTTATTTTGTTCACTTAAATCAAGATCGTCAATAGTATTACTCACACATAGAGGCGTAACTTGATTCTCTCTCTCTCTCTCTCTCTCAGCCTGTATCAGCCTAATGCCGGGTGTAGGCCTCTTCCATTTGTTTCCATAGCAAGCGATCCAGGGCTTTCTGCATCCATTCTCGTCCTGCCACTAGTCTAAGGTCATCTGTCCATCTTGCTGGTTGCCTTCCTACGTTTCTGCGACCTGTCCGTGGTCTCCACTCAAGAACTTTTCGTCCCCATCTCCCATCATCTCGACGACATATATGACCCGCCCACGACCACTTTCTTTTTGCAATGACTTCGGCTATGTCCGTTAGTTTCGTCCTCCTGCGTATTTCGGTGTTTCGAACCTGATCGCGAAGGGAAATCCCTAACATAGCTCTCTCCATTGATCTCTGGGTGACCTGAAGCGGGTGGATCATCAGTTTGGTGAGAGTCCAGGTCTCAGCTCCATAGACCATTACCGGCATAATGCACTGCTCATACACTTGGCGCTTTAGGTTCAGAGGTACTTGTCTTAATTTGAGCACATCGGACACTAGATAAT
Source organism: Anania crocealis (assembly GCA_949315895.1). NCBI lineage: Eukaryota > Metazoa > Arthropoda > Insecta > Lepidoptera > Crambidae > Anania > Anania crocealis. Next base: position 13,908,430 of record OX438881.1, read on the forward strand.
AGTAACTTGATTACCAAGTCTGAAATGTATTAATTGTGTCTTATCAACATTCATAAGCAGATTAAGAATTGAAAAAAAAAATCTGTTATTGCGGCTAATAAACAATTTGTGTAATGTTCGAGTAGAATAAAGTTAATCGTTCGACTATTTCTTCTTGTAAACTTGTAAGTATAAGTATAAAAGCCAGTCTAGTCTTATCCAGAGTTTTCCTTTAATTTTATTTATATGCGTATTAAAAGCAGAAGGGGAGGCATTCGCCCAGCAGTGGGACGCTGTAGGCTAGATAAAATTAGAAGATGTGTCCCACTACGCTGGATTTTTGCAATGACAGTCGATTTTTTTATGTACCAATAGTAGAAGGGGGCATTACCATATCTCTAATACAGCTGAGACCAGCTGAGGGTTCTTCATCAGATACTTCAGACCTTCGATTTTTGACACCAAATGAAGCGGCCCACCAAGTTGAATATTTTTTGTAAAGGCGGTATGTCAATCTCTTATAGTTTGGTTGGGCTCTTGTGTTTTCTAATCAGGGTCACCAGGTACTCCAGATCTTCGATTATCCTAGTTTTTATAGTTTTCCTTTTATGTAGCCATTAAACCCTAACTCTGTACCAAATTTCAGCTCTCTGAGTTTATGGGAAGTACTAGTTTTATTTTGCTGATCATGAGTGAGTGAGTGAGTGTCATAAATGCGAAACTTTGCTTTCGCTTAACTTTGGAACTAAATGACCTACAGACTTGAAATTTTGGATTTTAAGTATGTGATTATAGCTTACTGGATGACGAAATTTCTGCGTACTGGTCTTATCCAGAGGTTCTCAAATAGGGGCCTGAAAATGCGGCGAAATGGTTCCAGTAAAGGATGGTACGGCAGTGTTTGCTTCGCGCTCGACTTGGCGGGGGCACTACCGTGCCCCCCGAAATTTCAAATCCTTTCGTTTTATGAGATAATGTTTTATATATTAACATAGGACGTTTTATACCAAAAAAGTGAGAGTCCGTCATAAACATAATACGTTTTTTTACGGAAACTTCTGAATTTAGTGACGTTCTTTATTGATATGAATCTTTTTTTAGTGGAATTACTTATCGTTTATGAGTTCTATGTGAATAGTCATCTTGAATATTTCTTACAAAATGCTAGCATTATAATTAGTACCATCGCATATGTCTAAATAAAAATTAAAAGAGTTATTTTTAAATCATTAAATTATAAAAACATTTTAGTCTTTATTTGCTAAATAATCACCAACAGTATGGCAAACCTTTACCAAGCACCATCATTTTCTAAACAATAATTAAATAGCATACTTTATCTATCACAGCATTGCAAATAGATAATTATTTACATCAACGGACGGACTTGAAATATCAGTCCCTCGATCGTGAGTTATTCCAGACACAATTGAAATCAATTGTTATCGTGGCACCCGAGTGCCTCCTGGGGGTTGAGGGATTAAGCTTTTGACTACATTTACCTAAGTTAATATTATATAGGATAACAAAAGAAACCAATTGACGTTTTAACTCTAAACCAATTGTATTATGTTATTAAATTATACAACAACAAATCGTCATAATTAAACAATCAGTCTTTTAATATCGTCGTGACGAAAAGGTGAATGAACATTAACTTATATTATGTAGGTATCGTGCGTATAAACCAATGTTTAAGTTAATGTCTTTAAATGTTGAGTATTATAAAAAGCGTTTTGCTAAATCAAAGGCAAAAATAATATCTATAACTGAATAAGTGAATGATAAAATAAAATAAACAGTACCTCATCGATTTTTTAGAAACATCAACAGTGATGTGATGTGGCAAAATGTTAAAGTTTGGATGACATTCTGGGCTGAGGCACATAACCATCACATTTGTGTAATTTAACTACGGGAACCATTATAAGTTTAAAATATGCAGGTTTTAATTCAAGATATACAGAGTTTCTGGTGTTGTCACGAGTAACTAAAACTTGGTGCGATCACTACTATCTACATAAACTTCTCCAAATGTTACTTCAGTAAATTTTTTCCCCTAATATCTATGATACAAATTTTATTATTGACTAGACATTTGAAATCAAAGACATCATTTTGGGTTGCATCGCGAACCACATAGGTTTCCTGTTTGCCTAATAGGTTTGGAAAGCTCTCTTTATGACAGAGTGCAAAATATCCCTCTTGTTATGGGACAAGGGACACAACACAAGTGATAAAATGCTAAAACAACATTTGCACCAGACTGTCCACAATTTGCTTTCAAAAAATTATTAGTTATTTTGGACCTAAGCTACGGCCAGAAGAGATCCAGACAACCTTGAAAAGACCATCACGAGGAAGGGCACCATACCGTTGATCAGATCAAATCAAGGCCATAACGGGACTTCCAATGAAACTGACTTTTAAGGGAACCGAAGACAGGCAAGGATGGAGAGACCTATCTAAGACCTAACAAACCTGACAAAGTCCTGACAAACTACTTCTAAGTTGGGAACGACCTTCAGCAATGAAGAGAATGACTGTGTGATGATGATGATGTATGCGAAAATTTATTTATTTTTGTGAGAATTTCAATACAACAGCAGATATCGATAAGACATTAGTCTACATCACTAAATGAGTAGCGGAGTATATTCCAGAATGAGAAGAGGAATGTGTTTAATCCAAAACAAGCTTTATTTTTAAAGCACTATGTTTCATTTTGATTTGATATTTATAACATTTTGAATAAATTGAAATCCAACAAGATTTATTTGAAAAATCTTTGAAAAACTGTGATATTGTGGCTTTCCTGTGGTATTAAACACCATCTATTTAAAGATTTTTTCTCGTGCTATGATTTTTACTTAGCAAAATGGCACAATTAGGCATTCAGCGCTGTAAAATTACGCAAAAGAAGAATGCAGCAGGACTACCAACTAGATGCGATGTTGGGACACGACTAAGGCCGAGTACCTAAGCGGCTAAGCGTAACTACGCTTAGTAGTGGCACGCGGGATCCGCCTACTTCGCACTTCCACTTGTTTTTTTCTGTTCCGTGGTATTAAGGGTGTCAGTGAGGAAGATTATTTAAATGGAAATGAGAGACAAAGTAGAGCTTGGCTATCCTGTTTGATTCGGATCGACGTCCCCGCGTAAAACTCCAGTGATAATTGTAAAGTGTGAACCACATTCCGTAACGAAAATAACCTAACACCCCCCACTCCGGCCGGCACAGCTTGATGATACCGGCGGCGGATTGAGGCCGGCGGTGATACTTTTAGTTTTATAATTGCATAAGTTGATAAAAAATGCTATGCAATAGCTTAACCGCGGCAGTCTCCGAGTGCCACACGTGTTTTTTTTAATTTAGAAATGATCGGGTTTTTCTTCACGTCTAAAATTGCATATTTTGTTGGTTGATGTTTAATAATGATAGCTTATTAATTAATTCTCAAAATGTGTGATATTATTGTGTAGTATGATAATTATTTATAATCCAAACATGAATTTAAATACTAATTAAAAATCATTAGTTTAAGCCACTGCTGGGACTTGAACCTGCAACCTCTTAGTGTGAGTCAAGCATTTTTCCAATTGGGCTACCACGGCTCATAAATTATTAAATAAAAATATTTAGTTAGATTTTACTCTATATGTATTTTATTGCTGTACAGGATGCCTAAGGATGAATCTGTTGCTGGAAAGTGGAAAGAAACCTGGCATAAAAATATTTGTTACCCACCAATGACAACAAATTTTTTCGAAAAAATATCAATGCTATCCTCGCTTAAATGATATTCCTCATCATCCAGTACAATCTCTCACTACTGAATCAAGACACGAACTAATAAAAAGTATCGAAAACAGATAATTAAGCTTAAGATTAAAAACGTACGCCAACGAAAATACTCTTAAAATGACGAGGAAAAAACTGACGATGCGACAACGGCTGCATATAATAATTTTATTCAATAAAGTTTCTAATAATTTTTTTGTCATTAATTTCTTGTTTTATTTCCTTTGCTCCGATTCGGTCCTAAACGAGTCTACTAACACTTCAACTTAACGATCCACTGTAACTCTCCTATTCCACAATATAAAAGAACATAACTAATTAAATAAAGATAAATAGCATGGGCTAGCAGGTGACTATTAGTGCTTAAAATCCGTTTTAGATAGTTTTTAAGACAATAAGTATTTATCAATCCAGTAAGGCTATCCGAGAAAATAATATTTTATGGACACCGTATTAGAAAAGGAAGCACATCTACTTTCGAACTTCTCTCTCGGCTCGTTTATTTGAGATACTGCGCAGTTCAGCTTAACTATAGGTTCATGATCCATACATTATCAAATTGGCAGGTTTTTGCGCGGGAAAAGAGATTAAGAGAAGAATTAAATTATCCTAAGCTGCATTTATTGTGACAAAGTATATAAAGATAAATCAAATAAAAGTGAGAAACAAGGAAAGGCGCTCCTATTTGACTCTGATCCACGTTCTCGCGTTCGGTTCGCCTAAAATTTGAAGTCCTAATTTCATTTGGCCAAACCGTATTGGCCTAAACTTATAACGTATTATTATTGTCTAGCCTAACAGTTGTTTTTGCACTATCATAGTTGGGTCTAAAAATTTAAAATCCTAATTTTAGTAAGTATGTCTAATATCGAATGCACTAAAATATATTAGCATCTTTTTTTTGGCATAACGCTAAGTAATGAAAGCCATAATTTTTTTAAAAACCGAAAATGTTAAAAAAACGAATCGCTCACAAACCGACCCCAAACAGTCTTGTCTGCCCTACCCCTAGAGTGTAATTTAAAAGCGCGTAGGCGAGGAGGGGCGACGCGGCCTGCGGGCTGAGGAGCAGGAGGCTGTAAGTGAGGCGCCGTGGCTGAGGCTGGCCGGCTCAGCCGGCCAGAAAGCCGAAGGTGGTTCTGAGTGTAAGCCATCTGCGACGATTATCAAGCGTGGGACCGCCGGAGCCCCGCAGCACCGAAGCCGTTACGGAAGTCTGATTGTTTGGATTCATGCATGATTGCTTGTTTGCATGCATGTTTGCTTGATTGCATGCACGCCTGCTTGCTTGCATGCACGCTTGTTTGTTTGCAAGTATGCTTGCTTGCTTGCATGCTTGCTTGCTTGCTTACTTCTTTAAAATATTGATATAGTTTTAACTTTTTGCGAATAAAAATTTAGAACTGTAAATGGTAGGTATTAGGATATATTCGGCTAAATGTCGAATTTGGCAAATTATAATACGGCGATAGGTATACAGTAAGGCGTATTAATTAAAGGCTAAGCACGTTTAGGAAGAGTGAAAATGTGCGAAAAAAATTTAGGCTTAAAGTTTGTGTGCCAGTGACAATTAGGAGTACAAATAATTCGGCAATCCGATATATATATACCCGTATAAACCACGGGTGCCCTTCGGTTCGCCTAAAATTTAAAGTCCTAATTTCATTTGGCCGAACCGTATTGGCCTAAACTTATAACGTATAATTATTGTCTAGTCTAACAGTTGATTTCGCACTATTATAAATTGGTCAAAAAATTGAAAACCCTAATTTCAGTGTGTCTAATATCGAAAGCACTAAAATGTATTAGCATCTTTTTTTGACATTAGGCTTTATTTTTTTGAACAGAAAAGTTTAAGAAACGAATCGCTCACAAACCGACCCCAAGCAGTCTTGTCTGCCCTACCCCTAGAGTGTAATTCAAAAGCGCGTAGGCGCGGAGGGGCGAGGCGGCCCGCGGGCTGAGGAGCAGGAGGCTGTAAGCGAGGGGCCGCGGCTGAGGCTGGCCGGCACAGCCGGCCAAAAAGCCGAAGCTACGGTGGTGAGCGTAAGCCATCTGCGACGATAAGCACGCGTGGGACCGCCGGAGCCCCGCAGCGCCGAAGCCGTCACGGAAGTCTGATTGTTTGGATGCATGCATGATTGCTTGTTTGCATGCATGTGTGCTTGATTGCATGCATGATTGCTTGTTTGCATGCATGATTGCTTGTTTGCATACATGCTTGCTTGCTTGCTTGCATGCATGCTTACTTCTTTGCATGCATGCATGATTGTTTGCATGCATTCATGCTTGCTTGCTTGCTTGCTTGCTTGCTTGCTTGCTTGCATGCATGATTACTTCTTTGCAAGCATGCATGCATGCTGATAAAGTTTTTAACTTTCTGCGAATAAAAATTTGGAACTGCAAAAGGGTAGGTGTTATGATATATTCGGCGAAATTATAATACGGCGATATAAAGTTAAGCGTAGTAAAAATAGGCTAAACACGATTAGGAATAGTAAAGATGTGCGAAAAAATTTTAGGCTAATAGTTTGTGCGCCAATGACAATTAGGAGTACAAATAATTAGGCAACCCGATATATACCCATAAACCACCCATACATTTCAATGACTTAGGTTAGTTTAGGTTTAGGTTAGGTTAGGCTATTATGTTTATGAAAGTCTTGTATATTATATCAAGAAACTCTATAAAAGACCAGGCAGTATGGCTCATGTCTTCGCCTGTCTCGAGAACGGGACGATTCTACTTCTCTCTGTAAAATTGTCAATGTCATGTTTGTTTAGTGAGTGTGCAGCGTTTCATTCAATTGGGTCGAATTTAATATATTTTAGACACATACTGTAAGTAATCAGTTATTTTAATATCTGTACAAGTGGACATATATCTGTAATCAATGCCCTACATTTTGATAAGAGGCAATCTTGCATCATATGGGCATAAAAACCCCTGGCGTGTTTTGGTGTCCGGATTGAAAGGTAGATTTTTAACAAATAACATAAATTTTACGTAGCCGGCTTTTTTAGATTATGTATAATTTTCAAAAGTGTATCTCTTTAATGATGGTAGTTAGTCAATGCTTTCTAAATTGCAGCTGGCGACATAGAACAGCTGAAGCGATTTGCATGTGGGGGTTACTGCGACGAATCCACTATTGTTTACCTTCAGCATCCTTGTGTCATTCTCAGTGCCTTAGAGGTAAGTTATGTTAACTTCCATTTTGTTGTCGAAGGCTTAGTATTAGCCTATATTTAAATTTAACTATCCTTAGAGCTGACATGAGTATGACTCATGTTACTAATCAATAAACTTTGCAGGTGTTGGGTTACAAGGTTGTCGCGTCTAGTTCTACAGCTGTTAAACAAGATTACAATGAGTACATGTGGACTATGAGAAAAGAATTTTCTGAACCTGAACCTTCTATTATTGTTGAGCAAGATAACATCAATAATTTCAGTAAGGAGGCTATGCACTTAGTCAACTACCAGCACCAAAATAAAGACGACGAGGTTTAAATTTATATCATTGAATATTAAAGTTAATATTGTTTATTTATTTTTATACTTTGAGTAGGCTCTATTATTTATTATGAATACAAAAGGTAGTCCACAATTTCCAACAAGCCATTTGGCCACTTCACCATTGATAAACAAAGGGGTTGCATACATTGCAATCAAAGGTTCATTGCATGCATCAGATTGCTCTGTTTTTGGATTAGATGAAGAAGAAGTAAAGATTCTTTTGAAAAAATATGATAGTGGCTTAAATGGGTTTTCTATTAAAGAAAATGTTATAGATGTCATTAATTTGCTAAGTAAACTTGGGTACAGAATAATATCAAGCACTGGAGAGTCGGAGATCACCTGGACCCTGCAAAAAGAGTTTTAAGCTTCAAATAGTCATCAGACCTTTGTTCATTTATCAATCATACATAATGGATCAAAAACATGTCTGTGACCACAAAAACTGCAGTATAGAAAACTCTAATCAATCAGTATGTCAAACATTATCTGAACTGGACTGGGAGAGGGGTTTGTGGTATGCAGGTAATAGAATTTATATTTCAATCACAATGATAGTATTTTGTTTTTATAAGTTTAGTAAATTTACAAAAACTATCATATTTACAGCTTATCATGGTGACAAAGAGAGAGTGAACACCTTAATTAAAAAAGCAAAAAACGCCACAGAATTAGTTAATGCTACAGACAACTCTGGTTATACAGCACTTCATTATGCTGCAAGAAGTGGACACATTAATATTTGTGAGATATTGCTATCAAATGGAGCCATTGTCAATGCTCAAACTAAAGGCAACGCAACACCTCTTCACAAAGCTGCTGCTGCAGGTACTATTTTTATCATAAAAAAAGCAAATGTTTAGTGTAAATATTTTATATTACATTTAATTATTTAATCCATCAACCCCAGGAGGCACTAGGGTGCCACGATAACAATTGATTTCAATTGTGTCTGGAATAACTCACGATCGAGGGATTAATGGAATAAGTTTGTGTAAATTGAACTAATATTTACAAGATTGACATGTCCTGGATAATATTTTCGTATTTCAATTGATGTTAAAAATTATAATTTCTAACCTTTAATTTAAAACTGCAAATATTATTCTTTAGCTATTTTTCTTATAAAATTTCAGAACTAAAGTGTAAAATGTAACTACTCAAGTACTGTAAGGGTGGGCTCATAAATATATAATTTATAGATACAGTCTGTTACAAAAATGACACCTAACACTACTGAATTATTGACGTTACGTTTATGTCATCATCATCATCAGCCTATCGCAGTCCAGTGCTGGACATAGTTCTCTCCAGTTGCAAACCACTTAGGTCGATCCTCGGCTTTTCGCATCCAGCTCCTGCCAAATCATCAATCCACCTGGCCTGATGGCGTCCTACACTACGTTTTCCGAAACACGGTCTCCGCTCAAGAACTCATTTACACAAGCAGTTGTCGGTTCTGCGGATATGGCCAGCCACTTCAGCTTGCTAATCCAGTGGGCTATGTCGGTAACATTAGTTCTCTGCCGGATTTCTGATTTTATCTTTCCATAGCCTGCTGAGCGACTTTGAACTTGCTGACTAGCCGTTCTGTCAGTGTCCACGTTTCGGCTCTGTATGTCATGACGGGTAGGACGCACTGATGATGAAGACTTTCGTCTTGAGGCATTGTAGGATCGACGATGAGAAGACTCGACCTAGTTTCCCAAATGCTGCCCAACCCAACTGAATTCTTCTGTTCACCTCATCCTCAAATTTATTTCTACCTAACTGTAATACATACCTAAAATGGAATTTATTTACCTTACCAAGACTATCTATGGTCAGATAAATAACAAGCAAATACTTGGCAATTTCAGATTTAGGTTCTTTACAGGTGCTGAGTTGCCAGCTTTAACTAAAGATTCTTATATTCGCATTTGCTTTTTTTTTCTAAAAGCTATTAGCTCTATAAAACGCTTTTTCCTACAGGACGTAAGCCGTTTAGGCGCATAAGGGGTCAAAAGCGCAAAATGACAAATGATCGCAAATAGTCAAAAGCGCATATAGCCAGAAGCTCAGAATGTCAAAGACGCAGAATGTCACAAGCGCAAAATGTGCAGAATGCCAAAGGCGCACAATGTCAAGTATCAACTTAATGAACTTACTGGTTTTGTTATTAAATAATAATATTTTCTATGAGTCAGTTTCGCGTTTATAAAGGTAATGAAGTAACTACTTAAAAATGTTTTGTTAGTTTAAACGAAATATAAACAAATTCTTGTACGCCTCACTAATACAAATCATTAAATACATAGTCAACATAATTAACCACCTTCCCTATACATGGATACAGACGGATATATCAAATAAATTATACTCGTTATACTCGTAATATAAACATACATGTTAATTGTAAACTGCTGATATTTTTCCACACTGCATCCTTATTATTAACCTCTAAGAGATGTTACAAATAGCAAAATTTTAAATGTCAAGGGCTTCATAAAATATGAATTTTGAAAATTATTTTGTCAATAATTTCGGCTCATTAACGAGCCGTTTAAATAATTATCACAATTCATATTTAATTATGAATTTCCGCATGTATCTGAGTCAATTATTTTTTTCCGTATTATTTATCTCATAAGTAATCTTTTTCTAGGATTTCATAACAATAACTTATTAATAATACATTGTATATAAATACAAAGGAAATACATACATTACATACAACAAAACTTAATCATCATCCCTGAATTTCGAAGAAAAAAATATTTTTCCATTTATCTTGAAAAAGTAAATGTACTTACATTTTTTTTTACTGATAATAATTATGAATAGTTTAAGAGAAAGTGGTTAATTGTAAATATTGCTGATTATTAAAAACAATAAAAAAAATGTGGTTTATTGCAATTATATTGTGCCAGATAGAAGATTGTTGACTAAGACTAAAAGTTGACTAGGTATATATTGGATGATTTGTATTAATGAGATATACGAGAATTTGTTTATATTTCGTTTACGTTAAAAATAAATATATTTTTTTTTAATTTTCACATAAGTATTACCTAATTTATTTTTCCTTTATAAACGCGAAACTGACTTGTAGAAAATATTATTATTTAATAAAAAAAAACCAATCAGTTCATTTAAGTTGATACTTAACATTGTGCGCCTTTGACATTCCGCGCCTTTGACATTCTGCGTCTTTGACATTCTGAGCTTTTGACTAGGTATATATGCGCTTTTGACAATTTGCGATCATTTGTCATTTTGCGCTTTTGACCTTATGCGCCTAACTAAACGGATGTAAGCATTAATAAGATAGCAGAATATACTTGTGTTGATTTGTAACATCTCTTGGTCAGGTACTTGAAATAATAATTATTACACATACAATATTCAACAATTGAAATACATATACTAAATATGTACTATTTTTTATTAAATTAAAATGAAACTAAATTCGTTTTGAAAGATTTAATCACTGTCTAACCATTTACTACGAGCTACGATTCATTGATAATTTGACAGTATAGACAAAAAGTTTGTATAAAACAACTCCACTCGTTCCTTGTTATACCGAAGAGTTTCTGACATAAAATCAACGTCGGTCATTCAATCTACGAGGACTTCGAGGACAGTTTTAGGTGTCATTTTTGTATCGAAAAAGTTAGAAAGATTTAAAAGAGTCCATTTTGTCACTACGGCAAAACGGCTTTTATGAATATTTTTTATGTGTTGATGCATATTATGTAGAGACATGAGAGATGCATATAATGTAGAGGAGGTAACAGTGAAAAAAAAAATGTGCGTACCTACTTGCACCAAATATTGGTATACCTCCACTTGCCAGAATTTCATTTGCCCGAATTTTAGTTGCTATAATAGTCACCAGACATATTATTGTTTCTCATAATTTTATATGTCATACTCATTGTTTACTATATTAGTCACGTGCTAGAAATTTTGTTTCCCATAAAGTTAATATCCATAACATCTTTTGTTATAATCATTGTTTCCCATAAAATCAATTTCCATAACATCGTTTGTCATAATCATTGTAAGCCGTAATTATCACATACCATAACATAATTTCCCACCGAAATTGCTTGTAAAATAATTATAAAAAAAAATAGGTTAGGTTAGGTTAGAAACATGAAAGACAACACACGAGCCGAGCGAGCGAAGCGAGCGTGCCGCGGCAGCGGCCGGCGAAGTGCCAGAAAGCCAATCGCTTTTTACGACAAAGGCGTTAGGCTAAATTTGTACGGAAGCGACTTGGACTGATTATAGTGATAAGTAGGTGTTAGAAATAAATCAATTTTAATATTATAATCATACTATATTTATAAAAAAAAACATAAAATCGGTTTAAACTAAACGGTCAATAGGTTTAGGTTTGGTTATTGCCTACAAATGATTTGCCTACCCACCAATGTGTTTAGAATAATTTTTAAATAATTTTAGAGCACCTTTAGAATTTTATAAGCAAATGCATAGCTTAGATATAATTATTTGAAATTAAGTATAGCGTTGAAATATTCTGCTAAATAATATTATTGCATTTATTAAAATGGATAACAATACGTATGGCACTCGTATCATTATGGCATCTAATGTTCGGGCAAATAAGAGTATGTCAAATATCTTTTATGGTAAACAAAACATTCGGGCAAATGAATATTATGGCATAAATTTTTCGGGCAAACAATAGATAACCCCAAATATTACCTCTTTTCTCTCCTAATACCTTTAATAACTGTGTTGTGTGTTGGATAAAAAATAAAAGAACTAGCGTGGGGCTACGACCCTACAAATTATAAATGTAATATAAATTTAACAAACGAAAACCGGCGGCCCGGCGCACACGATTGTTTGTTTTCGAGGCTAAAAAACCACAAACATAAGTCTGAGTAGTACGATAATACGAATGTTTGACATGACTCTAGGACCTAAATGTTGCCAGTATAATGAAAGGGTTTCCTCCTAAAACGTTATTATAATATTAATAAAATCAATAATTACAAAAAGTCTTAGGGCCCTATAATACTAGCGGTTCGAAAGCGGCTGCGGAGCGGAGCGGGCACGCAGCGAATGTGTTGCGAACGCGTAACGTAACCGCTGCGAATAGTAACGTGGACGCCATTTTGTACAGTCTCGTTCAAACGTCAGTCCCATAGAGTAAAGTAATACCCTGGAAATAGAGAGCCGTCTACACAGTTTTTAATGTCACCCGAACTTCTAATGCGAGCTGCTGAGCGAGCGATATTTATTTATTTAATCTTTATTGCACAGATTAAATAAAAAGTACAAATGGCGGACTTAATGCCGTATGGCATTCTCTGCCAGTCGACCATTAAGTTAAGCAGAAATGTAAAGTGGGCGGTGCGACAAAGTATAAGTAAGGTTACAAGTAATTATTTAAAATTAGGTACAAACAAATAACATATTATCATACATATAAATAATAAACTAATATATAAGCTTCAAACAGTATACACATACGTAAATGTTTATACACTAATACAATTATACAATACATACTTAAATATATGAAAATATATTATGATAAATACATAAATAAGATGACTTACAGTGAAAAGTGAAACTAAGTAGAAGATGACAAAAACAATTTGCGGAAATGGGACCGGGCAAGTTTCTTAAATGAGTGTTTGCAGGGTGCTTGTTTAAGTTTTTCTGGAAGGGAATTCTAAAGACGAGAGGATTGAAGGAGAAAAGACTTGGATACGAAACCAGTGCGGTGAGAAGGAATGGAAAGGGTAAGTTTGTTAGAGGAGCGCAACTGCCGAGAATTTGTAGAACAGAGAAGAGTGAAACGAGATTTAAGATAAGAAGGGGAATGAGGATCGTTTAGTACAGAGAAGAGAGTAGATAGAATTCTAATGTTACACCGAAAGGATAAAGGCAGCCACTGAAGCTTCAAGCGATACGCGGAGATATGTTCAAACTTCCAATGACAATAAATAAAGCGAATGCCGTATTTAATTAGACGATCCAATTTATTGAGTAGAACTTGGTTCAAGTCACAATAACACACATCGGCGTAATCAATGAGCGGAAGAAGAAGAGATTGTACGAGATAAATTTTAGTCCTAACAGGAAGAAAGTGCTTAAACCGACAGAGGGAGCGCAGTGTGGCGGTGACCTTACGACTAACCTCCGATACGTGTGTCGTCCAATTGAGCGTAGAGTCTTAAGTGCAGATCAAGATTTTTGACACTCGAGGAAAAAGGAACAACTACGTCTACACCACCAAGACTAACCGGAGCAATAGAGGAAATGTCGATTTGGCAAATTTGTCGCTGACTATCGATCACAATGGCCTGACATTTAGAAGGGTTTACAGCTATACTATAACGGTCAGATTAAGCCGAGATACGTCTAAGGTCACTATTGATCAGCTCAACGGCAAGAGCAATATCGCTATGGTGACAATGCTGGTACAGCTGCAGGTCGTCAGCATACAGATGGTGAGAAGAGCCAATGTCAAGAGTAATGGAATCAATAAATATGGAAAAGAGAATTGGAGAAAGTATGCCACCCTGGGGTACGCCTGTGTGCAGATCACGACAGTGGGAAAGAATCTGATCAACACGAACTGCCTGTACGCGGTTCCGGAGATAGAAGGCAAACCAATCCAATACATCAGAAGAAAAATTAAGGTGGGATAATAAAGATATGTAGAGGGGCGAACCACCATCTTCCGCCCCAAGCCAACCTCACCTGCACGCGGTGCATCCTGCTGGACGACGAACGAGGCTCTGGCGATTGACCGACCGATGGCGGTATAACCATCCAACGGAAGGCGTAGTTAAGTGTACCGGGCCGGTGACGGGCAGCAGCGTCATCGGTGCAAGAAGCTACGCCCTGCGATCGCCAACCCGTCTGCCCAGCGTGGCGATTATGGGCATAACCTCCTATGCAGACGCATAAAAAGCCACGGCCCCCAGTTCCCGGCGGTCCCGCTATTCCTGGTCATGGTGGCGACCACGGTTACGGCGGGACGGGGGGTGCGAAGAATCTCCGGGTTACGGGAGGCCACCAAAAACAACTGACCCTGGCGACGTACAACGGACGCACGCTACGGCTAGACTCGCATCTGGCTCAACTTGAGGTGGAACTTGGGAAGATTAGGTGGCATATCCTAGGGCTATGTGAAGTCCGAAGAGAGGGGGAGGACACCATAACCCTCGAGTCGGGCCACCTAATGTACTTTCGTGAGGGAGACCAACAATCCCAAGGTGGCGTTGGGTTTCTGGTAAATAAGTCGCTTTCTGACAACGTTGTGGAAGTGTCCAGTGTGTCGAACAGGGTAGCGTACCTTATTGTTAAGCTCACTGAGAGGTATAGCCTCAAGGTGGTTCAAGCGTACGCACCGACCTCGAAACACTCGGACGAAGAGGTGGAGGATATGTTTGATGACATATCAAAGGCCCTCCACTTCACCACTAAGACTCACTACAGCGTTGTTATGGGAGACTTCAACGCTAAAGTGGGAGTACAGAATTGCAGCGAATCGGTAGTAGGATCCCATGGATTTGGATGCAGAAACCATAGGGGGCAAATGCTTGTCAACTTCCTCGAACGGGAGGGGCTCTTCTTGATGAACTCCTTCTTCAAGAAACAGCCCCAAAGGAAGTGGACGTGGCAAAGCCCCGACACTATGACGAAAAATGAGATTGACTTCATCATGACCAACAAGAAGCATATATTCAGAGACGTCTCCGTGATTAACAGGTTTAATACCGGTAGCGATCACCGACTCGTTCGAGGCTCTCTGAATATTGATTTTAAGGCTGAACGTGTCCGTCTGATGAAGTCAAGGCTCCGACCTACTTTGCTCCAAACCATGATAGGATCTGAAACGTTCCAGTCAAACCTGGAAAACCGACTCGCTGCCGTGGAAACCACAACAGACGTAAACCAGAACCTCGAAAATGTGGTTCGGATCCTCAGGGAAGAAGGTACGAGATTTTGTGAAATGCAGCGTAAGGGCAGGAAGTCAAAGCTTTCGGAAAGAACTTTAGGGCTGATTAAGGAACGACGTGAAAACCCACCCGTCACTTCGTCAGGAAAGCGCGCTCTAAACCGAGAGATCAGTAAGCTCGTACGACACGACCTCCGTTGCTCCAATACTCTTGAGATTGAAAGAGCGGTTGAGCAAAATCGGGGGTCGAAAGTGTTCGTACAATCTCTTGGAAGAAGCCACCTGACGAAACTGACCACAGCAAGTGGAGAAGTCGTTGCTTCGAAGCCAGCAGTCCTTTCCGAAGTAGAACGCTTCTATGGCCGGTTATACGCTTCGCATGCATCTCGACCTGATCCCGAAAATGAGGACCCTAGAGCCGCGTTAACACGCCACTACACTCAAGACCTGCCAGAAGTCAGCATTGACGAAATCAGGATGGCTCTTAAACAGTTGAAAAATGGAAAAGCCCCTGGAGAGGATGGCGTTACAACAGAGCTGCTAAAGGCTGGAGGTAAACCCGTACTGAGGGAGCTTCAAAAGCTTTTTAACGCTGTCTTGTTTGAAGGGAGAACTCCGGAGGCGTGGAGTAGGAGTGTTGTCGTCCTGTTCTTCAAAAAAGGAGATAAGACCCTGCTGAAGAACTATCGACCCATTTCCCTTCTAAGCCACGTCTATAAGCTGTTTTCAAGAGTCGTCATGAACCGCCTTGCGCGAAGACTTGACGAATTCCAACCACCGGAACAGGCTGGATTTCGGAGCGGATACGGCACCATAGACCACATCCACACATTGCGGCAGATTATACAGAAGACCGAAGAGTACAATCAGCCCTTGTGTCTAGCATTCGTGGACTATGAGAAAGCCTTCGACTCGATAGAGATCTGGTCCGTTCTGGAGTCCCTGCAGCGTTGCCAAGTAGATTGGCGGTACGTGCAAGTGATGAGATGTCTCTACGAAGCCGCCACCATGTCCGTCCAAGTACAGAATCAGCAAACAAAACCTATACCATTGCATCGAGGAGTGAGACAAGGGGACGTCATTTCCCCGAAATTGTTCACAAATGCAATGGAGGATATGTTCAAGACGCTGCACTGGAAAGGACGAGGCATCAACATCAATGGCGAATACATCTCTCACTTGCGATTTGCAGACGACATCGTCATTATGGCAGAAACGCTGCAGGACCTACAACAGATGCTGAATGACCTGGCTGACTCTTCTGTGCGTATCGGCTTGCGAATGAACCTGGATAAAACCAAGGTTATGTTCAATGAACATGTACTACCGCTACCGATTGCGATGCACGGCGCCGTCCTCGAAGTTGTTCAGAAATACGTGTACCTCGGGCAGACATTGCAGTTAGGTAGAAACAACTTTGAGGATGAGGTGAACAGAAGAATTCAGTTGGGTTGGGCAGCATTTGGGAAACTACGTCGAGTCTTCTCATCGTCGATCCCACAATGCCTAAAGACGAAAGTCTTCAATCAGTGCGTCCTACCCGTCATGACATACGGAGCCGAAACGTGGACACTGACGGTACGGCTAGTCCACAAGTTCAAAGTCGCTCAGCGGGCTATGGAAAGAGCTATGCTCGGAGTTTCTCTTAGGGATAAAATCAGAAATGAGGTGATCCGGCAGAGAACTAAAGTTACCGACATAGCCCACCGGATTAGCAAGCTGAAGTGGCAGTGGGCTGGCCATATTAGCCGCAGAACCGACAACCGCTGGGGTAAACGAGTTCTTGAGTGGAGACCGCGTCTCGGCAAACGTAGTGTAGGACGCCCTCAGGCTAGGTGGAGTGATGATTTGCGCAAGGTGGCTGGCAGGAGCTGGATGCGAGAAGCCGAGGATCGACCTAAGTGGCGTGCAATTGGAGAGGCCTATGTCCAGCAGTGGACTGTGATAGGCTGATGATGATGATGAATAAAGATATAAGGACATCAAGGTCTACAGTATTAAACGCATTGGAGAAATCAATAAGGACAAGAATGGTAACTTTGCCATGCTCCATGCCATCCCTGATGTCTTCAGTGACCTTAAGTAAAGCAGTGCTGGTGCTGTGGCTAGGGCGGAAGCCTGATTGAAAAGAGCTTAATAGCTTATTAATTTTGAAATTTGGGAATGGACAACTGATTCAAGGACTTTGGATAGGAATGAGAGGATGGAGATTTCTTTTGGAGATTATCGATTTATGATATTACTATATGTATACAAGGTGTAACATAATAAACGCACATCTTTAAGGGCTAATTCTGGTGCTCAAATACAACCTCTTTTACTATGAGACCAACACCAAAATTGCAAAAACAAAAAACACCTCCCTATACAAAATCGCCGATCAGTTGACATGGTTATTTTTTATTCGTTTGCAAAACAAACACATAGTAGTCGCTCTCTTGGATTCGATTAATTAATAACCCAAGTAACACATCAAAGCAGTATAATGGCCGACTTAGAGCATTTTTGTATCGTTGTCGTATTTGAAGTTGGTCTTATACTAGCATTAAAAACGTACGTATACGGTTACTGTAGTGCTTATTTGGGCACAAATTATACGGCTTCAGATCCTAAATAAGTTCACAATTGTTTAATTGCATTACAGGCGCCTTATATTAGCATTATTGTGGTCAAAGAAGGTGCCAATCGCAATAAATAAGCATTACTACGGTCATAAAGTTATGCTAAGGGCATTACAGAAGCATTATATTAGCAATATTATTTATATTGTAGTTGTTTATTGCATTACAAAAGCATTATACTAGCATTAGAATGTAGTGAAAGAATGATTTGAGCTGTTTGAGTGTTTACAGTTCGAACATAAATAAACCTTACATCATTGCAAAAACATCCCTAATACGAGGTGCTTAATTTAATATTCACTTAATTTGTCTTGCGATATAAAATGGACGAAGATGATTAAAATATAATTAAGTGACACCATATTGAAAATACTGGATAAGTTTTAGACCCTTTTGTTAGTTCTTGCCTTCAAATATTACTGCGCATTGTAGTTTTGTGTAATTATCTATATTAGTTTCATTGAAAATTTTCACGCGCCTTCAATATTTTGTGGTTTTAATATAAATTAATATTATAAAAATAGTGTAAAGAACCAAAAAAAGTGCGCTCCTAATACAGAATGAATATTGTAAAATAATTAACATACTAATATTAGTTGGGCAGTATTAAATTAAGTTATATCATCATTATATAAGTCTATTGCTTTTATAAAAAAGTCCAAATGTTAATATTTTCGGTTATAAAATATTTACAAAATGGTGTCGGTCTATGGCACCCCGGTGAGCCTTTAAAAGGGATAATTAATGCCGCCAGCAGTATAAATACTCACGCGTGAACAATTATTAAGCCAGGGGCTAGAGAAAAGACTTTTGATGAACCACTGCAGTGCCATTATTTATAAAGTAGTTTTATAAGGGTTCACATAAGTGCTTTTCCTAATGGCTGACAAATGGTTTTACTAACATAGAAAAGTGAATGCATATACAGCTTTACGCATTACAATAGCTCACGTGTATTTGATTAAAGAGCTATTAGCTGTACAACAGAATTCATTTGTTCTTTAATAATGCAAGCATTACATTGTATCACGTTTATGCTGTTCAGCAGTACTAGGCTGTTACTTAGCACTTAAAAGTGCTATTATACGATCAAGGGCACTAAAAACTGCTGAAAGCTTTATAGCGGATTTACGTGGCTTTATTATGGTTCATGTTTATGCTATCAAACGGCATTAAGCATTTATTTACAACTTTAAAATACTATTGTAGAACCGAATGCACTAAAAATAGCTAAAAGCTGTACAACTGCGTTGTGGTTTACTGCATTAAAACTAAAGGCTTTACAAAAGCAATCTTATATGACATTATCCAACCACTATACAGTGTAAAGCATCAAAATGGTTTTGAAATGCCAATATAAAGCGTCAAGAAGCTCGGTGTCCTTATATAAGAGTTTATACGGACCTAAGGTTGTACATTAGTTTACTATTCGTTTGTTAAAATGCTTTCTGTGTTACTTGGGAATGGATCCTCCCAAATGCGTCGATGTTTTCATTTTCTTCCCGGGCGTCTTCGAAGTAACAAAGCTAATAGTAGAGTTTCCTCGTCGGAAACCATTTTTTTTACTGCCTGTATTGAACGTCGTTAACCTGCTACAAATACGCGATGAAAACGTTGCGAATCTACCACGCGTCCGCGATGCCTTCGCTGCGCAGCCGCGGCGTGTTCGCAACGCATTCACCGCGCACCCGCTCCGCTCCGCAACCGCTCCGCGCTCCCAAACTGCTATGATAAGGCACTGTAAAAATACATTCTTGCACATTCAAGAATGTATTTTTATTATTTTGATATAAATTAACGTATTTTTCCAAATTGATAACACTGTATTTTCTTAAAAAATCTATACTAATATTATAAAGCTGAAGAGTTTGTTTGTTTGTTTGTTTGTTTGAACGCGCTAATCTCAGGAAGGACTGGTTCGATTTGAAAAATTATTTTTGTGTTGGATAGTCCATTTATCGAGGAAGGTTTTAGGCTATACACCGTGAAATTTTAGTGATTGTTTTCCCGCAACAGAACGATTTACCTTTAGTAGCGCCATCGAATCGTACGAGTTATTTTTTGAAAATAAAGATATCGTTGTTCTCAACTAATCAAAAAAATAATCATCAACTCAAACGCGTGGGATATGATAGTATCTTTACAAAATGTGACGTGTTTGGGTACTGCTTGCCGCACGAAATCAATGTTCAAAGCAAAAGAAGCTCTACGAACTAAGTAATACAGCATAAATTGCACCGCGCGAGGGGCAATGACCCCGGCCGGTGACCGGCTGCGGCGCGGCTGGTACCATTGGTTCGAGGTTGCTTTCGAGTTTCGTTTATCACAATCGTGAAACTGCTATTTTTTTATTTGAATAAAATAAAACTGCACAAATCTGTTGTACTACTAAAATAGAATCATTTTACTGCGGGAAAACAACCACTAAAATTTCACGGTGTATAACATCACGCTGCGACCAATAGGAGCGGTGAAAAATGTTGCGAAAAGGGGGAAAATTATTAATATCATTTGACGCGGACGAAGTCGCGGGCAACAGCTAGTATATGATTTCGAGCAAAAAAGGGCAAATAAATCGCGTTTGTTGTATGGGAGCCCCCTTAAATATTTATTTTACTTTGGTTTTTGGTATTGTTGTTAAAGTGGCAACAGAAATACATAATTTGTGAAAATTTCGGCTGTCTAGCTATCGTGGTTCTTGATATACAGCCTAGTGACAGACAGATAAAGGACAGACAGCAAAGTCTTAATAATAGGGTTTTTACCCTTTAGGTACGGAACCCTAAAAAGATAAAAAGGCCTGTTTAAAACAAACGTGATCCCGTAGAATTTTAATAAGAAAGTATAAAATGAAAGAAACGTAGCATTTAATCCTACGACGCGGCGTGGCGTCCCGTTTTCTTGATATTTCGACACTTAATATTTCCTTTTTTTAGGTAATTCTAATGCAGTAAAATTTCTAATTAACTCCGGAGCAACTGTAGACATGCAAGATGTGGATGGCAAGACAGCTCTACATAAAGCAGTAGAATACAACAAGTTTGAACTGGTTAAGATTTTATTGGACGCTTGCCCACAGTTGCATCACATTAAAGATAATAAGGGTAAATGTCCGATTATTCCTGAATAACTGAAGCATTCAAGATAACTTCTTATGTGACAAGAATGCTATCGCACTTTTTAGTTGTTCTCTAAATGATTATATTAATACAAATTGATAACTATTATTAAATTAATTTTGGTTACATACCTTATCACAATTTATGTCAAAAGATTCGTACTTAGGTTACAATTTGTAACCCAAGTATTGTAATATACTTACATAAACCTTGTAACTTACAAACAAATATGTTATTTTTTGATGATTTCTTACGGAACCGACTTGCTTGAGGTTAGTTCAAGAGGTTGTTGTGGTGACAATATTTAATCTGATATTATTTTGTTAATACACAGAGCATTTTAAAGTCTGACAAACGAAGCCTACGCTATGTAACCATTATGTCTAACATATATGAGTAGTGCTATTTTTATTTTATGAATAAAAATCATCTTGGAAAAATATAAAATATTGATTCAGACTACTCATTTTGAAACATATTTACATAATGTGGGCTTCGTTTGTCAGAAAGCTAAATACGCACGGTGTAAATCTAAGATTATTTATGTAGGTATACTTGTGGTTTTTTTTTTGTTGAAATTCTAAGAAGAAATATTTATTTTGAAATTGCTAAGCATTCCCAATTATTTTACATTTTGTATATTAAGCATTTTCAAAATGTCAAAAATCCTTAGAAGCAAATCGCACTAATCTTTGGAAGGCAGTTTTCATTTTTATGGAAGTATTCACGTTCGAAGCGTGTGTTACGTCAATATTAAAACCTAAATCTTTCATAGAAACCAACTAAAAATTTATATTTTCTAACAATTAGAATTCCTAGATGACATTTGATTGAATCCCTACAATTATTTGCATTTAATTGTCTTTTGTCCCTGGTCCACCACCTTTGGCCTTTGAAAGTAGCTGTGTGTAATATTATATATAAATAAAAATGAATGTTGCTAAGCGCAAAACTCGACCAATGCGGCTAGTTTTTTTTTTCGTATATTCCTTAAAACACACGGAATTATAAATAAATTTTTCGTTGTTACTTATTGTCGTTTATTTTTAAGACATAAATAAATAACGCGATCAGTTGGGAATACGCTATATTTATTTAATTTTTACTATTAACTTTTGACATAAGGAAGTCCGGGCAGCTTATAAAAGGTAGTTGCAACCAGGAGCAAAATATACTACTTAAATGACTCAACAGGAGGCAATACAATAGTGATAAGAAAAAAACATTTATTACTGATATTCCTTTATTTTAAGTATATTATATCATCCCTGTATTTAGGTTAATAATGTATATGTTGCCGTTAAATAATGTCTAATTATCCAAGATCTGAGAAATATTTAACTAGGTACACTATTTCAGATAATATGCTGACTAATATTATTTTGGAATTTAAACTTACATCTCATTCTATCTAAAAAGAGACTCATTTCAGAGTTCGTACTAAACTTAGTTATCTAAAATTGTCTATTGATACTATACATATTTGTAAAGACAGCATAGTATAGTATGTCCCATTCACTAAGAGAAAACACTGACTAGGTTCAAATATATGATCCAGATTCAAGTCCTATTATTAGTTAATCAATTATAAATCAAAACAAACTAACGGTAACGTGTGCATAATACTCGTATAAGAATCATATCATTTAATTAACTTTTATAATATGACTAATAAGTAGATAAACTAGGGACATTAAAAAATCTAAGAATTCACTTTGCATTTTGTAGTTTTTTGGATGTGACATTAGTATACACTTTTTCGCATTTCGTAAAGATTCGTCTTATATGTATCTTACGTATCATTCATGATGATAACAATAATTATGTACATATCTACCTGCCTATACACATTTTCGTTTTTAAGACTATAATCGTTATTAAAAAACAGCATTTTTATATTATTGTATATTATATAGTTTGGTAAGGTTTTGTAAACTATTTCGAAAAAGATGTTTAAATAAAAAATGATGCAAATACATAAAATTCAATGTCCATTGCACACAGCCCTTTTTTATATACAAACAAAAGTAACGACAAATATAAAGCCAAGTAAACGCTGGTAGAGACAAAGTTCTGAGGTAACAAACATAAAAAAAATACACTCGAATTGAGAACCTCCTCCTTTTTTTGGAAGTTGGTTAACAATAAAATATATTTCTCGCTGCTTTTTAGTCCCACTAGTATAAGTGTAAAAGTTTACTGAGGAAAGTGTCTTGAAGACATGACTGAGGCCCTCCCATGCTAGGTCAGATAGTCCTTGCAGCAACATAAGTGTAGGAGAATGTCCGCGGAATCCGCTCCTCACAGCGGAGGACCTTAATTTACAGATGATTTAACGTCTGTGGCGCACACACCCCTTTGATACTTGTAAGATACAAATATTGTTAAGGCTGACCCCACATTGGGCGTGCGCGTTACTCGAGCCTATAAAAGATGCAAACAAGCGAGTGCCGCGTGCGAGCCGGGACCATGTAGCGTGGTGAGCTTCGCTTAGTCGAACACGCTGAGCTCACGTCGCGATGCTGTTTTTACAATCCGGCCGGCGGGCCGGTCGCTTATAAAACGAGAGGTGAGCTCAGTGTGTGTGCGAGCGGAATTCACACAGTACACACGCCGCACGCCTTAAACGCGACGCGACATCGCGTTGTCGCCGCTCTCGCGTCGTTCACACGCGCGCCCAATGTGGGGTCAGCCTAATGGTACTCGCGGCGTCTTGTCAGTCGGCCGGTTCATAATCTGTGTCATCGGATGCGTATCGATAACATATTTTGATATTTCTTTAGGCTCAGTAGACACAAATTAAATATATTTTTTGTTACAACATATTTTAGTCGTTATTATTAAACTGACTTCTGTCAAGACATTTACTAAAAATATATTTCGTTTTATAATACTAATAAACAAGAATTATATGATGACTTTTACGTATTATTTATCCGAAACATTGATCGTATATGGTTCGATACGATCAATGTTTCGGCTATTCTTTTTAGCAGTACTCCCTTAATTTAAGGACGAAATCAACCAACTTTTTCTTAAAGCATATTTAAGAAGAAAACGTGGCATTTTGCTGAACCAATGAGATAATCAGGAATCTTCTGATCAGGAAGGGTCATGTTCGAGAGAAAGGTAGAGATGGGTAACGCTGCCGCGCTGCGCTGCGCCAACTCAATTCACTGCGCCAGATGTGTCAACGCACTTTTTCAAAATGGGTTGGCGCACAGCGCAATACCGGGAGACTCAAAATATGCTGGCACACTCGAACTAATCTCCAAATTTTGGACAGATGGCTCAGTTGACAATTCACAATGGGGGCTATCGCTAGTGAATTTGCCACTAGAGGCGCTAGTGTCGCGTGAGGTCCAATATCATTCACTTTGTACTGGTTTTAGCGGAATTTGTTGCATAAATTATGATTTCTTTAATTTACCTGCTGGAAAGTGATCTCCTTCGTAAAATATCGCAAATATGAATTATTTGGCGATTAATGTAAACGCTTTAAAAGCTGAATTAAGAAAAAGCGCAAAAATAGGCGGCCTCAAGAGCAACTATTTCAGAAGTTAGTTTGTTGATATCAAGATAGTTATTTATAAACAATATAACCTTAATTAGATTCAAGATATAACACTTTGTTTCGGTGCTAATCGCCTTTGATAGCTATACCTCCGGACCTGTCTACAGTGGCGCCAACTGGTGAGCATAGAAACGGTAGTCCCCATTGCGTTAGAATAGATGTACGTTGGAAAATATTTTTTTTTTCTCTGACTTTTGGACTGGTGGCTTCATCGTTTAGCAAAAAAACTAGTTTGCACTGCGGATGGCGCCCGTTTCACTGTCCTAATCAATTGCGGGTGTGTAATATATAGTATAACAACATATCGTATAATGATCAAAACATATTGTGTAAAAAAAGGAGTGTTATCGTTAATGAACGTTATACCAAATGTTATTATACTAAATAAAATTTATTTGTTTTTAGCATTATATCATGTGAATGTTATAATAAACGGTTGTTATACTAAATGATTTTATCCCATTTTTTACTTATATGTTTTAAAATTATATCTTTTCATCATTATATTAAAAAAGTGTTATATTAAACAAAATTATATCATGAGTTGTTGTAACAAATGATTATTATGTAAAGTGATCGTTATTAAAGTTTGATTATATCAAATGATTGTATATAACATGAGATACACCCATCAATTGCGCCGTGGCGCAATTTTGAGTTAACGCACTGAGTCGGCGCAATAGACTGCGCTTGAGTTACTGCGTTGACGCACGAAATTTTGCTGCGTTACCCATCTCTAGAAAAAGGTCGGTTTCATTAGAAATAAATTTATGTAAGTAGTAAAATAATTTATTCGTTAGTTAACCAGCTATATTCATCTTCCATCGTTAGGAACCTCTTTAAGCTACGCGGCAAAGGTAAGAGATTTATATAAACATACAAACCCATGTTTTTGCATGACCTACGTATTTTTATCCTGCAAATATCTGATAAGCTTAAGGGTTCCCTAGTGAAACGTTGCAACCAATGTGCTGTACTACCGGGCTTGGGATTTGGTAGATAAGCTTCAGGAAACGGTAAATAATGGCCTGCTTTGATTAGTAAGCAAGTAAGATCGGTGTTCCTTCGTCTACTAGCTATACAAAGATTATCTAATCCGCATGTTCGCACATCACAAGAATTGACGTCTGCACCATGTCTTATAAGTAACAACGCTGCATGATCCCTGGAAGTAAACAAACATTTGATTTGAAACTGTTATCAACATTCAGGAGCTATGACATAAGAAGTGGATATTCGTACTTACCTATGCAGCAATAAAGCTCTGTTCAAAGGTGTATCCCCTGTGAGAGCAGTGTGGTTCATATCAATTTTATACTCTATTAGACATATTAACAGTTCCTCAAATTCTTCTGTACTGTCTATACATTCAACTGCGATGTGTAATGCATTAGCACCAGTTATACTGTTACTTGCATTAACATTTGCACCTGTAATATAATAGAACAAGTAGGTTAACATTTGAATTTTAAGGCAAGGCACTCTGAACTATTTTTAAGGCATGTTTTTAGGGAATGACGTAGTTAACAGTTAGCCCTTACTTTTTATGACCTTGTCATGTCTGCCTGCGGTGAAATTCGGAGGCTCACAGTACTAGTAAGCTGTAATTGGCTTGGATATTATTCACAATAACAATATGATAAATACCTATCAAACATTAAATCCGTGTACGAGTTTTTTTTTTACTCTCTTTGGTTCCCACTTTAGATGTAGGATTACCTACTACTCGTACATGTGCGACGATAAATTTTAATGTCCTCTTGATTTATTCCTTAGTGTAAGTTGTCATGGGATGTCTTTTAAAAAATGCTGTAGGTGTTTGACTATGTTATGTTGAGTTCGTTGAAATTTTAAGCTATAAGTACTGAATATTTGTTAAACAGTAAACAGGGAAAAACAATATGAAATGACATTGTAAATTGGTTTATCACTTATTTTTTTCCAAGGGAAAAATTCTTCTTCTACCAGAAGCCGAGCGCAGCAGCGTCTTCTATCGACCATTGTATAATTTGCGATCGAAAACCCGCCAACACATGCCAAACATAGTGATATAAGCAAAACCTTCTTTAAAGTAGGCCTATGTCCAATTGTGCGTCGTGTTGTTGAGGTGATGATGATGAGCAGCAAGTCCCTGCTGTGATTGTTTCAACCACAGCAGGGACTTGCTGCTACTGCTACGGCCTCAGATGCAGAGCCCTCCGAGGCTACCAATCTATTAAAAAATTACACACACAAAAGAAATTAACATCGAACCTGCATAAACAATTACCTACAGAGACTCGAAAGTTTAGGGCGACTGACTTTGCATAATATGAACGCATTATGATGATGTATGATTAAAATGAGAGCGAAAGCGTTGCAGAGCTCACACCGTATTGACCGCATTGCTATCCATCTAGATATGCCATTTGCTGCCAGTAAGCATAAGTTTATAATTAAATTACCTCTTTCAAGCAAATTGCGGGCATCCCTGGGTTGAGACAACCGCGCCGTTAATAATAGTGCTGTATCACCGTTATCGGTGTGCACATTTATTCCTCCTCCAAAATTGGCCAGCATTTTTACAATAGCCTCCTGAAAATAGTCAGTTAGTTTCAAAATTCTTAAAGTGTTCAACTAAGAATCACATTCATTAACAACCAACCTGACGTTGAATAATAGCATTTTGTATTAATTTATGTGAATGTGTTATTCGAGCACCAGATTTCAGAAGAAGTTCCACAATATCCGGAAACCTTTGCCATACCGCTTCAAAAAGTGGTGTGTATCCTAAAAATATATTTTAAAATCTTACTCACATACCAATAGAATAAAATTCACGTTCAATTATATTTATTGCGATAAAACTATGTACTTACAAATTCTTTTCAGTTAAGAGGAAACACTAAGGTCGAGAGAAATGAAAAATAAGTATTTGTACAATTTATTGCTGTCGCGTAGTGCCCGAACGGGAGGTAGTCCCTTTCTTCTTCGAAAATTGTTCGTCCGAAATTCAAAATCCCTAACGCGTTTGCTATAATCATCACTGTCCATAATGTTCGAATATACGAAATTTTATTATGCCTAATTGTCTTTAATTCTAATGCTTTTGTGTCATAATATCGGGTGCTATAATAATTAGATATCCTAATTTTTCTTGCTATAAAGTCACATGTCCGAAATGTTAAATTGTATGATGTATGTTGTTTCGAAAGGTGGTTTATGATACTCGTAATATTGTTAGTTCTAGCACAGATAAGATAATACTAAAGTCTAATGATGGTTTATAGTAATATTGTTAGTCCGAACGATGATTTATATTAGTATTGTTAGTCCTAAAACATATGTTTAAAAGTAGGTTTATTTTGGTTATGTTATCCTCATGTAATTTAGTCATTATAAGTCACATTACGATTTCGTGTCAAATCTGTCTCAGAACTGAATCAGCCAACCCCGACTTCACGTGGTACTTGTCTGCCCTACCCCTACAGTGTAATTCAAAAAGGCGGAGGCGCGAAGGGAGGCAACCTCCGCCCGCTGTAGCAACGTCCAGGGGCCCGAGATCGTGGATGCCTGTACTTTGTTACGCTAGGGCGGAGGGGCTGCACTTCCCGTAGCGCCGGAGCACACGCAATTCTAAATGCATTATGTGTGACACCTTTTATGGTTTTTAAACATTATAGATTGTAATAAATATAGCAAAAAATTTTAGGATAAATTGTATGGATTCCGATTTTAGGGCAAGTGATATTATGAAACATTGAGATAGGGCTAATTATCATTCGGACAAATGATGATTAGGTCACAAAACATTATGACCCGTTAGATTATGGATAAAAAATTTATGAGACAAAATAGAGAACCTGCCCGAACACCTCACCGCAGAGCGTGATAGAGACAACTGCATCTTGGACCGAAAATACCTACTAAAAGCACACAAAATCAACGTTTCGTAGTCCCCCGATTCCTTTTCCAAAACTAGACCGATTTAAATACTTTTTTCTTTTAAATTTAAAGAAAGGCTTTATCCGTGTTCGTATATTTTGCTTTTTATCTAAAATTTTGCCATATAACAAATTAAAATAATCTAGATGTTTAAACACAGCGGAAAAACTGGCGAATTTTTTAGATTTTTGGAGGCTCATATCTCTTTTATTAAATAACTATCTGTTCCCCTCGACTTCGTCCGCGTTTATTTCCGTTATTATGATCGCGATTATTTTTGCAACATTTTTTACTTACGCTACGCTCCTATTGGTCGCAACGTGATGTTATATAGCCTAAAGCCTTCCTCGATAAATGGACTATCCAACACAAAAATATTTTTTCAAATCGGACCAGATTAGACAGTACTTCCTGAGATTGGCGCGTTCAAACAAACAAACAAACTCTTCAGCTTTATAATATTAGTATAGATTTATGAATAAAAGGAAACAGAAACATGCTTATTAGTGGCCATAGATTTTTGTAATAATAATTATTGCTCTACTGGCATTATCCAGGAAGGAAATAGGGGACTACGTTTGTATGGAAAAACGGCCCTTGTGTTTCCTCTTAATATGACAAGGATTTTCCAAATGCCAGTGTCAATAACTAAGTTCATTCCAATTATACTTGTACATTCAAAAACTTTACTTGGTTTACTACCTTTAACATAGGTATTAATACAAGACTAGAGAAGAGACTGCTCAATGTCGTGTGTCAGCTTAATTTTATCTGATTATGGAATGTCTACGTCGTCATCATAAAACCATAAATTTTGATTAATGCTCATTGGTTCATTCGCACGTCGAGCAGCGACTATTTTTACCACGCTTTTATTAGCTTGGGTTGTATCTATCTATGTATGTAATGGAATCTTTGAGCATAAATTTGACCGATTTCCAGAAGTTTGATTAATTTGAAACTTTGCACACGTATCAAGGGCCGATGACAATGCAATAATTTAATAACAGTTTTCCCAGTTTTCCTCTGTAAGAGGGAGTAAAAGATATAGAGCTAGCGCGCGATCTGTATCAATTATGTTTCCTGCATAGGTTTGGACTTACAGTCGGTAAAGAAGGAATCAAATCTTATAAACTAAACTAAAAAGTAAAAAATAAATTATAGTTTAAAAAACTAAAAAACCACGCTTTTAAAACAGATTGAACTAAAAAATTAAAAATAAAACTGTAGTAATCAATTGAAAAATTCATATTATTGTACAAAAAGCGTGGGGGCTTGATTTAGATTGTTGTAAATATTTTATCAATAATTTACTATATCTGTGGAATATCATAACAAGCACCCCACGCTTTTTGTACAATAATATGAATTTTTCAATTGATTACTACAGTTTTATTTTTAATTTTTTAGTCAATCTGTTTTAAAAGCGTGGTTTTTTAGTTTTTTAAACTATAATTTATTTTTTATTAGGCCTATATATCACTATCACTCATGTCATTAAAAATAAGCAAGGATCATTTTTTAATACTTAACATCCTGGATGGTCTTGTATTCAATTAGTTAAGGGAATCGAATAATAGAGATATTTCAAATTACTACTGCCTTAGACTTTCTCATAGATCATATAAGCTAGACGAATCACTTTCATCTCATTCGTTTCGTAAGGTTATGCCATACATTTGCCATCTATTCGTCAAGCACATAGATTTAGTGTAGATGGATAATAGATTGGTTATATTATATAACCATAACTCAATTATTATATATTATATATAATAATTGAGTTATGAGAACGAGAGCAAAACAACGTCGAGCTAGTGTGCGTTTAGTGTGTAGGTACATGTGTGGGAGATAAATAGTGTACTACATACACTAATTGTATCAGCTCGCACTGGCATATATCTTATGTAAACATGTTTATTTAAAAAGAGGCTGACAATAGTGACCGAGTTTCTTGCGCTGCTTCTTCTCGGCACTAGCCCACATTTGTCCCGAAGCAGTGGTAGGTTAAATATTGGGACGTGTAAAAGCGCCTCCAGGGGCCTATTTGCAGAAATAAAACTGATTCTGATTTTAAACTGCTTGACTTCGATATCGATACAGTCTACGTAAACCAACTACTACTGCAGAAAAATGTTATTTTATATTATAAATAACATTTTACTTGTTACTTCGAACTTGTAGAATATTTTTTAGGATTAGGATTAAATCTTCTCTATTTAAGCATTATTGAAGAACAGCATCATTTTGGGAAATTTTGATACGTTAAGCTATATTACAAGATATTATCATCGTTAAATAATAACAACTAGTTAACAGTTCCATACTAAAACGTCACTTGAAAATAGCCAAATGTAAGCAGCTAATGTTGGGTTATGCCACCTTACTTTGAATTGAACTTCACGTAGGTACATGACTTTTAAGTCCGATGCAACTAAGTTAAAAGATACGTCCTTAGCTAAGACATGCTTACTCTTGATAGGTAATACGCATAGGTACTATAAAAAAAAAACTAGATACACAATCAGTGATAAAAAACACACAAACCGCCTCCACTGGGTGCTCATTAAAATTTGGTTAAATCACCAATTATATTGCCATGCAATAGCATAAATACGTGAGCGGTCTTGTATATCTATCCCGTTCTAAAGTATAGAGACAGAATATAGTAGTAAAGGTACAATATTCTATCTCTTACTAAATGCACTCTTATTTCCTCTTTTGAAGTAATTGATTGACTGATATTTGATAAGACAAGAAACTACAACTACTAGATACTATTTAAATTAGCTCACCATGTATTTCTTCACAATTGACATTGGCTCCAACACCAATAAGAAACTCTACTATATGAATATGTCCTTTCATGATCGCTAGATATAAAGGAGTCCGTTCATTAGTATCTCTAGACTCAATGTTAGCTCCATTGCTGACTAGAATTTTAACCTAAAACATTATAACCAGATAGGTATTAATATCCTCAGTTTATGTCATACCAGTATTTGACTTTGGAGGGTATTTTTAAAGGGTCTTTCCCGTTTGTACACCTTCTTGTTTCGTAACCCTCATTTACTATATAACTACACAAAATTGTATTTGGTAACCTTTTTAGATTTCATACATTTTGTAGCGTTACGACAACTATCTTATATGGCCTACATTTGGTGTCTTTTGGCAAACTTAAGAACAGTACAGTAGCACAGCCCTGATATAGACCTTCCTGCTTCTGTGGCATGGCTACGCTTCGAAGACTTGTTCAGGGAAACCGAAGGGTTTGTTTGTGCAAGGCAGTGATGACGAACCACTACCCCAAAATAAATCCTGCGAGATGAGACAGTTGACTTTTGTACAGCATGTCACTGTCCAGGTGAATCCCACAGGCATATCATTTCCAGTTGTTCGCGTCTCGCTAACGGCGAGTACTTGCACATGCATACGCAAGTGGCCAGGATCATACACCAGCAAGTTGCTCTGAAATACGACCTTGTGTCGTCAGAGGTCCCTTACTACCAGTACGTGCCAGAACCAGTTATCGAAAACAGTCGTGTCACAATGTACTGGGATCGATCTATAATCACAGACAGGACTCTTGTAGCCAATAAGCCTGACATTGTGGTGATAGATCATCGAGATTGCCATGCAATGATAGTTGATATCGCCGTGCCGCATGACGGCAAAAGGCTGAAAAACATAAAGAATGTAAATATCTTGACTTAGCTCATGAGGTTGTCAACCTGGCCCGTCGATTCAGCTGTCATTGTACCTATAGTCGTCTCTGCCCACGGACTGATAGCTAAGAACTTTGATGAACACCTCAAGACGCTCACTTTAGGGGCTTGGGTCAAGAGTAGGATACAGAAGACTCTTGGACACGGCCCGCATTGTGACGAGGTTCCTATCTCTGGAGCCTTAACCACTGGTAGCTTGGACCCTGATCTCGATAGTTGGGAACTATTTATAAAGATTTAAACAGAAATTTATATTATAAAATTTAAAAAAAACAGAATTTTAGTAAAATTGAACTCCTATTTTTTATTAGCAGAATCGATTCTACTCTTCAGGTATGTCAGGTTTTGCGCTTTTCCATTAACACTTTGTATATGGCTGCTTAAGATCTGACCAACTTATGCATCTTACTGTACCATACTTAATATCCATAAACAATGGTTGTCAAAACGCCACGAAACACTTAAAGAGTAAAAATATTACCCACTTTTGTGTAGGTATTGAATGTGAGCTACAAACGATAAATTTGGAATTGTGCCACTCCCCATTTACACCTGTAAAACCTCAAAAGGCTATGCATTACATAGTAGTTAATATTCATTTATTCATTATATTTAACATCAATACCAAATTTATTTGAAAGTATATTTCAAATAAATTTGGTATTGAATATACTACTATTAAATATACTAACCATGTCTAAGAACCCTCCTGATGCTGCAAAATGTAGTGATGTTATCTTTTCATGAGTTTTATTATTGACATGGCCACCAGCAGCCAAAAGCATTCTAGCAACTTCTTTGTGATCCTCCATTGCAGCTATATGTAAAGGTGTTAGACCTTCAGCAGCTGTAACATCTACTTTACAACCTGTTAAAACAATAACCAAGTTTCAGAAAACTTTTTGGTGATACACTTGATACCAAAACTTAAACAAACACACATCATCTGACTTGCAAATATCTCATATTTCATATAATATAATGTTTGGCATAAAAAGGCAGATAGCAAAAACTCTTACCACAAGCTTAATCCAACATTTTTTTTTTTTAATTCTGACTATTTAGGATAAATTAACATGTACTTTTTTGTAGAAACTGACTGACAATCTTCCAGATGATAATAATACATTACAGTAGAACTCCAATTATCCGAACTCCGACTATCCGAATCGCCGATTATCCAAATCACAAAAAATTGTCCAAAAAAAGTCGAAGTGCGCTTACATTGACGGAGATGTTCAAAAAACAATGATTTTTATTTCTAAACTTGTACATAAGTACATTTTATTTATATTTAAAACGTGAAAATTTCATGTTTCTTTCATTTAATTCAATAAAAAAATAGTGCAATATCAAAACGTAGCTTTTATTCTCTCCAATGGCAATTTTTAAAAAAAAAAATACTATTATCCGAATATTTGATTATCCGAATGGGTCCCGGTTCCCATTAATTCGGATAATTGGAGTTCTACTGTATTATTTATTTATTTATTTTTATTGCACAAATGAGTAAAATGTACAAAAGGTGGACTACATTACTACATTACTAATACATTATTACCAGCTTTTAATAATAAGTGAACAATATCCTCATGACCACGTTCTACTGCATAATGGAGTGCTGTTTTCATATAAGAGTCCTGCTGATCAACACCATATGTTGCTGCTGAAGCTGATGCTATTGCAGTACCAGTACACTCCAATATAGCAGCATACCACCTGTAATAGACATAAAAAAAATGCAATCTAAACTTTGTGTTTGAATATTTTACCAAGCACAAACTAGGTATTATTACTGTGTACCTAAAGCTTTTCATTTATCAAGGGGTTTTTTTTTTCAAATAAGTTTGCTATTGAGTCATTATCCCACTGTCAGTAGCAATATTAGCTGTTCATTTGACAGGCTTGCAGTATGGGTAATATGCAAAATATGGAAAATTCAACAATCTCCAAAACCTTATTAATATGAGTCATGTAATAGGCCTCTTTTTGTGAATTTGATTAATAATTGAAAGAATTAAAGTTTAAAATGTCATGAGGTAGGTCATACATTTCCTTTTCACCATAATATTGGTGTAGTGCTTCAAACCCCAAGCGACAACCGGTTGTCGCGATAACAATTGATTTTAATTGTGTCTGGAATATTCGATCGGCAAAGGGTTAAATACTTACCTGTACATTGATGTCCATGATTCATCCTCACTAGTGCCCACTATAGGTGTTTCATTATTAATTTCCTCATCCCATTCTAGGTCTGACTGAGGTGATGGTGTCAAAGATGATGGACTTAATACACTTGATACTTTACTCTCATCACTACTGGAACCTTCACTATGGATCACCACAAAGTAACCTTGATTTTTTTCCGGTTTTATATTCTCATGTCTGATATTGTCAAGGTTACTTAATTCAAAACATTCTTTGATTTTCCGGTCATTAATATTCTTGTACTTTACAACAGTTTCTCTGGAACCACCATGCTGAAACTTTCTCTTGTTGGCCTTATGTCTCTTCCTCGATAATAAAGATGTTGAAGTTTTTGATGAACTTGCAGAAAGAGTAGCATCTACTAAAAGTTTTGCTATTTCAAAACTCCCAATATGTGCCGCTTCACCTAAACTAGTTTTACCAAAGCAGGCAGCTTTGTTCGGATTAGCACCTGCAAAAAATCACTATCAAAATGATTATTATTTAAAAATTCAATGGTTGGTTAAGACGTTTGTTTTGTGGCAAAATAATACACAATCCACGTCAGTCCAGAACGATGTTTACCATTCTTCATCTCAACTCCGAACACCTTACCTTTAGATAATAAATGTGCCACTGTTTGATGATCCTGTATTAATACTGCTTGGTAAAGACCATCTTCTAATGATTTGTCCATCTTCCGCTATACGAAAATGACGTAAATAGCTTTGTTTTCAGCAATTAAAAAGTTCACACCGTTTCAAAAGAATTATTTCCGTAACTTCACGCTGTTGTTCAATAAAACTAAAAAAGTGTTTTTAAAGACCACTAATTCCATCGGGTAAGGAAATAATATCCTCCGTAACGCCATTTCATAAAAATTACAACATACATTACTTATTTATTATTAACAATACTTACTAGTCACAGTATTTTAGTTCCGAAAATCCAATTAATTAATCAAAAATTCTAATTAAATCCAAAGTTGACTGACTTGTCCCCGATCGATCGATAGACAACAACAAAACAACGAAGAGTATGTACCTAACGTCCAAGTGTTCTGTGCTAACCTAACGTCGGAACTTGACATGGCACTCAATTACCAACTTAAAAAACGTAATGTCAAAGTGACGTCAAATAATACAGAACTACCAACAGAACATACTTATAGGGTGGTACCATTCGATACCGCTAAATATTTTGTCGATAACGACAAAATACATATGCGATTCAAATCGTTTTATGTATTATTTAACTATATTTTAGATAAGTAAGATCGAGTTCACTTTTACGATCTCAAAGTTGTAAGTATAGAGGAATAAATAGTAAAATAAATAACACAAGATAAATTAAAGGGGTGACTGACAACGTCCATGCGATTAACACGTCAAATAATTTTATTTTTGAATTAAATTTGAAAAAATAGCTAATTTTGCTGCATTTCAGGCTGGATTTTGTCTTAAAATAAATCTGGTGAGAGGCTTAAAAAAATGCCTACTACTTTTGTCCCAGTCAAAGAAATTTCACCAGTCCAGCCAAGTGAAGGTGCAGCTACTATTAGGAGAGCTGGCGCAAATCTTTGGCTCTCGGACTATACTGTATGAAGAAAGAGTGCAGTGCCTCCTAGTGCCTTTTATAAAGTTTGGTTTACTTATTGTGATACATTACCGACATGTAAAAAATCTACAATCAGTGCTGTGAGACTGCTACATAATATTTTCGTATCCACTTTTTTATTTAATATTTATAATAATAAGTTATTTTTTCGATAAGATTCTTATATTTAAATTATTTACTCCTTTCCAGTGGATTCAAACCTCAACTTCATGTCTGTGGACAATATCACGCCGCCTACCTTTGTATGTAGTTTTTGTAATAGAATTTTTTCCACATGTAAGGGACTAAATATTCATTGTACCCGTATTCACAAAAATGTATCCACAATATTAATTCCATCCAGTAACAACGTGTCTAATGAAGAGCCCTTACATGTTAAATTAGGTAAATATAAGCAAACTATTCCTATTGTAAAGAGGATTCCTCGCGGCGCCAGAATCTCTGTTGCATCCACTTTGTCCAAACTTATTTTAGACTGCTTACACAGTAATTCTGTTCCTGATTGGACTAATTTGTTAACATTTTCATATAAAACTCTTTACGCCCCTCCTGAACATGCTAATACTTCTTTAACACAAGTAATTAAAAACAATTGTTCAGATCCAAATTTCCCACTCATTGCTCATTCCTTCAAATCACTTTTTATTTATCCCGAAAAATCGAAAACAAAGTATGTGATGGGGACTTAAAAGGCGCCGCTCGACTCCTCTTCTCTAGCGACGTGATATCGCCCGACAGTCCGGACACTCTCAATGCCCTTCGGTCTAAACACCCAGCTCCAGCAGCACCTCCTTCACCGGAACCTCTCACAGATGAGTCCGCCTGCCTTCAGGTAAGCGAAAAAGAGGTTTTGTCGGCTATATTTTCATTTAAATCCGGTTCAGCTGCTGGTTTGGATGGAATATCGCCTCAACATCTCAAAGACCTTACTTCGAACCAGGCAGGTGATTCTGGTCGCCTTTTACTTTCGTCTTTAGCTAAACTTTGCAACTTTATGCTTCTAGGCAAAATTAACAGTGAAATATCCTCCATTTTATACGGCGCTAATCTTATAGCCCTATCTAAAAAAAGATGGCCCTATCTAAAATATATAAAAAAGTGGAACCCACAGCAATCGGTCTGACACCGGTCAGACCGATTGCTGTGGGTTCCACTTTTAGACGTATTACCTCTAAATTATGTGTGAAATTTTTGACTTACAAATTTCGTGACCATTTTGAACCAC
Organism: Anania crocealis; assembly: GCA_949315895.1. Classification (NCBI taxonomy): domain Eukaryota; kingdom Metazoa; phylum Arthropoda; class Insecta; order Lepidoptera; family Crambidae; genus Anania; species Anania crocealis. The sequence goes on from OX438881.1 coordinate 13,945,658, forward strand.
ACCAATTAGGCTTCTGTACCAAAGGTGGATGCGAGGCAGCAGTGCACTCGCTTCGCACTCTCCTTTCTCAAAATCGGACGGAGGTGCTGCTTAAATTAGATGTCAAAAATGCTTTTAACTCCATTGATAGGGGCACTCTGTTAAACGAAATTAAAGTAAATTCTCCCGAAATTTTTAATTATTTAAACCAATGTTATTATAATCCCAGCAAACTCATGTACAAATGTAATGAAATTGACTCGGCAGTCGGTTGCCAACAGGGTGACCCTCTTGGACCTGCAATCTTTAGTTTAGCTATCAACCTTTTTATTCAAAATTTATTTTCAAAATTTAACGTTTGGTACTTAGACGACGGGACCCTAGGAGGTGATGCAGATACAGTTTTATCAGATTTTTCAAGAATAATTCAAAAATTCAGTACAGTAGGTCTTTCTTTAAATTTAAATAAATGCGAACTATTCATTTCTGACTGCCTTTCCCCCGTTAGAAGTTCTGAAATAATTGCAAGATTTAATTTTCTGGCTCCAAATATAAAGATTCTTACTGAATCAACTCTTAACCTCCTAGGGTCACCTGTTTTCGATAACGCCATTCCCACCCATTTTCAAAAAGCTATTACAAAATTTAATGAATGTTCGGATCGACTTTTGGAAATAAATGCACATTCGGCTCTATTTATTCTAAGGTCCTGTCTCCTCGTACCCAAATTGAATAACCTCATACGTTGTTGCCCACTATGGAAATTCCAAAATTTAATTAACCATTTGGATGATGTGATTAAAACACAATTAGAAAAAATACTTAATATTCATTTATCAGAACGAGCATGGAACCAAGCGTCTCTTCCTATACGTTATGGGGGGATTGGGACCCGCAAAATTTCGAGTATTTCCTTACCAGCTTTTCTATCTTCAGCCTACAGCACATCTACTCTCGTTGCCAATATCCTGCGGCCAATCACCGCAACCTTCGAGGTGGCGTGCTTGGATGAAGCTAGAGATGCTTGGATAAAGGATTTTCCCTCTAAATTCCCTTCAGATTTAAAAAATCAGCAGAGCTGGGACAAAATTTCTTGTGATTTTCTTTTAGAGACACTTATACAAACTAGCATCAATAACGCTGATCTCGCCAGGCTGAGGGCTGTGTCTACTAGAGAATCCGGTTATTGGCTACAGGCGTATCCCTCAGCCAATGTTGGAACTCTATTAGACGCAGAAACTCTCCGTGTGGCGATTGGTCTGCGTGTTGGTGCAGAGGTTTGCAGTCCACACAAATGTCCTTGTGGTGCTGATGTCAACTCGTTGGGACACCACGGGCTGTCTTGTGCAAAGAGCGCTGGGCGGTTATCGCGCCATGCCTGCATTAACGACATACTCCGACGTTCTCTTGCCACCATAAACATGCCGGCTATACTTGAGCCGAATGGTATCGTGCGTAATGATGCCAAGAGACCTGACGGTATGTCGCTTATTCCCTGGCGGATGGGTCAGACTCTAGTGTAGGACGCTACCTGTGTCGACACACTGGCGGCCTCCCATCTGCCCGGAACTAGCCAATGTGCAGGTGCGGCGGCGATTAAAGCCGAAAACATTAAGATAACCAAGTATAGCCAAATAGGCACCCAGCACTGTTTCGTACCTTTTGGTGTGGAAACCCTAGGTCCGTGGGGTCCTAATGCACTCTCTTTATTTAAAGAGATTGCTAAACGTTTATCTGACGTCAGCGGTGACCCAAGAGCTGGCAGCTACCTCGCACAGCGACTGAGCATCGCAATCCAGCGAGGTAATGCTGCCAGTATCTTGGGCACCTTACCACGAGGACCATTTTTATAGTTTTTTCCCTTTTTATCTAGTCTATCTAAGTATTTGTTTCTTTTTATGTTACTTTTTATTTATAAGTTGTACATATTCTAGTTTTATATGATTATGTTAATATAGTTCCCATGGACAATACTTCGATATAATTAAGTTAATATAATAATACTTTGAAATAAATACTCAATAACCATAGGTAACTCACAATATTGTATTTAGGTGTTTTAGGGTCTGCACAAGTTTCACAGTCTAAGACACACACTGTCTACGACTTATACCTACGAATATTTGAAAAAAAAAAAAAAAACAAATGCTTCTCTGACAGCCGGTTTTACCGGCGGGAAAAGTAATAGAACAACATATTTCCTTATCCTACTGATGATTTGGTCTACAAATAATTTTGGTGTTCTAAGTATAAAAGCAGATAAATTAAAAACATTTTAGTAAGTAATAATTATTTTATTTTATGATTTTGCGATCCCCTGTTGCTGTGCCTTTTTCATGAAATCAGCAGTTGATTCCTCAGCTTTTGATAAAGAAGTATTGATGCGATGGCATTCATTTCGGATTAAAAGATGAATAAGGCGAACTAGTAACAAATTCAGCAGACGATCTTTGATTAAAAGCTCTGTTCTCAAAGTGATTACCACATATATATTTTAATGCATGCAGTTTTTCTATAGGAACATAATATATTGAATCTTCTTTGCCTACAACCTTAACCCACTGCCTGCGTCTGAAAAATATTTTAAAATTAAAACAAATTTATTTTTTTCTAATCTAAATATATAAAAATGAAAACTGATTTAATGACTGACTGACTGACTGACTGACAGACATATCAACGCACAGCCCAAACTACTGGGATTTAAAATCTGAAAATTTTCACCGTGCTTCTTTTTATAGTGTAGGTGAGCACTAAGAAAGGAATTTTTGAAATTCAGCCTCTAAGGGGGTAAAAAGGGCCCCATAAGTTTGTATGAAACTCCCTCAGTTTTGAAGCTAAGTCAATGAAAATTGGTATCCAGCTACCTGATTAGAAATTAAGAATGACGTCTTTCAGGATTTTTGAAAATTTAATCTTTAAGGGGATAAAAATGTGGGCAAAGTTGGTTCGGTTCCGCGTCATATCCATACTCTTTACATATTTGTACCCTCTGACTTTACTTAGTTTGTTATGACATTCAATGTGTCAATCAGAAAATAAATAGGTAATTTCTTACAAACAGAATGGTATTATTTTAGAATTTAATAATTGGCGCCGAAATGGATGAATTAACTGAATTAAAACGTGTAGAACTTTAATTAAAGGCTGCATTACAAAATTCGGCAGCCAGATACAAAACCTACGAGAAATTTCTGATTATGAATTAAAATTAGTGAGTGATCAGCTGGTGAAGTGACAAATGAACAAATTTACCAAGAATAATTTGGAAGAGATACGACTACAAATAATATTACTGATGACCCACAGTTGGAAACTGAGATTGAAGAAAAAAATAACCTTAACAACACAGCTTAAACTAAAACTGCAGAGTTTGAATTCGATAGCACGAAACAATTCAATGTATGCAGAGGGTACTGAGGAGCAAAGGTCGGTCACAAACAAATCTTAGGACATCTAAATTGAACTCAGTACCATTAGACAAGGACGAAACATTCAAAAACATCATTAAACGGTTGGATACGTACTTAAAACTGAACAGATGTGATGATATCAATACAAGGAAATACACGTCAATCATACATCTTTGAGCCCAGAATTACATCAGAAAACGTATTATATTATATTTTTGTGCTCCACGGGATCCTTGTGAGTTAGAATTTGAAGAGTTGGATAAAATTCAGTTAGTAAATTATCAACAACTCAAAATCGGACAGATTACTAGAAGATTTAACAATGGTGTTTGACGGAACTCTTGTTTGAATATCAAACTACAAAGCTCAATTAGTGCTTCAAGAAAATGTGACACCAATTTTCATCTAGCCGCGACGTATTCCATATGCCCTGAAGGACAAAATTGACGAAGAAATAAGGAGGCTATGTAACGAAAAGACAAAACTTGAAAATTCCTATTGGATGTCTTATCTATATGTATATTGGTACATATTATTCAGAAAATAAATATCGGTACTTACCATAAAAATGGTATTATTTAGAACTTTCATTTTTAGGGTTCCGTACCCAAAGGGTAAAAACGGAACCCTATTACTACGACTTCGCTGTCTGTCCGTCTGTCCGTCTGCCTGTCACCAGGCTGTATCTCAAGAGCCGCGATAGCTAGACAGTTGAAACTTTCACAAATTATGTATTTTTGCTACCGCAATAACAACAAATACTAAAAACAAAATAAAACAAATATTCAAGGGACAAAAAAATCGAAACGCGATTTTTTTGTCCTTTTTCATTCGATATTAATAATGGCAACAGGTAGGCACTTGAAATATTCACAAAACACTCAGTTATAATATTTCTAACTTTAATAATAAATAATTACATTAATATTTAACGGAGGTTCCCACACAAAAAAATCAATTTTTTGCTTATTTTTGCTTGATATCAATAAATGGTAACAGGTAGGCACTACATTAACTAAATTAATGTAGGTACCTACTGTTGTTTTCGTAGTCAATGGTACGGAACCCTTCGTGCGCGAGTCCGACTTGCACTAGGCCGAATTTTGTTTATACGGTAGAGACAAATGTTGGGAAATCGAAAAAAGTGTATAGAATTACACTGTTGTACCTTATGACATTATCACCTATATTAAGCAGTACAAAAATAATTCCTGAACTGGGCATAGATCCGTATCTCAGGCAGGAAAAGGTAACAGGTGTGTTGCAACAACACTAAGCAGCTGACTGGTGGATTAAATCAATATAGACTGGTAGACCATTTGACAAGCTTCCATTTAGAAGATAATTTGATAAACTTCCATTTGGCAACGATTTATTTTTTCTAGGACGCACCGCTTTTGGGGGCCTGGCAAAGTTTGTTTAGTGAAACTGCCTTTCTAACGTATTCAAATAATCTTTTTATTTAATATCCTCCATATTTAAAAAAATACACTTTTAAAACATGAAAATAAAACGTTGAAAAAAAAATCACCTCACTTCATAATTCCGTGTTGTTTAACTTAGGAATAGCTACCACCACGCACCCACTAATGACCAAGAAGCAGTAATTAATGATGTTTTGCTGAGATCATTTGAAGCTGAAGAAATATAAAAATTTATAGACACAGTGGTCAGTACAGTCGAATCAGTTCTCTATCCTGTCAAGTTTCTGAACACTTTTTATCCTACTGATCATCCTCTACCATTCATGCCTCGAACCCACATCCCACATGAAAGTTTTGTGAAACTACGTCAGCTTTTTGGTATAAATTTTGTTATGTTGTTTATAAGGATTTTGTTATAATTAAATATTTGAGGGGGTGAAAAACGGTTGAAAATTTTGTGGTTAATTATTTGTGTTTAACATCATATTAAGGTACTTGAAACTTCGTTTATCGATCATGAAGGGAGAATGACATAGGACTGGCTTTTCAGAGTTCTACACCGATGCTGGTACTACACCGGTCTTCTATCCAAACGTAGTATGCAAGCAAATTGTCTTAGTAAAATCGCATTTTTAACGATTATGGATCGAGAAAAATGGTAACCTACTTGGTTGGAAATTAAGAATGTGGTTTTTTACACAGGGCCACTTCTTCCAGGGCTCTACGCCAGTGTTGATCATATTCCAAAAAAGCCTTGCAAGCTGCTTTGAATGGTTTGTTGTACTACAGCGTTGACAGTTTTGAAAGTTTCAAATGATATTGTACTTCAGATTTCATGTAAATGCAAACAGATGTGGTGCGAGCTCGCTTGGACCACGGTTCGCTAGGAGAATTAACACCGGATCCCTAAATAGTTTAAATCGGCCCCTTTCATCCAACTATTGTAACAACGGGCCCCGGTAAGTCGGCAACGACGTATCGGCTCCCACTAAGTGCCCACCACCACCTCGCCCGAGATGGGCACCCTCGGCACCGTAGGCAAAGGAAGTGGAGGAAAAGAGTGGAGGAGAGGGGGGTGAGTCGTGACGAAAACTTTGTAACAGATCAAAACCCACGCGTGCGAAGCCGCGGGCATCAGCTAGTCCTAAAATAAAAAGTAAAAATATAAGTTGCTTGTTTTATTATTTGGAAACACCCTGACTACCCTTTCGTATGTTAATTTCCTTTCTCGGGCCAGCTGGAAGAAATTTCAGAATGAAATAAGCTAGCCCCTGTACATTATCTTTAACTTGTTTTCTAATTTTGATCACACCAATCGTGGCATTATTAAACATTTTCAGTAAAATGTTAACTAGTTCGGTGTTCGTAATTGGTGTAGTAATACCTCAGACTAGTAATAGTGGTAATTAAATAACTCCTAGTGTCAATATTTATCTTACCACATCACTAGTACACAACAAAATGTAAATAAAATATCAATTTGGTTGGTTCACGCGGCAAAATGAGAGTATTTATGATTAAAAATATTTGATTAGGCACATGCTTACCGGGCCTCATCCCATAAACGTAGAATATAATAGACGGACAAAGCCTGCGAGATAGAAGAAAACCTCTTATGGAAATCTAGCAAGATAGAAAAAGAAAACAAATCTTTTTGTTTTGTGACCTGTCTTATTTGACAGTGACATCCAGTGGCATATGCGTTGAAAGGTTCAACATTTAATGGAATTATCTAGTACATCGTAGATTATCTAAAGTAAATACAGTTTTATCTAACAATGGTCACATGTTCTGTGAGTGCCTGTGGAGTCAACCACAAAAATAATCCAGAAAATTGCTCATTTCACAGGTCGTAAAAACGTGTTATTTTTGTTGAATTTGATCTTGTTGTTATGTTGTAAATATAAAATTATTTCAATCTACTTGTTCATTTTAATATTTTGTATGGATAAAGTTTTATGTATTGATTATTTACATTATTTCGGTGGATAATTAATTCATCGAAATATTTTACATGTACGCTAGAGCTTGACTCAAATTTATCGATACTATTGTCGACATTTATCTTGAATGTTTCCGGAAAAATTTGATATTTTTTTACGTTTAGCGTCTCAAATGAATGTCAACTTAACAATTTAAAGAAGGAAACTGTAAGGAATCACATAACTAAGATAATCTTGTTAAAAGTTAATAATCAGGGATTGATTCATCAGAATGTAAATGTTTATTCAGATTTTGTTTACTTGTTCTTTTTCACTTACTGCCATTGATGAGTTCACACGGTACAGCAGATGACACGGGAAAATCTTTTGAAGAAATAAATAAAGAAAACTAATTAACAATGGCTGTTATTTTTTTTATTAATTAAAACTGTTTATTTTTAAATTATATGTAAAAAATTACTCACCGGGCACATTTATCTGCCCACTATTATAGTTGTAAGAAGTGAGGGTGGTTAGGTATGCCGCAAAGTAGGTGCATAATCTCGAGATAAAAACAGTGTGACAGTAAACATTATTATCCAAACGACAAACTGCAATTATTATCGATAGCCTAAAAATGTTAAAGGTACGTCACTAGTTAACACACACTTTGACAAATCAAAACTGGTCACGCATTATCGGGCTGTCAGTCGATCTACTTGTATCCTATATCTATGCCTCATCCAAAGGAAATTTCGCCATAAACTTCCTTTTTTTGCAATTTTTACGACTGGCTCGATTAAAACCGTTTTTTCCTTTCATTTTTATAAACTGTACCTACCTACTCACTGAATTTACTCGATCACTTATACCTTACTTAACTTTAATTTTGTCACCAAGGCAATTAAATAAGCGTAAATCAAATAAAAATTGTAACCAAAAAAAACCCCTCGCACAAGAAACGAAACAACAATAATATAAACAATATGGCCGATGGGACGGACTATTGAATGAAAGAAAGAGAAACTGCACCGAGTGAGTGAGATGCCAGTATCCGCCATTATTTGACATGCAAACTTCATACAAATTTGTTGTTCCTAGTTGCGATAAACTGCACAAGAGCTAACAAATCGCAATCAAACTAATACAATACTACAATACAACTCACACGTCACACACACCCAGAGCCAGACACACCATTCAATGACACCAAGGATTTTTTACTATTAAACTGGAATGTGCACTTAGTACTAAACATTGTAGAAAACTAAACTGTATTTATGACATGTAAAGTCGATAATAGATTATGATTTTGCGACTTTGACATGCGGTCTGAAGAGAGCCGTCCTGTTTCAAGTTCATTAAACTTTCATTATTCTGTTTCATTCTTAAATACTACCAAAGCTATTATTTTATCATACTTAATGTCACCTAAAGCATTGTTTCTTAACTTAATGTAGCTTTATTTAGTAATTCTTGTTACATCAAAATCTTTCTTAGAAATCTTTTCATATATTTTTTAAACAAAAAAGCAAAATACTTTATAAAATATGATATTTAAGCAGTTTAATTGCAATTATAATACTCGGGTGGCGGGACTAACTCGAACCCGCATCTCCTCACATGACAAATGACGGTGCGAAATTATAAATATAATGATAGGAAATTTTGTTTTGGATCTAAAAGGGTTAGCTAAAATGGTTTGCAGGCAACTTAAAGAGTCAGAAAAAATTAAAACATTATTTAACGAATGTGATTTTGCATAAAGGATTGCTTCCAAGATTGCAATCGATTCACCAGTGAATACTGAAGTCGCTGGAGGGCACTTAAAATTTAAAATAATATTGTTTTGGGATCCAGACTGCCGCTCCAACACAACCACCGTCAGCGATCTTGGACGCGTCTGTGAATATCCTTAGCCATCCCTGCCATTGATCTGAGACAATGTTCATAAATTCCTGAGGGGCCGAAGTGGTGTCCTTATATCCCAAAATTCAAGATTATCGGCGGTTCAAGAATCAACGATTCGAAGCTGTTAAGGAAAAGTGGGTTCAATGGATAATTTTCGATAGGAACAGGGAGTCGATTGAATTTCCGGAAACTAAGGAGAATACATGGAATTTTCGAAGGTGTGTCCGAGGGACGAATATGAGAGGAAAGAAGGTTCAATTTCTTCAGAAGAGGATGGGAGGAAAATTGAGCAACCTTGACAAAGAAACGGTCACTGAGATATTGTCTACGCAAGAAAAGAGGAGGATCAACACACTCAATTTGTAAAGCGTTTATGGGTGATGATTTCATAGCTCCTAAAATGATACGTAGACATTTTGATTGCGTTTTGGTAAGTTTGTCTAGAATAGATTTATTGCATGGATCCAAAAGAAAAGAAGCGTAGTCAAAGTGACTTCTAATAATAGCATTGTATAAGAGTTTTTGAGAATAAGGGTGAGCGCCCCACCAAGTGCCTGAAAGGGCACGTAAAACGTTGACTCCTTTCTCCGCCTTTCTAATGATGTGTTTGAAGTGAGGAATACCCGTGAGTCTTGTATCCAAAATCATTCCTAGGAACTTAATATGATTACTACATGGGATAGGCTCCCCACCAACAGACACAACAAGATTCGGGATATCTCGCTTTCGAGTAAAAGTGACACACGAACATTTCTGAGCCGAGATGGATAAGCCATGATTTATCAACCAATCGTTCAGATAACCAAGCGCGGAGTTAAGACGTGACGTGGCTTCAAGTGGTGATTTGGAAGATACATAAATAGCGATGTCATCAGCATATTGCAGTATATTACAAAGAGGTTCTACTGTTTTTTCCAGATCGTGGGTGTAAATGCTGTAGAGTAGAGGACTGAGCACTGAGCTCTGAGGCAAGCCTTTCCAGACTAGTCGTGAAGGAATAATAGTATTTTGACATCTTATTGAGATTGTCCTAGACATCACCGTATTGTAGATGAACCGTACCAACTTCTCCGAGACGCTCAGTTGAAGCAGTTTTTGCCTGAGTACTGGAAGTAGGACATTGTCATACGCGGCGGCTATATCAAGGAACACTCCTACAAGGTATTCCTTGTTTTGGAAGGCCAAACGGATGTCAGTTGTCAAAATGCTAAGGCTGTCGACTGTGCCTAAACCCTTGCGAAAGCCGAATTGGATTCTTGCCAAGATGCCTTGAGATTTCATCAACCACACAAACGGTTCCGAATCATATTATGCTCAACAACTTTAAGAAGGACAGAGGAAAGTGCAATGGGACGATAAGAATTATGATCTAGGGGATTCTTCCCTGGTTTTGGTATAGGAATAACGATCTGTTCCTTCCAAGAATCCGGGACAGCCCCTAAATCATAAAACGAGTTCACTAACGCTAAATAGTATAATTTGGCTTTATCTGGGGATTTAATTAAAAATGAATACGGAATACCGTCTATACCTGGGGATGAGTCAGACAGGCCATTTAAAGCTGATACGAGTTCTTCGAAAGAGAACGGGCCGTCCAAGTAACCGGCTGGAGAGATTGGCATATTCATATCGGAGGGAAAGCAATTTTTGGTAGGGACGAACGGAGGTGCCAATTTGTCTGCAAAATGGTTAATCCATACAGAGGGGTCATTAGACGCAATATTTGAGGAGCTAAGCGAACGACGGAATCTCTTTATCTGTTTCCACACTAGTGATGAGGGGGTTTTTGGGGACATACTTTCGCAAAACTTTATCCACCCTGCTTTCTTTTTTTTTGATAACACTTTTCTTGTTTGGGCTGCTGTCTGTTGATAATGCAAATAATTATCCATGGTCATTGCTCGATTGTATCTTTTTTCTGCTTCTTTGCGCTTTGAAATCATGGCCGTACACTCAGAATCCCACCATGGAGGAGACGATTTTCGAGACGGATTTTTTTGGGGGAAATGATCATCTGCTGAAGATTTAAGGATATTGACAAAGTCAGAGTAAGTAGAAAAACAATTTTCAGAATTTACACTTGGAAGGGAATGTAATTTATTATTGATTGATAATTTATATGAGTACCAGTCTGCACTATTTAATTTATACTTTAAGAGGGGAGGAGGAGGAAAGTTAGGGGCTGATTTGTCAGGGATAGTTATGAAAATTGGAAAATGGTCACTACCAAAAGTGCTTCTATGGATGTCCCATATAAGCAGTGACATTAAGTTTGGAGAACAAATTGTGAGATCAATTGCGGAGCCCGATTCCTGAGATGGAGCCCGTCGCCTCGTTGGACGACTATCATTCAAAACGCCGAGGTTAAGTTCATCCAAAAGGTCTATGAGCAATGACCTAGAAGGCTTAGTGCAATATGAGCCCCACGAGGTGTGGTGGGCATTAAAATCGCCCATAATTAGAATAGGGGGAGGAAGAGCTAATATGCAGGAACGCAATTCGTTAAGAATTGTAGGATTTGGACGCGGAATGTACACAGATAGAAGAGAGATATCAAAGATTCGCACAGCCACGACATTCATATCCTGGCTATGTGAGGGTAAGGGGAGTTGAGAAAAAGAAAGATTGCGCCTTACAAGCAAAGCGCTACCGCCGTATCCATCGTTTCTATCATCCCGGAGACATGAGTAACCTGAGACACGGAAGTGTGAGTCAGGCACCAACCACGTCTCAGAGACAGCTAGAACCGATGGCGCGTGTTTGTTTATAATGTAAGTGAGTTCATGTTTTTTCGACCTAATACTTTGGCAGTTCCACTGAGCTACCACGGACATTATTGTTAAAAGAAAGATGGGAAAGTTGAGCAAGAGCTTGTGCTACGTTGGGCGGTATGGAGTCACTACAATGGGAAACAATACGAAGAACAAGGGAGAGGATCAACTGTAGGAGGTTCTCGCTGTCATTGTCATGGGATGGATGTGTCAGAGAATTGTTCAGAGCGTGTCCATTGGGCAGAGAAGAGGCACAGTTGCCTATAATGGCCTGATGGGCCTGTCTTTCATAACCTTTGTCCAATGGAACGTGTGAACGCGGGGAACGAGTCACTGTCTTTCTATATGACTGGGAGGGAGACGTCATCTGCGAGTAGGATGGCTGAGTAGGTAGCGGACTAGGTCGAGGTGTAGAGGATTTCGTCATATCAGCGTATGATTTGCGAACCGCAGGATATTGAGACGAAGCCTGGGCATAGGATATATTATCCTGTGACATGGTCAGCTTTATGGCCTTTTGCCGAGAGTGTTCTGGGCAGGCTTTGTTTAAAGCAAAGTGTGAGCCTGTGCAGTTGATACAAGTTGCCTTTTCTTCTGAAACAACACAACTTTCTGAAGAATGAGGTTGAGAGCAACGGAAACATCTTGGCTTAGATCGACACTGAGCTTTAACATGGCCAAAGCGGCAACAGTTGAGGCATTGAATCGTAGGAAGTTGGTAAGTTTCTACAGGAATTGAGTTATGGTAGCAGAATACACGTTCTGGGAGTACCTGGCCTTTGAAGGTAACAACTACCGACTGTGTTGGGACCCAGCTTGTTTGTTCATCATTCACGACTTTTCTATTTAGGCGTCGAGCTTTAAGCAAAATGCCGCAGCCATCAGGGACTGTCAGAGATTCTGCAAGTTCCTCCATAGACCAATCAGTTGGAATTCCTTTAACTAGTCCCATACGCGTTACATTATATGTAGGTATAGAAGCCACATATTTATGTAAAACCAAAAAACTATTGTTCATAAAATTGTTGGCTGCACTCGCTGATGTGAACTCTACAGATATACGGTTTCGGCCAATTTTTTTAACTCCGTCAGCAACAACATTTGAAATTTTGTTATGTACTAAAAATTTACCGAACCTTATAGGTTGTATGAAAGTCGGTGCGGACGGATCAGAATCCATACGTGACACATGAACAATAAATGGGCCTTTATCCGCGTTTGAATATGTCTTAGGCTCAATTACCAAAGATGGGTGCGTGTATACTGGTTGACTATTAGGTGAGTTGGTGGCAGTTTGAGACGAATCAGACACAGGCCTTTTAGCAGGTTCGGGGTCTACTGCAGAATCAGAACGGCGTTTTGTTGCCGTCTGGGAAAACAATGGTTGTGAAATTTCCATTGGAGATGGAGCCCGATCCGGAGGATCAGGCGGGTCGGGAGGAACGGGATCCATATTAGTACTTACCAATTATAATAATAAGACACACAATTCACTATATTAAATAATACTACTTAATAGTTTAACTTAAAGAATTCAATGAGAAAGAAAAAAAAAGTGGGTAGTTTTAAATCCCGGAGTACGTGTAATCACCTACAGACGCTTGGGCAGAATCACCTGGAGTAATCAAACAACACCATTTCTAAACTGCACGTTTGTCATCTGTTTGACATGAGTCATTATTTCTGACAGTGACACTTGCCAGTTCCAGACATACCTATATCAGCAAGCAAGCAGCAACGCATGTCGCATAGTCACACAGATGGCGCCGCGTTTATTTTTGGATATTGGGCACTGTGAATGAATTTGAACAATTTGGATGTGAATTTTTATGTACGTGGTACTTCGTTTGTTTTACTTTCGATTAATATTATTTTGTGAGGCTTAAGTGTGTCCTAGTAAATGTCTTCATAAGTTTAATTTCGTCCGACGATATTGTCTGATATTGGCGACAGTGTGTGACTATTATAGATTTGACATATTCGTTCTTCCTGTTTCTAGATTACCTAGTAGCTCTCTAGCCTAAATTAGATGAATTTTGCTACTCATAATAGTGCATGAGAAATTCTTGCATTTATTATCTGGCAGAGTAAAAAGTTCTTTCAGATTGTTGTTTAAATGATTCAGTCCTAATTTTGTTCAATGTTGTATTTTATGATTCACCTCATTAATATGGTATTTCAGCGGTTTAATATCATTTTAGGGTTTTCTTGTAAGGTTTTGTTGACATATGTACAAATACTCAAAAATATGTAATGAACTTTGCAGAAATTATGGTGCTAAGTTTCAAACAAAATGTCTACTGAAAATTGTTTGGTTAAAGCAATATATTCCTTCAAGGGCAAAAACAATGACGAGTTATGTTTCAAAAAAGGTGATATAATCACTGTTACTCAAAAAGAAGAAGGTGGATGGTGGGAGGGTACATTAGGTGAAACTACTGGATGGTTTCCTAGTAATTATGTTACAGAGCATAAAGGTATGTCTTTATCATCAGCTGCTAAAAAATTGAATCAAAATTAAAAAAATATAAATTCACACAAATTATTAAGTTCCATATCAAGGCGTAAAGCTTGTACTAAAGTGATTAAAAAACACAAGTGTCTAATTAGATCTAAGTAATATTTTTATACATTTATTCTATGCTTGCCCTTGCCGTACACCAACCTGCACTAGGCCAGCATGGTGGTACTAAGGCCTTAAGCCCTCTCCTTAAAAAGGAAAGAGACCCATGCTCAGCTGTGAGCGAAAATGGGTTGTTACTTTACTATGCTTGATTTGACTGGGTTGCTACACCAGGCAGTTGATAAGTATCCGAGCTTAAGTTTCATTCTTTGGCATCAGTGGTTCATCTTAACTCCTACAGGATCATAAGACCGCCGGTGGTCGCGATAACAATTGGTTTAAATGTTAAGAAGTTTATTACACATAATTCTATAATGTCTATTATAGGATGTTGGCAAAAACAAAACTTTCAAACTGAAGTAATTTACTGATAGATGCATTTTATATATTATGAATCTTATATGCCTGTTTTTTTTATTAAATTAGATCCTACTGGTTCCGTGACAACATCACCAATTCGAGCAGCATCTGAAATACAAGCTTTCAGAAATGTTGTCCTTAAAGATATTATTGATTCTGAAAAAGCACATGTTGCTGAAATGCAAGGACTCGTTAACAACTTTTTACAGCCACTTGAAAGAAGTGACATGTAAGTAACAGTAACTCATGATTAAATTTTTATATGACATGAGAAGATATACACATATTTTTGATTTTATGACAACTCTGTTAATGTAATGATAAGGTAGTATGCCTTTTATGCAGGGGTCCTGAGTTCAACCCCCAGTCAGGTCAATTTAAAAATCTTCCTAAATTGACTCTGGTTTTAAAAGGGTTAGGGGTTATCTATAGTCTTGCTTCAGAAGGGACATTAAGCAATTGGTACTGGCTTCTGTCACAAGATGAAGGTCACAAAAACAAATCATGTCAGAGGCCTGTTATAGGTGACTTGAGAAAAGTTCTGAAAACAGGTTCTCCTTGAAGGATAGTCTCACAAAAAGGAGGAAATTAGCCAATATACCTTTCATATTTAAAACAAATTTTTACTTTAAGACATTATTACACTATTCTGCTTATAGACTGACAAAAGATGAATTCAAGCAGTTAACTGGTAACATAAATGAAGTTCTTCAAATCCATGAGCAGTTCCTCAGTTTGCTGGAAGAATGTGCTACAAAAACAGGCCCAGACCAAAGGGTTGGTGGTCTGTTTTTGCAGTGGGCCCCTAGAATAAAATCTGTTCATCAGACTTACTGTGCAGGTCACCCAAAAGCTGTGTGCATTCTTGATAAATACAAGTAAGTTCACTTTCTTATCATCACATTCTCAATTGATATAATTGTCATTATGTAAATTTAATCTAAGTGTAAAAAAACAAGTGATTAATTGGCATATATATTTATATAGGGTAAACCGGCAATCATTGGACAATTAAGTAAATAAAATAGTATAATAATTTTTTGTTCGCTGGCTATAAAGCGTCTTATATTATATCCTATAGATATTTTAAAACTTAATAAAATGAGCTATCTGATAAATAATTTCGTATTTTTATATCTTGGAAATAATTGTAAGCTAGAAAAGTAATAATAAATATTAACAAAAAACATAGTGGGTGTTGTCTATGTATTATAAGTATATATTTACAAAAAAAAAATATATAAGTAAGTTTATCGGTTGTCTAGAAGCCAATACTACAACCTTCGTAGCAGTAGCTTAGTTAGAACTAAGATTGAACATTTTAACAGTAACAGTATCCGAAAACTAACACATCTATTTATGATTTATCTTACTCACCTACACAATATAATGTCTAGATAGTAGATATATATATAACAAGTGGTTAATAATTGTATTTACTAACTAACTAAGGTATACTATATCTGTTTATCTGACCAATGCTGAAATTTTGTCTAAGCTTATGTTTAAGAACTAATTTAAGTTTGTTTGCTTATACCCTTACAGGGTTTTGTTACACTTATTTTGTAAACAAAATGCAATAAAAAAAATAAAAAATAGACTAGATGGCTCCGTGTGGCCCAGTGGCATGTCTGATCATAATATGTATTTTATTATACTTATTGGACAAAATTTATAATTATTGGGCAGTCAAAATCAGTTACTGGACAGTCTATAAATATAGCAAAATAATAGTTTAACATGTAATAAAACACCATAAAACCATTTAGTTTTTTTTAAATAAAAACACAAATCTGAAAATAATCATTAACATCTCTAAAAACTAAATAGTAAGCAAATTATTACCACTTTACTCTAATCTGTCTAATCATTAGTGATCATGAAAAATTAATGAAATTAAATCTAAAAAAAAATAGAAAATAATCAAAAACTTTAGAAAAGAAACAATTATTTCTAACCTTTTAGTCTTGAAAAATTAAAAACGACGGTATTGTTATCTTAATCGTCAGTTTTGAGACTCCAATCTGCGAACAAACAATAAGTGTCCAATAACTGTTTGTTCACAGGTTGGCGTTATTGGACACCGTCCAATAACTGACAGAGTAGTCTGTAATGTTTGAGATTGAAAATATGGTTAAAGATCTAATTGATATTACAACTATAGTAAAAAATTCGTAGAAACTCAAATCTCCGTAAATGTATAGTTATTGGACACTGTCCAATAACATTTTTTTAAATTTTTTTTCATACAATCAGGTTCTTGCAAACAATTGGACTGACAAAAAAAACCTCAAAACCTAACATTTATGAGTTGCAAGTCAATTAATTGTGCAAACTGTTTGATATCTTACCACTCTCCAAACAGCCAAAGCAATAACATTCACCACTATGCCAATATCGTAACAAAACACTCGACCAAACCTTGTAAAAACAATAAATTTTAAGACAGTTGTTGGCTTCTGACGTCGCCGGGAAATTATTTTTGTGGCACTTTGTTACTGCTATCTGTTGTAAAATGTATGAACTGAAACAATCTTAAATATTAAGAGATTTTGTCATTAATTATAGATGTCGTTATTTGTATGAAGTTATCTTATTTTTTGATATTCAAAAGCGACTATCCAATAACTATCCAGTGTCCAACGACTGACGGTTTACTCTATATAATTATTATTGATAAATTGGTAATTGAGAAAGTAATATACATTGTAATCTAAATTTGTATATGAAAATAAAAGATTTAAAATTGAATTATTAAAAAAGATGCAATTAAAGGCCAAGTTCTCATTTCAGGGAGGAATTAAACACTTGGATGGAAAATGCGGGTGCTGTTTGTCCTGGAGTCTTGGTGTTAACAGCAGGGTTATCGAAGCCTTTTAGGAGGCTGGGTAAATATCCAGCAATGCTACAAGAGCTTGCTAGACATGTCCATGAAGCACATCCCGATAGAGGTGATACACACCGAGCATCTGTGGTTTACAAAGACATTGCTGTGAGTATTACTAGCTGTTATTTATTTTTAAAGTGGTATATTTTACAGTTAAATTTATAACAATGTTGCTTAATATTGTGAATAATGGTCTAATGGTGCACTACCCATTCTAATCCAAGCAAAGTAAACAAGGTGCAATTCTTTGTACCTAAGTAAAACTGAAAATGTTTAGAAAATGAAAAACGACTTAATGTAGAAAGTTGCCAATACTTGTATTGTTTTTCGAAGTAATCTCCGTTCCTCTCTACACATCGTCGTATTTGATGGAACCACTGAAAAAAGCAGTGGGTCCATTCTTCCTTATGGGTCTTTTCTATGGCATTTTCGTACGCTTTCACCGCATCTTCAGGGCTCGTAAAGCGAATACCTCGAATTTTATCTTTAGTTCTTGGGAATAAATGAAAGTTGCAGGGCGCCAGGTCAAGACTGTTTGGCGGATGACTTATTATCTCGACACCTGCCATAGTCAAATATTCAATAGTCCGTTTTGCGGAGTGCGCTAAAGCTTTGTCGTAGTGAAGGAGGATCCTGCTTTGAGGGCGCTGCTGTCGATTTTTTTCCAAGACAACAGGCAAACAGCGATTGACATACCAGTCTGCAGTAACTGTCCTTCCGTCTTCTAACACAACTGTCGCGAAATGACCTTTCCGACCAAAGAATGAGGCAATCATCTTTTTTCCTTGAATCCTTCCTTTCTTTATCTTAGTTGACAATATACTACATACATTAGGTTACCAAAGAGTTGTAGAAATGAAATTCAAAAAAGTTTTCATTAGCATTGTTTCTAACTGGCCAGTTCTAAACATTTTCAGTGTTACCCACGTATGTAGTGGATACTACTACTACATACTGTAATGGTATAACAAGCTAAAACCAGCCTTTGTTAACATATGCATATAAATACTATGATGAAGTCAGAAATTTGATATTTTTGTACTATTCAGAATCTCAATATTTTAGTTAGTTTTTTTAATATCAAATTTCTGACTTGGCCATAGTATGAATTTATATGTGTACATTAACGCAGGCTGGTTTCGGCATGTTATACCATTTACCTAACACCCTGTATGAGGTCACCTAGCCAAATTTTTTTTGAAATAATGATAGTCCTGTGGCGACACACATGTATATGCTAAATAGCGAAAGTCCTATTTCTCTGATATAAATTAGAGACTGTATAAATATTATCACTTGAGTCCAGGTACTAACAATTTTTTAAAAATTAATATAGTGTAAACTCTTTATAACGAAATTCAAGGGACTAAGCGTTTTGTCGTTATAGAGAGTCTTCGAGCAACGCGGCCTTCCGTCCCGTAAGGGAGTAGCCATACGAAGCGTTTCCCCTCTGTCAAAAGTATAAGCCCAATTGGGCATTAGCGTTTATAAAAACTAGTTGCGCTCAGATTTCTTCCTAGACCGAGTCCAGTCGCGCAAGTGAACGCTGCCGTATTAAAAATGCCGAATTGCTCAGTTTTCTGTTGTAAAAAGAGGTCTGCAACATCAAGTTTACATAATGATGGTGTTACATTTCACATATAAGTAAATTTGTATCGTATTATTGCCATTTAATTACATTTAAACACTAAATTCGCATATTTTATTCTTGAATAGTTGTTGGATTTGTTCGACAACATCAGGTCCGCTCGCCCGTGCATATTTCAGATCGGTCGCGCGATAAATCCGATTTCTTGCCGCTGGGCAACATAGTGATGTTATTACTTTCACATGACATAATGTTTGTCGATAAAGTGTGGTGGTTATCGACGACGACGTTATATAATATATTTAATCATTAGACAAATAATTGTTGATATGGTTTTATGTGTGATTTAAAATCTCTTTTCTGTTATTAAGTTTGAAACTCTTTAATAGTAAGTAATATAATAGTAATAATTTATTTTTATTTGATTTAATCATTCTAGTTAGTAGTTTTTAGGGTTCCGTACCCAAAGGGTAAAAACGGGACCCTATTACTAAGACTTCGCTGTCTGTCCGTCTGTCCGTCTGTCCGTCGCTCTGTCACCAGGCTGTATCTCAAGAGCCGCGATAGCTAGACAGTTGAAATTTTCATAAATTATGTATTTCTGTTACCGCAATAACAACAAATACTAAAAACAAAATAAAATAAATATGTATTTAAGGGGGCCTCCCATACAACACACCAGGGGCCCAATTCTGCTAATTTATAAATGGCTCAATAGCATCGCAATCGTATATTTTGACATTACTTCCATATTAAATGTGTCACAATATACAGTTGCGATGCTATTGAGCCATTTGTAAATTAGCGGAATTGGGGGCCCGTTTATTTGGCCTTTTTGGTACGGAACCCTTCGTGCGCGAGTCCGACTCGCACTTGGCCGGTTTTTATTATGTATTGTGTGCAACTTGTTTCTTTTCCTTTGTCATTGAAATATATAGAAATGATTTTAATGTAATCATTTAAACTCGGTTTTTTATTAAATTTACTTGCAAGATCAATCATGGAAAAATATATTGACACCAGAATTTCTTTTTTATTTAAAAAAATTGCATCCGCCAAATTTAATTTACACAAAATTAATTCATTTTATTTATTTATTTATATACGGTACACCAACAGCAATATATATATACTAATTTACTTTTAAGTATAAATTTATAATAGTTATGTTCTTATATAATATGCCAATTATAGGTATACACATCTTTGTTGAAAACAATTAACATACAATAAATATATTTATATAGAGTTATCTCACAATTTCTTTAGTGTTAAAATTGAAACAAAACTTGGAACAATATTTAAAACAAAATTTAAAATTATTTTGTTGAAAATAGCTTCAGCAGCTTTAAAATTTTAAGAACCAATGAACTTCTTATCACTAATTATCACGCAGATACGTAATTTACTATTCTCAAATTCATTATTAATCCATAATTGACGGATCCGGCAGAGTTCGTCCCTCCCATCCCTCAACCCATACCTTCAATCCCTCCAGTCCTTCCCATCCCTCTAATATTTTTAAATGTCGTGTCACGGTTTATATGGTGTCACTCCTCTAAACAGCTCATTTGTAGCGATAGCGGTATAAAATCATCAACTCTTAGCGGTATAAAATTAAGTCTTCGTCCTAGTTTCGTACCCATCAAATCTAACACAAAAAATCAACATCAAAATCGATCGTTATTTGAATATCAAAAGTTGTTACTTGTTGTTAAGATCCTACTAATAAATAAATGTTTCACTTTGTTACTTTTATTCCGTCTTCAGAAAAAAATATCGATATTGCTACATGAACAGTTAAGTCCAACTCTATTTACGTTGAAAACGGGGCAATGTGTTAGTTGTAACTTATCCGTACACGAATTGTTGCTGAATTGTTTAATTTTTTGTGTGTGAGTGTCGTCACTACAGTGTTGTTTTTGTATGTGAGTATGCGAACCTGCGCTTGTGTGCATATTTCCCCCCGCAAAAAATGCCAGAACTTTTTGTATAGAATAGAATCGCTATGCCTACTCCCTTCCGGGACGGAAGGCCGCGTTGCTCGAAGTAGAGAGTTATCGTTATATGGAGTGAACAAAAAAAACAACGAAATTAACAAGAATTAACAGTTTCAAAGTAGGTTTACGACTGATAATACGATAGGTACCCAGTATACTTGGTCGAAGACCATCACTTCCGAGAAAACAATGCGTCATACTGCACGTGTTCAAGACAATGGGGGCTATCGCTAGTGAATTTGCCACTAGAGGCGCTAGTGTCGCGTGAGGTCCAAAATCATTCACTTTGTACTGGTTTTAGCGGAATTTGTTGCATAAATTATAAATTCTTTAATTTACCTGCTGGAAAGTGATCTCCTTCGTAAAATATCGCAAATATGGATTATTTGGCGATTAATGTAAACGCTTTAAAAGCGGAATTAAGAAAAAGCGCAAAAATAGGCGGCCACAAGAGCAACTATTGCAGAAGTTAGTTTGTTGATATCAAGATAGTTATTTATAAACAATATAACCTTAATTAGATTCAAAATATAACACTTTGTTTCGGCGCCAATCGCCTTTGACAGCTATACCTCCGGACCTCAGTCTACAGTGGCGCCAACTGATGAGCAAAGAAACGGTAGTCCCCATTAAGGATAACAAAAGCTAGACCGACCTCGGATGTTTCGGAGCTTCAAAGTCTTTTGTTACCTGATAACATAACATAAACAATAATACCGATAATAAATATTTACTGTCTACAAATATGAACACATTTCTTCGTAATAGAGAACGGCGTATCGCTATAAAGAGTGTTTCAATATGTGGGTTTTAACGCAAATCAACCAAGTTGGGCTCACTTCAACGTTACAGGGAGTTTATTGTTATAAAGGATAACGTTATAAAGAGTTTACACTGTATTAGTATTTGAGTGTTGGATGTTAATACAAGTTGGATTCTTTAATTAGGAATGATAGGTTGAATTTTTGAAATATCATTTCACTTTAGCCTGGTATAATTTTTAAGAATTATATTTCTTTGTAGAGTGGCTGTGCAGCATTACGACGCCAAAAGGAGTTAGAACTCCAGGTTGTTACTGGAGAGGTTCGGGGCTGGCCCGGTGGTGAGCTAGCGGCTTTAGGTGATGTGCTTCACATGGGCAGTGTGGCTGTTGGTCCATCCCACCAGGATCGGTACCTTGTCCTCTTTCCATCTGCATTGCTCTTGCTATCAGTTAGCAAGAGGGTGTCTGCTTTCGTGTATGAGGTGAGAGAGATAACACAAATTAATGAATGAATACTTGTAAATAATCATGTGTAAAAACCTATTTAAATTTTCTGCTTTATGAGTTAATATTTTTTTGTTAGTTACTGACTATCTTACGAGAATTCATACATTGTAAATGTACTATAGTTATAGCACTTGTATACTAATTATTGTTCTTACAAAGGGTTAGCATCAAATGTTATCTATTGTAATACAAAAACCAGTATACTTCCTATTCTATTCCTGCATTCCCTCTGACTTGTGTATTTTTGGGATGAAAATTTTAGTCCCTACTGCACTATGCCAGTTTGTGAAGTTCTATCGGTTTCTCACTCATGCCAATAACCCCACGTGAGTGCATGTCAGGTGCTGAGAGATACGATAGAGATATGTGTATAGCGCAAAAATACTTTAGTAACGAAATATTTTATTTTCTTCAGCCCAGTCTAATAGTTACGTCCGTAGAAAGCTTTGTTTTCATTTTTGTAATATGTATGTACCCTTCTAAAATGTACTAAAGATTTTGTATTTGTAAACTAATACGTAATTCTGACAATGTAACGTAGTTATACAATAGTTTATTTCATATTTTAGCAACTTAATTGCTTTTATAATATCAGTATATAAACTTGAAATTTTTTTTTGTCTCAGGCGGGACATGAACCCGCATATCCTCGCATGCCGGGAGTGAGAAAAATTTTTTTCAAGTTTATATAGTGATATTGTAGTTAAACAACCTTATTTTATTAAAATAATAGTACTTACTTTAGGCTGCGTTTCCACAGAAGCGGAGCTGGAGTGACCATTAAGGGTGGTTTTATAGTCACGCGTACGCCAGCGCGGTTGGTAAGCGCGGCCCGTAAGATGGTACACGAAGACGTAAGACGCGCGCGGGCCTTCCGTGCCTTACTATGTAAAGATCCAAGAGACGCTTAGCTCGTGGCCCGCGACGCTGACCAACCGCGCGGGCGTGCGTGACTGTAAAACCACACTAACAGAAACCAACAACAGTGCTCAAAATTGACACACAAAAGATTTTGAGTGCTCTGATTGGGCTATTCAGTCAGGGTCCGCTCCTCTCCAGACCGTCTAGCTCCTCTTCTGTGACAGCGCAGTCTTAGTTCATTACACACTCAATTAATGTTATCGTTTTTCTATTAGGGTTGTCTTCCATTGACTGGTATTACAGTTTGCAAATTAGATGATTCTGATACAAGGAAAAATGCATTTGAAATTAGTGGGCCCATGATTGATACCATTGTAGCAGTATGCCAAACAAGAGCTGAAGCTGATAATTGGGTCAGTTTACTACAGAAACACTCAAACTCAAGCAGCCCTTCTCATGAGCCAGGGCAGCCACAATCCTTGCCACATGTAAGTTATCAATGCAACACCCTTATTTTTCATAGTATCTAGTTAATTTGTTTCAATTATTAAGGTTTTTACCATGTCTTGTAGCTGACCCGCTCTCCATCCGAAGGAGCGTTGTCTAGCATCAACAATAGCCGCCGCAGTCTTTACCACGTGACGCTGCCACCACCTAGTTACCCTTCTGCATCTCCTTATTATTCACTAACAAAGTATTTTGCGAGACTTGTGAAGAAAAAAGTTATTACTAGACAAATGTTACGTAAATTATTACACGAAAGAACATGGGTCAAAGCTTTAGAGTTGTCTGGCTTACCTGTAAGACGGAGACACAAAAATCATATTCGATTACGAATAGACAACGACGGTACAGTCGAAACAGAGACAGAGTATTCTGATAGCGACAGCGAGAGAGAGACTGATTCTGCTGAATCGTACTCTACATCTAGTTGTACAGATACAGAAGCTATCTCGTCTTCCAAAATGTTTAGGCAAGATGCCATGGACAGTGTCAGTCCAAGAGCAGTGTCATCGTCTTGTAGCTCGTGGGGCAGTAATTACGGCTACGTACGATGTCTCGGTAATAGTCCCGATATGCATTTTGATATGAATCAACCAGTAAAAGGTGATTGTACAAAAAATATTTTCCATCCTTTACCCATGAGTGGTGATAGTAATAATTTTGAAATGAAAGGCTTTATGCATAGTCGTACCGATGATCTTCAACTTTTTAAACAACATTCCGAAAGTACAGAAAATTCTAATTTTGAGGTGCGCCCATACATGGCATGCGAAGATTTAGTAAATATTGACCAAAATATTCAGATCGATACTCTAGGAAATGAGGAATTTGAATTTGTTCCTACTAGGCGAAGTTTTCCAAATTTTAGAACTAAGATAGACGCTGTCCAAAAACAATGGAAATCTACTGAAGAGAAGTACTGTCATGAAGAAATTGATTGCAATGATTCCATCACATTGAATTTGCTTAAGTACTTGGCTCCACCTTCACCTAAGCAGTGTCGAGAATACAGTCCAATAGATTCGATTATTCTTGATCCACCTCCAATGTTCCGAAACAAAGAAGAAGACATGAAAATCCTAAACGTTAATCTTAACGCTAATGTACCATTTAGAAAGCACTCTCTTAATTCGGACAAAAGAATTAGGCGATCATTATCAAAATCTATGGTTGAGACAGAAAGTCTTAATAAGAATGATGAATCACGTGTGCAAAGAATGAGTTCGCAGTCTGAAAATAATAAAATTAATAAAAAATGTGAATGTTGTAACAGATCATTGTGTCCCAGCCCGAGATCTTCTGATTCTGGTGTTGTGGGAAGTTGCAACCTCGCCTCTCCAGAATTAAATATCCATGACAATGACTCTGACAGTCAAGAAAAAAAAGGAGACTTCTTGAAAAGCTCTCTGAGTAAACTAAGTCAGGAACCTTATGATAATGATCATCGTAAAAATTTGACACTTTCTGAAATCGAAGCAGCTGCATTCGAAGACCAGTGTAGATGTACATCACCTTTTGGATCTACAGCCAGAACATCCTGTGTGACGAGCGTCACTTCAGAAAATAGTCTGGATGTAATAGATTCGTCAAACACCAATCTTAAGTCTACATTTACCGCTAATCCCCCTGTTTTATCAACCCAGATTAAAAGAACATCCATTAGGAGAAATGTTGAACGATACGTTCCAGAAATTAAACTAAAGCCAGAACCTCCGCCACGTATTTATCGCAAACCGAGCGCTCATATAGAATTGCCAAAGAATGTGCGTCAAAAAATGCCGTGTCAGTGGAGTACACTTAATATAACAGAACGGACGAAACCTAGTTTGCATTACCATATGCGTATATATAGAGAAAATAATGAGCATGAAAATACTGACAGACACAGACAGTCTCGATCAAAAGTCCCTAGAAAACGAGATGTTTTCGATAAGGAGAGTAAAGCTAAAGATGGGCCTGACTATACACAGACTCGTAAGACGAGATCTCGCAGCGAAGACTTGTCGAAATTGCAGAAGGGTTTGAGCGAAACGCGCTCCGGCTTTGTGGTCTACCGCTCCGACTTGTACGCGCACTGGTGGATGAAAGCAAAGTTACCGATTACCGTGGTCACCGACTCAGGCAAGGATTACTTTGTAAAGAGATACTGTTTTGTGTATCATGATAGCAATGCCTTGAAGTTGAATAACCGCTAAATTAATACTTTCATTTAGAGTTTCCCCAGTGTTGCAGTGCTTTACTTGATCATCCTTGCCTGTGTTTATTCATCTTACTAACATAAAAAGAAAATCACAGTAAATAGATTTCACCTTACTAACAAAGCGAAAAGACGCATGGAAATGCTTAAATCGCTCTTTTCGTATGTATACAATGATGATTGTGTGGTTTTGTTCTTGTGTTAGTGATTTAGTTGAGAAAACCCATCACGAACTTGGGATTTTACTTTAACAACACTTTGTATAATGTTTTAAAGCTATCGTTAAATTATGATGAATTGCAGTCAATGAGTATACATTTGCGGTGTTATGTATATTATGTTTAATTAAAAAATATCTGGGCTTAAGAGGCGGTCTAGCACATGGCACTGCAAACAAAACGGCGCGCGCTGAGTCAGCCGAGTCGCAAATGTGCGCTATAAACCGCCGCTTTAAATAGTTGTTTAAGGAGCACTACTGGATATTTTGTAAACAGTCAAACTGTTTAACATTCCACAGATTGTTGTTGATTATGTTACTAATTTGGTATCCCTCAACAGATGGCCATGAGCGACAGCAATAACTCTGACTTATCGTCCGGGCTGACCAACCACAAAAGATCACACTCATTCAACAATCATCAAAGCTACACTCAACATACGCAGCAACCACAGAAAAATAAACATAATAAAAATCAGTCGGCGCGTTGGCTTTTAAGTTCTTGCGACTCTCTTGATCAGTCGCCTGCTAAATCAAACAAAACTCCTATTGGAAAGAAGTACTCGTCAGTCGATTTCATCGATACATCGAATACGAACTACAGCATTAAAGGTAAAGTTTTATTTTTAGTTACATCTGATGACATTATGTTAAATAGCTGGTTGATATCAGAATGCGAATCATGTAATTTGAATTGTCTTGAATTACTCGGTTTTGATTTTTTAAACCTCCCTTGTACCTTGTAGTTACCGCGATAACATTTGATTTCCATTGTGTCTGGAATTGTAATAAGGTTTGAAGAGTTAAGAAAGGCCAAATTGTGAATCTTAAAAAATCTTATGTTCCATAATAAAATCTATGCCAATTGTGAAATTGTAAAAAAGCTTCTGTTACATAATAAAATCTATATGAACCCGACAAATTTATGGCACCTCTGATGGTATACCTACATGTAACTCATTTTAATTATCGTAGTTTAGGTATAAGTTAAATAAGATTGATTTTTCATATTGAACTAGGTTTAATTTTTCAAAATATATACCTATTATTATTATAAATTCAAAAGTGTGTCGATATTTCTGCCTGTTTGTTACTTATTCACGCTTATCGGTGAACCGAGTTACCTTAAATTTGGTATAAACTAAGTCTTGAGAAAGGACATAGGATAAGATTTTTTTTTCCAGAAATGACATAGGACAGGTTTTTTTTCCAGAACATTTGAAATATTTTTTTAAGGGGTTACCCCCTAAGGAGGGTCTAACTTTGTATCACTAATTTTTTAGCCCATTAAGATGAAAGGTTAAAATAGGTTGAAACCCTGAAAAGACCGAGTGCGATATGGCCAAATTACACGTAACCGAGACGCTGACGGAGCGTAATTGTTTTAGGGTGGAGTATAACATGTTTGAGGCCAGCCCCACCTCTGAGGCCGCAGTCGTTTAGCATCGGCTCGGACGAAAACATCGGCCCTACCCACCCCTACGCGCCGCATCAACGCAAGTCTAACTCTTACGAAGAAGATGCACTCATTTTAAAAGTAATTGAAGCCTACTGTACTTCGGCGCGGTGTAGAAATGCTGTCAGTTCGGGTGAGTTCGTTTAATATTAAATGATTAGTATGTATACATTGACGCAGATACACTACCATATTGTTAATGACCTCGTCGACAATGGCTATTTGTTAAATGGATATCGTTATACTAATTACAGCGAGCGTTGTTACCTAATCACAGTAATTAACAAATATTACTCTAGGCTATTATCAACGGAGACATTTACTTCGAATGCTAATTAATTTGGTTAATTAAAACTAAAATTGCCGAAGGGGACAGCCAATGAATAGTAATCAGCTATTTTTTTTTAGTAAATTTAATTAATTTGGAATGCTATACAAAATAACATTAGTTAGATTATTGGAAAGGGTTTGTACTAACTTAGCTGTATTTATTATGCAGTACCCAATATACCACTGGAGATATTCGAGTCCACAAGGAGGAGGCACGCAAAATCAAGAAACCGTATTATCAGTTGGTTGTTAGAATAAAAGATCTGTATTTATTAAACCAAACTTATCGCTAGTCATGTGAAGTTAGCGCTTGATAACGTCATAAAGTTTTGTCATTGTTGTTGGTGTAATATTAACGCACCTCACAAGTCACTATAATACTCTATTATACTCGCTACTTATACTTCTCGATATACTTAAGCACACTCTCAAATGCATGATAGTATAGCATGCTTTGGTAAATCTTCTTATATAATCTCTATTTACAGTATTTATTGTTAGTTTCGATTATTTATTTATTAGGTAAACTTTTTATGTAGAGTTATTAGAAAAAGGTATTGCGTTGAAAAATATTTAAGTACAAATGTAGCTAGTCTTCGTTCCAGTATAGTAACTACCTTACAAAAATTTAAATTACACGCATATTATGTAGAAGGGTAGTTGACACCAATTCTATCACTACTTTGCTGTCAAAATGCTATTATCCGAATCACATTTTATGGCAATAGCAAGTGAAGCCATATTTGCTAGAATACTTTAGAGACGATATAGTTAATATTGCAATAATGATCAAATTTGACAAATAAATAAAAAATGGTTAGGTTTTAAAAATAGTGTTTTTAGTATAAATATCAAGTTTAAATGGTGTCAACATCCCAAATTTTTAAGTTAGATCTGTTTAGTCATATTTTAGTCAGTGAAGATTATGAATACTTTTCAGTTAAAAAATATTTAGTTTTAATAAGTAGCTAATATTTGATTTAATGAACGCCCAAAAAGGCAGTCAGTACCGGCATTACTAATGAAAATGATTAAATAGATAAAGTAGGATTATAACTGTGCAGTTTAGAAGGTAACTTTGCACAACATCTTTGCAACTTCAACTTTTGCATTTGTAAATTATTAAGCATTATGCCTCATTTATAAATATATTTCGTCGTTACTAACACGTGAATGTCAAGTCCTAAACAGGAATAACTTTCTGTATATGGTACGCACAGAGGCTTTAGACCACACCATTAATGTAAATATAAAAAATGACAGCTTGTACCCTCGTGACATGGTAGTTTGAACCTTTCTATTTTGTTACATGCGGCTGCCTTTATATCGCACCTGCAGTGGACTGCGGCCACTTATCTTTCGGTAAAGTACAATATCACGCACCCGCTACTAACATACCTCACTATAACTATACTAAAATTCCGGTCATCCAACGGAGCGACACTCCCGAGCGTCCCGGCTGTAGCAAGCCGACGAAAGTGAAACGTAACAAAAGTTCTTCGGCCGCAGACGCGTACCTTTACCGCGGTCCGGACACGAGGCGGCTGCTCTCTGAGAGGAAATTCCAGTTGAATCGTTCGAACCCTAATCTGTGGGAGTGTACGGAGGATCGTAAGCAAAAGTTGAATTGCGGGTGGGAGCGTCGCAGCGGGTCGCACCCGAGCCTGGCGCCGCTGCGGGTGGCCCTGGCGGCCGCGCCCGCGCCCGCGCCCGCCGCGCGCTCGGCCCGCTCCTCCACCTGGTGCTGCGGCACTTTCGTCAAACAACTACAAAAGTCACATCATTTCGACTGACATAAGTAGTTCTTTTCATTTGATGCTCATTTTTTTCCAATTTTCCTCCTGTTTGGAATCCGCCTGACAGCCGAGCCATTTCCAGACATAATCCATCGTATAGGTGTGCGTGATCATTGTCTGGTTTTCGACTTACAATCTCCTCATTAACCAAAGTTTATTCCATTGACTAATATTATCATAAACCAGTGGCAGATTTACATATTTGTTGTGTACAAATCGTACCCTCTGTAGTTTTTTTTTGGGAAAATATCATTGCTTGATATTATCATAGATAATGTCAAATATTAAATTTGTCACTGCTGTATAGATTGTTTAATGTTAACTTTCGCAACATTTTACGCTAACTCTATCAGCTTTATAGAATGTTAAGTATATTAAGTAGATATTAAAAGTGGATACATAAAATAATCCATGTATTTAATTAATGCATAAGCAAGTACGTACCAATTGTTCGTATTTTCGTGCTTTTATGTGCCATTGACAGGTATATCCATGCCTGAAATGTGTGTTATCTATGTTAACATAGATTTTAATTTATATAATGTGTTACGATGCATGTCTGCAGTATTATTTAGAATTGATATTTCATAGCGGTTGCTTATTAATTACTTATATAAACGTATGAATAATGGTGCATTAATTATTTGGTGCAAATAAGCATGATTGAAATGTATTACTAAGAGTGTTAAGCACTCGTATGTTTCTTATTAAAAGTACAATACTTATTTACATAATAAATATTAATTATATACTTTTATTTCTTTGAAAGCGGTATATTCATAAAGTTATATCCGTAAAGTCTTAAAAATGTGTGATATCTTGGTAGCTTTAGAAGCATAAAAAAATATATTTTAAATGTTTAGTTTGCACATACATACACATATTTTCAAAAGCCTCCCCAATCTCAACTATTAAAGTTAGACGCAGTCGATTAAAAACATGTACGGATTCTCAAAAAAGTATCATGTAATAAATTATCACTTAGCCATCTGTAAATTCTCACAACCTCATATATTAAATAAGTACATTATTAACACTATACTTCTATTGTTTGATTTACTAACGTTAGGAGTGTAAGAAGTCGAAGAAGCTAAGAAGAAAGAAGAATAGGTACACATCACAAATAAAAAATGTGTTAAGTGAGCGAACCTTATGTCGTTTAACTACACCTCTAAGTTTCTTTTACAACACTTTTGACTTTACGTAGGGTAACAAGTAATCGGAAACCAACTTTGGTACAATTTAACTTAACCGGCACAGATGGGCAGTATTCCAACGTTTTGTTTCAGAAACTACAAATGCAAAGCCATTTGTTTCCATGATTTTGTTGTATAAACGGATGTGGAGTTCAACTGTGCACCTGACGTTTGTGGGCGATGTTTCGTAATAATGTCGTGCATAATTTAATTGATTTCATGATAATTTTGATGATAATTATATTTTTTTATTCTGATTACATTAAGGTTTAGCTCAGTGTGCGGGTACATAGCCAATTTGATATTATATCAGAGTTCGGCTTTGAACTGGCTTAATAAATGAACGTATTTACAAAGCCATCCCATATTAAATTTGCTCAAAGAATATTCATTAAATTTAAATCTTCGTTATTAATGTATAACGTTAACGTTATTACGTCGTTTTGTCGTTAACGTTCCGCGGGAGGGTAAAATTATGCATAACGTATATACAACGAACAGCTAATGGAGACAAGTGGAGCAAGTTATTAGATTGTGCTGGAGGTAATCAGAGCGGGCAGCGGCTACCGCCGCGTGCCATTCATTTATTATTGAACAGGACAGGATAGCGCAACTCGCGCCGCATGCAACACTTCCGTACAGCCCAATTTAGTTAATTCCAGCGATTTTATTAGCACCGGTAGGTACATTTTTGCGGGATTTGTACCATGTAATACCTTTTAATTTCGGCCATGTTGTAAACGCCAAGATCTCATTAAAATCAAAAGTCATAGCTAAAAGTCAAAGTTACGGTAGGAACAAACTAAGATAAGTTGCGCGCAATTTTGGTGTTTGTATCTTGTCTTTATTTTAAGACAGTTGTTTTAATTATTTAATTTTATAACTTTATGTTAAAGTTTTGATAGTGAATGTGACAGTTATAAACAGCTTTTTACTGAAATTGATATGATAATCACGAACCAACCAAAAAAGAAGTTTTCTCAATTAGATTTTAAACGGCAATTTTATTTGAAAAAGGTATAAATTTTTTGCTATCCATTTGCCCGCTGGCGAGTGGTTGTTTTTTTACTAAATTACACATTTTAATAGGGATCGGCACGGGATTAATGCGAACCCTTTAAACCAATAAGAGTTTAAAGTGAGTACATAAAGTCTTTTAGTTCGTACAAATTATAGCGGAGAATAAATATTTCAAAGTGACCTTCTTGCTTGCTTTGTGGTAATTTCGGAAAAGGGAAACTGAAAACAGTGGAGGTTGTCAAGCGAAAGCTGGCACTGATTAATTGAAGCGGAATCTGAAAAATCCGCATAGTACCGCAGAAAGGCTTTGGTTTAGAGTTTGCAAACTACCTACTCCGATAAAATTAGCCAGTTTTGTGCTAAATTAAATTCATCTAATTATAATGGATTTTGTCTGTGTTCGTTTGACTTACAGTTAACACAAAAAATATTTAAAATAACTTCGAAATGAAACCATTTTCCTTAAACTCTACTTCTGATTTTTAAACAAAGTCAAGCTTAATTTTACAAAAATTTTCAAAGCTGCAATTCACCATTTACAGATTTATGATTTCTTATCAAATATTTAAACATAAAACTTGTTTGTTGACTCGTTTTCACAATTTGAAACTAAAATACTATACCTACATAAAGTTTGTGTATTTCTGATATCGCTCGATATATATCCGACGACCGCGACTTCTTAATTCGTTTGACCTAATCGCTATTTTTATCCAATTAATGGTTAACTTTGAAAAAAAAAACTTCGTAACGCTTTACAATTTGTTTATATAATTTGTAAGCTTATCTTGAGAGATTTACGGACAAAATCTTAATAAACTATTTCACTTATGTATGTATGTTATAGAAAAAAACGGCAGTAGTAATTAGTGTCATTCTTAATGTTGGTACATACAGTTTTTTAATACAATTATGAAAATTAGTTATTTTAATGTAGAAGATAGCGGCGCAGGTAACGAGAATATATTTTAAAATGATTAATTAAGAAACACTTTTTTTTGAGATTGTTGGTCTATAATTTCGACATTATTTCAGGAGTTTTATTTTTACTGTTACTTAAAGTAAACTCTACTACTGGGGAACATTCATTTGGGTTCCCTTAATATTAGTACCAAGCTTCTGAACTAATTTACCTACTATCATTCGTTTTTGCCATAATTCCCACTGTGCCATCGTAAAGTTACCCACCTACTTACTTACTACCTACTTGGTATATGTATAGAGAAATGGATAATAACAAAATTGAAATTATACTAATTTATAACTAGAGTGAATTAATTTATATTTGCTGCTGTTCTTGTATGTTAATTTTAACAATTGATATTTAAATGGACCTGTGCTGATAAAACTTAATAGAGTTCCGAGACATACCTAGTGAAGATTTTTTTCATTAGTTCAACACGAGTGTTAACTTAAAATATAGCATACATCTACTTATCTTATCATCTATACAGTTATCGTAATAAACCTTCTTTTATTTTAAATCCACCATAACTAACATATTTTTCTTCTTACAGCGTATTTATGTATACGTATTTATATAATAGGTATATGTGAATGTTTGTATGTACTTTAGTGTCAAAGTAAGTAAGCAAATATTACAATAAAACCTAGGGGCAGCTTTAAAAATGTTCATTCGATTAATGTTAGTAAAGTAAAAAGTAAATTCGTAGCCTTTTCTGTTGCTTTATGTATAAATCTTACTGCTGATATACCTACCGACAAAGAATTCAATATTCGAAAAGAGACAGGACGCCTTTATTTAGCTGCATATCAAAATAAATGATCAAACCAACTGTCTGTCTGGATATACGGAACATCTGATAATTTCTATGTGAGACGTAAGTGTTACGAGTAGTTATTATGCAGCGAATTATTTCTTGTGAATACGAATTCGGATTCCTATACTATTTAAATACATTGAATTTGTAAATTTTCATTTAAATATGTGAATTGAAAAATTATTAATTAATTTTTATTTATTAAGCCTTTATTAGATCAGAATATTTAAATCAATATATTCACTTTACTAGGCGGAAGATTTCCGATCCCCAACAAATTAAAAAACATTTACAAAAGGCATTTAACGATCAGCCTGTAAATACATTTATAACGGTGTAAAAAAAATGTACTATGAAAATCAGCAAATGCTGTTTTTTGAAAATCAGTTGCCGATTACTTACGTAGTTGTGATCTTTCTGTAGGTAGGTGCATCCATCCTCTATTCTATACTGAGGTACCTAAACATTTTAATAAGAAACTGACTTTGCTTTCTTACGTAGGGACGATTAATGCTTCTTGATGTTGTTGATGTAATATTTGTTGTGTCTACACCGGAAGGTCTTAGAAGTTTTAATTTGAAATGCTCTGTGACCGAGAAACTATCATCATCTGTAATTTGTATTCTTCTCTCGTTGTTGACTTGTACCTCATCTAGTCATGAATTTTACATACAATCTGTGCTAAAATGTGCGTCATTTAATTTTGTGTTGTGTTTGTATTTAATTAATGTTAGTATTATCATTGATGAGGCATAAGTATAACATAATGGATGTTTTATGGGTATACAATTATTTATACATCCTAGCATAGATATGATTCTATATTAAATATTCGAATGTTGTTTTAAGTATATATTTGCTATATTTATTTTTTTATTGGGATATTATTGTAGCTACATATTAAACTAGATTTTAAATAAATTATTGGAATTTATAATTGAAGCATATATTTCTTTTAACTCCACCTTTATCACGCAAAACTAATATGCCTGTTGAGATAACATTATTAAACCTTTCCACGTAAAGTTCTGTTTGATATGAGTATGCACACTGCACCGGGGATAGATCGTCGCCTCCTGTGTATTTACTTTTCGGCCGAAGCACCTGTTAAAACCTTCTAATCAGCCTACCTACTTTTCTTTTATAGAGACAATTTAGCAATTGCCAAAAAAAAATCATATGCGGCCACCCAAATAATTTTGTTTCGTTATCTTTTGCCATGTTACCCATTATAAAAAATCATAGATTAGTAGCTGATTACATGGTGTTAAAAATATTGTGTATACTCTGAATATAATCAACAGTTTGCCTATAAGAATTTACTAATGCTGTATACTTGTCTAAAGTACCTATGCTTTTATAATTTGTACTGGTCACATAGGTAATCTGCTTTTATAAAACCTTACTTAGTTGTCGTGAATAAGTAGTTATTTAGTTCTTTATTTATTTCCAAGTTTCTTTTACTTCACTTGCTCAAGCTTCGTTGGCTAGTTGGCTACTTAGATAGGTACCTTTTCATAGATAATATTACTGAAAGTGTTTTTATCGTATCTACAAAATTGGCCAAAACCAATAGAGCAGTACATTTGTGTAAATTATGTATTAATCATATTTGTATTTGTACTATTATTAGGAATTATCAATACAATATATTATCTAGTTATTCAAGCTTACAAAGGTGGGTACCGAATTAACAATGTTATTCAGTGGTAAGTAATTCAAATATTCAATGTGACAATACGCGATCGCATTCAGAGACACATAATGTTATCTGGAAACACATTGTTGCCACTGAATAACGAAGTTAACTGAGGTGTAATATAGTAAGCTTATCTTATATCGTGATACAATGATTCTATTTTCAGAATGCGATGACGAGACGCCCTCGATAGAAGCGCTAGTCCGCTCTCCGTCGCTGCCGATCCATTCGGCCAGCCACAGCTCGCCGACATTATGGACCATTGTCATGCGATTGCAGAATGAAATAAAAACGCTTAGAATGGACGTTAAAAACTTGCAGTTGCAGCTCAACGATGAACGACAGGAACGAACGCTCGCCATTGCCGCCTTGCACACCAGTAATATATTCAAAGACGCAAAGGAAAGTAAATGTTAAGTGCCTATTTTAGTTGTATGTACAACGAGTATTATGATTTTATTCAATATATAAAATATTAGAAAATCTATTTGGTTTTATTATTTATCACTCCATCAACATACCAACAATTAAGATACCTAAATAAAATGTAATGTTTTAAATTATGATGATGTAGTCCAATAGTATTTGAGAAAAACATTAAAACAACTCTGCTGCTTGTATATTCCCGAGGCCCGGAGTGACGGGGAGTCACTCATCTGTCAGACGCCTTCCAACTGAACACTCGTTTTTGTTAAACTATTTATGTACATACAAAAACTTTTGAAGCGTAAAATCTCAGGTTTCTTTTGTGATACTGCCTGCCAATGTGCGCTTGCTCTGGACGTACAGATGCCACATTTTTGGAAAAGACTAATAGAGTATTTATTACTCCAAAATACAGTCGTGTACGCAGTTCGCTTTATACGCTGTCTACGTGTCTCCGTCTTTATGATGTTCTACCTACAGGATGTAAGTTAAATGGAAGTTACTTTCTACCATGTATTTAGTTTTTGAGTTTCCGATATTTCGGTACTGTTGCACCGACAACGAAACGCCATGATCATGGGTGAATTTTTCCTAAAATAAAGTCCTACATGGAAGGAACCCCGAATTAATTGACTCTTCAATAGTGACCATGAAAGTTTAAATCAGTATGTCAGTTAGAAACCAACCTATTTTAATCTATATATATATAAAAATGAATCCCTATAGCCCTTGGTCATCGCATCACGCGAGTACGGCTGGACCGATTTCGCTAATTATTTTTTTGTTTTGTTTGTTATTGTCAGAAGAATGTTCTTATGAAAGAAAAAAATAAGAAATTTGCGCGGATTTGATTTTGATATTTTTTTGAAATACATGATTCAACCGTTAATAAATGATTTTTCTATCATCACTTTGTCAACACGTACTTACCTAACTTACTAAATAAAACCATAGCTTCTATTTCTAAGAACGTACATTTACCGCAAAACTCTGAAAAAGGCGAACATAACATAACATACTTTAACAACATACATACCTACTTAAAAACAACGAATTTTCAATTTATATGAAATCTCTCATAAGTAGAATCTGGCATTTATAGAATTTGGCCTTATATCTGGCGATTCTAGAATCTGTCATTTGTAGAATTTGGCAATCATAGAATCTGGCGTTTGAAACTCGTCTGACATTTGTAGAATCTGACATTTATCGACTAACGGCCGGTCCCAATAATCTATCTATCTTCAGTTTTGGCATATCGGAGATAGAAAACATCGTCTGTCTTTGATTTTGTTGTCCAGAGAAACAAAGACAAAAGTTGTTTTATATCTCTGATATGCCAAAACTGAAAATAGATAGGTAATTGGGACCGGCCGTAAACCAATACAACTAGATAACGCCTCGCGTACTAAAGCAGTAGGTACTATAATAGCATCAATATTATCGATCTAGCATAATGCGCCTTAACTATAGTTTGGCCAACAAAAGCTGAACCTAGCAAAAGGCGGGAAGTACAAAAAAATTAAATATGGCATCACCTACCATATTTGGAATAAACAATTTTGATACTTTTCCTGTTTTCTTGTTTTTGACAAATGTAAACTAATTTCAATATTAAGCCTTTTGGCTTTTTACATAGAGTCGGTTGACTTTTAATCTTTACACGCACACTTACACGGTTAAATTGGGATAAGTTCATTAAAATGTGTAGTTACATGTTTTTTTAAATAGTAGATTTAAACGTTCCCCCTGAAATCAAGTATCAACATCAATCAATCCTCAACTAACAACAGTTTGAATGACATTATCATAATGTCATAATAGTTAATGTTGCTATTTCAAAAAACCCTGGGTTCAGTCAGCTTTCATTAGCCAGACTAACAAGTCAAGGCTTAGTTTTCTTTGTGTCGACATCAAAAACTCGTTCGTTGAAAATTACACTGACATCGAGAGTCTCAAATTTTGATCAAATGTCGAATGAGACGGCCGCGTGGGTTGGCTATAGTTCAATGCTCTAAGATTGGCTAAGAAACGAAATTCGGTTATTTTATAGAAAATAATTCAATTATTAATGATTGCAATCATAAAATGACATTTGTAAAATTTATTCTAATAGTTAATTTTACAGAATTTAAAAAGCACTGAGGCATCGTAACGCTTGAATTTTGGCGCCGTGGTAACCTACTATGGAAGAAAGGCGTTATTTTCTCGGTCGTTTTTCAGTATCTGACCGGGAATCTAGTTGTATTATTTAACGCGGGTTAAAAGTTACTAATTTTCGCAAACTCCAGGGGAGTCTTTTCTATTTTCAATACCTGCTACTAGGCTCTCGCTGCAAGGATCCAAACTAGGACATACTCTTCGCCATGTAACAAATCCAATAATTACCTATTGGAAGTGATTACTTTACTTCAGTAGAGCCTGTAGGTTTGTATGTAGTAGGAATATTGGAACTGCATAACAGTTTCGATAAATATGTAACCTACATTATTTTAAGAGTGCAGACTCCTAACATTTGATGAAACTACGCTGGCTTAGATACATGCATCGATAAGAATATGCTTGAAAAAGTCGCGCTGTGACGCGTTGTCTCTGCGGCCGCGCCCGGTATGAAAGGAGATGCAGGTTCGAGTCCCGCCTGAGACATATTTTTTCAAGTTTAAATACTGATATGTACCTAAGTACATTACCTGACCATTATTGGCAGCTAACCAGTCGGATCGATCGATAAATGACTTTATAAATGACGAGACATCAAATTCGATAACCTATTAATACTTCTCTACCAAAACTCCTTTAATTGTTTATTCTAGCGAAGTTGTTACTTTGTATACTTTAAGTATTTTCAGAAACTACCGTTCTACGTGACAATGTGATCCCTGAAGTAAAAGTTGAATAGTTACACAATCGAACTGTTGTAACGAACGGCACTTAATCCCTCAACCCCCAGGCGGCACGCGTCTGCCGCGATAACAATTGATTTCAATTGTGTCTGGAATAACTCACGATCGAGGGATTAATTTGTTAAACTTCTGGTTGTAGGTAAATACCTACTTACATTGCGTCATATATAATGGATGATGTATGTGACTAAACTTTATTAACTATCTGTCGCGTTGTGACGGGCAGCGCAGTTCAATGAGCACTCACTCGAGCGAAACGCCACTACACAACGTGTAGGTGTAAAGCAAAGTGTTACAGAGCAATGGTGACATATAAAAACATCTGCACTTTACCCCTTTCGGTTCACTGCGCATTATAAAGTGGGGCTTCTTGACAATGACATTAATTGTATTATTAAACGGCCTGGGGTTAATTAAGAGTGAGCGGTAGGCAAGTTCCGTTAATTATTTAGCAGAAAGATATGCGATTGTGTCTGGAATACTAATACTTACTACTCGAAGTTGATGATTAGAGGATATTTAAGTATATACTAAGTGTGAAAGCTGTGAAATATTTTTCGTCGTATTCTAGACAGATAAGAAAATTCAAATTTAATTTAAGCATATATTTAAATTTAATGTAGTTAAAGATACGTAGGTATGTATAGTAGTTAAAGAGATGTGTCTCTTTAATTTTGTTGGGTTATAAAACTGACAAGCAAACGATTAAGAAAAAGTGTAAATTTCGGTAATTTGCTAAACAATTAGGTTTAGTGACTAATTAGGAACAGTCAGCATGGTAAGTCGCTGAACAATTAAGCACTGTCTTCGTAACAAGTTAAGGGAAATTGTCGAATTTATACATTGTCAAGGTACTAGTTGTGCTACTAAAAATGATTTCTGATACTGACCATACCTTAACGAAAAAGTATACCTACGCTTTCACACTCTAATAAGTTATAATAAAATAGCGATGTTGCAACACTTGTAACAGATAACAAATTGACAAACTTTCCTGTTAAATTGTTACACAATATAACACTTAACTCGACATGGGATTAAATGAAATTAATAAGCAAAAATAAAATAAGCAGTGTTTACTACCTTCTCGACGTTTGAAATTGGTAAAGTTGATAACTACTTTTAAACTAACGCGTTGCTCTAATTAAAAGGTTTAACGGGATTTAAAATAAGGTTTGTATGTACGCGTTTAAAGTTTGATATCAATGTAGATAAAAAATATCTCCTCTAAATCTTAACCGTTTTTAAAGAATCATCTAACTTATTTAAGCAGGTAGGCAGGTAAATTCACCAATTCTTATTTGTGTAATAAATAGGGAAGTACCTATTTACGAGAAAAGAAGTCGATTCAATTACGTGCTCATTCCTAGTGCTCCAGTTGATAAAATGTTGGAATGTTTTCATTTCTTTCATAGCCGCTAAAAATTTGGAGCAACAGTCGTTTCGTAGCCGGGACCAACAACAAACGTTCGCGTTTTAATTTCGTTTTCAATTTGTTGTCGTCACCTACCGTACAATTTCGCATTCTACGGCACTGGGTCTTTCGCCACTTTTGAAGAAGTTATTAAATCTCCTAATTTGACTGGTTGCCGTGTTGAATAGAAACTTTATCGAGGGTATGAAGTATTCATCATTGTTAATATCCTGATCCCTCGGGCGACCCGCTTCGACAAGTTACTAACAATAATTTAATAACCGCGTTATCGGAAGGCGCATAATTATTTACGCAGATGGTTACTTGTTGATAGCCGCTAATATTATGTTGATTAATAGGTTAGCATTTCGTATTTTATCTCATAATATTCTTAATTGATAGATAGATACGAGGCGAGGCTAAAGTACCTAAACTACCTACCTAC
Organism: Anania crocealis; assembly: GCA_949315895.1. NCBI lineage: Eukaryota > Metazoa > Arthropoda > Insecta > Lepidoptera > Crambidae > Anania > Anania crocealis. The sequence goes on from OX438881.1 coordinate 13,986,051, forward strand.
AGTTAAAAAACACGTAGATTCTTAGATAAATGATTTATTTTCTATTTTTTTTGAAAACAGTAAGCCTTTGAAAACAATGGTATACCTATACAACGTGTTCCTTTTGATATCTCATAACTCTAACTTAGGTTATGTTCTATAGGTAAAATAATATAAAACGCCCTAGAACATGTGGTTCAAAAATTAATAGTTTCGAATATAACATCAATTTTAGTTAAATTTGTTGAAAAAATGTAACCAGTATGGCGAATCCTTAGTTTTGCGAGAAACTTACACTAAAGTGTAAAGTAAAGTAGCGGGAGAGCGTAACTTGTAAAAAACATTGACGTGTGTAGTGTTTTATTGATAAGTAGGTACGAGTTATTCGTTTTCATTCAAAAGTTCATTCATAACAAAGTATTGGTGTTTTACATTAACAGTCGTGACTTTTTAGAATTATTTTGTATGAAAAAATTAAACAAAAAATGGTCTGTTTAATACCCCAGAGTTATGGGATACCAAAAGGAACACGCAGGTATACCTAATTTTGTTTTGTAAATCTTATACGGTATTAGGTTCAAGCTGTAACCACACAAAAGTAAAAGCAAAAATTCATAATCATCCTTTTGATAATTTCAATTTCCTTGACTCAGATACTCTGGAAGTAAGTATTTTGTGTGATAATTTGTAATATCGAAAATGCGATATTATTTTCTACTTTTGCTACATTTAAGTACATACCCTTAACGCTGCTTTAGTCTTTTAATATCTACCGTTTACCAGACAAACTGTAGGTATGCAAGATGCAATCGTGTTGCTTATCGAGACATAATATTAATTTACGTTATATTCTAAACCGTAACAGCTGTTAGTTTATTTGATTTTCTATAGAAAAGGTAATTTTTAATGCATACTATATTTGTCATACGATCGAAAAGCTTACCAATGATAGGGTGAATCGAAACAACGCGTCGTTTTTCATAATCTTATATTATTCATCTTATCAGTTACTCAGAATATACAAGGCATCAGTACACATTATTTATAGGGTGAAATCTATAGTAACAATGGCAGGGTATTATTTGTTGATGGCGTTGGGCACGGGTTGGTACTTCGAGAAGCGGTACTGATCGCGCCATCGGCACACTTGGTTGCGGATGCGGGAGACGTCGGCAGCGTAGGTGCGGCAGCACCCGCCCACGTACCGCACGCCTAGGTCCAGCCACTCTTGGATGAACACCTCTACAGCCTCGCACTTATCCCGGTCTATCCAACTGAAATGGAATTTTAGATAAGTAAATTTTTGTCGGTTTCTTGGACTACTTACCTAATGCAAAAAAATTCCTACATATCGATGTAGATGTGAAATGTAAGTTTTTTTTTATTAGGATCGCGTTTATGTGTTCGCAACATCAACCTCGAGATATAGGTATCAAAATTAATCGCAAAATCCTAATAAACGCGAGTTCAATCGGTAAACATTTTATTAAATTCAATATGTTTTTTTAATTGCGCACTTTATTACGTTTTCGAAACGGGAATATAACGAATACGAACACGTGATAAAACGAAAAATATTTTTTGTTACTTGAAAATGTTATTTTGCTCATAAATAAAAGTACCTATTTATTCGTAAATGTTTTATAGCTTCAACTACTTTCAAGCTTGTCTCGATAGATTTTCGTAAGAAAGGGATTTGCCTAAAAATTACCCAGGGCCTATACCTGGTTGCCTGGACATTTCTCCTAGTAAGCCCTTTGTATGTTATCTTAAATTACCACGTCAAGTCTATTTTAACATGGTGTTGTGATGGTCATGTCTGCGCGGAATCCAGAAAATAGCTAGTGCTTTATCATCGTCATTTAAGTACACTATTCCAGACAACCCCTGGGCCCCAATTCCGCTAGTTTACAAATGGCTCAATAGAATCGCAATTGCATCTCAATCGTATATTTAGACATTACTACCATAGTAAATGTGTCGAAATACAATTGAGATGCAATTGCGATTCTATTGAGCCATTTGAAAATTTGCGGAATTATGGCCCTGTCGGCGCGGTGCGAGCTTAGGGGCTATTATCATTCTGTCAATAAATTAAAGTCGCTTTAATAAGTTTTTTCTCCGCGTTACAAATAGACAATTTCGAACCTCTTTTGAGATGTATGCCTTAAAGTTTCTTGAATATTATTTTGGTTAAGTTATCCTTAGATCTCATAAACTTTTACGAGTATAGAACTAATTTCTTTTTCATTTAAAAAATATAACTTTAATTTTAGAATAGCACAAGGGAAGACTACGTGGAATAAGTTCACAACTGTCACCTGTATAATAAACTAGGAGCCTTATCGGGATCCGAGAATATAAATGTAACTACCGCATGCGCTTTGCCACCTGAAGCGCTAAATGAGCGGCCGTTTGCTTTCATAGAAGTCGGTTACTATCTAACTGCGATCTTACCCTATTTGAGGGTTGTATTTTTCGCCTGAATTGGGGTACACTATGAGAGGAATGGGGTCGTGTGGCCGGTCATCGTTGATGCCCTTGAGGAGATTCGACACGTAAGACGGTGCACAGCAGTTAACGCCCACCGCAACCAGCTGATCAGGATTGGCTTCCCAACATTTCTTTGCAACTTTTTGGAAACTTTCGCCGTGTGCTATACTTTGGTTATCCTGTAAAAGAGAAGTACGTATTTACTGCGTCCTGTAGACGAACGGATTAAATTTTAGAGGGATATATAATATTTTTATGCATCTGCAGTGCAGTCACAACATAGCGATTAATAAATAAATGCAATAGAATTTAGTCGGCAGGTAGGTGCAGTCAGCATCGAAAGTCACTGAGCTCTTTAGTAACGTGTCCAAGTAACAAGTTTATTTGTTTGCAAGAAATTTATAAGGGGAATGGAACGAATTTTTACCCTGACATGGTACTAAATAAAGTGTTCAGCGACTTCCGATCCTGACCGTACTATATTCACTGAGTTAGATGTTTGTTGTATAAATAGCCCCAATCAACCATAGGTGTATAGGTACTTCTCGAGGGAATTAGGTAAGTACTTCCAACCCACAACGCGACATACCTAGGATATTAGCAGTATTAAAATCAGTTTAGGTTATCATATCATAATATATACATACGATGAAATAATACAATTCCTTGAATAAAAATTTCAACTGCCTGAGGTGGGACTCGAACCCACAACCTTCCGCTTATCGAACGACTGCTCTAACCAAATACTTTTTAAAGAATACTTAATTATAAAAACTAAAGAATAAGGTTTTAAAATAATTGCGGTCTATCAATTCGGACAGTTGCGCATCAAATAAATCCGTTCATGTCGTTACATTTAATTGGTTAGGTACCTATCGGCATGTCGTTTCTAACAGAAAATAATGAAATGCAAAAGTAAGTAAATGCGTTCTTGCTTTTAGCATGCAGCGGCAGATTTAACTGCTAATACACATAACACTAACTACCCGTACGAACGTGGGTTATACTGACTTGCTTAATTCTACACTACACATACACTGAGTTCATTCATGTTTACAAAGATAGTAGTTTTTTTTTTTTTTTTTTTTTGTCGCCCTGTTAAGGCTCAGCTCTGTCCCCTGATATGTTTGTTCAGGGAATTTTGCTATCTAGGGCTTTTTATTTTTTATCCTTTATTCATTTTTCCATCTTTCCTATTTCTAGATTTACATTTTCTTATATTAGCTTTTATTATGTACTGTCTTATCTGTATACATTTCTCTTATATTATACTACTCTACTGTTTAAGACTATTTCTAACATTTTATCATATCCATTTTATTCTAATGTCTGGGTTGCGGAAATGCAGATGTCCCACTCGCTATTTTATCAATTAAAACTTATTTTCTATCTTATTTCTAATTTTTTATTCTAGGTTTAATTCTTATATCTTCTTATATACCATTGCTTTTTGATTATATGCACACATATAGTAAAAACAATGTTTATACATCTTTATTTCTCTTATTGACTAAGTTACATATTTTAATACAATAATACATAAACCTATTTCTTACATTTTTATCCGATATTAAGTTACCTAAGTTACTAATATCTAATCTTTCACCGGTCGACTGCTCAAAGTTGTGTCTGATAACCGCGTAGACGGGACATTCTACTAGGATGTGAGGGACGGTTTCCTCAACGGATGGGTCGCAGATACATGCCGGGCTCTCCCTGCACTTGAATCGGTTCAAGTATTGGGAGAACCCGCCGTGTCCTGTGAAGATTTGTGTCAGCTGTCCGGTCGGCCGGATTTCCCTGATGATGCTGTGCGCCTCGGTGGCATTGGGGAAGAACAGCTTTGTGACGGACGCAGTTTCACCGCCTACATATCTCGCGTTCCATGTTTCTACTGAAGCCTCCCGCAAGGTGCGCTTTAGGTACGATATGGGGCAACAATCGTAATCCGGTCGCCTTTTCAGCTTCAGCGCTGCCTGCTTTGCGAGTTCATCCGCTCGCTCATTACCCGGGAGTCCTGCATGGGCTTTGATCCAGAACAAAGATACATCTTTGTTCTGTCTCGAGGCCCGTTGCAGATTTTCCCTGGCCCTGTGTGCAAGAGGATGGAGGGAGTCACGGCTTGCAAGTGTCTCGAGCGCTGCTCTAGAGTCACTATACAGGCCGTAACTCCGTTCCACTCTCTTAAGGATGACGCTCGTTGCCTCGCATATGGCCAGAAGTTCCGCTTGATAGACTGTGCAGTACGCGTACAGACATAGCTTTCGGTTCTGGATCTCGGCATCATCTTTCCAAATGGAAAGTGATGCTCCGACCTTTCCCTCTAGCTTGCTGCCGTCGGTGAAGATTCGCACCTCCTGCACATTGTGCCTGTCAACAAGGTTTTGGTCTACCAAACTAATGAACTCCAGATCCATATGCGAAGATGGATGCGGCGACTCTGCATATCCTACCACGCGCTCTATATCCCTACCGCCCAATAGTGCCGGTGATGACCCTCTCTTGGCTTCATACAGGGCTGCGACCTCCTGCACTCTAAGGTCGAGAGGAAGTATCCCCGACAACAGTTGGGCGGCGTGGAGAGAGACCGTGCGATAGGATCTGCAGATTTTCTGAGCGAAACCTCTCTGCACTGTATTGAGCTGCTTTTGAACCCCCAACTTACGGGCTGCTGATGCCCAAGCTGCTGCTGCGTAAAGGATGACTGGCTCTACCGCGGTTGTATAAATGGTTCTGATTATCTCAGCGTCTAGGCCCCAAGTGATTTTAGCTGCTCTCGATACCTGTTTGTAAAGTCCTATCGCTTTTTTACACTGTGCCTTTACATGGGAATTGAATGTCAGATGGTTGTCTATAGTCAGCCCCAAGATCTTAAACTCCTTCGATAGAACTATACTGGTCCCATCCATGGTCAGCCGTGGGGTGTCATATTTTAGTTTCCTCGTGAGGACCATCGCGCAGGTCTTATGCGGAGCAAATCGCAGTTTATTTTTGACCCCCCACTGGTGAACATAGCTGAGAGCAGCATTCGCTCTCTCCTGCACTTCTCTCGCGGTGTCACCGTCAAACACCATCGTCACATCGTCCGCAAACGCCTGGCAATACTCTCCTCGACTCTCTAGTCCAACTAGTAGCGGGTTTAGAAGCAGGTTCCAGAGAAGGGGACCGCCGATCGACCCTTGCACGCAACCTTTCGTGGTATTTCGCGTGCTCTCTTCCCCAGCAAACCTTACGGTAACTCTTCTGCAGCTCAGGTAGCTGTCGAGTAGCCTCCTGATATTGACCGGACACTTTTCCTCAGCCAGTCGGACTCTGATAGCTGGCCACCATGCGCTGTCGAAGGCCCCCTCTATGTCCAATGAGACGAGGCAGACTAGCTTCTTCAGCTCGATTTTGCCTTTGATATGGTTCATTAGGCAATAGAGGGCGTCCTCAGTGCTTCTCTGGGGCATGAATCCAAACTGGCGAGTACTAATCCTCGGTACAAGGTGCCATTTGATCCTTGCAAAGATAGTAGTTTGCGCCAAACTAGTTCACTTTGAAATTGTTTTATGGAGTCAATCATGTTTGATATTTAATAATTATTCAGTCAGTCATAATGTTAATTATAATTGTTTTAATAATAGACAGTATTAATAAGTAAAATAATGTAAAAAGAAAGTATATCTGCGTATAACGCATACGAGTGTTTGAGTGTTCTTCTGTTGTCGTCGAAAAATATTTTAGAGCATAAAATCCACCGCATATCCTGTAGGTATGGGTTTATAATTTAGAAAATGTAAATTAACCTGCTGCCAAAATTTACTTAATTTACTATTAGACCAGATTATGCCAGTTCCCATCATTGCAGTGGTATCTTGAATTTAATGATGGAGGCCTTTTCCCTGCAGTGGGATGATTATAGCTGTTACTTTTTTTTTTACTTTACTATTAAACCACCTGACAAACGAAGCCCACGATATGTAACCATTAGTATAACATATTGGCAGTGTTTTTTTTTATTTATGCCAAATCATTAATCTTTTTGTCTAATACGTACCTATTTAGGTGTTACGTACTTATTTGTTTTTCTTATTATGTCTTATTATTTGTGTACGTCAATAGTTACCTTGCAGCTAAAGGACAACCATGCCTTGACGCCTGGGAACTCCCTAAGCAGGTCGCACAGCATCTCTGCCTCCTCTTGGCAAGGAATGGTCTCCAACGCCAACAGGTCCACTCCAGTGTCCACTAAGGCCTGGATTCGTGGCCGATGCCACTCACGCATTGTCTGCAAAAAATAGAAAGTGGGTTAATGAGCCAAATTGTTAAATATCTGAGGGTGAAATGTTAGTTTTTTACCTAAACTCTTAACTTTAGAAAACAATATCAGAGTTATCTACTATAAGTAGTGACTCAGGGAAAATCTTCATTTAGTTTTTCATCTAACATATCACATAGATACATGAAAGTAGGCCCTTGTAAAAAGCTAGTTTTCTATTTCCTATTCTTTGTAATACTAAAGAATTGAAAAGATACAAAGAATAGGAAATAGAAAACTAGCAAAGAAGTATTTAAACTTGAAAATTTGTCTCAGGCGGGACTCGAACCCGCATCCCCATGCATACCGGGCGAAGCGCTTTACTACGTGTATATTTTTATCGCTGTAAGCTAGCGTAGTTTCATAAAATGTTAGGAGTTTTGCACTGTTCTTAACAACCGAAGGAAACATGTTTTACAGTTGTTTGACAGTCTTAAGATGAAACAGCTATTTAAATATTTTAGCAACTTAATTGCAATTAAATTAACAAATATAATATCAGTATTATAATTAAAAAAATATGTCTCAGGTAAGACTCGAACCCACAATTCTATGCATACCGGGCGCGGTATATTTATAGTCTAACGGCCATTTCCAATAACCTATCTATCTTTGTTTCTCTGGACGGCAAAAACAGAGACAGAAACTGTTGCCTATCTCCGATATGCCAAAACTGAAGATAGATAGGTTATTGGAAATGGCCGTTAATTACTTAAATCAGCAAGAATAAATGCTATGGCCTAAAATCTTAATTTACTTGGTCTAAAATCAGCTGTTCGAGTTAGTATACCTACTAGAAAATATTATACAGCATCATTTTTAATAAGTAAAACCGAACAACCGTAAGGGAACAGATGGAAAATTCTTCAATTCACTTCTACAAGAAAGTTGTACAAACTGAACTTTAAAGCAATTTCGTATTTCCAATGAAACCTTTGGAAATATGTATGAACATTTTTGGCACGTTTTCCCTACGTAGACACAGAGCGGCACCCGTCCCTGCCCTTGTTATTTTCGCTAAACCAATATTGTAATTAATTAATTAGTGGCGAACGTGAATCGCAAAGGGATTAAGATAATCAAGTTTTGAGTAAAATTCCGTTGTATGTTTATAACAGTTGCAGGTTATTCCACACAAAAACAAACAATCTGATTGTCCAGCATCAAAATCCGTTTTGAATTAGTAAAAACATTAATTATTATTGGTTCTTTAGATTCTGCCAAGTGAAATTGGCAGCTGGTAGACTGCTCGCAGAACGGACAAATGTTGGGCAAGAAATATTCGCGAGTGGCGGCTACGAACTTCAGACGCAGCGTAATACGCTCTCCTTGGTGAATAATCCCTCAACCCCCAGAAGGCACTCGGGTGCCACGATAACAATTGATTTTGATTGTGTCTGGAATAACTCACGATCAAGGGATTAACTTTTAATGCTCTAAGCGTGATTAAGCCGTTGCATGAATAGACCCATAGACACTCGTTGTGTTGGGACGTTCTACGGGGAAGGCCTATGTCCAGCAGCGGACATCCTGAAGCTATTTTGAGTTACTTGTTGTAATCAATAACAATTTCTAACACAAATCGAACCGAATTGCAGTGTACACGAGCCAAATACCAACCGTGTCCAAACAATTAAAACAGCTAGCGAAATTAATTAAAGCTGAAGTAGGTATTTTGTTACTTCATGTTTGCTTTTGATGGCCATTTGTTCTAGGTTTCGTTAATTAACTGTCCACCCCAGTCAAACGCTTTCGGTCGAAAAAAGACGAGGAATGGCGACGGAGTTTTTCATATTGCCGATGTAAATTTTAATTTGCCGGCAACTTTACGGCCCTCTTTACGATTTAGCTGGCGCTTTCAACCTTTATTAGGCTATGCATTCATGTAGGCCAGGGTTCAGTATGGAGTCATTACAAATCTTTTTATATAACTTGTAAAACTAAAGTGACCATGTAATAAGATAATTGAAATTGAAATGGCCTCTTTGATAATTTCACTAGGTTTTTCCTGTAAGTACACGTTTATACTGAATATTAGGGGTTAAAGTATGAAATTGCCGTTTTGTACAAGTATGGACGAAATCGAGAAAAGTCATTTTTCCATACTAACAATTTTTTAGTTTTTTTAAAAACTCCTGAACCGTTTTCGATGCAATTAAAGGTGAAAGTTAGATGGTTATAAAGCTACGCATTATAGTATTTAAATTTCTGAAAATCAAAGTATATAATACAAATATACTTAATTGAAGCAAGAAGGTCAGCTGACACATTGTAAGGGGTCTTTTTAACGACTTCCTTTGAAGTGATAGGCACTAGTATTGCATTTTTTTTAGTCAAAAGTTACTTTATTTAGTTTTTGATACAATACAAAAAGAATTACGCATTAATATGACTATACTTAAGAGCTATAAACAAAATAAAAAGTGGGAAAATAATCGGCAATTACTTACTTTAACCCCTATTATTATGTTAGGATTTCGACCTTATTACTTCTTTCACCACTATTTGTCATTGTATCTCGTTTAATTTAATTTTGATTAGTATCCGCTAATTGTGGTAAGTTAGGTTTAAATATTCAGTTGTGTTATTGTGGTTGTCTTTCAATTAACCTATTTAAAATACATGATTGTTTGTTCGCTTATGTGTAAGTATCTAGATTGAAAATAGTTAAATGTGGCTTCGACCAAAATTAATTTGTGTAAAAGCTTATGCACCTTTTTTGAATGCCAGTTATTATTCACTCGCTTATTCTCATCTGATTTTACTCATTTCAAGGCAAGTTTGTTCTTAAGATAAGTTTTTTTTGGGTAATGTTTTTTTTCTATTACATACACATGGTTTTAATCTAACCTACTTTTTGTTAAGGTAACATGAAATAAATTTGTAGGTCTTAATTAAGTAAGTAATGATAATAAGGTACTTGCTATGATTAATTTAATAATGTTTTCTAAATTATGTAAGTTTAAAATATTTATACGAGTTCTATGTAGGTAATGTAGGTAATTGTTGTTTTAGTTTACTTTGTAACAGGTGCTTTGTAGGCGGTATGTTTAGTTAGACCAATACTAAATTGGCAAATAATGCCATTTGAATTATAGTTTTCAGTATTAATTCATAATTTACTGGGTTATTTAAAAAGCTTTGTAAGTTAGGTAATTAGGTTTTACCAAGAGTTAATGAAAATTCAAATTGCTGAAATACGTAGGTATTTAACAAGTAAAATATGACAAACTTGAATTGTAGTTTTAGGCAATTTTTCATTTAATAACGCGCATTTATTTTAACTGGAAGTAAGTAGTAGGAGGTTACATTACCTACTACTTACCTACTCGTATCTAACGTAGGTACCTACCTACTTAGTTGTTATAAAAAAGCAAAAGCATTATACATCTCGGAGTAAGTAAGTAAGCTATATACTCCTAGTATATGTGTGCAGAAAATATAGTGTTTTCCTTATAACAGTTTCAACGTGAAAACTTTTCGTTTAATTTATTCTAATATTCCTTACAATAATTTGAAAGAACAATATTATAGGTACTTACCTACTATGTGAAGTAGCTTTGGAGGTTTTTAAAAATGTTAAGAAAAACCAATCACTTATTTTGTGATTTTGAAAAGAACTTTTCACTGTTGGCTCAGACGTCTTTTGATCTGTTTCATTTTGCCAAATGATTTTAGTACCATATTTTAACTTCAGTTGAAATAATAAATACTTGCACGAACATCGCAGCGGAACAGTTCATCCGCAATCATAGCGCTTGGAAAATATTATCGGAAACTTAAAAAAGCAAAGTAAGGTGGGTGGACCATGGAAGGCCACCGTAACGAATAAATGACAAGAAAGAATTTTTAATTAGCAATTTGTTTTATTGTGTAACAAATAAATAACTTTTTTTTACTGTAGTAAACCTGTTCCAAACGGCCTTGCAAGGAACAGGGCTCCATGCAAGGCCAATGTTACAAATCAGTGTTCAACTTAAAACTGGAATTGTAATAATAAAAATATTCACTTTTACTGAAACTACATAACTATAAATATCTTTGATCTAAACGAAAAATTTGATGCCCAACATAATAAAAAAAACTTAAAAAAACTCACCAAACATTCCCTGAACGCCATCCTATAACTAAACGTATTTTAATAAAAAATATTTTAAAAACATAGTAATGAGTATTTTATCGATAACAGATAAGTTGCCAATGCATTTTACATTAAAATCATAAAAAATATTTAACCTATAATGGCCTTCTAATGGGTTCGTTCTTTGCAAGGCCAAAATGTTCCTAAGAAGGCCAAAATAACAAATATCATCTAAATATCCTCTAAGAACATAGAATTTTAACGCCGCAGCTTTTGAATTAAGTTGATTATTTTGTACTGCTTCTTAAACTATCTTCGTCCCAAGACTACGTTTTGTCCTGATATTTTTGAAATCTGAAATTGTCTGTATATTGATTATCGACTTATTCATGTAGCAATTTTTACAGATATAAAATTGTGTAACAAAAATGTCTATTCAGTTTAAGTTAAAAAGTTAAAAATCCTTATAAATAGTAAAAGCATAAATATTAACATTTTGTTAACTTTCCGGGTACGTATTTATAGCAAAAAAATTGGTGTTTGTATTTTCAGTATTAGTAAATGTTCCTGGTAAGGTGCATGTACCCTAGCAAGGCCGACCGTCGAATTTTTGATTGGCCTTACAAGAAACCACCGGCTTTCATAGGAACACTGCCGATATTTCAACTAAAATCACAACAAAATTATAATTAATTATTATTACTTTTCTTGGCAATATAAACAATCTTTGCATAAAATTCACAGTACAAAAATAGGAAAAAAACAGGTAAATCACATAAAAACTTACCTTTTGTTAAGCGTGCGAATTACCATTTTGACGTTGACGGCCAACGTCTACAAAGCAAGCGACCGTACTGGCAAAATAGTGACGCGAGAGACTCGACGCTGCGTGTGTGTCTTTGAGTTTGATGGAGCTTTGTTGTAATGGAAGGAATTCATCATCACATGACTAATAATATGATTTTTTTATAGTTGGCCTTCCAAGGAGCATGGCCTTCCATGGTCCACCCTCCTTACTTACATGGTATCAACCCTGAATCGTTTAACTCTGGTGATATGAATGGTGAAAGTTTTATCAGTTTATTAATACATATAGTTAGTTAGGTTAGGGTGAGCGAACCACAGTAGAGTCCTCCAAGAGTGTATTCTAACTACAAAAAAGAATATCTAAATATTGTAGAGATAAAATAATGCTAATAAATCATTTATTGTAACATCCGACATAGCGAAATGATATAAGTAAGCTAAATTATTTTTTCTGTAAGGATGTTATGCAAATCGGTGAGAATGCCTCAAAACTAAATATAGACAATTCCTTAGCTGTTATAATTTTCGCAAAGGTATCCTTAATGTTCGACAAAAGTTTTCTTCAATAAATCATTTCTAAACGTGCAACTCCTAACTCCTTTTAGTTTATATAATTATAATTGAAGGGAAGGTCTAAAGTGTCTGAAGTGCCGCAGGATCGGAAGTGTAAATAATCTGAATAAGTGGAGGTATATCATAATTCTAAGTACCTAAATTAATCGCTGTCGTAAGTTGCTGATATCATTCACGCACCGCTGCTTCTCGTCCTATGGGTGTCGTTATTATTGCAATTACGGTCGTTGAAATTACGTAGGTACATGTAATCTGTATTATCTTGAAACTACTGCGAAAGACACCGAATATAGCCGAAATACAATTCTGTTATGTTATTACCTACAATTATACACTGTTATTTATATAAAAATACTATTTGTGTAATTTCACAACAATATAAATGGTTAAATGAATAAACATTCATTCAAACACTTCATGCTTGCGAGGCAAGAGGTTGAAAGGACCCTAAAATCTAGCGGCGAAATGTACAATAATAAAAATACTCATTTAGAATTTACTGCTCTTAGTCAAAAAGCTTCACCTTTAGCATTCAGTGGAATCGATTCGATGAACTGAATGCCTTTCCAAAAGCATTCGATGACGTAGAAATAGAACTAATTAGTCTGCAACCAGAAACATTTATTTTTAAACGGGATATTTTAGATTTCGGCCAAGGTTCCTACGGTGGGACAGTTATTTTAATGGGCATGGCCCTTTATAGCAAAGGGGGTTATAAGTATTCGTGAGTTGAGGAGTATATCAAAGTGGAAGCAATCAAAGAGTTTTGGTAAGCCTAATTGGGTATAAGTACGTTTTATAATTAAGTACTTTGACTTCGGTTAAGAGCTTTGGACATCGTTAATTCGCCTGGATTATAAGTTCTTAAGATATAATTGAATTGGGTTACTCTTGGCTCATCAATGACTTTTGCAGAGCCTTTTCAGTGGGTAATTATTTTCCGAAGTCTAACTTTTCGAGGGTAAAGGAAAACATAGCCAGAGAACTTTCACATTTATCACTTCTTTAATCAATTGTGTGTTTAGTTGGGGAGAAAATGGCTTACTTTCCTATTACAGTAGGTACTTTGGTTCCAGAGTGTTACTTGTACTATATTACTTTATCGACAAATAGCAATTCACGTCTGGACTATGCTTACCTACAAATAATTATAAATAATATATATTTTTCGTTTGATTCAAATGGATCTGACGTCGTCGAGAACATCTCTTTTTTGTCGGTTGATAAATAAAATCTCAATTTGCTTTTCAACGGAATACTGCTGCACATACGCCTATCTAAAAGAAGGATTTTACGAGAATTATCTCACTTGGCAGGTGGGTTGGCTATCACAATTAGAATTACAAGCTAGAAAAGCCAAAGGTGGAAAGAAGACGCCTTCTTCTGGCAGTACCTAACTCCTTTAGTCAACTCATACGCTACGCTACGGATGTAAATGCTAGCTTTGAAATATTTGTTTCAAAAGTAATTAAAGCTAGCTATGCAACTGGTTGTATATTTATCATGTTCCCGTATGCCCTTAAATTCCTTTGTTTCCGGTACTAATCCGCAAATCCGCGACGCGCGGCTTCGCGTGACAAGTGTGGGTGATTACACAAAGCGACGTTCGTTTCGTCGCACTATTCTCGTCAACTCCTGTGAGGTTTCATTTTGATATGCATTTTTCTCAAAAAATCGCTTCTTTTTATCTTATATTTGTTGTCAGCAGTCAGAACCCTAGATTTCACCTCTAAAACCCTCGTTTATCAAGATTTCTTTAAATAATAGGTACTAATAATATCAGTATATAAACTTGAAAAATTTTGTCTCAGGCGGGACTCGAACCCGCATCTCCTCGCATGCCGGGCGGGCGCCATACCATTAGGCCACCGAGACACTGCGACACGGCGCGAATTTTTCAAGCATATTCTTACGCTGTAATCCAGCGTTGCTTCATCAAATGTTAGGAGTTTGCACCCTTAACACCCGAAAGAAACATCTTTGCAGATGTTTGACAGTCAGTTAAGATGAAACAGCTATTTATATACTTTATTTGATATTTTAGCAACTTAATTGCACTTAAAATATCAGTATATAAACTTGAAAAATTTTGTCTCAGGCGGGACTCGAACCCACATCTCCTCGCATGCCGGGCGGGCGCCATACCATTAGGCCACCGAGACACTGCGACACGGCGCGAATTTTTCAAGCATATTCTTACGCTGTAATCCAGCGTTGCTTCATCAAATGTTAGGAGTTTGTACCCTTAACACCCGAAAGAAACATCTTTGCAGATGTTTGACAGTCAGTTAAGATGAAACAGCTATTTATATACTTTATTTGATATTTTAGCAACTTAATTGCACTTATAATATCAGTATATAAACTTGAAAAATTTTGTCTCAGGCGGGACTCGAACCCGCATCTCCTCGCATGCCGGGCGGGCGCCATACCATTAGGCCACCGAGACACTGCGACACGGCGCGAATTTTTCTATATACACTAATTAATCCTTCGTAGAGTAGCCTACCTACAGGAGCCGATAATTGCTACAAGGTCCAAGGTCCCTTTATCGATCTACAAGAAATCCTTTAAGGCAAGCAAAGAATTTGCAAGAAAAGCGAAAACAATGGTATATTATTCTTTTTCTTTCTACATAAACATATGAGAAAAAAGGTCAAATTGATAAATCATTTTACCCCGAATGCGAAACACTAGAGTATTGCGTTTTTAAGTTTATGTGTGTATGTTTGTTGTACCAAACGCGGCTAAAGATCCCTAAAGATATGGCATTAATCAAAATTCACTAACATAGGTACTTTACGTTTTTGTTCATTGAATATGTAATTGTAAAATAAGTAATTATACCTATGTTTCTTAAAAAAAAAGTTTCACATACCTATATGAATTCAGAAAAAACATCGACTGTAATTTTCAAAATAATACCACAGGCAAAATAACTAATCCTTAAAAGGTGCAATAATTTGACGGTAACTATTCTACCTAAGAATACTTTTTATATCACTAGAGTTTTACTGGTAGAAAACAACTAAAAACATTGCTGTCTGCAAATAGGTACTCTACATACCTACAAGACACAAGACAAAAAGCTCTGAAAGACAGTCTCTAATTACAGAGTTGTCAGTTTACTAGAAGAAGAATAAAGGTCCTACATAGGGCTTGGAGATACTTAAGTGAGTGAAATGAAGTAAATAAACAATTAAGATATTAAGATAGTAATCGTACTTATATATCGTTAAAATTAGTTTCTAAAGTCTTTTCTAGACTTTTAGACTAGCACTTAACTGAAACTGTGAATTTTTATTTAATGTTTGCATAAGTTGCAGCCAAGTTGTTATATTACTCATGTTAATTAAATTAGATACGATTAACTTGCGTAGCGCGTAGGTACATATATTGCTCGTACAGCTTCGTAACTCGTATTAAATCTATAGCGACAATACACCGAGAGGACAGAAGTTAAGCTTAATACAATGCTCGCACGAGCTACTCACACATACATTATTTACGAACACGAAATCTGAGGCCCTACCAGGCAACTCCTTGCTTGTATATATGATGTATCTGTCTCTGACACATAGTTTAGGATATTGGCATGAGTAAGAGAGACAGGTGACATTGTGTTAAGAAGTAACGCCTTCGGGAATACGCTGGAACATTTCGAGTGCGAGTTCCAGCGTATTCCAGTTCCTGTTCCATATGTCGAGCAACGGAAAGAGAATTATTACAAATTGTTATTAGTTTTCTTATCTACCGGTTAGGTTAAGTATGAGTAACGGCCTATAATTAAACACTCCACTGCAAAGAAGAGGCCTTCATCATAAAAGTCAAGTTACCACAGCAATGATGGGTACAGGCATAATCACCAAGCTTGCCAAATGCACTTGCCAATTCTTGCCGATGCACATACCCGATCGATATTCGAAAATTCGAAACTTTTTGATGCCCGACTCGAGTATCGAACCCGAGACCCCATGATCTTTGCCCGGTATTTAAACCACCCGACAATTGAATAACCTACAGTAATGAAACCTTACTGTTAATTCTATTCTCTTTGAGTTAGATGAAGGTTTGTCAAAAATATACATTTTAATAGTTCATAACTTAGTTTTGCCATGCTATCATGTCACATCCCTGGTGAGAAGACAGCGCCGCGTAAACCCGTAGAACCTGCGCGATTCGCGCGTCCGCAAGAGAGCTACGGAAGGCTTTAGTTAGGGTTTACACATGCATTTTTATGACTTTTCAATATAAAGGACATAAAACATATTGTAAGCACATAATAAATAAAATACCTGTACAGATGTGGTGTCCGCGTAGCTACCGTCGTATTCGGAGCCGTCGTGAAGGTGCGCGCCGTAGGGCCCCACCGACCCCACTACCAAAGGTATGTGATCTGTCAGGCAAAACAAGTATTATTAAACATTTCTCTTCATTTGAAGTCATCGATGGTGCAACAAAAGCACAAACATTAAATCAACTGTCATCCCTTCCAACTCCTAACTTCTCGTCTTTTGTCTTTAGTCAATTATCCGATTGTGATGTTGAGAAGAACGTACTAAGCATCACCTCAAATGCAGTAGGCAGTGATAACATCAGTCGTAGAATGATTATTCCGTTACTCGACATCCTTGCTCCCATTATCACGCGAATTTTCAACTACTCCTTAAGCACTTGCACCTTTCCTGCAGCGTGGAAGGATTCTCATTTAATTCCTCTTCCTAAGAAACTGAATCCTTCTTCTTATACGGATTATCGACCTATTTCAATTCTTCCCTTTTTGTCCAAGGTGTTGGAGCGTATTGTGCACCAGCAGCTCAGCCATCATATAAACCAGTGTCATCTCCTTAACTCTTTACAATCTGGCTTTCGTCCAGGGCACAGCACAACTACAGCTCTCGTAAAGATTACTGACGATATCCGCCATGCTATGGACAATAGGCATCTCACGGTCTTGACGCTGCTGGATTTCAGTAATGCTTTTAGCACCGTGGACTTTGACATCTTGATTGGCTTACTGCGTTCTCTCAACATATCTCCAACGGTAATTGACTGGTTCTATAGTTATCTGCATGGGCGTCGACAGCGCATCATTTCTGAGGATTCTTTCTCGTCATGGTGTGACGTCGAAGCTGGTGTACCGCAGGGTGGCGTCTTGTCTCCTCTCCTTTTTGCTATTTTCATAAATTCTATTACTCTTGATCTAACTTCTTCCTACCATCTCTATGCAGACGATCTCCAACTGTACTGTCAGGGTAACCTTGATGATCTACCAAAAGTTATCTCCACAGTAAACTCTGACATACGTCGCATTTCGGAGTGGAGTAAATCATTTGGGCTTAAAGTTAATCCTACAAAAACGCAAGTGATGATTGTTGGTAGCCCCCGGCTGATCTCAAAGATTAATTGGGATTCACTACCCTCAATTGTATTAGACGATGTCCAAATTCCATATAGTAAACATGTGAGTTCGGAACTTGGGAGTTCGGTTAGATAGTTCAATGTCATGGGACAAACATATCAGTGAAGTGAGCAGGAGGATGTTTGCATCAGCTAGTTGTCTGAATAGATTACGTAACTTTCTACCTATACCCACCAAAATTGCTCTGGTTCAGGCTTTACTTCTGCCAATTCTAGATTATGCTGATTGCTGCTATCTCGATCTCAATGAAAAATCCCTCGATAAGCTTGAGCGCCTTCAAAATTTCTGTATACTATTATCTTTGGCTTACGGAAGTATGATCACGTTTCCATGTTTCGAGCTCAGCTTAACTGGCTCCCTATTCGTCTCCGTCGTGATCTGCATGTTCTTTCATTACTATACTCTGTATTATTTAACCCGCGGACTCCTTGCTATCTCAAAGAACGTTTTAAATTCTTGCAGCCGACCAGTGGTCCAGATAATTTGCGCTCGGGTCGTAAACTATTACTATCTTTCCCTTCCCATTCTTCACAGTTCTACTCACAATCCTTCACTGTTCAGTCTGTCCGCTTATGGAATTCTTTACCATTAACTATTAGACAATCCGAGTCACTTCCTATTTTCAAGTCCAGGGTCAAAACACTTTTCCTGTCGCGATCGCAGCATTAGGTTAACTATGTCGGTTCGTGTATGTGTGGATGGTTATTTTTATTTATCATTATTTAAAATATTATACTGTACTTTAGGTAGGTGTATGTATTTTAAGTAGGTATATTATTTTGTATTATGTGTATTGTATATTAGGTATTGGTATGTAGGTATATGTGTATTGTATTTTAGTAACATGTATGTTATTGTATCTGTTATACATCGCTTGTCTTGCACAGTGCTACCCCTACTCCACTAAAACTAAATTTCCTCTACCCAAAGGTTATCTGGTAGAGATCGCTTAAAGCGATAAGGCCGCCTATTTGTACATTTTCTCTTCTTTGTAATTTATTTGTTTTCTTTTATTTTGTTCAATAAAGTGTTATCTATCTATCTATCTATCTAAACAGAAATATTCATATTTTTACTTACTTTTTTCTTTAAATATGCGGACAACTTCACATACATTGTTCTGAACCCAATTTGAATAACAATTTAAAGCGTTCGTATTTTGGAACCAGAAACAACGAAGGTACCACAAACACCCAGACCCAAGAAAATGTAGAAAAACACATTTTTTCTACATCGACCCGTCCGGGAATCGAACCCGGGACCTCGGAGCAGGCGACACCTTGAAAACCGGTGTGTACGCCGCTCCGCCACGGAGGTCGTCAAAACCTACACGAGATATTTTCGAACGGTGTGGCATAACGTTTATAAATTTGTAAAAACCACTCTACTTCTTACTGACATCATCATCCGCAATCAAGCATTCCTTAACCCAGATTAGTCCACAGCTGGACGTGCCTCATCAAAAAGAGTATTTTTCTATAACCATTGCCAAGATTAAAAGACGAGTACTTACTTAAACTTGATAAATTATGTCTCAGGCGGATTTTTCGAGTTTAAATACTGATATTATAATTGCAATTAAATTGCTTATATCACATAAATTATAAAGTATTAAAAGACGAGTTGTAAATAGTAGTTTGGCCTAAGAGTAGAGTGAAGACGCTGCTGGCATTCGTCTTTTGGCGGTAATCCTTTAGTCGCATTTTACGACAGCTAGATGAAAGAAAGGGGTGGTGGTGCCCTGCTATGATATGCCAACAATATCAGGCATCCAATGTAAATTAAGTTTAAAATGGCAACATCACACTTGACACATACATTACTACTTATTGTGTTTATGTATTCTTACGAATAATAACTATTTATAAGCGCTAAACAAAATAAAAACAGTTAGGTAACACTATGGTAACACTTAATAGAACCCATGACAGGCGGTTCGTACCTAATGTAGAGCAACTGTAAGAAAATGGTCGCGTTCATGATTTGCACATTGGAAGGTAACTAATTTGCTGTCTATAATAATTAAATAGTGTTATTATCCTTTCTTCTCTTGTTAACTAACTGTTGCTGTTAAAAATAGTCTAAAATAGGCAACGAGCAGTAGAATACTATTTCAAGATTAGGTACCTAAGTGACAATTAAAGTAACAATAAATACAAGTTGCTATTAAAGATAACCTCTAGTTTTTAGTTGAACTATTCATAATAGTAGCCTACACTACCAGGCAACGATTTATATTTTTAGCAAGTTGTGTATACCTTTAAATGATAGTGAATTTAGCTTAAGAATATGTTTTAAAAATGCAATTGTATTATTGTAATAATAATTGTCGTTGGTGTACCTAAATAAATAAAATAAAATAAAGTTATTTATATACGTGACTAAAACCCATATATTTCAGTTGTCAGATGCAAGTACTTTTACTTTTTAGGATTCCGTACCCAAAGGGTAAAACGGGTATGTCTGTCTGTCTATCAACAGGCTGTATCTCATGAACCGTAGAGTTAGACATGAATTTTTCAAAGATGATGTATTTCTGTTGCCACTTTAACAACTCCCATATTCGCCTCCTATGGGTCGCGCTCCTATCCATTTTTTGCTCGTTTTTGCTCGATATTCATAACGGCAACTAGTAGACGCTTGCAATTTTACTTATTTGCCCAACTAAAGTAGTGTAAATGAATTAAAGTGTATACTTGTGTTCATTCTCACATGTATGTGAGATACGCACGTATAGAAATACCTATCATCAGCTGCATTCAGTACCTACTCAATTATTCGGCTATAAGGTAATAGATTAACTCGTATTCCGACCATCGCTGCTATTGGTCATCCATCATTTGCCTGAGCTACGCTTTGACCTAGATTATACCTGCATACTTTGGTATGCATTCATGTACAACGCATAAAATGGAAATTTAATCCGGTCGAAACCGTTTTCGCGCGCGAGAAAACGAGTAAACATAAAAAAAAAACACTAGATTCAAATGGCCAGCATGCAGTAACTGGGTCCTCTGCTAAGGTTGATTGTTAGAAAACAGCGTGGAACACCGACAGATAGGCAGGCTGTGATTCCATAAATGGTTCGTTTTTATGATTTTAGCGCAGAAAACTGAAAATATGCTGCCATAAATTCGATGTTTGAAATGTTCAGATTTCAGAGAACATTTTGGTGTATTTTTTGCAGGAAACATTAACGTAGTACTCATGCCTACATGTGCGGGCCTTTAGCCCTTGCAGAGTAATTAATGCGTGCTTGCACCCGACCCTAGGGATGGTGCCCGGGAATCTTTGTTTACACGAAAATGCAAACATTCTTGAAATTTTATTAATTCTGGTCATAAATTACTTTTGCGGTGTAAGTTTCGAGATATAGGTACCTACTGGCAAATGAGTTATAAGTTAGCCTCGAGAAAAGTTCTTAATTAAATGCAAACAGTAAATGTTGAGTAATAAAATAGCACAATAATATTTAATCACTTCCATAAATTCAAAACTCCACGTTAGGATAAGCAAAATGTTTACTTAATATAACAATATGATCTCGAGGTTTTCAAGACCTTTTAAAGTCCAGTTAAAACTTTTTCTTTCTAATATTTACTTTCTCTCTTCTCACTCAACTTCTTTTTTCATTGAAATGTAAAGATGTATTTTATACTTCATTTGGTGGATTAGCTTGAATTGGGTACAAGAAACCGCAGCCAATTTTCCCGTGACTGTTTATTTATGAGTTCACTTCAAAACCGGCGCTGGAGCGTGTAACCACGCCAGAAATCACTCTCTGATCCCTACAACTCGCGACAACCGTATAAATAAGGCGAAATAATACCGCCTGTGTCAATCCTCGAATTTAAAGGAGTTAACTAATTCTCTCTCGGGATATTCTGAGCCCCTAATTAATATTGACGGATTGTTGTCGAGTGGGAGGGACTGATAATATTGTGCATTCCATTCTAGCCAGGAATAATTTTAGTGTCAATGTACTCGTATTTGTTTCAGTCATTGTTTTATGATAATGACCTACCTACTTCGTTTTGTGGGGAGCGAAATAATTGGCTCTGTCATTTTATTGTATTGTGGGTGTACAAGTTAATCGAGTGAATCGTTGAATTTCAGTATTCAATTAAAGCTCGGAAGCTAACTAACAGCTAGCTAGGTAAGACTGTAAAAGAGTAGGAATATGTTTTTATTTTTACGCATATAAAGGCACTTAACGTATAAGAACGATTTAAATTTAGGGAGGACATTAAGCAATTCTTTGCGCTTACAAATGGTATGTCAAAAACATGTTTCCTCGTTTTATTGGTGCGGTAATAATTTCCGAGAATAAAATGATGTTATTTAAAATTACTCTACATCAGAAATTGTAATAAAAGATACACGCATTGTATTATACCACCATGCTCTTGAATCTGTATGTAGGTCACATTCTGAAGTGAGTACTTTGCACGTACCAAAAATTTCGCGAATCTTAACATTATCGAAGTTATGATTCTGATATGGTGCGTATACAGGATATGCATTATGGTACTTTTTATGTCGTTCCATTACAAAATTCGCAGGAGAATGATCATAAAGTTCTCGCAGGCCGTGTTCACTCCGTCACAAGGCTTTCGTTTTACTATCACTAATGGAAAAAGGTCTAAAACCATTTACACATGTGAGTATTTTATGGGACTGTACTCCTACAGTTAATGTGATTTTGTTTTCGCTTGTCATTTATTGAGATATTTAGAGAACGCTAATTTTTAACCATATCTAATGAGTATATCTATATAACAAATATAGTAGGGTTTGTTACCACGATATAAATAACGTTATGCAAAAGTTAAAGCAACATAGTGAAAACATGGGGGGATATCAAATAAAAGGAAATTGTTCTGTAAAGTTAATAAGTATAACGAAATTCTTTTTATTGACATAAAACTACTTAAAGGCAGGTTTGGTTCATTGCAAAAATGTCTAAATATACTTAAATGTACCTTTAGGTAATTTCATTAAAAGATTTCGTTGTTTTTTCTTTGTTCCATTGAACTCATTTAAGTACAGCCCCGTAATTTATTTGTTGTAAATTGTACCCTTATTTGGAGACGGTAAATATTTAAGACATGCCTTACAGTAGAAATGTTTGTTGCTTTGAGATTTAAGACGTGCTTTTTTTTATATTTTCGTTGATGTTTCAGTCAAGACTACATATTCATAGTTATTTTATATTTTTGCCCACGTACCTACTCACATGTGTGTCAAAGCTTACAATAACTAGCTAATACGAGAAGTATGGGGGAGTGGGGCCTCTACTTATATAAACTTATTATTTTTTGTATTGCATGGCCTAACAAGTCCGGCGAAAGAAGTTAACTTTAGCATTTTTTTTAAATCGTAGAATAGTTTCATCGACATGGACTAGGTACTTTCACAAATTTTGTTTTGATCGATATAATGATTATTTTCAATAATGTATTTTGAACTAACTGAGGTAATTTGCAAATGAGTAAGGGAAACTAATTTACTATTGTAAATTAAAGTTCGATTGGAATTACCACGTTTTGATGTAGGACTGGTCTGTCCAATACAATTTTAAAGCCGAAAGCTTGAAAGGAGAGCAGCTTCCTCCCACTATAACACGGCGAAGACACGCGTGCGAGCTTAAACGGCTGACACTGGTCGTCAAAGGCGAAAAGCCGAAGCCGCGAAAGTGGAGTCTTTTGTTGTGATTTTCAACTGTGAAATTTTAAATTTACATAATTTCGTTTGAATTTAATAGCAATACTAACCATTTGATATGTACTCTTGGTACTCCTCGAGGTAGAGAGTGCGCGCGCGCTTGGCCAGCTCGGCGGCGCGCACGATCAGCTCGTACGCCTGCTCCGCGCTCAGGCCCAGGTGCTCCACGAAGCCCTCCACCGACGCCTGGTACGTGTTCGTTATTATTAGGTCTGCCCCCGCTGCAAAAACATCAATTCACCTTTTATTTATAATTCTACTTACATTAATCATCGTAAACAGATGGTATACTAATGGAAACGAACGAATCCCAAGATTAATGTTTCTAAATATTCAACTGATATCTCCCTACCTAACCTTTCATATCTGCGATAATTAAACATGTTCTCTAAGTTTGTATTTGTAAACTAGTACGATAAATATTAGCAAACTTTACCGTAGCTACTATTATATTAACAGTGAGCAGGGTGCGGCCAAGGGGCGTAACAATTAATGTTACTTAATAAAACTTGGGTTACACTCGCCACTGTAGACCGACAATGAGAAAATGTGCAAAGCCGACGTTGATGAAAATTATGTAGTAATAATAAATAGGAGACGGTGCACGGGCTGTGAATAGAAACGTATTAGACAATGTGATTAATGACAACGGGGAAGTGTAGTCAGCCCCTTCGGCCGGGGCTCTGCAGCCGGCCCGCAGCGCCTCCTGCCGCCGCCAATGTCTGCCCTCTACTATGCAAATGTAAAGTACCTATAGTTTTTCAACGCGATCTGAAATAAATCCATCGCTTGGCAACTACCATCGTGTCAATGAGACATTCGCACAAGAACAGCTGGATTCCCTGCACAAGTGAAATCTTATTTCAACTTGTAACTTGGTTGCCTATTTAAACCCCAAGCTTACCTATTTCATGACGGCACGCTATTTTACAAAATTTATCTTTCATTTTGATTTAAATGCAGGAAATGTAATGGTGCTTATACTTTATGGCCCTCCTTTAAAGGTGTCAGTGTAACATTTACAATTCCGCAAAGTACGCAGACATTTTTTATATTTTTTCATATCAAGTCCCGTATACTAAGAGGAAGCAAAGCAAGGCAGTAGGCTTTCCCCTCCAGGGAGTTATTTGCTTGCAGACACTTTTCAGCTTTTCCTTATGAAAAGAAACGGTCCGTTTTGTGGCGAAGAAAAGCGCTTTCAGAGGACGATGACACGAGACGAGGTCGCACTCTCGCTGTCAGATGCAGGAAAATGACGAGCTAAAAGCGACCTAACGTGTAATCCGTCAAAACACGCATGTACACTTAGCTACGAGTGTACTGCGGGCGAGCTCACTTCTGTCGCTCGCGCTAAGTCGCTACGCATTTGTTTGTGGTTTCAGTGCGCCCGTGTCGGTAGGTGTGTCTTGAAATTCATTCAAACTTCGCCTTTGGAATGGGGAACAAAGCAATTACTTTGCAGTTCAAAGGGATTAGTTGCGCGTGACGTTGGTAAACAAGCACCATCCATCAGATTTCGCGTAATATGTACCTTCGCTTTACAACCTTCTTGTTTTGGTAAAATTAAACGTCTGGGACCGACATCGAAGCCTAAATAGTTGCATAAATGTAGTACCTAATGCGATAAAAGTGTCTAAGTCTTAAAGTGTCTGGACCTGGTATACGCTTACAAGCGCAAGGTTCATTGATGCGCAGAAAGGCGCTGGCATTATTCATGGCTTCATAACTGAAATCTCTGTAGATTAGATATACACAGTTTGGAACTTGTTACAGTGATAAGTTAGCGCCGTCCCGCTGATGCACATTACCTATCAGGCTGCGAGACTGAATATCCAATATCTAGGCACAAGTTTGTAAACAGCAACAAACTAGATAACGCTGCGCCTTTAATCATTTTATGTTTGCACTAAAAGATAATGAAAATGTGATACAAGAACACTGTCAAGTATTGAATAAGTATCAGTAAACTCATTTATCAATCATTCATTTATAAACAAGGAAATCTTACTTAGTAAATATTTAAAGTTGTTAAGAACAAAAATTGAATTTAACTACAAACTGCGTATCAAAATTTTGATTAAAACTCATAACCAGTATACTTTTGTATGAGCTATTGGAGTTTATAGCGTTCGTAAATTATATTATAGTAGAAAACACTTAACCCTATACTTTCTTTTACAAAGTAGATCCCAGGAGTATATTAACAGAGCGCAATCTGCAAGTTATAATTCTCTCATAATTTTCCCCTGGGTGTTGTGCCCTGAGTCGCTCGAAACTATCTCTTATATGTAGGTACACCACATGTACAAGTATTAAGTTGCCTATGTTTTATAATTAATAATCTAACCCATTCGAAATATGTAAAGTTGAAGGAATCCTGTAAACCAAACATGGTTTATGGTCGATGTTAATCTATGACCTCAGTACTTTTACACGTGTACGCCTACAAGCTGTCCTGATTTTTCTTGCTTATCAACCTTTGCTACTCACAAATAATTAACAAAAACGTCAAAGTAAGTAGACAATCTCAGGTAGACCTATCTTGTAAAAGGATAGGCTATTAATATCTATCGAGAGCGAATATTTTTAAATGTATTAAGAGCCAAGAGGTGCTTTCCCAGGGCTAATAGGTATCCCCCAATTTGAAAAATCGTCTTTTAACATTTGATTTGTTTTTAATTAATTTAACATTAGCCTTGATATGCGTCTCAAGTATATGTAGGTACCCCACTAAAACTAAGGTACCCGTAGTTGTCACTAACGAAATCACTTAACGTAATTTTTTGACATCAATATGAAGGTTACAGCCAGCGTTGATTTAATACTCAAAGGTACAGCACAGAACATGTAGTTCATAGGTACCATAAGTATATACCATACACGTATCAACAGTTATTAATACTAGTGATGGTATTTAAAAAGACATTAATGACGTAGGTCGGTCATTTGATACCCTTTTAGCTTTAAATAATGCAGATCAGTGAATAATTCCATTACTTGAGTTCACACTTTGTTTCTCAACAAACGGGGGTTAATAAAACACTTGAAGCACTAGTTATCGCGAGAAGTGGAGCGATAAATAACGCTTTCAATACAGATCGGTACTTTCTCTTCATCGGAAGTCCAAACAAAGCCTCGGACTAGAAACGCTATTAACAGTACCTACATTAAAATAAATACCTTGCATTGCTAACTTCAATCGATTGAAAATACCATTAAGAATAGTTTTTCTAGTAAATATTTGTTAGCTAATACCTATTTAGCGTTCGAAACTTTTAAAGTAAATAAATCGTAAGGTTAATTTTGTTGTTCGTCTTTATATTTCTTCTTTCTTATCTCAAAATGTATCGAGAGTATGAAAATTTGGGATACAAAAAGTAAACAATAAAATATCAATTGTGTCTAAGTTTTTTGGCAGTTAAAAGCTTAATGCTTGGGAAAATCTGACATCAGATTTAAGGATACGATTAAAAGAAAGAGAATAAGAATCACACTTGGCGAAGATAATCGTATAACAAACCTACAAAAAGAGTGCGCTAGTCCAAATTATCTTGGTTGTAGTAAGTTTTCTTAACAATGAAATAGGTAATGGGTTTGTTTCAAACAATTCATACTTAGGTTTATAATAATTACATGTCATCATAACGGTTTAGGGTTTATAACTCAGTGCATATTTCTTTCGTTTTAGTTTTAAAATATTATTTTTTCTTTTTCTGTTTTAGAGTACGAATTTTTGTTTCATTATTAGAATATTTTAATGCTGTGTTCGCCTTTAATTAGTATATATGTTACCGGCAATCTGTATAATAAGGTATTCCATACAATACCTAGGCAATGTATAGAATACCTAAAATGTTAAGGTAATGTATGAAATATTTTTCATTTAATACATTGCCTAGGCATTCTATACAATACCGAAGACGCTGCCGGCAATGTGTGTAAAAGACGATCAGGAGGATACGGACAAGAAATAATCCAGTTCAGCCACAAAATCAACCTCATAAAAGCCATCCGCCCGCCATCGAAAGTTCTGAGATCTACAATGAAGCTTCAAATGCCAAAAGTGCGTCTGATTAACGGGATGATGAACACACGACTATTCGAAGTTTCTTGATGAGTTGGTAAATGTTGAAGATCTTCCTTCTGACGTTCATAGACAATCCTTTTATATCCAATTCTTATAAAAATGTGAACTATCCAAAAAAGCTAACCTCTTATTGGCCTCCAACTCCATTGTGAATTGAATCTTAGGATGAACAGAGTTGACACATACATACATACATACATACACTCACGCCTTTTTCCCGGAGGGGTAGGCAGAGACCACATCTTTCCACTTGCTACGATCCTTACAGACTACTTTCGCTTCATCCACATTCATTAATCTTTTCATACACGCTCGCTGGTTTAGGGTACTCTTGACCTGACCTTTCTTTAGAACTTCCCCGATTTGATCAAGATAAGTTCGTCGAGGCCTTCCCTTTCCAACATTTCCATTCATACTCGCCATATATATCTTTTTAGTCAACCTGCTTTCATTCATCCTCTCAACATGTCCAAACCATTTAAGCATTCCTTTTTCAATACTGGTCACACATCCTCTTTTACAACACATCGATCCCTTATCACACTATTTTTAATCCTGTCACTCAGATTGACTCCAACCATACTTCTTAACGCTCTCATTTCCACTGCATTAATTCTGCTTTCATGTTTTCTCTGCCACACCCAACTTTCACTCCCATACATCAGTGTTGGAACCAACACCCCTCCATGCAAAGCCAGACGGGCCTTTTCGGACACCTTCTGACTGCTCATAAAAGCGTGCAACGCTCCATTCACCATGTTGCCGGCATTTACTCTCCTTTCAATATCACTATTACACCTTCCATCCGCTGTTAACATTGATCCCAAATAAACAAACTCCTTTACTTGCTCCACTTTTTCATGTCCTATCAAAATGTTACAATCTGTCATGCTATCCTATATAACAGAGTTTAAATGTTCTAAAAATGCAGAAACTTTATTAGATGGTAATATTGTGAAAGTATCGTCGACATACCTCTTGTAAAATCTAGGTATTACCGGGGCTGTGCGCAGGGCCCTGTCCTCGAAATCCTCCATGAAGATGTCAGCTATCACGGGGGACACAGGAGAACCCATCCAGTTGTTGGTAGAAACGATGATTCCATTACATAGGTCAAACTAAACGCAGTGTAGGTACGCGGGTAAAAAAACACATAGCCGATATGAAAAACATGCGTATAACGAAATCTGCAGTCTGTGGTCATGCGTTTGATAAGCCCAACCATTTCATTAGATTTGATAAACCTAAAGTTCTTGCTAAGGAAAACCGATATGTACCTAGAATGATACACGAAGCCATAGGAATTAAAAAACATCCTAATTTAAATAGAGAAGGTGGTTGGAATTTACCAGCTGCTTGGGACCCCTTCTTATCATCATTGAAGTCCACAAACCATGGCAACACTGCGAAGACTCCGGACACAGTTAGCTCATTTTGTGTGAAAAGGAACATAACTGACGATAAAAATTAGAGGCAGTAGATAAACATTTTTTCAAATTAACATCTTAAAGACAAATAACACCTTAGTCTACCCATGACCATAAACGCTTTAAGGGTTCGAAACGTCAGGTTAAATCAAAAATAAACGCGTTCTAAGTCCGTAAACTTATCTTTCATTTCTATCCATGCTATTTGTGCTGCTTCGGAGAAAAATATTGAAGAAGGCTTTGTTCTAAAGTTGTTTGCCCTATAAGCGAGAAAAACAGCTTAACTGTAGAGAACCGCATCAGTTCTAAAGAAAAATTTACAGTATTTTCTTTCTTCAGGTAAAAAAATAATTAATTATTTTTAGTAAAGCCAGTAGAGCTCCCTCTTATTTTTACATAGTAATTGTTTAGTTGCCTAAGTTTTTTCACTGATTACTTTAGATAACCCAGAAAAAAATAAATTATAGTTTATATTTTTCAAAATAATTTGATTGTGTATTTACAATAATTACCTTTCTCTTTGAATAAAGTTTTTTTAATGACTGCTAATTGCTACTTGCTGCTATTGTATAGAATACCTCAATTATACAGATTGCTGGTAACATATATATATATATATATATATATATATATATATATATATATATATATATATATATGACTTTTTTATATAAGAATGTATTTATTATTTTGAATGTTTATATATATATGCTGTTGGTGTTCCTTATACAATAAATAAATAAATAAATAAATATTTGTATGAGCCGGATGAATCCCTATTTTATGCTTAGTAACTACTCTGGGTGAAGGTACATACATACCTATAGATTTAATCACAGTAAATCTTTGCTAGATAAACATTCTAAAAACCAACATACCTATACCCTAAACGAAACAAAGTACCTTCCAGTATTAACATTTAACGAATTTTCATTTTTTGTCGGTTTTCATCACAGTAACAATCACGTCAGTAAAAATAATTAAAACGGCTACGAAATCTATAAAGTTAAAACATTTTTCTCTATTCCAATAATAAAATCAGCGACGTGAAGCGGTAAATGACTTTCTTGGAAAATAATGAACTGGGTAGGGTGGTTTTCCTATTGAATATAATTTGTAGATCCTTTTCGAATAAGTAACAGTAAATATGTCTAACAGTAAATACGGGTGATGTGTGCAGTGATTAAATAAAAAAATATATTACTGTGATCTTTTTGCGAAGTTAAACTTAGTCCAGATTGAGTATGCCTACAGTCCATTGTTCCTATCCCTATTTATATAAAACTCAAGAAGGACTAATAAAGATTATAAAAAATATTTGGTTAAAAATACCTCTTAGAAAATCTAGATGAGTATTGACAACTTCGTTGGGATGGGTGTGCAAGAACCGCGCGCTCCAAAGCGGGTCCCCGTCGATGACGTGGCCGACGTGACACGAGAGCTGCGTTGAGAATCCGCCATCCAGTACCACGATATGAGGCGGCTCTGTGGCCTCACCGCTAGGGGGCGTCATCGTTTGTGACGGCTGCGGAAAATTAAATATTTTTTCTTATAAAACAAACATAGGGTAGTTAAATGCGATACAATCAGTTTGCAATCATATACAAGATTGGTTTAACTTCAGCTATTTTCATTTTTAATAAGTATTGCTTGATACTCAGTCATCAACCACACAACATTAGTAACAAAATTCAATCAACACGTAGAAATATTAAAAATAGGTACCTATCAATAGGATATTCTTTAGAAGAGATGAATAAGAAAAATAGATAAAGTAAAATAAATCTTGCCAAGGAGAAACTACTTAACAAGGGTTGTACCTTTTAGGTAGTGAAAGGATTTGCGGAAGCAATTAGATGTGATTAATGATGAGATGATCCGCTGATATAAGCTATTAAATTTGGAGAGACAGAGAGAGAGACAAATGTACCTTATTGGAAGCTCCTTGTCAACATAGAACCACCCCTAACTTTTTTTTGTCATTATTGTATCGTGGACTAAGATTTTTTATGACCCTCTCCTTAGGCAATTTTTAGACATTTATCTGGGGGCACGGTAGTGCCCCCGCCAAGTGGAGCAAAAAAAGCGGAACGCCGTACCATCTTTTCAGGCCATTTTCGACCTCCTATAGCTTTGTTGGGAATAAAACTAGAAGCCTGAATTTTCAGTGACCAAACAGGCATTGCATCAATATGCTATATTCCAAATTTCATTCAATTTGAGCAAGTAGCTTAAGAAGTATATCTAGTCAAAGTTTCTTAATTTTGTCACTCACTGACTGACTAATTTAACGGTAATCAAAATGTTAAGGCACTTCTAGCAGACATATAATATATAGAAGCTTCGAATTTAGAACGCAATTAGGTGTTTAACGTACAAACCAAGGAAAAACTATAATATTTTCCAATTTCGGTCTAGTTTTTTAGATTCAATAACTTTGTAATCCCATATTATATGAGGTTACAAAGTTACATTTGCAGTTATTTAGTACGTGTACCTGTTTATGTGTATAATAAAATAGAATGCCATCAAAAACATAACTTGTGAAAAACCCAAGTCGCGCAACTCACATTTTCTACCCTAAAAAGTTGTGCGATCATGTAATACCAAGTCGGTTAGCGCAATTAGCTAAATATATCTATCAACATCTTTTAGTAACCTTATCAATATTAAAATCTTACGTATTTAATAAATAAATTTACTGGGCAATCGCATGAAAACACAATGGTGTCTCACAAATAATACATTAGTGCGACTGCCAAATCAATCTATTTATTTAAAACGTAAGATTTTTTAAATATTGATATGGTTTCTAAAAGATGTTGACAGGTTAGCTAGTTACATTATAACTTAAGACAAAGGTCCCTTAAGTAGGCACTGGCTAATGAACCGACTTGGTATTACATGATCGCACAACTTCTTAGGGTAGGAAATGTGAGTTGCGCGGCTTGGGTTTTTTACAAGTTATGTTTTTGATGGCATACGTATTTTACTCTAAAGGGTGGGGATTAGGGTCCTTTGACCTAAGTAAAATACACAACCTAAGAAACGAGAATAAAATAATTAACTCGCACTAGGGTAAATTTCTGTTTATAAAACAATATAAACTACGTAGTTTCTACAACCTAAATTGCACAAAGTTTATTGAAATTCGAGACAAAAAATATGTGTTTATTTATTTTATTCATTGCAACTGAACTTTAGCTCAATATTTCTTAAAATTTTATACTATTTTGTAAATCGCTTTTTTTTAGGGTATTAGTAGCGCTTTGCATGGGAAAGTTGGCGCGTGAAATTCGGTTATATCGTGCTCCTGGTTATATCGCGCTCTCGGTAATACCACCTTCTCAATAATATCGCATTCTTGGTTATATTACGATCAGTAAATAGTTATTTTATGAAATCCACAATTTTCCAATTTGGAACATAGATATTCAATTCACTTCAATTGCGATCATTCAAAGTTATCTCCAAAAAGCGCATGCAGCCGGAATTATGCGATATCCTAACCGAGTTCCATGTGTAAGAATGAATGATCGCTAATAAGTATAGTAGGAAATCTAATCTAGTTATCTTGCGTTGCACTTTCTTGTGTAGCGCTTATGTTTTGTAGCATATTTACACATACATATTATAATACAATTATTACGATAAGATTTGAATTCCGCAATAGGCAAACTGCTATTACAGAGACGACGATCTGTTATTACAGAGCAGCAAAATATAGATAACACGAAAAAAGGTTATGCTTTTTTGTCAAAGTTGATTATTCGATATAATTAAACAATTTTGAAGTGTTTATAAATTTGTTACCTAAAATTATAAAAAAGACGGTTCTCCATCGTTTTTTTAATTTGACGCCAAAAACATCAAAATAACATCCGTAGCTTACGCGTACCTACGCTTTTAGATCTTTGCCATTAATTGTATTTTAATGCCTTGTCAAAGTAACCTAATAACTCATTCGGGGTATCTTCCAAAAAAGTTTGTCAGTATCCATTTAAATAAAATGTGTTTCTGTAACTTCAGGTAGGTACACTACTCGCACGGCTAAGACAAGTCATTAATTTTAATTTTATACAGAACTCACTCGTAATGTTTGTTTTGTATAATGAAAGTTCATCTAATCATGAGAATTTTAGTATAACTTGTGTTTATAAGTATAAAATTAAGCGCTTAAGTTGTGCCAAGACTACAGCTTAATTTATTAAATCACTTATCCAATAGTAGTTGTTTGTCTATTTCACACAGTTTTCAATCGATTAATCCATATTTTCGAATACTTAAATACGGATTCAACTTATTTTACTTGTAATGAGATTTGGTGTTCAAGCGGAATATTTTATTTATTGTCTGTAGAAATATTGAGATATGCCCTTGTTTCCTCTGACGGCATAATGCGATCAATAGGTATCATTAGGGTTCGGAAATGGAACGGAAGGAGAGGGGAGAGCTTTTCATTGACAAAGGTAGGCAGACTATTAATTATTTCGTTGTTTCTCTTTGTACCTATTTATGTTACCCAAAAATATGTTCTCTAAAGAGCTACATTCATTTGAAATGACATATATATACACCGACTTATTATATAACTAGAAAAAGTAAATTGATTCTTTTGTGTACAGGTAATGTGTTCTACCAAACCAACATGTTTATTGATAATGTTGATACAGTATAATCTTGATTCTTTGGCGCAAAAGACGACCGAACTGTATTTCCGAAATCAAAACTCAGTACTTGTTTATACTTCGTTAGTGTTCACTTTCCTTTCCATTTCCCGGGCTGGGTGAAGTTTTGATTTCGCAATTCCTTTTTATTTTACCGTTGTTCAGAATTCGCTCCGTGTTTGTGCCTCGATACGAGGACAGTATCGATATGTTTGGAATTTACTTTTATTGAATTTCAATTGGTATATTTGAGTTGCATAATTAAATAGTTTTCTATTGACAGCACCCAACAATGTCAGAGACATTATCATTTAACACTTTCGCAGACACTGATAATTTTCAATCGAAAACGAAATCTACTTTAAAAACACAATGTTTTGTTCAAAACCCTCCTTTTGGAAAGGCCTGTTTCAAATTTGGAATAATATAGGCTCGTAGTGATGAGAATGAAATTAATCACTATAATCGGAAAACAATATTTCCTAAAACTGTCTCAAAAATGGTGAGATGTTTAATTTTTTTTTAATATTTAAAACACAAGATGTAACGTCATTTTAGTCAAGGAATTTCTTTTCTTTTTTTAAATTATTTAGTAATAACATAACTAACTTTTTTGAAATTCTTGCATAATTTATCTACTTAGACGACTTGGGAATGCGATTTTATTGCTATAGAACTGCACTACCTACCTACTGTTTAAAAAACTTATTTTATGTCTTGATGGATTGCTTCCTAGTAAATTTAAAAAATCATCATCGGTCAACCTGGTAAAGAGTCGTGCATGATCAGACATAAAAAAACATAATAGCGTTAAATTGAGAAGTTTTTCCTTCGGTTGATATAAAATACAATTCGGTATAAAATACAGTTCGGTCTCCTGTGATGTCGGCTAACCTTTTTGCTATTTCCTTGAAAAGCCTTACAGCGCTAGGACCCAAGGACCAAGGGTCTCGACACCGAATGGGACAAAATTATATTCGGAGCCTAGACCCCTGTATTTGCATGCTTTAGCTTTTTCAGCCGCTTTACAAGCCGCACCAGCTCTGTTGTTGATTCCATGTAGATGGGAAGGGGCTAGCGTGTCTGAACAGGTTGCATCCCATACCAGCACCCGGCCCATCTTCCATGGAATCAAACTCATACCGTCCGGTCTCTTGCCATCGTCTCTTGCAATACCAGTCGGCTCAAGTAGACATGGCACGTTGACGGTGGCAAGAGACCGGCGTATGATATCGTTAAGCGCGGCATGTCTCGAGAAGCGGCCTGCACTTTTTTGGCATGACAGTCCGTGATGTCCTTTGTCCTAGCTTGTCGACATCACTGCCACAGGGACAATTATGAGGAGCGCAGACTGGAACCTTAAGCCGTAGCCAGGTTGCGATGCTCCACGCTCCGAGCGTGTCAGGCTCAAGAAATGTTCCTGTATTTGACGATGGGTATATACGCGGGAAGCCAGTAGCTGGCCTTATGCGTACCCACGGCCAAAAGCGTAGCACGCGCCTAACCCGTACTACAGCTCAAAAGATTGTCATAAGTCAATTTGCTGTTTATGTCGTCCCAGCTCCTCTGTGAATTTGGAGTAAATGGAAAGTTTTGACCTGAGCATGCAATTAAGAAAGCGTTTCTAGCTTCTTTCAGGCCAGCAATCTCAAAATTTGAAGGGGATGCCCTAAAAATTTTACTTATGAGATTTGCTGAACTATGGACAGAAGATAGGAAGGCTGGTAAAGCGATACTGGAAATTTTGCGAATCCCTAAACCACCGTAACGGATGGGCAGGGATACTTGGGTCCAAGATTGCTCATTCAGCTGCATATTAAGTATCGATTCTAAGCTAATTTTGTTTAAGTCGTCTACTTGTGTCAGAAGATCTGGGTGATTCCAAAAGGAGCAGAAACGGAGCACTTACGTATAGAACAATGCCTATTTTTCACCTGAGTATGTATAGAAATGAAACAAATCTTAAAATTAAGCTTTTTTTATTGTAAACTCATTACGCTTGTCATTTATTAATCAGAAACGCAGGAAAAAAAGATTTTTGATATTCATCTAAACTTCTTAAAAAATGAAAATATGGTTTTTGAACGTTACTTGTACAGTTGTTACGTTCCGTTTTAGTTACTGACGAGTGCCGACTGGAGACTGACTTTATCTATTTAAACTAGTATTATTACTTATTGTTTTATTTTTAGTACTTTGTACTTTCTATATTAAATTAATATAAAGATTTATTGAAGTCCATTATTACAAATAATACGAACATTATCAGTTGAAAATAAGTTTACGTTTAATTATTCTAATAGAGTGAAACGGTTTTTTTTTGAACGGTCATATTCGAATCGGCGCAGTCTCTTTCGTTTTGCGTTTGCATCTCTTTGCGTACTACACACCTACACACTTTTTGGCACTTTACCAACATACATATTTACCTTAGTGGAAGTTCTCCGTAATCAATAGGTCGAATAATTCAAAGTTATAGTTAATTAACTTTTAAACACTAGGTAGGTACATATGTACTGCCGGCATATTTCCATAGATATTTTTGACGATAATTTGGCCGCGGCAATTCCTAACTTATAAAGTAGTAATTCGTATTTTTTTTTATTCCTGGCGTTTAACTGGTAAAAGTGAAAACAGGGAATTATTCCCTAATCTAGCACGCAGTATTTCTGCTATACTTGCGGTCTATACATAAACTTTCATTATCAGGTTTTCAAATGTATGGAAAGTGGGCATTGATCTTTTGGGATGAAAAGACAGAATTTTAAGATGCAAAGTGCATAATGTTGACTAACTTCACGGTCAGCAGAATTTTGAAATTTAGTAATTGAATTATGAATATATTCAGAAATAGATTCAACAAAAATTGGAGAACCTAAAAGGTAAAGGGAATTACTGTTAACTATTTTAATATTTGGAGCCAAAATATAAAATTTTTGTTTTACGTCATTTTTTAAGACGCAGTTATTTATAATAAGTTCGCATTTGCTAAAATTAAGCTCCAAACCAATGGCTTCAGATTTATTTTTAATTAAAAAGAGGTCCGAAAACACAGTATCCACATCACCTCCTAGGGTTCCGTCGTTCAAATACCAAACGTTGAATTTAGAATTTAAATTTTTGATTATCGGATTTATAGCCTAACTAAAAATTGTAGGCCCAAGGGGATCACCCTGTTGACAACCTACTTCCGAGGACAGTTCATTAGAACGATATAATAATTTTGTTGGGTCAGCGTAACTAAGAAGAAGATGTTGATTTATTTCCCTCAGCAGGGTATCCCTATTTACCGAATTGAATGCATTTTTGACATCAATTTTGAGCAACACGTCAGTTGGTCCTTAATCCCTCAACCCCCAGGAGGCACGCGCGTGCCGCGATAACAATTGATTTCAATTGTGTCTGGAATAACTCACGATCGAGGGATAGTTAGGAAAGAGCGTACGGCATGATCGGCTGCCTCACACCCTTCTTTTACACCGAAGCCTAACTTTACGGGTTAAAATTTCGAATTTAATTTGTGTAAAATATGTCAAACAGCAATTTTGGAGGCCAGACATCGTAGTGTTGATCCAACAGCAATTGGTATCACCCCTCCGTCCTTTTTGGTGAGGGCAATGAGGTTCGCACCGAAAAGAATGGGAACAAATTCTGGATTGACATTACCGGAATACATAAAGTTGATTAATTTAGTGATCGAATTTACAAGTTGCCTGTATCACCCACAGAATGCGATGTTAAGTCTTTCAAATGATGGTGTGAGATTCCATCCAAACCTGCACCCGAAGCTTATGGCAAATGTAACACCTTTGTTTTGAATTTGAAGGCACGCTTGCCCTGCTGTTGGTGGGTCGAAAAAATATGGGCTTACTGGAGCTGGAGGATGTTTTGTCCGTAAGGCCTGAAGGGTGTCAGGGGTATCTGGTGATAGCACGTCGTTGGAGAACAAAAGGCGAGCGGCACCTTTGAGATCTCCGTCACAGATTTTGTTTTCGATGAGTTTGCTGCGATTACGAAGGGCATCATGTTTGATTAGAGGTGCGGGAGAAGGCGATGAGCTTACAGCACAGTTATTCTTAATTTTCTGTTTTAGGGATAAATTCGGTTTATTGGTTTTAATTATATGTAGTGTGCTGTATGAAAATAAAAATAGGTTCTGCCAGTTTTGAGTACAATTGCTTATGTAACATTTCTGGATTAAATGTGACAAATGTGTAGCAACGGTTATTCGAGCTCCTCAAAGCCAGCCTATGTTAACATAAGCTTACGAAAAAGAAGTACATCCTGTGACGCACAGCTACATAACAACGCATGCTTATTATAACTATTATTTTGACTTTGACTCTTTTATGTTTTCAGTGTACATTTTAAGTTACTTTATTGTGTTTTTAAATTTTTTTTTAAATATTCTTTTTTGTGAATGTTTTTATGTATTGTGAATGCAGTCCGTGATCCAATCTTGTGATGGCACGACGAACGCGACCCATACATACACAGTGCAACAAGTCATTCAAATCTTTGAAAGGCCTCAACATACACACTACAAAAACACACAGGAAATGTATTAGCCAAAACAGTTCACCTTTAGACATACATCCTATTATTCCGAATGCGCCTACTTATGTAGCCAACAATCCAACTCCTTTCCACACATATCTTAGCCATTTGAAAAATAGTGTTCCCATAGTTAAAAGAAGTCACAGGATGGTCTTATTTTCCCTAAACTTATGTTAACATAGGCTGGTTTCGATTTATTATACCAATTATCTAACACGCTGTATACTAGCTATTTCCCAGGGCTTCGTATGCGTGAAGTTTTATACTGTCTCCTGGGATGTGCTATACCAGCCTATAATCTGTCTAATGGACTTAATTTCATTGAGATCTGTTTAACCGCTCTGATGTTCTCTTTCATTTCGTTCAGAAATCAGGCTTTCAACAACTAGTAGGAGTGCACCAAAGCAGTCTCGTTGTAGGGTTCCACTAATTTGGTCGGTGATCGACGATTACGTAAGAAATGTCTTGCTGATAATTTAACATAAGCACACACAGTATATGTCACTCACACACGTTTCGGGATGATCTTTACAACATTTACATAATCACTTTACAACAAATAATACAATTAATTAATTTATTTCAGAAATAATATTGTGACTTGATATTGATATTGATTTGATATTGAGAATTACAGAGAACGATTGCAAAAAATAAAGGTAGGTACGTGACCTCTTAAAAAAAGAGCGATATAAAAAAAACAGTAAGCAGTAAGTTATCAACGTATTATTTCTTGTGTACCTAAGTAAAAAAATCGTTTTTATATAATCTTCCAAAGTTTCCGTTTATTTTAAAACTTCTGGGCAATATTTCCGGAAGTATTCCTGAAAACCTCTAAAGTTTTGTATAGATAGGCTTGCTTTACTTTTATGACCCTGTTTAATGTTTACTTTAAAGTGAAGTAACCACTCAAGCTTCAACGGCTGAACATGTTGGAATGAAACTGTTTATTCCGGTAAATTTGCATACAATTTGCGTAGACACGTTACTCACGCACTAGTAAAAATACTAAACTACAACTTAATATTAAAATCAAGAAAAGCTTCCATAGCAATATACGAGTATACTTAGATAGGACGCTGGAATAAGATCTCATTTTAGTTATGGAAACTATTTAGAAAACATTTGGTGAATACAAAAATACTTATGTTTGGACAAACTAAGAAACTTTGTCAACAAGGTTATGTATGTTATATAATTGCTATAAATGGAATGGAATTTCACATACGAAACTCACATCATTTTATCATTGTTTTTAAAACAATTCCAGACATCCACACTCAGTTTCAGATAATGTTATTTTCATGTGTAATTTTTGAAGATAACACTATATTTTTAACCGACTTCATTTTATACAAATCTCTTGTGGACATACTACTTGTTTAATTCTGATTTAGTGAACTTACGGCAATTTGTATTAGAGCATAATATCAGTTATTATTCTGCTCAATACAAGTTTTGGTCGATCCATTTAATTAAAAAGGGTATTTAAAGAGTAACAGACTAAGAGCCATCCTATTTTCTATAAGTAAACACTCGATATATAGGTAGAATGAATACTATAAATGTAAATGAAAACAAAACAATCCTGATCTGGAACATGCTAATGATAATTGAATACCAGAAGGCAGAGCTATGCTTACTTATGTATGAGCGGTTAATATCCGGAAAACAGGCACAATGATGGTCGACGTGTCTGCGGTCAGACCCTTCGAGGGGTAGATATCGGGTGTGAACACGATGCCGGGAGAAATAGAAATACTCTTTTAAAATACAAATCACTCTTCTTTGCATTATTTGCATTATAAACAAAATTAAATTAAGTGTCAATCAAATGTCTTGATTTTCTTTCATCCCTACTAATATTATAAATGCGAAAGTAACTCTGTCTGTCTGTGTGTTACGCTTTTACGCCTAAACCACTGAGCCGATTTTGATGAAATTTTGTACGAAGGTTTTTTTTTACCTTAGGAAAGGACATAGGCTACTTTTTAACCGACTTTAAAAAAAGGGGATAATGTTAGCACCACCAAAAATAGCATGCAAAAAGTAAAAAAAATAACTACCTCCTTGCGGACGAAGTCGCGGGCAAAAGCTAGTTAACTCATTTTTTAGCTATCATCGTTAGAAAAATGCAATGGCGATGAAATACTTATCGACATTACAATTACTGGAAGTTGCTATGTATGCAACTTGTAAAGAATATTGATAGCAATTAGAATTTCTTTGTCATATCATCTTATGTAGATATGATAATGTAGTATATGTGTGTCTATCTATGTGACCTACTTTCATAAACATTAAACATAAAAAAAACCGAAGAAGTACCTACTGTTAGTTCCTAGATAAATCAAATAACAATGCTGTCAGATCTTCTCGTTGACATTTATTTAATGTTGTTTAGTCGCGTTGTTGACACTACGCAGATAAACTGAGCTCTATCTCGCTATGTGCCCGACTGCTCGGTAGTGGCCATTAACGAATGGAACAAAGTAACGAAACGATAAATCAGCCTCCTCACCTATCGGTTAGGTACCTACGACTTTGAGGACTTTGAAAGAGGTCAATCAAACTGATGTCACGCAATTCTATTATTATCATACTTAAAGAAATAATAATATGAAGTTTTTGGTCTAGACCGCTTTAATACGAACAATTTATTTGCAAACGTTCCCAACATACATTTACATCCGCTCGAGAAATTCTTAAATTGTTTAAGAAAAGTTTCTTCCCTGTCGCGAAGTTCTCGAATTATTCTGAAATGATATAAAAATGTAAGGAACACTCTAATTAAACATAAATCACTATACGAAAAACTCGTGGACTCGTTGTAAAAGCGGTTGAGACATTTTTCCTGCTGAAGAAATATCGTTTTCGGTGACAACAATATTTTAAGCTTCTCGACATCCACCTGAGCTCGAAGGGTGTCGAAATGAGTTATTGTGACTGGAGGTGGGGCGGTACTACTCGCTATCTGCTTTATATTAAACCGAGTTAGCATCTTGGAATTACACCAGGTGGATTTATGGCAACTACTCCCCGTCGCACTCGTAAAAGGAGGTTATTTGATCGAGACGTCTCTCATTGCTTTCGTCCATCCATAGTCTCGCGTAGGTATTTCTTATCAAAGTAACTTTACAAATAAAATAAGTATTTTGTTCACTATGATTTGTTTCCTTTGTCATGACCCAAGTATTCCATACTCTGTCGTTTTGTTGCCGGGATTTATATTTGTTTGGTTAGTTTGTTTGGTTGCAATGGTGACATGAAGCTCTTTCTTATGATGTCGAATGTCGAAAGCCGTGCTCACTATTGCAACGAGGCGGTCGTTTTTTAGTTTTATATTATGACTATATTATCAGCATCGACAATTTTCCTTTCCTTTTTTTGCTATGGAATTAAGCGCTCTGTTTTTCTATTTTTTTTTTGCTATTTAAAGTGTGAAAGAAATGGCAAATTATATATACTCATTGTTGTATTGTTGTGTACTAAGTACAATACTTAATAAGTTTATCCTAGTACAGTCCAAAAACATGTGTTAGGAAAACCCATGAACTACACGCTTAAGCTTGACATGTCGTGAAAATTAATGAGAAATCCCTGTTATTACAAAGATGTACTTACCAACAATACCTACATAGTAAAATATGATATCTTCGTCATTCATGCCAACTCATGCGTGCAACAAAGAAAACGTTGCTGCAACAATGAAGGTGTCTCGGTCTTGAGTTATATATCCCCCTTACAAAGATGTGTTATATTGACATTGAAAAAAAGACGTATTTTGAGTTAGGTAATATTTGATCATCTTCAGACCACTAGAACATACCTAGGTTTCTTCAAAAGAAGCACTACTATAGACGGGTTGTGTCGCTGTTTACTCAATAGTGTAGAGAAGACAGCCCGTATTTTCTGGGTCACCGATAAGTATCTCCTATTTTTATACCAGCGACATACGACACAACTAATAATTATTTTTTAAATTCTGCTATAAATTTGACCTTAGTTTCAGAGCATTACATAGAAAGAATGAGTTTTTTTCTTACGTAGGTACCTAAGTATCGCATGCACTGTGAGGTGCGCAAACGCCCTAATGATGCTTGCCGTAAGCCGTAAGTTACAGGTTACTGTCA
Source organism: Anania crocealis (assembly GCA_949315895.1). Classification (NCBI taxonomy): domain Eukaryota; kingdom Metazoa; phylum Arthropoda; class Insecta; order Lepidoptera; family Crambidae; genus Anania; species Anania crocealis. Next base: position 14,028,301 of record OX438881.1, read on the forward strand.
CTATAGTTATTTTTATGTTTAATAGTCTACGATTTTTAATGTATGACTAATTTTTATAAACGGCGTAGTGATAGGTATACTGTGTTTTACTAATAGCATCTACCTTATAGTAGGTACCTAATGAATAAAATTAAAATTGTTTACACCCTTTACCACAAATATGTAATTAGGTATATTACCTAACTGGAGGTGAAAAATTGTATCAAGTCACAAAAATCTCGTGTGTTTTGGAGGTCATTATAATCGTACTATTTGAATTGATATTATTTACAGTGGGCGTCGAAGGTCAGCTAAACATCCATGTGTTAAAAATAGGTGTTATTGACCATGAAATAAAAAATAACACAACGAGTTAAATTTCCATATCAGTCAGAAGTCCTAGTTACTTTTGTTTTTGTAATTAATTTTAAACGATAAACTATGAGTATTACTACTATTTTTTGTGTTCAATAGAACACAAAAAATACATCTATTAAAACCAATTTTATGTAACAAATAGTACAGATTTACGATAATTCATTTAGAACAGATTTACGATAATTCATATTTGCAAGGTTACAAGTATGTACGTTCGCGAGATCATACGACTGGTGACAAATGACACGAATTATTCCATTCTCATAATCTTGAAAAAGTACCTACTCCGAGCTATTTCTGCAATACACATAGGTATAATTACGCGATTGTATACATACAAGCAGATGTAAGAGAAGTACCTACCTCAACCTTCTTTGAAAACTGGATGTTTGTCTACGTTATGTTTTATTTTTATGTTAACAGACTTTGGATAGAATTAACAATGTAAATAGGTATTTGATATTTAGTATGAAGTTAATTTTACATTCAGTATGTGTAATTCATTTGATATAATGTAAAAGGATTTTTCTTGTAATACTTCATGACGTCTCGTGGCCGAGTAAATAAATAAATACCTAAGTATCAAATGAAACCTTATTTATATTATAATTTTAATAAATATTTTCGCAGAACTGGTTTAGCTCACTTTGAAAAAACGCTGTTATAAATTTTGACAATAAAAGAAACACGGTTTTAAATAAACCTAATTAATTAGTTACAAATATAGAAGATACTCACATAACTTAAAACTTTTTATTGGATCTTGGATCAACTCTGTACTTTATAGTTACGGTAAAACTAATTAAAAATAATTCGAATTACGATTGTCTACGATTCACAGCCGGTGTTTGGGCGAACATCAACACTCATCGACGCGCAGGCAAACACTATCACGAGCACGCGCGTCGCTACCGCACCGGGCTCCACGCGCCCCACACAGTGCTCTACTCAACGCGTTTAGGCACAAAAACTGTTGTGAATATTATAATAATTAATGACCCACCAACTACAACTACGGTTAAAAAGAAGATCTATCCGGCTCACGGTTGCGGCTGGAAAATCAACCTAGATAAAGAATGTATTGATTTAACCGTTCCGTTCGACAGAACAATCTTTATACTAAGGTATTTATAAATAATATTTTAAAAGCAAATTTATAGACCGCATGTATTGTTACCGAGGCTCAACCACTCAGTCGTGTAGACGTTTATCATCCACCTTTGGAAATTACTTTAAATTATAGCAAACCAAACCTACTGAAACAGAAACCTAGTAAAAATTATAGATTTCATAAAACTAACTTTCCCGCATGTAATTCAGATCTTAGTAAAATAGACTGGGATCAGTACGCTGACTTGGATTGTGACGACTTCGTACAGGTATTTTATAACCACTTATGGGAAATAATAGAAAAACATACTCCAATATCTGATTCTCTTCAATATATGAAATATTAAAAGAGAAAAATAAGTACCACAAAAAGTTCCGAAAATACAACAATCTGCGCGATTTCGATGCTTTTATTGTGCTTCGATCCAGAGCTAAAAATGAACCTGATAGATGTTATAAAACAAATTTAGAACGAACTGAGGAAAGTATCAAAAGCGATGTTAAAGCATTTTGGCGATACACTATATAAAGAAAGGCTACAAATGCATTGCCACATCAAATGTACTATAACTCGGATTTTGCTAATAATGGTGTAGACATCGCAAACCTTTTTGCGAGACATTTCTCGTCTGTTTATAATAAACCAACTACACACACTTACATACCTAATTTTCCGGAGCCATTTAGAAGTATTTCTTCTATTACATTTACGGTGAAAGAGATAGATACAGCTCTTGACGCCGTAGATGTAACTAAGGGTGCTGGGCCGGACGGAGTACCGCCGATATTTGTAAAGCAGTGTAAGACGGCGTTGGCGATACCTCTGTATTTAATATATAATAAAAGCCTAAGTACAGGTACTTTTCCCGAGTTGTGGAAAATTGCTAAAATTGTATCCATATTTACGAGTAAGTCAGGAGACAAAATGGATTTAACTAACTTCCGACCTATTATTATACTCAGTTGATTTGCAAAAATATTCGAAAGTTTAGTTTACAAATATATGTATTGGCCATTTAAAACCAATAATTAGTACCAAACAGCATGGCTTCGTTGGCGGTCGTTCCACCACCACCAACTTCTAACTTATGTTCACGATCTTAATATGGCTTTTAACATACATGTTCAAGTAGATTCAGTCTACATTGACTTCGCCAAAGCCTTCGACAAGGTAGATCATCACATTCTTTGTTGCAAGGCTCATCACGTTGGTATTCATGGTGTGCTCCTCCGGTGGCTAGTTTCCTATTTATCTCTGCGTACACAGTTGGTAGCAGTGGATGGCTATGATTCAGTTCCTTATAATTCTACCTCTGGGATTCCACAGGGCTCGAATTTAGGGCCCCTTTCATTTATAATATTTATTAATGACCTAATCGAGTCCACGAAATCAAGTTGTATAGTCTATGCAGATGATTTTAAAATATATCGCGAAGTAGCTTGTGCTGAGGATGCTATGCTCTTGCAAGATGATATTGATAGGATACAGAACTGGTGTGTATATAATAGTATGTCTTTGAACATCTCAAAATGTTGTCTTGTAACTTTCACAAAAAAGAAATCCCCTTATCAGTATCTCTACGGCATTAATAGTATTCCTCTGAACCTACAAAATGTAATCAAGGATCTCGGAGTGTGGTTGGACTCCAAATTAAGCTTCACGTACCACTATGGCAATGTCATAGCAAGGGTAAATAGGACTGTTGGTTTCATTTTAAGGACTACAAAGCCGTTCCGACGGCCCACTAGCATCTTGACATTGTACTTTGCCCTTGTAAGAAGTGTTTTGGAGTATAACTCGATCATTTGGTGTCCACATTATAATATTCATATTGATCGGTTAGAGGCTGTCCAAAGGCATTTCCTGCGTCATCTAAGCTCAAAATTGGGCCTCCGACGTAAATTACCTACTTACGAGACCAGACTTCAATACTTCAAAGTGAATACGCTGCAGTGTAGACGTTCTATGCAGGATCTATCTGTACTGTTTAAGATTGTTAACAATCATTATGATGAACTCTAAGAACAACCATTATGAGGATTAGATGAAGACTAGCAGAAAATATCATAAAACGCTTGCTGTGCGCTATAAACACAAGCCACAAACTATTAACATAATACAAAAATATTTATTAGCAATAACAACGTTAAAGACTTATCATAATTTACCAATGGATGAATTATAGAGTAATTACTTGCATTGTTATTGAAAAATGAGGTGATAACATAAGTATCATATTAAAGAGCAAACATTGTAATATTAAAATTTGACAGTTGCAATTGCAAATGTATCGTTGTAATTGTAAAATATTGGGTGACGTTTTAATCTCTCCCTCTAGCTCTACATGTTCGTTCTTCACTGGGTACTAATACACATAGGTCTAGGTCAATAGATAGTACTTACTACAAAAGGATTGATAACATTGATAACATATTATAGTGTGCCTGTATTAGTAAAAATTTTAAAATGACCTCTAGATTTTTTTGTATTTTTCATAGTTTTTTTTTATACATTTAAAGACCGTACATGAAAAGAAGCCTAGAAATGTAGTCACTAGTCCTGTAAGGGTTTGATTTATAAAGTTTACTAGTTTTTATCTGATTTTTTGTAGCAAACTATTCATTGGGCTCTTTAGCAACAGGCGATTCGAGACAAAACAGATATTTATAGAGTAATCAACGCAGAGCAATGTACGATACTTGCGAACATAGTAACTAAAACACCACTCGACAACAGCATACCGCTGATAAACTTTATTTTCAACTATTTATCGGTAAGAGCACAGACACTTGCGGCCATTTAGTCTACATTTCTCATTTACTTATAATAAAAATTCATACTCAGCAGTAACAATTATATATGCCGAAAAGCATGTAGTAAAAACATTTAAAGATAAAATGTAGGTACAGTGGTCTGATTACCATTCTATGCATTTGTGTTGCAATCTCGCATAAGACCACACTAAGATGCCCCAGTGTAAGTACCTACTCATCGACGCGCAGACAAACACTCTGGTATTGGTACCGGGATCACAAATCAAGCACTACAGACCCTAACTGCGTAATAATATAACTGTTTCGTTTAGTAGTAGGTACATTATAATCACTTGCTAATTAAAAAACTCAGTGGATTTTATCTTCAAAAGCTGCAAAATGAAAACCTAACGTTTAATTGAAATTTTAAATAAAAATATGCTGATTCATCTATTATTTTGCTGTAGAACTTTAGATATAAATGTGTGATCAAAAGAGCTTAAGATATTTCAGTTAAATTGTTTGAAGTAAATCTGAAGGTAAGTCGAATCAATGGACCGACTAACGGTGCAAGTAGTAGTAAATAAGCGTTACGTTTGTTTATAATAGCACAAATATAATAGCAAAAGAGGGGGGTATTTTTATATGCTTGAAACATAAATAATATATAAATAAATAATAAATAAATAATAAATAAATAATACCATACCTAATATTTTACCTTGCTAAAATTACGGGTGTCAAAGTATGTAATATTACATTTCATGCCCTTGACTACAAGGAGCTGCTTTGGCATATGTAAAAATATATGTAATTTTTATTTTGGTCATTTCCATTGGCATAGAACCCTTAAAATCGTAGATTTTGTTATTACGCGTTGCAACTATAAAAGCGGTATCGTCTATTAGGTACCTACATCTACCAAAATCTATTAATAGGGTACAATTGCTCGTGATATGCGTCGGCACATGTTTATGTTCTCGCGCAACTCAGCTATTTGGAACATCTTAAATTAGGATTTTTGGATCTAAAATAATCTATTTAAAAAAAAAATACGCATTTTGTTTTCATGTGAATCATCATCATAAAACTTGTTAAGTGGCACAATGTTTAGAAAGTAGAATTTACTTTGTTATTTATTAGTTCTAGTAGACTCAGCGGACTTTGTGTCATCACCTCAGAATAATAAAATGATATTGTAAAATTGCTGAATAAAATTCAGTTTAGAGTAAAATACCAACATTAGTCGCATATTCTTTATTGCAGATTGCTAGCGTAGGTAAATGTATAATAATAATACTCTACCGAACGCACTTAGGCTTGGTCAAATAAATTAATAGTGAAACAAAGTAATATAGCGTGGTCCAATCATTCTTGGCATATAATAAGTAATGGATAACTAACACGACTTTGATATATAAATAGGTAGATACTTTATTGAATAGAAATAAAATATACCTACAAATAAACTACTTTTCAATGTTAAAATGACACTACCTGTTAACCACAGGCAGACAGGTAATGTTCAAAATGTGTAAAGATCAGAAAAATAAATTCAGGCAAAGTATTTATTAGAAAAACTTAGTTTTTGAACCGACAAAACACAGAAGGTTCTCGATTCGAACCCTATGTACCTATGCCACGCAAAAGAAAATTCGACTCCCGAGGGTAGAGATGTCAGGCTACAAAAATATATATAGTCACATAAAACACAAAATAAACCAACAACTCAAAGTTGGTGCCAAACAGGACACCGAAAATCTATAAGCATCGACTTAAAATTAATTTAATCCCTCAACCCCCAGGAGGCACCCGGGTGCCACCATAAAAGTTGATTTCAATTGTGTCTGGAGTAACTCACGATCAAGGGATTAAAGTGAAAAGTTGTAAATCTGTTATAGCATGGTAATTACTTGTATACCTAGTCAGGTCATAAGTTCTGTCACATGTGTAATATGAAATAATTTAGACATGTTTATTATTTATGTAACCATTTATATAGCAAAATGAACTTAATAAAACATAGATTCATATGGTAATAAAGTTTATTCAAAACGACCCCCGCGATTTTGAACACAGGCCTTCAATCTGCGCGGCCAGTCGTCTATCGCAGCACGAACGAGGTCCATGTCAATATAGGCGGCTGCCTTAATCAAGGATGCCTTGAGTGACTCTAAATCAGGATGAGGCTTTGAGCAGGCCTTTTCCTCCAAGTGTTGCCATATCTTGTAATCTAACGGACTCAAATCTGGACTGGAGGAGGGCCAGTCTTCGTGCCGGATGAAGTCGATTTCACGCACCGCCAGCCAGTCTTGTGTGCTTTTCGCTCTATGAGCTGGCGCAGAATCTTGTTGGAATACCCAGTGCCTGTTATTAAACATGGTTTGAGAAACAGGTTCCACAAGGTTCTTGAGGACTGTATTTTGATACACAACTGCATTCGTTTTTACGCCTTTCTCATAAAAATCGTCGCTTATCTTTCTAATAGATAGACGTATCTGTATTTTCGTCAAAAATGAGTTATTCATACCAGTTAAACCAATTTTGAAGACGAATCGATCGGTCTAATAGATGTATCTGTATCTTCAAGCGTTACCAAGAAAACCAATTTTGGTAGGTAGACGTAAGTAGCTTTTTATACAAATACGATTCCTGTTAACCGACGTAAGTGCAACTCGATGCAACGGTATAGGTTTTGTTTGCTGATTCTGTACTTGGATGGACATAGAGGCGGCTTCGTAGAGTCTCATTACTTGGACGTGCCGCTAATCTACTTGGCAACGCTGCAGGGACTCCAAACCGGACCAGATCTCGATCGAGTCGAAGGCTTTCTCATAGTCCACAAATGCTAGACACAAGTGCTGATTATACTCTTCGGTCTTCTGTATAATCTGCCGCCCTGTATGGATGTGGTTTATGGTGCCGTATCCGCTCCAAAATCCAGCCTGTTCCGGTGTTACTCTCACTTTAGCGTTGAAGTTCCCCATAACAACGCTGTAGTGAGTCTTAGTGGTGAAGTGGAGGACCTTTGATATGTCATCAAACATATCCTCCACCTCTTCGTCCGAGTGTTTCGAGGTCGGTGCGTACGCTTCAACCACCTTAAGGCTATACCTCTCGGTGAGCTTAACAATAAGGTTAGCTACCCTGTTCGACACACTGGACACTTCCACAATGTTGTCAGAAAGGGACTTATTTACCAGAAACCCAACGCCACCTTGGGATTGTTGGTCTCCCTCACGAAAGTACATAAGGTGACCCGATTCGAGGGTTATGGTGTCCTTAATACGATGGGGTAAACATTAAACCTAAATATGAGAATTTAAATTTAGCTTAAACTTAGGTAAATTATAAGAGACTGTTTTTACGAAACTTTAAGATCTCATTTCATACTTTGTCTTAATATAAGATACTGTTTTTTTATTTCATAGTACAAAAATGTGAACCATTTTTATAAATTAAAGTTGATTCTGAGGTTTGTGTGTTATTTTGCTATCCTTTTTTATACAGACGTATCTGAAAACTATATGAAAATATTTTTTTACAAAGATCTAACAAAAGTGACGTATCTGTTTGAAATACTTATATCTTTTTATCTTACAGAACTATTTACAATTCATATATATATATATATTTAAGAAGAATAATCAAAAATATATATAATTCATGCAATTTTATTTTGATCAGTCGCATAACATGAGATTTACAATTCAACAAACATAGCGCTAAACCGCAAAAAGCTTGTCCTGAAAAGTCACCTCGATGTTAGTTCCGTCAGTTAGTAAGATAAGCGACGAAATGTACCTCAGTTAAGCCCCAATAAGAGACTCTCAACCAAACCACGAGCGAGGATGGAAAATGACCTCGTTGGACACGCGGAATACGGTTGCTCGCTTCTTCACTGATGTGTGCGTAAACCTTATCTTTTTGTTTGTTGTGTGTAGCTCTCTTCCACGGTGAAAATTTTTTCATCCGAAAAAATAATTTCCCGATGCTTTTTTCCTGCGTACCGCTTCAACGAAGCGCGGCATCTCTTCAGTCTCAGGTCCATTAAACGAGCGTCCAAACGATGTCCTGTTTTTCTTCGATATGCCCTAAGCCCTAAGTCTTCATTTTTTAACACCCTTTTCACCGTGGTCCTGCTTAACCCCATCTGAAGGGCCAACAGTTTCTGCTTACGTATGGGATTTCTTTGAATTCGCGCCTTCACAGCTTTTATCACGGCTGGAGTCCTAACAGAACGAGGGCGACTACTTTTTGACCTGTCATCTACACTAGAGTCTTCATTGTATCGTTTTATGGTACGATATACGAATCTTTTGGTTATATTCAAATTTTTCAGTAAGTCGAAAATATGAATTGGCGCGTAATCGCAACGATGAAACGCAAAAACCGCGACACGGTCTTCTTTAAGTGTCCATTCCATATTTTAAAATGAGGAAAATTCTAAAAACAACACATTTTTATTTTCTTGAAATATTCGAAATTCGAATTCAATAAACTTTTTTGTGGCCAGCATTCTAAATTAAAAAGTTTTTATTGTGTGACAGAACTTATGACCTGACTATCTATAATAATATGTGGAATTTTCACCTACTGAAATATATATTGCCGGCTAGGCAAACAATTTATCGTTAGGGACATTAAGTTGGAACATTTAGTTGATCTCTACTAAGTTATCATCATCATTTCAGCCAAGTGACGCCCACTGCTGGACATAGGCCTCCCCAAGGATCTCCACCATTGTTTGTCTTTATTTTTGTAAAAATTAAAAAAAAAACAATTGCCTTTGTCGCAATCTGATTTCATGACGCGATAGTGAATTTATTATCGCCTTGACCGCCGTTGTAGCTTCCGACAGGAGTATTCGTGGTCAGTAATAATAATAAAACACTAAACCTATCATACTAATTTTGGTCACGATTATAAATAAAAATTAGTTATGCATTTTTATTCTATGTAATTAGAATAATATTGGTTGAAAACAATAGACCTTACCTTACTTTTTTAAACCTTACAAAGGACATAATTTTTTTACTATGGAGCTTGGTACTAAAACTAAACTTGGCACTGATTTAAATTAGGTGAAAGAATAAATCTTTACGAATCCATTGGTGCCTGATTTATTAATTTAAATACCTCAGTTTTGACGTGACAACGTCTTAAATTAGGTTGCGGCTGGGAGTCACTTATGAAAAAGTGTAACGCTCGGTAACGTTACGATGACGTCATCGTCCTATCCTCAACAAAATCACTCAAATAGGAATTAGTTAAGTTTAAGTTTACATGTACAATGTTTTAGTAAACAAAATATATTTCTATAGTTAAAATTTGTGCAATTCTTATTTTCATTCAATTCCTTGTTCCTATTGTGCAATTTAATTATATTCATATCAATAAATATTCTACCGAGAAAAAGACGTTGTCACGTAAAATCTTCGCCCGTAAAACCGACTTTGCAGGCAACCATTTTTTTTAATTAATTTACTCAAAATAAAAATATGTTTTAGGCTCATTTATAGCAACATTTGTCTGTCGTCAAGTACTCTGTGGTCAAATCTCTCAGTCATACGATTCGTACATACTTATTTTGCTATTATTATTTTATTGTATTAATTGTGTACCTATATTTTTGTTGTTGTTTGCATGCAAGAAATATTCAAGACCGGAAAATGTATACAGGAACCGTACCTATAACTGTATCTAAACTAATATACAAAAATCTGTAGAAAACCGTGATAAATAAATAAAAACTGTATGTTTAACTACAGCTAACAGCTTTGTCTTATTTTGCATTCATTTGATACCTTCAGGTTCAATTGGCGTATAAACCATTTTGGCCAAATCGAGTTAAATATACCATTTTGTTCAGATTTTTTTTCTCTGTCGATCTGTATATTTGAAATGTTTAAATTAGCAAAAAAAAATGTTTATACACCCTAAAAAAATACTGCCGAAAAGTTAAACAAATTCCATAAAAACAGTGTAAAAGCCGAGTGGTTGTTTTTGGTATTTCTGTTAAGATGTAATGACCATAAGTTTTTTTAAGCCTGGGCGTAAAACTCTATGATAATTGCAAATGGTTTTTACGTTAAGAGTGTTAAGACGCATTCAAAGATTTCACTGTCGTAAGTCCACGTGTTCAGTAGGTTGTATATAGAAGATGAGCAAGAGCGGATTGACAAGTATTTTGTTTCACATATTCTAAATAGGCCTAGGCTTATTTTGTTATTAATATGTTATTTTATTAGTCACTAAATTTGATTATTTTTACTTGGAATTATTTTCATAACTATAAGGCTGTTTTTCAGGTCCAGTGCCGCTGCCTATCGACTTCGACTAAATGTGATAAATTCAAGACTTTAAAACAAAAAAAAAATGAGCCACACTGTACTCAAGAAAGCAATTTAAAACCTTTTTAGATGCTTTCTAATGAATTTCTTTCTTTAAAAGTACCCAAACTTTTAATAATTGCCATAAATGATCACTTTTAGCAATAATGAAAGTTGTAAAAAGATAAATTCACCATTGAACTTCTCAAAAAACAACAAATTCCTCTCCCGAGCACACCATGGCTCTACTCCCTGTTCAGAAGTCTCAAATTCATCACAACCAATCGAAATCAATTTTATTGGCGGCAGCCCTGAACCGGGAAAAAAGTCTTAATTTTTTGCCATAATTGCATAATTATAAACTTTGTAAGCTAAAATATTAATGATATAAAAAAAGCACCATATAAAATATAACTAACTACAAAAGAATTATTAGCAAGAAGTAATTCCAGTCTCTCCGTGCTGCCTGGCCGATCCGAAGGTTCCCATTACGCTGGCTGCATTGCCACGTTGAATGGCAATGGAGACCTGCTGAACTAACCAGGACCCAGAGCGGGAATCATTCCCTTTCTCTCGCAACCGTCGCCCTAACTCCTTAAAAAGGTCTCGACCCTCACTACCCCATGGTCCTGCCGTCTCAACTGCGAACGGTACGAAACCGTAGAGTGACTCTAAAGCTGAATATTTAAAGTGTTTCAACTTCGCACCGTCTTTTAAGTTCCAATATGTTGATTTTTTCTAATTAGAGTTATTAAAAATTCTTAATTTTGTGCCATAATTTTGCTACAAAATTGTAAAATAAAAACAATAAAAGAAAGTTATTTTCGTACTCTGGCAATTTAATTTTATCTACATCAACCAAATATAGTTATAACACAAAAAATATATTTCTATACATTCTCGAAACAATATAAGTGTGCTTATAGTCAACATAACATTATTTTTATTCAATGTTTTATTAATTCATTTAAATAAATCACTATAATCAATGGTTGTAAAAACCAAAAAATCTACATCTATCGGTCTTTACGTCAGCAATTGCAATCTCATGTTTACTAAAAATTCAAATACGACGTAAAGAGATATTTTTAGATCCATTATAGGACGTCGTATAAACCACCGAGTGTATTTTTTAAAGACGTAAATCCAAGCTAACTTTAAAACTTACGAAGATGGGCATGTTTTGAATATGTAGATTTTTTTATCGCAAAATTTTAAGAATGTTTTCTCTTGGTCATTTTTTAATAGCTTCTGAAATAAAAAAGTTATGATTTTTTTTATAAAAAAAAAAAACGTTTTTTGGCTCTCCTGAAAAGTACGGTTTTGGTTTATACGACAATTGAACCTGAAGGTATCGATATACCAAAACATGATTGTCGTGTAGTTGTCTGGCAGTGGACTAATATTGTAAAATGAAACACATATCTTAAAACAATGTATCAACATAGTTTTATAATTTTGTTGGACATAAAATATCTCATTCAATGCACTAGGTATTTTGGGATAGTAAGAATCTAACACTATCTACTACAACTTGATTTTTACTATTTTCACTCGTACATACACACAAGCGATGATATTAGACGCAGTATTTAAGAGCAAATTATGGCTATAAATCAAAGCTCAACACTAATAATATTTGGATTAACAATTATTTTATTGTTTTGTTGCTGTCAGAAAAATATTTGTATTTCGGAACAGGCTAAGGTCTGAGTCCATGCTGCCTTATTAATTGGGGGCTATCGCTGGTGAATTTGCCACTAGAGGCGCTAGTGTCGCGTGAGGTCCAATATCATTCACTTTGTACTGGTTTTAGCGGAAATTGTAGCATAAATTATAATTTCTTTAATTTACCTGCTGGAAAGTGATCTCCTTCGTAAAATATCGCAAATATGGATTATTTGGCGATTAACGTGAACGCTTTAAAAGCGGAATTAAGAAAAAGCGCAAAAATAGGCGGCCTCAAGAGCAACTATTTCAGAAGTTACTTTGTTGATATCAAGATAGTTACTTATAAACAATATCACCTTAATTAGATTCAAGATATAACACTTTGTTTCGGCGCCAATCGCCTTTGACTGCTATAACTCCGGACCTCAGTCTACAGTGGCGCCAACTGGTGAGCAAAGAAACGGTAGTCCCCATTCAGTCATTCTATAATGTCATGAAACTCAAAAAAGGCCATTTTTTCTTTTCCAGCGCACAAAATAGAAAAAACATTTTTGACAGCTGAATGCCGTCTAATAATTGTCATTAGGCCGAGTAAAACTCCTAACTTTGGTTCGGAAACGCATACAGATTAGGTTAATACATTATTATTTATTACTAAACCGGAGGTCTTTAAAAATCTTAAAGTTATGCAGAATGATAGCTTTTAGTCTCTAGAATATAGTTGTATATAAACTGTGTCAGTTCATTATAAGTACCAGAAAAAATTATGTCCTTTAGCTTTCTTTACTTGTTTGTCGGATTAAAAAAGCGACTTTAAGTAATTTTGTTCGCTATTTTAGTATTTGACGTATAAAACATACTACATCAAAAGGCGTTATATGATTTTAAACTAACTTCGGCAACTATGAGTATATTGCACTATACCTTACACCGAAAACAGTTTGAAAATGAGATGCCTAGAAATTGAATCTTTTAGTTTTTTAATAAATTGTTTTCAAATTATGTAGCTAAATCAAAGTATTTTTTTTAACTTCTGATCAAGCGTTTTGTCGTCTACTTCTTTTTTAGTTAAATGAGCATAGCTTAGGTACTTTTTTTCCATTTTCTGAACAGGTTGCCTGTCCCCATACAACCTAGTTTATGGAAGTCCCTACGTCCCATAGTTTTTTTTATTATTCATTTTTTGTTTTTATTTTGAAAGGTGATTGTGTAAATAAAATGTATTTTTGACTTTTATTTTTCTCGTAATTTTCAAAAACAAATAATTATGAATCACACATGATTCATGGACGTATCATATCAAATTTCGTCATTTTGACCTACCGAAATTCCACGAAAAGATGGAAAATTGATACGGCGACGCTGTTGTATCTGCTGAGCAAAAAAAGCAGAAGATAAACCCTCTAAAAGCCAAACAAGTTCACACAGAATGCCTAGGATGTGGCAAGAGCTATTGCTTGGAGTGCTATAATGAAATTCATAATAATGTTACGAACGTGGAGTTCGGGATTTGGATAAAACACCGTTGACTTATTAGAAGAATTTATTAGGCGATGAACAGGTCGCAAACACTATCACACAAGCCAAATCACAAGAATCGTAGTCCGGTAGGTCGCTGAGGTCGTTGGTTCCAAAACAATATTAGCCAATCCTTAGAGTAGTCCTTAGATCCGTTGGTATCGCTAAAGTCGTCGTTACTTCGCACTAGATCACTTTTCGCAGGTATCGCACCGAAAGCTCAGAATGAACTGACTGCGGCGTCTTAAGTCCTGTTATTTATATATCTCAACATCGATGCCGGTCGTACATACTAGAATGTTCATTTTCCAGAAAAATCACAAGGACGTTTAAACGTAAACAACTCTAGTGAGTTAAACCATTTTGCGCCTTAATCTGTAAACTTAAAGTCCAATGTCGCTTGCACTAACATCTTGTTATTACTTTGTGGTTCAACTTAGGTAGTTATGTACATTCCTCTAGCGATATCTCGAAGCATCTAGCATGTCCGCGACAATAAGAAGTAATTTTTTGTTTTCATTCAACATTGTGTCATTTTTTTCTCAAATAAAGTAATTAATTCATAAAATATCGTTTCATTACCAAAAACAAGGCAAAAAAGTACTAAGTAAAAGAACTTACATACCTACTTTCATTATTTACTGCACAAAAAAGTTCTAGACATAAAATCACTGCAGTTTTTTCAAGACATCAAGAAAATTTAAAAATCTGTTGGCATTCTTATATTGAACACGTAGATCGTTGTACGTCCACCGAGTTAAATTACCCACAAGCTGCACGTGTAAAATGTTTCGCATTATGCTTTAATCCCTCAACCCCCAGGAGGCACTCGGGTGCACGATAAGAATTGATTTCAATTGTGTCTGGACTGAAATAACTCACGATCGAGGGATTAAATAAGATTAACTTTACAGGTATTGTACACCGCATGAACCAGCGCCCTTAGCACATGAATAAATAGGGATTTTTACTCATGTGCCCTTAGACAAGTGGCTTTTTAATATCGTTTACGCTAGACGAATAGATGTCAAATGTATGAAAATGACATAAGCTTACGATCGTTCGATCGTTTGTTAATGTCATTTTCATACATTTGTTATCTATTCGTCTGGCTTAAACGATATCAGAAAGCCACCTGTCTAAAGCCGCTGGAACATTTTGTTGCGGACGGCCAGTGACCTACGTCCCTATCAATTCCCCGAATAATCTGTGTTCCTCATCAACCCAGTGCCCCAGGTAAATTAACCTAAATGAAATTGTCACTAAATTACACTTATCTGCATCTCAAAACGCCCCTGAAGGCCTAGTACTCCCTAAGCACGAAGTTAGTTGTTTCGTCTCGTATTACGGACATTTTGTACTCCATATTACTTACGGACCTTTGTTTCGTTCGGAGTTTGGACGAAGAACGAATGATAACAAAAACGGACAACTAAATAGCTACCGTTCTGGCATACGAATCAAAATTCAAAAACTTTATTTTGATTATACTGCCTTTTTTATATGTGGAAATTGTAGAGCAAGTTAGTAAAGAAGAGGCGCAAACGACGCAAATAGTGTCGTGTGGTGCCGTCACATAAAAATAATAAATACAGCCTCTTCACTTCCCATGGGTGTCGTAAGAGGCAACTACGGAAGTACCGCTTGAAAAAGGGCAGGCCGCATCTTCTCTCTATTATTGGCTAAACTTCAATCTCCAATCCACCTGCCAAGCATGGCGACAAAGGCAAAATCTTCTTTTTAAAAAGACTGCGTCCTGCAGTGGACTAATCCATGCTGGTGATGATGATGATGAAGTGTTCCCAGAGTGATTTCATTGATCAGTAGATATAAGTGCAATAAGAAATATATTATAATATTTCTTGTGTTTATTTACATTACCTAAGCAGTTATTATATTGTATTCTTAAAAAAAAACATCATACTATAATCGACAAATATGTTATTGACGTGATAACGTCTTTAAAATCGTTTTAGTCGGGTGACATGTTCAGAAACTTGTGTCACACCAAAACCTCACGAGCGCGATCGCAGGTATAACGAGAGAGAGACGGACCGATCTCCCGTCTCATCTCGAGTGCTGCCAGTCATTCCGTGAAACTTGTCACGCGGAATCCTCACGAGCGGAGGCTGGCATAGCGTTCGAGTGAGTGGACCGATCTTCCGTCTCTCTCACTCTAGCGGCATACAAACGAATGGAGATTTTCTCGTGCGGTTAAGTTTTCGTTGAATGTTTAAGATGTAATTTAAAATTTGAAAAAATTGTTATCTTCATTAATTCCTTACTTCCCAAAAACTTATATCACCAATAAGACGTTATCACGTAAACATCTCGATCGTAAACCTACTTTACAAACAACCAATTTTTTTTTTAAATAAGTAATATAAAATCAGTAAAAAAGATAAATTCACAGGCCACTTTTATTTAAACTACATGAGATTACCTTTTATATTAATTTTAGAACTTATCGTTTATCAAGATTGCCAATTTGGTCTGGTTTAAAAAATCAAAGACACATTGTATGCTTAGTCTACATTTATTTAGGATTTTTAACACGTAATCTTCTTTATTAAAGTATATAAGTTACAGGAAATGTATGAATTCTATGAATTGTATACAACTCCTACGAAATGTATACAATTCCGAACCTATTTAGGAAATGAATGAAATATTGATTTAGAGATTATTTAATACGCACATATCCTAGTAGGAAATGTATGTATTTCCAAGGAATTTTATAGAATTCCAATATCGTATTAGGAAATGTATAAATAAAACAATAAAAAAACACGTTGTTAAATGAAGAATCAGAGTTTTTATTAAGGGTCTCATTGAGATAATCAAGCAACAATCATACGGTTAATAAAGAATAATATGATAGGTATACTAATTTAAGCTTAATAAATCAACTGTTTATTAATTCTTAAGGCCCATTTATAACAAAACCTACTTTATTTTCATATAAAGTTCGAAGTTTTATTTGGTAAGTAATCAGTCTGTTATTTGTAATTCGACCACGATATTAAAGTAAAAGTATTTCTAATTAAATACTAAATTAGAAACTAAGCATGGCCGTAAATTTGGATATTTATTTTTGCAGGGCAAGCTTAGCTGCATGGGCGTAGCCAGCCATGGGCTCAGGGTGGGGCAGCAGTCTAAAATAATATGTAACCTGCAAACTATTCCCGCAGTCTAAACCTGGATATTTTTTCATACAAAAAGGTTACATCCTAGTAGCACCATGTATATGTATGTAGGATGTTTAAAGTGAGATATCCGGAGGCGTGGAGTAGGTGTGATGTCGTCCTGTTCTTCAAAAAAGGAGATAAAACCCTGCTGAAGAACTATCGACCCATTTCTCTTCTAAGCCACGTTTATAAGATGTTTTCGAACCGCCTTGCGCAGGACTCGACGAATTCCAACTACCGGAACAGGCTGGATTTTGGAGCCGATACGGCACCATAGACCACTTCCACACAGTGCGGCAGATTATACAGAAGACCGAAGAGTATAATTAGCCCTTGTATCTAGCATTCTTGGACTATGAGAAAGCCTTCGACTCGATCGAGATATGGTCCGTTTTAGAGTCCCTGCAGCATTGCCAAATAGATTGGCAGTACGTCTAGTAATGAGATGTCTCTACGAAGCCCTCACCATGTCCGTCTAAATACAGAATCAGCAAACAAAACCTACTTATACCGTTGCATCGAGGAGTGAGACAAGGGGACGTCATTTCTCCAAAATTTTTCACAAATGCAATGGAGGATATGTTCAAGACGCTGCACTGGAAAGGACGAGGCATCAACATTAATGGCGAATACATCTCTCACTTGCGATTTGCAGATGACATCATTATTATGGCAGAAACGCTGCATGACCTACAACAGATGCTGAATGACCTGGCTGACTCTTCTGTACGCATCGGCTTTCGGATGAACCTGGATAAAACCAAGGTTATGTTCAATGAACATGTACTACCGGAACCGATTGCGGTGCACGGCGCCGTCCTCGAAGTTGTTCAAAAATATGTGTACCTTGGGCAGGCATTGCAGGTAGGTAGAAACAACTTTGAGGGTGAGGTGAACAGAAGAATTCAGTTGGGTTGGGCAGCATTTGGGAAACTACGTCGAGTCTTCTCATCGCCGATCCCACAATGCCTCAAGACAAAAGTCTTCAATCAGTGCGTCCTATCCTACCCATCATGACATACGGAGCCGAAACGTGGACACTGACGGTACGTGTAGTCCAAAGTCAAGTTCAAAGTCGCTCAGCGGGCTATGGAAAAAGCTATGCTCGGAGTTCCTCTTAGAGATAAAAACTTTGGGATTCTGGGCGTATGCCAATTTGTTAATCAGATAATTTACGTGGTTTATATCTATCTATAGATAGTACTTTCAGGTACAAAAAGTAAACAATTACACATAGGTATTAGGTATAGGTTGTTCATTTAATTAGGAATTAAGTTACTTTATAATATTACTTTAAAGGCGGCTACGGCTTCCAATTTATTTTTCGCTTCGGCGATCCTCATCCTGTGAACCTCAAGCTTACAAAGACCGCTCAGACGATTTTAACTCATATTGGAGAGCATAGACACGAATTGACACGCCGTAACGTATTGAAAGACCTCACTATACAGGTCGTACACGTTTTTATGCTCGGATGAAAAAAAACTGAATTCTTTATCAGTTCTGCCACTTCCATGTCTTTCAGAACCATCACAGCCATATTTTTCTTTCCACAAGCGGTACCACAGTTCAGCCTGCCTGTGGAAACTACCACAAAAGTTATAAAACTCGGAAAAGGGCTCTGTTTTCTTAAAAAAACTCTTCGAATGTCATTTGCTAAATGTACTATGGGTCCAGTGATATTAAGGAATATACCGGTATGTTGTTCTCCGAGAAACACTTTTCCAAAAACATTGTTAGCGAGTCTCGGTAGGGAATAATCTATGTTCAAAACTGGGTAGGACTCTGCTGGAGGAATTGCAAGGTGAGTCTGTCTTTTCGCGATGCGTGGCATTGTGAAATCAACTTCTAGAGCGTCAGCTATAAAACTGCCGCTGTGATTGTCCATATTTTCACGATGTTTTTAAAGTAAAATAGTAAACGAGCAAATAATACGACTAGCGCTGCAATGTAAGAAGCTCTGCGCTGCGCGGGATGGGGCCGGCGCGCGCGGGCGGCAGTTAGCTTTCCAGCTCAACTCAGTCACATACGAACAAAAAACAAAGGGATTTTGTAAAAGGATAACTTTTTGTCTTGATCGCATTTTTTTGTGTCGAGTGTAAACTTTCTTACGGATATGAAGTATTAATTAGTACCTAGGTATATAGTTAATTTTTTTAGGTTTGGTTAGGTACCTCATAGGTCAGAGCCAGGGTGGGGCAAGCGCCCCACCCTGCCCCACCGTGGTCACGCCCATGCTTAGCTGGAATGGCATTTGGAAGTACACAATAGTTTATTTTTATAGCACATACATCTTGCTGTACTACAGTTCTTCTTGCAAAGGCACTTTTTAAACCCCTGGCCTTTTTCAGTGGATTGTAGATTTGCAACTGAACGTGTGCAATTTCCGTACTCGTTTCATTCTTACCATCAAGAAGAACTCTCGGTCAAACATTCCCCTCGCTCGCCTCGCACCGCATGTCCACGCGTATTCATTGAAATCTAAAATATAGGTATTACAATTGCGATTGCTGTTTAGGAAATGTATAAATTTCATAGGAAATGTGTCAAATAAGTATAATTTATATGTTGTTGTTGATTTCCGGGTGATTTTAGGAATTATATACAATTCCTAGGAATTTTACAATGACGGATTTCATACATTTCCTGTAACATATATAAAAGAAAGTCGCGTTAGTGACAATACTTGTAACTCAAGAACGTCTGGACCGATTTTTATGATATTTGTTTTTTGATTTTTCTGCGTTCGGAATAGGATAATAAAGTATTAAATTTTGTTGAAAGTTAACGTTAAAAATAAATATTAAAAATGTACTTCTTCATGTTTTTTTCCAATCGCGCCATATTTGATGACACTGACTTTTGGGAGGTCAAAATCAAATAATATTATTATGAGGCGATACGAAGTTCGTGGAGTCAGCCAGTAGAAACTAAAAGTAGGTAAAAAGATACACGGCTATAATACTCATTTTGCACCACTAACAAAAGACATTTACAGTATAAACTGTTTGGTCCTTCATCTTAAAGATAAGGATACAATGTACATCTTTCCGTAAACTAATGCTTCACAATTTAGGCGGTCATATCGCCAAAAGCAATATCTTTCTGGCTACTTTTGTGTACATATCTTGAGTGTAAAGTGCAATTTGAAGCAGTCTACGGAATGTAAAAATAATAAAAGTTAAAACAAAGGTTTAAGTACTCACATTATTATTACACGCACATACTAACTAATCTAGGTTTAACGCCACCTAGGTTTTTAAGGTTCACCAAAGCTGTATAATGAAGAGTCACTGTAATTTTGGTTCGAAAATCTTAGAAAAAGTAGGATGTAATTATTTTTCAATGTAGATCGGAATCAGAACTGGCGGTAAGCACACACATTAATTTAATGTAAGTGTCCTGTTATCGGTCATTCACCAAGCTCGGGCGTGCATTTGAAAAATCAACGCGAGCTGTGTGGCCCGTAGTAATAATACTCTTGGCGCGGTCTCAACACATTATACGAGTACTAGCTCTCGGCGATACAATATTCGAGATGAAAATTGACCTAATTTCTCCTGTTTGAATTCAACTATGGTAACATACTTACAACGTAATGCGATATTTAAAAAACAACCCGCGAAATTTAAAACTTTATGACAAAATTCTGATCTGCATTTCCTAAGTCGTAGTCTCTAGTCAAAACCATCGCTACCCCACTTCAGCTCACTTATCCTCTCAAAGGATAAGCAAGCTGAAAGGTACGTTTCAGCATCGTCTAATAACTTTGGTTCTCTGTTAGACGATTTCATTAATAATTTGATCAATTGTGATATTTGATCTTAATGTCCTAGACTTCTAGAGGATGCCAACAACAGTTTTAACTAGCATAAACTAAGAGCAATTTTGACTGGAAATATGTTATGATATTTAAAATTTTAATATTTTTGTGAGATGGGACTGATTTTTTCTGTATGGCCAACATACTCTTCCTAAACATGTCCTTAAAATTGATTAACTCCCATCACTGCTTCTGGGACATTCAGGGACAACAGAATGAAAGGAGTGCCGAGCAGCTGTAAAAAAACAGTTAAGTACCTACTTTATCAGTCTAATGATATAACTTACGTGTTACAGCGTGTTTTAATACGTTTTGATGACGAAGCATAAATAATAGGCATTCTCCATGCGTCAAAGTTTACAGTATAAAAAGTTGTTCATAATTTTAGGATGTACCATGTACAGTACGTAGGCCGCATAGCGCTTTGCCTGGGGCTGCTGGTGTGAGTTTACATGATTATTTTACATTGAATAAAGGATTTCGCATGTTCATTGCTAAGTGAACGTAACACGCCGGGCACAAACCCGCCCGTCATGCTAATCAATATACCCTGACACTAACTCTTGTCTAGGCCTAAATCTATTTATTGTTGCACGATAGATGGACCTTGGGTCTGATGAATAATTCATTTTACCCCTGTAACTTTGCTTTAATACATGGAGGTGTAGATTTGCTGTATCAATTATATTATCTGCCTCATACAAAAAAACTTTTTTTATTACAGCTGTAAGCCTATTTTCAAATTACCCCTTTATAAAGCCAAAAAAGTTTATTAATTGATCATAGTGAGATTGCAACCCACTAGGAAAATAATGCCAGGGCCGAGCGCAAACACAGATAAAATACATAATTATCAGCTAACGGAATATTACAAACTAATTATTTATATAGATAACACTATAATACAAAAGCGGCTCTGTAGCAAATTAATATCTTACTCTACTATCAGGCAGAATAGAGTATCAGCTGTACTGGCTGGAGATAATAAAATTGAATTTTAATTCAATTTCACCGCAGAATAATTGTGTTTAATAGTTTAGGCTAAACTGTAACTCGGTCTACCGAATTCATATTGTATCAGTGGCTTCAGATAACTAACCAGGCGGCAGACAGACATAATTGACTTGCATGAGACGGCTATTGTGATTTGGCTCGAGAATCGTGTATCTAGACAGATAGTACAGTCGAAGCCTATAGGTACCTGCCTATCTACTCGCATAGGTAATCAAATGACGAGTAACATGGATTTCATAAAACAACAATACTTTAATCTGGCCTTTTTTTATCACACAAAATAGTTTTGCGTAACTAAACACAAAACTGTTCAACTATTGATTGTAAATCGCGGTAACAAATTTTGAAAGAAAAAAGTAACAGATTATTTTTACTGGCAATAAATAAATTTACGTTCGAAACCTAAAATAAGTTCTTTTTTTATAAATGGGTTTGCTCTTGATTACGTACTTAACTATATGTTAAAAAGAAGCCTAAGATGGAGCGAGCTTACCCAGAGGTTTGGCGCTGGACTCCGGCAGGAGGGTGATAGCATCCAGGCAGCTTTTTACGAAGCCTACCACCGCAGAGGGATCTGTTGGCCGTCATCATTGGTTAGAAAACCAAAGATGCCGTTGCCCAGGGTGGACCACTAGGAGGTATATCCCACCACCCCAATTCTAAAACTCCCGGAAAGTAATTAGCCCCCCTATATACTTACTTTTATACATATATTAATTACAATAATATTGTAAGAGCAACAGAATATACAGGATACCTTTAATGTGTCTCCAATATGTATGTATTAAACTATATTTTTCTACCAAATTTATTGATTAAAGCAATCTCTCATAAAAGCAATGGTCGTTGATTATAGGAGTGTAGAAATTCAACGCTGCCGGAGTTATCGAGCTCTTTGAATGCCGCTGAAATACTACTTTTGCAGCTGTGCTCCAGCTTCATTGCCTGTTAACATTAACCTCTTTTGTAAAAATTAATATTAGGGGTTAAAATATGAAATTGCCGTTTTATTGTAATAGGTTCTTTGAATTGACATAGAATCTTCATGGTTTGAGGTTTTCGAATGAAACTTTTTTCACATGGTTTCTATGATGTTCTTCTTTTAAAAAATATGAAACATTTGAATATCGACTTTCAATTGTTTTTGTTATTTAACTTAGACAAGAAAGATGGATACTGCGAAAATTCGAGTGATTTTTGAATACGAGTTCCGACGCGGAAGTAACGCGGCAGAAACAGCCCGCAATATCAATGTTGCGTTTGGAGAGGGATCTGCTAATGAACGCACCGTGCGATTTTGGTTTAAACGCTTTCGTGATGAAAACTTCGACTTGAAGAACGAGCCACGAGGAAGACCGCCCACACAGGTGATTAACGATGAATTAAGAGAGATGGTGGAAGCCGATCCTAGTCAAACTACCCAGGAATTAGCGGCATGGTTTAACGTAACCTTACCCACAATATTGACTCATTTGCATCAAATCAATAAAATAAAAAAATACGAAAAATGGGTGGGTGCCTCATGATTTGACTGATGGGCAGAAAGAAACGCGTGTTGAAACTTGTGTTGCCTTGTTGAATCGGAACAGAAATGAAGGAATATTAAATCGAATGACAGAAATGGTGTTATTTACTATAGTTTTCTCCGATCTGGTCAATCAATAACGGCAGATGTCTATTGTGCCGAACTTCGAATAATGTTGGCAAAACTAGCAGTAAAACAGCCCCGACTCATGAATCGATCTTCACCATTATTGCTCCATGACAACGCGAGACCTCATACAGCACGAGAAACCGTTTTGACCCTTCAGGAACTGCAATTAGAAACCATTCGACATCCTCCGTATTCGCTAGACCTTGCTCCATCGGACTACCATTTTTTTCGTGATTTGGACAATTATCTACGTGACAAGAAGTTTTCTTCCCAGGAGGCAGTACAAAATGCTTTCACACAGTTTGTGAAGTCTAGATCCTCAGAGTTCTATTATAAAGGCATAAATAACCTTCCTATTAGATGGCAGCAATATAATAATGGTAACTATTTTGATTAAAATTTGTTAAAAATTAAAAAATAAACAATTTTGATTTTCAGTACAAATCGGCAATTTCATACTTTAACCCCTATTATATTATCGACATGCGAATGTTAAACACAGCATAAAATAGATTTTTCTTATTACTTACTTAATAGTTACCCAAAAAAGAACGCCTTATAAAATTTTTTACCGTATGCAACCATAGCATGCATTTGCTTAAAAGATAAAGCGGTAAAATACCATACCTATTTTAGTTGTGAAAATAGCAGAAATAATATTGTTTTGAGTTCTTATTTTAAAAAGTTAATCAATACAGAAACGTAAAAAAGTAAACTTCCAGTTTGAAAATTTTCATTCTTCGTAATATGCTCGTTAGCGGGTCCATATTGGCTCACATAAAATTCTAAATACTATTTTTTGTCTTACTACCGATTTGTGTTCATAATAATCACTCTTCATAATTTTTTTTTATTACTTTTTTTATTTATAAATTTTTATTACTACCATTGGAGCTCATAACAGTTAGTAGTCATATTTTTTTTATTAATACTGTTACTGCCAATAATCAGTTTAAATTTATAATTTTTTTTTCATATCTTTTTCTATGATCATATTGTTTTAATTAATAATGTTTTTACTATGAACATACTTCAACTCATAACGTCGTTACTCATAATTTCATTTTCCATAGTAGTAAATATTGAAAATAATTTTAATTTACTTATTACTAAGTTAAAAGTAGGTAGGTTAGGAAAGTACCTTGTAGATATTAAAGTATAGTAGATTTTATAAGTTTGAGGTAAAAGTTTAGGACTTGGACCATAGAGTTAAGGGGAGGGAGAGGGGGAGGGGGCAGGGGGTAGATGAGGAACCTTTCGGAGAAGTAAGGGAAGCCTGGAGTAAAAAAAAAATTTTCAGGTTAGGATTCCAAAATCGTTTTTATTTGGATTTTTGAGGCGCTCAGCAGCCGCTGCCGGGGCACGTTTGCTACGCTCTCTCGCCTTCACGCCTTTATATGGTCACTATTCTAATCTCACCTAACCTACACTTTTCCTAACCTACTGGACTTTGTAGGCAAATAACTATCACTTTTTTTTAATATTAATATGAGCACCATACAAAACACGCGTTTCATCTGACATAATGTGAAAAAAAATGCAAGTCTGTTGTCAAATAGTGAAATGGTCATAGAAAAAATCAAGATCTTTAAAAAAATATTTCTGAAAAGGCACAATACTCCGCAATTTGAAACATTACTTTAATGACTACTCAGGTAACTACCATTTAGCCACAAAATTGCGGAAACCCAGAACTCTGGTCCATGTCCTAAACTTTATCCAAGTTTGTTACTTTTATTTATTCACTTGAAAGTGTAAATCTTCTTAAATTTCTATAAATTATGCTGATTGTGTTTCACGTGTCTTGCCAATATTAATTACTCTTCACTATTTTAAAAGAATGAGTTACCTATCCCGTTTTATTTACACTTATGATTAAAAACTATATGAAAATGAATATATTAGTATACAACAAATGTATGAATAGACTAATGTCTTATTATTACTATTATTGAAAATCATAATTGATTTTCAATAATATGGATAGAAAAACTTATGATTAAGAAAATAAAAACAAATACATATTAGTAAAAACTAAGTGCATAATAAGTGATATTATGAATTTTAATGATTATGGTTTTTAATATTTAGGTTTGAATTTTTTATGAAGAATGATCATTATGATTTTAAATTGTACGAGAAATATTTTCGGACTTTCGATGTTATGAGTTGAAAAGTTATGTAAGACAATGCGCACCCCTCGTTAGCTTAATAGTATTAGCTGTTTTTTTTCTGCTGCAACAAAAATACGCTTCACAGTTTGGTTTCGTTGAAACAGGACTCGTTTAATTATGGGCCTCTCCAGTGCCTGAGTAAAGCTGTAAAACCGTTTTGTTGAAGAGGCGGCTAGGACGGCCGTCTTTGCCTCCGCCTGCCTCGCGCGCTTCCAATATTGTTCCACATTTGTTTTAGTCAACTGTCTCTATTCTCAATTGATGACTACTTTTCTCCCATCTGTCAATGAAAATTTCAATATTTACTAACTAATTCCGGTCTTTAGAAGAATCAAAGTTAATTCCAGCAATTACAATTAGATTAACATAAAGCCCGGTTATTAAGATTGCAGTACCTGTAGCAATCAGAATTGCAAGATTTCATTTTAACGTACGAATATTAGCATTTCTGCAATCCAATTTCATTGTTTAAACCATGAAATTGAACTTCTGGATCCAGAGCGTTGCAAAAATTCATTCCAAAAACGTGAGTCTAGAGAGTTGTAATAGTTGGCTAATATTGATTCTAAACCAACAAATAAAACTGAAGTGTTTGTCTGTGACTTATAAAGAAAAGAGTTAACTGTTATTTATTCTTTTACAAAGTAGTAGTTTTAGTTTCTCAGAACTTATGTCTATCTTTCTAAAAGTTTGTATGGGTTCCAAAAAGGCTTAACTGATTTCAACTAAACAATGTATGATTTTATGCTAGTTTATTCCATAACAATTTTGCAGGGATTAGATAATATTTGTATAAAATTAACAATTTTAACCGATTTCTGAGACACTAGTACACAACTCCACGCAAACGAAGCCGCTGAAAAAGGTAGTTTATACTTACTGCATTATTTATGATGATGATTGGGGTTATGTAATCCCAGGACGCTGCGCCGACTGCAGTTCGCATGTAGTATATGCACACGTGCCAGCACGTATCGTGTATACTAGTCAGGTACATATCGCCAGATGTGATCTTGCTCCACAAGTAGTTACCAACCCCGCTACCGATATAGTGATACCTATATATATGTTTAATGCTTAATTTAGCTTCATGGTCAGCAATGCGGGCCTAGCCTCACCACAGGGCCAGTTGATGAAAGCCTCCCGAGAGCCTTGGTCTAAACAGCCTAAGTCTTCAGATTCCAGAACTTTTGTCTCACTTGCCTTAACCGGCAGGCCAATCGTAGTCTAGTCTAGTACTAGAGCACAAGTTTCAAAGGGTATATGTAAAATCTTATAGCGCGGCGTAGTAAGCTCGTGATAGCACGCCGGTGGGGAGTAAGAAATCGTTTTGTATAATCCAGAGCCATCTCTCCAGCTTTGGTCACCAACAACTTTATGCCGTTGCCCCGTCTTGCGTAAACCTTAAAGTTTTTCAGTTGCTAGCGAGTCACCAGACAGGAAAGAAGACTTTATCCATAGCTACAATTTGAACAACAAAGTACATATTTATATCTACTTTCAATATACCTATTTAATTTATCATTCGTTATAATTTTGTGTACCTACCCTCAAAGCTTTTTGTGTCTGTTATTCATGATGAAGTAAAAGATTAGATCCATCATATTATGAGCTTAAAGCAGCGTTTCCCATTTGCCGGGTCGCAACCCGATACCGGGCCGGGCCGGTATATAAAATACCGGGTCGCATCATTCCCGTCTTGTTTATAAAATAATACCTACTATCGATCGACGCATTCGTCATTTTCGGGGAACTTGAATTCTTTAGTAAAACATGCGTGCATGCAGCATGCAAGTATTCACAATAAAATTTAGTGACTAAATAGTAGTTTTAATAAAACATTTTTGCTATTAAAAAATGTGTATTGTAATGGATTGGGACGTAGACTTTAAATGATACAAGTCTTCCGTGGAATAGTTCTTTATTCACCAATGATGGCTAGCCTTATATACTATATAATAATACGTGACAAGAGAGGCAAGCGTGACTATTTTCAAGGAAGATATTGTTTTAACTAATTATCACGTCCCATCAGTACGTGATACAATTTGTCATCACATACCACACCTCCCTTGAAATGTTCAGGCATCCCTCCCTTGAAAGAAAAGCGTTAATTTGTTAAAGAAAAAATCTTATTACTATTTCTATAAACTATAAATTCCTTAGTATTTTTACAATATATTTATAACCTAAGTAAATTATCTAAATCTAACGGTCAAACACTATCTAAATACAGTTTTCCAAAAGAAGTAGATGCTATAAATAAATATTTTCTTTCTGTATTGGTTATTAACCAATTTTTCCTTAATATTTTTATTTTAAAAAAATCTCCTGACAAACTTAACAACTATTCACATATTCGGTTATGTCTTTGCACATTACTCCAAAAATATTTTTTTGGATACGCTTAGTCATTTTATTTACGCACACAGGCGGCCACTTGTCGGCAATAAATGATAATCCTTAAGTATAACACGAAATCAATCAACTTCGGCTTTAACGACACATAAGTTATGTCATAATCACAGTAATTCCTTATTTTTAACAAAGTTTTGGGCCAAATTTTATATACAACTTTTATTGAACCCATTTTTAAACAACTTCGACAATATTATGTCTTTTTCATAATTCTATCAGATCTCCTATCGTTGCGTCTCGGCGCACCTCCGTTAGTAGAGATTACTGATCTATATAATTAGCAATGTGTAAAACATGCTTTTTATTTTCTCATCTTCACAAAGATTTGACATGAACAAATACAATTCTATCAGGCTCCAACAACACCCAGCAGCCAGGCACCGTCATTATCTTCTTAGTACAATTTTAATATTCGCCTTCTTGTTTAAAAAAAAATTGTCTCTAAAACTTAGACTGTTCACTTGAATTTAAAATAAAACTTATCAGACATTACTACTTAAATGCACAGCACTGCCCAAAAGGCAGCACTGTCACGGTCGCCATGTAATGGATTGGGATATAGACTTTAAATGATACAAGTCTTCCGTGGAATAGTTCTTTATTCACCAATGATGGCTAGCCTTATATACTATATAATAATACGTGACAAGAGAGGCAAGCGTGACTATTTTTAAGGAAGATATTGTTTTAACTAATTATCACGTCCCTTCAGTACGTGATACAATTTGTCATCACATACCACAGTATTATTTTATCTAATTGAACCAGTTTACTTTTAAAATTGGTTTTATTAGGTAAGTGGGTCACAAAGGAGCAGTGTGAAAATTACCGAGCCATGGCAGAACAATGTTTGGGAAACACTGGCTTAGAACGATTTCTTCGAATTGGATTTGCCAACCGTCTATATAAAGGACTGGACGAGTTTTGGTCAATAATCCTTATAAATAATAAATACAATTAATTTGTAGTTATTAAATTATCGTTACCTTTTAGAAGAAGAAAATAAAACTTACTAGAGTTAAAAAACTTAGTAATAAACATCAACTTTACTTCAATCGTTGTCACTTTACCTACATTAATTTGAATTGAACATTAGCTCCAGTGTTCCGATCGCTATTAATTCAAACCTAATAAAAATTCTCATGACTCTTTAAACGACTTTTAAAGCGAGTAACTTTTGAACTATTGAATATCGGATCGTAAACGCTTATGACCACAGAACATAGAAAAAGGTTAGAAAGACGATGTGGGCGGGGCAGGCACGCCACAGAGGTTATGAGATGCTTGTAAGTGAACGCTGTGACTGGTGTGAAAAATGTTGGCGTTCTTTGTACTCGTTTATGTGTAGTGGGGCGACATTGGTTCCCATACAAATGGCGCATGACAGCCTTTCTAACCTTTTTCTATGTTCTGTGCTTACGATGGTGTTCTACCCCTTTTACTTGAGAAATATGGAAAGTTCTTGGGCTTGTCTTTAGAAGATTAATTTGACAATATAATATAATTGTTTACCTGTACCATGTTAATAACGGTTTATTAAATCAATAGTAGATTTTAGCGCAACAATTAGCTAGGTAGGTAAATAACAAATTTTTAGGTACTAGTTTTTACTTTTATTTTATATCAAACACATAAATATTTTGCTAACCTTTATTTTAAATTTTATTAGTGGTGATTAGCTAAAAATAGTTTAGATCTAAAATTATTTATCCTCATCGTTCAATCAAATTAAATTATTTTCTAATCTATATTTATTTTCACTGACTATTTTCAAAATAAATGGTTTCGTAATGCAAAGGAAACTACTTTATCATAATAATATGTCTAGATAAAACTGCAATAGTTTTGGCAGCTGAAATCTTTGCTCTCCAAATTGAAACTAATATTACCGGACGATAGAAACTTCATCCTGACAAACTCCGCTGCCAGATTCAAGCTCATTTAAAAGGTAGCTCGCCTTGTTATCGCTAGCCTTCTGACCGTTTTCTGTTTATTTTACATGGTATTTGGTTACTGCAACATGGTGTTATAAAACTATTACAGAGTTGTATCTGAACACCACGCTCAACTAAATTCATGATATGTAGGTACTCTCTCTATTATTTTAGTGGTGGTTTAATTTTTATAGACATTAATATACTAGTTCCAGTCAATTTTAAAGTACTTTGTACTCTAGGTTAGAGATATGAGAGATTATATATATAATCAACTCGTTTTTATCAAAAATCATAGCTGACAAAGAATTGTCTTTGCGGCGAAATTAAAAATGTAAGTTGTAAGTTAATTTATTCACAACGGTTTCAGGAGTAACTGTTTTAGTAGAAAGTATAAGGCCAACAATAAAGCCGGCAGTTTTACGATTTTAATATTTGTTTGTTAGTATTTTTAAACAATCCCAAAACATATTTTACAAAAACCGAACACTGTATGCAATAAGCCACTATATGACACCAATAGGATCATTTTTTCTGCAATATGATCTACAACGTCACACTAACTATACGGGCTGCTGGGCAAATAGAATGATTTGTTTTTTTTACATCGTTAAAGGAATTTATTTAGCATTCTTGACATGAGCTCTGTTACCTCGTAGTGTCGCACCTAAGGCCCAGTATGCGCCGTGCTCTATGCGACGTAGTTTACTGCCTGCAGCGAGGAATCTCCGATGCGAATTGCGCAGTGCCTATTCAGTTCCACAGGTGATAAATACTGAGCCAAACGGCGAATAAAATCTTTCTTTCCGCTCGGTCTAAGCATGACTTGTAAAATATGCAAAGGAAACGATGGCTATTTGTTGCTGAACGCCATAAGTCCTTACAGGACTTTTCAAAACCTTCGTTCCATACAAAAGCGTCTAAATTGAATTATGTTCACTTGAAAATTTCTAATAGTTTATAAAGACTTTTATAGGAGATTAAATCGAAATTATATTAAAATTTTGTAATAATAGACTTTCACTAGCAGACTACACCTAGTTTTAGTAACAGGTGGTTTGATATTGTAAGTTATGAAAAAAATCTATACCTACACATAATTTGTAACTTTATATCACCCAAATGTATCATTACTTACTTACCTTAGTCAAGATGTCATTTAACTGATTTTTGGTAGTACCTAAGTATAATATTCATGTTACCTAGTTTTAAAGCAAGCATTGTAAAAACAATGGGAACCACAACTATTTACTAAACTGAAAATCCGTACCTACGTGTCTGCCGGGTCACGCGCACTTGATGATTACATACTTAAGTGGACATCGCAAATGCCAATGTTTGTTATATTATGACTAAAAATATGTATTAGCACTTTAAAACTTAGCTCCCTAAATCGAAAAATTATGTTTACCAGTACGCATAATATATTGTCAAACAAAAAAGACTACTTTTATAGAATTAAATTTAACCAAATGTTTACTTCATTTTACCATTTCACTATAGTCGGTAAATTTAACACATTAAACATGTGCAATTACATGTTTCTGGTTACTAAGATTCTCTGACCGCAGACGGGCACTTAAAAACTAGGTA
Source organism: Anania crocealis (assembly GCA_949315895.1). Taxonomy (NCBI): domain Eukaryota; kingdom Metazoa; phylum Arthropoda; class Insecta; order Lepidoptera; family Crambidae; genus Anania; species Anania crocealis. The sequence continues at coordinate 14,059,841 of OX438881.1, forward strand.
CAACCCTACTATAAGACTACTATATATGTAGCCCTAAAAAGTCATCAATACTGGGTACCATGGGGTACTAGACAACCAATAAACTTACTTATATACTTTTTTTTTGTAAATACATATTTATAATATATAGAAAACACCCAGACCAGTACAAACAGACATGTTCATGCACACAAATATTTGTACTGTGCGGGAATCGTACCCGCGACCCATGGCTCAGAAGCAGCGTTTACTACCGCTGATCCAAATGGTCGTCAAAATATTCGGCTAGCGTAAACGATATTAGAAAGACACTGGTCTAAGGGCGCTTGGCCTTTCTAAAACTAGGATTAGCCATAATCGTCACTCTTAGCAGACGGGTTGTCGATCGATAGTAAGTCGCAGACGCGACGCTGCTGCCCGCCCTTCTTCTCTACAATCATGGGAAGAGAAGGGGTGGTGCATTAATTAAAAACTTTAATCTTTAACTTTTAAAAGAAAACCTTATAGTAGGTACTACAATTTTATTTCTATGCAATTAACGTTTACTATTATTGCTGTAAAATCTTCTTCATTCAATTCAAAAATTCATTACTTATTTCAAACCGTTTATGACGAGGAGGGAGTAGTTATTATTTTTACATTACGGATTCCCTTCGAATATTTGAACCTGTTATGAATTCTTGACGACGCCGCAATAAAAATAAACATAGATTCGATAACGTCGAAACATGCCTGTATTTTTATGTTTATTTTACCTACCTGTTGTTTCCAATCGCCAAGGAAATTGTAGTTAATGATTTGTTTTTAATTTTCCAACATTTAACTGAACAAAGTTTATATCTCTAGTATAAATTTTCTGTACAATGCAATTTATTTCTGTTATAGCCCTGTAAGTAAATGTTAATAACCCTCATACACTATGCATATGCTAATTGCCTACATTAATCATTTATTATGAAGGCGCACTGATTTATTAACAGGTATCTCGGCTCTATCCCACTAGAACATAGTTAATGTATTTACCTAAGCTGGGATTGTCTCCGAGAGGCTGTCGAGTCTTTGAGATACGATAGGCTATAAGTACCGTTGATATAGTAAACAGATTGGTATTACCGAGTGAACTTCAGCAGGATGTGTGTGTGTGTTTGGCTGTTTGGGATTGTTATGTTGAGTGCAGCGGCGGGGGCATCAGGTGCCCAGCCCGGCCCGGACGACATCACGACTTGTGAAGAATTTGAGCGCAGTGCATACTTCAACCCGTATGATGTGGTCGATTCTATGTGGAAAATATTTTACATATGGGCTAACAATACTGAAATGTATCCAATTATGTTCTCATTGCCAGCAAAGAATGTACGTATCTATACGAGTATTTCGGTTTTCGATATTAATACGACAGTTTGGATGTTTGGTACTCAATCACACCAAAACAACTGGACAGATCTAGCTAGTACATGGTAATGAGAAAGGTTATACACTGGAATAGCATTTTGGCTACTTTTTATTTCTGGGAAAAGTTATAATCCCGAGGGATAATATCAAATTCCACGCGTTCGAAGTCGCGCGCAATAACTAGTGTTATAATGAAATGTTATATGAAAATAAACCAGTAGCTGCTTGCTCATGCTCATCGGCATGGTATTGAAGTTTTTTTAATCCTGAATATTCGACCTTTTTTAATCTCTTTAATGGGAAGATTAAAAGTGGGGAAGCTTAATTAATTTTTAGAATCAAGCCTCTCTAACGTAACTAGGTACTGGAAGGGCAAATAATTATTTTTAAAAGCTTATCCGTGTTAGACTATCGATGTGTAATTAATTTTACGTAAACAATGGGTAGTATTAATTGTGACAAATATAATAGGGGTTAAAGTATGAAATTGCCGATTATTTTCCCACTTTTTATTTTGTTTATAGCTCTTAAGTATAGTCATATTATTGCGTAATTCTTTTTGTATTGTATCAAAAACTAAATAAAGTAACTTTTGACTAAAAAAAAATGCAATACTAGTGCCTATTACTTCAAAGGAAGTCGTTGAAAAGACCCCTTACAATGTGTCAGCTGACCGTCTTGCTTCAATTAAGTATATTTGTATTATATACTTCGATTTTCAGAAATTTAAATACTATAATGCGTAGCTTTATAACATCTAACTTTCACCTTTAATTGCATCGAAAACGGATCAGGCGTTTTTAAAAAAACTAAAAAAACTAAAAAAATGTTAGTACGGAAAAATTACTTTTCTCGATTTCGTCCATACAAAACGGCAATTTCATACTTTAACCCCTAATATTTAATTATATCCGCGATGAATTTAGAAGTTCTTTTTTTCTCTGTTGAAAATAGCAACCCGCTGGTAAGGCTACTGAGGAAGGTTTTGCATGTAACACAGTTAAGTGCTGCTTACAGTACTTAACTGTGTTAGTTTTATGAAAATAATTCTCATCATCAAGATGTCCAGCTGATACAAAGTCTAGTTGCAACAAGTCGTACCTAACAAATCGAGAAAGTGTTTTCCAACCTAGGTAATAAAACAATGCCCTGTATTTCTCGCGGGAAGTATGAGTGGCTCCTGTGTTGTGTAAACCCACGCTAAGGCCGCCACCCCGGGCAATCCAATATGAATGTTTGTATTTTTCATGTTTCCGATGATTTTTGTGGCGGCTACTACGTTTTGTTTCAATTGCAGCGAGTGGATAAAATAAAAGCGCTAGTAGAGGCCGTTGAGCCAGGTTTGGAGATCGAGTGGCACAAGGCTACGCTGCTCATGGAGCCTCGGCCAGGGCTGATGGTCGTGTTTCTGTACGCAGGCACGCCCGGCGCCTTCCGTGCGCTAATCAAGTTGGAACAGCGTACTAAAGGTGCAACAATGTGCCCGACCACGACTCATTTCCGCTCTTAACTTACCTTTCTTGACTCACAGTGATAATAAACAGGTCACATTTTAAGACCTTTTTTTCTTTTCACCGCCTGCTAATGACTGTAACAATTTCACTCGGTGCTTTCTCTTTCTGCACTTTTTTCAGCTAACAAATGAGCAGTACGAATAAAAAAATATCTGTGCTCCGTAGGAAGTTCGGCGGAGGTCACGTTGCTACTTAACCGTCTTTTATTGGACAGCATCTGTTTATTTGGTGACTGTCAAAATATTTATCGCGCTGGCGGAAAATAGAGTCGCACGCTGAACCGCTATCTTTAAAATAGTTTTACAGGAACATTTTGAATACTAGTGCCAGTATTCAAAATGTTCCTGTAAAACTATTTTAAATAGTTTCAATTCAAGGTTTTCTTTCAAATTAAGTAACCTCGTGTAACCTACATTTCTAAATAAAAAATCCACAACATTTATAAAACATACGAATAAATTTGGTTGTAACAATTAATACACTACTGATAAAATAATGGATGTCAGTTCGTTTGTCATCGCAAACATAAATTCAATTTTAAATATTTTTTGGGTTCAAGTTTTTTCTTCTGATTGAGACATATTGTAGGTCCTTAATGTTAAGGCTCCTCCCGCGAATTTGTATTCGTTTAACATGGTTTAATTGCGCTCCATATAGATCAACTTCTAATTTCATTCTAAATTGAGAATTAATTGATACCCCACACTGATGTGTTTTCTCTCCTTTATGGATTTTAACAGCACGCACGACCGCAGCATTTACCAGGGTGTTACGAGTAGCAGTCGATACGATACTCACCTTTTTTCTTACTTTTCGGTTGTCGGGTTACAGTTTTTAAAACTATTTATTTTATTCAAAACTAAGATTTTAAGACAAAAAAAGGATTAGAGCGACAATTCTTAGAGGCTTAAAGTTCTCCAAATATCATAAAAACCAACCAAGTAGGTACACATCCGGCCACGCGCAGCATAGGGCATGTCCTAAAGCAGACTTAAGTATTTGATTTCGTTATTTTACATGTATCGTAAATTACTAGCTTTAAGGGTAACTAACAAATTTAATGTATCTAACTATTCTTAAATGTAACTTTAACGACTTACCTTTCACAAGTACATTCATTATGCCAGTTGATTGAATTATCAATAATGTGTAATCCCTACCTAATTGTAATAGTTTTCAATTCATTGTTTATTGATCTTTAAATCTAAGAATGGTGTTCATACAACAACAATTTTTTCAATGGAAATGACTCCCAACACTGAGAAAAAAAAATCATCATCATATTACATATTATATTTAATTTTGGAATAATTTCCTCCTAAAAATATATGTAACCGAAAAATAAAGGTATAAGCTACTAGCAAAATTCATTGATTACAGTTCGGCCACACCCCTTACCCCTGATCAAATTCGCGGATGTGCGACTAAAGCTGGTAGGCCCGTACATGGCCATGATGTGCTGCGAGGATCTCACTGCGTATGCGCTGGCGAGGCTCGACAACATGCCTACAACTGAGCAGGAGTGCGAACGCGCCGCTGAAAAGCTAGACATCCATTTGCGCAATGGTCACTCGTACTTGTACGTAAAAAGGTTAGCCGATGAATTGTAATAAAATCTCTACTCTTGGACTGTAACCTGGACGTGGACGCCAAGCAGCAGTACGTAAGCAGTGTTGTTCTTACATGAAACTCAACATAGAGAAAACATTATATAAGTATGCATTCATGTCACTTCATTTTTCATGACTACAATGAACAGATGAGCCAACGAAAGGCGTATTTTTTGAAGCATTATTAAATTTGCATACGAAATCATAAGAATTGTATACGTGTTCGTAGAAAATTATATGCTCTTTTTAGGATTTTGTATGCAAATTGTGTATGTGCAGCTTGCGAGCTCGTTCATCAAGCACAAACAGATCTGTTTACATTCATAGTTTAATATCCTCTATTGCGAAGGACTCATGTATTGAAAAATCTTGTTCTCACTTAAGTAGTGAATTACCGCCAAGCCTAGAATAAAAACACATTTTCATTAATCTTAGTTTTATTCATAACTTTCTCTTTATAAGTGACTACTTTAGTTTTTTAATCCCTCAACCCCCAGGAGGCACGCGCGTGCCGCGATAACAATTGATTTCAATTGTGTCTGGAATAACTCACGATCGAGGGAAAATAAAAATAATACTTATATTTTTTCAGCGTGTGCAGGAAGATATACTACTTAATGTAAATATTGTTGAGTGATGTAAAATATAAGGTAGTACTGGTCAGTTCAGCAGTCGACCAAATATTACTGAAAGTATGAAAGAGCGGATAAATCCATTTCATTCGTTGATTTCATTTCCATTTCAAATGCACATTTACCGCTGGGAAATATAGGTATTAAATTTGAGGTCAATCACTGCAAAGTGTAAAAGTATTTGTCTTTTTACTATCAAAAACTCCTGCATGGATACACAACTGTACTTATACCAAAAGTAATATTATTCTAAAGGTAGGAAGTAAACTACACTAATAAAAATAAATCTATAAATAGTTACCTAAGTTACTTTAAAGCAGTGGTAGCTTTGGTAATGATGACCAAAGTTATTCCACCTAAATAATATTTGCGAGCGGTGGTTCCGATTTCTATTGTTTGATGGAAGTCATAATACAAGTCACGTCATAGGCCATCTACCTAGATATGAGATCGGTTGTTCTTACGGTTATCTTAGTCCTCGTACAAATTTCCTTTAGCTCATCCTGGAAGAATAATCACACGATAAAAAGAAGAAAGAACAAAGGTACCTATTTGTAAAGCAGCTTCTCATCAAAATATTATAATAATATGTTATTTTATGACTTATTATTTAAAAATGAGTCTTTTACTCTGCGTCTCAAATCATTTATAGGTAGCTTATCTAGGTATCTGTCTGTACCATCTCCCGGCTTATCTATCGACCAGACGCAATTACGGTTTCAGCTTTTGCGCTTTGACGACTTGTCTTTTAAATTATGATATTAAAATGATATCTGTTGAATCTGATCCCAGGTAAGGAGCCATACGATTATATTTTTATTTAATGTAAGCTACATAATACGACTACGACGAAACTGTTCTATAAGTCATCACTGGTAATGTGCACTAGTGAAAGACTTTCATCTTGACACATTGAAGTAATTTGGAAATGAATTAAGGTTTACAAAATGTAGGCATTCTTATCGCTTAAAGCATAGGAATCATGTTACAGGCACAAGTAAATGAGAAACAGTTAAAAGCGAATTCTAAATAAGTAAGATTATATGTACACATGTAAAAGATTTAAGTAATTTAAATAAGTAACAAATTATTTACCCGACTACGGCAAAGGAAAAGTAATGATTTTAGCAGTCTATGTAGATATATTTTATGTAGGTATGTGAGTATTTATGTAGGATCCACATTTGCGGCTAAACTACTGAGCCGATTTTGGTTAATGAGTTATCTCGATTCCTCCTTATAAACCGGGTAACATAGGCTACCTTTTTTTAAAAAAAAGGCTTCTCATGGCAAGTGCTACAAAAATAAAATAGGGGACTTTGAAAAAAAAAAGTTTGTAGTCATAACGTACTCGTTATGCAAACTGCAAACTTTTATTTTAAATGAAAGTAGACAAAATTCTGAGTACAAAAATGTTTAAACAATACAGCAAATACTTTGACTTTGAAATCATTACATTTGAGCAGTCGGGTTACAGTTTTTTTAAACAATTATTTTACTTCATAAACATCATTTAAGTACCTATGCGATTAGTTTTACAAACAACCGTAAGGTAAGAAAGGGTAGTAGTGAACTGGAGGGCGCAGCACCCGCTATACTGATGTCCTGGTTAGCATTGCCGAAATCCTATGGATGCAAAAGAATGGTGTAAACGGCGACTCCGGAAAGAACAACGATTTAAAGTGACAAAAAACAATTTTTTGGTTGCCACAAAAACTATTATCAGTTAAAATCAGTTTTATTTCTGCAAATAGGCCCCTGGAGGCGCTTTTACACGTCCCAATATATAAACCTACCACTGCTTCGGGACAAAATTTGCCCACATTTAATGTGGGCTAGTGCCGAGAAGAAGCAGCGTAAGAAACTCGGTCACTATTGTCAGCCTCTTTTTAAATAATATCAAAGTCACGACGAGTCGCAGGTTATAATCCTTATCCTCCGTGACGTGGATGCAGCTTACCTTGGCATATCTCTCGAGTCCCAGCCATACCGTGGCACGCAGTTACCGTTTATTATAAATACGTTATTCCAGATTCACTGTATCTACGTGTGCAATGGTTTCTCTTTTGTCAGCAAAAGATTAAATATGTTAACCATCCTACAGCTACTGCAGATGAATTGACTCATTAAAATTATAGGTTATTTTATTATTGCAGCTGTTAATTAGAAAAAAAACAACATACCCAATGAAGTACGTACTTACCTTCATAAAATATGCTTAAGCAGTTTTTGCAATCATAAGGTTGTCGCCATAGTAAATGTTTCTTATATTAGATTGATGAGTAGGTTTTTCCAGTTTGAAACGATTAACGATTTGAACCGTTTAAAAAGCAGTGTTTATTAAATTTTTTGAAACATATAAATTCCTATTACTGTTCTAAGTTTAAAATTTCTACAGTCAAATCATTAATACAACACACATATAATCATTAAAATATTTTATAACAGAGAGTGAATGATAAACTGAGCGCGCTAGAGTAAAGCATTTTCAGCATAGTTACCTTGATTAAACAATATCACGTTAATGAACTGAGATTTAATCCAGTGAAAACTTGCAGCTTTTTGTTCTGATAAATTTTTGTTCGATGTTAAATATAAAAGCAATCATTAAACATTAATTATAAAGGCATTTAAGGTTTGGTGAATGAAGTACATTAATCAGTCATATTTTACAAATATTTTTAAATTACGAAATGAGAAAGTTAAGTCCATCATTTAACTGATATAAATTATGTAATTAATTTCGTTAAGTAGGTACCTACCTAAAGCAAGGACCGGCGATATGTAGAACATAGATCCTCATTTCCCCTGCGGCCCTGCGGCGGCTCTATGATGTTTTTGTGAATAATATGCGGAACGGGACGACCGCTCTGCCCCAACTAACTATAAATCAATTATCAGCACGCAATGATTCATTGTTACGTAGATTACAATATTGTATTCTCCGATTTTGGGTGAAGTGCTGTCTTAAATCTGCACTCCATTACCTTTATTGAAATTTATACACCAAATGGGTGCGATAGCTACGACACGGACCGCTTTTTGAAAACCATGGGAGAAGTTTCATACCTATATTTTAAGATTTACTGGTGTTAAAGATTTACGTAATATAATAGTACTTACACTTGATCTAGCCCCAATAAACTTCTGCGGGCTCAGTGTGTATTTTTGAAGTGAAAACTTCTTTAGCGGCGCTGAGCACTTTTTTGTTGGATGGGTAAAAACTTCCAAACTCGCGTCAGGGTCACGTGATGCTGATCGAAAAAGCGTAAGATCGAGGGGAAGGGAGAGGAACTAGTATCTCCCACTCTTTCTACCGTGCCTGAGTGTGCTGTTTTCTATTATTTTTGAAGTGAAACTTCTTTATCGGCGTTGGAAAAAATTTACCGTCACGTTTTGCGTCAAATTTTCGTCACATTTTTCGGTTACGCGCCAACTTTTTCTTGCCCCTACCACGGTTGGTTCAGACGATAGCAAAAAGGTAAAGTGAAATAATATTTAACCAATTTAACCAATTTAACCAATTTAACCAATTTAACAAATTTAACCAATTTAACCAATTTAACCAATTTAACCAACTTAACCAACTTAACCAACTTAACCAACTTAACCAACTTAACCAACTTAACCAACTTAACCAATTTCTGGAAAGTTGCGTCAAATTTTCGTCACATTTTTCGGTTACGCGCCATCTTTTTCTTGCCCCTACCACGGTTGGTTCAGACGATAGCAAAAAGGTAAAGTGAAATAATATTTAACCAATTTAACCAATTTAACCAATTTAACCAATTTAACCAACTTAACCAACTTAACCAACTTAACCAACTTAACCAACTTAACCAACTTAACCAATTTAACCAATTTAACCAATTTAACCAATGTAACCAATTTAACCAATTTAACCAATTTAACCAATTTAACCAATTTAACCAATTTAACCAATTTAACCAACTTAACCAACTTAACCAACTTAACCAACTTAACCAACTTAACCAACTTAACCAACTTAACCAATTTAACCAATTTAACCAATTTAACCAATTTAACCAATTTAACCAATTTAACCAATTTAACCAATTTAACCAATTTAACCAATTTAACCAATTTAACCAATTTAACCAATTTAACCAATTTAACCAATTTAACCAATTTAACCAATTTACCCAATTTACCCAATTTAACTAATTTAACCAATTTCTGGAAAGTTGCATGTAGATCATTTTTCGAAAAATAAGGCCATAAAGAAGTTTCACTTCTTACGTGTGTACACTAGTACACGCACAACTTTTTTATTCTTATCGACTATGTTGAGTTTGGAAAGTTCATTTTTAATAAATAATTATTTTTCTATTAAACTTCAAATGCAAACAGCAGAGGTACATCTTACACAGAAGACTGTGCACCAAAACACGTTGTACCGTTGAATTGTTATCCATATTTTTAAATATTATCTTGTTTTGTAAGTCTTTCTAATTCAGCTTTTCCCATCAACAGTGATAACAATACCTACGAATTTTAATATGCTTTGATCCAAATCAAAATTCAGGTAAGTAACATTATTAATCTGAACTTCCTAATCATCTATATATTTTATACTTATACTCGTACAAATACTCGAATAAACTTTACCCGCAACTTTACTTTGCTTGATTTAGATCAGTAAGTTTTTTAAACTATAAGCCCAGATACAATATTTATTGATTTGTATATAAGACATTTTAAAGTTTATTTATAATATAGGTCACTCAATTTAAGTTATTATATTGTTGATACAATATTATAAAATGTATCACTTGGTGATCAATTTTTAATATTTATATTATAGCCAATTATTAATAATTTGGAATGCTTACGAGAAAAGTTTGCGAGCGCTTATTAAATATATTTAGTTTTAGTGAAACCCATCTGTTTTTTTTGGACAAACCTTCGTCATTGAAAAAAACAAAAGAAAATCTTTTAAATAATTGGGACGCTCCCAGATTAAATCAATTTATATCGCAATCATTAGAAGCGAAGACCTGTTGTTGTCAAGAAATAAGTTGCAACATTATGCTGTTGTTTTACGTGATGCAATCAACAAGCAACAACTACGATTTTATTGCATTTCTGAAATGTAGTTTTAAGTGCCGAGCCAACTTGATGTAGGTACCTCCTTTCGTGTATGTAACTTTCGTGTTTATATACCTCTAGCTTTTTAAAGGTTCATACATTTTAATCATTTTATGTTTTTTATCTTAGGTTAACATGAGGTTTTTTTTTTTTTGCCCTGGCAACCCTAGCTGTCAGACGTAGTGCAATCAGCTGCTGTAGTTTTATTTAATTTAAATTAGAATAAAGTGTATTAAAGTGTTAATAATTGAATAGATAACAAAAGCAGGGCATAACCATTAAATGCAAATTGTTTTTGTAAAAGTTTAAACCCTGTATCGTGACTAAAGTTTTGGAAAAGTTGCCGGCCGGCTTTGACACTTAACTTGACAAAATTTGAAAGGACCTAACGGATCACCTAAAACCAGGAGAGTACTGTTTTCATAATACATGTAAATCTGTAAATGCTTTGTTAAATCTCACTATATGTAAATTTAAATTGTATGGTACCTACGTATAAATAATTGAGGTTATTTTTTTAAGAAAGTTAAACAGACTAATAGATAAGTACTTGTTACGCGGTAATTGTCGGTTGTTTGGCTACTGAAATACCTACTATCTCAACAACAGACACTGATCAAACCTCACGAAAGTGAGATACGCCACAATTCAATACGATTCGGTTCTGTTGTGCCTCTCTTTACTTGACGTAATAGTGGAAGTAAAGTTGACGATAACAACCCCTTAACCGCAGACAATTTACTCCTTATACTATACAGTAACACATTTACAGGTACATTGCAGTAGTCAAATGATAATACTGGACAATGTTAGTTATTAGTACTTAGTTAATTTTAAGATTGCACATATTCTACAATTTTTTTTTTTTTGCTTACCTCCATAAATAAACATAATTAACTGCTCCAATTTCAATTATCAGCTCCTATTTTAATCAATTTATAAACATTCAACCAAATATCTTGTACAATAAATTAACAATAGCAGTTCAGTTTTCTTGCCATATAAATCATAAATTATCTACCTACATAAACTTAATTTCTTTCCAAACCGTCTGTTGCACACATTTCTTTGCATTATTTCAGACCATACTAAAACACACACAATGGATACCCAGACTGGAATCATGACTCGCAAGATGACCTCTCATAACACTGAGATGAAACTTAAAAAGGCACTCGATGAATTGCAGCAAAGTAGAGAAAGTTGTAGCCAGCTTCTTAGGGAAAGAGACGATTGTGAAGAGGAATTCAAAACGATCATCTTGCGGAATTCTCAACTTAAGAAAGAATTAGCTGATGTCCATGCCCAACTCGAAGAGGTCTCCATACACCGTAATGAATTATTGAACACGGTCAGCACATTCGATCAATGCAGCAATATCTTTGAGCAGACTCTCAGACGGAACAACGAGCTTGAACATGAACTTAGAGATGCCAACAAGACCATAATTGATTTGGAAGATGAAAAACAAGAAAAGGACTGTGCACTGACATTAAACCTCTATGAGGAATTAGTAGGCACCCCCGGTGAATTAGCTTTCTCTCCAAAATTAAATTATTCAAACAAAACTAATGTCAAAGTTAATAGTAAAATTAGATTAAACAGTAGAAATAACATTAAAAAATATATCAAATTAAATAAATACATTATAAAAACAAATAAACTTGTTAAAAAGCAGAAATGCTTTTATAAAAATGTACAGTTGAGAAAGCAACGTATTGATTTAGTTGATAGCCTGGAAATATATAGTCAAAAATTACAAGAAAGTAGGTTGAAACATGACTCTGACATATTACAATTGCAGGATGACATCTCGAAGTTGCATAAGTCACTGGAATCCATGACACTGTTATACAACTCTGCTCAGGACCAAATTAATGAACACATCCTGGCTGCAAACCAATTACTTGATCTTGGCAATGCTAATGCTAGTTGTAAATCATTACCTAATATTATGATAAATTCAACTCAGTGCACTTACCAACAGAGAGTCAAAAATCCACAGTTGTCTTGTCTAAATTTAAGTAATGAGATTCAGGCAACATATAAAGAGGAGTCGAATGAGGTCATTTTATATTCAGATAGGCTAGGAATTGGTTATGGCTCTATACTAAACAATAAATTAAATTGCAATGTAATAAATAATTGCATGCCGGATGCATCGTTTGATGAAATAATTAAAACAATAGAAAATACTCAAACATGTTCAACCTCAAGTACCATTATTTTAATGCTAGGTAATAGTCAAAAAATTACCAAAAATAATATTATAAAATCATTTTCTATTTTAGATAAATTATGTGTTAAAAAAATATTCCTTTGTGCCTTTCCATTTTGTAAAAATAATTTAAATAATATTAATGCAAGTATTCACTTAATGAATACTTTATTATATAACCTATGTCAAAGACATAGTGACAAGTTTGTGTTTTTTGACACAAATAAATTTATTAACAATAGTTTTATTTTGACAGGCGGCTCTGTACACCTGCCTCATAAAATAAAAAAACAAATTGCTACTTTGTTAGCATATAATATTAATATTAACTGTCTTGCTAAAAATAGCAAAAGTATAATTTATGAACATGTTAGTACTTGTACTAATTTAAATATTGTGCCATTGACAACCTCTGAGGCTTTAAACTGAGAGGAAAGACAAAAGCTAGGCCTGATATGTATTTCAATATTGTTCATCAAAACATACAAGGCCTGGCCGGCAAAGAGTTAGGTTTAGGGTTATTTCTTCAAGATTATAACGTTCATGTCATATGCCTTACAGAACATTGGATTAAAAAACACCAACTAATGTTAAACATTGAAAATTATAAAGTCGCTAGTTCGCTCATAAGGGAGTCTGCACCAAGAGGGGGGTCACTTATTCTTGTTAAAAATGAATTAAAATGTAAAGAACGCAAAGACATTGTGTCGCTCACGGTTGAACGAACTATTGAACTAGCGTGTGCTGAGCTGGAACAATATATCATAATTAGCGTGTATAGCCCCCCCAAAGCTAATTACCACGTTTTTGAATCTGTTATGGATGAGGCTCTGAAAAAGCTCTCAAAATCGAATAAGAAAGTAGTGGTATGTGGGGATTTCAACGTTAATATATTAGAAGAAACGCAGTTGTCCACCCGATTTCTTAATCTCTTTAAGTCTTATAATCTAATTAATCTTTTTAATGAACCCACCAGGGTGACGCCCACGTCAGCTACTTGCTTAGATAATATTTTTTGTGATGGTAAAGTGTTAAAAAAAACGATTTTAAATTGTCTTATTTCGGACCACAGCGGACAAGAAGCATCGTTCGAGCACCATTATGTCTCTAACAAAGTAGATTCTGTGTATAGGCAATTCACTTTTAATAAAATAGAAAAGTTTAAGGAAAAAATTAAAGAGGGTGTGAATTTGCTAAAGCCTAATGATCAGAATGTTGATCAATTATATGAGAATCTTTTTGGTTTAGTTAAAAAGGAATTTGATAAACATTTTAAACAGAAAAAAGTAAAAATAAACAAACAGAAGTGTAAGTTTAATGAATGGGCTACACCTGGTATTTATAAAAGCAGAAAAACATTATATGATTTATATAGTTTAAAGGCAGATTCTCAAAACCCACATATTATAGAACATGTTAAAAAATACTCTAAATTATTTAAATTAGTATGTGCCAAAGCGAAGTCAATATATCTTTATAATTTAATTTCGGCTTCCAAAAATAAGGCAAAAACCACTTGGAATATTATTAATAAAGAGACATGTAGAGTAAAACCAAATAATCCTACTTACTCTCTCAAGTTAGGGGATAAGCTAATAAACACGAACACGGAGGTTGCAAACACATTTGAGACATTTTTTTCGAATATAGCTCCCTCTACTACTGAAGGGCTAGCTTCTTCTGCTGATCTAGCTGAATCCCTTCTCAAGTCTGTTGTCGAAGAGTGCAATTCTTCATTTAATTTTAGACATATAAACCCTGATATAATTACAAAAACTTTTAGAGAATTTAATATGAAAAAAACAGAGGATCTTTGGGGAATTTCTGTCAATATTATCAATACAATCATAAGTTCATTAGCCCCTCAACTCGCTATTATTTTTAACAAATGTATTGATGATAGACAGTTTCCAACTTTAATGAAGTTTAGCAAAATCATTCCTTTGTTTAAGTCTGGCGAAAAATGTGACCCCTCTAATTTTCGACCTATATCTATATTGCCAGGGCTAAGTAAAATTTTCGAGAAAATAATGTTTAATCAGCTTTTATCTCACTTTAGTGTAAATAAATTATTAAATAGCAACCAATATGGCTTCAGAAAAGGTAGAAATACTACCGATGCTGGAGTTGCTCTCCTACAACATGTGTTTAAGGCTTGGGAGAGTAAGCTAGATGCCTTAGGTGTATTTTGTGACCTTTCAAAGGCCTTCGATTGTGTAGACCATGAAATATTACTTAAAAAACTTAAACATTATGGTGCATCGAATGATTCCTTGGATCTAATAAGTTCTTACCTTAAAGGCAGAATACAAAAGGTTTGCATAAATGGAGCTGAGTCTTCAGGGTCGGCCCTTGTTATGGGTGTCCCACAGGGATCAGTATTAGGACCCCTGCTATTTTTAGTTTATATAAATGACCTTCCCTGTTACTTACATAATCTTTGTGAGATGGTATTGTTTGCAGATGATACATCCATGATTTTTAAAACCAAGAGGGGCAAATCTTCATTTGACGATGTTAACAATACCCTCTCTAAATTATTGCATTGGTTTACAACAAATAATCTCTTACTGAATGCAAATAAAACAAAATGTGTTAAATTTACGATGCCAAACGTAAGGTTAGCTGCCCCTAATATAATTGTTAAAGATGAACCACTAAACTCTGTAGATTTTACTACCTTTTTGGGTATAACTGTAGACTCTCATTTGCAATGGGGTGCTCATATTAGGGGGCTGTCTGGAAGACTTAGTTCTGCTGCTTATGCTGTGAGAAAGATAAGGCAGTTGACTGATGTTGGAACGGCAAGATTAGTATATTTTAGCTACTTTCATAGCATAATGTCATACGGAATTCTGTTGTGGGGCTCAGCGGCAGATATTGAGTCAATTTTTATATTACAAAAACGTGCTGTACGGGCTATTTACGGCCTTCGACCCCGTGACTCGCTGAA
Source organism: Anania crocealis (assembly GCA_949315895.1). Taxonomy (NCBI): domain Eukaryota; kingdom Metazoa; phylum Arthropoda; class Insecta; order Lepidoptera; family Crambidae; genus Anania; species Anania crocealis. The sequence continues at coordinate 14,075,248 of OX438881.1, forward strand.
AGAGCTCTTCAAAGAGATTAATATACTTACAGTGTCTTCTCAATACATTCTCGAGAATATTGTTTACGTTCGTAAGAACATACATTTATTTCTTAAGAAAAGTAACGTACACAATTTCAATACTAGAAATAAAGATAAACTTGCCGTTCCAGGCTTCAGACTGCGAAAAGTAGGAAAATCGTTTATGGGAAATTGTATCCGTATTTTCAACAAATTACCAAAGGATATTGCTGAACTCCCTGTACATAAACTTAAATCGTATGTTAAAGTTATTTTAATGAAAAAGGGCTATTACACTGTTAATGATTATTTAAATGATAGAAATGTATGGCATTAAGTTGTCCCAGCTCGTACTTGCTTAAACCTTGTAAAAATTACCTTACCTTGTAAAAATTTATTTAAAAAGAGGCTGACAATAGTGACCGAGTTTCTTGCGCTGCTTCTTCTCGGCACTAGCCCAGACTTGTCCCGAAGCAGTGGTAGGTTTAAATATTGGGACGTGTAAAAGCGCCTCCTGGGGCCTATTTGCAGAAATAAAACTGATTTTAACTGATGATTTTAACTGGTTATAAAAATGTCATGTTCCTTTCTTTCTAGTTTATATACCTACTAGCTGTTGCCCGCGACTTTGTACGCGTCAATTTCTGTTAATATGATCGCGATTATTTTTGCAACATTTTTCACTGATACTTCGCTCCTATTTGTTGCAGCGTGATGATATATTAAAGCCTAAAGCCTTCCTCGATAAATGGACTATCCAACACAAAAATAATTTTTCACATCGAACCAGTATTTCCTGAGATTAGCGCGTTCAAACAAACAAACAAACAAACAATTCTTCAGCTTTATAATATTAGTATAGTATATTATATAGATATCAAATATAAAATATTTGGATTCAGAAAATAGAAAATAGTGTGCCTTCTAATATTTCAGTGCAGTTTCGGCTGTTAAATAGATAGGTGATATTGGTAACCATAAGTTTCAAGTTCCACATGCGCTTCTTCCCAACAAAACAAACACCCCGGAATAATAAGACCAAGCAGAATAGTTTGAATTCTGCCCATAAAAGTTAGAAAGTTTCAATCTCAAGTTGTTTTTTTGCTTACTCTTAACTTTATGGTTTCCCAAGTATCTACAACCGCTGAGTAAATCTGTAAGCTAGATAAGTGGGTAGGTAAACTGAAATAGTAATTCTATACCGTATCTTCTTTTTCATTTTAACTCTAACTTACAGTTAAAATATTCCTTTGAAACCCTAGCAATAAAACAAGCTGTCAAGAAGTAAACAAATAGGTAAGTGAGTCAGAAATCTGCATTCAATAAGATGTCGTTGGCGAGTGCCCCGGGGCTTCTCATATCCACCAGAACAAATTTATTTTCCTCCGAAGCACACTAGACGTCAACAAATAAGGTTATTTTTCAATAGAGAGGTTTTACTCATTCCTTTATGGATGGTATGAGAGAGGCTGACTCTAGAGAGCCCCTTTAGCTAGTATATTCTTTTGCAGTTTGATCTATTCTAGCTTGTTGATTCATTTAAAAAATCCGTAAATTTCTCGTGGGATCGCAGCGAGGATTTTATTAAAATAAACGAGGGAGGATTTTAAACTAATAAACGGGGATGCGTAGCAATAATGAGCCAGACCCTTACCTTCCCGCTGTGCACCTGGCTGATTAAGTAATATTCCGTACCTATATATCTATTACATGTAGAACAAACAAAAAATAACCTGTTGCCGGATTAAACACGATACCTCACGATACCTCGATTTATTTTATTAAGTATTTACTAACAAATTAGTACAGTTAAGTAATGTAAAAATCGTATGTCTGTAAATTTTGTAAGCAATAATGTTCGACTAATATAAAAATCGTTATTCTTTTACACCACAGGCCTTATTCAGCTATTTCAATTGCAGTTCAGTCGTGATTGAATTGGGCGATTTTGACATTTAGCCCATACTAGAACTGTCAAAAACCTGCTATTCAATTACGATTGTGATACGATTTCAATCACTTATGCGCCTGCATACAATGTGTTTTTTGCGTTACTTGACCAATCGACGATAAAGCGATACACTTTTGCGAATTGGTGTAGGCAAAAGTGTAGACTTGGGCGAGCGTGATCGGGCAGGATCGGCCATTCTAGCACCCTGGAAGTAAATCTATGAGGCTTGTTTCCCGCGCCTTGAGTGAAATCTGCTCTGCAGATAGGAATTTTACAGTATAATTGTAAAAAAAACTTAGGTCTTGTAGTGTTGCTCGTGTAAACCAGTCACTATCCTAAACTGTAACGAAGCAGGCCCATTTGAGGCGCGTATTCAGAGGACCTTCCTCGTTTTTGTTTTTTAGTATATTTATGAAATGGCTTAATTTGTCGATTTGTATCTTCTTTGGTTAGTTGTGTTTTACTTACTCTGAAAAGCAAAATATCTACTAAAAAAAAAAAAAAAATACAAAACTAAGAAAATGCATTTGCTTATTTTTTTATTTTGTTTACCAGGCCATGTTTGTTGGCATGATAAAAACTACGGCAAAATGCAAAGATATATAGTAAATAATAACAAATTAAGTGCCTCTTTTTCATTTGGTTGACCCAAGCCAAAATTAATGAGTATTAATTTGCGCAATGCAATCAGCTCAGAAGGCTATCCAACTCATGTAGTCGTGTCATTCGTTTTTAAGCAACTAATTGGAATCCATACACATCTGATTTTTGTACGATATAGTTATCGGACTTTGAGTGTTCCTATTTACTGCATTTATTTCCGCAGTACCTAAGTTAAAACACCATATACTTATTTATTCTGAGGCGGTAAGAAGTTCGCCGGGTAACCTAATAAAAAACTTGATTTAGTTTTTTCTACCTAAATGCCCACCAAAAAATAACTAGAATTCATCTTTCTACATAGGTACCTACTAGGTAACGAATTATACCCTAAATATTATTCATTTGTAAACTGTAAAAATCATATAAAATGTATATTTTATCATACCCTTACCAAAATTCAATCAAGTAGGAATCAGTTTTTGTTGGAATCGTAACTTCCAGGTATCTCAGGATGTTAAGGCAAAATAATATACCAAACAATATATTGCACCCTGAGCCATAATACCCAAATAAACCTACGTAAAAACAGGTTTCCCGCTAAAGCCATCGGGTCCGAGTACTACACGAAAATATGAGTCAGATAACAGTGTTCCCCCAGCACGTCTTTCTATTTACAGTATTCCAAAGGAATTCCTATTAGTAAAGGTTGTTTTCTGTCTGACGGACGGAACCATAAAAAGTTCTCTGTTAAATGAATGTTTTCTGAACCCTCCAAAACAAAACGCTCAACTTACAATGTTTGAAAAGACTATAAAAACGAACGTAGCGTTTATTGTTATTACGGTTCGACGTAGCGCCGGAAATAATTAACAGTTTTATGCCAGGTCATATATTTTTTCTTAATATTGGTTTCTTTGCAAATTAACACCTCCGTGACGATATAATTAATTCGTAAATACATTAACTACAGCTGAAACCAATTTTGCTTTGCTAGCTCAATATAATTTTGGCGTATTACGTGTTTAGCCCCAGTAACGGTCAGAGCAAGCGTTATTGCAAAAGTTAATTGATAGGCAAGTAATGGACAATAGCCAACTACATGGTGCTTCCCGTATATTCAGGATGTCGTAAGAGGCATAATGAACGAGGACAATGGAACAGTTGTGGAACTGTATTTTACTTTCTTTGTGCGTGATGTCCTTAACAGGTATAATTAGCCGCAGAAACACAATTATAAACTTTTTCAATAACTAGATTTTGCCCCGTGTTTGATTTAATTTAAAAATATATAATTTTCCAAACTCTGATAGCTAAATTGAAGAAAATATAAAGTCGAATGAATGAGTATCAGATTGTGAAATAGTAACCTCATTGATGCAATAACTCTACTTAGACAGTTTTATTAAATTTAATTATTTTTAAAATAAATTAAATAAAACTGTTTCCTTGTGCTTTTTTTTCTTCTTGTGCCCCATACTTTGTAAGTTCAATTTAATTTGTTCGTAGGTATCCGTAGACTAGCAAGAGTAGGCCGCCACAATTTTGCGTTGATTACTGTTTGTTTGTCACGATTTTACGCTTGAACCGCTATACCGATTAAAGTAAGAGTTAATTTAGATATAATTTCAGATCCAAGAAAGAACATAGAATTGATTTTTATTCCGGAGATAATCCCTTAAAAGTTATTATGGGAAAAACAATAATTTCCCGAATTTATTATAGTTATTAGCGATAGCGACGGAAAATCAATAAAATTTCCCCTGAAGCTCTCTTGTTGCCTTATTTTAGTACCTACCTAATGAATTTCTACAGTAGCTTCCTTACATTAATTATCTGTTTATGGAATAATAATTATCCTTCGGTTTGGATTCTTTGCCTATGTACCTAGGTAACACTGAAAATGTTTAGAAAATGAAAAACAGCTTAATGTATAAAATTGCCAATACTTTTATTGTTTTTCGAAGTAATCTCCGTTCCTCTCTACACATCGTCGCATTCGATGGAACCACTGAGAAAAGCAGTGGGCCCATTCTTTCTTAGGGGTCTCTTCTATGGCATTTTCGTACGCATTCACCGCATCTTCAGGGCTCGTAAAGCGAATTCCTCGAATTTTATCTTTAGTTCTTGGGAATAGATGAAAGTCGCAGGGCGCCAGGTCAGGACTGTATAGCGGATGACTCATTATCTCGACACCTACCATAGTCAAATATTCAACAGCCCTTTTTGCGGAGTGCACTTAAGCATTGTCAGGATCCTGCTTCGAGGGCGCTGCTGTCGAATTTCTTCCAAGGCAACAGGCAAACAGCGATTGACATACCAGTCTGCAGTAACTGTCCTTCCATATTCATCACAACTATCGCGATAGGACCTTTCCGACCAAAGAATGAGGCAATCATCTTTTTTCCTTGACTTCTTCCTTTCTTTACCTTAGTTGGCCGATCCTTGACAGGAAAGACCCACTGAGCTGATTGTCTTTTGGTTTCGGATATATATATATCCAGCTTTCATCACCTGTGACGATGTCAAATACAGCATTTGATTCACCGCCGTTGAACTTATCTAACATTTTGCGACACCAGTCCATGCGAAGGTATTTATGGTCGTCGGTTAAAGTATGGGGAATCCATCTGGTACAAAGCTTCTTGTCGCCTAAATGTTCGTGTAATATTTTTTGAACTTGACTCATACAAATGCCTAGGCTTGCCAGTATCTGCGGATAGCTAACTCTCTTATATACCTCTATCATGCGTCGCAGCACTGATGTTATCTTCAGTAGTCGCTGTTAAAGGACATCCCTCACGCGGATCATCATTGAGATTGCTACGTTCACGCTTAAACTCGTTAAACCAATTGTAAATAGTGGCACGAGATGGGGCTTCATTAAGAAATGTTAATCGCAGCTTATCATAGCTTTCTTGTTGAGTAAGCCCACAACGAAAGTCACAATAAATCATTGACCGAAAATTTTCTCGCGTTAGGTTCATTTTCACGTGTAACAAGAGTTTTAGATTTGCCGCCAATTCACAAAAGCAAATGACAAATGATTGCAATATACTACATTAGGTTACCAAAGAGTTCTAAAATTGAAATTCAAAAAAGTCTTCATTAGCAATTTTTCTAACTGGCCAGTTCTAAACATTTTCAGTGTTACGGTACCCACGTAGGTACTGAATAAGTTTTCTTTGAAACGAGTAAGCGTCCTGGCTTCGCGTCCGAGAGTGAACGGCTTAAGCACAGCATACAATATTCTCTTAGTAAATTTGCTTTAACTTAGGCTTACGGTGAAAGACAGTCAGTCAGGTAATTTTATTCGCTGATAAATTTTACGCTTCCCGTTTTCAAGGTTGAAATAAAACAACAGAAATGAAACGCGTGATTTAGAAAAGGTTTTCCTGGGAAAATAAAACATTGACTTATTCATTATATTATTAACGAGTACTACTTTAGGTGCAATGCGCTGAATTAAAAATAATTTTATTAATTTGTTATACAAGTGGAAGATTGTAAGCAGGTGAAGATATATTTTACCTATATATATATATCTATACCTACCATATTTCTATACTAAGTTAGTTTGATAAACTAAGAATTTTCTTTCTATACTTACGAGTATTGCTAGAACTACCACACCTTTATAAACTTCGTGTGTTCTGAAAAAAAACTTTTAAACAATTCAGAAATAACATCGTGAGGATGCGTAGGTACTGATGGTTGTGTGAATACGAGCATAATTTTAAAAAAAAGTTCTGTTTGTGATAAAATAAATGAAATAAAGAATTTGAAAGATGATGGATGACAGGAGAATTGATGTTCTGTGCGTGAATGAAACGAAGCGAAAGGAATGTGACACCACAAAGCATGGACCCTACACGGCGTATTGGTCTGGTGTACCCAGCGCCAAAAGAGGCTGCCAGGGTGTTGGTGTCATTTTGTCTGCGTGGATGAATGATTGTATGATTGAGTATGAATGTGTGACCCCTAGACTCCTCTGGATTAGGTTAAAAGTAGGGCTTACCCGAATTTTTGTCCTTGTCCTAGGTGCTTATGCACCTACGGATTTGGGTGTAAGCGGGTCTACGATAGCCAAAAAGGAAAGGGAGGAGTGTAAGGATAATGAAAGGATTATCATGTTGGGCGACTTTAATGGATGGGTAGGTGTGAAGCGTGATGGGTATGAAAGGGTTTCAGGCACGTTTGGTGATGAGAGAATAAATGAAAATGGTAAAAGTTTGCTTGAGGTATGTTTGGAATGGAATCTTTTAGTAGCAAACACAATGTTTGCTCATAAAAGAATCCATATGTATACAAGGGATGAATGTGGCATAAGAAGTATGATTGATTTTGTGATCGTAGACGAAAGACTGAAAGGGCAAGTTCTGGATACAAGGGCGTACCGCGGTGTCGGTATTGATACAGACCACTTCCTGGTGATGTCCAGGATAAGTGGTCTTTTCAAACGATGGCGACATAGGACAGCGGAACCCAGAACTAATCTAGAACGCGTGAAAGTAGAAAATTTACAAGAGGAGAGAGTGAAAGAAGAATACGTTAAAAGGTTGAAAGAACGATTTGTTAATTTGGATAAGGAATGTGAGATAGAAAGTTTTTGGAAGACTTTTAAGGAAGTTGTAGAGAATGTTGCAATTGACGTATGTGGTGTCTGTAAGAGAAGAAAAGGAAGAATGCAGAAGAAAGAGTGGGTGGATAAGGAAGTGCAAAAGGTTGTAGGTAATAAGAAGAAAGCATGGCTGGATTGGTTAGCAACCAAGGCTAACCAAAGAGTACAAAAGGCGACATTAGAGGATGTGGATAAGGCAAGAAAGGTTTATAAAAATATGAAAGGGCTAGTGAAAAATGTGATCAGTACGAAGAAAGAAGAGCAAAAGGATGAGTTTGATAGAAGACTCTCTGATAGTTTCCAAGACAATATTAAATTGTTTTGGAAATCGATTAGATTAGCTCGAGGGAAAACATCAAACTCGGAGCTATCTAAAATCAGAAGTAAGGATGGGAATATTATAAAAGGAGAAGAATGTGTGCTGAGAAGATGGAAGGAATATTTTGAAAGTCTTTGAAAGAGAAGAGGGCCTAGCACAAATGCAAGCACCTCCTCTTGAAGTGAACGAGAGTGAGCATCAAAGCGATATTAGTATGGAAGAGATTATGAAAGCATTGAAAAGTATGAAATCAGGTAAAGCTGCGGGATATGACAGGGTTTCCGTCGAAATGCTGAAGGCTGGACAGGGAGTAGTAGCAAGTCAGTTGTACTGCCTTTTCAACTTGTGCTGGAGGAACGGTCGGGTACCGGGAGACTGGTGCAAGGCTGTGATCGTGCCGTTGTACAAGGGAAAAGGGTCACAACAAGACTGTGTAAGTTACCGTGGAATAAGCCTCCTCAGTGTTGTCGGCAAACTGTATGCTAAAGTGATGATTGAAAGAGTAATGTTAGAAACAGATGACAGAATATGGGATGTACAAGCGGGATTTAGGAAGGGAATGGGATGTACGGATCAGGTCTTTTCCCTACGATGCATTACGAAAAGATATTTGGCAACAAACCAAAAAGTCTTTTGTGCATTCGTAGATTTGGAAAAGGCCTATGATAAAGTGGTGAGGAATGAGTTGTGGTCGGCATTAGCTGTGCATGGGGTGAGCAGTAAGCTGATACGGGCATTGAATTCCCTCTATAAGGATTCTAGTGCTTGTGTCAGGATAAACGGAGCGTACACTGATTGGTTTAATATCCAAAAGGGTGTTAGACAGGGATGTGTAGCGTCTCCGTGGCTGTTCAACCTTTTCATGGATAATTGTCTGACAGATCTGAAAGAGAGTGATTTTGGCCTAAGAATGAATGAGTTACGCGTCAAATGGCCTCTTTACGCCGATGATCAAGTATTACTTGCATCGACGGCTAAGGATTTGCAAGTGATGGTGACTATTATGAATGAAGCTTTGGAAAGAAAGGAAATGAAAGTGAACACAAAAAAGACAAAAGTTATGGTGTTTGAAAAGGAAGAGAGCATGACAGAAGTATGTATTCGGATTGGTGGTAATGAACTGGAGCAAGTGAATGAGTTTGTATACTTGGGGTCGGTGTTTACTAGGGACGGAAAGTATGAAAGTGATATTAAAAGGAGAGTAAATGCTGGTAACAGAGTTATTGGTGCGCTGCACGCCTTTGTGAATAGCCAGAAGATTTCTATGAAAGCTCGTCTGGCTGTACATAGAGGGGTGTTGGTTCCAACACTCATGTACGGAAGTGAAAGTTGGGTATGGCAGAAAAAGCATGAAAGTAGAATAAATGCAGTAGAAATGAGAGCGCTAAGAAGTATGTTAGGAGTGAAATTGAGTGACAGGATAAGAAATAGTGTGATAACAGAACGTTGTGGTGTGAAAAAAGATATTGTCACAAGGATCGAGAAAGGGATGCTTAGATGGTTTGGGCATGTAGAGAGGACGAATGAGAGAAGAATGACTAGACAGATCTACAAGACGAAGGCCTAGACGAACTTATCACGATCAAATCGGGGATGTTCTGAAGAAAGGTCAGGTCAAGAGTACTCTAAACCGACGAGCATGCATGAAAAGATTGATGAATGTGGAAGAAGCGAAAGGTATGCCAGGATCGTAGTAAGTGGAAGGCCTTGGTCTCTGCCTACCCCGTTGGGAAGGAGGCGTGATAATATGTATGTATGTATGTAAATAAAGAATTCGGTTTAACATAGTAGGTAGGTACCTAATGGCTTTTATTCTGGTGACTGACGATACATACAAAAAAAGAGCAGAGAAAATAGGTAATTACTTTTTGAAAGGAACTAACATTAGGTTGCGTTCCAATTCATAGAAACGTTTTATACAAATGCTTTTTTACTTTTTACGATCGTCGACATTTTTTATTTGCACCGACTTATTCTTTTCGTTGTTTTCTAGTTTTTATTTCTATGTTAATTAATATCCTTTTATTAATTTTTATTCCCTGTCAACCATACCTATGTTTTGCATTTAGGCTGGTTTCACATCATTCTTAAATTTTTGTTTATTATGTAACCAATGATTTAATGTAACTAATTATCAATTAAATTGCCAAGTACAGCTTTCTAGTATTAATAGGCCCTGAGATTTTCAACATGCCGACAGTTAAACAGATAGGCCCCCAATTCCGCTTATTAACAAATGGCTCAATTGAATCGTAATTGGATCTCAATCAAATTTTACATTAGTACCTTAATAAAAGTGTCAAAATATACGATTGTGATTCAATTGAGCCATTTGTAAATTAGCGATATTGATGGCCTGGTCGACATGGCAAATTAATAAGGCTGCCTTGTCTACACCCTTACTACGTCAACCCGAAAGATTCGCTTGGAATAAATAACCTCTTTTCTCTTTTGTTGGTTAAATAGCATCTTAGTCATACCTAGAGTCCACTAGGATTATACACTAACTTAAGTAAAAGTCAAAACTTCGGGAGCACGTCATTAATTCCCTAAAAGTTCTTACCTACCTACAGCTGACAACGGCTACATATGGACGGAAAGTCCTTTAATCCTGTTTGCGCTGTTTTCCCGAATTGAAGGACAGTTTTTATGTAACCCTCGTTTACAGAATGAAATACTTACTCAGCGGGTTACAAAAGTGTTGAAGGTGTGCGGCTCAAACAAATTAATAGCTAACGGATTTAATTAATTTACTTTTTTTCTTGTTGTTCTTAATCTTTGTTACCTATTTTACGATATTGTATTGTATGGTGAAAAATAAACGTTATTTATTATTTATTATGTTGGTCATTTTCCAATTACGGGACTATGGAGTCGCGGACCTTTGGAAGGCGTACGAGGGGCCGAAGCCAACTCGCAGAGACCCGTTAGACAACCTTTATCTAAATGATGTAATGTGACACGAAGCGACGATTATCCCTGTGCGCACTATACAAGTACACCCAAGGATAACCCCCGGTTAGTGCAGGACTATTGCAGAAAGTGGATACAAAGGATACTGGGCTATGGGTTTGGGTGCTAGTGGACTGGGTAACTGGGACTATGGAAGGACTATGGCCCCTGCCTCACCTATGTTACTCACACGGATAAAATGGCAGGGGGTGGCTCGCACACTCGTTTAATGGGCCCCCGAAAACTGCCGCTAGCACATAGTGACGTAGCGACAAGGGGGCAACATAGCCTGAGGCGCTTGAGGAGTGGAGAGGTATTACACGGCTCTCAGGACAATCCCGGTAATCCGTTCAAGATCCCTACAAGCATCTTACTGCAATACTTCCTTCCTCCGAGCATTTCTGCTCTAGCGATTCTCCACTCAAGCCGGCCAATGAAGGCAAGCAAGAGGTGGGAGATATGTTCCTCGTCAGTGTTCACTCCGGCCGACCAATGAAGGCAAGCCAGAGGTGAGGAACAGGGATACTCCCGGGAGCAATCAGGTCCGTGGGGTCACTACTGCCCAACAGCTCGCCACAAGCTGCCCTGCGCGGTTATTTATTATTATTATTACTAAAGAACAAAGGCCTCCATGATTGAATTCAAGTTACCATAGCAATGATGGGTACAGGCATTATCACAACACTTGCCAAATGCGGGTTGGTGATTACAAACCCAAACCATGCAGGTTTGGGTTTGTGATCACACACCCGCATTTGAAAATTCAAAACTTTTTGTTGCTTAACCCGGTGATCGAACTCGGAACCGTGATCTTGGCCCGGAATTTAAATCACTGGACTAATGGAGCGTTCAGACCAACGGGGCGTTATTAAATAGTAAACCAATCTATACTATATTATAAAGCTGAAGAGCTTGTTTGTTTGTTTGAACGCGCTAATCTCAGGAAGTACTGGTTCGAATTGAAAAATTTTGTGTTGGATAGTCCATTTATCAAGGAAGGCTTTAGGCTATCATCACGTTGCAACCAATAGGAGTGAAGTACCAGTGAAAAATGTTTCAAAAATAATCGCGATCATAATAATAGAAATTGACACTGATTAAGTCGCGGGCAACAGCTAGTGTTTAAATAAGTTAGCCTTATTATCTTAAATAAAATCCAGATTACTTACAAAAAGCATCTGAATTCCGAAGTCTCCAGTTTTTGAAATATATACACTACAAATAGCCAATTGCTTTGAGTGTCTACTTGAATATTTAAGATAAGGATGAGGCGATGGCAATTGTTAAAAATAGGAAGGCGCATATTTTATTAGTGAGGTAAACGCTTTTAACGTGCAAAATGTATCAGTGTTTGAAATGTTCACCTTGAATGAATCGGTAACGAGCTAACGAGAAGCGAACCGAGGAAGCATCATTGGAGGACGTTAACAATAATGTGCCGACACGCAGGAAGCGCCGCACGCCACACAGCTATACGAACAATACTCCGAAAGGAACTCCCCAAAATAATCCTAACATTTTGTACATTCGAATTATTATCTTAGGGAGGAAAATACGTGCTTAGAATTAAAATTGATATTACTGTTTGTCATATTAAAACAGCCGGTGATATTACACGCAAATCTCTAGACACCAATAATGTAACTCAGTCAGATTATAGGTTGGTACTGCGGTAGAATGTTAATCTGCTTGCAAATGTTTAAGTCAAACTCAATAATGTTTCTAAAGTTTACTAAGCCCACTCGATAAGTATTTATACAATGATTAAATTGTGTAGATATATACTTACGTATTGTGAATTGAGCCCCACCGATTCGGCCATTGTGATATACCTACCTTATAAATCTAAATTTAGCTAAGCAACTACATCACATTTTTAAATAGAAAAGTACTATCAAATTTAAGCTTTAAATATCCATATATCAAAATAATCAGATGCCTGCCATGTCTTAATTGTCACATAACTATACTAAGTATGAATTATTATAAAAACAAAAGATATGTATTTTTGTATGTTTAAAACAAATAAACTTAAAACTTCTAGTTTTTATAAGTACTAGGTATCATCCTTTGAGGGGGTGAAAAAGGGGGTAGAAGTGTGTATGGGAAATCAATATTTTCGGTAAAAATAGCAGTTAGCAACTGCAACAATTTAAATTACCTACCTGAGTTTTCGATCTCATCAATAATATATCAGCAATATAATTGGTAACGTGAACAGAGCCGCGAGAAGAGTACTAGTTTATAAAATTTAACAATAGGTAAAGGATACATTATGTTGATAAGGTTAGTTCAATATACACACGTAGGTACGAGGTAAGCGCTTCCCTTATCCCTCTTTGACAATCTCAGAATTCTGTTGCTTTCTTTGTGTTACTTTGTCAATATTCCGTGAAAAATATTGAATAACTATTTCAATAACAAAGCATCTAGTTAGGGCAGAAGATGTTCACGTTCACTGAAGAGGGTGTGAAACATTCATAAATGTACATGTCAGTTCACGCGACCCAAACATCTTTTACTTTACTCTCGAGACGCGGCCGCGGCGCTGCCTCATGTCACCCACTTTACTCCTTACCTTTCCGCCCTTTCCTTTTCTACTCCAAAATTGCCTTCATGCTTATATATTCCACGAATACTCTATAACTTCAGTGTATCACGGAGAAACTGAATAAGAAATAAGTACATTTATTCGGCACCTTTTAGGTAATGTTATTTTGTAATTTGTGTGCCTGACGTATCTACTGTAAATCCATTTAATCAACTCTGCTGTGAGATTTATTTACAAAAAGGAAAACTTTTGACTATCGTATTTAGTCATTGATGAAATATGCACAATCAGCATCAAAAAAGAGTCTTAGATCAAAGTGCTTTTTTAATAATAACCTATACCAATCGAATAGATACAACATGACATTAATATCCATACTATTGCATGTCGACATAATTAGGCCTAGATAAAAAGTTGATTTGACATAAAATCGACGTCAATATTTAATCGAGGACATTAGGTTTAAAAGTGTATATTGGCGTAACGCCCCGTTGGTCTAGTGGTTTATATTCCGGACCAAGATCTCGAGGTCCCGGGTTCGAACCCCAGGTCGGGCAACAAAAAGTTTCGATTTTTCCAACATTGCTCGGGTTTGTGATCACCAACCCGCATTTGGCAAGCGTGGTGATTATGCCAGTACCCATCATTGCTGAGGTAACTTGAATTCAAAGATGGAGGCCTTTCCCCTGGATTATAGGCTGTTACTGTTTTACTTTTTACTAAGTGTGTATTTATTCTGTTGATTTTGAAGACTATAACTAATTCTAGTAAAATATTATCCTTACTATCATGTTCAGTGATTCCAGCCTATAAAGTACAAAATTGAGTAAATTTGTTTTTTAAAAATATGTTTGTTATTGTCATTGTTTGTGGCTATGAATAAAAATGAAAAGGAACGGAGCGTATCGCGGCTCCCGGGTGTGCGAGCATTAAATCATTCTCAAAAGCCATTTGGACACAAAGGATATGGTCAATAAACAAACAGAACTCGACAGAGATATCGTGATTGGAGTGAAGTGACTTACGACCGGAAAATTTATATTTCGATCCATTCTGCGTAGGTCGTTTCTCTGCACGTTTCAGAAGATCCATGCTCTGTCTGCAAAAGTTGGCCGAACCAGATATTTTTTTCCGTAAAAACACCTACTACCTAATTCAGCTACTAATACACCGGTCACGTCAACGTTATTTATTGTTATAGCAACAACAAAGAACAAGAAATCTAACCAGTAGACTTATTTAGGTATTCTCCCTCAACCCCATGGGTGAAGCTTAATAGAACCTTTAAACAAAATTACTTCTGCAATTAAAATGGGTTGATTAATTTCATTGTTTTAAACAGGTACCACGAATGCCTTCAAACAAATGAAAATTGAAATTTCTTTATTTGTTATCTTATTTTCTAATGTTTTTGTTAATAGCAGAACCGTATTTATAAACATAATTAAAGTTTAACAAACTTTTAAAATCTCGAAATCTTATTAAATTCTTTTACAAAACTAAAACTGAATAGCAGTTAAATTTACTAACACTATTTGCCCATTTGGAAGTGATAAATGTTATTTGTGTTTCCGAAACTTAGTTTCGATCGAGGTAAGCAGCCAACTTCCGAGGTGGAATCGGTACTAAGTTCGCGAACCAATTGTTCTAGATTTTCATAGAATCAAGCTTGGAAATTACTGCATAGCCGGTGCAAATTATGTGTATTATTTGAATTTATGTCAACACGACCGGGCTGGAACCTGGCGCGTTGGCGGTGCGCCGCGTGCATCGCGGACGGAGCAGGCTCGCCCGACCGCCCTCGGTCCGGTAAATACAGCCTCCTCTCCTCTCGGTATGGATTATTCGGGGCAAGCGTGGAGCAGAGCCAGTGCCAGTGCGACCTACGCGCTCCCCGCGACTGCTCGTCCCGCGCCCGGCCCGCTGCCTCATAGCTCGGCCGCGTAGCACTCGCCGAGCTCGTAGCTCGCGACCGGTCGAGCCCCGCGAGCGCATACACGTAATAACCTTTCACCCGTGGCTATAGTTCGCCTTTAGCGACGCTATTTAAAAGCATGCCATTAATACAACCCCTATTGTGTTCAAATGACGAGACTAATGTCACATTAAAATATCATGAAAAGCACCTGTGGAACCACTAAATCCAGTGTAATTTTCATGTGATATTTTGATACTTTTGTATAAGTAAGTACATCTTTTAGTTTTTTATAGATTATTATTGCATGTTTTTTTTTTATAATCCATTGAAAAAGTTTGAAAACTTTTATAAAACTTTTGTTATGAAAGTGTATTTTTCTGCAAACTTAAATCAATGAAAATGGAGTAAAATTCTTGAAAAAGAACAAATAACATTTGAAACATTATTGTATGTCTCTGTTTACGAGTACTTTAATTTATTATTTTATTAATGTTTTTGTATAATGTTAATACCACTTATTATTTACCAAAATGTAGTATCATTATTATGATAAATAAAAGTTCGCTAAGTATGTACCCGCAATTATAGCCCGCAAGGGTTACGTAGAAAACATTAGTATCTGCTCGCAAACAGCCTAAGTTAGGTAACATGCCCCGTCCGGTACCTACTCGTATAGGAAAAACTTTTTTCGACAGTGTGTGTGTGTTTCTGTTTCGTTTACAATTGCGAGCCAATTGTAAATATAGCATGCTGGCGAGGACCATTCAGGTTGTACGCAGACTGATATTTCAGGAAAAATAACAATTAATACTTTTAATTGAGTATTTATTTACTATTTCTATTAATACTAGATTATTTTTACGTTACCTCGTTATCCGAGAACCATGAGTTCGAATCACAATAAGTAGACGCAGCTCTAGACTTATCGGAATCAACGTTTGTATTTATACCACGTGCTCGGCGGTAAGGGAAAACATCATGAGGACACATGCATATTATTTAGATAGCACTATGTGTATGGTCTAAGAGAAAGACTTCTTTTTCAGAGCAGTCGTTCTCTAAGGGTTATGGAGGTCTATTGCCCCTGTCTAGTCACGGGTCAAAGCATTCACCGGATGAAAGACTCATTATTACTTGCGACAAAGTCAGCGTTTGATTGCACTTGTGTCTAGCTTCTTCTCCCCGCCATTGGCTTAACTGTGATCGCTAATATGCCGGCCAAACGTGGTGATTATGGTACTGATACTTTTAGAGATCCTATATCGAGCATTGTATTGAGGGGGTTGATTGGTGATGATAACCTTTATAATACTGAATGCTCTATTAATAAGACGTAATTCAGATGCAGACTTTGTTTTAGAAATGCTAGCAGGATTTGAGTCCTTAAATTCAAATGAAAACAATATCTTCTGATATCCAAGAAAATATTTTGGTGGACAACAAACAATGTGTACAATGTATCTATTTAAATATTCAAGAAGTTTCCTACGCCAAGACCCTGCCATCCAAAGTTAAAGCTGAATAAGCTTATGAATAATTTAAAGTAGACGATTTTTACAAATAATGAGGACAATATTACAGACAAAAAGTTAATGTAAAATGACGGGAGCATATCGTAACGGCGGACTTTGGTCAGAAGCGAGCTGTCCCAGGGGCCTTATAATAGAGGACACGACTCCCGCGACTGTTGTTTATGGTATTCTAAAACGCAAGTTATACCCTATAAGTATTAGGTAGCACTTCACAACCTCACTATCTTACAAATAACAAAAATTCTAAAGTTTGGATGAATGTTTGTAACTTAATCACGAGAAATAACGACTTTACAGTTCAGTGTAAAAATTTAACAAGCAGATAGATTTTAGGCTGAAAATAGTACAAGTGCAATTTTCATCCCGGAAAAAAATGCGAGTGGACCGTGGGACCAACCCTGGGATTAAAAAAAAAACTTTACCATAATTTTGTAGCAGTATTAAAACAATTGTTGAATCCAGGAATTTGTAAAAGCTATAATTTATTATTAGCCCTTTACGTCTTGTCCCTCAGTTTACACAAGTGTTAGCGAGATAACGGAGAAGATTTAGATTTTTAGTTACGATTTTGTAAAACTCGATCACTAAATACGAGACCACAGGGTGGTAAATACGATAAACCTCATGTTTTTTATTAGGGTCCCGTTCAGGGTCCAGCTTTACACGTCGTTATTTTAAAATTGCTTCAAAGTATTTATTCTTTTTCTTTTGCAAACTGCCTTTAGAATGCTACTAAAACCTTAACTGGGAAAAATACGGATTACTTGATTTAATAAAGCAATATTTACTAAATAAATTTTTCGTTTTGTGTGAACCCCATTAAAAACCTTATTGTTTATCGTGATTACCACCTTCTGGCCTGGCATTTAGTCAACAAGCTTTACAAAATATTTATTAAAAATCGGCAATAAATGAAAGTTTATTTTCAAAAAAATCTGAATTCCGGGATCTCGCATATAATAGGGGTTAAAGTATGTAATTGCCGTTTTGTATGGACGAAATCGAGAAAAATCATTTTTCCATACTAACAATTTTTTATTTTTTTTAAAAACGCCTGAACCGTTTTCGATGCAATTAAAGGTGAAAGTTAGATGGTTATAAAGCTACGCATTATAGTATTTAAATTTCTGAAAATCAAAGTATATAATACAAATATACTTAATTGAAGCAAGAAGGTCAGCTGACACATTGTAAGGGGTCTTTTCAACGACTTCCTTTGAAGTAATAGGCACTAGTATTGCATTTTTTTTTAGTCAAAAGTTACTTTATTTAGTTTTTGATACAATACAAAAAGAATTACGCAATAATATGAGTAATATGACTATACTTAAGAGCTATAAACAAAATAAAAAGCGGGAAAATAATCGGCAATTTCATACTTTAACCCCTAATACTTTGGGTGAATTGTGGGACTAGACGTGAAGGGCTGTAATTTCTAAATTTTAGCTTCTACAAATTCCTAGATCGTTCTATAATAACTTACATATTACCGTGCAAAACTATTGGCAACGAATGATCATGATCACCTCATACTCGTATAATATGTTTGCACCAAGCGACAAGTTACATTTCCGAAAAAAATAAACCTAATTGTTCAAACTTATGTAGTGGTACTTTTCCACCAACGACATTTTTTTGGCAATAGGTAGGTACGGCTTGTGCATTATCCACAACGATGGAACGATAAAATTATGAGGTTCTCAAACTCAACGCGTAATATTTATTACTTTCTTAATTCATATATGGAAAGCCTAAGCCTTATTACTAAGTTGGCCGATAATTATTTTTGTTTTGATATAAACTACTCAAAAATTTAAATATAAAATTGTATCCCTACAACGGAAAACACACAACAATTTACATAACGGGTGCAATATTGCTAAAACTAATGTAGATAACCAATCTTGAGTCGCTTTTGTTTTTATTTGTGTAAATGATTTTAACTAACCTTACTATTTATATTGTTTTGTCTTACTAAACTGACATATTTTAGTTAGAGTTTGTATTAATGTATATGACTCATTCGTTGGGCAGTTGCTGGTCAGAACGCCCCGTTGATCTAGCTAGTGGTTTAAATACCGGGCCAAGATCTCGGGGTCCCAGGTTCGAATCCCGGGTCGGTCAACAAAAAGTTTCGAATTTTCGAACGTTGCTCGGCTTTGTGATCACCAAACCGCATTTGGCAAGCGTGGTGATTATGCCAGTACACCCATCATTGCTGTGGTAACTTGAATTCAATGATGAAGGCCTTTTCCCTGCAGTGGGATGATTATAGGCTGTTACTTTACTTTATTTTACTTTACTCATTCACGCCAGAACTGCTAAACGTACCTATAGAATAGCATATAGGATAATTCTATTTAAAATTTACGGTTTCCGTTGGATAACTTTGAATTCAACATTCCATTCGTAAGGCAACAGCTTCTAGTACATTATGAGATAAGATCATCAAGATAAGATCAACCGACATCCTAATCTAAAGTCAAGTTAGAATTTCTTAAATTATTTATCCATTGTATTACCTGCGAGTAGGTATTAATAATTATGAATCCTTCCGGCTGTATTGATAACAGTGGAGAACAATAAGCTCTCACGTATAACTTTACATCTATAATGTTATATAAAATATCTAATCCATTGAATATACAGAAAGTTGTTTTAGTCTGTAGCCATAATAAAGAGTATTAAGAAAGCTTTGTGTTAAAGCATAAATAGAATACCTCTTCTCATTTTGTTGGTGTCGTTAGACGCTCATCTTTTTCTCGCAGTACCTTACTAAACAGGACACGTACTTGAATCTACAATTTTCAAATAAAAAAAAAAGTTTCTTTAACCCCACAATATAAAATCCGAAAATATTTAAAACTCCAAAAATCACTAAAATAAATTCTAATCTTAATTAAAAAGATACATTTCCTACCTAATCATATCATAAATATATTGATATATTAATATTTATAACCTTGTATTGGCCTTGCTTATTATGCTCAGTATTCTATGTTACCTATATCACACTAAACTGTATGATTTCTAAATTGATTTGACTCTTTAGTGACGACGCTTGTTGCTGATTTTGTTTAATGTAAGTCGATGTTACTGCATAGTCAATACTTTAATTAGACTATGGCGATTTAAAATTCTATGTTTGTATACTGTTTCTAAATTAAGTAATTCAAAACATAGCTACTGACTCAAACAATACCCTATAGGTATACTCATACTAACGCAAAATCATATTCGATCAACCAAACCTAAAAGGTCTTGGATTTGTGTTTGACTTTGCTGGGGACGTTTGCTTGTTAAGGGTAGGTAATCCCATAACCTGAGCCTGAAATTTGAATAACTTTGAATAATTGTTTTAAATTTCGCAAAGCGATACTGACTTAGAGAGCGTGCGAGTATAATGTAACAGCGTGATTAATGTAATTCGTAAACGGAATATTAAGCCAAACTTGCCATTCTGAGATAATCAAATTGGGATACAAATTGTACGTCTCGTGAGTTTCGTGACAAATGTATGTTTCCCATTAATTTGTGTTTGCTCTGACACTTCAACTAGACAAACAGTAGTTTCCATTTAATTCAATAAATTCTAAACAAAAGAGGCCAAGTAAGACATAAAATATCTGAACAATTGGGCAAAAATTCATATGAAGGACCTTAAGAAAAACAGCGCCTGTTAAAGCCGACGCGAGACCGAAAAATGCGTTTTTATAGTTTTTTTTTTGTCTGTTTGTATGACTTGAATAGCGATTCGAACTTTATGAAAATACTATTACCAATCTACAGTATTATATACGATATTATGGTTCAAGCATGAGACATTGTTATTATTTATTTATATCTGTTTTTCAAATTCCTGCAATACTATGTTGTGTTCGTATTTTAACCAGACTTTTATAACCGGTATAAACACTTAAGAACCTTTATTTGTGTAACAAAATCATTCTTTGTATTATTGCCTCCATGAATCGTGCCTCCCTTCAGGGGAGAGGGACCCGCCAATTAATTAAGGAATCTTAATGATTATCTAACTGTCAAAGTAATTAAAGCTCATATAAAGGCTTCTTCATGTCTTAGCGCCTCACTTCCTAGTAGAAGAAATCTAAACTTAATTTTACGCAATCTATTTCCATACCTTAAAGATTAAAAATATCTACATATACGTATATATAAGTGTAAAATTGCAATATTGGCAGATATTATTAGTAAAAGTCAATGGAAGTATAGATAGATACTATTGTACCTAAACGTACTAAGTGCCTATGTGCTCAAAACACAACTCACATTAAAAATGTATTTATATTCCGAACAAATTGTTTGAACCTTTCACTAAACTTAAACATTAGACGCGCCAAAATTAATACTAAATTGTGACCGTAAGCAATTAATTTCATACACAAATACTCTTGGTAATGATCACGTCTTTTGTAATTAAATAAGTTTAAA
The DNA here is from genome assembly GCA_949315895.1 of Anania crocealis. Taxonomy (NCBI): domain Eukaryota; kingdom Metazoa; phylum Arthropoda; class Insecta; order Lepidoptera; family Crambidae; genus Anania; species Anania crocealis. The sequence goes on from OX438881.1 coordinate 14,096,141, forward strand.
ATGTACAAATGGTGACACATAATTTAATACGCACGGTTATTTAGAAATAATTACGGCGTAGGAATACCTTATAAATGACAATGAATTGGCATGAGATCAACATTTCATAAATATTACTAAAGTGTAGCACACACTACTCAGTAACTAAAATATAATTTAAAAAACTACTTATCACTCAAATCTCTGCAGTCATAAATCTTTCTTACAATGAAATAATGAAATGACCATCTCTCTATTATCTACACTAATATAATAAGGAAGAAAGATTGTGTATAATTTGTGCTTAAATAATATGTTTAAATCGATATTATAAACTCAAAACTACTGGGTCATGAATCAATATATCTCTATCTTATATATATATATATATATAAGATATATATATATAAATGTTATGTTGGTTTGTGTACGCTTCAAAAACTCAAAAAGTTCTGCACCGATCGAGCTGAAATTTTTGCATGATATATAATCCGCACCAAGGATTGTTTTTACCTATTTATCCGCGACCGCGTAAAAAAACATAAAAAAACAAAAACCATTCAATCACAATGTGCCACAGCGAAGCGTGGCAGGGAACAGCTAGTAATAAGTAATTTAGTGAAAAGAATTGCGGAAGTTAATATGTGGAATCAATAACTTATAAACAATGAGATGAAATTTGGTATGGAGATTGTTTAAAACCCTCATAATTAGGGGTTTAAGGGTGTGTAAAGTAAAGTAAGTAAAGTAAAACTTAATAATTCATCGGGTGCACATGATAAAACAAAACATGACACAGCACATTTACTATGACAGTGCCGACCAAGAGGATCTATCTATTCCTTAATACCAAACACTAATACCTATGGGATTTGTTTATGTCGTAATTAATTTACTATTCCGAAACAATACCAAATTTAAAAAAATATATATCTTATTTTGGGACTCATGGTATTTGTCCGGAATAGAAAACTAATGACGATTACCAACAAATACCAATGGTATTAGAAAGGAATAGATCACCAAGAGTCAAGGTGATCTCAGTGGTGAAGGTTGTCATAGAATTAAAGTCAAACTTTCGTAGCCGTTGTTAACGAACTTACATACCACTGTAATGTAAGTAATTAAGGGCAAACATAAAGGCACTGTTAAACTAATAGAGATGCAATTTATGAAAGTCGTAAAAACTGCTTAAACTATATTAGTTTCACTGTTGTATGCTACGAGGTCTCAGAACCCGATTAACTGGCCGCTATAAGTAAAATTAGTTTGGAAACGTAAATTAGGTCGGAGATTACAAGTGCTTACTGCGCGCTGAAGAATGTGCGCTGCTGAACTGAACGCGAGGTACGTTGCTCTCTCGATTATTTTTTCTAGACGAGTGAGCATTTTTCTCGGCCGCTTACAAATGACCGCTTAGGTGGGTGCTGAGAAATCTTTCTCTACATTTTATTTTCCTTCCTGCAGATACTTCCATTATTCTGTTAATGGAACGGTGTTCAGAGATGCCCAAACAATATGAGCCTATCTAAAAACGAAGGTATTTGTAACATACGCAGACAAACATTCGTCTGCAACTATGAGCGTAGGTAACTCGTAAAAGCTTTTACGTAATAGGACTTTAATAAAAATCACCTGCTAGATTAATAATGTCTGATTAAAATTATATGTTGATTTGCGATTTTTCTGAAACACATTATCTAGGTAAGTAAAAGGAAAGAAAATGTATGGTGACTGAAAAATTACTGGCCTATTTTGTGGTTATTTATGAGTACCTCTCTGCTCGCAATATTTCTCATATAACAGCGACCAAAACTCCCGCGATGACAACCATGAATAATCTGTTTACTTAGCTCGCAATGTATGCCCCCATTCTAGGTTCATTGTGTATCCGATGCAGCTACACTAGATTATGTCTGAACCCATTCTTGCTTAGCATGCGTACAAATAAATCTGATAATAATGAATGGTGAAATGAGCACTCAACACAAAAGGCGTATTGTCATTCCCCAGCGGTAAAACAAACATAAAACAAAAATGGCTTATTCCCGTCTCAGCCGGCTCGGCTCGTCTCGGCGCGGTCTTTCATTCACCCGCCCGCTCTGCGTCTACTCGCCTGACATCACGAAAACATGCCAATGATATTCATAGATATGTCAGCAGGAAATTGCGCCACCGTGTCTTATGAAAGACTTTTCCTCCAATTAAGACTATTCAGTAAACAGTATTGTATCCACTACAATGACTTATACTTTTACTGTCTCCTTTTAACATATTTTTGTTGCTAATCTGTACCAACTATTAATTTTGGAGATGAGATGCGGGTACGAGTCCCGCCTGAGACATAATTTTTCAAGTTTATATTCTGATATTATAATTGCAATTAGGTTGCTAAAATATCAAATAAAGTATATTGGAATAAGTTGTTTATTTTCTGTTGAACGTAGATAAAAAAAACTACTTGGATATATATCAAAGCAACTTGAAGGGTAGTGCTGAAACTTGTGATATGTACATATTGTGTATCAAACTTCTCATCTCCCTAGTGTGATACTAGTCTTTCAGTTCACGAGTTGTAAACTTCGGAACGCCTGCCAACATGTTTGCAACAGACTGTTTTCATAATAATATTGTATCTATCGTTGGTCCTTACCTACTGAATTTAAAAAACTTGATTTTACTTACCTATAATTATAAAGAGGTATCTTTATAGGTATATTAAGTAGATGTTTTTTTTTACTCTGAAAGTAACGTACAATTTAATTCTACCTAACTCAGATCTAAATCATGAGATGCCAACAAACAAAAGCAACAAAATTAACTAGTAAATTGTGTTTAAATAGCGGGACATTAACGGGCTCTTAATGTACCGCGACCCTGACAGAAGGTAGGTAAATCACAGAATAAATAATCGTATTACATAAATACTAGTTCTTCATAAAAACATACAATAATGAATCCATACATCAATATAAATAACTTCTTATTTTACACTGAAGCCGTTTTACCGAATTTGAAAGAAATAGTTTAAGAACTTTGATGGATACAGAATATTTATTTTCCTGGAAATCATACCTTGAAGGAATGAAATAGGTTTTTATAGTTGTATGGGGGCTCAACCGATTATATAGGTATAGTGAGAGACGCGGACCACTAATATACTTACTATAGCTATTACAAAGCCTAGACAGGAAATACTTATTATCAAATAATATTAAAAATATTTATAAGATTTATGTACCTACTTATTGACAATTTTAGATACAATTCACTAAATTTAAAACTTAAACCAAAATATTGCTTAGTACGAGTAATTTAGTTTGTTATTTTAGTTAGTAGTAGTTCGACACAAATGATTATGTCAGAGAAAAACACCAAATTATCATTTGTAACAAACCGTATTTCTCGCGAATAATGCGCAATCGCTAGTTGGGTTTAATGCGACGAAATATAGCCTGATGTTATGGCCTCTTTTTTTATAACGTCCAAAGAGGCTTTTCATGAGAGTGTGACGTTATAAAGTTAGGGGTCTAAGAGCAGCACTAGTAAGTATTTATTTACTAATCTTACTTCTTTTTAATGTTGACAATAGTTGAAATGTTATTTCCTTTTATATAAGAAATGTTGACCTGATTGCAACTCGACCTTTTTTTATATTTGTCTTATGAAAGGCTAATTCTAAAACGTCCTTCCTATGAAAATAGGAAATAATTGTCTAGATTATTGCATACGTACTTACATAACATATTTACCTAGATGTGCGAAATCGATATATAAATTAGTTCCATTAATGTATGTACACTGTATTATATGTATAAGCATACACTCGTACAACAAAATCTTTATATGTATAACGGAAATGCAGTTTCGATTTTTCGATTCGATTCGATTACGTCAATCGATTTATTCGATAAGTTATTTCCGTCACAAATTGAGAGACAAAATTAAGAGGACTATTCGACAATAATATAACCTCTCGCTTTTTACCGTTTATATTGAGAGCTTTTGTGAAAGTTGAAAGTGAAATTTATTAAAATTGGTCTATCTGCTCTTTTTCGGTGCTTTTTTATTGTTATATAGCATTAAGTTTTATTCAACAAAGTGTTGTTAAATGTTGCGTATTCGATAACTTCAACCTTAGAGGTACTTTATTTTACATTGACAGATAAGTAAATTATGTCTATAGCGCAGAATCAGCAAAAAACAAGCATGTCTGAGATAAAGCTTTTCTAAGATAAATCGAAAAACCGAGGCTGCTAGCGGGCCTGCTACCTGGGCTTAGTAATAGGATTCTTGAATACCTGAGACAGTTATAATTATCTTTGAAAATCAACTGAATGACCCACTACTTATCTCAGAATAAAAAAGCAATATAACTGAAGGAATAAACCAGGTGTTCTCTATTCTGCAAATTATCTGTCAAGTGGACGCACATGTATTATTTCATAACCCTTTGTTTCTTTGTTTTTAGGCTATAGTTTATCAGGAAACACATATTTTTGGAAATCACCATGATTCAAGTGGACAATTTCAAGCGGCCGTCTCCCTCACCTTCGCGAAGCTCGGTGCGTAGCGAAAGCCGAGTATTTCGGCAACCGCGCGTTATACAAGTGAATCGTGATGCCTCTACCATGGTGGACGGCGAGACGAGCGTGCCAGCCGGGAGCGCCTCGGCCGCCCCGCCCTCCGACTGGGACCCTCAACTTGGGCAACACGCAGCACACTTCCGCTCACGAACCTTCAGCGATGGCTTCATTAGGAACACTAGTCTTGAGTTGCTATTAGGCGTCGACTGTGAGGCCTGTCTCTCTTTAGCGGCACAGAGACAATGTGTCGACAAACATGTAACGGACCACGACTTCGACTTAGTTTGCAATTGCAACATCCAACAAAACAACTATCTAAATTGCCATAGACATACTGTAGATCAAAGAGGCCATACACTTAACACTTACGACTTAGAGAGAATTAAACGGAACACGGGCCGCAATCACCTCAGCGTGGGATCACATCGTAGTTTAGACCGCAAACATACCAAAAGCAAAACTATTGGCGTTTCGAACTACATTTCTAAACAGTTGATTTCCTACGACCCCACAAACACTATCGTACAGAAAATAAAAAGGAAACTATCTAACTTGAAAAAGATCGGTGGCGAAGCGATGTTGAAAAAACATACGAATGCGGTCCAACTCGCCGAGATAACATCGGGCTCGACGAGCTCGCTGAAGAAACTATCGATGCTGTCACTAGTCGACAAGTCACAACGAAGAATAAACAGCCAAAGTTGTATTTTCAGTTCGTCGAGGTTTCAATCGAAAGAGGAACTAAAAAACAATGCTAGTACCTATGCAAATTTTTCCGGAAACGTGGACCAATGTTTTGACAGACTTAAGGACAGCGGCCTGAGTGCTGATATGAGTGGAAAGTCAACGCCAAAAATTATAAAAATGAAAAGCTTTGACAATAATAAAGATATCATGACGAGACATTCTCCCGCTGTAGAATCTTTGAAATTTTCCACTTTAGACAACCGTAGTCGATGTAGAAGTATAAGGAGACAAATGTCATACAATGAGTTTCCTAGCGAGAGGTACAGAGAGCGGGTGCCGGAGAGCTGGTCGCGCGACGACACCGCGGCGGAGTCGCGCAGCACGCGCAGCGACCTGGTGGAGGACGACGGGCAGACCTTCCTGGACGCCGATGTGATGATGATGGCCGCTCCACGTGCCGCCCACGCACACTGTACCTGCAACACCACTTTGGATAACAGAATACCATCAATATTTTATGACACACAGGTAAGACAAAAGTAACATTCGTATACCTTGCGTTGATACATTTGAACAATTTTTTCGCTTCAAATAATCACAAACGAAACAGATCTAACAAAGAAAAAAGTATCAGCTTCTCGCGCATATATCTACCCGCAAAAAATCAATCGTAGCGGCCATTAACAGGATGATGTACACATACACCGTGTCTCTTTTTCAATGTTTTTTACAAAAGCATATCACACGTGCCGTTTTGGAGAAGAATTGCAGTCTTTTCTCGTATTCTAAGCTGTTATTAGATATATTCCACTTGAGCATCTTTTTTATATTTAATATTGTATGTTAGAGCATCACACATAAAATGTTTAAGTAACACAAAGTCCACCACAATAACAAACAATTGAAAAATAATACTAGTCGTAAATTAAATAGTAACATTGTAAAATCTTTGTATTTAGCATGCCCTGTTTGTTTATTTATTTGAATAATAAATTACCTACCAGGACGTTCCTAAATCTACCCAATGACATGGAGTAGATATGTCAACTGTAAAATGTTTTGTAGGGATGTGTAAATCTTAAGTTGTTTGCATTTAAAACGTAGGGTAAAAAGCGACGCGCGCCCGCGCCCGACGTAACGGAGCGCGGCGGGCGTGCACCGGCGTGCAGCGTGTGCAAGGCCGCGCAGTGGGTGCCGACGGGCACCACCTCCACCACCAGCCACAGCTCCACCACCACCGGCAACTCCTCACGTAAATACTATTTATCAATTTTACCAATTCATATACAGGGTGAAATTTCAACCACTTTCCAAATTTTTATATAGCAGTCTACGAGACAAAATCAAATGACGTATTTTTTCTTTTGGAATAGCCCAGTACAAAAATGACAAGATAAAATATCCGTCAAAAAATAAAATTTTTGATACGGCCTCTTAGCAACACTTTTTTTACGAGGTGCGCATCTCATTCATTCATTTCGATACTATTCATAAGTTTTTCAAGTTCCCATCATACCTCAACAGGTTTAGGACCGTAATAATTGAAAACTATGTTGCGAAAAATATTTTCGGGCGAAAACTTGATTTACATTTTTGACTTCTTAATAGGCTTATAATACGATACTAAACGCCTATAAAAATTGTTGAAGATGATGAAAATGTCATCCTGTATTTATTAGATTACAATAATCCATTTCCATAAATAATGAAAACTTTAAAAACAAATGCCAAAAATATTTTATTAGCGGTCAGTAAATGGGCCATAGATTTAGTATTACTAAATTGATGAGCCATATTACATTGGTTCAAGTACTGACAATCAAACCTGCTCCACGAATACGTTCAGAATAATATACATTAGGCTCCAACTTATTTGGAAAACTACTTCCCATGCAAAGTATTGGTGAGGAATATTGCAGTTATAACTAATATGTCCCTATAAGTAGGTGTGTACCTATTAGTAGTAATGAATGAGTAAAACATTATCATGCTCACTATCATTACAATTCATAAACACACTATCTCTAGCTGTGCACAGCTTTAATATTTGAGTTATGTAAGATTCGATAGTCGTAGCCATACCAGTTCGTAGCAATCTTATAAGAAGAGTTTAATATCAGTATGTAAACTTGAAAATTTTTGTCTCAGGCGGGACTCGAACCCGCATCTCCTCGCATGCCGGGCGGGCGCAGGCGAGGAGATGCGGGTTCGAGTCCCGCCTGAGACAAAAATTTTCAAGTTTATATACTGATATTATAAGTGCAATTAAGTTGCTAAAATATCAAATAAAGTATATAAATAGCTGTTTCATCTTAACAGACTGTCAAACATCTGCAAAGATGTTTATTTCGGGTGTTAAGGGTGCAAACTCCTAACATTTGATGAAATAACGCTGGCTTACAGCGTAAGAATGTGCTTGAAAAATTCGCGCCGTGTCGCAGTGTCTCGGTGGCCTAATGGTATGGCACCCGCCCGGCATGCGAGGAGATGCGGGTTCGAGTCCCGCCTGAGATAAAATTTTTCAAGTTTATATACTGATATTATAAGTGCAATTAAGTTGCTAAAATATCAAATAAAGTATAAGAGTTTAATATCCCTAGCTGAGAGGATTTCACCATCCATATCGGACTTTTTTCAATATCTGTCCCTGTCTATAGATTTCTGGAATTTTGTAAAGCCATACGAAGGGTCGAAGCCAACTTACAGGCAGGCAACTTGATGTTGTCTATGATGCCCTAGTATTAAGCGAAATCTATTATTAAGGCGAGATGACTACGCCAAATCCGTAGCAAACCGTAGCAATAACGCGTAGCAGGCGAGGCGTACTACGAATAAAACCAATCACGACAACATTGTTTGCAGATAATTGACTTTATAGTCGTAATAAAATGAACTAGTAACACAAGCCAAATCGACAAAAATACATTACACATAAAGCTAATTTAAAAATACTACAATAGGGAGAACTAATTTGCAACGCTTCACAAAAATCTGACAAGAATAATTTATGCATCTGCGCTTGCCGCCTCGTGCACATATGGACTATTTCGGATGAAACGCAGCTGTATTATTCATTTATTTTCATTGTTACACTACCTACCTCATTTTTAAATTTGCATATTACTCTTTGTTAGAATAAATATTGCATAGAATAGTTATTCGTTTAATTAAATAATTACCATAGTACTTGTTTTCGTTTGATGAAGTCAAAAGTAAAACTATTACTTTGAGCTGAGTCGTGCTTTAGATTAAATTACAATTTAAAAGTCACAACACGTCACATTATAACAAAAAACCCAAATTATTCATCATCATCATCAGCCCATATTCAATTCACTGCAGTTAATAGGTCTCTTCATAAGGTTTTTCCATAATCGTCAAGCAGGCCGATGCATGGTGTAAAGAAAGGTTGGACAAGAAAATATAATTTAATTTTGTTCCGACGTGACGAGACGGAACGCGATCGTAAGTTAATGATTTTGTGCTAACGATATCCACGTGAAAATTCAATTTAATTTTGTCAAAAAAAGTCCATTGTAGAGCGCAAATTTCAAACATGTAATCCACCGTATCTACTGCGGTGATCGAGCAAGTTTGCGTTTGACAGCGAGATTACCGCAGCCCGTAACATCCTCGTAACGACCGATTGCTTGACCTAAATTGATTTTAATGTTACATCCAGTAAATGGTGGCGAATACGGTCCCCGCTTTTTTTATTTATTAGTATTTCCATATAACTCTTAAATTTCGACGTAAATGGTTGTTGGTTTTAGATCCCCCGATGAGTCAAACTTTAGATACTACTTTCAAATAATAAGGGCAGGTAGACAGTATTTAGTATAAGTTTAATATAATTGATAGATAGATAGATAGAGTACTCTTTATTGTACACAAGAAAAAAAAAGTTTGATCTACTTTATTATTTAGTAAAAATATTTTGTATTAATTAAATTTCATTTAAATCTCTGTGGCTGTACTGCTTGGGACTGACTGGTTTCAATGCTATATTTATAACTTAAAAAAGACAACTTGTAACAAATAATGTAAAAAAACTAAATTCTTATTAAGCTATTGCATAGCTTCTATCGCGGGCCTTGAGCGTGGAGACCGAATCCAGAAATTCCGTAACGAAAATAATCTAACACCCACACCCACACACTCGGGGCGAGGCACGATAGAACAATTTTGAATTTTCGAAATTTAAAAGAATTTAGAAGAAAATAAGGATTTTGACTGTATGGTTGCCTATGGTAACCATATCTGCCAAAATAACAGAAAAATTTAATTACAAAAGTCAAAATTAGAAAATACATAAAATTATAAAATTAAGCTATTGCATAGCTTCTATCGCGGGCCTTGAGCGTGGAGACCGAATCCAGAAATTCCGTAACGTAAATAACCTAACACCCCCCACTCCGACCGGCACAGCGGTGATACTTTTTAGTTTTATAATTGCATAAGTTGATAAAAAATGCTATGCAATAGCTTTACCGCGGCAGTCTCCGAGTGCCACACGTCTATTTATTTTTTATTTAGTTTTTATGAGAGAAAAAAAAGCAAATAAACAAAACTTACGAGATAATACGAGTATAGTTAGGTTATGTTCTTAATGTAGTATAGAGATAAGGGTATAGAAAGTTGACCTTTTCAATTAGAAAACTGTGATGTTATGGATAAAGTACCTACTAGGACCTTCTGGTCACCATGTTACTCGTAAAGTTGAGGCAATTTGTATAAAAATGGAGTAAAGGCGGCAAATTATCTACTGGTTCCAGAACTACTAAAGAACTAGGCATTTGTCACAAAACAAATTAATAAATAACAAATATGATTTTTGTAAAAGTTAGCTCGACTTGGTTAAATCATGGTCGCGAACCATTAACCTTTAAATAACTAATGTAGTTTTATAAATTCCACCCAGTGTTACGTTTTAATGTAAACTTAAGTAGGAAAGTTTTAAATTTAGAAATAATTTTGAACTTGAATTTTTTTTTTCCATTATCGTATACATTCAGTTATTCCTCCTCTTCTCGACTATTTATAAACACTATAATTTCTACTATTGACTTTTCTGTCTTCTTTAATTGGCCAAATTATTTATTATCTATTCTGGCACTTTGCTATACAAGTAACAGAAACCCTAAAAAAATGTGTATGACTTATGAACGAAGGTTCCCAATAACACTGAATCAGATTCCAATTGGGTAAAATGATCAAAACAAGAAATAAGACATTTCTAAGTACAGATAATTGCTCTCTATGCCACTATTTGTTAATACCTATATTAACAAATATACTTCATATATTATGTATGTACTTGATTACGTGCTTGGCTAGTCGCCTTTTGAATGGACTGGTTTTTACTTATCGGTAGCGTCATTCTTATTAAGAAAACTCCAAGTCATTATATGGGGTGGGTTCGAAAAGCTATCAAGTAAATCATTGTGCCATGGTTGTACTCGAATACAAAACACCTACGCATATGTAATACATACTATCACTGGTAAGTTAGACGATTGGAATGGATGTGTAAATCTGAGATAATTTGCGTCCCAATACAGGTTTCTCAGTGTGGCACCGTCGTTGGTGCTGTGTTGCTGTGCTAGTGCTAGTAGCGGGTACAGCATGCGTGGCGGGCCCGCTGGCGTTGCGAGCCCCGCCTGGGGCCCCCCTGCATGAGCGCCTGAGACTCGCTGAGCGTCTGCTGCACGACACACCCCTCGTTGATGGCCACAACGATTTACCCTGGAATATAAGAAAGTTCTTGCATAATAGGATTAAAGATTTTAGGTAAGTGAAATGTACTTATATAAACTTTATTTGATATTTTAGCAACTTAATTGCACTTATAATATCAGTATATAAACTTGAAAAATTTTTCAAGATTATATACTGTATTCATATAAATTGAAATAAATACAAGCCGGTACACATAAAGAAAATCTAAATAACACGCGGGAGGAGTTACGAACAAATAAAAGATACACACCACTTACAGTTTTGGCTGGCTTGAATACAAAATGAGTCTGGATTACTTTTACTTTTGCGGGATAAAGCCATAAAATTTTAGATAATGTTCTTAACGAGCTTATGTAGGTTAATGAGAGAAGGCACCTAGAGACACCCGTACTGCCTAAGTAAGTCAGTATAAAGTCTAGATATTTACTTACATATCTGTAGATGCCAATAAACAAAATATTAATTCAACTTTTTCATAAAAAAAGGAATTTATTTTCATATTTAATTAAATATCGTGTCAAAAATTGTGTTTATCTATGTTAAAACATTTTAGGCTTTTTAGTGTGCTTCGCCTGGCACATCGTTCTAGCGGATTTCGAACGGAGCATTTCTAATATGAAATCAGTTTAAAGCGTATATAATTTTGCAGAGTGAAGTAAAATAGCGGTAGCACATTGTTGTCAGGTTCGACGAGGATTTGCGAACGATATCGCCGTGGGCAACGAGCTCTTGGTCACACACCGACTTACCCCGCTTAAAACAGGGCAGAGTAGCGGCGCAGGTAAGCGAATCTGCTACTTTATACCGAAAGCTGACTTAATACAAATAATATTATTAGCTTAGTATTCGCAACTATAGCGGAAATCAATCGATCATAGCAGAATCTAAAGTACAGGCTGACTATGAAACGTTTAGTAAGTACTTTTACCTTACTAACTCTTTGCCCGCGTGAACAACACTTTGTATCGCGTGTGGAAACTTGTGCCCAACAATTGGGAGCCTGTGTTAGTAATAGGGGTTAAAGTATGAAATTGCCAATTATTTTCCCACTTTTTATTTTGTTTATAGCTCTTAAGTATAGTCATATTATTGCATAATTCTTTTTGTATTGTATCAAAAACTAAATAAAGTAACTTTTGATTAAAAAACAAATGCAATACTAGTGCCTATTACTTCAAAGGAAGTCGTTGAAAAGACCCCTTACAATGTGTCAGCTGACCTTCTTGCTTCAATTAAGTATATTTTTATTTTGATTTTCAGAAATTTAAATACTATAATGCGTAACTTTATAACCATCTAACTTTCACCTTTAATTGCATCGAAAACGGTTCAGGCGTTTTTAAAAAAACTAAAAAATTGTTAGTATGGAAAAATGACTTTTCTCGATTTCGTCCATACAAAACGTCAATTTCATACTTTAACCCCTAATATTCAAATACCTCCAAGAATATGTAAGTACCTAAGTAATTTTGCGTAAAAGCTTAACAAATAAACATACATTCACATTTATAATATTAGTTAGGCTATTTTACTATTGAGGTATGATCGCGTTCGATTCCTGCTTCTGACGTTAAATATTGAAGCTAGGTGATAATAATATACGAGTAGTTTAGTATTTAGTTGGCTTTCTAGTATAAAGTTTCAAAGTAAACTACTAGAACTGTAATTAATCATTTCAAACATCTACATTTGTCATTTACGGGACATAATAATGCAAAAAAACTTTTGCATTTCATTGGTAAGGCCCTATTTACGTTAATCTATCTATATATATAAAAATGAAAACTGATTTAATGACTGACTGACTGACATATCAACGCACAGCCCAAACTACTGGGATTTAAAATCAGAAAATTTTCACCGTGCTTCTTTTTGTAGTGTAGGTGAGCACTAAGAAAGGAATTTTGGAAATTCGGCCTCTGAGGGGGTTAACAGGGCCCCATAAGTTTGTATGAAACTTCGTCAGTTTTGAAGTTAAGTCGATGAAAATTGGTATCCAGCTACCTGATTAGAAATTATGAATGACGTCTTTAAGGATTTTTATAAATTTAGTCTTTAAGGGGATTAAAAATGGGGGCAAAGTTTGTTCTGTTCCGCTTCATATCCATACTCTTTACATATTTGTACTCTCTGACTTCACTTAGTTTGTTATTATGACATTTAATGTGTCAATCAGAAAATAAATATCATTTCTTACAAATAGAATAGTATTATTTTAGAATTCAATAATAGGCGCCGAAAAGGATGAATTAACTAAGTTAAAACGTACACGAACTTCATTAAAGGCTGCATTATAAAATTCGGCAGCTAGATACAAACCCTACGAGAAATTTCTGATTATGAATTAAAATTAGTGAGTGACCAGTGACAAATGTACAAAATTACTAAGAATAATTTGGAAGAGATACGACAGCAAATAATTAAATTACTGATGACCCACAGTTGGAAAATGAGATGGAAGGAAAAAATAACCTTCAGGAATTTACAACACAGCATACACTAAAATTGGAGAGTTTGAATTTGATAGCACGAAACAATTCCATGTAGGTATGCAGCAAAGGAGGAGCAAAGGTCGGCCACAAACAAACCTAAGGACATCTAAATTGAACTCAGTACCATTCGACAAGGACGAAACATTCAAAAACATCATTAAACGGTTGGATACTTACTTAAAACTGAACAGATGTGATGATATGGATGCAAGGCAATACACGTTTCTAACATCTTTGAGCCCAGAATTATATCAGAAAACGTATTACTTATATTATATTTATGTGCTCGGCGGGATCCTTGTGAGTTAGAATTAGAGGAGTTAGATAAAATTCAGTTAGTAAATTATCAACAACTCAAAATTGGACAGATTACTAGAAGATTTAAAAATGGTGTATGATGGAACTCTTGTTTGCATATCAAACTATAAAGCTCAATTAGTGATTCAAGAAAATGTGACACCAATTTTCATCTAGCCGCGACGTATTCCATACACCCTGAAGAACAAAGTTGACGAAGAAATAAGGAGGCTATGTAACGAAAATAATATGACAAAACTTGAAAGTTCCTATTGGCTGTCTTATCTATATTTAGGAACATATTCAGAAAATAAATATCAGTAATTACTATCATTTTTAGGGTTTCGTACCCAAAGGGTTAAAACGGAACCCTATTAATAAGACTTCGCTGTCTGTCCGTCTGTCCGTCTGCCTGTCACCAAGCTATATCTCAAGATCCGCGATAGCTAGACAGTTCTATTTTTGCTACCGCAATAACAACAAATACATATTTAAGGGGGGCTCCCATAAAAAAATGCCATTTTTGGCCTATTTTTGCTTGCTATCAATAAATGGTAACAGGTTGGCACTACATTAACTAAATTAATGTAGGTACCTACTGTTGTTTACGTAGTCAATGGTACGGAACCCTTCGTGCGCGAGTCCGATTTGCACTTAGCCGATTTTTGTTAATACGGTAGAGACAAATGTTGGGACATCGAAAAAAGAGTATGAAATTACACTGATATGACATTGTCAACTATATTAGGCAGTACAAAAATACTTCCTAAACTGGGCAAAGACCCGTATCTCAGGCAGAAAAAGGTACCAAGAGTGTTGCAACAACACTAAGCAGCTGACTGGTGAATTAAATCAATATACGAGTAGACTGGAGAACCATTTGACGAGCTTTCATTTAGAAGATAATTTGATAAACTTCCATTTAGTAACGATTTATTTTTTCTAGGACGCACCGCTTTTGAGGTCCTGTCAAAGTTTGTTTAGTTATACTGCCTTTCTAAAGCATTCCAATTTATCTTTTTATTTAATTTCCCGAATATTTAAAAAAATACACTTTTATAACATGAAAATTAAACGTTGAAAAAAAAATCATCTCACTTCATAATTCCGTGTTGTTTAACTTAGGAATAGCTACCACCACCTCCACCACTAATGACCAAGCAGCAGTAATTAATTATGTTTCGCTTACATCATTTGAAGCTGAAGAAATAAATAACAATTTATAGACACAGTAGTCAGTACAGACGAGTCA
This sequence comes from Anania crocealis, assembly GCA_949315895.1. Classification (NCBI taxonomy): domain Eukaryota; kingdom Metazoa; phylum Arthropoda; class Insecta; order Lepidoptera; family Crambidae; genus Anania; species Anania crocealis. The sequence goes on from OX438881.1 coordinate 14,111,173, forward strand.
GTTCTCTATCCTGTCAAGTTTCTGAACACTATAATTATCCTGCTGATCATCCTCTACCATTCATGCCTCGAACCTACATCCCACAAAAAAGTTTTGTGAAACTACGTCAGATTTTTGGCATACATTTTGTAGTGTTCTTTATAAGGATTTTTTTATAAATTAATATTTGAGGGGTGAAAAACAGTGGAAAATTGTGTGGTTCATTATTTGTGTTTAACATCATATTGAGGTACTTGAAACTTCGTCTATCGATTATGAAGGGAGAATGACATAGGACTGCCTTTTCCAGAGCTCTACACCGATGCTGGTACTACACCGTCTAGGTCGTCGTTTACCGTCCGATCTAGGTGTCTTTTATCCAAACGTAGTATGCAAGCAAATTGTCTTTGTAAAATCGCCTTACTTGGTTGGAAACTAAGAATGTGTTTTTTTACGCAGGGCCTTTCTTACAGGGCTCTACGCCAGTGTTGATCATATTCGAATAGAGCCTTGCAAGCTGCTTTTAATGGTTTGTTGTACTACAACACTGACAGTTTTTAAAGCTTCAAATGATATTGTACTTCAAATTTCATGTAAATGCAAATAGATGTGGTGCGAGCTTGCTTGGACCACGGTACGCTAGGAGAACCAACACCAGATCCCTAAAACGATAGTTTAAATCGGCCTCTTTCATCCAACTATTGTATCAACGGACCCCGGCAACGACGTATCGGCTCCCACTAAGTGCCCACCACCACCTCGCCCGAGATGGCAACCCTCGGCACCGTAGGCAAAGGAAGTGGAGGAAAAGAGTGGAGGAGAGGGGGTTGAATCGTGACGAAAACTTTGTAACAGATCACGCGCGCGAAGCCGCGGGTATCAGCTAGTTACTTATAAATACATTAATTAAGTAATTCAAGTAGTAAAACCATGGCGGATTAATATTTTAGGGTGTCAGTAGCTGTGCTCAAAAAAACAAACAACTACGAGGTTTCCTAGGAACATGAGTAATATTTAAGAAAAATTTTGACATTGCGATAAAAACTACTGGCTGCTCGGGGTAAGCGTTTAAGGGACGGCCAAAATAACTCTTCACATTTTAGGTAATGTTCATATGGAAAAGTAGTTTTGTTTCAGGACCACAAGTCCAAACTGAAATATAGTTTATTGATCTATAGGTTTTATGAAAATGTTTTTTTTTTTCATTTCATCCTTTAAAAATAAACCAATAATATCGACCTATTAATATTTTTTTTAGCATCACAGCTTTATGCGGGTGGGTAAATCGTATTTACGAGTAAACAACAAAGGATAGTAAGCAAAGTACAACTAGAAAATGTGCAAAATTATTCGGGCTCTGGCCGGCACTAATACAACCCTGGCGGAACTTTAGTGGCCCAACTTGTCACCCACCGTCTGTTTTATTTGCTCTTTGTTAGGTCTATTAACATCTCTACTTTAAACTATGTCTTTAATTTAGAATGAGGCCTTTAGTTTTCTGGAAAGTTTCAGGTTTTTTTTTGTTGGTGTGATAAATTCACGAGTAGAGTTTAACGCAATTTTGTGAAATGTACAATGAAGGAATATTATTGTTGAGCAGATTAACGAAAATTAAATTTTGCTAGGTCATGAGAGATCGTAAGACAGATAATAAGCTAAGCGAATGACTTGATGTTTCATCATACAGGAAAATCAAAGCAACCTTAAAAAAATCAATTAAATTATTACGATATTTTCATGAAATATTGTTTCTGCTTTCTGGTTATTTATTTTTAACTCCGAAAATTTTAGCACGCGTTGATCATTTTTTGCATTGGTTATATGAAAATCAAATTTAGTTTTTAGCGTTTCCATAAAATTGATATTTAACTCGACGATTCAAAGGATTCTAGGATAACACATTTTAGACTTATTAGTAAAATTTTAAGTTTATCATTTGAAACCGGTAAATATGATTCTAAAGTCATTGTGATGTTTATAGTAGTGATGGATAGTTAGGTATTAGTACTTGTTTTAACACAAAAAATATTACATATTAATATTAATACCCAGAAGTGAACTGAAGTGAAGAAGTGAAGCATAACTTTTATGCTGTGTTATTAATTATTGAATAACAAATTCGATAAGGCGCATATAAAATCTCAACAAAATTCAGCTCAACAGAATATTATTCTATATTAAAACTCATTTTATTCGATGCTAATATTCCAATGTCAATTTAACGTACCTACCTAGGTTGAAGGTAACATATTGTAATGTTGAGATGTATGTATTTCGTACTTCAAAATATATAAACATGCCTACTTACATACAATTGGTACTCATGCATAATATACATCGATTTTAAATGATAAACTATGTAATGAGATGCGTTTTATTGCTTTTATTTTAGTTATTTATACAACAGCATTAAGCATTTGTGTACAAATGCTTAAATTCATTGTCCATATTTTATCAGTAAGGCTAATAAGGTAGGTTATTACTTTTATGATATTTTAGCGACTTAATTGCAGTTATAATATAAATAGGTAAGGTAGGTTCGAGTCCCGCAATAAAAAGACTAACTTACTTTATTTTTATTTTTTTTCTGCTTAGGATTTGACGTAAAAACTGCTTAAGTTCTGTTTAGCGTTAATGGTAAAGCATCTGATATATATGATCAGCGTTTTTGATCTTTGAGCGTAACATATATATAGAACAAGCATTAGCACATAGAGAAAATTTGCGGAAAAATCTTTTCCTTATCTCTCTCCTCCAGAGAACTGACGGTATAGTTAGCACCTACCTACATATCCCACATGTAATTCCTATACATGTAAATTCAACACCAGGAATATATGTTTTCACAACAATTTAACTTCCAACAGAAACTAGATCGAATATAGCTACAAAAGCAATCATTTTTAACAAAATCGCTGAGCGTAAACTGTTGTTTTCGACACGTGTATAATATATTTTAAGCGCAGACTGCATTCAGTCATCCCTATAATACAAGAAGATAACAAAACTGCACATAGAAAGCTATATTTTACTTGCGGATCCAGTGAAATGTGATTGAACTATTCAATGGCATTGTCTCAATTCGGGAGATAGGTTAAACGGAAATCTGCGGGTCACCGTCCTTCCCTAATCTAATCATAATATCGAACCCGCTGAAATTCTTTCGGGGCTGAGGAAGCTTTTCGTAGTTTCCTTTATAACCTTTGTCAATTTTCCCACTGCGTAGTTATTTGATATTCAACGAGCGGCGGCATGGAGTCGTGCGTGATATTTAATCAGTTGTGTGTCATGCAACAGTTCTGGGCGGCGTACGTGCCGTGCGACGCACAGCACCGCGACGCCGTGCAGCTCACGTTCGAGCAGATCGACCTCATCCAGCGGCTAACGGACAAGTACCACCCGCAGCTCACGCTCTGCACCTCCGCCGACGGTGAGCTCACGCCTGTCGCAAATGATTTACTCCAACATTGATTTGTTTACACTTGCCAGTGTTTTAGGTACTTACTAGCTAAACAGATTTATGATGGTTTAAATAAATAAAACTACATATTTTGTGGAACATTATGTTTCTCAGATATTGCTCAGGCTTCATAAAATTAACACTACATGTAGTGTTAATCTTATGAATCAGTCTTTCATCTTTAGCTAAGGCAATATCCAAAATTTGTGGTAAAGTTCTGCGAACATTTAGATTTTCAATAAATAGTGTGCTGGGCTTTGATCGAAATTCCTTTGGGCGTATTTTAACGGGAATGAGTCGTATACTTTACCAACTGTACGCTTTAAGACAAATAACAAAATGTAGAAAGGTAAATAAATTCCTAAAGTTTCTACAAACGGTTGTTTTCACGCTCGTAACGTTACGTAGGTAGTTTATAAAGTCGTTGTACGCATGTATGTAACTTCGTCTCCCTGGAGTTGCAAACATAAATGGCCTGACTGCCTTTGACAAATGAGGTGTCAAACGATTCTCCTCAGCCAACAGCGAAGAAGATTGACGGATCTCAATATTTAACGATAGAAATACACCCTCTTATTTCCTGTTCTTTTGTTTCTACATGCCCAAAAAGTAACCAAAAGTTTAAAAAAAAATGTAAGCAAAGGTATATTGATTTCAATAATTAGATAAGCATTTTTTTATTTATAAGCTAGGCTGTTTTTTACGGTTAAAGCTATTAATATACGTGAAAGAACAGCTAAGTAATGTTTTAATTACTTTTTTAATTTGTATATTAAGCTATTAGTTTTTTTCGCTTTCGCGGATTGCGTTTAACTACAACAGGATTGAGAGCAACTGATATTATATTATAACAGCTAATTAAATTGCATTCACCATTGCCCAGGTCTAAGTTACATAATTATTGTTTAACGAACTTACAAGCTGTTTAAAAGAATTTCATAGTACTGATTTGCGAGCGATAAGATATATGTTTAACATAAAATTACAATAAAATTATATGTTTTACATAATAGTCACAAAGTATTAGGGTTAAACGTTTCATGTCCTTAATTATCTGAAATTGTAAATAAATACTAAGTAAAAAGGTTTTCCTTAAATAAATTAACAATTTGAGAAGGGCAATAAATTATAACGGTACAGTTGGTTAGATATTTTTTGTTTTCGTAATCTGCAAACGAGAGATACAAAAGTATTCTGCAATGCTATTTGCATGAAAAACTCATTACCTTGAGTTACTTTAAACTGTACTAAATGGTTAAATTGATTTACGTTCCCAATTTGGTTTATGCATATTATAATAATATCCGGGACAGCCCCAACAGCCTCCTGGCGGCGGTAGGTAGTCGCTATTGCTGTCCTATCTTGAGGCACTGGAACAGTGTCCAAGTCGACTCGAGACCAGCTCTGGTAAATGTAAAGTAGTAGTAGCCTTTCTTTAAATATTATTTGTATTGATTTACTAACCCTAGCTTATAAGATTTCTGTAACTACTAACCCATTCTATGGAAAGCAATTTCTGAATTAAAATTATATTATTATTATTATTATAATTAACTTTGTCTAATGTAATAAATTATTTCTCATCTCGTGTAAGGATTTCTATAAACGAAAACATGTGTTCATAGCACATTTTCACACAAAACATTATCACGAGCTGTCATCTGATAATCTCATCACAATCCCGCACTAATCCTACGTGAACGTTATTGTAGACAGGCTCTACTTATAACGATAGCTCATTCGACTTAGTACCTATAAATTGTTTGTTTAGTAATTATATCCAAATACTGTCCGAATGTGTGGTTTGCGGTGTTTTTGTTACGATTACTGATTAATTTGAAAATCTTATTCGATGGTACCAAAAACTTTTTTACTAAATGTGTCTGGGGTACCTATGTCTGAATGTAGTTATGCCTCTTCACATAATTATTTAAATGAAATAAAAATTGTTTAAAAAAATACACGTAATTTTTAGGCAGTGCTGATGCATGCCACTTTGACTTCTTTTTTATTATTTGAAAGTTTGTTTACAGATATCCTAACGGCACATGCCAACCATAGACTGTGTTCTTTGGTGGGCGTAGAGGGTGGGCATGCCATCGGCGGGTCGTTGGGAGTGCTGCGAACCCTGTACCAAGTAGGAGTGCGATACCTGACACTCACCTCAACGTGTGATACTCCCTGGGCCGAGTGCGCCTCTGCAGACCGCCCGGAGCCATCGCTGAGAGGCGGTCTGTCACATTTTGGCAAGGTAGGTACTAATGCACTGTTGTAGCCTTTTTCCTGATTTTCACCATGATATTTTAAATAAATAAGGTATAACATAGTCAATGCAAAAAAAACATTTATTTAAGCTTTTGAGACAAAATCTAATAATAACAGAGCAAGCTTTTTACCTCACCTCTACATCATTCAAAATTTAGTCGTAAATTTGTATTTTATGCTAGTAATTATGCCTGTTTCAAGGCAGCTTGTGTACTGTTAATAAATAGTAAATACACAAAAAAAATTACAGATAGAACAGGATATTTCTGTTAATAGATTGGTTTTGTGTAATGCTTATACTCTCCCTTGAAACGCTATGGACATATTCATATGAACAAATTAGTGTTCTAAAAATAAACGAGTTGTTCAGTTGCCTTAAATATATTTCAGTAGTTTTGGTTGGGCATAGTAAGAAGGACTCTACAAACACACTTGTCCCGATATAGTACACGTCCTAAGAGGATATTTGTTCCATTAAACGAGATTTAACAAATCGACTTTATGTCAATAATACCCAAAGTAGTATTATCCCATTATTAAATATTGTTCTTGCTAATCCAGCTATTAAGCGTCAAGATAAAGAATAAATTAAAAGTAAAAAGAGCTTGTTTAAACTTATTGAACTTAAACTTTGAGTTATCTCTTTTTAATTCTTTCTCATAGCTTCTCGGATTAAGGAAGTTGTAATCTGTTTTACGGATATAAAGGTGGTTCGTTAGGAAGTTAATTAATTTTTCTTGTCATGTCGCAGCAATAGTTATCTACGTGAATTTATTCAGAATAAGAAAAACTAGTTAAAGATTTATCAACTAATTTCAAACAAAATGCTGATCTTACTGATCAAATAGTATACAAGACTAAATGTTTTGTTACTATTTAGCTAAACCCAGATGTTTAGGTATTGTTTAAGAATTTTTTAATGTTTTGATGTTGAGATTATAAGTTATTTTCCTTATGTAGCGTAACCACTACTTTAATTATCTATAGCATAAAAAACATATGTTAGTAGGTACTGACGTAACTACTTACTGTTAAATACAATTAAAATCAGTTAAAATCAGTTTTATTTCTGCAAATAGGCCCCTGGAGGCGCTTTTACATTCAAATGTATTGTAGTTTCATGCCTACTTTTTGAAATGAAATGAAATGCGTTTATTTCTTAGAAAGGTAACATAAAATCGTAATACACAGTTACGACATATTCTGCCTTATCTGGTGTCAAAATGTTTATAGTCAAAATTAGTAATCAAATGTATAAAAAACGTGTTCTTTTGTTTTAACAAATATTAATAATATGTCCAAATAAAGCCATGACTACTTGTACCTGCACTCTATTTGACGATGTGTATTGTTATATATATCTCTGAGCGGTACAAGTTCTTACGCCAGACGTACATCGAAGCAGGAAGGCGAAAACGAAACCGTAAAGATTGAGACGTGGAGTAGACTGAGTGTGCCATAATCATAAACATCCTGGCGCACCGCAATATTTCGCTTTGTATGAACTCGGCTTGCGAAGCACTTCTTTGTTTCCTGCAACGATACTTTTCGAAATATTTTCTTTTGTTAAAACCACTCATTTCGTGTACCGTACAGGCATGTAAGCACCACTTATGAAAGTTACCTGCAATGTTGCTGAAAACGAAATGATACCATACACTATTTTAGCAGTGTAGTTCAGCAAATAAACTATCGAGTAGGAATCTTAAAGTAGATTGTCAGTTGAATTTGTCTTTGCTAGAGTTTAATCGATGTCGCCCCGGTTCACACCTAATAAAAGATTCCGGAACGTTAGCAATTAATTTGAGCAAGCCAAAGTTATCCTTAAGTCAAAATGAGGCAAGAACAATAGGGGACCACTTTATGATAAATATTCAAACAGCTGGCCGAGCCGCATTTGGCGTTCATTTCTGGAATTCACTCGGTGCCTTTGAAAAGGAAGGGCACTCTTATTTATGTTTGCAAACACTCCATAAGTTACATGTACGAGTATGTATACGCTATCTGCAACCGCAAATAGTTATCCTTTCAAGTGTCTTTGCTTTTGAAACATCTGAAGAAGTGCAGTGATTCATTTTACGCAGGTATATCTTTTATGCGCATTTTGTATTCGCAAATCAAAAAAGATTGGAATATCTAACACAGGTGCAAAGGTCAAGCCTAGAACGAAACGTCAATGCAGAAAGGAAATAATGTAGATAATCTACCGAAGAGGCGATCAAAGGTGATCCTTATGACGGACGACGGACGTTTGACGCAAACCCGGCTTAGCTCTTACGTAACTTAAGATAAGCAGCTTCGCCGCCGGACATAAGGGTTACATTTAAGAGATTTTTACGGTGCTGGATACACTCACCCTTGCACCTTTTTCGCTTACTATTTAAAAACAAAACCCTTTGTCTGATGTTTGTCTGAACTAATGTTTGCAACTTTCACATATCGATTATAAGTTATGTTTTTTTTTCTTTGAAAATATTATAGATAAAAAAGACACAATTTATAATCGACCTGTAATCATGATATTATAGTGACAAAAATGTGCAAAGGAAAAGCGATGGCTGAAAAGTACTTAGTATTATCTAAAATTCTTAATACAAAAACTACTTAAAAGAATGAATTATTGTATTTTTTTGGAACGAAGTTCCTAATCGCGCGTTGCGAAAAGGGGCTAGACGGAAAAAAATCATTGTAACGACACTTTTGGAACGACACTTTTTGCTATAGTTGTAAGCCGTGCGGCGTGCGCGTGTTTCTCTGTCTGAGATAGAGAAAGAGAGAGAGAGAGAGAGAGGGGGGGAGAAGGAGAGGAAGAGGAAGAGGGAGAGGGATAAGGAGAGGGATAGAGAGAGGGAGAGGGAGAGGAAAAAAATAAAATAAACATTTTATTACAATTCCTTCACTAAAAATGAACTTCGTTCCATCCGGGTGTCCCTTGACACCACTCAAGTTTTTTTTTTAATAATCTATGGGCTTGCTCTTAACATACCTACCTACTTAACTTACGGTTGAGAAGCTTAAGATGGAGCGAGCTTACCCAAAAGCAGCCTATTCGTCCTTGCTTTAAAAAAAATATTTGTAATTTTTGACAACAGCATAGTTACAGCCATAGATTTAATATAGATGATAGATTGGCAATTGAATCCTGAAAACGAGACCAAAACTAGGTTACGCTAGTGTGCATAAAGTGAGCATGTGCGTGAGATAAATAGTGCAGGTACTGCATTGTCTGCTTGCTTTCGATATCGATTCCATCGACACAGTTTACTTACGTTGACGCAGGTGACTTATTTTTTAGTATTATTAAAAGAACGCCAAAAAACTGCAAGTAAATACCTAGATATGTTTTTTATTTTATAATTACTTATCCCCGAACAAAATCAATTTAGTGTTAAAAATATCGTAGGCTTTACTTGCCAGTATTTAACAATTTTGCCTCATTTTGCGATCGCGATCGCCAAAGTTGAAATAAAGCTGATATTTATTTTCAATTACACATTACAAACGTACACTAAATATACATATATTTAATGTTTAACTAATGGGGATTGATGGGAGCTTGAACAATATGGACATTGATCCAGAGCGTAATATTACAGGCTGATCGCCTCTGTGTTAAAAACACTTAGGGTCCAAATGTAAACTGCAAATGCTTGAATATTTATTGGGCGAACATTCTTTTCTATTAGGCAATTTCAACCTTTTCTAACGTATTTTAACAATTTAGGCTGTATGCGGTTTACAATGTGAAATATGTCAGCTAATGAAATGTCGATAAGATATCATCAACAACGTCAATCACTAAAATACAAAAGTGACGTTAGTAATTGTTGAAATTCACGTATTTGATATTATTTTTAATTGAATTCATATGAATTTAAATCCTTGTCCTGGTGAAATGCCCTATCAATTAGTATACACAATTTTAGTCAAAGCTCTGAAACATTGCATTTTGCTGCTGGTAATCGCGATTGTGTGTTGACGTGTGAAATGTACAATTATGTTGGTTCCCTTTTTTAGATGAGTTACTTCCAGGTACTGATCATGTAACCATAATGAAAATACATCAACTCGACACTTTTTTACAATAATAAAAATGAAACTAGTAAAACTAAAGGGAATATTGTGTTGCGCGTGACAGACGTCAGAACTCAGAAAAACGCTACGGTTTCTTAGCGTGTACGTGAACGGCCTTGTGATCTATCTCGTTCTATCGTATAGCTGCATTGTATTCTGTCTCTTTTCATTGCCAATCTATCAGTAGTATATTAAATCTATGGTTACAGCCTAGGTTGAACTTTCTGTGTATTATAATTTCCTTTCCTAACATTTAATAAAATATTTGAGTATTGAAAGACGCTGTGAATGACTACTTTGACTTACAACACAAAAAAATATTTTAGTGCAAAGTGTAAAATCAGCTATTAGGAATATATAATATTTTATCATTCGACTTACGCTTATTGAAATGATAGACAATTTTACGGATTTAACTCGCGTTTATTTAGGATTTCGTGGTTACGGGTTATTGTTATATTGTATATGCATTGTTTACCGTAGGTGGTGGTGAAAGAGATGAACCGATTAGGTATGCTGGTCGACCTGTCCCACGTGTCAGAGCGCACGATGCGCGACGCGTTGGCGGTATCGCGGGCGCCTGTACTCTTCTCGCACTCGTCAGCGCGCGCGCTGTGCAACGTCACGCGCAACGTTCCCGACACCGTGCTCCGCCTACTTGCCGCCAACAAAGGCCTCATCATGGTCAACTTCTACACATCTTTCCTGACCTGCAGGGAGACCGCGACGGTTCAAGACGCTATAGGTGATTATTCAATACCTTATAGATTCTTTTAACAGTCTATGATATCGAAAATGACATTATTGGAGACATTTTTAAAAGACATCTGCAACTTTCAGCCTAAAAATTACAACGTAATAAAATTATTGGTCTTTCGTTTTTTTTTTAAGAAAAATAATTACTTTTGTTAGTGTAAAGGAGATGTCCCAAATTGTATGGAGGCTAGGCCCAGAACCTGTACACAATGCCAAAAGATAGGGCAATATACCTACAACACTTTGTTATCATCAAAATTCTTTAATATGGCTTTGTTTAATGGCTTAAGCAAAAATAAACTTATTAGAATAGCAATACTAAACAACAAAAACTATCATGGCGGAAGATGACACTTTGATGACATCTGTCTGTATTGACAATTTCAAAATCTATTCGAACAAGTGATATTTTTTGCTTAATTGTACTTGTTGTAATAACAACAATCAAAACAAAGAGTTTTAACTTATGTAATGCCTAAAGGATATTTGCAATTATTTAAATTAGCTTTTAATTCACGTGAGAGTACGAGTGGCAAAAACTTGAAAAGAAAGGTTATGTCAAATAGTGACAAAAGAAATCTGATAGCTACTGACATTTAGAGTTTGTGGTTTATTTATTGAAGTGAAAACTTCTTTAGCGGCGCTGAGCACTTTTTGTTGGATGGGTAAAAACTTCCAAACTCGCGTCAGGGTCACGTGATGCTGATCGAAAAAGCGTAAGATCGAGGGGAAGGGAGAGGAACTAGTATCTCCCACTCTTTCTACCGTGCCTGAGTGTGCTGTTTTCTATTATTTTTGAAGTGAAACTTCTTTATCGGCGTTGGAAAAAATTTACTGTCACGTTTTGCGTCAAATTTTCATCACATTTTTCGGTTACGCGCCATCTTTTTCTTGCCCCTACCACGGTTGGTTCAGACGATAGCAAAAAGGTAAAGTGAAATAATATTTAACCAATTTAACCAATTTAACCAATTTAACCAATTTAACCAATTTAACCAATTTAACCAATTTAACCAATTTAACTAATTTAACCAATTTCTGGAAAGTTGCGTCAAATTTTCGTCACATTTTTCGGTTACGCGCCATCTTTTTCTTGCCCCTACCACGGTTGGTTCAGACGATAGCAAAAAGGTAAAGTGAAATAAAATTTAACCAATTTAACCAATTTAACCAATTTAACCAATTTAACCAATTTAGCCAACTTAACCAACTTAACCAACTTAACCAACTTAACCAACTTAACCATCTTAACCAACTTAACCAACTTAACCAATTTAACCAATTTAACCAATTTAACCAATTTAACCAATTTAACCCATTTAACCAATTTAACCAATTTAACCAATTTAACCAATTTAACCAATGTAACCAATTTAACCAATTTAACCAATTTAACCAATTTAACCAATTTAACCAATTTAACCAATTTAACCATTTTAACCAATTTAACTAATTTAACCAATTTCTGGAAAGTTGCATGTAGATCATTTTTCGAAAAATAAGGCCATAAAGAAGTTTCACTTCTTACGTGTGTACACTAGTACACGCACAACTTTTTTTTTTTCGTCAAATGCCATCTTGATTGCCTGATTGAGAGGGATATTTCTTAGATTGTTTTTATTTTTGAGACGCCAAATTATACGTATACCTACAGTTATTTGTATTTTTCCCAAAGTCAGTAGATTTTTTAGAATGCTGTACAATGTCTGGGCCTATTACGGGACATCTCTTTTCCACTGCCCTATATGGAGTAAAAACACTTTTTTAAAACATCATTTTAAGTACCTACTTTTTCTTCTTAGTATTATTTAAGGAGTTGTCTGCTCCTCGGTCCCGGGTTCGATTCTCGGACAGATCAATATAGAAAAGAAGTATTATTCTACATTTTCTCGGATGGGTAGGTTTAACTGCTAGTAACTTACTGATTTAAACTTCCATGGTCACTATCACTAGAGTTAATTGATACGGGGTTTATACCATGTACCTTAGTTTTTATGAGTTCCCGATATTTCGGCACTGTTGCAAGCGCCATGATCATGGCGCAATTAACTCTAGTGCTAGTAACTTACTTTGGGGTCAAAAGAACAATGTATGTGATAGAGACCACATTTATTTATATTTTTGAAAACAATAATACCTAAGTATATTATGTCAAATCACTGTAAAAATTATTATGACCTACCACACTTGTATTACATTACATTCCGCCTAACATAACTTAGTCGTTTGAACAGTACAGCGTAATTAATGTATTGCGTGTTAAGTATTAATAGGTACTTAAAATTCAATATTAAAGTACATATTGGCTTCGCTTTCTGTTAAAGTCGCACTCCAAAAGGCCCCGTCAGCACCTTATTTAAAATTGTAATGAGCAACCAAACATTCAGGAACACATTTAAATCAGTTACAGCGTGATTGCTTTCAAAACACGAAAGCTTTTGCGTAGGATAAACATAAGTAGGGCTTATCAATACGAAGTTTAAATGTGTCATTCCTTACTGAGAAGATTTAAGTATAAACTTTTCCTGATATCGACTTTGTAAAAATATTACTGAAGTTAAACCAAATCAGATAACAGTAACCGTCTAATCAAATGAAAACATTTTAGGGGTTATACAGTTTGAAATCTTGTCTAACAATCTAAATTAATTCTATTGATATCTTGAACCGTCCGTTGCAGTGGCTCGGTCGGTGTAGTGGTGCGGTGATCCGCCTAGGGTCCCGCAAGGGTACCGGGTTCGGTTCCTGATTGGGTAAATTTAGGAAATTATGTTTGTTTAATTGGCTTCAGTTTGAAGAGTTATAGCTTATGGACACGGAAGCCGTTAAAAGTACTAGGTGGCTTGTAAAACTCTGTCACCTTTAAGGATAGAAAACGAATAAAGGAAAAACATAAGAAAATTGGTCAAGTATATTTTTGACACTCACACAATTGTTACAGCTCATATAAACCATATCCGAGACGTCGCCGGCGTGGACAGCGTGGGCCTCGGCGCAGGATACGACGGAATCAACTAGTGAGTTAATAAAGTATCTGCAATTATAGCTTTTATTCTAAGTTGATATAAATATATCATATATTAAAACGATTGCCAATCATTAACCACAAACTAAAAGTTGTAACAGAGAGTGTATGTCGGAGAAATAAACGAAAATACATTTACTACCAATAACAATTAGAAAACACAATCGACTGAGTATCATGTCGCCTTTGTAGCTACTTATTTCACTACACGTTATAATATTCATCAACATCAACCCACCGTTGAACTAACTAATCGCAGTTTGGCCAACGGTGGAGAGATGATACTTCTCTGTCTGAACTTTGTCACCCCTACCCCCATAGTATAAGTATTCTTCTGTCTCTGTCATACATTACAGGCCCAGAACTCTGCCACTTTGATGGCATTATCCGTGGCCTCCATTAAGCTCCTCCTGAGTACAGTTCGGGAACGCGGATCAAGATGGTAAATGGGCCATGGTCTGCGGATTATAACCGCACTAGCACCGCAGTCCCTGCGAAAATCCGGGTCCTGTAGCGATTTTCTTTGCTCCGGCCGACCTGAGGTCGGAACCTGTTATGGGACTTCCATATCGACCTCGGCAGATAGTGTCCAGGCGGATGACTTTCCGATACCGGAACAAAGGGTGACGGCATAGTATAAGCACAGATAATATAATACTACTAGTATTATATTCTTTATTTGATATTTTAGCAACTTAATTGCACTTATAATATCAGTATATAAACTTGAAAAATTTTGTCTCAGGCGGGACTCGAACCCGCATCTCCTCGCATGCCGGGCGGGCGCCATACCATTAGGCCACCGAGACACTGCGACACGGCGCGAATTTTTCAAGCATATTCTTACGCTGTGAGCCAGCGTTGTTTCATCAAATGTTAGGAGTTTACACCCTTAACACCCGAAAGAAACATCTTTGCAGATGTTTGACAGTCAGTTAAGATGAAACAGCTATTTATATACTTTATTTGATATTTTAGCAACTTAATTGCACTTATAATATCAGTATATAAACTTGAAAAAAACAACGCTGGCTCACAGCGTAAGAATATGCTTGAAAAATTCGCGCCGTGTCGCAGTGTCTCGGTGGCCTAATGGTATGGCGCCCGCCCGGCATGCGAGGAGATGCGGGTTCGAGTCCCGCCTGAGACAAAATTTTTCAAGTTTATATACTGATAGTATTATATTATTATCTGTGCTTATACTATGCCGTCACAAGTAATGATGCCACTTTATTTTAGACCAGCACACCACTCGGCAAGGTCGGTAATTAATACGTAGGTATATATGAATATTCGGTAATATGATACACACAACGCCCCGTTGGTCTAAATACCGGGCCAAGATCTCGGGGTCCTAGGTTCGAATCCCGGGTCGGGCAACAAAAAGTTTCGAATTTTCGAACGTTGCTCGTGTTTGTGATCACCAACCCGCATTTGGCAAGCGTGGTGATTCTGCCAGTACACCCATCATTGCTGTGGTAACTTGAATTCAATGATGGAGGCCTTTTCCCTGCAGTGGGATGATTATAGGCTGTTACTTACTTTTATGACACAGTTAACACATTGTAACTCTTTTCTCTTAGCACTATACTTATCCGTAATTTCACCTCACCAAACTCGGCAGGTCTAAATATTTTGAGCGATTGCCATCGGACGTTAAAAATTGATTTATAGAGCCACCACCATACCATATTTGAGCGATGGTGAATATTTGCTATTATACATATTCAGTCGTATAGTGTCGGCACAATAAAATAATAACGCCACCCCTTCCTCTTCGTACGAGTGTCGCAAGAGGCGACTGAAGGAGTAGGTACTGTTATAAGACAACGGGCAACAGCGTCTGAAATATCAAACGTAATTTTATTAAATTATATCGAAATTGCGTGATAACTTCCAAAAAATATGAAAGTACTTTAAGTCTACCATGTGACTCAAAGTACTTTCATATTTTTTTTAACTTACGTACTATTGCTTACCCTTCTGCCAATTATAGCAAAGTCCTCCTTTAAGAAAGACAGTGTCCAGCAGTGGTATAGGCTGGCTATTATGGTAATATTGAAATATTTTATATTAACAATTCTAATCACACAACTGTGCTCGTACTTTTTGTTTCACTAGCTATTTTTGGAGCCATATATGGTCAATGACATGGACGGATAGTAATAACTGAGTGCCTATCACTTGTATGTAGCTGTATACAAAAAAAAACTCATATCTTGCTTAAACTAAATCTGATGTCTCTTTAAGATAGTGTGCAGCGTACTGGGTAGTGAGATTGACTACAGATATTGTAGAAATCTAGCACTTACGTTTGCTTTACCTTCTAAATTACCGTCTTTATAATAACTTTATTAATTCAACACCCACAAACATCACTTTGTTATGCTACGTTATGGATGTAGATGGAGCAAGATGAAGTACTATAAGATTGACTATTATCTCAGTCGTAGCTGTGCTCGTAGTTTCGTAGCAATAATGGCTCTGCTCGTAGTAACATACTCGTAGCTTGCGAATATGGCAGGCGTGGAGTTGAGCGCGAGCTACACTGAAATAAATTAGCTATTGAGCTATTGTTAAAGCTCTGTAGCACACTACTTCTTTTAGTCATGAGCAATACTTAGATTTATTTGTTTGCTTTGTTTGTAAGATTATATGACAGCCAGTAGGCTATTAATAGTTTATTTTCCCGACATACAGGGTGAAATTTTAACCACTTTCCAAAAAATTTATACGAGAACAGTATCGTATTTAGAGCCCATTTATGAAGTAAAAAACGTAAATCAAGCTTTCACCCGAAAATATTTTTCGCAATATACGAGTAGTTTTCAATTTTTACGGTCCTAGGCCTGATAAGGTATAAAGGGAAAATCAAAAACGTATGAATAGTATCGTAATGAATGAATGAGATGTGAATCGCGTAAAAAATGTGTTGCTAGGCAGCCGTATCAAAAATTTTAGATTCTTTGCGGACATTTTTTAAGTGCTTTATCTTGACATTTTTGTACTGGGCCATACCAAAAGAAAAAATACGTCATTTGTTTTTTGTCTCGTAGATTGATATATTAAAATTTGGAAGGTGGTTAAAATTTCATCCTGTTTTACCTTTATAATCTTTTACTATTGCCAATTTGAAAGAATTTTCAGTTTGAACATTTTCTTTATTTATCTCATAGTATATGTGTAGTATGTATTTTGTAACTTTGATAAGGGAATTTCACACCTAGATCCTACGGCACGTAAATAAAATTAACGCCTGCGACCATATTTTCTTCTGAAATATACTGTTATATACAAAACAAAGTCTTGTAATAGAAACAAATCAGATATAATTTTGTATATTATGTGGAAATATGGTGCCGGTATAAAAAATTAACAGCACCAGCCCCTCTATTCCTATTGGTACTTATTCTGTTTGAAATGTATTAAGTTCACCTTCTATAATCATTGAACTTTTTTTATTGCTCAATAATAAATATTATACCAATTTAAAAAGTAAGGAAGAATGCGAAAAAAATGTATAGCGTCAATTTCAATCTCCTCCACAATATAAACTATAATATTCGAAACTATTATAACAGATTCGTAGCACCCACTGTTCTACATCCAATACATAACGAGCATGAAAGTTTTTGGTGCAAATGTGAAATGGCGGATACGATGGGATTAACCACTGAGTCACTCATTCGTAGCTGTGCTCGTAGCTTCGTAGTTAATTCTCCACTTGTAGCAAATACGTAAGTAGACAATGTAGGCACTATAGTAATATATTCTATTATTATCCGTACTTCCTTAGTAATGTTATGAATGTGAAAGTAACTCTGCCTGTCTATTACACCTAAGCTACTAAACCGATGTTGATGACATTACGTACAAAGATAGGTTAAACTTTGATAAGGGCTTATGCTATTTTGTATCCTACTTCTGGGCACAGGTCTCGTGAAGTTCACATGGGCAGAGCTGCGGAAAAAAGCTAGTAGCTCATATAAATAAACCGCCTTATGAACGACTTGCTAGTATCCATAAACTGTACGGTACGCACGAATCCCCTGAGTGTGAACTGCTACGGGACAGGACAAGTAAAAATAAGCTCAAGAAACTCGGTCACTATTGCCAGTCGTCTTTTAGGGTTTCTTAGTCTTGACAAGGTTCCGTTACAGCGAACGCCATGTTTATTTGTATGTTAGTGTGTATGTATTTAAGGAAGGGTCGAAAAAGTCATATAATAAACCGGCCAAGTGCGAGTAGGACTCGCGCACGAAGGGTTCCGTACCAAAAAGGCCAAAAAAACGGGTTTGTTGTATGGGAGCCCCCTTAAGAATTTATTTTATTTTATTTTTAGTATTTGTTGTTATTGCGGTAACAGAAATAAATAATTTGAGAAAATTTCAACTGTCTAGCTATCGCGGTTCTTGAGATACAGCCTGGTGACAGAGCGACGGACAGACGGACAGATGGACAGACGGACAGACGGACAGACAGCGAAGTCTTAGTAATAGGGTTCCGTTTTTACCCTTTGGGTACGGAACCCTAAAAACGATTCGTTTTAAGTCGGTTTTATGTTTTACCTTAGGCTAGGCTTCTCATCTAAATAATGTGTGGTATCCTTAAAAGGTTTAAAAAAATATAGTGAGCTTGTGGACCTCATTTATTGATTCAAATATCTATCATTCGAGTATGGCTTGACGGTAACGATGCAATAATCCAGTCTACAAGCCACTTGTAGCTGTGTCATAGTCCATTAACTGAGTCAATATGGTAACTGTACTATTCATACGGGAAATTTGTTGTCGAGCATCTTACGAACATTGAATTGATGGCTTTCTGTATTTAAATTATATTAATGATAATAATAGGTTTGAATTGGGTTTGTTACTGTTGAATTTCTGTTTTGTTATACGGTGCCACCGCTTCGTGGTGACACCACTAGGCATTTCTTTTACTATTTTGTGACCAATGACTATGCTATGTGACGTGCGTTTCAAACTAGCTAATTGGTGACATATATTATGTTCTTATTTTGGAGCCATATACTTAATCCTCATTACTGTCAGATGCAAAATAAAAATAATGTTTTTTACATCTGAACCACAGAACATGGTCTATGTTCTGTGATCTGAACCCATTGGTCGGGTGGTTTAAGTACCGAGTCAATATCTCGGGTTCCTGGATTCGATCCTCGGGCAACAAGAGTTTAGAATTTTTAAACATTGCTCGGGTTTGTGATTACCATCCCGCATTTGGCAAGCGTGGTGATTATGTCTGTACCCATCGCTGCTGTGGTAACTTGAATTCAATGATGGAGACTTTTTCCCTGCGGTGGGCTGATTATAGGCTAGGCTGTTACTCTACTTTTTACGTCTGCATCAACGTTAATTTTATACTTTATCGAAACAACAACGATCTAGTGCATAATCTAAATTTGTATTACACTGACTTTTTTCCTCAACAGCACTCCGCAAGGGCTAGAAGACGTGTCGTCATACCCTCTTCTGTTCGCCGAGCTTATGGAGGTGGGGTGGAGTATTGAGGAGCTGCGCAAGCTGGCGGGGCTGAACCTGCTGCGGGTGCTGTCGGCGGCAGAGCGAGTGGCGCGGGACCTCGCCACCGCGCAGGTTCTGCCCTTCGAGGACGTACCCCCTCGGCCGCTCGACGCACACAACTGCTCAAGTCAAGACCTCTAACTCATCATATCACACACACGAAAGAACAGATTTTTAGTTCTCAAAAAGTACTCTTTTATTTTGTACTTGATCTTCAATTACAATTACCATTTTTTGTAACGTATAACTTGAATTAAACACGAAAAGATTGCATCCTTCAACCGGGTTAAACCGAGCTTGGCGACAGGCTGATTGGAACAGCAATGCACTCACTCCGAGTGGAAGGTTTACATAAATCTGCCTTCCATACGTAGAGTGAATCGTTGTTCTAGATACGTACCGTAAGAGTGTAACAGTGTTCAGTATAACTCGATTGTAACGACAGGCAATATATATGGTTTGTTTGCGTTTAATTCCCTTTACACATTTGTGTAATACTAGTTTCAAAGTACATAGTTGATGATATTCTTACCATTAGCAAGTATGAGCAAGGTTTTTATTAAAACTATTAAGGTTTTCTTTTTCCATTCAAAACTACATACTAATGTATACATTACTTAGTTACATTGAATTATTGATTGTATTAAGCAATAATAAGTAAGACCTAATAATTTGTAATTAAATACACATTCGGTAAAAAGACCTTACACACGGCTGAATTTTATGTCCCAAGAAATAAATTTAGCATCTAGCTAATACAAGTACTTACCCTTTGCTACGAATTTTAAGTTTATCTTCATCACCATCATATCAGCCAAACGACGGCTACTGCCAAAGGCCACCCTAAGAAACTCCACGACGATCGGTCGCGTGCTGACCGCACCCATCGGCTTCCCGCAACCTTCACCAGATCGTCAGTCCACCTATCGTCGCTTAGTGTGCCTAAACCATACCATAACATTTCAGAATAATTTGAAGACATGCCTCAAATAATAAAGACGACCCCATGAAATTCCAGTTTCGTTGTATCTTTGACGTCGTTTTTAATATTTTTTAAGCACATTCTCATTAAAAATATTCATTTTGAATACTTCAAATTAAACTAGCAGAGTAGATGAATTGAGTAAAATATTTTATGTTGTAGATAAATAAATAGATAATACCTAAATATTTCATTGTTGAATTTAACAAGTTTCAGATTTATCATTATAACCTTTACGAATAAATTAAATCACTTTATTTAATCGAGAAATGTTTTAGTAAACTAAAATTAATAGCTTTTAGTCTATCTTGTTACCTAGTCTAAAATTTTCATGTATCATTATTTTACATATAAACGATTAATTACTGTATTGACTTAACGTAAATCATCTATTTTATTTTACATTTTTATCGATATTGTTATATTTAAAAATCTACTACTATCTATAGCTTTACTTATCGACGACCAAAAATAGATAAACCATAGTATTAGATGAGTATAGAGTTGACCTTACTTAGATAAAATATGTGTCCTGAAGCAAGTTATTATACCTAATGTAAATAGATTAAAATGTAATTAATCGGTAATAATAGACGGATCTTAAGACTGATAACCTTTCATGTGTAATTTAGTGTATGTTTGGTATAGTTTTTATTAAGAATACCTACATTCTATCTTAAGATGTGTTTATTATACCATAAAGGTACATTTGCCGAAAATGTTATCCTGAATTGACTTGAAAACTTTATTTGTGCTACCTTGTTCATTATTAAATAGATTTTTATTAAATACCTTATACTGATAATAAGACTATGTGATTACGTTGAAAGTTATTTTCAGTTCAACAACAACATACTCTGGAACAAGTACTAGGATCAATTTATTCATAGCTTTGTACGTAACACTGTGTACACTATTTTAATAGTTTGATATTAATTTTTTGGTGTAAAAAGGAACCTTTGAATTAGGAATAATACAAGCACTAGCTTATAAACCTACTACACAACTTATATAAATGACTTTTTTTGTTCACAGTTCAGTTACTTTGGGACTTTTCTTTCGTTTTGTAATAGGTTGACTGATTTTGTAAGTATTTTATAATTAATTTGTTTTTATTTTGTTTTTATAACCATTATTATTAAAGCCATTATTAAGGTAATAAATAAATAGGAAGTTACGATCGAGAGAATATACTTAAATTGTCAATCTAAATCCTAAAACGTAACTTGTTTTAACATACAAAAAAGGGCTCATAAGCAGGTATTGAGTTGTGTTTACGTACATAGGTACATATAAATAACTTTGTTCGTAATCAAACGTAAACGTAAAGTAATGTGCACCGTTTTGATGGGCTTGCTTTCTTCATCTCATTATTTGATTTATAATACCTAGGTAACACTGAAAATGTTTAGAAAATGAAAAACGGCTTAATGTAGAAAGTTGCCAATACTTTTATTGTTTTTCGAAGTAATCTCCGTTCCTCTCTACACATCGTCGCATTCGATGGAACCACTGAGAATAGCAGTGGGCCCATTCTTCCTTTGGCAGTTTCGTACGCTTTCACCGCATCTTCAGGGCTCGTAAAGCGAATACCTCGAATTTTATCTTTAGTTCTTGGGAATAAATGAAAGTCGCAGGGCGCCAGGGCCCCAATTCTGCTAATTTACAAATGGCTCAATAGAATCGCAATGGCATCGCAATCGTATATTTTGACATTACTACCATATTAAATGTGTCAAAATACACAATTGCGACGCCGTTGCGATTCTATTGAGCCATTTGTAAATTAGCGGAATTGGGGGCCTGGTCAGGACTGTATGGCGGATGACTCATTATCTCAACACCTGCCATTGTCAAATATTCAACAGTCCGTTTTGCGGAGTGCGCTGAAGCATTGTCGTGGTAAAGGAGGATCTTGCTTTGAGGGCGCTGCTGTCAAATTTTTTCCAAGACAACAGGCAAACAACGATTGATATACCAGTCTGCAGTAACTGTCCTTCCATCGTCTAGCACAACTGTCGCGAGATGACCTTTCCGACCAAAGTTTTTTTTTTTTTTTTTTAATAATAATAATAACTTTATTCAAAAGAATGAGGCAATCATCTTTTTTCCTTCTTCC
The DNA here is from genome assembly GCA_949315895.1 of Anania crocealis. Classification (NCBI taxonomy): domain Eukaryota; kingdom Metazoa; phylum Arthropoda; class Insecta; order Lepidoptera; family Crambidae; genus Anania; species Anania crocealis. Next base: position 14,133,376 of record OX438881.1, read on the forward strand.
TTTCTTTACCTTAACTGGCCGATCCTCGAAAGGAAACACCCACTGAGCTGATTGTCTTTTGGTTTCGGGTTCGTAGCAATATATCCAGCTTTCAACACCTGTGACGATTTCAAATACAGCATTTGAGTCACCGCCGTTGAACTTATCTAACATTTGGCGACACCAGTCCATGCGAAGGTGCTTCTGGTCGTCGGTTAAAGTATGGGGAATCCATCTGGTACAAAGCTTCCTGACACATAAATGTTAGTGTAATGTTTTTTGAACTTGACTCATACCAATGCCTAGGCTTGCCCGTATCTGCTGATAGGTCACTCTCTTATCTTCCTCTATCATGCGTCGCACAGCACTGATGTTATCTTCAGTAGTCGCTGTTAAAGGACGTCCCTCACGCGGATCATCATTGAGATTGCTAACGTCCACGCTTAAACTCGTTAAACCAATTGTAAATAGTGGCACGAGATGGGGCTTCATTAAGAAATAATCGTAGCCTATCATAGCTTTGTTGTTGAGTAAGCCCACAACGAAAGTTGTAATAAATCATTGACCGAAAATTTTTTAGCGTTAGGTTCTTTTTCACGTGTAACGAAAGTTTTAGATTTCAGTATATAAACTTGAAAAATTTTGTCTCAGGCGGAACGGACGGACGGGCGGGAGTTTTAGATTTGCCACCAATTCACAAAAACAAATGACAAATGAATGCAATATACTACATTTCTAAAATTTAAATTCAAAAAAAGTTTTCATTTGCAATGTTTCTAACTGGCCAGTTCTAAACATTTTCAGTATTACCCACATATTGCATTATGCGCGGCTGTTCATAATCTTTCTTTGAAAATACAAAAACATTCAGAGGAAGAAATAACCGGCCGCCGACTGCGATGCAAGAATGGTATTTAGCTAAAAGACCGAGCAGATTGTCTGACAAGGTATCATTACAGTTGAATTTCAGAATATATAGGATAGGTTGTTGAGTATCAGGACTTGATTGGTTTCAAGAATTTGATTCTCTAAATACCTAGTAGTTATATAAAAAAATTAAATGTCAGGTTTGGCTTCATAATTCGAATATAGAGCGCAGAAAGCGCAGATCATTATGAATATCGACTGGTGCAAAGTTGAAGTACCTAAGTAGTTCAATTATAACAATTACTACTCGTACCTTCTAACTAATTTGTGGTAGGATTCATTTAGCCAATACACATTTGTTCATTATTATTATAACTATGACTATGATAATTAAGGATTTCCTATTTAGGACTCTGTAGTTAACAAGGAATCAAAATATTGAGAGTTCTTGAACACGATTTTTCGATGGTAGTTTCATCACGTACTATGTTTAAAAGTGCACTAATATTTGTTTTTGTGTGAAGTGTCCTGTCCTCTAGCTGTTAAAATTGATACGGAAAAAATCTCTTCTGCAATAGCCACTTATGGCCGGTCCTAATAACCTATCTATTCTCAGTTTTGGCATATCGGAGATAGAAAACAAGTTCTGTCTTTGTTTCTCTGGACGGCAAAATCAGAGATGTTTTCAAACTGTTTCCTATCTCCGAAATGTTAAAACTGGCGATAGATTGGTTATTGGGACCGGCCGTTAACGAAGTTCAAAAGAAAACTATCCGTTTGTAAGTTAAAGAATTGTCGACCAACTATAGATTACCTTTGTTACATGTCAGAGGAAGTAAATATAAATTTACTTGCTATTTGAAAATTAAAATAAATCATAAACACGCAATAATTTTGGGTTGCATGCTTGTGGAAACAATGTCAGGTTGCATAATTGCGTAGTTGCACATGCCGATGTGCTACGTAAAACCACCAATGAAACGTTACACTACGCTAAGCGCAAAATGCACTTGCCCGGCTTTGAATGTTGATTAGGTACGATGTTAGGTTATGTTCTAGGTTCGGGCGCGTACCTATGGCACACTGCACGAAGTGATAAATCATTGCAGATCACTCCGGAAAAATGTTTGGTAGCCACAATCTAAACACATATTTTAGTGATTGCTTTTATTTAACGAGTTGAATTGAAGTCAAATCATTGGACCTAATTATGCTCATTGCTTTATATTACCTACCTGCTTCATTACTAAAGAATACACTGTTTACTTGGAAACAAGTGAAAAACAAAACGTTAGTACTGCATCAGCTGCTCTGCCGTGTAAATACAAAACACTGTATCTGAAAAAAGCAGGTTTTGAGAAATCGGCCTTTTAAAGTTTTTATACATTTAAGTTGAACCTCTTTATGATGAACTCCTTCTTCAAGAAGCCCGTAAGCCGCAAATGGACCTGGATCAGCCCGGACGGTAAAGTCAAAAATGAGATCGATTTTATCATGTCAACGAAGAAGCACATATTCGATGATGTCGCTGTGATCAACGCTGTTAAGACAGAAAGCGATCACCGCATGGTCAGAGGCACATTGAATATCGACGTAAAGCTTGAAAGAGCGCGACTGATAAAATCCACGCTCCGACCAATACCGGCTCAAATTCAAAACCCCGAGTGTTTTCAGCTCGAGCTTCAAAACCGTTTCGAAGCCCTTGAGAACAGCATCGATGTGGACGATCTATACAACATGGTGGTGGATACTGTCCGTACGGTAGGGTCTAAGTACTTTAAAACCCGCCGTCCCAAATCAAAGAAACTCTCCAGTCAGACTCTCCTACTCATGGATCAGAGAAACGAAATGAGGCTACAGAACTCAGCGGATGCCCATCGCTATCGGCAACTCAATAGACAGATATCGAAGTCTTTGAAGAGCGACCTTCGTCAATTTAATACCCGACGTATTAAAGAGGCCATTGAGCGGAACAAAGGCTCCAAAGTGTTCGCCAGAGATCTGTCTATTGGGCAAAGTCAATTGACGAGGCTGAAAACTGAGACAGGTAGCATCATTACGTCAACACCTGAAATCCTGAGGGAGATTGAGAGTTTCTATGGACAGTTATACTCCACGAAAACACCTGTTGAAAGCAAGGCTAAAGACCCTAGAGCCAAGCTTACCCGACACTATTCTGAAGATATCCCGGACGTCAGCCTGTGCGAGATTAGAATGGCTCTCAAGCAGCTTAAAAACAACAAGGCGGCGGGTGATGACGGAATCACAACAGAGCTCCTTAGAGCGGGCGGTAAGCCGGTACTTAAGGTCCTCCAGAAGCTCTTTAATTCTGTCATACTCGAGGGCAAAACGCCAAAGGCATGGGGCAGAGGCGATGTGATGCTGTTCTTCAAGAAGGGTGACAAAACTCTCTTGAAGAACTACAGACCGATCTCGCTTCTGAGCCATATCTATAAGTTGTTTTCGAGAGTCGTTACGAATCGTCTCACTCGCAGGTTCGACGACTTCCAACCTCCCGAACAAGCCGGGTTCCGAAAAGGCTATAGTACCATAGACCACATTCATACGCTGTGGCAAGTTATACAGAAGACCGAAGAGTATAACTTGCCACTTTGCTTAGCGTTCGTGGACTATGAGAAAGCCTTTGATTCGATTGAGACCTGGGCAGTGCTGCAGTCTCTCCAAAGGTGCCAAATAGACTACGGTACATCGAGGTACTAAAGTACTTATACCAAAACGCCACCATGTCGGTCCGATTACAGAACCAGAGCTCTAATCCGATCCAACTACAGCGAGGTGTGAGACAGGGAGACGTTATTTCTCCGAAACTGTTCACAGCTGCGTTGGAGGATATTTTCAAGCTTCTGGACTGGAAAGGACGCGGCATCAACATTAATGGCGAATACCTAACACACCTGCGATTTGCCGATGATGTAGTTCTTATGGCTGAGACCTTGGAAGACCTGAACATTATGCTCGAAGATCTCGGTAATACTTCTCAAAGAGTGGGTCTTAGGATGAACATGGACAAGACGAAAATCATGTTAAATGCCCATGTTGCACCCGCTCCAGTTAACGTTGGGAACATTGCACTCGAAGTTGTTGACCACTATGTTTACCTGGGACAGATAGTCCAGTTAGGTAAGTCCAACTTCGAGAAAGAGATCTCTCGTCGAATCCAGCTCGGATGGGCAGCGTTCGGGAAGCTCCGGCATATATTCGCGTCCGAAATACCTCAGTGTCTCAAGACGAAAGTCTTTGACCAGTGTGTGTTGCCAGTAATGACCTATGGGAGTGAGACGTGGTCGTTTACTATGGGTCTCATAAGAAGGCTCAAGATCACCCAGCGAGCAATGGAGAGAGCGATGCTTGGTATTTCCCTACTCGATCGAATCAGAAATGATGAGATCCGCAGGAGAACTAAAACAACCGACATCGCTCGAAGGATTGCATCGTTGAAGTGGCAGTGGGCGGGACACATAGCGCGGAGAACCGATGGCCGTTGGGGCGGAAAGGTTCTCGAATGGCGACCGCGTACCGGACGACGTTCCGTGGGCAGGCCCCCTACAAGGTGGACCGACGATCTGATCAAGGTCGCGGGAAGCCGCTGGATGCGGACAGCACAGGACCGATCGTTGTGGAGATCCTTGAGGGAGGCCTATGCCCAGCAGTGGGCGTCGTTCGGCTGATATGATGATGATGATGATGATGATGATGATGATGATGATGATAAGTTGATTTCGACTATATTTTTCAAATAAAACATTTATGTTAGTAGGTATCATTGGACAGCTATTCTCTTAATCCCTCAACCCCCAAGCGACAACCGGTTGTCGCGATAACAATTGATTTTAATTGTGTCTGGAATATCCGATCGTCAAAGGATTAATTGATATAGACATGTAAGTTTAAATGCAATATTGTTTATGTAATTGCAAAAATCCTTATAAACGTGTATAGTTTTAGTAAAGACGGGATAAACCTAGCTAACGTGTCTAAAACCAAAATAATGTATTTCTATAGCAAGAGATCTTTTTCTCGAAATTGGACGTAACTGAGTTGGACTATCTATCTCAGATTATACCTACGTAATGGTCACATCTTGAACCCGATATTGCCCTAGGATAATACTTGCAGGCAAGGCAATAATATTATACAAAAATAATAATAATATGGGCCATACACTCTTTTTATTATCTCCCGAATCTGACTGCGTCACTCGCACGCGCATGTGCGTGTAGATTGAGTGTTATTTTTCAAAAGTTTACGAAATTCACGAACGTTTTAGGAAAATATTGTGCTAATTCAATGGTGAAGATCAACAATTTGTGAAAAGTATAGAGAGAAAGTTACTGTCAATTAACTGGAACACTCACACCATTTTTAGGGTGACCATGAACATCTCTATGAAAATAAGACATTTTGAATTGTGTTAAGCATTTTATTCAAAAAAATATTGAATTCATTAGGAGATTTGTGTAAAAAACAATTACCTGTCAAAACAACGATATCCATAGTCAAGACAAGACAACCGACGGTTGTCGGGTCCTCTAGTTAAAAAAATTTGTAAATGACTCATGCTTAAAATATTTTATAAAATATTTTCAAATCAAATACCTCTCCCCCCCCGACCCGCGCAGCCGCGGGTCCGATTTACTGGCTAGCCATTACACGGTAACTTTGCTCTCCGTTTCGTAATTTTAGTACAGTATGATGCTCATATTTCCTTTAATAAGATGTATATCTCAAAAAATATTTAGTAGGGGCAAAATAAATACTCGTAATAGGCAACTCTGTAAATCAAGTAACAGTGTTTTAGGTTCACAATGCAGAGCAGTTCATCTACCTATTTTAGATTTTTCTTTGATTAAACAAACTGTTAATCAACTTGATATTTTTGTTTAATGGTCCTTGTTGACGCACTGTTAATAAGATACTAATATTTTCTTTTAAAAGAGGGAAAAAAATTGTCTTCGGTTTTGGTCAAATAAAAACGTTTTGTATTTGAGTTTACACATTATTTTGAAGAGTAGGGTGGAACCTATCTAGTATTATTTTGTCAGTAGATTTTTTATTTTTAAGTAGTGTAGGATGACAACCTAATGAAAATTATTTTTAACTACTTAGAGGAATAGGTTTAATTATGATTAGTGCTTTTACCGTCATTTTGTAAACGGATTTCAAAAAACGAAGCAAATAAATATCGTACTAAACTTCTGTTTCATTAGCATGTAGGATAATGAGTATTAATGACACCTATCGCTTATTAAGCCCTCAGTTAAATTGATGGATTTAAAACCAGACTCAGAAGGAATTCTAAACAAACTCATAAAATCCAAAGTGCCCATTTTTACTTTCAGCAGAACGCCCCGCAATTTATCCGGATTGTTGCTCGCAGCCTGCAAATACCACGTCGTCAAAGGTTCTTGTTAATCATCTTTAGGTACTTACAGGTTGCACCATAAATTTGGAGAAATTTTATTTAGGAAATCGTAATGTAATCGCAGTTAGAACAAGTTGGTAGGATTTAGATAAAATTTAAGAAGTTCCAACCGCTAAAATACTAAAATGATTATCCTTCAACGGTTGTCTAGTGTCAGAGTTTTTAAGCGGTCTAAATATTAGGTACAAGTCTCAGACGAACTGACGAAACTTATTTTTACGACTTTTATCTTACGACACAAGCTTGGACTATAAATACCTAGACCTAGTGCCTTCCGAAGCACGACTACTTTAAATACACAAACGACCCTTTCAGGCCCAAACCAAATTAGAACACACTTTATCCTAATTTAACCGACGGGATCGAACCTGGAACTGAATAAGGTGCATGTAGCACTAGTTGACTAGTCACCAAAAGCTGACCAAAAAGTAAAACAACCCAAAATGTTAGTGTATTATTATTGTAACAACACATTATGTTATTTGAAAACAATCAATTACTAAAGTAGTGTGCCTTACACGTCACGATCATTCGGGTTACAATGGTTCTTCCTACCAATTTGTAACCCGAATGATCTCAATCGTAAATTATACTTTATTTGATATTTTAGCAACTTAAATACACTTATAATATCAGTATATAAACTTGAAAAATTTTTATGGCGCCCGCCCGGCATGCGAGGAGATGCGGGTTCGAGTCCCGCCTGAGAAAAAATTTTTCAAGTTTATATACTGATATTATCAATCCTAAATTGTTTCTTTCAAGCGTTCATTCAAACCGAAGTAAAATTCGTAGTATTACCGCCGATGTTCATTAGTAATATTACTAATTAGCTGTTGCCCGCAACTTCGCGCGCGTCAATTTCTGTTATTATGGTCGCGATTAAAAAGTTTTTATACGAGTATAATAATAAATAGCCTAAATCCTTTCTCGATAAATGGACTATCCAACAAAAAAAGATTTTTTCAATTTAAATCAGTAGTTCCAGAGATAAGCGTGTTCAAACAAACAAACAAACTCTTTAACTTAATTTTTATAATTGTATCTGGGGAGGGACCACCCTGCAATGGGTACAGGCTCAAATAATTTTTAAGAAAATTTAAAATGCAATTTTGAGATTAGATTGAGCGAAAAATGCCGCAGCCGCAGCCCAGTCGCCACGCTGCGCTGGCTCGCCTTCGCGCGTTTATGGTCACTATAATAATCTAACGTACCTACCTATAGGTACTTTTTGTAACTGAAATTTGAAAAATAGAAATATTCAAAAAATATTTCTAAAAAAGCAAAATACTCTACAGTTTAAAAGATTACTTAGATACAATACCATTAAGCCACTAAATTTTAGAAGCCCAGAGCAATGATCCGACTATCCTAATCGTATCGTATCGTCCTTTTTATCCAAAGATATGACTTTGAAAAATAGTGTTAAGGTGCCCATTGACGATCAGTTATTCACGTCAGTCCAGACCTAAAACTGTGGCGTCACTGCAAATGGTTTTAGGCTAACTGGATTTCCCCACTGACTGGCGTCACTCCGGCTCTTCAGTCCGATCCGCCGGGCTGCTAGTGCGGGTGTATTTTGTATACTTTTTACCCGACTATGGCGAAGCAAAAAGGAGGGTTATGATTTTGGTTCGGTTGGTTTGGTTGAGGTTCAGGCGTTTCGTACATTTTAACAAAAGACTCCAGATTGAGAAAAGAAAGAAGTCACTAACTAATGGATCGAACAAGGCGTAATACGAGTTCGTTTATTACTTTTAATTGTAAAAATGTAAAGAGAAGTGTAAATTGCGTAAGATCCTTGTGTAACAAGGCGGATATTGTGGCGCTGCAGGAAACCTGGCTGTTGCCCCACGACCTAGCATTCCTTGGGGACATTGACGCTGATTTTAGCTACACGGGAAAATCATCCGTGGACCTGGGGACAGGTGTCTTGCGGGGACGTCCTTTTGGAGGAGTTGCGATTTTGTGGCGTAACAGTGCGTTTCGTAGCGTATCAGTGATTAAGTGTAAAAATGAACGTATTGTGGCCATAAGGGCGGTGACTTGCGATATGCGTGAAATTGCGGTGATAAGTGTCTATATGCCGACTGATCAACCTGAGAAGATAACAACTTTCTCGCAATGTATGGGGGAAATAGCTGCTATTATCGAGGTCATTAGTATCGAAACAGTGTACATATTGGGGGATTTCAATGCACATCCGTCGGCCCCGTTTGGTAGCGAAATGTTTAATTTTTGTAAAGATAGGGAATGGATCTGCGCGGACGTTGAAAAATTGGGTGTAGGTTCAGATACGTATACATATGTTAGTGAAGTGCATGGTTGCAAAAGGTGGCTGGATCATTGTTTGGTAAGTAAATGTGCGTGGAATACTATATCAAATATTCGAGTACTTTATAATACGTACTGGTCTGATCATTATCCATTGCAAGTCCACTGTGATCTAACATTAATTAGAAATAATTGTATTAGAAATGATGAACAATACAAAAACAAAATCATTTGGGGGCTACGGTCTGGTGAGGAAATTAATACATTTAAAGAATGTTGTAATAAAAGATTAAAACTAGTTGATTTTTCGCAAGAATTTCAATCATGTGCTGACAAAATGTGTAATGATATGAATCATAGAAGTATTATCGATAAATTTTACAATAACATTGTTGATATACTTAGTCAGGCTTTAGTAGAAGCTAGTACTCACAATTTAAATAGAAATCGTAAAATAAAATGTGTTTTAGGCTGGAATAAACATGTAGCTCAAGCCCATAGGCAGGCAAGGTTAGATTTTAAAATATATATGTTTATATAGTAAACCCGACAGAGGGCCAATTTATGATCGTATGAACTTAAGTAGGAAAATCTTTAAAGCAAAGCTTAAATATTGTCAATCAAATCAAGAACAAATTAAAATGGATGTTCTTGCAAAACAACATTCCATAAAACAGTTCGGAAAGTTTTGGAGGAGTACTAAAAAACTTAACGGAAAGTCGAGGTTGCCAGTTAGTGTAGAAGGTGTTAGTGATCCTAAGGAAATAGCGAATATTTTTAAACAGCATTTTGTGATCCAGTCACCGTTGCAGCCATCACAGTCTGTGTCTTGCAATGTTAAGTATCACGAGATGAATCCTATTAGAATTACTAGTAAAGAGGTAGACAAGGCAATTGCACAAATGAAAAGGGGAAAATCTCCTGGTCATGATTGGCTCAGCATAGAGCACTTAAAGCATGCAGGTCCTCATGTTAGTAGAGTGCTTTCTTTGTTATTTACTTTCTGTGTGAGGCATTCGTACTTACTTGCCGCCAGATCTCATAAAGACTATTGTAGTACCTCTAATTAAGAACACAACGGGAGACATAGCTGATAGGTCTAATTATAGGCCTATTTCTTTGGCCACTGTGACGGCCAAAGTTTTGGATAGAATATTGGATGATCATCTTAAGCAATGCGTAGAGCTTCAGGATGCCCGGTTTGGTTTCAGGGAAGGTTTGTCTACTGAAAGTGCAATATCGACCCTGAAACACACTGTTGGCTACTATACAATTAGAAAAACACCTGTGTATTCGTGTTTTTTGGACTTAACCAGAGCTTTTGATTTGGTTGCGTACGACATTCTTTGGCTAAATTAGTGGAAGTAGGTGTATCACCTGAAGTGATAAATTTTTTGTGTTACTGGTACAATAATCAAAAGAATGCTGTGAAATGGGCAGGTGTTCTCTCAGATGAATATGAAATTCATTAAATTGTGGTGTAAGGCAGGGTGGACTAACCTCCCCAAGATTATTTAATTTATATATGAACCAGTTGATTGAGAGGCTGAGTAGCATGCAGGTTGGCTGTCGAATAGATAACGTAAGCTTAAATAATCTGAGCTACGCAGACGACATGGTGCTTCTGAGCCCTTCAATTGGGGGTCTGCGGCAGCTTTTAAAGGTTTGTGAAGAGTATGTAGGGCAGCACGGTCTAAGATACAATGAAGATAAAAGCGAATTTATGTTTTTTTTAGGAAAAAATCAATTACCAAACATTATACCACCAATAACATTGAACGGGATTATGTTGGCCCGTGTATCTCAATTTAAATATTTGGGTCACATTATGACTGAGGATTTGAAGGATGATAAAGATATAGAAAGGGAGCGCAGGGCATTGGCGATACGTGGCGGTGTTCTGGCTCACAGATTTGCTCGTTGCACAGCTGAGGTAAAACTTACTTTATTCAAGGCTTATTGCCAAAGTTTTTACACGAGCTGTCTGTGGACTAGTTTTACGCAGCAGTCCTATGGTGCCCTCCGCGTCCAATATAAACAACATTTTCAGGGCTCTTTTCAGACTACCTCGATATTGTAGTGCCTCTGGCATGTTTGCCGATGCGCAAGTAGATGACTTCTATTGTGTTATGCGCAAAACATCAGCGTCTTTCATTCAAAGGTTAAGAGCAAGCGAGAATGGAATCCTGAAAATGATATCGGAGCGGCTGGATTCGGCCATCTTTCGTCGCTTTACTGATTTACATGTTCGATGTGTGAAACAGTGAAGCGACCATCCACATTGCTTATTTTTCTGTAAATTAACATAGTTAATTAGATTAGATAAGTTGTTACTAACCGTGCGTACTAACATAATCATTAAGATCAAATTGTTACTAACATACTATGGACTGATTAGTCTGAAAATAAATTATTTTTATTTTTATTTTTATTATTGAATAAAATTATTATATGCAGCCTTTATCGCATCGTCAGTTTTTTCCCAGTCATTTTAAGAGTATCTTCGTTGGCGTACGTTTTTAATCTTAAGCTTATTTATCTGTTTGTGATACTTTTAATTAGTCCGTGTCTTGATTCAGTAGTGAGAGATTGTACTGGATGATGAGGAATATCATTTAAGCGAGGATAAATTAATATTTTTTCGAAAAATTTTTTTGTCATCGGTGGGTACAAATATTTTTTTGCCAGGTTTCTTTCCACTTTCCAGCAACAGATTCATCTTTAGGCATCCTGTACAGCAACAAAATACACATAAGAGTAAAATATAACTAAATATTTTTATTTAATAATTTTTGAGCCGTGGTAGCCCAGTTGGAAAAATACTTGACTCACACTATGAGGTTGACTTGCAGTGTCAAGTCCCAGCAGTGGCTTAAACTAATGATTTTTAATTAGTATTTAAAATATGTTTGGATCATAAATAATTATCATACTACACAATAAAATCACACATTTTGAGGATTAATTAATAAGCTATCATTATTAAACATCAACCATCAAAATAAGCAATTTTAGACAGTGAAAAAAAACCCGGTCATTGCTAAATTAAAAAAACTTATTAGCATAAATTATTTATAGCGTGGACACCTTCTCCATAACACACTTGCTAGACAAGGACACACTACTATTTTAGTTATCTTCTTGGCTCGTTTTCCTACTTTTCCATTTGGCAGAGAAAAAGTAATCTTAACGCTGTTGTTTTAGAGTGCACATTTGAAAATATGTACTCGATCCAGGACTCCAGGTTAATATTTATAAATCCGTGCAACAACGAAACTTGAAAGAAAGAAAAAAGAATGCTTGCCTCCCTGAGAGTCATAAATAAGAGTAAATAGGTAGGTACTAAAGTACTGAGAGAAGGAGTTTTGCGCGGGAAACGAAAAGAGAAAGATGGACTTTGTTTTGTTATTTTGTGAAATTATCCTAAGTGGCATTTATTGTGATAAATTGGTGGCATTGTTATAATAATGTGTCAGTGAGTAGGATAAATCAAATAAAAGTGAGAAACAAGGAAACGCGCTCCTATTTGACTCTGATCCACGTTCTCGCGTAAAACTCCTGTAATCATTGAAATGTTTAAACCACCCATACATTTTAATGAGTTAGGTTAGTTTAGGTTTAGGTTAGGTCATAAACGTAGAATATAATAGACGGACAAAGCCTGCGAGATAGAAGAAAACCTCTTATGGAAATCTAGCAAGATAGAAAGAGAAAACTAATCTTTTCGTTTTGTGATCAGTCTTAATTGACAGAGTGACATCCAGTGGCATATGCGATATAAGCTTCAATACAATTTTATTTAACAATGGTCACATGTTCTGTGAGTGCCTGTGGAGTCAACCACAAAAATAATCTAGAAAATTGCTCATTTCACAGGTAAATACGTAGAAAGTCGTCATCGTAAAAACGTGTTATTTTTGTTGAATTTGATCTTGTTGTTATGTTTTAAATGTGAAATTAACTCAATCCGTTTGTTCCTTCTAATATTTTGTATAGATAAAGTTCTACGTATTGATTATTTACATTATTTTGGTGGATAATTAATTCATCGAAATATTTTACATGTACGCTAGAGCTTCACTCAAATTTATCGATACCATTGTCGACAGGGATGTAGAGGGGCGAACCACCATCTTCCGCCCCAAGCCAACCTCACCTGCACGCGGTGCATCCTGCTGGACGACGAACGAGGCTCTGGCGATTGACCGACCGATGGCGGTATAACCATCCAACGGAAGGCGTAGTTAAGCTGGTGACGGGCAGCAGCGTCATCGGTGCAAGAAGCTACGCCCTGCGATCGCCAACCCGTCTGCCCAGCGTGGCGATTATGGGCATAACCTCCTATGCAGACGCACAAAAAGCCACGGCCCCCAGTTCCCGGCGATCCCGCTATTCCTGGTCATGGTGGCGACCACGGTTACGGCGGGACGGGGGTGCGAAGAATCTCCGGGTTACGGGAGGCCACCAAAAATAACTGACCCTAGCGACGAACACCGGACACACGCTACGGCTAGACTCACATCTGGCTCAACTTGAGGTGGAACTTGGGAAGATTAGGTGGCATATCCTAGGGCTATGTGAAGTCTGAAGAGAGGGGGAGGACACCATAACCCTCGAGTCAGGCCACCTAATGTACTTTCGTGAGGGAGACCAACAATCCCAAGGTGGCGTTGGGTTTCTGGTAAATAAGTCCCTTTCTGACAACGTTGTGGAAGTGTCCAGTGTGTCGAACAGGGTAGCGTACCTTATTGTTAAGGTCACTGAGAGGTATAGCCTCAAGGTGGTTCAAGCGTACGCACCGACCTCGAAGCACTCGGACGAAGAGGTGGATGATATGTTTGATGACATATCAAAGGCTTCACCACTAAGACTCACTACAGCGTTGTTATGGGGGACTTCAACTCTAAAGTGGAAGTACAGAATTGCAACGATTGCAATTCTGTACTTCCACTTTAGAGTGCAATGGATTTGGATGCACTTGCATTGCAATGGATTTGGATGCAGAAACCATAGGTGGCAAAAGCTTGTCAACTTCCTCGAACGGGAGGGGCTCTTCTTGATGAACTCCTTCTTCAAGAAACAGCCCCAAAGGAAGTGGACGTGGCAAAGCCCCGACACTATGACGAAAAATGAGATTGACTTCATCATAACCAACAAGAAGCATATATTCAGAGACGTCTCCGTGATTAACAGGTTTAATACCGGAAGCGATCACCGACTCGTTCGAGGCTCTCTGAATATCGATTTTAAGGCTGAACGTGTCCGTCTGATGAAGTCAAGGCTCCGACCTACTTTGCTCCAAACCATGATAGGATCTGAAACGTTCCAGTCAAACCTGGAAAACCGCTGCCGTGGAAATCACAACAGACGTAAACCAGAACCTCGAAAATGTGGTTCGGATCCTCAGGGAAGAAGGTACGAGATTTTGTGAAATGCAGCTTAAGGGCAGGAAGTCAAAGCTTTCGGAAAGAACTTTAAGGCTGATTAAGGAACGACGTGAAAACCCACCCGTTACTTCGTCAGGAAAGCGCGCTCTAAACCGAGAGATCAGTAAGCTCGTACGACACGACCTCCGTTGCTCCAATACTCTTGCGATTGAAAGAGCGATCGAGCAAAATTGGGGGTCGAAAGTGTTCGTACAATCTCTTGGAAGAAGCCACCTGACGAAACTGACCACAGCAAGTGGAGAAGTCGTTGCTTCGTAGCCAGCAGTCCTTTCCGAAGTAGAACGCTTCTATGGCCGTTTATACGCTTCGCATGCATCTCGACCTGATCCCGAAAATGAGGACCCTAGAGCCGCGTTAACACGCCACTACACTTAAGACCTGCCAGAAGTCAGCATTGACGAAATCAGGATGGCTCTTAAACAGCTGAAAAATGGAAAAGCCCCTGGAGAGGATGGCGTTACAACAAAGTTGCTAGAGGCTGGAGGTAAACCCGTACTGAGGGAGCTTCAAAAGCTTTTTAACGCTGTCCTGTTTAAAGGGAGAACTCCGGAGGCGTGGAGTAGGAGTGTTGTCGTCCTATTCTTCAAAAAAGGAGATAAGACCCTGCTGAAGAACTATCGACCCATTTCCCTTCTAAGCCACGTCTATAAGCTGTTTTCAAGAGTCGTCATGAACCGCCTTTCGCGAAGACTCAACGAATTCCAACCACCGGAACAGGCTGGATTTCGGAGCGGATACGGCACCATAGACCACATCCACACAGTGCGGCAGATTATACAGAAGACCGAAGAGTACAATCAGCCCTTGTGTCTAGCATTCGTGGACTATGAGAAAGCCTTCGACTCGATAGAGATCTGGTCCGTTCAGGAGTCCCTGCAGCGTTGCCAAGTATATTGGTGGTACGTGCAAGTGATGAGATGTCTCTACGAAGCCGCCACCATGTCCGTCCAAGTACAGAATCAGCAAACAAAACCTATACCGTTGCATCGAGGAGTGAGACAAGGGGACGTCATTTCCCCGAAATTGTTCACAAATGCAACGGAGGATATGTTCAAGACGCTGCACTGGAAAGGACGAGGCATCAACATCAATGGCGAATACATCTCTCACTTGCGATTTGCAGACGACATCGTCATTATGGCAGAAACGCTGCAGGACCTACAACAGATGCTAAATGACCTGGCTGACTCTTCTGTGCGCATCGGCTTGCGGATGAACCTGGATAAAACCAAGGTTATGTTCAATGAACATGTACTACCGCAACCGATTGCGATGCACGGCGCCGTCCTCGAAGTTGTTCAGAAATACGTGTACCTCGGGCAGACATTGCAGTTAGGTAGAAACAACTTTGAGGATGAGGTGAACAGAAGAATTCAGTTGGGTTGGGCAGCATTTGGGAAACTACGTCGAGTTTTCTCATCGTCGATCCCACAATGCCTCAAGACGAAAGTCTTCAATCAGTGCGTCCTACCCGTCATGACATACGGAGCCGAAACGTGGACACTGACGGTACGGCTAGTCCACAAGTTGAAAGTCGCTCAGCGGGCTATGGAAAGAGCTATGCTCGGAGTTTCTCTTAGGGATAAAATCAGAAATGAGGTGATCCGGCAGAGAACTAAAGTTACCGACATAGCCCACCAGATTAGCAAGCTGAAGTGGCAGTAAGCTGGCCATATTAGCCGCAGAACCGACAACTGCTGGGGTAAACGAGTTCTTGAGTGGAGACCGCGTCTCGGCAAACGTAGTGTAGGACGCCCTCAGGCTAGGTGGAGTGATGATTTGCACAAGGTGGCTAGCAGAAGCTGGATGCGAGAAGCCGAGGATCAACCTAAGTGGCGTGCAATTGGAGAGGCCTATGTCCTGCAGTGGACTGTGATAGGCTGATGATGATGATGATGATGTTGATGATGATTGTCGACAATAATCTCGAATGTTTCCGGAGAAATATGATGTTATTTAACGTTCAGCGTCTCAAATGAATGACAACTTAACAATTTGAAGAAGGAAACTGTAAGGAATCACATAACTAAGATAATCTTGTTAAAGGTCTATAATCAGGGATTGATTCATCAAAATGTAAATGTTTGTTCAGATTTTGTTAACTTGTTCTTTTTCACTTACTGCCATTGATGAGCTCACACGGCACAGCAGATGACACCGGAAAATCTTTTGAAGAAATAAATAAATAAAACTAATTAACAATGGCTGTTATTTTTTTTTATAAATTTAAACTATTTATTTTTAATCATGTGTAAAAAATATACTCACCGGGCACATTTACCTGCCCACTATTATAGTTGTAAGAAGTGAGGGCGGTGAGGTATGCCGCAAAGTAGGTGCATAATCTCGAGATAAAAACAGTGTGACAGTAAACATTATTTTCCAAACGACGAAACTGTAATTCTTATCGATAGTCTAAAAATGCCCTGCTAAAAATTATACCATAACCGCTGAAAAGATGAACGACTTTAGCATCGCTAAACCAAAAGGTGAACAGCTAAGCTTGTCTATGGTCTGTTTGTCTGCAGATTGCATGAACGAGATAGAGCTATACTGGTTCAGATAAATCTGTCTCTTTTTAGTTGAAAACGTTCAAATACACAAATACATGATTTATTCCAAATTACCGGTTTTTGAAAAACTTTCTTCTTATTGGATTTTAAAGAGAAAAAGTCGATTTAAATGTTACTATTTTGCAGGAGGTTAGTTAAATTACTAAATTCTAGTAAAATTACCTTCTTGGCGATAGTACTTAATGTACAGTGTTGAGTTATTGAAAATGTGGATAATTATTTTAACGTGATTATGATTGGAACGGTTCTGCCTGCATTTTTGGCGGTAACATTCAAAAATTGAAGAAATATTCCATTTTCCCGGAGTAGTACGTAAGTACGTTCTAAGACTATTTTATATTTACAGTTAAACATTGAGTTAAACCATATTTTCACATGTCATACTTGTGTTTAATTATTGAATAAAGTGAAGTGGAATTGTAAGTAATTTTATTAAAATATTAGTGTAAAAAGTGATCATCCATTGACTTTCAGTGAAAACCAACAAAAAAAAAAGCCTAGTTTCTCACACCCAACTGTATAACCTTTGGGAATAACAGTTAACAAATCTTTAACAGCTGGAGACCACTCCAAGCGAACGGCAAGGGTGGCAGAAATTTAAATTCTGCAGGCGATGTAGTCATAAAATTAGGGTTTGAATGAAGTCTCTGATTCAGTCAAACTGTGTATTAAAAGAGTACTACAACTTTTTACATAGGTAAGTATTATAATAATCTATTCTATTTTAGTATTGACTGGGTAGACTAAATGCAAAAAATAAAACATAAAATAATTAATGATTCAAGGAGAGGAAGAGGAAACAGAAAATTATATTACATATTAGGTATTCTCTACCAGTCGAGCATTTGGTTAAGTAGACATGTTTTGCAGAATTTTTGCAGTAAAAAAAACAAACACATGATTTCATATTATGTAATATAATTACAAAAAAATATATTTCAAACACATATTAAAATAAAAAAGACATACTTAATATAAAAATACTTCAGTTTTAACCCTAAATTTAAAATCTAACAAAACAACCACAACTTAGTTTATGTATTAACTGGTCGGTTACCGAAGTTGTGGAATCGAGCCATAAGACAATTGATTTGTGTCTGGAATTACTGGTATAAAAGGGGTTAAAAAATACATCAATACATAAGCTTATTGGTGAACCTCGTCATCTGTGAGATAAATTTGCTTGATCTGTGAGATAAGTTATTAACTGCATTGCAAAATGTAATGTAGGATTACACATGCTTTTGCAATAAGGCCAGCCACCTGAGGCTGGTAATGTAACATTGAAAAAGAGTCTGTAGAACACCTATTGATCTCTCTCTGTCGTTAAGAGTTTTTACATGTCTCTGTATAGGTATAATAGGCTTCAGAAAAATCTAGTTCTGCTTTAACAATTGTTGTCATCATAAATTTGAGCAGTGGATATCTAGAATCACCTACAATAAAAGGAAATATTCATTAATTTTATCATCTTTGTAAGACTGCTGCAAATGTGTTAAGTATATAAGAACTAAAACTTTGTGGTCTTTTACACCCAGGCAATATTTAAACAAACAAAATCAGCAACATATTCATAACACAAGGGTTTTAGGTGCTATAACCTGTAAAATATGTTTCTTTATCTTTTCTTTTTACTCAATTGAACGGAAAGGACATATCTTTAAAGTTAAACTAAAATGTGTACTGTATGTTTACCTAATAGCCATATAGATGCTATAGTGCTCAGTTCATTTAAGTGAGACTACAAAGGATGATGAGACCATATTTTATTGTAAATTAAATGAATCATAGCCATCATTTACACTTATAATTTCCATGTATTTGTTACAAATCTGAAAAAAGTATTACACATAAATATTAGTAAGAAGGAAGAGTTTTAAAATTTAAAAGTACAGTTTTTTCAATATATTCTATTGTATATACCTATTACATCACAAAACCATGCTAACAATTTTGTCGAAATTGTATTTTCATTTTGGTAAATGATATAAACATTTTATACAAAATACTAATTCAAAGACCTTCAGGTTTCTTTACACTGTAATTAGGTTCCTTAATCTATAATGAAACATGTAAATTTTCACAAAACTGCTGAAAAATGTCTGAGAAACGCATAAAATATGTCGAAAAAGTTAGTCTCCTAGTAACTTTTTCAAGATGGCTAGGATGACATTAGCTTCGCTCAAAAGGATGTTTACCTGCTGTCAAATTGATTGTCATGGTATGAAAAGATTAAGGCCTTACCATTAGCTCTTAAAGCAGGACTGCTATTGGACTGCATTGCTCTTTTGTACTATGACATCGTTTTTAGCAGGCCTGTGGCAGGCCAATTTACGTTGACGTTTCTAAACCGTTCACCATTTTTTTACTATGAACTTTTCAATCTTTTCATACCATGACACTCAATTTGACAGCAGGTAAACGTCCTTTTGAGCGAAGCTAATGTCATCCTAGCCATCTTGAAGAAGTTACTAGGAGACTAACTTTTTCGACATAAAATATGCGTTTCTCAGACTTTTTTCAGCAGTTTTGTGAAAATTTACATGTTTCATTATAGATTAAGGAACCTAATTACAGTGTAAAGAAACCTGAAGGTCTT
Organism: Anania crocealis; assembly: GCA_949315895.1. Classification (NCBI taxonomy): domain Eukaryota; kingdom Metazoa; phylum Arthropoda; class Insecta; order Lepidoptera; family Crambidae; genus Anania; species Anania crocealis. The sequence goes on from OX438881.1 coordinate 14,152,558, forward strand.
TGAGTTAGTATTTTGTATAAAATGTTTATATCATCATTTACCAAAATGAAAATACAATTTCGACAAAATTGTTAGCATGGTTTTGTGATGTAATAGGTATACAATAGAATATATTGAAAAAACTGTACTTTCAAATTTTATAACTCTTCTTTCTTACTAATATTTATGTGTAATACTTTTTTCAGATTTGTAACAAATACATGGAAATAATAAGTGTAAATGATGGCTATGATTCATTGAATTTACAATAAAATATGGTCTCATCATCCTTTGTAGTCTCACTTGAATGAACTGAGCACTATAGCATCTGTATGGCTTTTAGGTAAACATACAATACACATTTTAGTTTAACTTTAAAGATATGTCCTTTCCGTTCAATTGAGTAAAAAGAAAAGATAAAGAAACATATTTTACAGGTTATAGCACCTAAAACCCTTGTGTTATGAATATGTTGCTGATTTTGTTTGTTTAAATATTGCCTGGGTGTAAAACACAACTAAGTTTTAGTTCTTATATAACACATTTGCAACAGTCTTACAAAGATGATAAAATTAATGAATATTTATATTCTAGATATTCACTGCTCAAATTTATGATGACAACAATTGTTAAAGCAGAATTAGATTTTTCTGAAGCCTATTATACCTATACAGAGACATGTAAAAACTCTTAATGACAGAGAGAGATCAATTAAAGGTGTTCTACAGACTCTTATTCAATGGTTCATTACCAACCTCAGGTAGCTAGCCCTATTGCAAAAGCATTTGTAATCCTACATAACATTTTGCAATGCAGCTAATCAATTATCTCACAGATCAAGCAAATTTATCTCACAGACGAAAAGGTTCACCAATAAGCTTATGTATTGATGTATTTTTTAACCCCTTGTAATTCCAGACACAAATAAATTGTCTTAGGGCTTGATTCCACAACTTCGGTAGCCGACCAGTTAATACATATACCTAGAAAGTTATGATTGTTTTGTTAGATTTTAAATTTAGGGTTAAAACTGAAGTACTTTTATATTAAGTATGTCTTTTTATTTTAATATGACGTGTTTGAAATATATTTTTTTGTAATTATATTACATATATGAAATCATGTGTTTGTTTTTATTACTGTAAAAATTCTACAAAACATGTCTACTTAACCAAATGCTCGACTGGTAGAGAATACCTAATATGTAATATAATTTTCTGTTTCCTCTTCTTCTCCTTGAATCATTATTTATTTTATGTTTTATTTTTTGCATTTAGTCTACCCAGTCAGTACTAAAATAGAATAGATTATTATAATACCCATGTAAAAAGTAGTAGTAGTCTTTTACTACACAGTGTAACTGAATCAGAAACTTCATTCAAACCCTAATTTTATGACTACATCGCCCGCAGAATTAAAATTTCTGCCACCCTTTCCATTCGCTTGGAGTGGTCTCCAGCTGTTAAAGATTTGTTAACTGTTATTCCCAAAGGTTATACAATTGGGTGTAAGAAACTAGGCGTTTTTTTTTGTTGGTTTTCACTGAAAGTCAATGGATGATCACTTTTTTATACTAATATTTTAATAAAATTACTTACAATTCCACTTTATTCAATACTTACACACAAGTATGACATTGTGAAAATATGGTTTAACCACATGAATAAATATTTACTCATATGGTTTAACTCAATGTTTAACTGTAAATATAAAATAGTCGAACGTACGTACTACTCCGGGAAAATGGAATATTTCTTCAATTTTTGAATGTTACCGCCAAAAATGCAGGCAGAACCGTTCCAATCATGATCACGTTAAAATGTCTATCCACATTTTCAATAACCCAACACTGTACATTAATTACTATCGCTAAGAAGGTAATTTTACTAGAATTGAGTATTTAAGTAATCTCCTGCAAAATAGCAACATTTAGATCGACTTTTTCTCTTTAAAATCCAATAAGTATAAAGTTTTTCAAAAACCGGTAATTTGGAATAAATCATGTATTTGTGTATTTGAACGTTTTCAACTAAAAAAAAACAGATTTATCTGAACCAGTATAGCTCTGTCTCGTTCATGCAATCTGCAGACAAACAGACCATAGACAAGCTTAGCAGTTCACCTTTTGGTTTAGCGGTGCTAAAGTCGTTCAGCTATTCAGCGGTTATGGTATGATTTTTAGCAGGGCAAAAGCAGCCCTACTGTTGAACTGCCTGGAAATTGAGTGGCTTGCTATAAGCTGATGGTAAGCCCCCTGGACGGCGCGCTGTTCGCCCAGCGCGAATGCGAAATAAAGACAATAATACTAAAGAATTGGCTGTATGGACAAGTATCCGAGGCCGTTAAACTTAAAAAAAAAACAAGTTGCCACCACAGTTGCCACTTGCCAAGTTGCCCGCAAGTTGTCCGTATTTTTTTGGGATATTTGATTTTTGTTGGTGAGGCTAGTTGTGGAGGAGAGAGTTATAAAGAAAGATAAAGATAAATATTAAACATATTGAATACTTGCTCAGTGCTAAATACTGTTAATTCCACTTATTGGATAACGTTAAACCGAATTTGAAGAGGATAGCGAAAGTCAAACAAAACGTATAATTTTTTTACTGTAACCTGCGTTGTTTTGTTTTAACATTAAGTACCTGTTCTTTCGAACTAGTTGAATCCTACAGATTTTATCCACATAGTTTGAAAGTAAAACATTAATCATGGGGGAAAAATCGACCCCTCTGTTAGCTGTATTGCAATTGCTACGCAAGTACAATCTTAAGGTAAATAATTACTAGTCAAAGTGTTTAGCTATTCAAAATATTGAACATAATATCTTACTTTGTATTCTTAAGATAATAATAAACAAACTTGTTTATTAAAGGGTACTGAAGAAATACTTAGGAAGGAAGCAAGTTTAGGGGATGTGGAGTATGAAAATTTGGATCTTCCAGAAGTAGAAATAGCTAGCATTTTAACTGCTCACCACACTGAAAGCGACCCTTACAGCTATGAATTCGCTTATGATAGTCTAAAAAAGTTCATTGAGAACTCCCTTGACATTTTTAAGGTATGTAAGTCTACATTTTACAGTATTGAGTAGATCCTATAATCTGGAAGGAGTACCTACCTAGTCAACAATTTCTATGACTTCCATTTAGTGACAGAATCTAGGAACAAGGGCTTGACATGCCTACCAAAGCATGAGTAAAACAAACTTGCCTTTTCCTTACCCAAGATGAGTTAAAATTAATTATGACCTTTGCAAATTTGATTACAGCATGAATTATCAACTCTACTGTATCCAGTGTTTGTGCACATGTATTTGTTGCTCATCTTGTATGACCATAATGAACATGCAGCAAACTTCTTAGAAAAGTTTGCACAAGAACAAGAGGACTATTACCAAGATGATCTGACAAAGCTTGCCATCGTCAAACAGAAAGAGCAAGTAAAGGGTAATGAGATGGCAGAGATATACAGGTATGATAAATAAATGCACTCGTTTACAAAGAAGGCACACATTTAGAATATCTTGTGCTTTTGCTCAATGACTTTTTTTTAAAAAAAATAGTGTACCTAGTTCTAGGCAAGAAGAGATATTATACTGAAACTCATTAAAAGTGAATATTTTAATGGGTAATCAATCAGCATATCTACCTTTTTTTGTATAGTATGGATCCATTCCACTGTATTTGTAGCTTTTTCAATTATTATCCCTTTTTTGTGATGGATTTCTTTTTTGTGTTTTCCATAATGCGGAATTTATCTTTATTCACTGTACCCATAGTGATAAAAACTTAATTAATCATTCATTATTCTAGTTACGGGGCATAGGAGGTAAGAACCGACTTGGTGTAGAATTAAAAAAAAAGCCCGTTTTTAAACACATTAAACCCAATTTGGTAATTTCAGTTCAAATAAATTTATTGTACAACTGTCGCGAGATGCATCTTCTCAACTGAAGCGCTACCTACAAGAGCAGAAAAACTCGACTGTCATAATCAACATTATTAACAACCACATTCAAATCGAGATTCATGATGGACCTGGCAGGACACTGGCTCAAGTGCGTGCTACTGCCGGTGCTCTACTTGGAGAAGCTGCTAGGAATGGTAATGGCTAGTTTTTTAAATTTAGAATAATTATGTGTTGGAAAATTATTTAGTAGATGGTTTATGTCTCAGATCATACAGTGTGAGTCTTCATAAAGTGCACATATGAAAAAGGGTGAAACTGGACCTATTCTTATCGGAGGAAATAATGTCAAAAAAAGTCGTAAGATTTTTTTTAGCTTTTTATGGACTTTTTAAATTTTAATTACCTTCTGTTGACTTATTGCAAAGAAAACGTTATAAATTTTGATCTAAGAGGAAAAAATAAAAACAGTTATGATGGTAAATAATAGGTGATACTAATAAAATACATAAACTGACCAGAAAACGGCAACAAGTAATAATAAACTGTTACTTTTTGAGAAAAATCTGTATTTTAATTAGTGTTTTTTTAATTATTTGAAATATTCTCCAAATAATGCCCATATTACAGGTAGTTTTTATTACTTTGTGTTATTCTCCATCGCATTACCTTTGTAAAACCAAAAATCCCATGTCTCTATCCCTATCACAACGTTTGCAGTTAGCGTTTGAATAAGCGCCTGCCACCGCATTATTTTGCGCCTTTTGTGGGTATGCACCATGCGCGGGTTGCGACGCGGGGTAGTGGAGGGCGGGGTCCGAGCAGAACAAAAGAAAGCTAGAATCTTGGGTAAGTCATTATTGGAAGGGGAAGGGAAGCGGGAAGCAGTCGCTCCGCATTATTCGCCGCTACTACTTGTGCCTGTTTCGTTATCGCTCTCCGTTACGACTGCTTGTGTTTATTGACGATGCCGCGTCTCAGTGATTTTCCTGCGCAACACATCGCCGATATTATTATGGAATGGCAAGGGGAAGAGCAAGGGCTGCCCAACTAGCTTACTTAGCTGCTTTCCCAAACCGTCAACCGGTGCCATCTGCGCGTAACTTCACCGAAGTTCATCGGAGATTATCGAATACTGGACTTGGACTTCATCGCGATCGTCGAGAGCCACGTGCTATTATTGATGTAGCAATCGAAGAAGCCGTACTGCAAGATTTGTATGCAGATCCTACTATCAGTACAAGACGTTTAGCTTTACGACATGGAATATAGCAGAAATCGGCATGGCGCATTTTAAGAAAAGAAGGCTTACATCCGTACCACTACCAACGAGTGCAGCACCTGCATGGAGATGTTGATTTTCGTGCAAGGTGCGTTATGTCAACGTGGATTCAGACAAAAACTAGAGAGAATCCTCAGTTTCCCAAGACGGTATTGTGGATGGATGAAGCTTCATTCAATAGAAACGGCATTACAAACTGCCGAAATTTACACATGTGGTGCTCCAAGGGTGAGAACCCGAAGCTGAAAAGAGCGTCCACCTTTCAGGTACAATTTTCTGTCAATGTATGGGCAGCTCTTATTGACGACATTTTGATTGGCCCAATAATACTACCTAGAATACTGACGGGGCAACGATTTTTAGAACTTTTGAGAGAAGAACTGCTGATACTGTTGGAACACGTCCCATTGGCTACGCGGCGCAGAATGTTTCTCCAAATGGATGGATGTCCAGCTCATTATGCGGGAATAGTAAGAAACTACCTCAACGAAAATTACCCCAACCGATGGATTGGCCGACTTGGGCCTGTGGGATGGCCTGCGCGTTCTCCTGATTTAACGCCCCTCGATTATTTCTTATGGGGGGCAATGAAAAAAAAAGTTTGTAACACGCCTATTACTACAGAAGCCGAACTGCTGAAAAAAAATTTAAACTGTGCCAATAGCATAAGAAATGACCCCGAAATGATTAGACGAGCAACTTCTCAAATTACGCTTCGCGCAGTAATGTGCTTGCAACAAAGAGGAGATCATTTTGAAAATTTAATGAACTAATCTTATTAGATTTTAAGTATTTTTGTTTTTGTAATTAAACATTACTTATTTTACTCTAAATCTTTTGTTTTATTTCTTATGAAACTTGTTCTTTCCACCAATACAAATCTAGCGCCCCCCGGCGCGCCCAGAGCGACTAGTTCAAACGCTAATTGCAATCGTTGTGATAGGGATAGAGACATGGAATTTTTGGTTTTACAAAGGTAAAACGATGGAGAATAACACAAAGTAATAAAAACTACCTGTAATATGGGCATTATTTGGAGAAATTTCTCAAATAATTAAAAAAACACTAATTAAAATACAGATTTTTCTCAAAAAGTAACAGTTTATTATTACTTGTTGCCGTTTTCTGGTCAGTTTATGTATTTTATTAGTATCACCTATTATTTACCATCATAACTGTTTTTATTTTATTAGGATATACCTCTTAGATCAAAATTTATAACGTTTTCTTTGCAATAAGTCAACAGAAGGTAATTAAAATTTTAAAAATTTAAAAACTAAAAAAAAATCTTAGATTTTTTTTGACATTATTTCCTCCGACAAAAATGGGTCCAGTTTCACCCTTTTTCATATGTGCACTTTATGAAGACTCACACTGTATAAAGCAATAGATATGAAATGAGGGCGTGGCGCGTGCGAATCCGATATGGGCAAACAGAACTATTGCACACCGCGGCGAATTATTTAATGAAAACATCCACGTAACGATACTTGTATCGGTACAATATACATTGAAGGCTTAATACTAATTAGCTGTGTTGTGAGTACTATGCGACTGCGCAATGTATCGAGGCTTAATCAAAGCGTTCACTGCAATCAAAGCGTTCACTGCCCGACGTGTGCATCGCGACTACACTTTGTAGCGACACACTAATTTGCACACACCAAATGACGCTTTGTGTAAGCGAGTAAGTGGTAGCCGCTGTGATTGGGTCCATGTTTGTGTGCGCACCAATGAGCGTTGTAAATTGATATAGTGTGATCCTTATGCTTACAACAGTGTTATTGTAGTTGCGTTGCACACATAAATAATTCGGAACCATTATTATTTCACTTTATACGTAGTGAAGCACGTACCGGGCCGCTAGTATTGTATACTCGTATTTTCAATTCTCATTGTCCATTGCATAGACAATAGATAGTTTAATGTACTAATTTGACTGACATGTTCTAAATTTTATAGAAAATCGTACCAAAGTCTATTATGGGCTGTTAAAAGAGCCTGACATACATGTACTGCCAGCACCTGTGGAAGATGAGGAAGAAGCTGAGGAAACCCCAGACAAACCAAAAAAGAAAAAGGCTAAAAAGGATAATATTTTTATAAAGAAACCAAAATCTGATCCGAATGCACCTCCTAATGATAGGATTCCCTTGCCTGAATTGTAAGTCCTCCCAACTTTTATTTTCCAATCCAGGTCATAAAATTTTAAAAAGTCAGAGAAGCAGGTCTAGATAATACTATTCGTATTATCACTCTCATGTTGTAAATATTGTTTAAGACCTGCCATTTGTCGCTATCGTTAAGATAATCGGTAATTAAAATTCAGCTTTAAATAATATCCATATTCATATTTCCGCCTTCTTGAAGTGTTACATAAATAGTTATGTCACAAACAATGCCTTTGAGTAGCTGCAGGACAAATAGCGACAAACTGAATGCGCTCCTATTACCTTAGTTAACATCAATTTTGATTCTTCATAAAATATTGTTTACTTTTCTAGGAAAGAAACTGATAAGTTGGAAAAAGGGAAAGCTTTGAGAGAAGCATCAAAAAGAGTACAATTGGGCCCTGAGAGTCTGCCATCTATCTGTTTCTACACCTTGCTGAATAGTGGCTACACAGCGATATCAGCTGACATATGTGATGACTCTACTTTATTAGCTGTGGGCTTTAACAATTCAACTATAAAGGTAATAATAGAGAGACTAACTTGACCTAAGATGTGGTACCTTCGTTGCTTCTGAATTCCAAAATAATGTGTTGCTATATATATAAATAGATACATATAAAAATCTGTTACTTTCTTTGATTATAGGTTTGGACACTTACTCCGGTAAGACTACGCGGAATGAAATCTGCAGAGAAGTTGCAAGACATTGATAGGGAAGCTGGTAAGCTTCGATACATTCTGAAATTAGTAGTTAGTACTTACACATTTATATTATGTTAGTTAGTTATGCTTAGTCTGTTTTTTACCACAAGGAAGATAAGAACTTTCTGCAATATTTTTAATAAGTATATTACACCTAACCTTAAATATATATTTTAGGTGACGTTCTTGTCAGAATGATGGAAGAAAGAGATAGAGACACTTGTCGCACACTATATGGGCATTCGGGCCCAGTTTACAAAGTGGGATTTGATCCTTTCAAAACATTGCTACTCTCTTGTTCAGAGGATTCAACTGGTGAGTTTATTTAACTAAATGATGGTTATCTATTAAAATATTAATTTTATGTTTCTGGTATTGCTGGTTTATTGTAGGTTATTACAGATACTAGTCACAAAACACTATAGCGGTAATTTAGTTGACAAAGCAGTAGACAGCTACGTAAATAGTGCACTTACAATGGTTTTCCTATTTATTTCAGTACGATTATGGTCTTTACAATGTTGGACTTGCTTAGTTGTATTTCGCGGCCACGTGTGGCCTGTGTGGGATGTGAGGTGGTCACCTCACGGACACTACTTTGTGTCCAGCGGCCACGACCGCACCGCCCGTCTCTGGGCTACAGATCACCATCAACCCCTTAGAATCTTCTCTGGCCATCTCTCTGATGTTGATGTAAGTATTATTTATACGACACTTCTTACGGTCAAAACTTCTGGAATGATAGGCAATCTGACACATGTGGCTTTATTAAAATATTTTTACGGTTCAATAAATACAGGATAACAACTATTACTAACAAAAACTGCTTTGCTAACATAGATCATTTGGCTTAGAAATGACAAGTATGGCACTAAATAAATATTTTGTAAATTTATATTTGTTTTATCCTTCCTAATATATAAATGCTAAAGTAAGGTTGCCTGTCTGTCTATAACGCTTTCACGCCTAAACTACTGAACCAATTTTGATGAAATTTGGTACAATAATATTATGTCAGTAGATATAACATGTAGTTCACGCGGAGAGGGCCGGTGGCGAACGCTAATGCGAAAATTAATTGAATTAAATTCTCCAAGTTCTCCTTACCTAATCCGAGGCTAAGTACCTAAAAGACAACATATAAGAGCAATTTATAAGATTCTGGTATGATCTTTTTTTTTTCAGTGTGTGCAGTTTCACCCAAATTCAAATTACGTTGCTACAGGATCTAGTGACAGAACTGTTCGTCTATGGGACTGTTCGACTGGGGGTCAAGTTCGCATCATGACAGGCCATAAAGTATGTTGTCTGCAACTTTATTTGAATTTGGACCTAGTTATGCAGAAAGCAGCCATGTGAGGAGAAGTACAATCTGAGATATAAGCATTTTAGTGTCGAGAGTACTCGAGAGTTGCACTTCAGTTATTTTTTAATGTTTTGTTTATTTTATATTTGAGAATTATAGAGAAAATTATTACGAATTTTTGTATCCTATCCAGTACTTTGTATCGTTTCTAATAATACAAATAATTGCGTTTTGGACGTGGCTGTTTTATACAAAATAGGCAATTTCAAAGAAATATCAAAAAGCATAAACCAGCCACATAGCGATGGCTGAGTTCTACACTAATTCAAGACAAAAAAATAGTATATAAAAACAGCCAAAAAAAAATTATAGCCAGTAATTTACTACAAAATAATTAAAATTTTGTATTACTATTTCATTTCTTATTGTAAACGATATGAGTATATGTCAAATAATCTGTGATTTGTAAAAATACTTAGAAATCGCATGAAAAGTCTTCATTAAAAAAACTTGACCATACAAAAACAAAAAAATTTTTACCTCCTTTCTATTTTAAGCTATTAAATTGTCATTGTGTCGAACTGGCCACTTAAATCTGAAATATATTACTCATTGGTTGAAAATTTCAAATCAAAAATTAATTAATTCATTTAACTGCTACATTTGAGTTTCAAAAACAGTAAATTATTATTGTTTTCTTTGTTTATTATTTTTTGGTGTTTTTCATAGTTATAGTACAATAGAAAACATGAAACACTATATTTACTAGTATCAGTTCCATCGTGGCACCAGTGCTGCAGAAACAGCTCGAAGGATTAACTATGTTATGTTATATTGGTTCTTATGTTATTATTGTTTCGGAATTTCAATCTTCAGACCTACCCTGTGGATGGCACTCAAAGCCCCGTGAATAGTCGGAGACGTAGGTGGTTGATGAAGAATTAAAATCTCTTGTGGAAGCAGATCCATCGCAAACCACTTTACAGATACATGCAGGCTTTGGTGTGAGTGACAAAACTGTTTTAAAACACTTGACTTGACTAAACAAGCTCGAAACATTGGTATATTATGAATTGAGTGAATCAAACTAGAAAACATTTGTCGAATAGTACGTTACATTGCTAAAACAACACAGTAATGAAAGAATTCAAAAGCAGATCATTACCTGTGATGAAAAGTAAATTATGTACGATAATCGAAAGCGCTCATCGCAAAAGCTGAATTTTGTAAAACCAGCAAAATTCTGCTCCCAAGCGAAAATTTACTCAGAATAAGAAAATTCACTTAGGAGAGTTTGGTGGACAAGTGCCAGTGTCATTGTACTAGTGCAGATATCTGTTGTCTGTAACTGTAAAACTTGATGAAAGGACTAGCTGCTAAACAAGAGGCTGGTCAATCTAGGCCATTGCTGCTTCAAGAGAACGCTGACCACACACTGGTCAAAAGACTGTCGCTAAACTAAAGGCATTGCCTCAGCCGCCACTGTCATTTCTGCGATATTCACCGTACACCTCGGACCTTGCCCCAACAGATATTATCTTTTTCTATGATTTGGATTTAGAACTCCTTACAAGAAAGAAAATTCTACTGCGTTGTGGCAGTCCAAACAACCTTTACAGACTTTTACAGCCTATCGTTATAAAAGGTATTATTTCAAGGAACCTGGCAATTAGTTAGCTCAGGGGGACACTTCATTACCAAGTTCTGAACATAAGTAATGGGTAAGAAGCGAGACATTAATGTGTTACACCATACAGTATACCTCGTGCATATAAACGAATCGCTTAGTTCGTAACTATAGAGCAACAGATCTTTACAGACGCAAGTGAACTAGCACTCATTTCTCTCTTGTTGCAAGCAAGTCTAGGCCCTAGGGTGGCACCATTCAAAGCCGTCAGCATCCCACGATTAGAGCTTCAGGCAGCTTTACTAAGTGTAACACTAGCCCGCTCGATATGCAGTGAGCACCGTTGTGAAGCTTCTCGCAGGCTGTGTCGCAGGGTATATTAGTGTGACTCTAAAACCGTTCTTGCGTAGATTAGGAGCTATTCTTCATTGATTCTTATCCCCAGGTTTTCTTTAGAAAAGGAATCCACGGAGGATCGTAAGGACCTAAAATTTGTCTGAATCCAGGGTAATTAATTGCATATAAAACGTGAGATTTTCGACGTGCTCTTGAATTTTTAGGAACTTCCATATTTTATTGAGATGTTGCTTTTTAGTCTGGTAAAATGATCATTGTGTGTCTTTTATAGAGCTGACGTCCTCACCGCTTCTTCGCTTTTTTTATAGTTCAATACGGAATTTATCACTGATATTGGCTGTTTCTGTAAAGTTGAAGAATTTCTGAAGAAACTATAACGCACAGATTGTCAAAGAGTTGCGTCATCTGCAGTATGTGCTCATGAAACAATATCAACACGACGCGCTGCCTACGCTTCTTTGTAATAAACAATAAAAGTAATTTAACTGCGCGTATCAAAATATTTAAAACGTTAGTTAACAAGTAGAAGTAGAAGTAATAGACTTTTAATCAACATGCAGTATCGATTCACATTGGTGTTTTTTTTCTTGGGTAACTATACATATCCACGAAAAGTTGAGGAAAACTTAAATTAATTCGATTAAAAACTGAATTTTTAAAGTTATAATAGAAAATGTCAATAAAATCAGTAATTCTATAGTAAAAAAAGTTGTAAGTACCTATTGTATTGAGTATACTCTATTTTTATTAATTTGATAAACACAGCCAGAGTGGTGTTGAAAACAGCCACGTATGTACTAGTAACAAATAATCAATTTACAGAAAACAGCCATCACACACTGGCTGTCTTTACCGTAACTGGATCCCGATACCTCCTAACATTTTGAAATTTGTAAAAAACAGCCATATAAGAAGGCTGACTTCTGCAATATAGGTTTGGAAATTTGTGCCTAAATTGGCTGCATTTTACACCATGATGACTGTTTTTTACAAAATAATATTAGTAGCATGGCTGGTTTTAACGGCTCGTATCTCAGCCTTAAGAAGAGATATCGACATGGCTGTCTTTGCAAAAGATGCGCAATGTTGAATTTAGCATGGCTGTGTTAAAAACTCAATTTCGACAAAAGTGCCACTTGGCTGCTTTCTGCATAACTAGGTCCATTTAAGAAACCAACAGCTAATACGAAAATACACTTTTTCGGTAAAAGTGTAATATCGAAATTTGTGGTTATAATTTCACCATTTATTGTAAAAATCGGTTTGTTTGTTGCTCTAAAATTTAATAAATATTTACTCATTTTTATTAGGTTACATAATTTAATATATTTCTATTGCAGTCTACAATTTTCTCCATAGCGTTTTCTGTATGCGGAAGATGGTTAGCATCTGGTGGAAGCGGAGGTGAACTGATGGTTTGGGATTTATCGACAGGAGCCCCAGCTGCGTTAATACCTCCATCTCACAGTGGCCCGATTCATGCATTAGCATTTAGTCGAGATGGAACTATCTTATCCTCTGGTAATAAAATTAACAACGTATCTAATGAGTTTAAGTAAAAACAAAAATAATCGGAAGGTTTACATTGAACATAATATTAGGAGTTAAAATATGAAATTGCCGTTTTATTGTAATAGGTTCTTAGAATTGACATAGAATCTTCATGGTTTGAGGTTTTCGAATAGAGATGGTGTTAAATTTAACTAATAAAAAAAAATATCACATTTATTCAATAAATATTGTTAATCTTATCGAACAAAAATATTCATTCGAGCCATTGATAATTAAACGCAACTAAAAGTTTTATTCGTATAGATAAATCTAACCGATTGATAAAATTACCTAATGTATATTTATAACGTTAGTCCGCAAAGAATTAAAATATCATATCCAACTTTCTAATAAATTTATTCTTTTATTGAGTAACTTAACTTAAGCATTAAGTAAACGGATTAGAGCCTAAATTTGAATGCATTATTTAGGACACGAGTGGCGCGTGATTGAGACGAGGTGTAATAATGCGATAAAATTTGCGAGTCACAAGTAGTTACAGTTGCAATAAAATAGAACTCTATTCCATTAGCATAAGGAAGAATGATGTTACTCGGCGTATTGAACTTTAGTTTCCTACGCATTGTTCAAGTTCATTGAATCATCATCATCATCACAATTATCAACATCATCATGCTCATCATCATCATCATGATCACTATTATCATCATCACAATGATCATCATCATCATCATCATAACAATTATCATCATGATGATGATGATAGTGATCATTATGATGATGATGATGATAATTGTTCTGATGATGATGACAATTGTGATGATGATGATGAACATTGCGATGATGATGTTGATGATCATTGTGATGATGATGAACATTGTGATGATGGTGGTGATGACGATGAAAAACATTGTGATGATGATGATGATCATTGTGAGAATGATGATGATGATTCAATGAACTTGAACAATGCGTAGGAGCCTAAAGTTCAATACGCCGAGTAACATCATTCTTCCTTATGCTAATGGAATAGAGTTCTATTTTATTGCAACTGTAACTACTTGTGACTCGCAAATTAACCCGTTAAAAAAATGAAACCCGTTAAAAAAGGACGAGAATATAACAAAAATGAAAGGAAAAATCATTTACGGCCGATCTGAGAGCAAAAGGGAGGTGAAGTAGAAGGGGGTGAGTTGTTAAGGGTAAAAAACGGTGTATCTCGATTTCCGGCAAAACTATGTTAGGACTGAAATTGAGTGACAGGATAAGAAATAGTGTGATAAGAGAACGTTGTGGTGTGAAAGAAGATATTGTCACACGGTATGAGAAAGGGATGCTTAGATGGTTTGGGCATGTAGATAGGATGAACGAGAGAAGAATGACTAGACAGATCTATAAGACGAGTGTGAAAGGGAACGTTGGAAGAGGAAGGCCTAGACGAACTTACCACGATCAAATCGGGGATGTTCTGAAGAAAGGTCAGGTCAAGAGTACTCTAAACCGACGAGCATGCATGAAAAGATTGATGAATGTGGAAGAAGCGAAAGATGTATGCCAGGATCGTAGTAAGTGGAAGACCTTGGTCTCTGCCTACCCCGTTGGGAAGGTAATATGTTTGTATGTATGTACAAGTCCTATGGAAAAAAATTAAATGACAAAGTTGTAATAAAGAGACCTACAACTTTTGTAATTAGGTACACTTTTTTTACATAACCTTAAAATTTATGTGAAAAATTTGAGGGATGGTATTGGTATTCGAGTTTTTTTTTTTCTTTGCATTTTCTGCGAACATTTACCATAGTAATGTGTATATATTTTTTACATTATCAGAAAGAAGAGATTTCAACGAACTAGTTCAACGAAATTTTCTATAGGACTTGTAGTTTTGCCGGAAATCGAGATACACCGTTTTTACCTTTAAAAACTCACCCCATTCCACTTCCCGACCTCAGATCGCCCGTAAATTATCTTTCCTTTCATTTTTGTTATATTCTCGTCCTTTTTTAATGGGTTTCATCCTATTATTATTTCTTTGGTTTCAAAAATTATCGACCCTGGTCTATACTGTCAATGTTTTTCATCAGTAAAAATATTTGTAAGTTTTTTTCAGTACAATTTTGTTTTCCATAGGCTCGTTGGACTGTAATATCAAGCTATGGGATTTTGCTGCTATAACCGATGAGACCACTGGTGAAGAAACTGGAAGTAGTAATGGAGTTCAAAAAGAAGAAAAATTCTTGTTGAGATCATTTCCAACAAAGAATTCTCCCATAAAATGTTTACACTTTACTCGTCGTAATCTGCTGTTAGCTGTTGGAACATATGAAGGAAGTTCTTAAACTTTTTAGTATACCGTGAAATAACTAGTTATAAAAATTAATGGAGTATTATAATAAAAATGCATTGGAATCTGTTTAATGTTTTATTAAATTCCTAAAAAACAAGTCGATTGTTACAAAATTTGCAGCAAATATGATCTTTCTGATGTTATAAACTGGATCATCAAGTTAAGTATTGATTCGTTGCTTCTTGCTACCTGTGCTTTCATTGCTTGTTTAAAATCTTCCTTCACTCCTTTGTCTGCACCACGGGTTCCTATCCGCCTCTGTCCTAAATGTTGTTGGGAATTAGGTAAAATATCTAAGGCAATATTATTTCCCTGCTCATTCCAAATAAAACTGAGTTCTTCTAAAATGTCAATATGAATGATATATGCTGAAAATAAATGATAGTGGAAAACCCCTTTCTGTTTTATAATGTCGAGTATATGCATAAATATTGCCTCCTCCTGTGGCCAACCTAATTGCATTAACACAAGCATGTGTCCATAAGATAGGTCTGAATTAGTAGTAGTATTTAATAGGATTCTTATTAGCATTGTGCAGAAGTAGTGCATGACAGCCACTTTGGTTAGCGGCAGGTAATGAAGGTGCCTTTGTTTACCACCTACTATCAGCTCCATTTCTAACACTCCTTCCACATTAGGCAGTTGTGGCAATGCTAACAATATGTTCTCAACACATGCAGTAAAATTTTTTAGAAAGTAATTTAAAGAAACTCGAATAATACAAGCTTTTAAATTAGTTACTGATGGTGGTGGTATAGCATCCTCATACCTCCCTCTATATAATGCCAGCTCTTCTACAAAACCCTCAGACCAAGGCTTTGCTTGAAGTTGATTAGCTAGCTTTGTAAATTCCCTGGATATTACTTCATTGCTGTGTAAAAGCTCCCAACAATTTGCAGCTGCTTGAAACTGATTAGCAGATACACCAGTTACTTCAATGTCTCCTTTTCTTCTTATAGTTGGTGGTGCATCAGGATCTGATAAAGCTTCAACCAAGATATGATTTCCCTTTATAGATTTCTGTTCATACAAAGACCTCAAAAAAAATGTAATGCCACAGTATAATAGTTGTCGACAATCTTCACAATTCCTTAAAACAATCAGCTTTTGAAAATAGGTTTCTTTATTTAAACTGTTGTTATAGTTGATAAGAAAGGGATCCCACCCTAACTGCCTTCCCAACAAATCCAAAACACCATACAGCCTCTGCCACGGGTCAGAAATATCATGTTCTGATTCATCATTTACATAAGAATTGTAGAAGTCTATAGCTTTTATAAGAAGTCTTTGCAGTAATCTAGGTGACTCAAGAGAACTGAGCAGTGGTAAAGTTTCAACAACCAGCAAACGGGCATACCGATTGTCATAGAAGAATTTATCAGTATTTATAAGAGTTTTTACTAAGCTGTCCACTCCTAATTGAGGAAACTTTTTGAGAAGTAGCACAAGTAAACGACAGTGCTCCATTGTATCATCACTGTTTTCAACACTAGTTTTGAGTATAGTTAGTTGTATATCTGGGCAAATGTTATCAAACATTTGGCTCAAGAAACTAGTCTCTGGTGACCTCAAGGCATTTGCTATAGCTGAAATTTCCAATAACAAATCGGAGAGATTTTGCCTTGACATGATCAATGATGAAAAACATTCAGCAGCTTCTTGAACATTTCCAGATTGTTTTTCCATTTGATAAGCTTCAAACTGAATTTTAAAATTTGAGGGAAACAATGTTTTCGCCGTTAACATCCATGCTTTGGCGCTGTTTATATTGTTTTTCTGGGCTTCTTTAGCTCTGAGGATAATATAATCTTCATCACTTAATGATGCTTCAACACCTGGCATTATAAATTTAAAAATTGAGCTAAATATAATTACCTATTAAATAGATTATAGAAACGATCCAACCATGAGATGATCCTGCTTACATACTTGCTGTATATAAATCAATATGATATTAAGTTCGTTTTGAAGTCTGGGCCAGTCTGACAATGTCTGGCATCAGTGGATAACAAAGTAAAAGTACTCTGTCATCAGTGGATTCACTGACTGAGCAAGTATTAAAATGTACTCTGTGGTAATCACTACGTTTGTTGTGTTTTAACAATGATATTTAAAAAGTATTACTTTTTAAATAACATTGTGTTTTAATTTAATTTTATTTTATTGTTGTTGTTGTTGTTGTTTTCTTTACTCATTCTGGGTATGCATTATGCAAAGGGAACTATGCCCATACAGCCAAGTCTTCAGTAGATTTTTTTTATTGATATGAAATGAAAATGGAATTTAATGAGATGAAATGAAATGAAACCTAACCTAAGTCATTGAAATGTACGGGTGGTTTATAAATTTCAATGATTACAGGAGTTTTACGCGAGAACGTGGATCAGAGTCAAATAGGAGCGCCTTACCTTGTTTCTCACTTTTATTTGATTTATCCTACTCACTGACACATTATTATAACAATGCCACCACTTTATCACAATAAATGCCGCTTGGGATAATTTCACAAAATTACGAAACAAAAGTCCATCTTTCTCTTCTCGTTTCCCGCGCAAAACTCCCCAGCTTTTTATTTCTTTAGTAAGTTTAACGGCCTCGGATACTTGTCCATACAGCCAATTCTTTAGTAATATTGTCTTTATTTTTTCATTAAAACGTTGATGTTAGACGTTTTCATGCTTCGATGGAGTTTTTGAATACATTCGAAAGATTGAAGGAATGTAGAGAAGTCCCCAAAAAAAGAGGTGAACTGTTCGCGTTCCCGCGAAAAATTCACGGTCCACTTTTCTTGGTTACGACCCATACACCATCTTATTTCACCGAACTGTATATTGTTCACTCGCACGACACTTTGTTTCGCAAAATAACACCACTTTTACGACTCAAAAATCACTATAAACAATAAAAAATCGATAAAATAAACGGACTCCAAACGTATCTCACGAACTCCCGCCAAAAACTCCCACTCCCCAGCTTTTTTTTGTTCATATAAAATTAACGGCTTTGGACGAGTCTATACAGCCTAGTGTTTGGTAATAATGTCCTTTTTTTTTCATTTTATCGTTTGCAAACTGTGTAGGGTGAATATATTATTTTTGGTTTGCGGATTTAAGGAACTACTTTAACGACTTATTTTATGTCGCTCGATGATTGAAACATGTCGCAACATTTATAATATTAATAATTTTATGACATATTTATTTTTTAATCATACTAAAAGTCGTTCGGTGAAATCATACATCGCTAGAATCCGGAGATTGCTTCGGCCAGATCAGATCCAGAAATGGCGGTTCCGTGGAGGGGTGCACCCCGGGGGTTATTTTAGTAGGTATGCCCACGGAACATGGAAAAGTGGTTAGAAGGGCTGTCGTCCGCCATTTGTGTGGCTGTGGGAATTGGGAACCGATGGCGCCGCTTCCTCCCATATTTGTGCGCATAATAAATAAACACAAGCTTCCGCACACATAAACGATTTTAAAACGCCAATCAAGCGACCCATCTAGATCTCGCAAAGTCAAACTGAACCAATCACAGCGCTCACTTGTCACACATCGCGAGTGCAAAACCAATAATTTACCGCCAGTGATGAGTCGTCAACGCACGATGAATTGTTATCGATATTGAGTATCCTGAGTAAGTGTGTAAATCCCATAAACGTAGAATATAATAGACGGACAAAGCCTGCGACAATTTTATTTAACAATGGTCACATGTTCTGTGAGTGCCTGTGGAGTCAACCACAAAAATAATCCAGAAAATTGCTTATTTCAAAGGTAAATACGTAGAAAGTCGTCATCGTAAAAACGCGTTATTTTTGTTGAATTTGATCTTGTTGTTATGTTGTAAATGTGAAATTATTTCAATCCGTTTGTTCATTCTAATATTTTGTATAGA
This sequence comes from Anania crocealis, assembly GCA_949315895.1. Taxonomy (NCBI): domain Eukaryota; kingdom Metazoa; phylum Arthropoda; class Insecta; order Lepidoptera; family Crambidae; genus Anania; species Anania crocealis. The sequence continues at coordinate 14,171,641 of OX438881.1, forward strand.
TAAAGTTCTATGTATTGATTATTTACCTACATTATTTTGGTGGATAATTAATTCATCGAAATATTTTACATGTACGATAGAGCTTGACTCAAATTTATCGATACTATTGTCGACATTTATCTTGAATGTTTCCGGAGAAATTTGATGTTATTTAACGTTTAGCGTCTCAAATGAATGTCAACTTAACAATTTGAATAAGAAAACTGTAAGGAATCACATAACTAAGATAATCTTGTTAAAGGTCTATAATCAGGGATTGATTCATCAAAATGTAAAAGTTTGTTCAGATTTTGTTAACTTGTTCTTATTCACTTACTGTCATTGATGAGCTCACACGGCACAGCAGAAAACACCGGAAAATCGTTTGAAGAAATAAATAATTAAAACTAATTAACGAGGGCTGTAATTTTTTTTTATAAATTTAAGCTATTCATTTTTTAATCATATGTAAAAAATATACTCTCCGGGCACATTTACCCGCCCACTATTATAGTTGTAAGAAGTGAGGGCGGTGAGGTATGCCGCAAAGTAAGTGCATAATCTCGAGATAAAAACAGTGTGACAGTAAACATTATTTTCCAAACGACGAACTGCAATTCTTATCGATAGTCTAAAAATGTTAAAGGTACGTCACTAGTCAGTCGATCTACTTGTATCCTAAATCTATGGTAAATCCTATTACTGTTTTACAACATATTTTTTTGTGCTCTCATTAGTTATTTGAAGGACAAAATTAAGTTTACTTCTTGTTATGATTTTTTGAATTACGTTTACTCTTTGTTATTTTGAAAGTCATTCAAATATTTTATCCCAGATTTTTATGTCATAAACATTTTCATCAGAATGTTTAGAACATATTGTGCTTGCTATATTTAGTGGGAAACCAGTTTTGTCTGCCTGTGGTATCGATCCATTTTGACGTGATAACGTCTTTAAAATCGTTTTAGTCGGGTGACATGTTCAGAAACTTGTGTCACACCAAAACCTCACGAGCGCGGTCGCAGGTATAACGAGAGAGAGACGGACCGATCTCCCGTCTCATCTCGAGCGCTGCCAGTCATTCCGTGAAACTTGTCACGCGGAATCCTCACGAGCGGAGGCTGGCATAGCGTTCGAGTGAGTGGACCGATCTTCCGTCTCTCTCACTCTAGCGGCATACAAACGAATGGAGATTTTCTCGTTATCACGTAAACATCTCGATCGTAAACCTACTTTACAAACAACCAATTTTTTTTCACGAATATTAGGATCTTTCGGAAAACTAAAATATGTTCTAAAAAATTTTTCATCATAATAAAACTGTATGATCCCGAAGACGTCGTCTTGTGTATTTATTAAAGTATATTGATACATATGTTGATCTGTTGGAGTGGATCTAGTAACCAGTTACAACAATGCAACGAGGATAACAATAAAAACTTTTATAATGAAAAATACATATTATGTATACCTACCTACCGATTTTCATCACTATCGGTTGAAAGGTGTTATAGGTAGGTGCGTGTGTTGGAGGTGTATTTAAGTAAAACACTAATTGCAGAATGGGAATACTTTGCTTTATTTCGGTCTCTATAAATACAATTTTGAGTTACACAAAAATATTAAAAATGGGTAAACTAATTTTCGTAAATCTAGATCAACCGCGCATTATCTGAGGAATGAGTAGGACGGCACATCGGCGCATCTTCCGTGCCTGTCTCGTCGCGCACGTAAATATTATGGAGCGCGCGCGCAAGATCGCCTCAGTGCAGAGGCTGGCAGCCTAGCGGCCGGCGGTCGCTTATGTTCAGTGCATGTGTCCCCACAGGTACCCCCCGTCAGGAAAACCGTACATTCCTTGTAGGTTTGACTATCCTACCGGAGCGGTTTACGTATGGAAGATCTTCAGGCTGGTCTCCGCTGATCATAATGAATGCTGGTTTCAGTCTATCTTGTGATATGTTTGCTTCTCGTTTCGGGAGTTTTATCTTGAAGTGTTTATCATGCCTTTCTATTACTTCGAACGGGCCCTCGTACGGTGGTGTTAGTGACTTGCGCGTAGCATCTGTGCGTATAAATACGTGTGTACAGGTAGATAGCTGATCGGGAACGTAGCTAGTGTGTTTTTGCGTAGTGGAAACATCTGTGTTATTATTCAGTGATGACATTGCTTCAGTTAGTTGCCGTATGAGTTCTGGTTCTTCATTATTATTGTTTGTCGATTTTGTAGGTATGAAAAAGTCGGCTGGCAATCTTAGTGAGATTCCATACATAGGTCATAATGGCTGCGCTGTAGTTAGTTTGCCTGTGCACAGCGTTGCGTAATCCCAGTAATACTGTAGGTAGTTCTTGTGTCCATTGGTTTCTATTTCTTCTCGCCATTAGAGCAGCTTTCAGGGATCGGTGCCCGCGTTCTACTAGGCCGTTTGACTGTGGATGATAGGCGGTGTTCCTAAGTCTTGATATTCCGAGCTTTTTCGTGAGTTTTTCGAATAATGTAGATTCAAATTGCCTTCTTTGATCGGTAGTAATACGGAGTGTACGGAGAGTACCATTTGTTAGGGTTTCTAACAGATCTTCTTGTGGTCAGATGAAACAAAGTGGACTGTATTAATAGGTGCTGTATTTCGCCTCTAATTTACAATAATTTATGGAATAAAACGTCGAAATGAACCGCCGACCGTGGCATCCCCAAGACGAGTGTGATGACATATCAAAGGCCCTCCACTTCACCACTAAGACGCACTACAGCGTTGTTATGGGGGACTTCAACGCTAAAGTGGGAGTACAGAATTGCAACGAATCGGTAGTAGGATCCCATGGATTTGGATGCAGAAACCATAGGGGGCAAATGCTTGTCAACTTCCTCGAACGCGAGGGGCTCTTTTTGATGAACTCCTTCTTCAAGAAACAGCCCCAAAGGAAGTGGACGTGGCAGAGCCCCGACACTATGACGAAAAATGAGATTGACTTCATCATGACCAACAAAAAGCATATATTCAGAGACGTCTCCGTGAATAACAGGTTTAATACCGGAAGCGATCACTGACTCGTTCGAGGCTCTCTGAATATCGATTTTAAGGCTGAACGTGTCCGTCTGATAAAGTCAAGGCTCCGACCTACTTTGCTCCAAACCATGATAGGATCTGAAACGTTCCAGTCAAACCTGGAAAAACGACTCGCTGCCATGGAAACCACAACAGACGTAAACCAGAACCTCGAAAATGTGGTTCGGATCCTCAGGGAAGAGATTTTGTGAAATGCAGCGTAAGGGCAGGAAGTCAAAGCTTTCGGAAAGAACTTTAGGGCTGATTAAGGAACGACGTGAAAACCCACCCGTCACTTCGTCAGGAAAGCGCGCTCTAAACCGCGAGATCAGCTCGTACGACACGACCTCCGATGTTCCAATACTCGATCTATTGAAAGAGCTATCTAGCAAAATCGGGGGTCGAAAGTGTTCGTACAATCTCTTGAAAGAAGCCACCTGACGAAACTGACCACAGCAAGTGGAGAAGTCGTTGCTTCGAAGCCAGCAGTCCTTTCCGAAGTAGAACGCTTCTATGGCCGGTTATACGCTTCGCATGCATCTCGACCTGATCCCGAAAATGAGGACCCTAGAGCCGCGTTAACACGCCACTACACTCAAGACCTGCCAGAAGTCAGCATTGACGAAATCGAGATGACTCTTAAACAGCTGAAAAATGGAAAAGCCCCTGGAGAGGATGGCGTTACAAGAGTTGCTAAAGGCTGGAGGTAAAACCGTACTGAGGGAGCTTCAAAAGCTTTTTAACGCTGTCCTGTTTAAAGGGAGAACTCCGGAGGCGTGGAGTAGGAGTGTTGTCGTCCTGTTCTTCAAAAAAGGAGATAAGACCCTGCTGAAGAACTATCGACCCATTTCCCTTCTAAGCCACGTCTATAAGCTGTTTTCAAGAGTCATCACGAACCGTCTTGCGCGGAGACTCGACGAATTCCAACCACCGGAACAGGCTGGATTTCGGAGCGGATACGGCACCATAGACCACATCCACACAGTGCGGCAGATTATACAGAAGACCGAAGAGTATAATCAGCCCCTGTGTCTAGCATTCGTGGACTATGAGAAAGCCTTCGACTCGATCGAGATCTGGTCCGTTTTGGAGTCCCTGCAGCGTTGCCAAGTAGATTGGCGGTACGTCCAAGTGATGAGATGTCTCTACGAAGCAGCCACCATGTCCGTCCAAGTACAGAATCAGCAAACAAAATCTATACCGTTGCATCGAGGAGTGAGACAAGGGGACGTCATTTCCCCGAAATTGTTCACAAATGCAATGGAGGATATGTTCAAGACGCTGCACTGGAAAGGACGAGGCATCAACATCAATGGCGAATACATCTCTCACTTGCGATTTGCAGACGACATCGTCATTATGGCAGAAACGCTGCAGGACCTACAACAGATGCTGAATGACCTAGCTGACTCTTCTGTACGCATCGGCTTGCGGATGAACCTGGATAAAACCAAGGTAATGTTCAATGAACACGTACTACCGCAACCGATTGCGATCCACGGTGCCGTCCTCGAAGTTGTTCAGAAATATGTGTACCTTGGACAGATACTGCAGTTAGGTAAAAACAACTTTGAGGATGAGGTAAACAGAAGAATTCAGTTGGGTTGGGCAGCATTTGGGAAACTACGTCGAGTCTTCTCATCGTCGATCCCACAATGCCTCAAGACGAAAGTCTTCAATCAGTGCGTCCTACCCGTCATGACATACGGAGCCGAAACGTGGACACTGACGGTACGGCTAGTCCACAAGTTCAAAGTCGCTCAGCGGGCTATGGAAAGAGCTATGCTCGGAGTTTCTCTTAGGGATAAAATCAGAAATGAGGTGATCCGGCAGAGAACTAGAGTTACCGACATAGCCCACCGGATTAGCAAGCTGAAGTGGCAGTGGGCTGGCCATATTAGCCGCAGAACCGACAACCGATGGGGTAAACGAGTTCTTGAGTGGAGACCGCGTCTCGGCAAACGTAATGTAGGACGCCCTCAGGCCAGGAGGAGTGATGATTTGCACAGGGTGGCTGGCAGGAGCTGGATGCGAGAAGCCGAGGATCGATCTAAGTGGCGTGCATTTGGAGAGGCCTATGTCCAGCAGTGGACTGCAATAGGCTGATGATGATGATGATGGATGAATACGGAGTGGGCAACTGAATCTTACAATCCAGTTTTATACAAAACTTTGGCTCTTGTTACTGCGCTTATCTCGTTCACAGGTATTGCTTCCGGCCTTCTAGTGCAGCGGTCGATTATTGTTACTAGATAACAGTATCCTTCCGATCGTGTCAATGGTCCGACGATGTCCATGTGTATGTGCTCGAATTAGGGCATGCTCCCGGGAAATCCCGGTTCCAAAAATCCCGGTATTTCCCGGTACCAGGATGAATAGACAGAACCGGTAGGTACCCGACGGACATATTCCCGGTATTCCCGGATCTTTGTGAATTATGAAAAAAGTCAATTATATCTTATTATAAAATATTTTTCAATAAATTTCAATAAGTCAAAAAGACTCGCCCGCGTTTTTAAGATAAAACAAGGCCAAAATGCGACATTGCCAGACGCAAAAAACTGACCGAGCGTTTGCCGATGACTATTCCTCCCACAGAACATAAAATGTTCTGTGATTCCTCCCATCCCGCGCCTCTGTAAACGTTAGGTTAGTACAGTTAGCAATGGTAAAGCGCATAATTTTTCAAGTTTATATACTGATATTATAATTGCAATTAATTTGCATACGTAAAGCTATAAGCCTTTCAGTGACTTCACAAACAAATGACAAATTAACTTTATTAAAGAAGGCTCCACTGCAAATTCTAAGAACAAGCCTAACTCAATCCTGGGTACAGCTTCTGACTGGACTATTTGAATGGACACGTATGAAAAGCACTATAAAATCCCAGAGGATGAGTTTCATCATCCAGACCGGACATTTTTCTTTTTTCTACAAAACGGAAAGTACTTGTAGAGCTTACAGTGCCGTGGAAAACTAACATACCGAAAGACCACGCAATGAAAGAAAACAAATATTATGATCTCCTAAATGAATTATTAACGAAAACTGGTTATGTAGTTAGTCTATATGGGTGCCCCAATTCTAAAAATGCCGAAGTCCAAATTTTCACTTTTAAGTTATGGGCAAAATAAGTACAAAAAATAATCGTGAAAAGAAACTAAAGGGAGCACAGCAATAAAAATACTATCTAATCAAACAACTCAGAATGAACTTTTAATCAGGTAAAAAAACTTAGACGAAAGAGTAATTTAAACAAATTTAAATTGACAAATAAAGTGATAGACTTATCGCCAATTTTCAGGACTTAGTTATTTCTGAGGGATATTTATAGGACTAAAGTATTTTATAAAAAATAAGACGTCTTCTTTTTACATTAATTGTAATCAATAGTAATCAAATTAGTATTATTCATGTGAATCATTCAATGTCATCACTGGAATCGTCTTCATCACCTGAACTCTCATTAAATGCATTTTGTTCTCTTAATAGATCTTCGTAGAACTGTCTGTGGTTTTCTGGTATGTATAGCATAAGTTTTTGGATATCTTTTATTTTTGCAAGTTTAACTTTAATCGCTCTATGATTATAACAATCATCAGGTGTCCCCGAAGGCACATGAATAAATATTCCCACCAGAATACAAGCTACCTATATGCGGCCCGCTGTTGTTCCACTCACACATAGCACGGCGATGTACGCGTGACATCTCACCGATTTTGATAGAAGATGAAGAAAGAAAAAAAGAGAAGATAGAAATTGTGATTTTACCATTTCTATCTAAAATTGGTGTTAAATCTAAATGCACAAAGGGTCAGTTACGCACTGCTATGGTTTGTTGCATGATAATTGTATAGCAAATGTCTGGATCGACACAAGTGCAAGAAATCGGAATCCTATCGGAAAATGCCTTAAATATAAGCAATGATTCCTTATTTATTCATCGTAAAGGCTTTAATGCAGGTAACATATCTACAGGCCGGGTTCCTTAAAATACTGCCAGGTCCAGATAATTATGTTAATTTTACTATTTTAATAATGTGATAAGTATAAAAATAAAAGTATAAATTAATTATCTTTTGACATGCCATGCGAATATTTTCCGATCAGTTATTTATGGAAACTGTAGGTATACTGTATTAGATCCAGACTGAAACACACGTTATAAAGAAATAAGAAATATTTGAAGAAAAATAAATTATTTAGGGTTAGCCATTTATAAACTAATTTAACTTTAGTATTGTCAAATTACACTAAACCTTATATTTTATACCTTTTGAAATATACTTTTTAGCATGTAGGCAGGTACTCGTACTTACCGTATTTAATTTTTACTACCTATTTTTTTGACTTGCAACAGGTGTCAGCCCTATCAGAATAGTTTAAAAGTCAAGAAGCTTTTACTCTGTAGGGATTTTTACTCATGTGCCGAAGGTGTCTAGATAATAATCCTTGACAACAATCCACCAAAACAAGCGGACAGACAGACCAAAACAGACAGAGCCCTTATAAGACAACGTCAGTCAGTTTACTTTTTTTTTGTTAGGTATTTTGATAGTATTTTGCACTGAGCTGTAACAAACTATATATTTACAAGTCAATGGTATTTTGTCCCTTTATTTGTTATTTATCCCTTTCGGAACTGGCTAAGGTCTGAGACCATACTGCCATGTCATAAGTGGGAATTCTACATTTTCAATAAATACATAAAATTTTAATATCATAAATACTTACTTACACATAATGACATTAACTAACCTAACTTATTGCATCTTATAGGTGTTTTATACATCACAGGAGTGTTACGTACGCGAGAACGTGGATCCGAGTCAAATAGGAGCGCCTTTCCTTGTTTCACACTTTTATTTGATTAATCCTACTTACTGACACATAATTATAACAATGCCACCACTATATCACATTATATTGACGACCATTTGGATCAGCGGTAGTAAACGCTGCTTCTCAGCCATGTATACAGCGTGTAACAAAAATAAGCACTATATTAAGCTGACGATACATTCGGTGATAACTAATCTTTTGACCTGTATTAGGTAACTGGAAATCCTAGTTATAGAATAAAAAGAAGCAAAAGTTTTTGTTAAAACATTTCGGTTACAGCCCTAAAAATGATCAATAAACTGAATTTTAAGATCAAAACTGCAGAGTCACGAAAAAGTTAACCATTATTTTCTACCTATTCTTCAAAACGAGTGATTAGTAGAATAATATATACTTAGTAAATATCGCTCAAAACATCGATAAAGCTAAACGTATACATCCTTGAAGTTAATCCAGATTCTTCCTAAACTGCACCTTTTATGAACACATTCATATCGATACCTTCAGGTTCAATTGGCGTATAAACCATTTTGGCCAAATCGAGTTAAATATACCATTTTGATCAGAATTTTTTTCTCTATCGATCTGTATATCCGAAATATTTAAATTCGCTAAAAAAATGTTTATACGACCTAAAAAATCATTGCCGAAAAGTTAAACCAATTCCATAAAAACAGTGTTAAAGCCGAGTGGTTGTTTTTGGTAATTCTGTTAAGATGTAATGACCATACATTTTTTTAAGCCCGGGCGTAAAACTCTATGATAATTGCAAATGGTTTTTACGTTAAGAGTGTTAAGACGCATTCAAAGATTTCAATGTCGTAAGTCCATGGTTATGGTGCAAAATATAGGGACTTAAAACGTATCTGCGATAATGGAGTAATACCAAAGAGATTTCGTACTGACTTTTACAATTATCACACTAACTGATGAAGAAGATGAGGAAGAGCGGATAGACTAGTATTTTGTTTCACATATTCTACATAGGCCTAGGCTTATTTTGTTATTAACATGTTATTTTATTAGCCACTAAAAACGAATCTTGTTTGGTGGTCTAGGAACTTTTATTTTTTGAGTTTAACAAAGTTGATTAGTTATTTCTACTTTGAATTATTTTCATAACTATAAGGCTATTTTTCAGGTCCAGTGCCACTGCCTATCGACTTCGACTAAATGTGATAAATTCAGAAAACGAGCCACAGTGTACTCAAGAAAGCAATTTATAACTTTTTGAGATGATCTCTAATGAATTTCTTTCTTTAAAAGTACCCAAACTTTTAATTATAGCCATAAATGGTCACTTTTAGCAATAATGAAAGTTGTAAAAAGATAAATTCACCATTGAACTTCTCAAAAAACTACAAATTCCTCTCCCGAGCACACCATGGCTCTACTCCCTGTTCAAAAGTCTCAAATTCATCACAACCAATCGAAATCAATTTTATTGGCGGCAGCCCTGAACCGGGAAAGAAGTCTTAATTTTTTGCCATAATTGCATAAAAGAAGTGAATATTAGTTTCGTCTTTTAAGTTGCAATATGTTGATTTTTTCTACTTAGAGTTATTAAAAATTCTTAATGTTGTGCCATAATTTTGCTACAAAATTGTAACATAAAAACAATAAAAGAAAGTTATTTTCGTACTTTGGCAATTTTATTTTATCTACATCAACCAAATACAGATAAAACACTAAAAATATATTTCTATACATTCTCGAAACAATAAAAGTGTGCTTATAGTCAGTATTGCATTACTTTTATACAATGTTTTATTAATTCATTTAAATAAATCACTATAATCAATGGTTGTAAAAACCAAAAAATCTACATCTATCGGTTTTTACGTCAGCAATTGCAATCTCATGTTTACTAAAAATTCAAATACGACGTAAAGAGATATTTTTAGGTCCATTATAGGACGTCGTATAAATCACCGAGTGTGTTTTTTAAAGACATAAATCCAAGCTAACTTTAAAACTAACGAAAATGGGCATGTTTTGAATATTTAGATTTTTCCATCGCAAAATTTTAAGAATGTTTTCTCTTGGTCATTTTTTAGTAACTAAAATAAAAAAACGATTTTTGGCTCTCTTGAAAAGTACGGTTTTGGTTTATACGACAATTGAACCTGAAGGTATCGATATCTTTTGGTACGGTATCATTTGTCCACGACATCAATCAACGACGAATCAATAGAACATGGTAAATCGTAGATCGATAATTTTATTTAATTAACCGAAGTTTTTAAACAAAAAAAAAAGTAACAATTTCCATCATCATACTGTGAAAAGTCTAAGTTGATAGTTGCTAAACTGCAAACGGTTAAATCTTTGTTCAGTCCACGTGGACTGTCGGCGTTTGCGCAAATGAGATCAAGAATTGTAGCACTTGTATCCGCGCCAATCAGATTACGTAACTAGGAGAAAGGGGGGTGTCGGGCGATATGGGCAAAATCTAGCTCCTCCCACATTATTTGAATAATTGCAGTGACGGTTCCGTAGTTTGAGGCGATCGAACAATTGTTTTGCTTTTGATTATTTGGCACTTAACTCTTTAATGGACATGAATGTCCATTTGTTTTTGCATACACTTTTTTGACGCACATGTTATACCTAGCATTCAAAATAGAAACGTTTGTTTTGGACAAAAATGCCAAAGCATTCGTCATTTCTTTGGAATTGTAGGCCGCTTAATATCTTGTGTCACTATAGCCAAAGTCACTGGTCGCTCACTGTCATTTTTGACCAATAATGCACACATCGAAAAAAGTTGTGACCGCTGCCCCTCGGACCCCCCACGCAAGCACACGCATGCTTAAGCATTCGCAAATGTATGGAATTTCGTTCAGTAGCTTAGCGAGTGCGCTGGAGTGCGCAGGTCGATGTCGATACCTGTTGTTATTTTTTTCCCAAAGTCATTATTTGAACACAATGTTGGATCAGATTCTCGATTCATGACCCGTTTAGAATGAACCACAGACTGTCTTAGCTGAAGAAACGTTACCTATCTCAGTTGAGATACAGCCATCTATTTTATATGCGCCAGCCTATCTCAGCGGAGGAGTGGACTGTCATAACATTCGATGTCACTCGATAATTGGAAAGTAATATGGATTATGACGGAACCACTATAGCATTCAGCTGCTCTAGCATTCACTGTCAAATAGATTTATTCTTAATGGAAACAGCAAGACAGTATTGCTATAACAGTTAAAAATTTTACATACAAATAATAGTGTCCAACTAGTGTGACATACTGTCCGCAAACGTGTTAAGTAGTTGTTGCGAAAAGAACATCCAAAAATAGTAATGATAGTTAAATTAATTATTAGAAACATTATTAAAACCAAAACAAGTACATGTACCTGCGTAACTTTACTTTAAAATTATTCATTTTTTAGGCCTAGTTGTCTCAATAAATTTAGTTATCATTACGATGTCGGCATTAGGTTCCTTAGAAAAAAATATGTAAGTAGGTACTTTTTTGTAAGTAATTTTAGTGGTTATGGATTTAGAAAATTATTTTGCTAATGATTTCCGCTTGTTAATATACCGGCCTAGATACCTTCACCACACTACCCGCACTAACACTGATTTGAGGAAGCACCTGCACCACAATAACACTAATTGAGCAAGCACTATTTCATGCAGGAAAACCGCCCGCCCTCCCTCAAAAATGCATGCAGTACAGTTAATGAAACGACTCGTCGCGAAATGTATGCTACTTGCTAATCAGGACCTTTTTTATTTTCATAAAAGACTGTATGAAAATATTTCTAAGACTGGCCAAGACAATTATGTACTTAATTATGCACATTGTCGTAACCAAAGTCAAACGTTTTCGGCCAAGAAAGGGGATTAAACATCCCAGGGCAATACAAAGTTTTACATATCTAAATATAAAACTAAGGAATTTATTTCCTGTGTGCAAAAAAACCTTTTTGCAAGCGTCACGTTTGAAGTCCTCCGTAAGCAAATAATTTGGTCTACCATCTTTTCACTTATCAAGGACATATTCACGTTTGATATTTACAAACATACAGGTTACATTCAATCCTTCCGCGCAAATAAATTTCGTTTACATGTTAAAACTTAGTTATAGACTGTGAAACTAATCACTGCAAGTGCTAATTGTTTGGTAGTGTTGCTGACAACTGCAAAATTTGAGTATCGTGATGTGAATAGTGTTAATTTGATCATAATTGAAACAAATCTTGAATAATAACAATCGCTTTCTTCAATCCGGAGTGTTTGGTGAAGTCGGTGCGTTGAGGACGCATAAGCGACACGTATTTCACGGCGCTTACGTCCTTTTTCTTGCGGCTTATCTAATGTGGTCACTGAGTTGCTTTCGTAGAAGTTTTCAAATTAAACATTGACTGTCCTTTGTTGCATTGGTTTGGGGTGTTTTTTCGCTTGGCATTGTGTTGAAGAAATGGCACCAAGTAACTCGAATAAGTTCCCTGCTTGTGCGGGTTGTTCTAAGAAAATATCAAACCGTGAGTTTTTAACTTGCTGTTTGTGCGATTTAGTATATGACATAGAATGTGTCAATTACTCTCAAAAATTATTTACTCTTATGACCAGGGACAAAAAAGATAATTGGCAGTGTCCAGCATGCAAGAGTAGGCAGCGGAAGATCGACAACACTAACACCCCTGTGCAGGGTTGCCGTGTGCAGGCTAATTCGGGTTCATCTGAGAAAGAATCCGATAGCAACGTAACGTTAAGAAAACCTCTTATGGATAAGAAATGCGTCACGCCATTGCATCCGATTCCGTCGCCTCCGCCCTGTGATGAGGCCTTGCTTGCTACGATTCGATGCGAAATTCAGCGATCTGTCGCGGAGTCCGTGGAGTCGACTGTTAAGCTTTGCTTTATAAGGGAATTCAATGAGATTAAAAAGCAATTATCGGTTTTGCGGGAAATGCAAAATAGTATGGAATTCCTTAGTGCTGATTATGATCGGGTGAAGTCTGAGTTAAAGACTACTCAGGAGCAAGTCAACTTGCTAAGTAAGGAGAATTCAACTCTGTCAAGTAAATTGGGTGATCTGACTAACAGGCTAAATTTAATAGAGCAACACTCCCGGGAAACGAATATTGAGATTGGGGGAGTTCCCGAAAGTAAGTCTGAGAACTTGCTCTCTGTCTTCCATCAATTGTGCTCCGCTGTTTCTGTTCCAATTCAGGAAACAGATATCATCACTAGTACCAGAGTAAGAAAATTTAATGAAGACAGTGATAGGCCACGCTCGATTATAGTAAAGTTACAGTCTACTAGGAAGCGCGATGAGATACTGGCGGCTGTGTCCAAGTTCAATAGAAAGAATCAGAACGAAAAACTAAGTACCTCAACCTTAGGATACGGCGGAAGAAAATTGCAGGTTTATGTGTCTGAACACCTCTCGCCTTATAACAAAGCCTTACACGCAAGTAATAGGAAAGCAGCTTATGAAAAGGCTTACAAGTATGTCTGGATACGTAACGGGAGAATATTCGTTCGAAAGGATGACCAGGCCCCAGCAAAATTAATTAAGTGTCATGATTCGTTGTCTAGCTTGTAGCTAACCTAAGTTTTGCTCTTTGTCCTTAATTTAGGTACATAATTCACTGTATACTATCAAAATTTTGGGGGTATGAAGACTAAAATTAGTGATATAAAACTTGCTTGTCTGGCCAATAATTTTGACGTTATCGTAGGGACCGAGACGTGGTTGGATGATTCGGTGCATGACAATGAGCTATTTGGCACTAACTATCATGTCTATAGACGTGACCGAAGTGCATCCTTTTTGGCTGGTAAGCGCGGTGGAGGCGTTCTCATAGCTGTATCAAATACTATTAACTCCAAAAGAATTAATCATTTTGAAAGCACCGTCGAGGATTTGTGGGTGTCCCTTAAACTGATAATAAATAATAAACCAGTTGAATATATATTTTGTGCAGTTTACTTGCCTCCGCCGGTAACTACTGGGACATTGGATGTGTTTCTTGAAAATTGCAGTATTGTCATGCAATCGTGTCCCTCCAACACTTTAATTCTTGGCGATTTTAATTTGGGTTTCATAGATTGGGCTAGTGACTTGGATAATATTAAATTACTTCCTTCCAATTACTCTTGTGGTTTGGGATATCATTTGGTTGACTTTCTGTCTCTCAATGATTTGTCTCAATTTAATAGTATAAAAAACCGAAACGGCAGAGTTCTTGACCTGATTTTAAGTAATTTTCATAATATAAATGTAACGGAATGTATGTACCCAATTAGTAAGCTTGATCAGCATCACAATGCTCTGGAAATAAATATTGATGTATGTTCTCAAAAATCATTAAAATGTAAAATGTTTGCAACACACAACTTTAAGAAAGCCGATTATTCGAAAGTTAACGTAGAGTTGAGCAAGATTAACTGGCCTTCCGTATTTGGTCAGGTGCGGGATGTTGATGTTGCAGTCTCCAAATTTTATGAGGTTATAGGTACAATTATTGACGAAACTATACCCAAAACACGTGCACGTAATCTTAAGTACCCAGTGTGGTTTACGCGAGGTTTGATAAAAATGATAAATGAAAAAGAAAGAATTCGTCGGAAATTTAAATTGTATAAAAATCCTAGAGATGCATTGGAGCTGAAACTCATCGGCGGCCGTATCAAATCTACAATAACCACATGTTATTCTAATTATGTGGCGGGGGTGGAAGTGTCAATACAGTGTCATCCCAAAAAGTTTTGGTCATTTGTCCGACAAAATCAGGGTGGTTCTTCTGATATTCCTGAGCAAATGCACTTGAACGACATTGGGGCCGACACTGGTGAAAAAATTTGTAACTTGTTTGCTGCGCATTTTTCATCTGTATTCTCTCGGCCAGATGTATCTGACCCTTTTGTCTTTGATGACCGCTACCCTCAGAACTCTCTTAGTGGTGTTGTTCTTACTGAACATCTGATTGAAAAGGCAATGAAATCCATAGACGCTAGTAAGGGGGCCGGACCTGATGGCATTCCACCTATATTTATAAAAAAGACTTCCAAGTTTTTGTCACTCCCTCTAAAATTGATTTTCGAAGCATCTCTTAAATCAGGCACCTTTCCCTTAGAATGGAAGCGTTCCAATGTCATGCCAATATTTAAGAAAGGTGAAAAGGAAGACATAAAAAATTACCGACCGGTGTCAATTTTAAGTCAGTTTGCGAAAATTTTTGAAATTATTGTTTGTCCTGTATTAACCAATTATTTAAAAAATATTATAGTTGATGCTCAACATGGTTTTTGTAAAGGCAAATCCACAGTCAGCAATTTAATTGAATATGTTACTGATCTAGCCAAATCTGTTGACAAGGGACTTCAAATAGATTCTGTTTATACAGATTTTTCAAGTGCATTTGATAAGGTTGATCATGGGATCCTCATTTCTAAACTTAAAGCTTACGGAATCCACGGTAGTCTTTTACGTTGGTTAAGCTCGTATCTAAGAGAACGAACTTTGAGTGTTATTGTGCATGGATTCAAGTCGAATGACTATATCTCTCTCTCCGGTGTGCCACAAGGTTCTCATCTTGGACCTATCCTCTTTTTAGCATTCATTAATGACATCTCCGACTGCTTTAACTTTAGTAATTTCTCTATCTTTGCCGATGACCTGAAATTATATAAGTCTGTAACAAATCAGCACGATGTTTCTCTATTACAAAAGGATATAGACGCTATAGAAGCATGGTGTGTCGCTAATAAAATGATGTTGAATGCCCAAAAATGTACCCACATAAAGATTACTAGAAAAAAGAAATATCTAGCATCTTCGTATAGCATTTCTGGTAAAAATTTAACAGAATCAACTTCTATTCGTGACCTTGGGGTGGTGATCGATTGCAAATTAAACTTTATTGAACATATTGATCAAATCGTTAATCGTTCTTGGAAGATATTAGGTTTGATAAAGCGTATGGGCAAGCATTTTAAAAGTGTTCGCACCCTTATAATTGTGTTTAACGCTCTTATTCGCAGTCAGCTAGAATATGCATCATGCATATGGAATCCCATCTACCAGATTCACTCTGATAGGATAGAACGGATACAAAAGAATTTTACTCGATACCTCGTCTTTCGTAGCTGTGAATGTCCTCGTGACACTGATTACGTCCGTCGCCTTTCACACTTTAAAGTAATGTCTTTAAACGACCGTCGTAAGCTCTTAGATCTCCTGACACTACACAAACTTATTCACGGAAAGTTGAGTTGTCCAAATCTACTGCAGCAGATAAGTCTATTTGTTCCTTATCATATCCCAAGACATCCATTGCCAAACAGTTTTAGTCTGCCTCGATTCAAGACTAACCTTGGTGGGAGTGCTCCTCTTTACCGGTGTATGCGTACCTATAACGACGTGGGGAGCTGCAATATCGACATTTTTCACCTTACTGATCATGTGTTTAAACGGTTGTGTGTGGAAAAACTAAATATTGATTCTAATATCTCTAACTAACAAAACCTACCATGTAAATTTATATATGTACAAGTAATTTAAATATAAATGTATAAGGATTTCATAAAAAAAAAAGTGTTCAAGCCGAATTGGAACTTTTGAAAATCAAAAACAACAATTGATGTATTTACCTGTAAAGGCATATCTTTTGGTTATGCCCCCCATGTATTTTTTTTTCTTACTGAATGTGTAATGATATGTCGTTGGTAAGTCTTTTTCAATAAATAAATAAAATATTTATCAACTCTAAGTTTCTGCATTGCACAAAATTTCCTTGACCTTAATATTTAAGTGGTCTTAATAAGTTGAGTTATGGGTTGTCACCCTACAGATGTTAGAGCCCTCTATCTCTGTCACTCGGACCGCGTTTTGTCACTAGTGCACGTTCCAGTTATGTAATATGTAAATTCCTATGTACAAACTGACTAAGAGGACTGAGAGGAGTTTTGCGCGGGAAAATTTGTGAAATTACCTATCTTAAGCGGCATTTATATTTAAGACATTTATTTTTTATATTTAAGACATGCCTCACTGGGCCACACAGAGCCATCTTGTCCCAAATTAAGTTACTATTAAGTACCCTGTCGTATGGGGTACCTACTAGAAAACCGATAAACTTACTTATACAACGTGTAAAAAACATAAGCACTAATATTTAAGGGTATGTATATACAGCAAGTTAAGACTCCACTGACAAAAGCGTAGCGCTTCAAACCCCAAGCGACAACCGGTTGTCGCGATAACAATTGATTTTAATTGTGTCTGGAATATCCGATCTATCTATCTGTAATTTTTTTTCTCAGATATGCTCAGGCGCGGTCCTAACAATCATAGTTAGGTACTATTAAATTACTTTACTACAATGAAAAAACTACAACAAAAGTAATAGTAATTACAAACTTACTGCGTGCCTATGCGTCTATTTTGCACTACACATTTTCGGATGCCAGCCTGTAGTTCCTTGCATGACATACATAATTTAATGTGCTATGTGTCTTAAAGGATAACACACGCACGGGAGACGTGTTTAAAGAAAATAAAATAAACTTAGGTACTAACACTTACTTGTTATGTAGTAACGGCCTATAATCATCCCAGAGCAGGGAAAAGGCTTCCAACATTGAATTCAAGTTACCAGAGCAACAGCATTTACTTGTTACGTATCCTCATCACAAAATAAACAGAAAATAGGACGTAATAACCGCACTTTTAGGCTTTGCTATAGTTGGGTAAAAATGTTACGTGCAGCGCCGACACACAGCTTCATTTCATAGAATTCATTTTCTGTTGTAATCCATGTGGCGATAATTTATTCCTTTTATTTACGTAGCGACTATCGTTCTCAAGAGATACGCGGAGCAACTACTGACTGAGTGAGTGTCTAACTAAAGTAATGAAAATTATAAAAACGATAATCATTAGAATATTTGAGGGACTCTAGCTCGTTGTAAAAAATAAATATTATCATGAGAACATTCATCAAAAATAAAAAAACTAACCTGTACTTATTAAAAACTGAAATCAAACAAAGATCAATAATTTATTTAAAATGCTGCTTGCTTCTAAGTACCTACTTACATATTTTTTTCTAAGGAACCTAATACCGATATCGTAATGATAACTAAATTTATTGAGACAACTAGGCCTAAAAAATGAATAATTTTAAAGTAAAGTTACGCAGGTACATGTACTTGTTTTGGTTTTAATAATGTTTCTAATAATTCATTTAACTATCATTACTATTTTTGGATGTTCTTTTCGCAACAACTACTTAACACGTTTGCGGACAATATGTCACACTAGTTGGACACTATTATTTGTATGTAAAATTTTCAATTGCTATAGCAATTCGGTCTTGCTGTTTCCATTAAGAATAAATCTATTTGACAGTGAATGCTAGAGCAGCTGAATGCTATAGTGGTTCCGTCATAATCCATATTACTTTTCAATTATCGAGTGACATCGAATGTTATGACAGTCCACTCCTCCGCTGAGATAGGCTGGCGCATATAAAATAGATGGCTGTATCTCGACTGAGATAGGTAACGTTTCTTCAGCTAAGACAGTCTGTGGTTCATTCTAAACGGGTCATGAATCGAGAATCTGATCCAACATTGTGTTCAAATAATGACTTTGGGAAAAAAATAACAACAGGTATCGACATCGACCTGCGCACTCCGGCGCACTCGCTAAGCTGATGAACGAAATTCCATACATTTGCGAATGCTTAAGCATGCGTATGCTTGCGTGGGGGGTCCGAGGGGCAGCGGTCACAACTTTTTTCGATGTGTGCATTATTGGTCAAAAATGACAGTGAGCGACCAGTGACTTTGGCTATAGTGACACAAGATATTAAGCGGCCTACAATTCCAAAGAAATGACGAATGCTTTGGCATTTTTGTCCAAAACAAACGTTTCTATTTTGAATGCTATAACATGTGCGTCAAAAAAGTGTATGCAAAAACAAATAGACATTCATGTCCATTAAAGAGTTAAGTGCCAAATAATCAAAAGCAAAACAATTGTTCGATCGCCTCAAACTACGGAACCGTCACTGCAATTATTCAAATAATGTGGGAGGAGCTAGATTTTGCCCATATCGCCCGACACCCCCCTTTTTCCTAGTTACGTAATCTGATTGGCGCGGATACAAGTGCTACAATTCTTGATCTCATTTGCGCAAACGCCGACAGTCCACGTGGACTGAACAAAGATTTAACCGTTTGCAGTTAAGCAACTATCAACTTAGACTTTTCACAGTATGATGATGGAAATTGTTACTTTTTTTTTTGTTTAAAAACGTCTGTTAATTAAATAAAATTATCGATCTACGATTTACCATGTTCTATTGATTCGTCGTTGATTGATGTCGTGGACAAATGATACCGTACCAAAAGATATGAATGTGTTCATAAAACGTGCAGTTTAGGAAGAATCTGGATTAACTTCAAGGATGTATACGTTTAGCTTTATCGATGTTTTGAGCGATATTTACTAAGTATCTATTATTCTACTAATCACTCGTTTTGAAGAATAGGTAGAAAATAATGGTTAACTTGTTCGTGACTCTGCAGTTTTGATCTTTAAATTCAGTTTATTGATCATTTTTAGGGCTGTAACCTAAATGTTTTAACAAAAACTTTTGCTTCTTTTTATTCTATAACTAGGATTTCCAGTTACCTAATACAGGTCAAAAGATTAGTTATCACCGAATGTATCGTCAGCTTAAAAATTAGTGCTTATTTTTGTTACACGCTGTATACATGGCTGAGAAGCAGCGTTTACTACCACTGATCCAAATGGTCGTCAATATAATGTGATATAGTGGTGGCATTGTTATAATTATGTGTCAGTGAGTAGGATTAATCAAATAAAAGTGTGAAACAAGGAAAGGCGCTCCTATTTGACTCGGATCCACGTTCTCGCGTACGTAACACTCCTGTGATTATTAAAATGTATAAACCACCCATAAGATGCAATAAGTTAGGTTAGTTAATGTCATTATGTGTAAGTAAGTATTTATGATATTAAAATTTTATGTATTTATTGAAAATGTAGAATTCCCACTTAAGACATGGCAGTATGGTCTCAGACCTTAGCCAGTTCCGTTGACAAAATTATACCTAACAAAAAAAAAAGTAAACTGACTGACGTTGTCCTATAAGGGCGCTGTCCCACTACTTTACTATATGTCGCTGTCTGTTTTGGACTGTCTGTCCGCTTGTTTTGGTGGATTGTTGTCAAGGATTATTAAATTTAAAAAGAATACTGGAGAAGTGGAGATTGTTGTACTGATTGATTGAGGAATTGAGGATTGTAGGCTGGAGGGAGGGAGTGATTTTTCATTGGGTTGGCTGATAGATGGTTATTTAATTGATGTGGACATTTGTATTTGCAAGGTTTTGGTGATAAACTTTGCAAATGAGGGAAAAAGGATGCAATCGGCTATTTTCAGTTGAAGAACAGGCTGAAATGAATGTTAATAAATTAAAAGATTTAAATTTTTATGACGATTACAGTATCGAAATTCCAGATCATGTTTTAGAAAATATATTTTCTTACTTGAATCTCAAAGACCTCCGAAATTGTTCTTTAGTATGCAAAAACTGGTATAGAATTTTAAGCGACGAAAATAATGATGTATGGAGACATCACTGCGTGAAAAGATTAGCAGAAGAAGTAATGAAGTCTGATTTACTGTCTACAGTCACCACATACAAATCCAAGTTGAGATCATTTTTCCATGCATGGAACCCACATGATTGCTCTCGAAATATTTATGTGAAACCCAATGGCTTCACCTTGCATAGGTTAACATTAACTTAATGTTTTTTTACCTTATTAATTTCTGGGAACTAAATCATATTCTCATTAATGTTGTTTTGCAGAAACCCGGTAGCGCAGAGTACAGATGCTTGTCGAGGTAAAATTGGTTTCCGTCAAGGTCGCCATGCATGGGAAGTTATTTGGGATGGACCTTTGGGCACAGTTGCAGTGGTTGGAATATCAACAAAAGAAGCACCTCTCCAATGTCAGGGATATGTTGGACTTCTTGGTTCAGATGAACAGAGCTGGGGTTGGAATTTAGTCGATAACCATCTTTTACATAATGGAGATACACAGGGCCACTATCCTTTACTAAATAACTGCCCTAAATATCAAGTAAGTGGTTTTATTTTAACCCGTGATGGATTTGTCAGACTGCAAAATCTAAAGAAAATTTTTTAAATGGTGTGATTGTCTTATGATTTAGTGTTTTTGAGGCCTATACGCTTTTAGGATTTTTTTTAAGGCCAGCCTATGAATTAGGGGCTACAGCGGGATAAAAGTCTTAGACCTTTTTCATAGCTTTTTTTAGTCCACCTGATGACTATAGGCTTTTAGCCTTTTTGTAGGCTAGGTGCATATTTAAAAGGCTTGAAAGGCTAAAAACCTTTTCGTCCTTTAGGCTAAGTCTATTGTATTTATTGTTCGAGTATAATAATCACCAACTTAATTTTACGATTATTACCTTATAAGACCGGGAGCATAATTGCTTAGGGTTATAAGTAAGACCGAATGTGCATTCTGAGGAACTAGCTTTTTATAGTCAGTCATGCCAAGCACTTCAATTAACAATTTCGCCAAGTTAGAGATATTGCATCAAAGTCATATTAACAGGAGCAAGAAAACGAAATTAATGTATTTCTTCGTAATCTTTACTCATGATTGGCAAATATGCGGGTTGAAGAAATAAAATAATATTATTTTATAAATATTAAATTAATTAAAACCGAATGTTCTTTGTAAGGAACGGTAATTTTTCAACCAATTAAAATTATCACAAAGTTGAGAAAAATCTGTAAAATCAACATTTCATTATATTCTCCAGTATTTTAACTAACACCATTGTAACTGGTTTCGCAATAATTGTGCAAATGTTTACTAATTGAAAATAAATAATTAATTTACCCCGTCATCTCGTGCGCACCATCCTACCGCTGGAAATGTAAATTTTATGTTATTCGGAAGGCAAACGAGCAGACGAGCCGCCAAATGGAAAACGTTGTAATGTTGGATTAAATAAAAAAATATAATAAAATCAGTCTTAAATTTTGGCACAATATTTACGTGTTAATATTATTCATTATTACTTTCTATTACTTTAATCAAATAAACTATGAATAACCATTAATATAACTTCTTATAATTTAGAATATGAAGGCAAAATTAACAATTAGAAATAAATTCTGATCTATCTATCTATTTTTACGTGATCGTTTTTTGTGATAACAAGTTTTCAAAAAAAAACAAAGCTGTTAATTGGCTTATCACATATTTGTCATTATTATTCTCTATCACTTTTATTAAATAAGTAAAATAAACATCAACATAAATATTAAACCCTAATTTAAAATGTTAAAAAAAAATCAACAATTACAATCATCAAAATAATAATCTATTTTTTAACCGATCATTTTTCTTGGTAATACATACGTTCTCAAAAACGACAAAGCATCAAGCATTTTATTGGTCAGTGAACTTCGTATCTTTCATACGAAACCAAGCGACGTGGGAAAGAGTGGGTCATAACCGATGTCTTAGAGGACTTAGTTTATGCCGATGATATCTGCCTGCTGAGCCACACTCACCGTGAAGTCGTCGATCTTGGATTGCCAGATCGACGACTTACATCGAGGCGGGCATTACGGGGCTTAAAATCAACTGCCGGAAGAACCAAGAAATGCCATCTGGAGTGGAAAATCGCACACCGCTACGGATGGTGCAGAGGATGTGGTACGAGTCCACAATTTCACTTACCTCGGGACTGTCGTGTCAGAAACTAGAAGTACAGAAGAGGACATCACTTCACGCATTGCCAAGGCTCGAGCAACCTTCGTGCAACTTCGACCCGTATGGTGGTCACGGAAATTGACTCGAAGGATTAAGATCAAGATTTTCGGGTCCCAAATCCGTATTGCTATATGGGTGCGAAACGTGTAAGGTCACCAAGTCCATCTCGTACAAACTCCAGGTCTTGATCAACCGATGTCTTCGACAAATTCTCGGTGTGTACTGGCCCGAGAAAATTTCCAACAAACACCTGTTGGAACGCTGCCACGAAACCCCGATCGATCAGCAGATCAAGCACCGCAAGTGGAACTGGATTAGCCACACTCTCCTGAGGGATCCCGATCATATTCCCAAACAGGCTCTGGATTGGAATCCCGAAGGAAAACGTAAACGTGGCTGCCCTAAACAAGCTTGGCGTCGCACTGTAGCAGATGATGCGAAAAAGATCGACAAGACTTGGAGTAAAATGAAATGCGAAACTCAAGACCGAACGCGATGGAGGACTACCTGTGGACGCCCTCTGCCCCATCTCGGGGACCTAAGACATTAAGTCAAGTAAGAACTTCGTATCTTATTACAAAAATATCCTGCTGACGAAAAGAGACACTCACTTTTAACTCTTGTAGGCAAAACTGATGACAGAAGTATATGCCTGTGTCAGATATACTCCTCTTTCTCCTAGGGGCGACATGTATGGACTTCAAAACTCTGTAGTTATAGCTCAAATATATTTATATAGGCTTCTTTAGAAAGACCATACCTTTTGGTGCTCATAAACACTTAATTAATTTATTAATTCATACAGAAACTTTCACTGATTCCGATATTATACGACATTGTATCACTCTATATCGGAATTGTAATATCGGAAATTCGTTCCGAGATTCCGAAATTGCGAGATTCCGAGATTCCGATATTCATGCCCTGCCGGGAACACTATCCTCTTCCGCTTAAGTTGCATTTAAGTTTTGAAATTATAACTGGACCCCAGATACATGGTAGCATGGCATCTCTTTTATTTGAGAAAGTCATCTCACAAAGCAAGTAGCACCTATTGGTGATGAAACAAACATGTTATAAAACACTTTTTCATAATCCGTGTCTTTGGTAGAACTGTTTTATCAGCTAAACTTTACTCTAATTAAATTCAAACATAACTAACAATAGTTACGAAAGGAATTAATAGATGTCTACCTATCTAAAAAGGTAACCCCTCAACTATAGTTGACATCCATATTGCAGTATGTGCTAAAATTGAGCCAATAAGGTAGATTGTCAGGGAAGAAATAATTAAATATATCGAATCGAGACATGAGTCTACTCATTAGTTTTGTCTTGAAAGGGGGAAAGGACATTGTATATTGCAAGATGATTTTTTTTGTGAGGTTCTCCTAGTACCTACATTCCTTATCCCAGAGTTTCTTAAATTATGTAGACATACTATTTTCTTGAGTTTAAGCGAACACTATACATTGAAATGAAAAATAATTTTACGGATTTAGAACGCGTTTATTTTTGATTTAACCCGACGTTTCGAACTCTTTGCAGCGATCATGGTCACGGGTAGACGGGTAGTCTTAAATCAAAAATAAACGCGTTCTAAATCCGTAAAATTATCTTTCATTTTATGTAGACATATTTCTTGGTATTTATTAAAATATTATTGTTTATTCTTTATGTGAGTGATTTTTTACCAAAGTAAAAGTAAAGTATGGGGTTGTCATGAACATGAAATTCACATTTAGTTTAGGTAAATATTTCAATGAAAAAAAAAAACAATTTATAAATGTTTTTTTATAAAAATATAAGAGAGACAGTGTTATTTTTAGCGCTGTCTCTTATCTTCTTAATTATAACATCTTAACATCTTTTTAAATAAAAATTTCACTTCACTAAAAAAAATATTTGTAATTTATTGTTCATATGCTTTGACATAATTACAATAAAACGTTAAATTATTACGGTAGGAAAGTAAAGAGTTTATTTACCTGTGTTACTTCGGGTACCTATCTTATGTCCGAATTGTTTTTTACCGAATCTTATTTTACCGAAAACTTTTTTCATTTCACCGAAATGACGATTCGGACTGTATCAGTTGGCCTATTATCAAATTCGTTTTTTAACATTATCCCGACGTTTCATTTGGTCAAAAAACTTGCTACCGAACTTATGTTTGGCCGAAATAACATTTGTTCGAAGTTTATTTTTCGAACATTCATTACACCACTGTTATATTTGTCATATTATTATAATAATATGACAAATAGTTTGACGACCATTTGGATCAGCGGTAGTTAACGCTGCTTCTGAGCCATGGGTCGCGGGTTCGATCCCCGCACAGTACAAATATTTGTGTGCATGAACATGTCTGTTGTACTGGTCTGGGTGTTTTCTATGTATTATAGGTATGTATTTACAAAAAAAAAAGTATATAAGTAAGTTTATCGGTTGTCTAGTACCCTATACGACAGGGTACTTAATAGTAGCTTAATTTGGGACTAGATGGCTCAGTGTGGCCCAGTGAGGCATGTCTTAAATATTTATTTATTTATTATTATTATTTATTTAATAATTCCGTAATACTACATTAATAATACACCAAACTCATTAATGAACTCTAAAGAAAAATTGTTTCTTCGTAGATATTAAAGCGTTTCATAATGGTATATTGTCACTAGCATGCAAGCAAGCATGCAGCATGCAAGCAAGCATGCAGCAGCAAGCAAGTATGCATACAAGCATCAGGGGTTCCTCTTCTGTGGGAAGTGCAGCCTCTTTGCCCTTACGTAACAAGGCGCAAGCACCAATGCTCGCTTCCGCAACTTCGGCTATTTAATTACTTCTGTTGTTTTTGTTCATTAACATGTTCAATTATTATTTATTACAGATGGGTGAACGAATAAGAGTTGTACTGGATTGTGAAGATAATACTTTATCATTTGAAAGAAATTACGAGTTTCTAGGAGTTGCATTCAGAGGTATTTTAATTTGACAGTAATGTTGATTTTGAAAAAAATGAACTCCTGGTGGTCCATAATAATTAAAATAAAATTTGTTTTAGGTCTTCCGAATAAGAAACTTTACCCAACGGTTTCAGCGGTTTACGGAAACACAGAAGTGTCAATGGTCTATCTAGGTCCACCAATGGATGGCTGATAGTTAGTGACATTTGTAAATAATTATTATTCTAGTCCAAACATAATTATAATGTGATAACTAATTGTTTACTTGTAGCACCAATGCCTTTTATCACGATAAAGCCTGTTGAATAACAAATAGATTTTTTATAATTTGTTGTTTATTGTTCCTCAAGTGATAGAAATCGGTGTAAAATGTGTTCTTAGTTTAAATCACCATTACTTACAGATTATTTTTTCATTTATACAGTAATTGATTTAAGCTAAAAAAAGAAATATTGTCCTCGTTACCTAATCCTAAATGAAACGACACAGGTAGTCTTTTGTCAAGCAAGATTAATTTAATTATACATTATACCTAATTCTATTTCTATTTTCTTTCTAAGTTTTTTCATCATCATCATCATCATCAGCTTATCACAATCCACTGCTGGACATAGGCCTCTTCAATTGCACACCACTTAGGTCGATCCTCGGCTTCTCGCATCCAGCTCCTGCCAGCCACCTTGCGCAAATCATCACTCCACCTGGCCTGAGGGCGTCCTACACTATGTTTGCCGAGACGAGGTCTCAACTCAAGAACTCGTTTACCCCAGCGGTTGTCGGTTCTGCGGCTAATATGGGCCAGCCCACTGCCACTTCAGCTTGCTAATCCGGTGGGCTATGTCGGTAACTTTAGTTCTCTGCCGGATCACCTCATTTCTGATTTTAGATCACCTCATTTCGGATGTAGAGGGGCGAATCACCATCTTCCGCCCCAAGCCAACCTCACCTGCACGCGGTGCATCCTTCTGGATGACGAACGAGGCTCTGGCGATTGACCGACCGATGGCGGTATAACCATCCAACGGAAGGCGTTGTTAAGTGTACCGCGCTGGTGACGGGCAGCAGCGTCATCGGTGCAAGAAGCTACGCCCTGCGATCGCCAACCCGTTTGCCCAGCGTGGCGATTATGGGCATAACCTCCTATGCAGACGCACAAAAAGCCACGGCCCCCAGTTACCGGCGGTCCCGCTATTCCTGGTCATGGTGGCGACCACGGTAACGGCGGGACGGGGGGTGCGAAGAATCTCCGGGTTACGGGAGGCCACCAAAAATAACTGACCCTGGCGACGTACAATGGACGCACGCTACGGCTAGACTCGCATCTGGCTCAACTTGAGGTGGAACTTGGGAAGATTAGGTGGCATATCCTAAGGCTATGTGAAATCCGAAGAGAGGGGGAGGACACCATAACCCTCGAGTCGGGCCACCTAATGTACTTTCGTGAGGGAGACCAACAATCCCAAGGTGGCGTTGGGTTTCTGGTAAATAAGTCCCTTTCTGACAACTTTGTGGAAGAGTGTCCAGTGTGTCGAACAGGGTAGCGTACCTTATTGTTAAGCTCACCGAGAGGTATAGCAGTAGTAAATGAATTGGGAAGTCTAGCTCACGCTGCTGTATTTCAACCGCTCGCAAGCTCGCTGCGGCGCTCCGCCCCCCTGAAATACAGCAGCGTGATCTAGTCCTCCCAATTCATGGGTAAAAAGAGATTGACTCGTATATGTTTAAATCATTTTGTAGAAACCCTTGGTTCAAAACAGTCGCTTTTGAAGTTGAATATGAAATTTCTAAAACAGAAGGAATCACTAGAATTAAAACGTATTTTTCCTGCTCTATTAAATGAACAAAAGCGACATGGTAACTTACTACCAAACACTATACGCAGCATTGTTTGTGGTCCATCAAATTGTGGAAAAACTAACTTAGTAATAAGTCTGTTATTACATCGGAATGGTTTGTGCTTTCGAAACCTTTATGTTTATTCAAAATCTTTATATCAACCGAAGTACATATTTTTAGAAAGAGTAATGGATATGGTGGCAGACACAACTTATAACAAGTATTCCGATAACAGTGAAATTTTAAGCCCGCATGAAGCATTACCGGACTCTATAATTATATTTGATGATGTTGCCTGTGAACATCAGAATAATATACGAGATTATTTCGCTATGGGACGTCATAAGAATATTGAATGCTTTTATATTAATCAAACTTACACCAAAATACCTAAACAACTAGTAAGAGACAATGCTAACCTTATAATATTGTTTAAGCAAGATGATATAAACCTTAAACACGTTTATGATGAACACGTTGGAACTGACATGACTTGGTCTCAGTTTCGCGAAATGTGCTCAACTGTTTGGAATAAACCATTCAATTATGTCGTCATCAACAAGGACTGTGACCGAAACAAAGGTTGTTACAGAATGATGTTTGATACATTCATAGTAGTTGACTAAACTTTTTAAGTAGCTGACAGGTTATTAACAAATCAGTTTTATTAGTGAAGTCGAAGAGACTGGAACCCTTTACAATGGAACGAAATCTTAAAGAACAAATTGTAAAATCAGCATCAGCTGTAAAAAGAAAGGTAGAAATGCTAAAAGATTCAAAAAATACAAATGATATGGTTCTAGAAACAATATTTAAACCTATTGTTAGTCCACTAAAGCTTTTAACAAATAAAACTGATGGTAATCGCCATATAGGGGAAGAAATTAAGCAAACTCAATCACCGAAAAGAACTAAGCACGCCAAAAGTGAGTTGTCAAATGCTTCTACTGAAGGTTTAAATTACTTTAAGGAGGTTGTTCACGATCAAGAATATTCAGATAATAACGAAGAAAATTCAGATTATGATGTTTGTAAAACACCTAACAAAACCCTCACTACATCACCCTTTGAGGATCATGATGTCCACGAGAACTCATTTAAATCTCTTCAATCATCACCGAGTATTCCCAATGATTCTTTATCATGGTCCATGTCATCTGAAATAATGAAAGATATACCTTATGGTGTTAGAAATGTAAAAGGAAAACTTATGCTCGGAAATACACGTGTTCATGACGATGATCACATTATGAAAATTGGAAACCGTTGTTTGAAAAAAACTCCAGGTTTAAAAGAATTATTATATAAAAAAATACCAAATTTAGATATTGTTACAGACGAAGACTTACAAAATTATAAATTGATACTTATGGATACGAATGCGCACAAACGTAGTTGCGATTCATCCAAACCAATAAACAGTAACAAAGGATTTAAATATATGCACGTGATCAAACCATTGTTTAAGTACTCTAGAAGTCATACGAGCAGTTTAGAAAGTCTCCCAAGAGGAGAAGGCATCGATATTCTTAAGGAAGTTAAGAAAAATACTGATTTGGTTTACTGGGATGATCCAAACGAGCTAGTGGAGAGATTAAAATTACTACTTGCATCACGGGCAGCTGGTAACACCGGGGTGTACAATGAAATTTATGCAATCATCGAAGAATTGCATGAAGCTGGAATCATAAAAGACATTAAATATATAAAGCTGCCATCAGGAAGATTGGACAGTATCATTTAACTACAGAAGCCGACAAGACGACAATGAATATTGATAAATTTGGTCATCACGTACATAAACGTCTACGATTATCTGAGTTCACTGAGACTCTTTCCAATACATTAGTAAAATCAGATACAGGCGATTTTGATTTGAAATGGTCAAGATTAAAAGGACTACAAACTCCTGAAAAAGAAGATGAAGCTGTGAATAAAGAATACGTGGATAAATGTGTTCAGCAATTAAAAACTGAAATTAAAATAGTTCAAAATAATATCAAGAAATACCTAAACAATTTAGAAAAGTTAACTACCACCAATATAAGTACATTGTATTACACAAAAAAAGAAATTGATCTTATGATTTCGGCTAAACCTACGAAGGATGAGTAAACAAGATGTAGTTAATGAACTTCACAAAGCTGCAAGAAGAAATTTCTTTCGTCGGCATACGATCATTAAAGGATTCAATGACTTATGGCAAGCTGACCTTATAAATTTTCAAAAATATTCAACATATAATAAAGGATATAAATATATTCTGGTAGTAATTGATGCTTTGTCAAAATACGTTTGGGTTAGACCGTTGAAGACAAAATCTAAACAATGTGTTACGGATGCAATGTACAGTGTATTATCTAAATCAAAACGAAAGCCTAAAAATTTACAAACAGACCTAGGTACAGAGTTTTATAATGATTTATTTAAGCAGTTAATGAAAAAATATAGCATTAATCATTATTCGACGTACTCTGTTAAAAAAGCCTCCATTGTAGAACGAGTAATAAGAACTATAAAAAGTCATCTCTACAAAGTGTTTAGTCATTGCGGACGATATGAATGGTTCCAAAGTAATTTAAATTCCGTTGTGCATCACTACAACAATTCTTTACATCGCATTACCAAATTTAAACCAATCGATGTTAATCATTCAAATGAGGGTATAGTTAAGTCTAACATTATTAAAACCCAACAGCCAAAGCTACAAGTACGTCATGGGCCAACTTTTCAAGTTGACGACTTTGTTCGTATCAGTAAATACAAAGGAGATTTCTATAAAGGTTATACTCCTAATTGGTCTACGGAAATATTTCGCATCGCTAAAATAAACCAAACCAATCCTCAGACGTATCAAATTAAAGACAAACACGAGCAAAATATTTTAGGCTCTTTTTATGGATATGAATTACAAAAAACTAAATTTCCTAACATCTATCTCATTGAGAAAGTTATTAAGAGAAAAGGAAACAAAATTTTTGTTAAATGGTTAGGATTAAGTGATAAAGAGAACAGTTGGGTAAACATGAGTGAATTAGTGGTCTAGGTGGGTATATAAATAACACAGAAATACTACTCCATGACACTTACTGCGAACGGATGAAGGAAGGCAGTGGTTTATTTAATAATTTGTTAGATCATTTACCGTTCGAGTTACATTTACCAGGATATCAATTTTGTGGGCCCGGTACAAAACTTCAGAAACGGCTACTCAAAGGTGATCGAGGAGTAAACAAATTGGACGAAGCTTGTATGCATCACGATATTGCTTACATCAATAAAAATTCGGGAGATCGACGTAAAGCTGACTTAGAACTTTTGAATATGGCTAAAAGGAGATTGAAATCGAAAGATGCTAGCAAAGGAGAAAAAATTGCGTCGTGGATAGTAAAAAATGCTATGAATGCGAAAATTAGAACAGGTGGTGGTATAAAATCATTTAAGAAAGGTGTTAAAAAAATACAGTCCCAATTAAAAAAAATTAAATCTTTAGATCAGCAGGCTGCCATAAAATATGCTTATGCAGCGGCAAAGAAACTATTTGTTGATAAGAAAGGAATACGTTTGCCGCGTTTTATTCCTCTTCCGAAGAGTGGTGGACTTTTACCACTTATTCCCATATTTGCGGGACTGTCGGCTTTAGGCTCACTAGCTGGAGGAGCAGCAGGTATAGCAAAAGCCGTTAATGATTCAAAAGCTGCACAAAAGAGTCTTCAGGAAGCTGAAAGACATAACAGAATGATGGAAGCGGTGGCTCTGGGAAAAGGGGTATATATTAAACCTCATAAAAAAGGAGCAGGTCTATATCTAAGTCCTTCAAAAAACTAAATAAGCGGCTACCCAGACGTGCTCTCACTAACCTAGATATATTGGAACATGCAAGTGATATTCCGTACTTTCGCGGAGTTTACATGAGGGATACGTTACCTTTGAAACCTAGAAAGGCTGAATGTGGAATATTGAATTTGGATAGCAACATAAATCCTGGTACGCATTGGGTAGCTTTTACTAAGAAAAACAATTATGTTGAATATTATGATAGTTTTGGTAATTTAAAACCGCCGTTAGAATTTGTACGATATATGCACGATTTGCCTATAAACTATAATTATGTACGGCATCAAGCATTCGGGACCACAAATTGTGGTCATCTGTGTCTTAAATTTTTAAGGAATTTTTGGAAAAAGCACATATATAATGAACAAGTTAAATAAAAATGTCAGTATAAAAATGTCTTTCACTGTGTCTATAACTGGGAGAGGAGCCTCTTTAATAACCAACTATTCCCCAACTTTAGAACTCCGAGGAGACTACGAGTGTGGACTTTTGTATTTTTCAACGTTTAACTCTATTCCTAATATAGACGAACGAAATAATAAGTTTTATTATGGTGAGAATGAAATCATCGAAATTCCTAAGGGATCTTATGAACTTCAAGATATATGTGATTATTTAAAAACTAACATTAAAAACAGTTTGTTAAAATTAACTTGCAATAACAATACATTGAAAACGAATATATTTTGCTCCAAAGATGTACATTTTAATAAAAAAGATACTTTAGGTAAAATATTAGGATTTGGAAAGGAAACAATAAAAGCAAATATAAGTACTGAATCTCAATATCCTGTTAGCATTCTATCAACAACCATTGTGCGGATTGAATGCGATGTAGTTAGTGGTTCATTCGTTAATGGAAAAGCAAGCCATATAATTTATGAATTTGTACCTAACGTACCACCTGGATACCGGATAAATACCAAAAAACTTGATTTATTTTCCTGTAAATCAAAATTCTATAAGTGCTATCAACATAAAGCTGTTGGACGCAGATAATAAACAAATAAATTTACGGGGTGAAGAAGTGCAACTTTATTTACATTTTAAGAAAAAATGATTAATTTCAATAAAAACAATCCTACAACGTTTATTCAAGCCAGTACTAAAAGAACATCTCACAAGGGAACACCGCTTCTGCTAAAAAAGAAACTTACGAAGACCAATAAAGAATTTCTGAAACTAGTTGGCTTGATAAAATGAATATTTTAAATATATCACAACAAACGCAATACGATAACAGCATCGAGAGTTTCGAGTATCATTCATACAAACCATATGTGACAAGTTTCAACAAGAATGATGAAATACGAATTCCTATCAATCAGCAAGACCTGTATGTGCTGCCTTCACTTAAAGTGAATGTTTATAACAGTACCACTAAAGAAAAAGTATCAAATATACATTTCGTGAACAATCCGGCACTATTTCTATTTCAAGACATTCGATATAAACTGAATGGAGTTGAAATAGATAAAATCAAAAACGCAGGTGTAACTACAACGATAAAATCTTATCTTACTCTAAATGAAAACGAATCCAAATGTGCTCGAGCTTGGGGTTGGTCAACTTCAGGAACAAACAATACTAATGGTGGAGCATTTTCCGCATCTATACCATTGAACAAGATATTAGGATTTGCAGAAGATTATGAAAAAATCATAAATAATTGTAAACACGAGTTAGTGTTACTGAGAAGTAATACGAATCTTAATGCGATCAAGTTAAATACAGGTAAAGTTGTAGATGATATTATAATAAACAAAATTGTTTGGCGAGTTCCTCACATCAAAGTATCAGATCGTGAAAGAATCAATCTGTTAAAACATTTAGAGAAGGACAGAGCTATTCCATTAGCGTTCCGTTGCTGGGATATTTATGAATACCCATTACTACCGAAAACACGTAAGCATACATGGTCTATCAAAACTTCATCACAAATAGAGAAACCACGATTTGTTGTAATTGCCTTACAAACCAACCGCAAACACAACAGTCAATTGTCAATGGCTGAGTTTGATCATTGTCATGTACGTGATGTAAGAGTCTTTTTGAATTCGTCATATTATCCATATGAGGGATTGAATGTTAGTTTTTTAGAAGACAAATTTAGTTTATTATACGAACAGTACGCAAGATTTCAACAGTCGTATCACGGACGTCGATCAGAGCCGTTGTTGAGTTTGAAAGAATTCAAAGACATTGCTCCTTTATTTGTCATTGACTGTTCGCGGCAACACGAAACGTTAAAAGGATCTATTGACGTGAGAGTTGAAATTGAAACAGATCAAGAAATACCTGACCAAACAGCTGCATATTGCTTAATTCTAAACGATTGTTTATTTGAATACAAGCCTTTGAGTAGCATAGTAAAGAAAATATCATGAACAGCGATATAATAATCGTGGATTTACAAGGGTTTAAAAACTATGAAAATAAGTTCTTAGTTAAAGAAATGGCAGTCGCCACTTCAGAGTACACTCACATATTTTTGGTAAAACCTCCATATCCATTTTTAACACTGAGTGAAGAAGAAAAAAAATGTGTTCGTTGGATAGAAAGAAATAGAGGTTATCAATGG
Organism: Anania crocealis; assembly: GCA_949315895.1. Lineage (NCBI taxonomy): Eukaryota > Metazoa > Arthropoda > Insecta > Lepidoptera > Crambidae > Anania > Anania crocealis. Next base: position 14,205,544 of record OX438881.1, read on the forward strand.
AACGAAGGCTATATAGACTACAGAGAATTTCGTAGAATAATCAAAACTTATTTAAAAGATAAAAAAAATTTTTGTGAAAGGAGAAGAAAAAGTAAAATGGATGCAAGAGTTGTGTAACCATGATAGTATTTTAGACGTTAGTTGTAAGGGTGCTCCTAATTTGAATAATCTTAATGAACTCTATTGTAAAGATAAATTGTTATTTAATTGTTTTAATCATAAGAAATATTGTGCGTTACGAAATGTTTTAAGTATAAAAAAATGGTGTTTAGAAAATAATTATGTAAATTTTAAAAATATTTTTGAAATAAATTCTTGACTGTAATTTACATCTTTTATTTTAAGACAACCCAAATAGGTAATAAATAAAATCAGGTTTTTCATTCACAAATATTTATTTTTATTTTCCTTAATAATAACAAATTATAGGTGACTAACTTAGATTTAATTATCAAATTTCTTTCACTACATTACATCACCACACAGTTTTTTAGAAATTTTTCTAACTAGCACCTCCGTAAGGTCCACGATTTCATCTATAGAGTCTTGCACCACATACTGCGCGCTAAGCACTACGTTGTCTTCACTATCTTCCTCAGTCAAGTTCTGCAATGTAGGCTCTTTCGGCAGCTCCAAAATTTTTACCTGTATCAGCTTTAGCCCATGGTTTTCTTTGCTTATTACAAATGACTTTGCAGATATGTTGGGCTTCTTTTTTGGAAGTTCTCGCTTCTGCTTTCGTTTTTTAGGCTGATTTTTGAATAAGTCTTCATATTGTTGTGTGAAATTTTCCAATGGATCTTGTGCATATTGGCTGAACATGATTTCTGGGGTATCCTCCATTTCTGTAACAATTAAAGATTGAATGTATTTATGTCATGAAATCAAGTAACTGAAATAATAAACATTAAATGAATATGTGTTAATACTTACAAAATAAAATCTGGCTCCGATGTTATTCACAACCGAGTTAAAAGCGGAATGGAGCCAAAAAATACAATGATTAGTTGTAAACTCATTTCAAACAGCTAACTTAGCATTTTGTTGTCGCTGACCCAAGTGTATGTATGATACACGTGTCATGTGTAACAAGATATAACAAGTTTCAAGAATTTATTATTACAAAACTCGAAGTTATAAACAGAATGAGGTAATTATATATAATAATTATTATGACAATCATTATTGTGAAATTGCAATGTAAGTATTAAAACTGCTTAGTTTCAAAGTGCTGGGTCAAGTTTCTTTAAGCCACATGGAATATTTTATCAAGTCACAACAAGTATTTTTGACAAGCATTTAGAATTGCAAAACTGCTTAGGTTGTCAATTTGATTTTTATGATAAGTAGAATATTGCATCAAGTCCTAACAAGTTTATGTGCATTCAGGTATATTTAAACTTTCTTCGACTATAACTATAAACCCTATAACAGTAAGAATAAGGGATAATAAGTCAAACAAAACTTTGCGGGATACATTTTTATTAATGTAAGTAATTAAGAATAGTACATAAACTTATTTATAACTTATTTTAATTAGACCTACAATACATTTATTATAAATATAATAAATTCTCAATAAGGAAACAACAATATTCTAGTATATAAACTTGAAAAATTTTTTTTTTTTTTGTCTCAGGCGGGACACGGACACGAATTTTTCAAGTTTATATACTGATATTATAAGTGCAATGAAGTTGCTAAAATATCAAATAAAGTAAACAATATTCTAACATAAAGTTAACACCTTAACTAAATGTCAAGCGCAACCTTAATCAAATATCAAAGACAAATTTATTGTTAATAGGTTTTCATAATATTTACAGAACTACAAACTTTTTTTGTTTTTTTAATTTAACATATTATATAGGATATCAGACAGAGTTACTAAATACTGTTCGATGTGCATGTTTTACATGGTGATTTTGTAATGCCCCCAAGACACAGTCGTAATGTTATCCTGCAACACAAATCGTTTATCATCTTTTCGTGATAATGCCACTTTGTTTTGTTCTGTCGTAAAAATTCTATGTTTAATTGATTTAAAAAGAACATTTTTACCTCTCAACTCTGTACCTGTTGAGAGAACATTAGTATAGTCCGAAAAATTTTTTTTTTTTGTAACATTCTTTTTTACCCCTTTTGCTTTTTTTAATTCATAATCAGCCGTTTTAATACTGTACAATTTAGATCGTAATCCTACAAATTGCAATAATATTTTACCGCCTAACTCATCCTTAAATAAACCAGGAACTTTTTTATTCCTAGGAAAAATACCAAAGCAATTACTTGAGTTATAGTTGCTGGTGTCAAAGTAAGGTAGGAAATTCTCTTTAAGATCAGAATAAAAGTCATCGGTCCTTATTGAATACAAAAGACTATCCGTATCTGTGTAACATAGAGACAATTTATCTTTGTAAAACTGTTTCATTACCGAATAGTGAAAGTCATACATGTGATTTTTTGAAAGCTCTAATACTGCAAATCCGATATAGATAGGTTTATTTAAAACAATTTTGTCACGGTTTAACTGTATGGCTACCAAATTTTCATCAAAAACTGTTGAACTGTGAAAGTTTGGACGAGATATAAGTTGTTCAGCAGAATGAACTTTATTTGTTTTATTCCATTTATCTTTCCATGTACTTACAAGTTTGACATCTACTCTACGTTCAGTATCTTCCAATGTTTTTCCGAATATGCTGTTATTTAATAATTTGAAAAAATCTTGCTCAAACAACGATGTAGACATCTGCCTCAGATGTGTATTTAAGTCGATGTATTCTTTAAGGAATTGAGATTGCTTGAAAGATATTGCCTTATGAATTCGTTTAAGACGTAATCCATGGGCTACACACGTTTTCAAGTGAACATAATGAATTACATAATTATGTTTGTGAAATAAGTTTGGTATTAGTTTTTTATTCTTTGCACCTGGAGGAGCATAGTTTTGTGCACAAAATGGAAGATCATTATGCCAGTCATGTAAACTGTCAGGATATTCTAGATCAACTTCGAGAATATAGCCATAATCGTTATTATCCGGAACGTTCAAAATGTTAAGTTTGTTGCATTCCTTCTCACTGAGAAATTTAAATTCAGCATAAGGTAAATAACTACACATGGCAAATCCATACAAATTATTACAATCTATATACACTAAGTAATTACTGGGTTGGGATGGATCAAAATCATGTTGATATTGGTTATTAGATTTTGCATACCTGTTCGAACACAAACAAATACCTCCACGAATACCTCTTTGAATCATTCTAATCATTTCTAAATCGGTAAGAAGTTCCAGTTTAACCTTTGTTTTTAATAACATTGCATCAAAGCTAAGGCTTGGTGCTGTAAGATAGAAGGCAGGATCCAAATCATAATTGCTTTTACATGTTTTACGAAACTTTTCGAAAATATCTGATAATATCAGAAAATCACATTTAACATATAAGTCCGTATATTGTCCCAGATTTTGTATTTTGAAAGTATCCCATACATTTTTTGCGTGTTCATAATCAGATTGTGATATAGCTTCATCTGTAAGATTATTGTAGAAATTGTTGATTGAGGGTAAACATCTTTCATTATACACTTTCCAGCTAGACATATAATTGTAAGGGTAAACACCCTTTCGAGACATTAATGACAATTGATTTTCATTTTGACAGATTTCTCGTAAATGTATAAAATCATTTTGTTCAAGATTTTTAGCTAGTTGTTCGATGCTTGTTCCTAAAAACTTAAAAGAATCAACAAAGCGTACCGCTAAGAAATTTCCTTTCCAGAGTGGGATGAATTTAGTAAATGAAATATAATTTTCCTTATTTTTCGGAATAACCTTAATATCGCCAGGAAAAGTACTAAGTTCACGAATAAATAAGTGGCAATCGTAACCCGACAAATTATGAAAGAAAACCGGGATGAATTTAGGTATACGGAATTTCAAGTTGCAATAAGAATGACTGGCACCTCGAAATCGACCTGTGAAGTGACAATGATCTTTCACCTTATCACCGACTAATAAATTGGAACATAAGTAACAATATTCCGCACTTTCAAAACTTTTCAAGTCTTCTTCATTTAAAATAATAGGAACAGGCTGTTCAGAAGCTAGCTGAATATGTTTATGGATCTTTTTCACATCTCTTTGTATCCGCTTTACAAATTGTGAAGCACAATCAGGTCCTCTGTATGATACAAGACGGTTGAGAGAACTATCGTGATTACATACAATATAATAGGCAAATGCAGCAGGTATATGACTCTGGACTTTCGATGTATATGCTCCCGAACTCTCCGAAATCGGTTGTAAAATCGTTTCAAAATCTGCATAGATGACGAATGGAACGTTTTGCATATTTTGATGATTTTTGAATTGTAAAAAACTATTATTTTCAGGCAAAATTGTTACTACTCCACCACACTCATGTTTGATCTGATCTTGATTAGATTTAAAAAATAATAAACAATCCTGACAAAAAATTAATTTCCCATGGTGCTTCGTCACCTGACTTCGAACCAATTTAGCAAAATTTTTTATCAAACAGTAATGAGACTTAGAGCCTTTTTCGATAAGAAGCATATTTACATGTTGCTTTTTTCTCATAGATGTTTTGTATAAAGGTCCGGTAATATCGTGTTTATAATTGATACCGTAAACATTAACACTAATATTTTGGTTATTTTGTTCAAATTTTTGTATATCTTTAAATGATACGGGGAAAGACATGTCATTAACATTTAACACTGTACTAAAGTGGGGATACGAAGAGACTCGGCTGGGATTCTTTACATGCGGATACAAAGCGCTCATCACAGTCCAGGCGAAACAATATTCGTCATTATTTTTAACATTGACACAAGCCCGTTTTACCATAATTCTTTTTGGCAAATTGAGATAGCTAGATCCCCTTAGCGGGGAATACTTGTTAATATTTGTTTCAACGTACAAAATATCTAAAAGGGACCATCCACTTCCTCTTTCTTGAAATTCATCGAGTTTTTTGCACATGATTTGTGAAATATTATTTAATAAATCATCGAAGTTATAATTTTGATGTAAAGAAAATTTTTTGGTTGCAAACGATTTAATCTCCATACAATCGTCTTTAGGTAGTATGACTTTAACAAAAAGTTCAAAGTTAGCTTTAATATTTACATGTTCTAAAATTGCTGAATCCAGCACTGCGCGCAACCTTGGAGAGGTTGTCTGCAAGTATTCTGCCGGTGACGTAGAGGCCACGTCAGTGCCGTCAGGCGCGCGTACGCGGTCAGCGCTAATGCGATAAGAAACAATGCGTCCTTTAAACGCGGAACAAATTTTTTCAATTCCTGTATCAAAGTAAACTGCTGTATTATTTTTATGTAAAGTACTACGTATGTGTCCTGGGAAGGCTTTACCTAAAATCGACTTCTGGCATACCGAACAGAAAATACTCTTATTTTTAGCCATGCTAATTAATCAAAAATATATTATTATGTTTACAAATCTATTATTAAAACTAAAGATTATAAGTAATGCTATTGAGACGCAAGAAAAAGTTCAATAGTGAAGCGGCATATTACAATGCAAGATCCAATCAAAATAAAATATGATAAGAAAATAAAAAAAGTTACTTAATTATTATTTTTGTTGTCTGCGTAATACACCGGTTCACTTTTGAACCTTTTTTTACCGCTCTCGAAGACGGTCTTTACCTCCTGCCACAGAGGATCCTCGTGGCTAATCTGTAGTCTTAATTGTGCACTCCACTTATCATAACGATCGCGGGGTGATCTATTAATTATATCTGCGGTGTTGTATACACGTAGGTCCACGAAGACAGGACCGTCTTCTAGCAAAACTGCTTGCCTGTTAACGCCTCCAGCTACGCGCCGCGACAAGGACGACCAAAGTGGCTGAGATCCTCGGTTTGTTGGCTCGAGCTCGTCTCCAAACAGAACGTTGGCTACGGAGCTAATGGTAGCCTTCGAGCTGTAACAATTGTTTACCATTAATCAATTGAATTGTGTTATTTTATTATTTACTTTTAAGTTGAATTTACTTACAATAACAAAGTATATTTACTAACTCTTTTAAGTTGAGTGGAATTGTACAATTGTTTTTTGTCCTTAATAAAATAAAATAAAATAAAATAATAACTAAAGTAGGAACGAACCTAGTCTTTTTCTTGGTATCCTTCGGAGATAAAGCCTTGCCTTTTTTACTTGTTGGTTTTTTGAGGTTTTTGAGTGGTGGTGGGCTGCAAATAATAATATGAAATAACGTCACTGTCTGAACTAATACGTTGACGACCGATTGGCGTAGTGGTCGGTGTTTCACATTGAAAAGGCTTCCGATTCGATTCGCAGATGGGTCAATTCAACAAACTAATTAATAAAATCAATAAAGAAAATACATACCAATCTTCTTCAGAGGCAGATGACTTGTCCGAGTCTGAGTCAAGAGCAGCGGCACCGACAAACTTTTTAGTATGGTTTGAAGGCTTCCCTTTACACTTCTTAACTGAACTGTTTCTGGATTTTTTGGGTGGCGAACTGTAAATAAAAATTAAATAAATTCATTTTCAAGTCTTGTCTACAAAGGTTAATAGGTACTGATACGTTTCGACACAAACAAGGTTATTAACTAATATAAATAAAATACACACCTCCCGTTTTCACAGTCGGATGATAGGCCCGATTCCGAATCAAAGAGAGCAGCAGCCTTGTGTTTTCTGTATTCCGACCTTTAGAATAAAATTGAAAAGACTTAGAATTTTAATTCGTCGTAAAACACTTTAAAATATTGTTAAGATGTTTAAATCATTATAATAAATATATGCAACTTACGAACATTTTAAGGATAATGCACTTGTTTCGGTCGCGGAGAAAGATGCACGAAGCGAACGGTGATCAACACTCGATCAGTGATAGTGGTAATTGGATTCTAATAATTACCAAATATATATCCAAATTTTTACACACACTATTTAACGTAAGCACTTAACCCAACACACACATTTAATATTATATTTGTCAGCAATTTTTATTTCAATAATGTAACAAACAAAAGTTTTCGATTACATTCAAATCATCGGTTTCATCATTTTGCATACTCAACAAATACAGGGCGTACTGCATTGTTAACGTGTATCCCTATAGCATAGTGGTTAATTATTGAAGGTTTCGGGTTCGAGACTAAATAAAAAATTATAATAATAATAAATCTCTTACGATTATCTAGGAGCTATAGGAAGTCAAACAGAGGATTTTGTAGTTCAAGAGGAAATTTAAAAAAGTAATGGAAACATCGAGTTAGAATAAGTGTATAAGTAATTGCATAGTTTCTCTGAATTTACACATAGAGGCTATGTAACTTAAGCAATACTACCATGATTATTATGTGACCTGTTTAGTGTATAGGCTCGGCTTTTCGCTTTTGCTTTGAGCGCAAACGGTATCAGGGTCGATTCTGGGCGAAGTGGGAGACGACTTCGGTTAATATCGGTGTTTAGACTAGTAATATTGTATCGAAAAAGTGTTTCCACTTAACCCTGTATAACTAGCATATGAAATAATATTACAAATTTAGTTTTTATTATGTGAATATTTTATTGGTAGGATTTCAAATGGTAATTATTTTACTATACATTAAAATGTAATTAAGTAAAATGATATTATATTAGCACATAAAATACCTACAATAATATAATAATAAATTTGTTATGTGAATTATGTTTAAAGAAAGAATGTAAAAATGTATCATGCATGTATTATAAATCTGTCTGCAAATAATATGTTTGAATTAATCTTACATGCATGCATCATACATCAATTACCTACCGCAGCGCCTGCATTATAATATTAGTCATACCAGGTGTACTGTACACCTGACTACACGTGGAAGTCTTGTCTGGCGCAATACCTTTAGTCTGAGAATTTTAGTTCGCATGTAACTTCCTTTGTGCAATTATAACTTTAAACGTTTTAGTTCATTTTAGCATCCTCGAAGACCTACTGTATTTGTGTGTTTTTTTATTTCTAACATCATCACCGTAGTACTTTGTTTTTTTTTTATTTATCTAAAAATATCTGACTATAAGTAGTTAGATTTAATATTTTTACTTTAACGATTTTTTCTATGACTAATGATCATCCAGAGGTCGAAATATTTTTTTACTTACCGTGGAATAGTGCTTCGGAATATTACAAATAATTTTCCATTTAAATTAGTTTAACGCTATTTCCAACATCAGTTTTTTTGTAAAATTATTATTGTTTGGATTAGTAGGTATCACATATACTTTATTTTGATATTTTAGCAACTTAATTGCACTTATAATATCAGTGTATAAACTTGAAAAATTTTGTCTCAGGCGGGACTCGAACCCGCAGCAGATGCAGCGAGGAGATGCGGGTTCGAGTCCCGCCTGAGACAAAAATTTTTCAAGTTTATATACTGATATTAGTATCACATATGTCTGACAGATAGTGTTGGGTCTATTTGGATTTGAGACGAATGTTTAATAGCACCAATACCTTTGTGAAATATTCTAGAGACAATTGTGTTGATGAAGTGCCTAGCAGGTCTGGGATTTAATCTTAATTAAGTTAAAAAAGACAGTGTTTCATTCACTAGAATTTGAGACGATCGATTAGTAGCGCCTACACTTTCGTCAAGTGCCCTGCAGGTCCGGGATACAGTGATTGTCTTTTAAAAACTTTGAGAGACCTCACTGGTAGGGCGATTGTGTAGGTGAAGTGCCCTGCTGGTCCGGGATTTAATCATCGCCACATACCTAGTGGATGCCTTTACACTTGTCTTTTTTTATACTTAAGTGGTTTTAGATTAGTAGCGTCAATACTTATGTCAAGTTATTGTGTTGGTGAAGTGCCCTGCAATGCCCGGGATCTAAACATCGTCACATACCCATTGGACACATTTAACGCGTATCTATCTTTGAATTTGTGATTTATTAAAAGTGTGGTAACTTTAATTAATTATTGCTTTTTAAACTATAGAAAGCCGGTGATGTGTGTATGAAATATGTAGGTTCTATTGAGGGTTTCTGAATAAGACGCGTGTGTATCAAAACATGGTGCCAGAAAAACCTCTCAGGTGAGTCAGTAAATTAAGTTTTTCACCCATGAATTGGGGAGGCTAGATCACACTGCTGTGTTTCGAAGGCGCTAGCGCCGCAGCGAGCTTGCGAGCGGTTGAAATACAGCAGCGTGAGCTAGACTTCCCAATTCATTTACTACTTATAGCCTCAAGGTGGTTCAAGCGTGCGCACCGACCTTGAAACACTCGGACGAAGGCCTTTGATATGTCATCAAACATATCCTCCACCTCGGAGGATATGTTTGATGACATATCAAAGACCCTCCACTTCACCACTAAGACTCACTACAGCGTTGTTATGGGGGACTTCAACGCTAAAGTGGAAGTACAGAATTGCAACGAATCGGTTGTAGGATCCCATGGATTTGGATGCAGAAACCATAGGGGGCAAATGCTTGTCAACTTCCTCGAACGGGAGGGGCTCTTCTTGATGAACTCCTTCTTCAAGAAACAGCCCCAAAGGAAGTGGACGTGGCAAAGCCCCGACACTATGACGAAAAATGAGATTGACTTCATCATGACCAACAAGAAGCATATATTCAGAGACGTCTCCGTGAATAACAGGTTTAATACCGGAAGCGATCACTGACTCGTTCGAGGCTCTCTGAATATCGATTTTAAGGCTGAACGTGTCCGTCTGATAAAGTCAAGGCTCCGACCTACTTTGCTCCAAACCATGATAGGATCTGAAACGTTCCAGTCAAACCTGGAAAAACGACTCGCTGCCGTGGAAACCACAACAGACGTAAACCAGAACCTCGAAAATGTGGTTCGGATCCTCAGGGAAGAGATTTTGTGAAATGCAGCGTAAGGGCAGGAAGTCAAAGCTTTCGGAAAGAACTTTAGGGCTGATTAAGGAACGACGTGAAAACCCACCCGTCACTTCGTCAGGAAAGCGCGCTCTAAACCGCGAGATCAGCTCGTACGACACGACCTCCGATGTTCCAATACTCGATCTATTGAAAGAGCTATCTAGCAAAATCGGGGGTCGAAAGTGTTCGTACAATCTCTTGAAAGAAGCCACCTGACGAAACTGACAACAGCAAGTGGAGAAGTCGTTGCTTCGAAGCCAGCAGTCCTTTCCGAAGTAGAACGCTTCTATGGCCGGTTATACGCTTCGCATGCATCTCGACCTGATCCCGAAAATGAAGACCCTAGAGCCGCGTTAACACGCCACTACACTCAAGACCTGCCAGAAGTCAGCATTGACGAAATCGAGATGACTCTTAAACAGCTGAAAAATGGAAAAGCCCCTGGAGAGGATGGCGTTACAAGAGTTGCTAAAGGCTGGAGGTAAAACCGTACTGAGGGAGCTTCAAAAGCTTTTTAACGCTGTCCTGTTTAAAGGGAGAACTCCGGAGGCGTGGAGTAGGAGTGTTGTCGTCCTGTTCTTCAAAAAAGGAGATAAGACCCTGCTGAAGAACTATCGACCCATTTCCCTTCTAAGCCACGTCTATAAGCTGTTTTCAAGAGTCGTCATGAACCGCCTTGCGCGAAGACTCGACGAATTCCAACCACCGGAACAGGTTGGATTTCGGAGCGGATACGGCACCATAGACCACATCCACACAGTGCGGCAGATTATACAGAAGACCGAAGAGTACAATCAGCCCTTGTGTCTAGCATTCGTGGACAATGAGAAAGCCTTCGACTCGATAGAGATCTGGTCCGTTCTGGAGTCCCTGCAGCGTTGCCAAGTAGATTGGCGGTACGTGCAAGTGATGAGATGTCTCTACGAAGCCGCCACCATGTCCGTCCAAGTACAGAATCAGCAAACAAAACCTATACCGTTGCATCGAGGAGTGAGACAAGGGGACGTCATTTCCCCGAAATTATTCACAAATGCAATGGAGGATATGTTTAAGACGCTGCAATGGAAAGAACAAGGCATCAACGTCAATGGCGAATACATCTCTCACTTGCGATTTGCAGACGACATCGTCATTATGGCAGAAACGCTGCAGGACCTACAACAGATGCTGAATGACCTGGCTGACTCTTCTGTGCGCATCGGCTTGCGGATGAACCTGGATAAAACCAAGGTTATGTTCAATGAACATGTACTACCGCAACTGATTGCGGTGCACAGCGCCGTCCTCGAAGTTGTTCAGAATTACGTATACCTCAGACAGACATTGCAGTTAGGTAGAAACAACTTTGAGGATGAGGTGAACAGAAGAATTCAGTTGGGTTGGGCAGCATTTGGGAAACTCCGACGAGTCTTCTCAAGTATTTTTTTTTTCATGAAACCATGTCATTAAGATGATTTACCCTTTTTAAATTTGGTAGTCAACAAAAATCCCATAAAATTTCGTCAATTTAGGTACCTGTTTTCATTATTTAGCGCTGATAACCAAACCGTCACTATACAAAATGGGGCGAAATTAAGTTAACGACGCCATCTATCAGCACTCAGCAAATCTGCGTGTTGCAAAAACCCCTATACTTTAAGAGCGAATAGTTCGGCAGATGTCACTAGTGTCGTTATGGAGTTTAGAGGGAAGAGCGGCAGTTGTTGTCAACAACAATGACATGTTTTTATGCGAGTTCTGTGTTGAATAACGTCATTTTTAGCTTAGGGACACTTTTTCTCAAAACCATAAGGTAACACTTAAAATAATATTATTATGAAAAACGTCTTAAAACAAAAAGTGACAGTATTTCTGTTATATTATTTTGTTAACTTGTCCAGTAGTTTGATAGTTTCACGCTTAGAATAATAACGCTTAGAACCCTAGTAGGCCCTAGCGTATTGATGCAGTTTCAAGTCGGCCTTTTAAGGCTTAGTACGTTTGACGTCGCGTCAGTCGTCATTATAAAGTCTCACTATCAACAGCTCTCGTAATTTAATTTAAAAAGTGTATACTGCGCAGTGAAAGGATGTCACAACGCGTCTCACAATAACTATAAGGATACGAAGATCACATTTCACCCGTAACTACTGTTTTGCAACTTATTTCTGAGTTAAACATTCGTCAAAAATAGAAAGTAAAATGCAAACAAAACAGCCGCCATTGCAATGAAAATTTTGCCAGGTATAGGAAAAAAATCCCAGATTTTTCATTTTTATTTTCTTTACATTTTTGTGTGGCATTAATTATGTACCATTTAATAAGTAAGTAGGTAAAATTACGTACTGATAGTTTCAGTTCTGTTATTAAATATTTCTAATTTAATTCGTACTTGTTTCTACTTACATATACCATCAATGAAAACCTCTACCTATTGGCAGGTGATATAGTGTAGTGAAATATTATAAGAAAAGGATCTGTCCCGTCGTGGCTATGCCCACTGCACTTTTTTGTCGTGGGATAAAAAAAACAGGAATAAAAGATAAATCATTCACGATTCTTAGACCTACCCGATAGGCACACAAAATTTCATGAAAACCGGTACAGCCGTTTCGGAGTAGTTTGGTAACAAACACCGCGACACGAGAATTTTATATATTAGATTTAGAATCAGTCGATCGTATTTTTTTATTAACTAAAATGAATATTTTCTGACGATTTATTTCACGACAAATTTTGAAAACAATTTTCATAAAGCTGAGGCCAAACGACCGTCATTTGAATGATGTGACCGTATTTTGAGTTGTGATTTTTGGTCAAAAGATATTCTGAGCCGCAGAAAACTCATTTCGAAATCGAATGCAGCGTGAAGTAAGCGACTCATTTTAGGCCAGCGGGACAAAATTGGAACACTGCAATAATTTCCCCGCTTTTTAGGGAAATGTCATTTTACTTGCAACATTATATCAACGCTTATGTGTGTGCCAACTGACGTAATTACGTGATGTTTGCGCACACAAAGATAAGTAAGTGGCTTCAATGTTTTAGCGAAATTATGTGTGAAACTATCGTTCTAAGCGTTATTATTCTAAGGTTTCACGAATATTGTGTTTATACAACAAATGACACTTTTCTGGCATTCACAAATTTAATTATGTTCATAGTTTTAACAAATTAGTTAATATTGTTTCTAAACTAATAAATGTCAGTGTCTCTATTATTTTCGTATTCAACTAAAATGATTGTGTCCGTGAAAACTGTTTCTAAACACTTGTCAGTATTCCTATGCTTTGTCTGTTTAAGAAATGCAATGGATTTAATTTATGTATTGTCTAACCATAAAATGTGTATTTTCCTTCCTTTGCAAAGTTTTACTCACATTTAAGTTAACTTGTACTTTATTGATTAAACGTAGAGCAGCAACTAGTTTAGCAGAAATAAAATAATATGTATTCAGTACCGTAAATACCACCGATCAATTAAAGGGCTAGTAAATTTAAATAAAACAAGGAAATTAACACAAAAAGCTTTCACCAGCTTACGTATGAGACGGTAAATCGATCCCGCATGATGAAACCAATGGAAGAAGCTGAAATTGAAGTAGTGAATCGAGTTGTTGCTGAACAAACTGACTATACAGCTGCAGATCAGACAAGTGTGAAATCTCCTAGCTCCGAAACTAGTAAACGCGCACAAAATAGAAAATTTTTGTTGGTTTTAGTAGTAGCAACCAATCTGCTCACGATTTCTTCCCTTTTCTGATGATGACCCCGAATTTAAACCTAGTCACCATAGAAAATCGCCATCTAGTTCGTCAACTTCAACAAGCTCAACGAGGTCACCGAATTCTTCAGGATCGTCCAGTTCATTGGGATCATCAAATTCGTCTCGTTTGTCTTCGGATACAGATACTAATTCCTAAAATAAGAAAAAAAAATATTATTGTGAAATATTCCGCTTAAAATATAATATTTCTTCCAATTAGGCGTTTTTCATGGCAGCTGTTATAATTAAACAAAAAAACAAACGTTACGTTTTTTAAGGCATTTAAAAATACTTAATTATATTATAAACATAATTATTACTTACGTAATAACTCAAGGATACTTACATCGATATCACAAAACGAAAAGTGATGATAATAATTAATACTGCACTATTAAACGAGTGCACTGCACATACATGATTATTTTAATGAATTAGTGATTTTAGTAAATGCAGCTGTAGCTGCGCTCCACATCCATACATTGCGCGCATTTCATGTTCGTCGGACTGTTCGAATAATAGGGGACCGGACTCTAATCGAATAGATTATACACAAAGTTTAACGATTTTTCAACTAATATTTAGTTTAAATTTTACTAATAATACGTAAAATAAATAATGTAGTATGTATGTAGTAGTATTGAAATGAAAGATAGTTTACGGATTTAGAACGCGTTTATTTTTGATTTAAGCGTTCATGGTCACAGGTAGACTACCCGTGACCATGAACGCTGTAAAGGGTTCGAAACGTCGGGTTAAATCAAAAATAAACGCGTTCTAAATCCGTAAACTATCTTTAATTTCAAATTTTAAGAAGGTGATAATATTTAACCAGCATGATGCCGTGATGTGCTATTGCTACCTACATAATGGTTACATAACGTGGGCTTCGTTTTAGAGGTGGTTAAAATTGCACGGTGTATAGGCTTTATGTACAGCCCCCTTACTCTTGAATTTGATTTAAGTTCGATCTCGATTCGACCTAGCTAAAACCTTTACAAATTCAATCGAATCGAAATCAAAATCAAGTCAAGATCGATCTAAAATGGCGATCCGTTAAACATTTTCGGTTGATAACGTAATCACCATCGACTCAAAGGTTTAGGTTCACTTTTCAGAGTACCAAATCACTGATTCTCGACGTCGATTCGATTTTGATCGTAACTCGAACTTGTCAAGAGTAAGCCTGCAGGTTTATGAAAAATTGTTGTCACCCTATTTAATTATTTACGTAATAAAATAATACTTGATTTTAATATAAAACAAATTAACGTGTTTTATATTTTAAGTTTACTGTATTTGTTGCACATTTTTTATTATAAAAAGACATGAATTTGTTTTTGTATTATCTATAATACGTTAAGAGTATTAAAGTGAAAACAAAAAAGTGGAAAACTGAGGGCCCAAATTTTAAGAAGGTGATAATATTTAACCAGCATGATGCCGTGATTTGCTATTGCTATCACAAAATATCTCAGTTTATGCACTAAAATGTAATATTTCAAAAAGTTTGCAAAACTTAATGGATTAATTACTATTAGAGTACAAAATTTCCATCTGAGGGCCCATTTTGAACGGAATTATACAAAAAAATACAATGTTTTTTTATAATATCTTGATTTCACAAATTTTGTTTGGCGTTAGCTTAAATTGTGACGTAAAGACTTTTTCTGTAGTGCCCTTAGTTTATCCGGTACAAGCCGTACAAGTGGGCCCTCAATTCTCTATGTGAGGACTGAGGGCCCAACTTTGAAGTCCATATCTCTCTTATTTGATTTTCACAAATTCTGGTTCCAACTTTCACATTTCTTTTGGAGTGTTCACTAAATCCTGAGCAAGTTTCAAAGAATTCTGAGAGACTGGCCCTCAGACCACACGCACATAAAAAAATTGTACACGACTGTACCTTCATAGAAATGTAAGGAAAATAATAACTTTATCAGCTCAAATTTATTTTCGCTTCATACGACTATTTCATGACTATTTTTTGGCACAAACTTGAAACCGAAAATCGTAGGCGTTTCGGAGAAATGTGAAGTTTTCAAATGTTCAAGCCATAATCCTCCCTCCCCTCCCTTTATATCTCTGGAATCTCTTATGGACTATTTCTGAGCTTTGGCATGTCGTTAAGACTATTTCATGACTATTTTTTGGAACCTAAACCAATTCGATAGACTTTACCGTTTGCTTGCACCAGAAGTGAGGATTACAGTTTGACGTTCAAGCCATAATCCTCACTAAACTATAGCTATAACGCCGAAACAAAAATGCGACTATTTTTTTTACTTGTACGACTATTTATGACTATTTTTTAGCATTGTCAAAATTCGTTTTCATTAAGATTTCAAATATGAGGATTCTAGCTTGAAGCACACATTTTTTTCAGTTTCAGCAAAAAAATGTTACATCGATAACTATAGGTAAGTACTTGTATATCAAAGCGGCCTCGATCGACAATCGATGTCTTTTTTTTTCGATGTTTATTAGAATTCACATTTATTTCGTAACTAGCGGATCACACATTTGAATTTGAATGTTACGATTGCATGTTTGTGTTTTCTATCATATTTTCTTGCAGCTATTTCATTCCCTATTTTTTCATTTCAAACGCTATGAATAGGTGGTCAGTCAGTGAAAGTTTGCTCACGTTATGATCCTAAGGCCATTCTGTTACAAATGGCTTAGTAGCTCTTCAACAAGAATACCAATATAAATAAAAAAACATGTAGGAATGAATGTTATATTTATTTATTTTCCCTCGTCTATTAATAATAATTTAATACTGATCGTTAGACGTGCTTCGTCCAACTTTAACGTGACTTATAAAGCTCGTGGGGGTTACCATAAAGAGGTGTCAGGTGAGTAGTGCAAGTCTTACAAAATACGAAATCAATAGAAATAGGTAGGTACCTACTAGGTACACTTTTATATTGATAGGTTGCGCCAAACTTGTGATTAACTCAAAAGTTTTATAAGGTCTTTTTTTTGTGTTCATTAGCATGTAATTGATTAAAATAAAATAAAACTTTAGAGCAAATCAGAAGATTGAGCGCGACCTTTACCAAAGATCACATCCCGACAAGAAACATAAGCGCTTACACCGACATAGCGGGAGTACCACAATGTTAAAACTAAATCGTACCTACGATGATAATATTTCAATCGATATATTAAATTAACATGGTCAGGTCATCAGGTAAGTGCACAAATTGCAAGAAACTAAATATTTCTTCCAAATGCAGTAGGTACTTTCATACGTTTGGTCACATTTTATTACGTAAACAGGTCATACAAAAAATTGTCAGTAACCTTTAATTAATTAAACAAAATGATGACAGTTCAAAGTGGACTCGTGTTATGTTTCGTGTTCATAAGAGCAAGTAGTCATCTTGGTCAAAATAAATAAAGAATCTTGGAATTTGAGTTTCCAGCTATAAACTTGTATAAACCTTTGTTATGACATCCTAAAACTTTTCTCAAAACCTACACAGTAGGGTGTTGCATGCATCTGTTGAAATCTAAGGTTATTTCGATTTCTATAGGTTTTAGGGTTATATGTACTTGTAACTTAATACCTACTGTAGAAAACAAAATTCCCTGCAACTCTTGCTTAAAATTATTACATCTAGGATTTTTTACGCTCATGATTTTAAAGTATTTTTTCACATTTTTGATTAGGTACTTTTCTGTTAAAATAAGAACAATCCTAAAGGCAACAACAAACGGTGCCGGTTTTATTCTTAACTACAAGTGATTTAAGATCTTTATTCTGATGCCTGATTGTGTGGAGTGGAGCAAGATACATTATACTTACCCTTTATCTTAATATTAGTTATAAAGAAAAGTCATTTAAAAATTGTACATCGTGGCGCAAAAATTATTTTAAATAGGCCGCCAATTATGCAGATGCCGCCAAATGTCAAATTGGCAACTAGGTAAAGGGTTCGATGATCGATAAGCTGATATAACATGAATAAATATTCCCACCAGAATACAAGCTACCTATATGCGGCCCGCTGTTGTTCCACTCACAGATAGCGCGGCAATGCACGCGTGACATCTCACCGACGCGTTCACCGACGCGTCGGGGTAAGAACTGGTTTTCGCCGATTCAGTTGCGGTATAAATGACAGGGCTGCCGCCTGCACGTCGCGCGCATTAGACGACATTTATTTGAGTGATTTGGCTGACGAATTGTGATTTTACCATTTCTATGATTCAATTATTTATAGCAATATTGATTATGGAAAATTGGTGTTAAATCTAAATATATAAAACAAAGGGTCAGTTACGCACTGCTATGGTTTGTTGACGGATAATTGTATAGGAAATGTCTGGGTCGACACAAGTACAAGAAATCGGAATCCTATCGGAAAATGCCATAAATATAAGCAATGATTCCCTATTTATTCATCGTAAAGACTTTAATGTAGGTAACGTATCTACAGGCCGGGTTCCCTAAAATACCGCCAGGTCCAGATAATTATGTTAATTTTATTGGTAAAATGGAAAAAAAAACAATTACCAAGATTATTTTTAATAATGATCCGCGTATTCAAAATATTGGAAATTAAATATAAAAATAAAATTATATATTAATTATCTTTTGGCATGCCATGCGAATGTTTTGCGATCAGTTAATTAAGGAATTTGTATATTATATTCAGACTGTATCACACGTTAAAAAGAAATAAGAAATATTTAAAGAAAAATAAATTATTTAGGGTTAGCCATTTATAAACTAATTCAACTTTAGTATTGTCAAATTATACTAAACCTTATATTTTATACCTATTGAAATACACGTTTTATTATGTAGGTAGGTAGGTATTTATCGTATTTTATTTTTACTCCCTATTTTTTTTTGACTTGCAACAGGTGTCAGCCCTATCAGAATAGTTTAAAAGTTAAGAAGCTTGTACTCTGTAGGAATATTTACTCATGTGCTGATATCTCCCGTACCTATCTTATCATTAAAATTTTAAAAAGTACAAGGTGGCGCAAAAGTACATAGTGGCATTTGTATTTGCAGGTTTCATTGTTATTTATGCTGATGGTACCAAATGTGCTTTGACATTAATGGTGTCGATATATTGCAAATTATGCTATCTTTCTTTTTTATTTATTTTATTAAGTTAGGTACTAGATTAACAATAATTATAATTATTTTTGTTAATTGAAAAAGCTATTTTTAGGAACCGAGGATGTAAGTGTTTTTTTTGCTCCAAGTACCTACAATTTTATTAAAACTGTAGTTGGGGTAAAAATCGGAAGAACAATTAGATGTCATCCGGAATCAGGAATTTAGTTAACAGCCTAGGCCGTTGACTCAATGCCGGAATCCAATTAAATAGCTGAACAACAACCAGCCAATTAATGGGGGCTATCGCTAGTGAATTTGCCACTAGAGGCGCTACTGTCGCGCGAGGTCCAATAACATTCACTTTTCACTGGTTTTAGCGGGCTTCGTGACATATATATATTTTTTAATTTACCTGCTGTAAAGTAATCTCCTTTGTAAAATTATCGCAAATATGGATTATTTGGCGATGAATGTGAACGCTTTGAAAGCGGAATTAAGAAAAAGCGCAAAAATAGGCGGCCTCAAAGAGCAACTATTTCCGAAGTTAGTTTGTTGATATGAAGATAATTATTTATAAATAATAAACGGCCTAATAACTGGCTAATTTAACTAGATGGCTGCAACATAACCATGTGTGCCATGTGTAACATCATGGCATTTTCATTTTGAAACACGCTGTAATGCACGCGGACGTATCTGTGTAAGGTTCATTCATCCAGAACCGGGCCGAAAATAATACGTCCGTCCGTGCGCTGTGACACGGACGGACGTATTATTTTCGGATGCATGATTCAAAATGAAGTCTTATTTTTAAAATTTTTCTAAGTCTATTATAATTTATAAAAAAAAAGCTTACCAGGTGTTCAAAAATGCACGGTGTATATGGAGGATGTTTTAGGGTGGCTATGCGGCAAAATCAAAGTGTCTGGAAGAGTTTGCTTATAGCGTTAGGACCTCAGTTTTTGTACAATAAAGTGTATCTAAGTGATGGTTTAAAGTCTTTTTGATATTGCAACAAATAAAACTGAATTTAGCAATTTGTTCAATGTATCTTCTTTCTTAACATTTATTTTTGGGTGTTAAACCTATAGCCTAACTGTGTCATCACTTTGCATAGCATACCTACTCATCACAAATACATAAGGTAATATCCTATAAAATCTCGTTCCGGAATGGAACGTAAGTACCTACACAATACGTGCTAGTTTGGAGGACGTTTAGACGTCAAGAGAGTTGAAATTTTGTCAGGAAGTTCAGTCATAATATGGAGGGCTAATAATCATGGTTTTAGCCAGTATTTGGATTGGTAGACCAATCTTATTTGGGTCGGGGCCAACCTCAATGCTCACATTATTCCAGAGGACTGTTTCAGATGTGATCATCCCTTTACGAAGCAGGTCGAGACATTCGTTTAGAGTCTTATGCACGTCCACACATGGCTAAAGTCGTAGCACGCTTTTGCCAAAGCTCGCATCAACGTCCACCCGTGGCCTGCTCAAACGACAGACCTCAACCCGATTGAGCTTAGGATAGGTTTGCTCCAAAGAGCTCTGCCGAGTAGATATGGATGCCGTACATTCTCCACAACTGCTTACGATAGAAGATTTTAACTATGCTAAGTCGATGTGAATGTCTGGTTCGTGTTATTTGATTTGTTTTTGGAAACCAGATTTTATAAATATTAATTGAAAAAATCTATACCTATATATATCTGTAAAATCGCAAATAAAAGGTTCATCAATAAACTACACTATGTGCTATTTTAATAAAGTGAATCCCAACTTATCAAAAGTTTCTTCTGACCGCCTGACGATGACGAAGCGTGTTAGCAGCCGACAGCTTCCAAACGCTATGATCGGAAATGATTGGTGATCAGATAACAGAAATGTAGTTTAGTGTGGAAACAGTAACGTAGCCAAATAATAGTCCGCGGAGCATAACCGCCTACTTACTTGGCGTTTTTAGACTATGAGAAAGCATTGGTATTGGTATTGGTAACGGGCTCCCTTTTCCGCATTTAGGTTTAACTTGGCCCATTATGCGTAGGTGGGGGATTAGGGTGGTTAGTCCAACCATCCCAACTTCTTCCAAAAGCACAGAAGTCTTTTAGGGCGTTCACAGGCTTCTGAAAGGGAACTCGGTGCACCGAGGATAGATGCCCGAGGGGTGGCTACCCCTGTGCATTCTAAACTCACATGGGCAGCCGATTCTGCCTGTTTTAGACAGCCTCTACATAGGGGGCTGCCTGTGGCACTAATGGTGAAGAGATGTTTATTTAGAGGGGATGTGTCCAGTCAGTGATCCCACCACTCTTCGAAGGTCACTCCTGTTTAGGGTGATTAAGTTGCGAGTCAGACGTGGTGAGAGAGCCGGTAAGGCCTTCCTGGATTGTCTGCAGTTTCTGATATTGGCCCAGCGGTCGTTGTATTTGACTAGGGTTTAATGTCGCAGCCATGACCTATATTGGTTGAAGGGAATATGAAGGTGTGGTCTGGGGCCGAGAACCGTAAGATTCGATCCCCTTTTAGCGAGTTGGTCTGCGGCATCATTGCCCAGGGAGCCGCTGTGTCCTTTGATCCATTGTAAGGTGACACTGTTCCTTGCGGCAATGTCCTCAAGGGCCAGGTGACACTCGTAAATAAGGCTGGGTGTGATGATGTTGCTCTCCAGGGCTTTGAGAACCGCCATGCTATCAGAGAGTATGCGAATGCCGTAGTTAGCAACCCCTCTCTTCTTTATGGCAGTGGCAGCCTGGATTAGTGCTGGAGAAAGCATTAATTTGAACTGATTGATTTTGTTGGGTACTGCCTTCTTCATAACGACGAGTATATCGCGGATTGTAGTAGCTCCGGTCGTTTGGATCCTTATTACAATTAGAAAGTATATGCTTATCCTCGTAAAAATATGAAACCATTTTTTACTTACGATACGAATATTTGAGTATTTTTTTCACATAGGTACCTACATAAAATAACACAATGCTATTGTGAATATGATACGCGAAGTGATACATCTTATTAATAAATTTAGTTTAACTTACGTGTGAGATTAGTTTAGGTTTCTAAATTATTAACATCGTATAGTATATTACTTAGTTTATGATAAACAAATTGGGTTACTTATAGAATTATTTGCACTTAATATTATAACGTCTATTTAAAAGGTAACCCACACACAAGCACCGCATTAGGCTCTATATTATAAGACTGACTAGTGTTTTAAGGGCCGAGCACATTAAAGGCAGGTCAGAAACCAAGCGGGTCAGTAGCAGTGCGGGGGACGGCACATTACAAGCAGAAGCAATTACAAAGCACATAACCCTTGTTGTAAAAAAATACAACAGACGTCAACAACTTTCGACACGCTACGCCACTTTGCTACCGCCCTGTCCGCGATGAGTCATAGGTACTAACATGTCCGCTATAGCCGTGTTTCACCTCCTTTGTAGATAGCAGTTTTGTTGCAGACTAGCGACGCGGGAGCAGCGCGGTTTGAGCGCAGGCCTGCGATCAAATTTGGTGTGACGTAGTGCACCAAGTTTCTTATATTACAAATTGCGCGGACCCGCATTCAAACTGTGCTGCTACTAACTTGCCTTTGGTTTGCTGGGCCCTTTATTATGGCTAAAGCGTCATATAGAGATAATGATAAATAGTCATGCTGTGACATTTACATAACAAACAAATAGGACTTTGTCCTTTTATCATGCTGAAATAGAATCTATAATTTGACCAAAAATCAAGGCAATATGTATATGGTTATCCTATTACTCGACTACCAATACCACCATACAATGTTAAATACATTATTAACATAGTTAACTCTAGCAATAAATATTACCTTATATCTAAAAATTACTCAAACTAAATGGACGCGATGAAATATTGTTTTTACTATGATAGGCAATTTAATTTAATAGAGATTCTAGCTACCCTGGTAGGGTTACAGCCATACTGACAGTGGAATCATACAATAATACTAGTCAAGTTTCGATGTTTTATCAATTGGTTCATCTTGCAAATAATCTTTCATGCATGGCTTGACTTTTGTCAGTGGGAGCTTTGTGAGGCAAAATTCTGCAATAAGGCAATAAGCCTTGCACAATATTGGGCACAGTAGTGCTTGATGTATTACTGCTGCTATGCGGTACCATGGTCCGTCAAATGGGTCTAAAATAGCTGGACACAGCATATGGTTTAAATTTACTTGAGCAGGCTGAAATAAACATATTGATTATAGTAGACTTCATGAATATTTTATATAAAAACATTAAAACATAATGATAGTACTTACAATTGCTATAACCTGTAGCACAATGAAATGGTATAACAAATTAAGGCTATAGCTAAATATGGCCCAATTAAAATCCCAAAATGGTTCTATGTTATAAACACCTGAAATATAAATATGTATTGAAATAAAATTTAAAATCAGTCTAATATTATTGTAATAGTATAAAGTCTCTGATAAAATCTGATCTGGTTGAATGAATGATGAATTATTCTTGATAGTTGATGCCTTGAATTTTTTGACAATATAGGTGGTAACTTCCCAAGCATAAATGCATACATACCACCAATTCTCAGGAGATAGTAAGGAATCACAAACATCATTCCATGTTGAATCCAATATAATGCAGCTTCAGCTAATATCTGTGATAAATATAAATAACTTTTAAACATTTTAAAATTACCTCCTGCCTCAAAGTATTGCCTTTTTGAGTATACAATTACAGTCATTATTATAATTAAGTTATTACCGTTCTGGAAGCTGTTTCCGGAAACAGAAAAGCCAATAGAGGGCCATTCAGTAAGTTAAGGTGAATACGAAACAGTGCAGTAACTGTTTTACTTGGTGGGGCAGTCAGTAAGTATATCTGAAATAAATAGATAATTTTATTCATGGAAATGGTACTTCCAAAAAAATAGTTATTGTTAAAGATTAGATCACAGCATAATTTGTACAATACATGCTAATAAGGATACTGTCATTATTAGATACATGATTTGTTAATCTAAAAACTACTAATGAAATGTATTTCTATAAAGTGTTTGAGACACTAATTTAATTAATTAATTTATTTATTTAATCTTTATTGCAGTTTTTAAAAAAAAAAGTACAAATGGCGGACTAAATGCCGTTAAATTATGTAACTTACTTGTATTAATGTTGTGACATGACATGGATTCAACAAGTATATCACAGTCCGAGATGCAAACTTGAAACCTATTTCCATTCCCCATAGCAAAGTTAACAATATAACAAGCAACCGTTTGCCACCTCTATCACTTTTTATGTAATTTTCTTCTCTTGGTATTTGCAGTTTTGGATAGGTTGCAATCTGTAAACATAATGAAAACAATAATGAAATGTCAAATCTTACAAAAACATGGTTATGCTATGCACATAGATAACATTACTAGGAAAAAAAAAAGTTTGGGCTGATGTTAAAGTCAGATCAAAATTAACTTATATTTGAACCCACATAGAACCTCAACAAAAGGACATAATTATTATTCATTATGACAATATTTCAACATTGGTTTAGGATGATTTTATATTCCTTAATGCTTTAAACCCCAAGACACAACCGGTTGGTACAATAACAATTGATTTTAATTGTGTCTGGAATATCCAATCGTCAAAGGGTTAACACTTTAGCTCATTCACAACTACAAAAAAAATAGGTATTTGTTAGATATTTTATAAATCAATAATATATCACTTGAAACCTTTTAAAAATACAATTATACTCATGAATGAAGTAAACCTCAGAAGTTATATCAAAACCATTAGATATAAAAATGTCATCAAAAACTGTCCTTATTCGAATGATTGAGGTTTATAGGCCGGCCACATTATGTCGGCATGCAATATCACAATTCTGTCATAAGAATAGAACCTATTTATCATTATTTTTCAGACTTAGTCCAAACTAAATGTTTTAACAATGACGTCTTAAACTCTTGTAAAAAAGATAAACAGCCAATGCATTACAACAACTAAGTATTCCATTTTCTTCTATTTCATTTACTTACTTAAATTTGTAGTGTAATACATTTTAAATCTAATATGTTAAATTCCAAATATTTCAATTATATTACAGCTCTAAGCTAAAATGTTAACTGCTGTCACATAAGTTCATCCAAGCAAAGTACCTACATACAAAAAAATAATATTTACTAAGTAAATTCTTTTAGTTAATGTAATAAGTTTATAGAGATGTGTATCCCATTAGAAAATATATTTTACTTAATGAAAACATGAACAAATGGTGTGGTTTCAGATCAAGTAATTAAATTAACCGCATTGAAGATAGTTTAATACTTACTAAAATGTAAACGCAAATAGCAGTAACTATTACGGTTTCAATTATCTGCCTTTGATGAGATAAAAAAAACGCACATTCAGGACCAACATTCCTGGGCACAGCCCTATTTGCACCACTGTAGGCCCACTCAAACATTGTTACAAGTGATTTTAATTAAAAATTATTGACCATTTCTCACAATTTATTATTTACGATTACGGTGAAGCTAGTTTTCGCGCTGACTGACAGACAGGAAGGAAGGAAGGAAGAGGGTAAGGGAGGGAGGACTGAGGAGCTACAAAAAAAAACTGTTGACTGACATTTGACTTTTTTTTGTAAGTTTAACAGCCTTGGAAACTTGTCCATACAGCCAATCCTTTAATATTATTGTTTTTATTTTTGATGGAGTTTTTGGAGACAGTCGAAAGATTGAAGGAATGTAGAGAAGTCCCCAAGAAAGAGGTGAACTGTTCGCGTTCCTGCGCAAAATTCACGGTCCACTTTTCTTGGTTACGTAACGACCCATACACCATGTTATTTCACCGAACTGTATATTTTTCACTCGCACGAAACTTTGTTTTGCAAAATAACACCACTTTTACTATCTAAAAATCACTATAAACAACAAAAATCCGATAAAATAAATGGACTCCAAACGTACTCACGAACTCCCGCCAAAAACCCGACAATGCCCGACATTTGACATGTTAACAAGATAGAGAAGTCCCGTTCTCATGCAGTATGGATCATGTCAGGCGAAGACATAATCCATACTGCCTGGTCTTTTATAGAGTTTCTTTATCTAATATACTTACATAAACATAATAGCCTAACCTAACCTAAACCTAAACTAACCTAACTCATTGAAATGTATGGGTGGTTTATACATTTCAATGATTACAGGAGTTTTACTCGAGAACGTGGATCAGGGTCAAATAGGAGCGCCTTTCCTAGTTTCTTACCTTTATTTGATTTATCCTACTGACACATTATTATAACAATGCCACCACTTTATCACAGTAAATGACGCTTAGGATAATTTCATAAAATTACGAAACAAAGTCCATCCAAGAGAAAATGTTCTCTTCTCGTTTCCTGCGCAGTGACATTTATCAAACTTGCGTACGTGCCTAGTAGTGTGTAATATGAATAAGCTGGACTGCGCAGTATCTTAAATAAACCGGCCAAGTGCGAGTCGGACTCGCGCACAAAGGGTTCCGTACTAAAAAGGCCAAAAAACCGAGTTTATTGTATGGGAGCCCCCCTTAAATATTTATTTTATTTTGTTTTTAGTATTTGCTGTTATTGCGGTAACAGAAATGCATAATATGTGAAATTTTTAACTGTCTAGCTATCGCTATCGCTATTATTGAGATACAGCCTGGTGACAGAGCGACGGACAGACGGACAGACAGCGAAGTCTTAGTAATAGGGTCCCGTTTTTACCCTTTTGGTACGGAACCCTAAAAAACGAGCTGAAAGAGAGGTTTGAAAGTAGATGAGCGTCCATTTCTAATACGGTGTCCTTTAAAATATTATCTTTTCGGATAGCCTTACTGGATTGATAAATACTAATTGTATTAAAACCTATCCGAAACGGATTTTATGCACTAATAGTCACCTGCTGGTTGTCTATTGTTTGCCCGAAAAATGCCATAATATTCATATGCCCGAATTTCAATTGCCTGAATGTTTTGTTTACCTTAAAAGATATTTGACATACTCTTATTTGCCCGAACATTAAATGCCATAATGATACGAGTGCCACACGTATTGTTATACATTTTACTAATTGCAATAATAATATTTAACAGAATATTTCAACGCCATACTTAATTTCGAATACTTATATCTAAGCTATGCATTTGCTCATGAAATTTCTAAAGGTGCTCTAAAATTCACTAATATTTATTGACAATAGTTTATCTGCGTGTACAATTTGTTGTTGTAAATTTGTGCTCAAAATGGATACAAATAATGTTTGTCAGTTATTTAAAAGTGAAGCTCAATATAACCAATAATTTTAACCTAAGGCTTTATTGTCTTTCATGTTCTAACCTAACCTAACTTAACCAAACCAAACCTAAACCTATTGACCGGGAATTTGGAGGGAAACGAGAGGGCGGATGTTTTGGCAAAAGAAGCAGCAGTAAGCATTAAACGCAAGCCTGACTACGACGTATGTCCTGTTTCATTCGTCAAGCGCCAGATTCGTCTGGATACGATTGACGAGTGAAACAGGAGGTACCAAATGGGAGAGACAGGGTCCACGACCAAGATGTTCTTTCCTGACGCAAAGGAGGCGTTTGCGAAGGAGGATGGAGCTAGATCCAGTACTGGTTCAGATGATCACGAGGCATGGCGGATTCTCCGCGTACGTGAATCGCTTCAAGTGCAAGGAGAGTCCGGCGTCTGTGATCCACAGAAGGTTGAGGATGTTCTGCACATTTTGGCTGAGTGCCCCAGATTTTTGACAGACCGGTTGAATATAGAGAATGAATTAGAAATTACAGTCGAGAGAGAAAGTTTGAGTCGATTTATCAGTAATAAAAAGTTTTAAAAGTACGCAATAATAGTCATTAGTAGAGCCATTAAGGGCAACGTTTAGGAAACGAAGATCCGGACACTGGTGCATATAGTCGTAAATGCACCATGTGAGGATACTAAATTTATTTTGATAAAATAGTTTCGGCATATAAAATCATTTGGCAAAAAGGTCTCTGCAGAATAGCAAAGGACTATTTCATAAAAATAAAAAAAACCTATTGACCGTTTAGTTTAAACCGATTTTGTTTGTTTTATAAATATAGTATGATTATAATATTAAAATTGATTTTATTTATAATACCTACTTATCACTATAATCAGTCCAAGTCGCTTCCGTTCAAATTTAACCTAACGCCTTTGTCCTAAAAACTAATTTTATTAATTTTATGGGAAACAAAGTTTCTAGCACGTGACTAATATAGTAAACAATGAGTATGACATATAAAATTATGAGAAACAATAATATGTCTGGTGACTAGTATAGCAAATAATAATTCGGGCAAATGAAATTCTGGCAAGTGGAGGTATACCTCACCTGCTAGCCATGCTATTTATCTTTATTGAATTAGGGTATGTTCTTCTGCCCCGAGTCAAGTGGTACTTGACCTGAGAAAATGGCAAGATTGCCCGTGTCAAGTAGTGTTTGACATGGGCAATCATCAGGGGGTCCCGGGGGATCGATCGAAATATATCTATAACTCTTCCACTCAGGCACATTTCTATGCATTTATCTCGATTTTCTGTTAAATTTGCCAACCGTAAGACTGAAAAAACACCATAGCCTCAGTGAGAAAATAATGAGAAAAAACAGTTACAAGTTACAGTTTTTTAGGCGCGGCGAGTCACAAAAACAGTGCTTGAACAATTTGGGGACAGGAAGTTTGTTGTGTGTGTATTTTGCTGGATTCTTCTTAATTTAACGAGGCAAATAAACAATAATATGTATTTATAAAGATTTCACCATAGAACACAACATTTAGCTGTTTTTGGTGACCGAAAAGTTCGTTAAAGAATTTTGGCAGTTCGAAATCGAATGTTTTTTTTTATGTCTTAATTGTAATATTTTTAAAGTATATTTTTATAAAAAAACCCTACAAATAGGTAAGATAAACTAATAATTAGTAGTAATAATAAATTTAATCGGTAAAATGTCATAAGGTA
Source organism: Anania crocealis (assembly GCA_949315895.1). NCBI lineage: Eukaryota > Metazoa > Arthropoda > Insecta > Lepidoptera > Crambidae > Anania > Anania crocealis. Next base: position 14,234,307 of record OX438881.1, read on the forward strand.
AACGAGGATTATATTTTCAGACAGACCCCTCGTAAGTGGCCTAGCCTGTATACGCTCACCATCTGCTCACGGATTTTTTGTTAAGAAATGGATTTAAGTTTTTTTTCGACATAATACACAAGTATGCTACCTTTTTAGAAAGGGCATAAAAGTAACGTTCATGTAAAATTATTTTTATTAATATTTAATGAAATATATTTAAAAAAATTAACTGATAAAAAAAAATCAAAAATTTTACTAGACAAATAATTAATACAAATAGTTGCACAAATTTTCATATTTATGTGGGTTCTATATCTAAGATTTTTCATTTTTTTGTAAGAATATTAAACTAGTTATATTGTGTAACTTTTATTTTTAACGTAGAATTGGTATTTATGAATCTGAGACACTTTAAGTTTTACAGAAATTACGCCCGGCGTGGTTATTTGCTACCACCAAAGGTGCCGTAGCGTATCTGAGGCGACCACACCCCATGGGGGAGTGTGGCGCAGGGCGTTACTCGCCTAGGCAGTTTACGCACTGAAGGAGGCTGGCATTCGGGAGGAATGTGAGCCTAGAATAAATGAATTTAAGGAGCCGTTGTCCATAATGAACGTAGGCCTGAATTAATTATTTACTTATCGACTGACTCCCAGAAAGGGGTGGCAGCTGATTTAGAGGGCTGAGGGCGACCTGAAGGGTCTTATGGGGTGGCTTAATTAACCTGGGTCTTAAGACTTTTTATGACTCTTAGACACCTTTCGTGGTGACTGAGTGTCATAATAATGTCTCGGGTGTAGCGGGCATTTCGCAGTTTGTTTGCGATTATACAGGGTGAAATTTTAACCACTTTCCAAATTTTAATATATCAATCTACGAGGCAAAAAACAAATGACGTATTTTTTCTTTTGGTATAGCCCAGTACAAAAATGTGAAGATAAAGAACTTTGAAAATGTCCGCCAAAAATAAAAAAAAATTGATAATGCATCCTAGTAGCACTTTTTTTACGCGATGTGCATCTCATTTATTTATTACAATACTATTCATAAGTTTTTGTGTTTCCCTTTATACATTAACAGGTCTGGGACCGTAAAAATTGAAAACTATATCGCGAAAAATATTTTCGGGTGACAACTTAATTTAAATTTTTTACTTCATAAATAGGCTCTAAATACGATACTGACCGCATATAAAAATTTTGGAAAGTGGTTAAAATTTCATCCTGTATTTACTTCGTCGATATCGATATTATCGATAAAGTCGGACACCAAGATGAAATCGTCGTCACTATTGTGTGAACGCGATTTTTGTGGCGGAATTAGGACCCGCTCATGCGGGGTGAAGGGGGGAGGTTTGGGTGCTGAGTTGAGGGGTTTCCTCCAGCTCCCTGCCAGCTTAGTGGCCGGAGCTGCCTCCCTGCCTCCCGATTTCGGGAGAGCAGGGAAGTTGGTGAGTGAGTGGGTAGGGGGGCCAACCTGCGACCTCATGGGAGGTTGGGGTTTCGGGCGCGGTGGGCGTGCACATCCCCACCAGTTGGCGGGGTGGCCAATAAGGCCGCAGTTTACACAAGCCGGTTCCTCGGGGGTGTCGCGCGTGCGTTCGCACTCCCTGGTGGAGTGGGATCCAAGGCACTTAAAGCACCTTGGTGGGGCTGTACAGTTAGCCGCTGCGTGCCCATAGAGCTGGCAGCGGTGACATTGGCCTGGAACCCCACAGCTGCGCGATTTCTTTGTGCCTGAACAAATCACGGGCGCGGGGACAGTTGTTCATGACGACCAACATCAGGGGGAAACGGCGTTTGCCCTGGCCGTACATTGGATGTACAGCTTCGACAGGGAAACCTTGTTTTGTGAGGTCGGCTTTGACTTCATCCATGTGGAGCTCTACCGGGACTCCGCGGAGGACCGCGCGTACTTTGCGCTCTTCAGGAAGAGCGTAAGTGTGATAGGTGTATTTATGTTTTGTTAGTAGCTCGATAAGGCTACGGAAGTCTGAGATGCTCGGCACCTCTATTTTAATGGCTTCACCCGTGTTGAATGCACGGGTGTATTTAATTTTGCCCTCGATGCAAAGCAAGGACACTTCAGTCCACTTTTCTTTACATCCTAGGAAAATTGGTGGGGGCGCCTTTTGTTTGGCGGAAGTGGGCTTAGACCGCGAGTCTGGGCGAGCAGTGCGAGCAGGGGACACCGTTGGTGCAGTCCCTGCTCGATGCAGTGGGATGTTATCAGCGGGGGCGGCCGGAGTGGCCGGGGATGGAACGGGGGAAGGGGACGCGGGGGACACAAGGACCGGTGAATTCCGGTTCTTGGCACGCTTCCCGCGCTTCCTCTTTCTAGTGACGGGCTGGAATGCCTCATCGGGGGGGAGGGAGGTGAATGACTCCTGAGACAGAGTCGGGGAGGCGGACCTGTCAGATAGGGTGCGCTTCAAAGTAGGTGGGGCTGAACAGACATCCATTTCGTCTGCGGACTGGGCGTCCTCGGGAATTGTAAGACCAGATGGGGTCTTGCTGGTTGAGGGGGCAGTTTTACTAAAGAATTTGGGAATGAGTGCCATAACACACTCTAAAAATTCTGGTGACTTAGAGAGGAGGTCCAAGATTTCTCTCGCTCCAGCCCTGCTGAGATCCATGTTGAGAAAGGGCAATTAAGGTCAAAAGACAATTATAAGCAAGATCAAGAGAGACAGACACCCCCCGCCAGAGGCAGGGGGGAAGGGGGGCGGCGAGCGAACAGGTATCCCTAACGGATAGCCGTTCTTCCCTTCCCCTTGGGACTAGGCCCAAGTGCAGTGGGTCCGGGACTGCGGTTTTGCCAGGGCCTGGAGGCCCCGGAGAGCGAACCGGGTACGCTCAGTTAGCTTCGTTGCCACCGTAAGGTATCAACCAACTTAAACGCGATCGGTTATTTAAAGTATCACTGTTTTGATACAAACAGTGAGTACAGTTAATAACAGATAAATGCACAACGATGCAAAATAATGCGAGTGCGAGCGCTTGTGTATGGCATTCGCCTATCACCGGTAGGAAAGGAAGGGGCGCACGGGCAGACGGACGTCTGCACCGTACGGAGTGGTAATGGAAAGTGTTTTGCATCTGTAAAATTATCTCAATATACACCGTGAAATTTTTGTGGTTTTTTTCCCGCAACAGAACGATTTACCTTTAGTAGCACCATCGAATCGTGCGAATTATTTTTTGAAAATAAAGGTATCGTTGTTCTCAACTAATCAAAGAAATAATGATCAACTCAAAAGCGTGAGATACGATAGTATCTTACAAAATGTGACGTGTTCGGGTACTGCTTGCCGCACGAAATCAATGTTCAAAGCAAAAGAAGCTCTACGCACTAAGTAATACAGCATAAACTGCACCGCGCGAGGGGCAATGACCCCGGCCGGTGACCGGCTGCGGCGCGGCTGGTACCATTGGTTTGAGATTGCTTTCGAGTTTCGTTTATCACAATCGTGAAACTGCTATTTTTTTATTTGAATAAAAAAAAACTGCACAAATCTATTGTACTACTAAGATAGAATCATTTTACTGCGGGAAAACAACCACTAAAATTTCACGGTGTATACAAAAAGTTACTAAATACTAATAGGCTAAAAATACAAAGACCAATAAAAAACAGGATTTATAAATAACCAATAAGAGAAAGCTTCGATATAAAACACGGCGTCATCAGTTCGCCGTATGAGTGAGTGAGAGGTCTTGATCGGATGCCTCCCTTGCACCGAGGTTATAAATATAAGTCGAGTAAAACTCGCGCGCTCCGCAGTCTGCTGTTGGGAGTCGTATGATGATGAGCTCCCATATCACTCCCCTTTAAGCGAAGCGTACATTCTTCTTCACGACGCGGCCAGTTCTTGTAGTATACGAAGGGCTAGAATACACTGGCACGACGTTAGTCGTTCTAGACGTGCTTGAACTCACAGCTATAGGTGGTGTGTCTTCCTTGTTTTCTGTATCTTCGTTGATTGTATATGCAGGCTTCAATCTGTCTAGCGATATTATAGCTGTACGAGACGGAAACTTGATTTTAAAGAATTTCTCTTGCCGTTGTAAAACTTCGTATGGCCCGTCGTATGGTGGTGTGAGTGGTGATCGCACGGTGTCGTTTCGAACGAATACATGCGTGCAAGTCGATAGGTCTTTGTATACGAACGGTTGCTGTACAGTTTGCTGCGGACGTGTTACTGGCGATAGTGACGTCATCACTTCGGACAGGCGTTGTACAAATTCTGCGTCTTCAATGTTTGTTCGAGTAGGCACGAAGAAATCGGACGGTATTCGTAATGTAGCGCCGTATGTCATTAGCGCGGGACTAAGGTTATTGTCATCCCGTAGCGCACTGCGTAGCCCGAGTAGCACTGTCTGCAGCTCGTCGGTCCATGTGGTGGTGGCGCCGCGGGCCATGAGAGCGGCTTTCATTGTTCTATGCCATCTTTCAATTTGGCCATTCGATTGTGGATGAAATGCTGTAGTCCGTATTCTTGTGATGCCAAATTTCTTCATTAACGAGTTGAATAGTGCGGACTCAAACTGTCGTCCTTGATCCGTTGATATGCGTAATGGGCAACCGAAGCGGGCAATCCAGTTATCATAAAGCGCTTTAGCGACGGTTTCAGCTGTAATTTCTTGTACTGGAATCGCTTCCGGCCACTTGGTGCATCTATCGATGATGGTAATACAATATCGATAATCGTTTGATAGTCGCAAAGGTCCGACTATATCGATATGTATGTGTTCGAATCGCTGAGACGCGGACGGTGGAAACATTGATAACGGAGTAATGACGTGGCGATGTACTTTAGCGCGCTGACAGCTGATACACGCTCGAGTCCAAGTAGCGACTTCTCTGCCCATGGACGGCCAGAAGAACTTGGAGATTATTTGCTTGCGTGTCGTTCTAACTCCAGGGTGGCATAGTTCATGTTGCGCTTTGAATGCTGCGTAGCGATATGCCTTGGGTAGATATGGGTGGGGCGTCGACGTTGATGGTTCGCACGTGATTGGTCGATTCATTCCGGGTAAAGTAATTTCGCTGAATTTCAGGTTCGGTTGTAGTTTCAGTTTCTTTAATTCGTCGTCATTATACTGATCGATGGATAGTTGTTTGTAGTCGATAGTAGTTGGACACTGTATCTCTTCGATGCGCGATAAAGCGTCTGCGACTGTATCTTGTTCCCCTTGTAAGTACTTGATACTCGTGCAAAATTGACTGATGAAATTAAGTTGTCGTTCTCGCCTTGGAGTGTCGTTACTGCTCGCTGGTCTTGATAGTTCGTAAGCGAGTGGTTTGTGATCGGTATCACAGCCTTCTATCCAGCGACGAAAATGTTTTACAGCCGCGTAGATCGCTAATTAGTTCACGATCGTACACGCTGTAGCGGTGCTGCGTGGGACTCATTGTCTTAGAAAAGAATGCTAGTGGTTTCCACATTTTGTCTATTCTTTGTTGAAGAACGGCACCGAGACTGTGATCCGAGGCATCGGTCATGATGACAGTCAGTGCTGCCAATCGATGGGTAGGCCAGTGTTGTTGCTTCAGAGATGCTTTGGCGGCATTTTTCAAAAGCTACTTCAGCTTCCGGTGTCCAGTCGATTGGTGTTTTGTCGTTCTTCTTTTTGTTGTGCAAGTACTTGTTGAGTTCGTTTTGTAGATCGGCTTGATGAGGCAGGCAGTCACGGTAGAAGTTTAGCATGCCTAGGAAACGTCGTAGCTCGATTATAGTTTTCGGTTTTGGGTACGTAGATATTGTTTCTATACGTTCTTGAGTGGGTTTTAGTAGTACGCCATTTTCATGTCAATTTTTGAGAATATTTTTGCGTTTTTCAGTTCATATGTGAAGTCTTGGATGCGTGGAATAGGATAGCGGTCGGGTTGTGTGACCGCATTTAGGCGTCTGTAGTCACCACAAACACGTAGTCCGCCATCTTTCTTCTTCACTATGTGTATAGGACTTGCCCACGCGCTCATTGATGGCTTGCATATTCCCATTTCTATTAGTCGGTCGAACTCTTCTTTTGCTGCCTTGTACTTGTCGGGCGGTAGAGGGCGCGCGCGTGCGAACAGCGGCGGGCCCGTTGTTTCGATATGATGAACGACTTCATGTTTTGCAGGTTGTTTCAGGCTCATAGGTCTTAATACGTCGGGATAGTTTTTCAATATATCGTGGTAGTGATGATCAGAGCTAACGATGTAAACGGCTTCAGCGGGTGTCGAAACTTCAATGGTGTTTATTGATAGTTCGGTTACTTTGTCGATTAATTTCTTCTTGTGGAGGTCGACTATTAGTCGAAAATGTCGATGATAATCTGCTCCTAGTATTGAAGTCTTGACATCAGCGACAATAAATATCCAGACAAAACTTCGACGCAAGCCTAGGTTTAGCCTGACAGTTTTTTCGCCGTAAGTCTTGATAGGTGTGTTGTTTGCGGCAAAAAGTCGGCCGGCGTTATCGTTTCTTGATTTTCTGGTCTTCGCTGATGCTGCTAACACGGAGATGTCTGCGCCTATGTCCACGAGGAAACGTTCGTGAGTTTCGCGATCGTGTACGCATAGGCGATTGCTTGTGTTTGAGACACCGACGCGACGCTCGCCACAGTCGATGTCGAAGTTAGTTTTCCGAGTTCTTGTTTCGTCTGCAACACGGCGATTCACAGCGTTTTGCTTTGTTGCCGAATCGAAAATGGTACTTGCATTCCCATTTAGGGTCTTCGGGTTTCACTGATGGTTTATCGCGCCGTGAGTGCGAGCGAGAGCGAGAGCGCCAGCGAGAGGGACGGCGATAGTTCTCTGTTGATCTGGAGCGTAACTCAGCAACTACGATCTAATGTGAGTTTTTCTAATTGTTTCGACAAAATATCGAGCTTTGTATTTGCGATGTCACTCGATTCGTTAGATGATCTTGAGACAGCGCCGACATTGTTGTTAGTCGGAGCGGAGTATTCAGTCATTTGATCGGCCATTGCGGCGAGAATATCCAGCGACGATTCTTTGTTGATAGACAGGACGACTCGAATTTGCGTAGGCAGTTGGTTTAGCCACTCGATTTTAAGGCCGTCGTCTGTTATCATGCCGCCTCCGAGTTCCCGCATTCGTCGTAATAGCTGGGAGGGCTTCTGGTCGCCGAGTTCTAAGCCACTGATAAATTGTTGAAAGTTTTTGACTTCTGACTTGTCATAGACGGCGAGTAGGCGATTTTTGATGGCGTCGTATTTTTTTGAGGCGGGCGGATTGTACAGAATATCCGTTAGGTGTCTGAGATCGGCTGCTTGAAGTTGCTGAAGGACGTAGCGGAACTTTTGATCGTCGGATGGTTTGAGAGGATTGACGACGGCTTCGAACTGAATAAACCACGCCCTCGGTATTTCCCGCCGAAATGGTAGTAATCTGGACTGTACGGAGACTCCAGCCAAGTCGTAATAAATTTTTTCTTCATGGCTTGTTGCTGGGTCTTGAATTTGACTGCTTTCTTGAGTATTGTTCTCTTGATCCATTGTAGGGGTCACCAGTTGTTGGGGTAGTGTTCTTGAGAGAAGAGTAATACTCGGAGTCCAGGTTTTGTAATAATTTTATTGTAAAAATTATCTCAATATATGTATACAAAAAGTTACTAAATGCTAATAGGCTAAAAATACACAGACCAATAAAAAACAGGATTTATAACCAATAAGAGAAAGCTTCGATATAAAACACGGCGTCATCATTTCGCCGTATGAGTGAGTGAGAGGGCTTGATCGGATGCCTCCCTTGCACCGAGGTTATAAATATAAGTCGAGTAAAACTCGCGCGCTCGCTCCGCAGTCTGCTGTTGGGAGTCGAATGATGATGAGCTCCCATACATCTATTCACGAAACAAAAATTAACCTTTTTTATACACCGTGCAATTTTAACCACCTGTAAAACGAAGCCCACGTTATGTAACCATTATGTATAACATCGTGGCAATGTCATTTAATTATTTTTTTTTAAATTTTTTGTATATTAAATATCGAATATCGGTTCAGCTATTTATTTTAAAAGACGCTGTGATGCCCACAGATGTAGCTGTGTAAGGTCCATTCAACCGAGACCCCGCTGCAGCAAAATAATACGTCTGGGCGCGTCACAGCGTGTTAAAAAATGAAAAGTCTGAACCAAAAATTATAATTTATTAAAAAAAAAATCTTTAATGTGTTCTTGCTATCGTCATTTACCTATCTCACACGTTTATTTTCTTGATGGTAAAAAAGTCATTCAGTATACACCGTGCAATTTTAACCACCTGTAAAACGAAGCCCACGTTATTGGACTATTATGTTTAACATCATGGCAGTGTTATTTTTTTTTATTAAAAATATTTTTCGAAAAATTTTAATTTTTGGTTCAGACTTTTCATTTTTTAACACGCTGTGACGCGCCCAGACGTATTATTTTGCTGCAGCGGAGTCTCGGTTGAATGGACCTTACCTACATCTGTGGGCGTCACAGCGTCTTTCAAAATAAATAGCTGAACCGATATTCGATATTTTAATATAAAAAAAAATTGTAAAAAAAATTAAATGACATTGCCACGATGTTATACATAATGGTTACATAATGTGGGCTTCGTTTTACAGGTGGTTAAAATTGCACGGTGTATAAAAAAGGTTAATTTTTGTTTCGTGAATAGATGTATAGGAGCTCATCATCATTCGACTCCCAACAGCAGACTGCGGGGCGCGCGAGTTTTACTCGACTTATATTTATAACCTCGGTGCAAGGGAGGCATCTGATCAAGCCCTCTCACTCACTCATACGGCGAAATGATGACGCCGTGTTTTATATCGAAGCTTTCTCTTATTGGTTATAAATCCTGTTTTTTATTGGTCTGTGTATTTTTAGCCTATTAGCATTTAGTAACTTTTTGTATACATATATTGAGATAATTTTTACAATAAAATTATTACAAAACCTGGACTCCGAGTATTACTCTTCTCTCAAGAACATTACCCCAACAACTGGTGACCCCTACAATGGATCAAGAGAACAATACTCAAGAAAGCAGTCAAATTCAAGACCCAGCAACAAGCCATGAAGAAAAAATTCATTACGACTTGGCTGGAGTCCCCGTACAGTCCAGATGGCTGCGGACGACTGCATTATAAAGGAGTCTTTGACTGTAGGGGTGAGACCCCCACCAGACTCCAGCGACAGACCATAAAAGATTTATACCTTTCTCACATTTTTTGGCCACTTGTTGAGAATGAGGGATTCCAGACATCTTAGAGTCAAGAGTGACCCCTAAGAATTTAATTTGATCTGATCTAGGAATAAGAACATCATCAAATATTATTTCGAAAGGCGGGACAGAGTGCTTTCTTGTAAAAACTACCGTGTTACTTTTGGCAACCGAAAGAGAAAGACCATGATCGTCCAGCCATATTTTAAGATAACTTAACGCTGAATTTAGACGGTCACTGACTTCTAAAACTGATTTTCCAGATGCATACAGACAAAGATCATCTGCGTACTGGAGAACCCTACAGAAACTTGAAACGCATAAATCAAGGTCATACGTATAAAGATTGTAGAGAACGGGGCTGAGCACAGAACCCTGCGGAAGACCTTTCCACACAGTCCTGGGAGGAAAAGAATGGTTGGAGAATCGAATATTCAGCGATCTGCCAGACAGCATGTTAATAACACAATGAACTAGTCTCTCTGGGACACTCAGGCGAAGTAACTTCTCTTTGAGCAGCGGAAGCTGGACATTATCATAAGCAGATGCTATATCGAGGAATAAGCCGACAAGGTATTCTCCGTTTGTAAATGTAGTGCGTATATGGGTTGTTAGGATACTGAGACAGTCGATAATACTCTTGGATTTACGAAAACCAAATTGTGTTTCTGCTAAAATCTCTTTGCTTTCCACCAACCACTCTAATCGGTTTTTGATTAAGTGTTCGAACACCTTACCCAAAGTGGAAGAGAGAGCAATAGGTCTGTAAGAAGATGCATCTGCTGGATTTTTACCAGGTTTTAATATAGGGATGATAACCTGAGACTTCCAAGATTCCGGAACGTGGCATGTTCTGAAGATTTCGTTTACTATGTCTAGATACCAGTTTTCACCCATTAAGCCAAGATGGGTTAAGAAGGAATACGGGATTCCATCTTCTCCTGGTGAAGAGTCACGAAGACCTTTTAAAGCGCAATGAAGTTCGTTTAGTGAGAAGGGTTTATCGAATCTTTCATCACTACGGATTCCAGAGAAGGAGAATGGTAAACAGTTTTTATTAGGTACAGTAGAGGGTGACAGTTTATCCGCAAAGTCGTTCAACCAGTTAGAGGGATCATTAGAGGAAGGAGAAGGACCGATAAGCGATCCTCGGAAGCGTCTTATATTTTTCCAGACAATTGAAGAAGGGGATCTAGAAGAGAGACTCTCGCAAAACTTGACCCAACCCTACTTCTTTTTCTTCGAAAGAATGCGTTTAGTGCAAGCGGCAACCTGTTTGTATTTAATGAAGTTCTCTGAATTCATACATCCATCGTAATCCTTTTGAGCCTGTTTGCGATGTAAAACAGCTTTTGAGCATTCTTCATCCCACCAAGGGGGAGAAGTTAGCCCTTTACGGTTAGGTCTTTTCAAGGGAATGCTGGAATTAGCCGCGGATGTCAGTACTTCCATAAATGCAGACAATTTTTCTTCTATACTGGATAGCGACATGTCAGGAAGTCTTTGAAGACCCAAATCGATTTCAATTGAAAATTTATGCCAGTCAGCGAGCTGGACTTTGTATCTAAGAAGAGGAGGTTGAGACAAAACCGGTGAACTTGAAGTTGGCTTAGAGATTATTATTGGGAAATGATCACTACCATATGTTTGAGGTAAGACTCCCCATAAGCAAAGAGATGCCAGACTCGGAGAACAAATAGATAATTTCACAGCAGAACGTCGATCTTGAGAGGGTAAGACGCGCCTTGTTGGCGATCCATCATTAAGAAGGCATAGATTGAGATCGTCGAGAAGCTCAAGGAGGAGGAATGAAAAGGAATCACAGAAATGTGAACCCCATACAGTATTGTGGCCGTTGAAATCACCCAAAAGGAGAATAGGGGAAGGGATAGAACATAATATTACACGTGATTCGGGAATAATTGAATTAGATGGATGAGGAATATAAATGGATACAAAAGAGATATTCAAAACTCTAGCAGCCACAACATTAAAAGTTAGACTGTGATGAGGAATAATAATTTGGGAGTATGTAAAGTTATTTTTAATAAAAATACAGCAACCGCCGTAGTCATCATCCCTGTCATCCCTAAGACAAGCATAACCAGAAACTCTAAAAAGAGAGTCAGGTCCTAACCATGTTTCGGAGATGGCAGAGACTGCCACTGAATATTTTTTAAACAAATGTATTAATTCACTTTTCTTATGCCGGACACTCTTACAATTCCACTGAAGGAACCTAAAAGCATCCATCGGAAAGAGGGTTATTGCTATTTAAAACTTCTTTAGGCAAGGAATTGAATAAGAGGGCAAGTTTGGAAGCTACGTTGGGCGGTAAAGCATCATTCCATTTTGATAAAATGGAGGTCAGCATGGCTAGAATAGTTTCGATTAAATGATCGTTCTCACTCTCAACAGGAGGACAAGGATTCTGGAATGCACACCCGTTCGGCAGTGTTGAAGGAACATCACGCGTTATTGACTGGTGAGCAAACCTATCATAGCCTTTAGGCAGAGGGGGGGAGGAGCGCGGAGAGAGAGTAATAGTTTTTCTGCGAGAATTTGGGAGACTAGAAGGATGAGTAGGTGATTTAGAGGGAGAAAGGGGAGTAGCATACACCGATCGGGGAGCATCCTTTGCAGCTTCATTATAAGGGCGTCTTACAGATAGGACACGAGCAGATGCTTCTACGTAGGAGATATTTTCCTCGAACATAAGGAGTTTAATGTTCTTTTGTCTAATGCTCGGGGCAGCACTTATTGGTTGCAAAGTGCCTCCCGGAGCAATGGAGACAAGTAGATATCTCTTCTGCTATTTGGCATGAGTCACCTGAGTGATTTTGAGCGCAACGGAAACAGCGGGGGCCAGATCTGCATTGAGTTCTCACATGTCCAAACCGACAGCAATTGAAACACTGAATCGTTGGCAAAATGTATGTCTCAATATTTAGTGCAGTGTGGTACGAGTATATTATTTTTGGCAGCATCTGCCCGGAGAATGTCAAAACAACGGTTTGGGTTGGCAGCCAAGTTGGAGTGCCGTTTGTGACAGTTTTCCTATTTAGTCTTCTGGCCTTCAATATTTTACCACAGCCTTCGGGTAAGACAAGAGAATCTATAAACTCCTCAAGGAACCAGCCAGTGGGAACGCCTCGTACTAATCCCATCCGAGAGCAGTTATATATTGGAATTACTGCTTTGTAGTCATTTGATTGTAGAAATTGGGCAGAAACGAACTCATTGGCATCAAGGCCAGTTTTAAATTCAATAGACATTCTGTTACGTCCGGCGCTCTTGACGCCATCCTTGACAACACGGTATACGTTGTTTTTGTGCAAGAATTGGCCAAACTTAATGGGACGAATTGTAGTAGGTACCTGAAGAAGGGAAACATGAACTATAAACGGTCCACGATCATCCTGACTATACGTGCGAGATTCCGAAAAGCTCTGATGTGTATACATCAACTGAGAATTCTCAGATGGAGATTGAGATTTGTCAGGGTTGTTTCTCTGGTGTTTCTCTTAGTGGGGCTCTAAAGGAATTTTGTGTTTTCTCGAATCCGTTCTTCCGGTCCGAATCTGTGAGTCAGATGGGAAGAGCGGAGGAGATTGATTTGTCTGATCCAGACTATCGGTCCGAGTCTGTGAATCAGACCAGAAGTCCGGACGAGACAGTGGGATGTCATCCGGAGGGTCTGGTAAATCAGGAGGATCGTTCATTGTGTGGGATAAACAGGATAAATAAACAAAAATAGATTACCTTAACGTTACAAAAGCACTAATAAGCATGAAAAAGGTTAGTTAAATAGAAAATACTCCCTAAAATAAACGATTTCACTCAGAATATCACAACAACACGTGACTCGGTCAACAACTTGACAGCGAAAAAACCCAACCTTTAAAACCATTGTAGTGGCTGACGCACAAGCCTTGCATGCTATAAACAGCAAAAATAAGAAACTTGTTCTGTCACTGTCAGCTGTCTTCTTTTGATTGAATTTGTTTGAGAGAGTTTTTCACAGAGTACATTTTAATATGGCGAGAGTTCGTGAGATACGTTTGGAGTCCGTTTATTTTATGGAATTTTTATTGTTTTTAGTGATTTTTGGGTCGTAAAAGTGGTGTTATTTTGCGAAATAAATTGTCGTGCGAGTGAACAATATACAGTTCGGTGAAATAACATGGTGTATGGGTACGACCCATACACCATGTTATTTCACCAAAGAATTGGCTGTATAGGCAAGTATCCGAGGCCGTTAAACCTACTAAAGAAAAGAAAAAAGAATTTGTTTGAACTTTGAGTATGAATGGATTTTTAATCAGTAAGTTGCACCCATAGAGTAACTTATTATGTGGTTGCACCTCTTGGCTCTTACTGCTCTTAGTAGTCTGTGGTAAGTTGTCCCGAGTTTTGCGTAGAGATGGGTAACGCACCAAATTTTCGTGCGTCAACGCAATAACTCAAGCGCAGTCTATTGCGCCGATTCATTGCGTTAACTCAAAATTGCGCCATGGCGCAATTGAATATAACCAGTGAAGCAGGCGCCATCTGTACGCCGTACTCTGAAGCTTTTGACATTTTCACGTTTTTGGCTCAAAATGCTTAAATATTTACTCAACGCAACGAGTGAGTTAATGAGTTTAAGAAAGAATGAAATCGGAATGATGTACTATGTATATTTTGATGACACTTGACACTTGATTGAGTTCATTCTCTTATAGCTTCATAATAATTCGAATTCTGTTTTATGTTAACCAGGTATGGAGCATAAAATATTATATTTTAGTATCAAGCAGTTACATTCCGTCACAATGGGGGCTATCGCTAGTGAATTTGCCACTAGAGGCGCTAGTGTCGCGTGAGGTCCAAAATCATTCACTTTGTACTGGTTTTAGCGGAATTTGTTGCATAAATGATAATTTCTTTAATTTACCTGCTGGAAAGTGATCTCCTTCGTGAAATATTGCAAATATGGATTATTTGGCGATTAATGTGAACGCTTTAAAAGCGGAATTAAGAAAAATCGCAAAAATAGGCGGCCTCAAGAGCAACTATTTCATAAGTTAGTTCGTTGATATCAAGATAGTTATTTATAAACAATATAACCTTAATTAGATTCAAGATATAACACTTTGTTTCGGCTCCAATCGCCTTTGATAGCTATAGTTCCGGACCTCAGTCTACAGTGGCGCCAACTGGTGAGCAAAGAAACGGTAGTCCCCATTATTGTCAAATGAGCCACCTGTCAAAAATTTGGCAATTACCTACGTGCGTGCTTTGTGCCAGGGCCTGCACATTTTGAATTTCCCGGTACTGCACTGTGCGCCAACTCATTTTGAAACTGCGTTGACACATCCGGCGCATTGAAATGAGTTGGCGCAATTGCGCGGCGCAGCGCAGCGTTACCCATCTCTAGTTTTGCGCTTCGTAACTCGTTTTTATATAAATTGATATAAGGAAAAGCGCGGGAAACTTCGGTTTGTGCGGTTGATTTTCATTTTGCTCTTGCTATTTTATTATTTTTAACAGTAATTATAGAGGATCAATTGTAGAATAGTGTGTTAATATTTGTTTGTTTTAGTATATTTTTATAAGTAGTGCATAAATTACACTGTATTGGTAAGTTTTTCATTGTTTAATTGTGCATGGAGGAGCCCGATGATCCTCGCGGGACAATCTCCCAGGTATCTAATTATGTAACGATTTCACAATCGCATGGGACTGAGACTGTAGGTTCTCAGAGAGATACGGACGCATCTGAAAGTGGTAGAAGTAGTTTTCAGCGCAAGCGGGTACATAACCGCAAATATTGTAAGCACTGCAACAAAAAAAAGAGGAAAAGTCATAGGTCTACTGGTTTATCTGATGAAACTAATGATTGTTTGTGTGAAAATGATAATGACCAAAGTAATATTTTCATCCATAAACCTGATAACTTTATAGCTTTATATCCATCCACAACCAAACCAAATACCACACATGTTGTAAGTGAAACTAATAATAAACCCCCAGCAACATTTGTTGGCAGAACTTCTTATGAGCCTTCGGATACAGCCCCCTACCCAATCCATGTCCAAAAAGAATCGACATCTTATAATGAATCTCCTAGTATACACCCAATTTCATTTGGCCACTTTTAAAAAAATAATAGATTTCAAAATATTATTAATGGCAGTCTGAAAAAAATTGGTAGGAATCGCATCATCATTTCATTTACAAATCATAGGGATGCAAATAATTTTGTATCCAGTGAATTACTTTAAAAATATACTATGGATAGTATTGGTATACTGACAACTGACATCCGCCTAGCTTTTTCTAAAAATGATTCTCTTTTAGCGGCTTTTCTTGATATTAAGTCAGCTTACGACAATGTCTTAATCCACATTTTGATTAATAAACTTCACAAAATTAATACTCCTCTAATCTTAATAAATTTCATTTATAATATTCTCTCCGAACGTTCAATCAGCATATCAAATGATTCTCATCCTAATAAAAAAACGAGGTTAGTGTGGAAAGGAATCCCGCAAGGATCAGTATTAAGTCCTATTTTGTTTAATATTTACACGTATGATTTGGAACCAGCTCTTAGCGACCATATAAGGGTACTACAATATGCTGATGATCTACTTTTATATGTATCAGGTACACACATCCAGGACCTAAATTTATCTCTAACACATGCTTTAGAAATTCTTAGAATCTGGTTAGATAAAAACGGACTAAGCATATCAGTCCCCAAAAGTTCCATTGTTGTGTTTTCCCGTAAGCGACTTCCACCAACTATTACAGTTTGTTATAAAGATGAGGTTATACCTGTCAAACCCGAAACAAAATTTTTAGGGGTGACACTAGACTCAAAATTAACTGGTCTCTCACACTGTTATGCTATTGTGGCTAAATGTGAAAAGTTACTGAACGTACTGAGATGTGTGTCCGGAGTCTGGTGGGGTGCACATCCATCCTCATTAAGACTACTTTATAACGCTATAATAAGAAGTGTCCTTATTATGGTAGTTATTTCTTAGAACCATGTAATGCAACTGGCTTAAGAAAATTAGATGAGATCCAATCCAAAGCACTAAGGATAATTTCTGGTGCCATGAAATCGAGTCCAATCAATGCTTTACAAGCGGAATGCGTCGAGCCTCCCCTGAAACTGCGACGTCAATATTTATGTGACAAATTCTTGTTTCGTGCTCTACAATTTAAGCACCACCCCCTGTACATAAAACTCAATACACTTTCCTATTTAGTCGATAACTCTCCGTTTTGGTCATCGAAGGCACCGCCTTGCTTAGTTAATAGTTTTAAGAAATTTTTGTCTATACAAGCTCCAATTCATAGATCATCATTCCTTCCCATTTTCACTATTAATTTTGAGTCCTTGATATTAACGCCAATTATTCAGTTTGATTTAGACATAAATAAAGACGATCGTAATGCCAACGTTAAATTTAAGCATATTATAGACGAAAATTGGCGAGATTGGCACCATATTTACTGTGATGCCTCTAAACACTCGCCAACGGGTCACGTTGGTGTTGGAATATTACATCATTAATATCAAATCGTTCAAAAAATTAAACTACCTCCACAGTCATCTGTTTTTACCGGGGAATGCTTTGGATTAAAAAAATCTTTAGATTATGCATTACTTATGAAACTAAATAAAACTGTAGTTTTTTCCGATTCGAAGAGTGCCCTTCTAGCGTTACTTAAATTCCCGCTTAAAAACAATATCAGTTATCCTATCATTATGGAGTGCAGAAAATTATTATATAAATGCTTTTTGAAAGGTTACATTATACATTTCGCATGGATACCTAGTCATGCTAACATCTGTGGAAATGAAAAAGCCGATAAGTTGGCAAATGAAGCTGTTGAGTCTGGAGATTTATATCCATATAAAAATTACTGCCATGATTTAACTGCAAGCCTTCCTAAATCTTATCTCAGAACTGCCTGGGAAGTGAATTGGGAAGTCACTACTCAAACTAAAGGCTAACATTACAAGCTCATTCAAAAATGTATTCCTAGTAAACCATGGTTTTCGAAAATGAACCTTTCAAAATTAGCTACTACGGTTTTAATCAGAATGAGACTTGGCCACGTGTGTTCACCTTCACACCTGGCCAAAATTAATATAGTTGATGATGAAATATGTGCGTGTGGTTCTGGTGTGGGAGATCATAATCACATTTTTTTTAATTGTAGTGCCTATGATTATTCCTCTTTTATTAACTCTCTCGTATCTGCCCATGTCCCCTTTCCCACTTCTATTGTATGTCTCTTAAGCTGTAATGATACCAATGTATATAATATTTTATCTTCATTTATTATCTCTAATAATATAAAAATCTGAATCCTTTATGTACCTTAATTATATTTATTTATTTATTCTACGAGTACTATATTCTAAATAACATACCTACCTATTTTGCACCTGATCCTATTTTTTCCTTTCCTTTCCGTTTAATTACTTAATTCAATGTTAAATATAATTTGTTTCCTTACCTTTTTACCCTGTCGTGGCTAACTTCGAGCAACGCGGCCTTCCGTCCCGGAAGGGAGTAGGCATAGCGATTCTATTCTATACAAAAAGTTCTGACATTTTTTGCGGGGGGAAATGTGCACACAAGCGCAGGTTCACATACTCACATACAAAAACAACACTGTAGTGACGACACTCACACACAAAAAAATAAACAATTCAGCAACAATTCGTGTACGGATAAGTTACAACTCACACATTGCCCCGTTTTCAACGTAAATAGAGTTGGACTTAACTGTTCATGTAGCAATATCGATATTTTTTTTCTGAAGACGGAATAAAAGTAACAAAGTTAAACATTTATTTATTAGTAGGATCTTAACAACAACTTTTGATATTCAAATAACGATCGATTTTGATGATGATTTTTTGTGTTAGATTTGATGGGTACGAAACTAGGACGAAGACTTAATTTTATACCGCTAAGAGCTGATGATTTTATACCGCTATCGCTACAAAGAGCTGTTTAGAGGAGTGACACCATATAAACCGTGACACGACATTTAAAAATATTAGAGGGATGGGAAGGACTGGAGGGATTGGAGGTATGGGTTGAGGGAGGGGAGGGACGAACTCTGCCGGATCCGTTAATTATGGATTAATAATGAATTTGAGAATAGTAAATTACGTATCTGCGTGAAAATTAGTGATAAGAAGTTCATTGGTTCTTAAAATGAATTAATTTTGTGTAAATTAAATTTGGCGGATGCAATTTTTTTCAATAAAAAAGAAATTCTTGTGTCAATATATTTTTCTATGATTGATCTTGCAAGTAAATTTAATTAAAAAAAAGTTAATAAAAAAACCGAGTTTAAATGAATACATCAAAATCATTTCAATATATTTCAATGACAAAGGAAAAGAAACAAGTTGCACACAATACATAATAAAAACCGGCCAAGTGCGAGTCGGACTCGCGCACGAAGGGTTCCGTACCAAAAAGGCCACAAAACGGGCCCCCAATTCCGCTAATTTACAAATGGCTCAATAGCATCGCAACTGTATATTTTGACACATATAATATGGATGTAATGTCAAAAGATACGATTGCGATGCTATTGAGCCATTTATAAATTAGCAGAATTGGGCCCCTGGTGTTGTTGTATGGGAGGCCCCCTTAAATACATATTTATTTTATTTTGTTTTTAGTATTTGTTGTTATTGCGGTAACAGAAATACATAATTTGTAAAAAATTCAACTGTCTAGCTATCGCGGCTCTTGAGATACAGCCTGGTGACAGAGCGACGGACAGACGGACAGACGAACAGACAGCGAAGTCTTAGTAATAGGGTCCCGTTTTTACCCTTTGGGTACGGAACCCTAAAAACTACTAACTAGAATGATTAAATCAAATAAAAATTAATTATTACTATTATGTTATTACTATTAAAGAGTTTCAAACTTAATAACAGAAAAGAGATTTTACATCACACATAAAACCATATCAACAATTAAGATAAGATAAGATAAGATAAATTTTTACTTTTTGGAACAGTGAATAATGGTGCATTACAGTATTGTACGTTAGCAACTACATTAGTATAAACTGTGTCGTAGCACTAACGCCCATCTCTGGTATTAACAGTGATAGCGTTCCAAGAACTGCCTACATAATAATAAAATTAAACAGACAAAATAACAACCAATGTTTAACCTAGCAAACACAAACACAATATAGGTACTTATTTCACAAATGCCTCAAGGTGTGGTGGTATGAATTGATGCTTGTAGTAAATATTAGTTTACGTGTATATTTTTTTTTTTAAATTTACCTACACATAAGGCAAGACCAAATCATTAAACCAACAGCGAGTACAGTGTGCGCGATTTTAACCACTACGTACTAACTAACTTAATTTACCTGCCAGAAATCACATACAAATAATCTTGTTTGCGACATACAATTATTTGTCTAATGTGATTAAATATATTATATAACGTCGTCGTCGATAACCACCACCCTTTATCGACAAACATTATGTCATGTGAAAGTAATAACATCACTATGTTGCCCAGCGGCAAGAAATCGGATTTATCGCGATTAATGCCCAATTGGGCTTATACTTTTGACAGAGGGGAAACGCTTCGTATGGCTACTCCCTTACGGGACGGAAGGCCGCGTTGCTCGAAGGTGGCTAAACGCAATCCGCGAGAGCCAAAAAAAAAAAAATTGATATAAGTTGCAGTCAAAGACTACTATAGAATAAAGACTACTATAGAATACTGGAAATAGACAGGAAACTTGTCATTTCAATCGACGAAGAATATAGCGCCATCTAGCTTACAGATATCGATACTTTTTTACCTATATCCATCCGTATACCTAGGTAGCTAATCCTATATTTTTTGTTACTACTATGTCTAATGATGTCTTTTTAAAGTTAATTTAGTATATACAATAGATTATATGTTAATATTATTATTTTGTATTGAATATGTTATTAGTCTAACATGTAAATTTAATACACAGTTTAGTTTTACAGAAATAAAACAAATTAACAGGAAACTTTAAAAATATATCATTAAACACTCATATCAATAAAAGACTGAATAGGTACCTATTAGAACGAAAAGAAAACCAATGCATGTTTTAAATATTTTTATTTCCTTAAACATTTTTTGTTTTTCGTTTCCTGCCCTTGTTTTTGGAGTAGTGCCTGAAGGCTTTTTCTTTAATAGAATCGTCTGGATCTCTTAAATCTGTTTTGCCTGTTAGCACATTATTTATTTCCTTGCACCAATTATTCGTGAAAAACATTGTGCTTTTATTAACAAGGTACTTTTTTAGCTGTGCTTCGTGTGTTGGGCAATTTATAAATGTAACACTTATATTGACATTAACAATTAATTTAATGTATGTTAAAATATTATGGCGGTTAAAATCAGTTTTTAAAACACAATAACACACCTGCTCTACTTGGGCAAAAAAATCATAAAGGGCCCTAGTCGGATAGCACAACCATTGCTTATTTTCAAATTCCTTTTTTTTAATAAATTCATGAAACTTTTCTGGAACCTCTGTTTCTAATGACTTGAGGCAAGTTTTACAATTTTTAAAAACGTTTTTCTTTGCTTGTTGTGCTAACCAACCACTGCAATAACCTATTGCTGCACTTTTTTCAACACTCATTGGAGATGTACTCTGCAACAACTCCTCTGTATTTAAGAGTTCAATACATATGTGGGCACTGTCAATTTCGTCTTCATACTGAGTTGTGCTTTTGTGTGCTGCTTCAGTTGTTGTCAAATATTTTTTTAAAGAATTAAGACAAAAACTGTCATCTTTTTCGCAATTAGCACCAACTGAGTGTGGAGACGAAATATTGTTTATTAATAAAGTTTTGAAAGCACTCTCGAATGCAGAGGCCGTTGGCATTATATTACTGCAACCATGTGCACGAATTGAACCAAAGAAGTTCTCCAATGGGTCTTGATTAATATTGCGCAACAATATAGATGTGATACCCTTTGCATGAAGAAATTTGGCCAAGTTTTTAAAATTTTCTATTGTTTTAATCCAGCTGGATAAAGAAGGCACTACTCCTTGACGTTGGGCATTTTCAAATTTCATAGTCTTTAGGACTTTTAAACTTTCGTTCCACAACTTATGGTGAGGTGAGGTAGGTGTTACTGCTGCTCTGTAAATTTTACCACCTTTTACATTACTGTAACTTCCATTCACGCTATCAAAGACATCGTCAAAAAATATAAGAAGATCTGCTGTATCTGTGGCCTCTTTTTCTATTGCTCCAAGCTCTGGAAAGGAAAAAAAAACACATATTTCATCAATTGAAAATTAAATATAATTTGTGGCTTTAATAAAATTTATTTAAATTACTTGTAAGATAATCTCGACCCAATTATTTTTCTTTGTTATCAGTGTCAAATCAATCTGTATCTGTTTTACCATATTCATATTCATTTAATCACTTCATAATATAACAGCAGACAATATATAGGCACAGGAAGATGGTTAATAGTTATGCTATGCGTGAGTTATATTATAATTCAAAAATACAGTTTTATCAAATTAAATTAGTTAAATTACGGAAATTATCATTAATTACAATTTAAAAATTTATTCTTCAAGCTAGGTCAAAATCATTATACATGCATGTCAATTTAAAATTACAAATAAATGGATAATAAATACTGTCAATAACAAGTCAATGAAATTAATTAATTTTAATTCCCTATTTAAATACGTAACTATAATTCTGATAAAATTTTAGTATGTCAAATAAAATATGATTACTAAAATAGTTATTACAATAACTGATTGATTGATACGAAACGATAGTAAATAAGTATTTCCTTAATTACCTGCCATGAATCCAAGTGCCACTCCAACTGATTTACTGAACACCTGAGTGCAATGCTTCACCCGCATCTTAGGTACTAACGCAGGCAGTACATGCTGAGCCGTTAGTTTGGGCACTAGCTTGACTCCTTGGTATCCTGGTGATTTATTATACAATGCTATGATGTGGCTCCATTTGGCAATACGTTCCTTTCCTTTTATTACGTATTTTAGGTTTTTTGACATCAAATTGTTTCGAATGCCTTTAATCAAATGTGGTGGATCATAAATAGGAAAAACATGAGAATTACCAATTTCAAAAGTCCCTTCTAGGTACATTTCATTTTTTTAAATGTATTTTTCTTGAGTTTGTTTTATAAGTGCATTGATGGCTGCCACATTTGTTGTACCTTGATCACATACCGTTGCCACGACTTTTAAATCGGCCTCTTGAAGTTTCACGATCACTATTTCAATTTGTTTTTTTAATTCGATTGTTTTGGTACTTCCACTACAGAAATAGTAAGCTAAATGCTGTTTATATTTTTTTACTATACCTCGCACCATAAAAACGAGCACATGATCGCAAAAATCTTTTTCGGATCTTGTGCCATTGTCAACAAATCCTGACAATTTGTCATTAGTTTTGTCGTAAAAAACACCTGGACCAATCGCCATCTCGTCGAACAATAGAGAGCAGAATTTATGCGATTCAGGCATTCTTGCTACTCTCTGTTTTATATTATCAAAAATCACTTTGTTGACTCCAGGTTTCAAATTTATCTTGCGAAGTAAATTTTGCAATGTTCTTCTACTTGGAAGGATGCACTTCGTGCTTAACAAACGGTATGCTTTTGGTGAAGGTTTGTACAGAGACAATGCCAAAATTTTTTCGTCAACTGTAAATCGCCTTCCTTGCTTTTTCTTACCACTTTGGCTTACTTGCATTTGGCAAAATAGTTTTGCTGATGGTGTCATTTTTTTGCACATGATTTTAAATGCTGTAGTTTTCATCAGTTTTTTGGCAGCAATATACTTACATCGAAAATTCTTTTTTTCTTTCTCACATCTCTGTAGCTTTTTCAGAAGTAAGTTATATTGCTTCTTTTGCGTTAATGACACGTGAGTTCCTAAAAACAAACAATAAATTGCATTATTAGCATTATTACACTTCAGTAATCCAACAAAATAATTTGATTTAAACATTATTTTAAGATCATGAATAGACTTGTATTTTTTCATATTTTCCGAACATGGTTAAAAATATAACCATGACAATTTTTAAAGGTAGATAATTAAAGTACCTGTCTATTTTGAAAGAGTAATAACACAAAAAAAAAAAAACTATAATAATTAACACTAAACTAACATACTATAATAATTTTTTATTCATTCCTTATTTGACAAATAATTGGTTTGCTATACAAAACGCCCCGTTGGTCTAGTGGTTTAAATATTGGGCCAAGATCTTGGGGTCCCAGGTTCGATTCCCGGGTCGGGCAACAAAAAAGTTTCGAATTTTCGAACGTTGCTCGGGTTTGTGAGCACCAACCCACATTTGGCAAGCGTGGTGGTTATGCCAGTTCCCAACATTGCAGTGATAACTTGAATTCAATGATCCTTGCCTTTTCCTTGCAGTGGGATGATTATAGGCTGTTACTACATACAAACCTTCATTACCTACTCTACCACATTTTACAAGGTGTTAGGTACCTAAATGGTATAACAAGCCGAAACGAGGCTATGTTAACATAAATTTATGCATATACAGAAAATTGTCATCATCATTTTTTTAAAATATTTTCATAAAAATCGGAATCTAAAAATTTTGATAAGTAGTTATGTATTTTTTACTATACTATACTAGTTATATGCATATGTTAACATAGGCTAGTTTTGGATTGTTATACCCTTCACCTAACACCCTGTATTATTAACAAATTACCTATAGCAAGTTATATTTGCCTGACAAAAGTAGGCTTGGTTCTTCTTGTCTATTACTTTTTCATGTGTAATCAGTTCTGCGGTTTCCACGTGAAAAAGTAATAGAAAATAGTTACTTTCGCATATTTTTACTTAGTTTGGTACGTACCCTTGGCCTTTTGTTTTTGCTTTTTAGTCGGCATGATAGAAGTTCCTTCTTTTTGATTGTCTACAACAAGTGACTGTGTTTGGTCCCCTAGAAAAATAAAAATAAGTAAATTTAATGCCTGGGTAATAATAAGTGTACATTATCCCATACTAAACAATATTAGAAGGCTATACTATGATAAAAATATAAGTTACAAATTTACTTGAAAACTTTATTTCATATTCAACCTAATTTAAAAATCAAACTGTATAAACTTTAATGACAGATATTTAATTTATTTATGTATTTGGTTTACCAGCAATTGTTACAACATTACTTATTATTAAAATATAGTTAAATTATAATAAAAAAAAATATTAAAAAATTAAATTATTTAAAATGAATATCACATGTAAAATGTAATTATTATTTCATTAATAAATAAGTTAAGGCGTTTTCAATATGTGCTATAAATGATAAAATCCATTTTGAATAGTACAACATATAGAAAAACTGACATCAATATAAAAATAACATTACTGGACCTATCCACCGAAAGGGTTTCTTGCAAGTGTTTACGGAATTGAATGATACTTGCTGCGTTAATATCAGTGAACTTTCCATGACAATTTAAGAGTCTGCTAAACCTGAGTACAAATGAACTAGAATCTAACACCGTAGGTCGCGAAGGTGGTACTAAAGGTGAGATTTGAATTCTAAGAATTCTGTAAGGCACCTTAAACCTAAACCTATTTAGTAGTTGGGGGGATAACCTATTTAATTATTGAATATTTTTTATAAATATACGATATCAGTTATTGTTCGACGTTTTTCTAAAGAGTTATATTTAAAATATTTTTGACAATTTTTGTATGACGTCCTTTTCTTACATTTATTAACTGAATAGGCAAGATGCCATAGGTATCTCTTTTGGATTCGTTCCATTCTTAATGAGTGACATGCATAGTGAGATATCCATACAACACTGCAGTATTCCAGGATACTTAAAAAAAAGGAGTTATGTAACAACACCTTTGTTCCCAACTTGTGAAAATCCCTGCCAGTTCTAATTATAAACCCAAGTATACCAGAGGTTTTTTTTATGATAGTCTCCAAGTGGGGAACAAAAGTCCGTTTACGGTCAATAATAACACGAAGGTCTTTAATAATGGTCAACTTCTTGGATTCTAACACTGTTATATATATATTAAATAACTATCAAAACATAATATTCAAAGGAACACACACCTGATGTTATTGAGGAATTACTAGTCTGCTCTACATTAATTGGAACATGGTCAATTTCGCGAAGCATTTGTGCTTGCGTGCCTGAAAAAAGAAAACTTATTAGAACTAGAAAAGAGTAAAATGACTAATCTCTCATGAAGAGACAAAAATTTATTTTGGTTGGACAATTAAAAAAAACCCAAGAGTGAATCAAAATATATGAGTAGGCATAGGTTTGTAACCATTCTGCACAATGACCCAATCAAGAGGCTAAGTGAGGAAACTCCCAAGTCAAACTAAGTTTATATCATTTTTACGAGGTGAATAGATAAATTTACTTTACCTGGTAAATTCAGTACAGGTGTTGCTAATTGACTGAGCCTGTTCCGAGGATATATATGAATGTCCTTGAAATGATGATGACATACACGTCTGTTATTACAAATTGTTGTAACATCTAGTGTAGCCAAATCCCCACCAATATTTGATATCCAGACGTTAAACTTTTCCACATTTGTTTCTGGATTAGGAAAGCGATGTAATGGAACACCTGAAAATATGGATAAAAATGCTAATTATAGCCCACAAATAGGTAGAAGATCTAATATAAGCTAAACAATTTTTTGTTGCCCGTAAAAATTGGCTTGACACAAAGTAGTGGTCTTATTCTGTAATGCAGCAACTATTTACGATGAACATTGAAATTCCAGGAGCAGACATCTTGATCAGTTTGTATGTTGTTTTTGCAATATAAATGTTGGTTCAATAGAAGTACTTAGTTGCAATATACAATAACTATTATATCTATGTTAATATTAGCCATGTCATATTAGGAAAATGTATGTTGTAACACCAATTTTTCAGATAATCAGAAAAAAATATTTTAACTAATATATAGCCCCGCAATTAGGGTAAAAAAATTTTCTTTCCTAAATTTCGCTGTACAGGGGCATCTATCTTTTAACTCTCTATATAACATCTAAGACATCACAAATCCAAGAATTAAGTTTAACTATGTAGATACCTGCCCGAGACCATTTTCTGAGAAAAGCTTAGAATTCTGAGGAGAATGGGCTCTCGACAGATATAGGTACATACAACAAAATGATTCATGTAAAAGGTGGATGGCTTAGATAGGCTTCTTATATTGTTTGTAATAGTAGATAGCATAAGCTTTTTCCTTTCCAAAGGTTTTTATCATTAAGAAACTTTTCTATGGATAATGGCAAGTAAGTAAGTAACAGCCTATAATCATCCCACTGCAGGGAAAAGGCCTCCATCATTGAATTCAAGTTACCACTGCAATGATGGGAACTGGCATAATCACCATGCTTGCCAAATGCGGGTTGGTGATCACTAACCTATGTTCAAAAATTCGAAACTTTTTGTTGCCCGACCCGGGGATCGAACCTGGATCGAAAGCGGATAGAAGAAAAAATAATGATTAAAGAGAAATAAACATACCATCTCGCTTCGTTACTAAACATCCAGGTACACAGCATGCGTTCTGAGACATGATTCAAGTCGACTAAACACTGCGATTATTGGTACACACACTTAAGAGCGCCTATGCTGGTGATTCACAAAACTAATCACTGCAGTTATGGGTCCAAACTCCTAAGAGCACCTATGTCAATCACACAATTTCTTAAGTTCTTAATGTTGAGATTCGTAGAAGCCGAGGATAATACTCAACTCGACTCGAAACGAAGATAAACGCGGTACAGCAACACGGAGGAACAATGAGCTCAACTCAACGTGAATAGCAAATACACTTTACGAGAAAACCAGAACTTCCGAAATGGCAAAACAATACGGCATGCGCGAGAGTGTTTTGACATACGAAAAGCCGGTCGCCATTATTTTCACTTAAAATATTACCATATAAAATTTTGAAGATATATTCATTAAATCAATTAAATTGGAAATTTAATAAGAAGGGTGTTTAAAATAATACAAGTGATATTTTTTAATTATTTTGATCTGTTTAAATCGTTTCATGTAAGTTACATTTATTTTTTTCGATTTATTGTGAATCATTACTTTCTATCATTTTTTTTTGTTCTACCAATCAATTTTATATGGCAACATTTATGGTTTTGTTCGAAATCTAACGGATAGATGGCGCTTTTTGTATCAAAAAAACGCAAATTCTACTTAGTTCGTAGATTTCACACCATACTGGAAATAGACAGGAAACTTGTCATTTCAATCGACGAAGAATATAGCGCCATCTAGCTTACAGATATCGATACTTTTTTACCTATATCCATCCGTATACCTAGGTAGCTAATCCTATATTTTTTGTTACTACTATGTCTAATGATGTCTTTTTAAAGTTAATTTAGTATATACAATAGATTATATGTTAATATTATTATTTTGTATTGAATATGTTATTAGTCTAACATGTAAATTTAATACACAGTTTAGTTTTACAGAAATAAAACAAATTAACAGGAAACTTTAAAAATATATCATTAAACACTCATATCAATAAAAGACTGAATAGGTACCTATTAGAACGAAAAGAAAACCAATGCATGTTTTAAATATTTTTATTTCCTTAAACATTTTTTGTTTTTCGTTTCCTGCCCTTGTTTTTGGAGTAGTGCCTGAAGGCTTTTTCTTTAATAGAATCGTCTGGATCTCTTAAATCTGTTTTGCCTGTTAGCACATTATTTATTTCCTTGCACCAATTATTCGTGAAAAACATTGTGCTTTTATTAACAAGGTACTTTTTTAGCTGTGCTTCGTGTGTTGGGCAATTTATAAATGTAACACTTATATTGACATTAACAATTAATTTAATGTATGTTAAAATATTATGGCGGTTAAAATCAGTTTTTAAAACACAATAACACACCTGCTCTACTTGGGCAAAAAAATCATAAAGGGCCCTAGTCGGATAGCACAACCATTGCTTATTTTCAAATTCCTTTTTTTTAATAAATTCATGAAACTTTTCTGGAACCTCTGTTTCTAATGACTTGAGGCAAGTTTTACAATTTTTAAAAACGTTTTTCTTTGCTTGTTGTGCTAACCAACCACTGCAATAACCTATTGCTGCACTTTTTTCAACACTCATTGGAGATGTACTCTGCAACAACTCCTCTGTATTTAAGAGTTCAATACATATGTGGGCACTGTCAATTTCGTCTTCATACTGAGTTGTGCTTTTGTGTGCTGCTTCAGTTGTTGTCAAATATTTTTTTAAAGAATTAAGACAAAAACTGTCATCTTTTTCGCAATTAGCACCAACTGAGTGTGGAGACGAAATATTGTTTATTAATAAAGTTTTGAAAGCACTCTCGAATGCAGAGGCCGTTGGCATTATATTACTGCAACCATGTGCACGAATTGAACCAAAGAAGTTCTCCAATGGGTCTTGATTAATATTGCGCAACAATATAGATGTGATACCCTTTGCATGAAGAAATTTGGCCAAGTTTTTAAAATTTTCTATTGTTTTAATCCAGCTGGATAAAGAAGGCACTACTCCTTGACGTTGGGCATTTTCAAATTTCATAGTCTTTAGGACTTTTAAACTTTCGTTCCACAACTTATGGTGAGGTGAGGTAGGTGTTACTGCTGCTCTGTAAATTTTACCACCTTTTACATTACTGTAACTTCCATTCACGCTATCAAAGACATCGTCAAAAAATATAAGAAGATCTGCTGTATCTGTGGCCTCTTTTTCTATTGCTCCAAGCTCTGGAAAGGAAAAAAAAACACATATTTCATCAATTGAAAATTAAATATAATTTGTGGCTTTAATAAAATTTATTTAAATTACTTGTAAGATAATCTCGACCCAATTATTTTTCTTTGTTATCAGTGTCAAATCAATCTGTATCTGTTTTACCATATTCATATTCATTTAATCACTTCATAATATAACAGCAGACAATATATAGGCACAGGAAGATGGTTAATAGTTATGCTATGCGTGAGTTATATTATAATTCAAAAATACAGTTTTATCAAATTAAATTAGTTAAATTACGGAAATTATCATTAATTACAATTTAAAAATTTATTCTTCAAGCTAGGTCAAAATCATTATACATGCATGTCAATTTAAAATTACAAATAAATGGATAATAAATACTGTCAATAACAAGTCAATGAAATTAATTAATTTTAATTCCCTATTTAAATACGTAACTATAATTCTGATAAAATTTTAGTATGTCAAATAAAATATGATTACTAAAATAGTTATTACAATAACTGATTGATTGATACGAAACGATAGTAAATAAGTATTTCCTTAATTACCTGCCATGAATCCAAGTGCCACTCCAACTGATTTACTGAACACCTGAGTGCAATGCTTCACCCGCATCTTAGGTACTAACGCAGGCAGTACATGCTGAGCCGTTAGTTTGGGCACTAGCTTGACTCCTTGGTATCCTGGTGATTTATTATACAATGCTATGATGTGGCTCCATTTGGCAATACGTTCCTTTCCTTTTATTACGTATTTTAGGTTTTTTGACATCAAATTGTTTCGAATGCCTTTAATCAAATGTGGTGGATCATAAATAGGAAAAACATGAGAATTACCAATTTCAAAAGTCCCTTCTAGGTACATTTCATTTTTTTTAATGTATTTTTCTTGAGTTTGTTTTATAAGTGCATTGATGGCTGCCACATTTGTTGTACCTTGATCACATACCGTTGCCACGACTTTTAAATCGGCCTCTTGAAGTTTCACGATCACTATTTCAATTTGTTTTTTTAATTCGATTGTTTTGGTACTTCCACTACAGAAATAGTAAGCTAAATGCTGTTTATATTTTTTTACTATACCTCGCACCATAAAAACGAGCACATGATCGCAAAAATCTTTTTCGGATCTTGTGCCATTGTCAACAAATCCTGACAATTTGTCATTAGTTTTGTCGTAAAAAACACCTGGACCAATCGCCATCTCGTCGAACAATAGAGAGCAGAATTTATGCGATTCAGGCATTCTTGCTACTCTCTGTTTTATATTATCAAAAATCACTTTGTTGACTCCAGGTTTCAAATTTATCTTGCGAAGTAAATTTTGCAATGTTCTTCTACTTGGAAGGATGCACTTCGTGCTTAACAAACGGTATGCTTTTGGTGAAGGTTTGTACAGAGACAATGCCAAAATTTTTTCGTCAACTGTAAATCGCCTTCCTTGCTTTTTCTTACCACTTTGGCTTACTTGCATTTGGCAAAATAGTTTTGCTGATGGTGTCATTTTTTTGCACATGATTTTAAATGCTGTAGTTTTCATCAGTTTTTTGGCAGCAATATACTTACATCGAAAATTCTTTTTTTCTTTCTCACATCTCTGTAGCTTTTTCAGAAGTAAGTTATATTGCTTCTTTTGCGTTAATGACACGTGAGTTCCTAAAAACAAACAATAAATTGCATTATTAGCATTATTACACTTCAGTAATCCAACAAAATAATTTGATTTAAACATTATTTTAAGATCATGAATAGACTTGTATTTTTTCATATTTTCCGAACATGGTTAAAAATATAACCATGACAATTTTTAAAGGTAGATAATTAAAGTACCTGTCTATTTTGAAAGAGTAATAACACAAAAAAAAAAAAACTATAATAATTAACACTAAACTAACATACTATAATAATTTTTTATTCATTCCTTATTTGACAAATAATTGGTTTGCTATACAAAACGCCCCGTTGGTCTAGTGGTTTAAATATTGGGCCAAGATCTTGGGGTCCCAGGTTCGATTCCCGGGTCGGGCAACAAAAAAGTTTCGAATTTTCGAACGTTGCTCGGGTTTGTGAGCACCAACCCACATTTGGCAAGCGTGGTGGTTATGCCAGTTCCCAACATTGCAGTGATAACTTGAATTCAATGATCCTTGCCTTTTCCTTGCAGTGGGATGATTATAGGCTGTTACTACATACAAACCTTCATTACCTACTCTACCACATTTTACAAGGTGTTAGGTACCTAAATGGTATAACAAGCCGAAACGAGGCTATGTTAACATAAATTTATGCATATACAGAAAATTGTCATCATCATTTTTTTAAAATATTTTCATAAAAATCGGAATCTAAAAATTTTGATAAGTAGTTATGTATTTTTTACTATACTATACTAGTTATATGCATATGTTAACATAGGCTAGTTTTGGATTGTTATACCCTTCACCTAACACCCTGTATTATTAACAAATTACCTATAGCAAGTTATATTTGCCTGACAAAAGTAGGCTTGGTTCTTCTTGTCTATTACTTTTTCATGTGTAATCAGTTCTGCGGTTTCCACGTGAAAAAGTAATAGAAAATAGTTACTTTCGCATATTTTTACTTAGTTTGGTACGTACCCTTGGCCTTTTGTTTTTGCTTTTTAGTCGGCATGATAGAAGTTCCTTCTTTTTGATTGTCTACAACAAGTGACTGTGTTTGGTCCCCTAGAAAAATAAAAATAAGTAAATTTAATGCCTGGGTAATAATAAGTGTACATTATCCCATACTAAACAATATTAGAAGGCTATACTATGATAAAAATATAAGTTACAAATTTACTTGAAAACTTTATTTCATATTCAACCTAATTTAAAAATCAAACTGTATAAACTTTAATGACAGATATTTAATTTATTTATGTATTTGGTTTACCAGCAATTGTTACAACATTACTTATTATTAAAATATAGTTAAATTATAATAAAAAAAAATATTAAAAAATTAAATTATTTAAAATGAATATCACATGTAAAATGTAATTATTATTTCATTAATAAATAAGTTAAGGCGTTTTCAATATGTGCTATAAATGATAAAATCCATTTTGAATAGTACAACATATAGAAAAACTGACATCAATATAAAAATAACATTACTGGACCTATCCACCGAAAGGGTTTCTTGCAAGTGTTTACGGAATTGAATGATACTTGCTGCGTTAATATCAGTGAACTTTCCATGACAATTTAAGAGTCTGCTAAACCTGAGTACAAATGAACTAGAATCTAACACCGTAGGTCGCGAAGGTGGTACTAAAGGTGAGATTTGAATTCTAAGAATTCTGTAAGGCACCTTAAACCTAAACCTATTTAGTAGTTGGGGGGATAACCTATTTAATTATTGAATATTTTTTATAAATATACGATATCAGTTATTGTTCGACGTTTTTCTAAAGAGTTATATTTAAAATATTTTTGACAATTTTTGTATGACGTCCTTTTCTTACATTTATTAACTGAATAGGCAAGATGCCATAGGTATCTCTTTTGGATTCGTTCCATTCTTAATGAGTGACATGCATAGTGAGATATCCATACAACACTGCAGTATTCCAGGATACTTAAAAAAAAGGAGTTATGTAACAACACCTTTGTTCCCAACTTGTGAAAATCCCTGCCAGTTCTAATTATAAACCCAAGTATACCAGAGGTTTTTTTTATGATAGTCTCCAAGTGGGGAACAAAAGTCCGTTTACGGTCAATAATAACACGAAGGTCTTTAATAATGGTCAACTTCTTGGATTCTAACACTGTTATATATATATTAAATAACTATCAAAACATAATATTCAAAGGAACACACACCTGATGTTATTGAGGAATTACTAGTCTGCTCTACATTAATTGGAACATGGTCAATTTCGCGAAGCATTTGTGCTTGCGTGCCTGAAAAAAGAAAACTTATTAGAACTAGAAAAGAGTAAAATGACTAATCTCTCATGAAGAGACAAAAATTTATTTTGGTTGGACAATTAAAAAAAACCCAAGAGTGAATCAAAATATATGAGTAGGCATAGGTTTGTAACCATTCTGCACAATGACCCAATCAAGAGGCTAAGTGAGGAAACTCCCAAGTCAAACTAAGTTTATATCATTTTTACGAGGTGAATAGATAAATTTACTTTACCTGGTAAATTCAGTACAGGTGTTGCTAATTGACTGAGCCTGTTCCGAGGATATATATGAATGTCCTTGAAATGATGATGACATACACGTCTGTTATTACAAATTGTTGTAACATCTAGTGTAGCCAAATCCCCACCAATATTTGATATCCAGACGTTAAACTTTTCCACATTTGTTTCTGGATTAGGAAAGCGATGTAATGGAACACCTGAAAATATGGATAAAAATGCTAATTATAGCCCACAAATAGGTAGAAGATCTAATATAAGCTAAACAATTTTTTGTTGCCCGTAAAAATTGGCTTGACACAAAGTAGTGGTCTTATTCTGTAATGCAGCAACTATTTACGATGAACATTGAAATTCCAGGAGCAGACATCTTGATCAGTTTGTATGTTGTTTTTGCAATATAAATGTTGGTTCAATAGAAGTACTTAGTTGCAATATACAATAACTATTATATCTATGTTAATATTAGCCATGTCATATTAGGAAAATGTATGTTGTAACACCAATTTTTCAGATAATCAGAAAAAAATATTTTAACTAATATATAGCCCCGCAATTAGGGTAAAAAAATTTTCTTTCCTAAATTTCGCTGTACAGGGGCATCTATCTTTTAACTCTCTATATAACATCTAAGACATCACAAATCCAAGAATTAAGTTTAACTATGTAGATACCTGCCCGAGACCATTTTCTGAGAAAAGCTTAGAATTCTGAGGAGAATGGGCTCTCGACAGATATAGGTACATACAACAAAATGATTCATGTAAAAGGTGGATGGCTTAGATAGGCTTCTTATATTGTTTGTAATAGTAGATAGCATAAGCTTTTTCCTTTCCAAAGGTTTTTATCATTAAGAAACTTTTCTATGGATAATGGCAAGTAAGTAAGTAACAGCCTATAATCATCCCACTGCAGGGAAAAGGCCTCCATCATTGAATTCAAGTTACCACTGCAATGATGGGAACTGGCATAATCACCATGCTTGCCAAATGCGGGTTGGTGATCACTAACCTATGTTCAAAAATTCGAAACTTTTTGTTGCCCGACCCGGGGATCGAACCTGGATCGAAAGCGGATAGAAGAAAAAATAATGATTAAAGAGAAATAAACATACCATCTCGCTTCGTTACTAAACATCCAGGTACACAGCATGCGTTCTGAGACATGATTCAAGTCGACTAAACACTGCGATTATTGGTACACACACTTAAGAGCGCCTATGCTGGTGATTCACAAAACTAATCACTGCAGTTATGGGTCCAAACTCCTAAGAGCACCTATGTCAATCACACAATTTCTTAAGTTCTTAATGTTGAGATTCGTAGAAGCCGAGGATAATACTCAACTCGACTCGAAACGAAGATAAACGCGGTACAGCAACACGGAGGAACAATGAGCTCAACTCAACGTGAATAGCAAATACACTTTACGAGAAAACCAGAACTTCCGAAATGGCAAAACAATACGGCATGCGCGAGAGTGTTTTGACATACGAAAAGCCGGTCGCCATTATTTTCACTTAAAATATTACCATATAAAATTTTGAAGATATATTCATTAAATCAATTAAATTGGAAATTTAATAAGAAGGGTGTTTAAAATAATACAAGTGATATTTTTTAATTATTTTGATCTGTTTAAATCGTTTCATGTAAGTTACATTTATTTTTTTCGATTTATTGTGAATCATTACTTTCTATCATTTTTTTTTGTTCTACCAATCAATTTTATATGGCAACATTTATGGTTTTGTTCGAAATCTAACGGATAGATGGCGCTTTTTGTATCAAAAAAACGCAAATTCTACTTAGTTCGTAGATTTCACACCATACTGGAAATAGACAGGAAACTTGTCATTTCAATCGACGAAGAATATAGCGCCATCTAGCTTACAGATATCGATACTTTTTTACCTATATCCATCCGTATACCTAGGTAGCTAATCCTATATTTTTTGTTACTACTATGTCTAATGATGTCTTTTTAAAGTTAATTTAGTATATACAATAGATTATATGTTAATATTATTATTTTGTATTGAATATGTTATTAGTCTAACATGTAAATTTAATACACAGTTTAGTTTTACAGAAATAAAACAAATTAACAGGAAACTTTAAAAATATATCATTAAACACTCATATCAATAAAAGACTGAATAGGTACCTATTAGAACGAAAAGAAAACCAATGCATGTTTTAAATATTTTTATTTCCTTAAACATTTTTTGTTTTTCGTTTCCTGCCCTTGTTTTTGGAGTAGTGCCTGAAGGCTTTTTCTTTAATAGAATCGTCTGGATCTCTTAAATCTGTTTTGCCTGTTAGCACATTATTTATTTCCTTGCACCAATTATTCGTGAAAAACATTGTGCTTTTATTAACAAGGTACTTTTTTAGCTGTGCTTCGTGTGTTGGGCAATTTATAAATGTAACACTTATATTGACATTAACAATTAATTTAATGTATGTTAAAATATTATGGCGGTTAAAATCAGTTTTTAAAACACAATAACACACCTGCTCTACTTGGGCAAAAAAATCATAAAGGGCCCTAGTCGGATAGCACAACCATTGCTTATTTTCAAATTCCTTTTTTTTAATAAATTCATGAAACTTTTCTGGAACCTCTGTTTCTAATGACTTGAGGCAAGTTTTACAATTTTTAAAAACGTTTTTCTTTGCTTGTTGTGCTAACCAACCACTGCAATAACCTATTGCTGCACTTTTTTCAACACTCATTGGAGATGTACTCTGCAACAACTCCTCTGTATTTAAGAGTTCAATACATATGTGGGCACTGTCAATTTCGTCTTCATACTGAGTTGTGCTTTTGTGTGCTGCTTCAGTTGTTGTCAAATATTTTTTTAAAGAATTAAGACAAAAACTGTCATCTTTTTCGCAATTAGCACCAACTGAGTGTGGAGACGAAATATTGTTTATTAATAAAGTTTTGAAAGCACTCTCGAATGCAGAGGCCGTTGGCATTATATTACTGCAACCATGTGCACGAATTGAACCAAAGAAGTTCTCCAATGGGTCTTGATTAATATTGCGCAACAATATAGATGTGATACCCTTTGCATGAAGAAATTTGGCCAAGTTTTTAAAATTTTCTATTGTTTTAATCCAGCTGGATAAAGAAGGCACTACTCCTTGACGTTGGGCATTTTCAAATTTCATAGTCTTTAGGACTTTTAAACTTTCGTTCCACAACTTATGGTGAGGTGAGGTAGGTGTTACTGCTGCTCTGTAAATTTTACCACCTTTTACATTACTGTAACTTCCATTCACGCTATCAAAGACATCGTCAAAAAATATAAGAAGATCTGCTGTATCTGTGGCCTCTTTTTCTATTGCTCCAAGCTCTGGAAAGGAAAAAAAAACACATATTTCATCAATTGAAAATTAAATATAATTTGTGGCTTTAATAAAATTTATTTAAATTACTTGTAAGATAATCTCGACCCAATTATTTTTCTTTGTTATCAGTGTCAAATCAATCTGTATCTGTTTTACCATATTCATATTCATTTAATCACTTCATAATATAACAGCAGACAATATATAGGCACAGGAAGATGGTTAATAGTTATGCTATGCGTGAGTTATATTATAATTCAAAAATACAGTTTTATCAAATTAAATTAGTTAAATTACGGAAATTATCATTAATTACAATTTAAAAATTTATTCTTCAAGCTAGGTCAAAATCATTATACATGCATGTCAATTTAAAATTACAAATAAATGGATAATAAATACTGTCAATAACAAGTCAATGAAATTAATTAATTTTAATTCCCTATTTAAATACGTAACTATAATTCTGATAAAATTTTAGTATGTCAAATAAAATATGATTACTAAAATAGTTATTACAATAACTGATTGATTGATACGAAACGATAGTAAATAAGTATTTCCTTAATTACCTGCCATGAATCCAAGTGCCACTCCAACTGATTTACTGAACACCTGAGTGCAATGCTTCACCCGCATCTTAGGTACTAACGCAGGCAGTACATGCTGAGCCGTTAGTTTGGGCACTAGCTTGACTCCTTGGTATCCTGGTGATTTATTATACAATGCTATGATGTGGCTCCATTTGGCAATACGTTCCTTTCCTTTTATTACGTATTTTAGGTTTTTTGACATCAAATTGTTTCGAATGCCTTTAATCAAATGTGGTGGATCATAAATAGGAAAAACATGAGAATTACCAATTTCAAAAGTCCCTTCTAGGTACATTTCATTTTTTTTAATGTATTTTTCTTGAGTTTGTTTTATAAGTGCATTGATGGCTGCCACATTTGTTGTACCTTGATCACATACCGTTGCCACGACTTTTAAATCGGCCTCTTGAAGTTTCACGATCACTATTTCAATTTGTTTTTTTAATTCGATTGTTTTGGTACTTCCACTACAGAAATAGTAAGCTAAATGCTGTTTATATTTTTTTACTATACCTCGCACCATAAAAACGAGCACATGATCGCAAAAATCTTTTTCGGATCTTGTGCCATTGTCAACAAATCCTGACAATTTGTCATTAGTTTTGTCGTAAAAAACACCTGGACCAATCGCCATCTCGTCGAACAATAGAGAGCAGAATTTATGCGATTCAGGCATTCTTGCTACTCTCTGTTTTATATTATCAAAAATCACTTTGTTGACTCCAGGTTTCAAATTTATCTTGCGAAGTAAATTTTGCAATGTTCTTCTACTTGGAAGGATGCACTTCGTGCTTAACAAACGGTATGCTTTTGGTGAAGGTTTGTACAGAGACAATGCCAAAATTTTTTCGTCAACTGTAAATCGCCTTCCTTGCTTTTTCTTACCACTTTGGCTTACTTGCATTTGGCAAAATAGTTTTGCTGATGGTGTCATTTTTTTGCACATGATTTTAAATGCTGTAGTTTTCATCAGTTTTTTGGCAGCAATATACTTACATCGAAAATTCTTTTTTTCTTTCTCACATCTCTGTAGCTTTTTCAGAAGTAAGTTATATTGCTTCTTTTGCGTTAATGACACGTGAGTTCCTAAAAACAAACAATAAATTGCATTATTAGCATTATTACACTTCAGTAATCCAACAAAATAATTTGATTTAAACATTATTTTAAGATCATGAATAGACTTGTATTTTTTCATATTTTCCGAACATGGTTAAAAATATAACCATGACAATTTTTAAAGGTAGATAATTAAAGTACCTGTCTATTTTGAAAGAGTAATAACACAAAAAAAAAAAAACTATAATAATTAACACTAAACTAACATACTATAATAATTTTTTATTCATTCCTTATTTGACAAATAATTGGTTTGCTATACAAAACGCCCCGTTGGTCTAGTGGTTTAAATATTGGGCCAAGATCTTGGGGTCCCAGGTTCGATTCCCGGGTCGGGCAACAAAAAAGTTTCGAATTTTCGAACGTTGCTCGGGTTTGTGAGCACCAACCCACATTTGGCAAGCGTGGTGGTTATGCCAGTTCCCAACATTGCAGTGATAACTTGAATTCAATGATCCTTGCCTTTTCCTTGCAGTGGGATGATTATAGGCTGTTACTACATACAAACCTTCATTACCTACTCTACCACATTTTACAAGGTGTTAGGTACCTAAATGGTATAACAAGCCGAAACGAGGCTATGTTAACATAAATTTATGCATATACAGAAAATTGTCATCATCATTTTTTTAAAATATTTTCATAAAAATCGGAATCTAAAAATTTTGATAAGTAGTTATGTATTTTTTACTATACTATACTAGTTATATGCATATGTTAACATAGGCTAGTTTTGGATTGTTATACCCTTCACCTAACACCCTGTATTATTAACAAATTACCTATAGCAAGTTATATTTGCCTGACAAAAGTAGGCTTGGTTCTTCTTGTCTATTACTTTTTCATGTGTAATCAGTTCTGCGGTTTCCACGTGAAAAAGTAATAGAAAATAGTTACTTTCGCATATTTTTACTTAGTTTGGTACGTACCCTTGGCCTTTTGTTTTTGCTTTTTAGTCGGCATGATAGAAGTTCCTTCTTTTTGATTGTCTACAACAAGTGACTGTGTTTGGTCCCCTAGAAAAATAAAAATAAGTAAATTTAATGCCTGGGTAATAATAAGTGTACATTATCCCATACTAAACAATATTAGAAGGCTATACTATGATAAAAATATAAGTTACAAATTTACTTGAAAACTTTATTTCATATTCAACCTAATTTAAAAATCAAACTGTATAAACTTTAATGACAGATATTTAATTTATTTATGTATTTGGTTTACCAGCAATTGTTACAACATTACTTATTATTAAAATATAGTTAAATTATAATAAAAAAAAATATTAAAAAATTAAATTATTTAAAATGAATATCACATGTAAAATGTAATTATTATTTCATTAATAAATAAGTTAAGGCGTTTTCAATATGTGCTATAAATGATAAAATCCATTTTGAATAGTACAACATATAGAAAAACTGACATCAATATAAAAATAACATTACTGGACCTATCCACCGAAAGGGTTTCTTGCAAGTGTTTACGGAATTGAATGATACTTGCTGCGTTAATATCAGTGAACTTTCCATGACAATTTAAGAGTCTGCTAAACCTGAGTACAAATGAACTAGAATCTAACACCGTAGGTCGCGAAGGTGGTACTAAAGGTGAGATTTGAATTCTAAGAATTCTGTAAGGCACCTTAAACCTAAACCTATTTAGTAGTTGGGGGGATAACCTATTTAATTATTGAATATTTTTTATAAATATACGATATCAGTTATT
Source organism: Anania crocealis (assembly GCA_949315895.1). Taxonomy (NCBI): domain Eukaryota; kingdom Metazoa; phylum Arthropoda; class Insecta; order Lepidoptera; family Crambidae; genus Anania; species Anania crocealis. The sequence goes on from OX438881.1 coordinate 14,274,364, forward strand.
GTTCGACGTTTTTCTAAAGAGTTATATTTAAAATATTTTTGACAATTTTTGTATGACGTCCTTTTCTTACATTTATTAACTGAATAGGCAAGATGCCATAGGTATCTCTTTTGGATTCGTTCCATTCTTAATGAGTGACATGCATAGTGAGATATCCATACAACACTGCAGTATTCCAGGATACTTAAAAAAAAGGAGTTATGTAACAACACCTTTGTTCCCAACTTGTGAAAATCCCTGCCAGTTCTAATTATAAACCCAAGTATACCAGAGGTTTTTTTTATGATAGTCTCCAAGTGGGGAACAAAAGTCCGTTTACGGTCAATAATAACACGAAGGTCTTTAATAATGGTCAACTTCTTGGATTCTAACACTGTTATATATATATTAAATAACTATCAAAACATAATATTCAAAGGAACACACACCTGATGTTATTGAGGAATTACTAGTCTGCTCTACATTAATTGGAACATGGTCAATTTCGCGAAGCATTTGTGCTTGCGTGCCTGAAAAAAGAAAACTTATTAGAACTAGAAAAGAGTAAAATGACTAATCTCTCATGAAGAGACAAAAATTTATTTTGGTTGGACAATTAAAAAAAACCCAAGAGTGAATCAAAATATATGAGTAGGCATAGGTTTGTAACCATTCTGCACAATGACCCAATCAAGAGGCTAAGTGAGGAAACTCCCAAGTCAAACTAAGTTTATATCATTTTTACGAGGTGAATAGATAAATTTACTTTACCTGGTAAATTCAGTACAGGTGTTGCTAATTGACTGAGCCTGTTCCGAGGATATATATGAATGTCCTTGAAATGATGATGACATACACGTCTGTTATTACAAATTGTTGTAACATCTAGTGTAGCCAAATCCCCACCAATATTTGATATCCAGACGTTAAACTTTTCCACATTTGTTTCTGGATTAGGAAAGCGATGTAATGGAACACCTGAAAATATGGATAAAAATGCTAATTATAGCCCACAAATAGGTAGAAGATCTAATATAAGCTAAACAATTTTTTGTTGCCCGTAAAAATTGGCTTGACACAAAGTAGTGGTCTTATTCTGTAATGCAGCAACTATTTACGATGAACATTGAAATTCCAGGAGCAGACATCTTGATCAGTTTGTATGTTGTTTTTGCAATATAAATGTTGGTTCAATAGAAGTACTTAGTTGCAATATACAATAACTATTATATCTATGTTAATATTAGCCATGTCATATTAGGAAAATGTATGTTGTAACACCAATTTTTCAGATAATCAGAAAAAAATATTTTAACTAATATATAGCCCCGCAATTAGGGAAAAAAAATTTTCTTCCTAAATTTCGCTGTACAGGGGCATCTATCTTTTAACTCTCTATATAACATCTAAGACATCACAAATCCAAGAATTAAGTTTAACTATGTAGATACCTGCCCGAGACCATTTTCTGAGAAAAGCTTAGAATTCTGAGGAGAATGGGCTCTCGACAGATATAGGTACATACAACAAAATGATTCATGTAAAAGGTGGATGGCTTAGATAGGCTTCTTATATTGTTTGTAATAGTAGATAGCATAAGCTTTTTCCTTTCCAAAGGTTTTTATCATTAAGAAACTTTTCTATGGATAATGGCAAGTAAGTAAGTAACAGCCTATAATCATCCCACTGCAGGGAAAAGGCCTCCATCATTGAATTCAAGTTACCACTGCAATGATGGGAACTGGCATAATCACCATGCTTGCCAAATGCGGGTTGGTGATCACTAACCTATGTTCAAAAATTCGAAACTTTTTGTTGCCCGACCCGGGGATCGAACCTGGATCGAAAGCGGATAGAAGAAAAAATAATGATTAAAGAGAAATAAACATACCATCTCGCTTCGTTACTAAACATCCAGGTACACAGCATGCGTTCTGAGACATGATTCAAGTCGACTAAACACTGCGATTATTGGTACACACACTTAAGAGCGCCTATGCTGGTGATTCACAAAACTAATCACTGCAGTTATGGGTCCAAACTCCTAAGAGCACCTATGTCAATCACACAATTTCTTAAGTTCTTAATGTTGAGATTCGTAGAAGCCGAGGATAATACTCAACTCGACTCGAAACGAAGATAAACGCGGTACAGCAACACGGAGGAACAATGAGCTCAACTCAACGTGAATAGCAAATACACTTTACGAGAAAACCAGAACTTCCGAAATGGCAAAACAATACGGCATGCGCGAGAGTGTTTTGACATACGAAAAGCCGGTCGCCATTATTTTCACTTAAAATATTACCATATAAAATTTTGAAGATATATTCATTAAATCAATTAAATTGGAAATTTAATAAGAAGGGTGTTTAAAATAATACAAGTGATATTTTTTAATTATTTTGATCTGTTTAAATCGTTTCATGTAAGTTACATTTATTTTTTTCGATTTATTGTGAATCATTACTTTCTATCATTTTTTTTTGTTCTACCAATCAATTTTATATGGCAACATTTATGGTTTTGTTCGAAATCTAACGGATAGATGGCGCTTTTTGTATCAAAAAAACGCAAATTCTACTTAGTTCGTAGATTTCACACCATGGTTGCAGTGAGCAGAAGAAATACATAGTACCTAGTTGCAATATTTAAAAAAAATCTGGTCTGACTCCTTGCCTTCATTCTTTTACTTGATAACTTACAGAAAAGCAATGGCACATAATCATTGTCATGATGAACATCATGAACATGATCATGCTGACTCAGATGAAATGGGTATTCAGTACAATTTGTATGAAAAAATTGATAAAGAAAACTTGCAATGCCTGAATGAGAGTATTGATGGAGCAGGCAGAACTGTATTCAAACCATGGGACAAAAGATTGGATAGGGTTAATGTAAGTAAATATTTTCTTTGTACGTTAGCAGCTTGATCAAAGGCTTCTCTCAGGGAAAAATTTAATCTTTCGGAAATAAACAAAATCCATATGTGGCTCAAAGCTTTTTCAAATGATGTTAAAAGCAGTAATATTTTAGTAGCAATAAAAATGAAGAAGATCTAAAATTAACTCCTAGGACATAAAGTTATTTTAACCTCTCACACCGGGAAGTGAATTAATACTATAAGCTGCGCTGTTGCTGGTGACCGCTTCGTAGTTGAGGGGTTAAGGAGAATTAATCAATATATTTTCTTTTGTCAATTAAGGTGTCTGCCCACTACACCATATTTTGTTTGGAAAGTGGCTGTAAAAATTTTTTTTATATTTACTGTTCTCACCCACCAGACTATCGCACCATGATCAACATTGTTGCATACCATTCATGGAGCATTAACAGGCAGTTCAGAATTATCAGTTGGCAAGAAAATTTTGCCAGTGCTGACACGCTCTGTGCATGACACGCGGCATTGCCAAACTGTAGTGCGCAGGCGGTGAGTCTGTCACTCTATGGATTGTTCCTCATCCGATATTATGGCAATTATCTTACAGTTAATTTTGTCATAGTCATATCATATTTTATTATTATTAAACTCCAATACCACACAAGATGCTTTTGGGAATGATTATGATTCCTATTGGTTTTGATGGATGTTGCATACCGTTGTAGGCTACCTTCCCTCGACTAATTTACTTTTAGTTTATTTTATTATTTAAGTACATAATTAACAACTTTTTCAACAAAAAGAATTAGCCGAATCGGCCCAGCTTATCACGCGTGACCAAGGGAAATAGGGATTAATTTTTATGTACTTATCTAATAGCTTACCTCGCAAACTTTGTATTGCCTCAGAATATTATTTGATTTTGACGTCTTAAATTTATCATTGTCATCAAATATGGTATGGTTGGAAAAAATCTAAAGAAAATTCATTTTATTAATCTATTTCTGATGTTATGTAACTTTCCAATGATTTTAATAGTTATTATCCTATTCCCGACAAAGACAAAACACCAATTTCATAAAAATCTGTCCAGCCGTTCTAGACTTATTTAATAAGTGGTGTAACTAGCACGACTTTCTTTTATATAATAACGTACGGTCCCAATAACCTATCTATCTTCAGTTTTGGCATATCGGAGATAGAAAACAACTTTTGTCTTTGTTTCTCTGAACGGCAAAATTAGAGACAGAAAATGTTTTCTATCTCCGATATGGCAAAACTGAAGATAGATAGATTATTGGGACCGGCCGTAAGCCTAGCGGACCCCGCGACTTTCATATCGCCTAAGATTTTGACGTCCTAAATGTCATTGTCATCAAATGAATAATAATAATAATCAACACATTTTCTTTATTTTTTAAAATGTTTAACTTTCAACATTCTTAATACATCCTATTTCTGACGAAGACAAATCCAAAAACACCAATACCATAAAAATCGGCGCAGCCGTTTTCGATGCGTTCTCGACTTATGGTGTGTGTACTAACTAACACGACTTTAGTGGTTTGCACCGGAGCGAGATTTTGAGAACCGATTGAATTCACCGGTGATTTAGTGATCTCCGGTTATTCTCCGGAGATTCACCGGAGCATAAAGCATATTTAAATTATAACTCAAATTAGGCTAATCAAGTAGAAACAAGGTACATGGTAGAAATCTCGAAAAAACTAACTCTTAGGCTAATCAAGTGTTTTTATTTCTTGGTCAGGCTTTATTTGGAGTTTAAAACACTAACACACACTTTTTATTCATTACACGTTTAATCAACCTATAAAAATATTTACGAAGATAAAAAATCTGGCCAAGTGCGAGGCGGAGGTTTAAATAAAAAAATGTTCCGTATTAATTATATATATTTTTTAAATTCTATCAAATTATGTAGCCGCATGTACTGCCGTCAAAGGTTTTCTGCAAGATTATCTTGGACAGGCTGTAGGGGGCCGTCGCGTTGAACCCCTCCTTCGCAGGAAACAGGCTGGCTTTCGCCCAAACTGCTCGTGCACCGACCAAATTAACACCTTGCTTGCGTATCATACTAGAAAAGGCATCAGAATGGCAAAGAGAGTTTTACCTAACCTTTGTCGATTTCAAAAAAGCCTTCGATACGTTGAAGTGGACAAGCATATGGTCTCGCTCGACTCTTTGATATTGGTGTCCCGCCGAAGATCATCGACCTTCTGAAGGCCATCTACAAGAAATATTCTTGTAGAATCACTCAAGACGGCCTCATCTCCGAAGACATCGAGGTGCATGCGGGTGTCCGTCAAGGCTGCTTGGTCTCGCCTCTCCTCTTTTTGGTTGTCTATGAACATTTCCAACGAACACCTGTTGGAATGCTGCCACGAAACCCTGATCGACCAGTAGATCAAGCTCCGCAAGTGGAACTGGATTGGCCACACCCTCTAGAGGGATCCCGATCATATTCCCAAACAGGCTCTGGATTGGAATCCCCAATGAAAACGTAAACGTGGCCGCCCCAAACAAACTTGGCATCGCACTGTAGCAGATGAGGCGAAAAAGATCGGCAAGTCTTGGAGTGAAATCAAACGCGAAGCTCAAGACCGAACGCGATGGAGGACTATTGTGGACGCCCTCTGCCCCGTCTTGGGGACCTAGGACATTAAGTCTAAGTAAGTCATGGTTTTTATGTAGAAAGCATAACAAACCAGAAGATTACGCACAACGTTGGTCGAGTCCTGATTATACCGATTACAGATGTAACAAATCGATCCCGTAAAAACGGTTTGTGGATGTAGCAGCAGCAGGATGACAGACATACAGGAATTAGGAGTATAGAAGTTATTAATGAGAACATTAAAATATCAAATTTAATGTTTTGTAAGTTTATTTCGCATGAACTTGAACAATATACTGGCAATAAACGTTAAAACATTATGCAAAAAAGAGGCTTTAAAAAATAATAAATAGAATTGTGTAATAAAAATATTTTTTTTATAATGTGGTTAAGAGTATCGAATAATGACACCGAATAATAAAAATAAAGAATAATCACACACTAATACAGGTTTATTATTTCACCGGAGATTAATCGAATGATCTCCGGTGATTTTAATCGATTACTTTTACCGGTTCATCACCGGAGATTCTCCGGTTCTCACTGCTCCGGTGCAAACCTCTACACGACTTTCTTTTATATAAAAGACTAGCTTACCCCGCGAACTTCGTATCGCCGCAGAATAATTCAATTAGATTTTGACGTCTTAAATGTCATTGTCACCAAATATGGCCGTTTACCTTACCAAGTCTTTAAGAGTCAAGAAACAAATAATTTGCAATAAAATTATATTGCGACTATAAATTGAAATGTAAGCTATCCTATCTTTCAAGTTGGATCATACTGCACACGGTGTCCAAATTTGATTCAAATCGGTTAAGTAGTTTCGAAGTCCATCGCGAACAGACAACGTGACACGAAATAATTTTTATATAATTATTAAGAAGATATAGACTAGTGTAGCGGACCCCGCGAACTTCGTATCGCCTCTGAATAGTATTTGATTTTGACGTCTAACGGCCGGTCCCAATAACCTATCTATCTTCAGTTTTGGCATATCGGAGATAGAAAACAACCTCTGTCTTTGTTACTCTGGACGGCAAAATCAGAGATAGAAGATGTTTTCTATCTCCGATATGCCAAAACTGAAGATAGATAGATTATTGGGACCGGCCGTTAATGTCATTGTCATCAAATATGGCGTGATTGGAAACAATTAACAAGAATTACATTTTACCTTAGAATAATAACACCTAGAAACCGAATGTTTGCACGATAAACGCGCAACTAAAACTTAGCTACTCGTATATCTGGCTTACTTCGTTCGGCGAGCAAAAAGAAAGTGATAAAGTTTCATTTCACAGGTAAGTACTTACATTTTATACATTTTCTGTACGTAAGTCAAATTAAAAACAAATAATTTGAAACACAAAACCTATTAACATCAGTGTTGCTAGTTTTGGGAAAAAAAAAATAATATTGAGAAAAATATTGAATTAGCCATAACAGCTATTTAATACTGTTTAGACTAAATGTTGGTGTTATTAATTCTATGAAAATAATTTCTTAACGTATATTTGTACAATCATACAGGCATTTAAATTTAAACACATTGAACGGTGGCATTCGTCATTAGATAAATAAATATGTATGTAATATACTTATGAATGTAATCATATTTTCTTATGTATTTAAAGATCATACTAAACACATGGCAAATCGTCGTATAACAAACAACAAGTTTTCCCATTTTTTGTGGGTAAACGCCCGATGATGGTAACACTGAAGCCATATTTATGTGCGTTAGAAGAGCGTAGATTTATTCAGCTTACGCACACAAGGATAATTAAATGGCACGCGTTTACGCTTACGTTTTGGTTGAGACGCGGCTTCTAGGTGTTATTATTCTAAGCATTTTACTTATTTTTCTTACATTAATTTTACAACGTTAGTAATATTTGTTATCCTATTCCTGTTGACGAATTCTGGCTTCAACAGCATTAACAGCCTTTGTAGTTCTAAAAACACGCGGCCGCCCCGATCTTTTCTGGTCTTCGACAGAGGAAGTGTTGTTGTATCTGTTGATAGTATGATATACGAACATACGGCTGATATCAAGCTTTTGAAGTGTCTGGAATATGACCGACAGCTCCTAGAGACAAAATAGGCGATCACTGCAATCGAAACACGAAAAAATATGTGAAATGGCGCAAAATCAAAAGAAGTTTTTAAAATAATATAAGTGAACCAAATTCAAAATAATTAAAAAGTTGAAAAAAAGAAAAGCTTTATTTAACTGTATTTATATGGTCAGACTAGTTAAAGAAGGTAGCCTACACTGTCATCTTAAGGGATGTAATGTAATAGGGGTTAAAGTATGAAATTGCCGATTTGTACTGAAAATCAAAATTGTTATTTTTTTAATTTTTAACAAATTTATTTAATCAAAATAGTTACCATTATTATCTATACATTGCTGCCATCTAATAGGAAGGTCATTTATGCCTTTGTGATAGCACTCTGAGGATCTAGACTGCACAAACTGTATGAAAGCATTTTGTACTGCCTCCTGGGAAGAAAACTTCTTGTCACGTAGATAATTGTCCAAATCACGAAAAAAATGGTAGTCCGTTGGAGCAAGGTCTGGCGAATACGGAGGATGTCGAATGGTTTCTAATTGTAGCTCCTGAAGGGTCAAAACGGTTTCTCGTGCTGTATGAGGTCTCGCGTTGTCATGGAGCAATAATGGTGAAGATCGATTCATGAGTCGGGGCTGTTTTACTGCTAGTTTTGCCAACATTGTTCGGAGTTCGGCACAATAGACATCTGCCGTTATTGATTGACCAGATCGGAGAAAACTATAGTGAATAACACCATGCTGAGACCACCAAACAGTTACCATTACCTTTTTATTGGTAAGTTTTGCTTTAGGACACTGTTGTGGCGTTTGACCTGGGGTCAGCCATTGCATTTTTCTTTTACGGTTATCATAAAGAATCCACTTTTCATCACATGTCACAATTCGATTTAATATTCCTTCATTTCTGTACCGATTCAACAAGGCAATACAAGTTTCAACACGCGTTTCTATCTGCACATCAGTCAAATCATGAGGCACCCATTTTTCGTATTTTTTTATTTTATTGATTTGACGCAAATGAGTCAATATTGTGGGTAAGGTTACGTTAAACCATGCCGCTAATTCCTGGGTAGTTTGACTAGGATCGGCTTCCACCATCTCTCTTAATTCATCGTTAATCACCTGTGTTGGCGGTCTTCCTCGTGGCTCGTTCTTCAAGTCGAAGTTTCCATCACGAAAGCGTTTAAACCAAAATCGCACGGTGCGTTCATTAGCAGATCCCTCTCCAAACGCAACATCGATATTGTGGGCTGTTTCTGCCGCGTTACTTCCGCGTCGGAACTAGTATTCAAAAATCACTCGAATTTTCGCAGTATCCATCTTTCTTGTCTAAGTTAAATAACAAAACAATTGAAAGTCGATATTCAAATGTTTCATATTTTTTAAAAGAAGAACATCATAAAAACCATGTGAAAAAAGTTTCATTCGAAAACCTCAAACCATGAAGATTCTATGTCAATTCAAAGAACCTATTACAATAAAACGGCAATTTCATATTTTAACCCCTAATATTATACGGACACAGAACGCTGTTGATCTTATTCAGTGGGTGTTGTAGAGGGTATCATTTTGCTTTTCGTTTCTGATGCGATCCTAGTTTACTCCTATTCCGATGTGCTATAGTGGGCAAACACCTTTATAGTTAATTTATATTTTAGTTTGTGCAAAGTGATGCTGATGAAGAATTACTTTTTAACATACCCTTCACTGGAAATGTTAAACTTAAAGGTATTCGAATTGCTTCTGAAAACACAGATTCTCATCCAGCCAAACTTAGACTGTAAGTAAATTTGAGTATATTAAAATAACTGTACGTAACAATATAACATGTTTGGTGCTATTCAATATAACTATTTATTATGATTTAAATTTTGATTGTTATCTATTAGACCAAGTGAAATAGTAACAGAATTGTAAAGCCAGCTTCTTTGTTATGGCATAACCATGTTGCCACTAACCATGCTAACCGGGTGACTGCTTTTTCAAACAAGCTACTGGGACATTATTCCTGTCAAAATTTTTATAACTGGCGTCTTCTTGATGATGAGTAATTGTCTCGTGTCGTCGTAGTGCTAGTGTCTCGGTGGCTATATTGGTAAAGCGGCTCGCCCGGTATGCATGGAGATGCGGGTTCGAGTCCCGCCTGACACATAATTTTTAGGGTTCCGTAGCCGAATAGCAAAAAAGAAAACCCTTATAGTTTCGTCAAGTCTGTCTGTCTGTCTGTCTGTCTGTCCGTCCGTCCGTCCGTCCGTATGACACAGCCACTTTATTCTGAAAGTATTAGCATTAAACAGTTGAAACTTGGTAGGTAGGTGTAGGTATCCTGTTGAACGCTTTACGATTCTCATACAAAAAAAAATAGATATTTTTATACAAAAAATAAAAAATTAAACTAAAACAAAAAAGTTTTTATTCATACCTATGCGTATGGGGGTATCTATGCATAGGTCTTTTAAAATGACATATAGGTTTGTAGAACCATTTTTTCCAAAAGTCTAACATTTGGAAGATTTTTTTAAGTTTAAATACTGATATTATAATTGAAATGAAGTTGCTAAAATATCATATAAAGTTCCGTTCAGTACACCGTTGAAGACTTTATTACACAACAATGAAGATGATATCAAGTGAAATATGGACATATAACTTGGATGTCAAAAACACAGAATTTTCCTTAAAAATAATTTATATAAAACTACAATATTTACATCTTATAAATAAAAATAACGAAGAAAAAAGAAACAAATACGTATAGATAAAAAGGAAAAAAAAACTTATAAATATGGGTCTCGTGGTATGGTGATACTGGCAGCATTACCTCGCTGGATCGCGATGCTCAGTCGCTGTGCGAGGTAGCTGCGAGCTCTTGGGTCACCGCTGACGTCAGATAAACGTTTAGCAATCTCTTTAAATAAAGAGAGTGCGTTAGGACCCCACGGACCTAAGGTTTCGACGCCAAAAGGTACAAAACAGTGCTGGGTGCCTATTTGGCTATATTTGTTCATCTTGATGTTTTCAGCTTTGATCGCCGCCGCACCTTTACATTGGCTCGTTCCGGGCAGATGAGAGGCTGCCACACTAGAGATCGACCCATCCGCCAGGGAATAAGCGACATACCGTCAGGTCTCTTGCCACCATCACGCATGATACCATTCGGCTCAAGTATAGCCGGCACGTTAATGGTGGCAAGGGAACGTCGGAGTATGCCATTAATGCAGGCATGGCGAGATAACCGCCCAGCGCTCTTCGCACAAGACAGTCCGTGGTGTCCCAACGAGCTGACATCAGCACCACAAGGACATTTGTGTGGACTGCAAACTCGGCACCAACACGCAGACCAATCGCCAAACGGAGATATTATGTGTCTAATACGGTTCTAACTTCCAACATTGGCTGAGGGATACGCATGTAGCCAATAACTGGATTCTCTAGTAGACACAGCCCTCAGCCTGGCGAGATCAGCGTTGTTGATGCTTGTTTGTAAGAGTGAATCTAAAAGAAAATCACAAGAAATTTTGTCCCAGCTCCGCTGATTTTTTAAATCTGGAGGGATTTTAGAGGGAAAAAGTACATTATACATGTCTATTACAACAAATTAGAAAGATTTGCAGTCTTATCTTATTGTGTTTACCTAAAGATGTTGATCTTATATCAAGCGAAGCGTACGTTTCTTTTCGAACAATCTTTCAAAACTATCTATAACCCTAATGATCTCATCTAAGATTAAAACAAAAAGAAAGGAAAATACGGTACGCTCATACTTCGTGAATTCGATTTCTGGACAAGTACACGGCGTTATTCTGCTGCCTTGATTGGTGGTGTCCCTTCGTCCAGCATGCTCACCATGGAATCCTGATATTTCATGAATGCCACAAAATTGTGCTGAAATAGTGCTAACAAGTCCCCAAAGGAAAAAAATAGTGCTCTTATACTTACGAAATGATAGCCATAGTTCGATGAGTATGCTGGACGAAGGTTTCACCCAGAATTACCGGCGTACATACCCCCGTTTGAATCTGTGTACGCTTCAACCATAATTCATACTTCAAATAACTGAGCCCAAATGTTGCCGAATGTTGCCCAAAAGAAAAGACAGTGCTCAGTTGAAATATAAATTAACCTATGTCAAACGAGTTAGAATCTGAAATTGAATAATGAAATTTCAAATGTAAATTGAAACGCATTACTTAAATTATACGAGTAGTTTAACGGTAAAGTAAACGCGATTATTCATCATACTTCATTTTACTGCCGTTGTTTTGATAGGGCTACACCGATCTGTAGTCTGTGTTTCCCGCTATCGTTTTACATATTTACTTATATAAAATTTTACGGCATAAAAACGTGATTTGTTTGTTCTGGTAAATACTAACTTATTTCAGATTGGGTATCTAAAAAGAAAACTTTGATTAGGATTATTTTTAATAGATACTCAGAATACCTGTATTTTGAGTTTCGCATTCGTTGAAAACATGATACAAACATTCATTGTACTCTTATGTGCGCTTAACTAATAATAATTCATGTATTGTTTACTCAGGTACAAAAATAGACCGAATATGACTTTTGATGATGTGTCTATAGAACCTGAACAGGTTTTTGAACTACATAAAGACAGTGAAGGTGCTCTTGAATATGCTCCAAGGTAAGTAAACCAAAAAAATCAAATAGGAAATTTATACCAGGAATGCGGGCTGCTACAATTAAATTCCAAGTCTATAAAACTGCATGCAATTGCGAGCATGCATGAAAAGATTGATGAATGTGGAAGAAGCGAAAGATGTATGCCAGGATCGTAGTAAGTGGAAGGCCTTGGTCTCTGCCTACCCCGTTGGTAAGGAGGCGTGATAATAATATAATAATAATAAGGGCAGCTTGTGGCGAGCTGTTGGGCAGTAGCTAAAATCAGTTAAAATCAGTTTTATTTCTGCAAATAGGCCCCAGGAGGCGCTTTTACACGTCCCAATTTAAACCTACCACTGCTTCGAGACAAGTCTGGGCTAGTGCCGAGAAGAAGCAGCGCAAGAAACTCGGTCACTAATGTCAGCCAAGCGACCCCACGAACCTGAGGTACGATTGTGTAAAGCAATCGTATTCATTTGACAGTTCATAACGTACGGTATAATCTGTCAAACGGCTAATTCTAATTGTGTACGGAGTTCATTTATCGTTAACGATTGGGTCGTTAATTTTAAACGATGAGTGAATGATGTACATGATTTTGACAGATAATTCGAATTGCGTGAGTCTTATGAGCTCATTGCTAATGTCAAATGATTGCGGTGACTCTTGACTCATGACAATCGTAAATTTTACCCTGTTAGGTACGCATATTTCTTCAAATTGTTACATTTTCTTTGAAAGATAATGTTGTTTTATCTTTATTTAATTTAGGTAAACTTTTTCATGTTTGTTTTTGATAGAACGCTTTAATTTAATTTAATATTTTTTTAATTACTTGTGTTTTTATTTAAAACAAATGCAAAGTTTTGTTTCACTGTGACAGTTAACACTTGACATTCACAGAACATAAATAAAATAATATACTACGTCAGAGAACACTTTACGTAGTCCACTGGAGTATTGCGCGGGAAACGATAAGAGAAAGATGGATTTTGTTGCGAAATTTTGTGAATTTATCTTAAGCGGCATTTATTGTGATAAAGTGGTGGCATTGTTATAATAATGTGTCAGTGAGTAGGATAAATCAAATAAAACTGAGACACAAGAAAAGGCGCTCCTATTTGAGTTTGATCCACGTTCTCGCGTAAAACTCCCGTAATCATTGAAATGTATATACCACCCATACATTTCAATGAGCTAGGTTAGTTTAGGCTTAGGTTAGGTTAGGCTATTATGTTTATGCAAGTTTAAATGATATTGTATGTATAAAAAAATTTACATTATAAATAAAAAGACTAGGCGGTATGGACTCGTCCGAAGCCGTTAAACTTTTAGGAAATAAAAAACGTAGTCCACTAACGCCACCTATTGTCGAGTAGCAGGAAACTCGTATTTCATTCGTTCTTTGCGTTTGGTTATATCAATTGCAAAGATAAATTTTTAATTTAAATTCAATGTTTTTATGAAATAAAGTTTGTTTTTGGGTTGAAATCGTAAAATTTGATTAAAAACCTGCATATAAATTTGAATACAATTTAATATTATGTTAGAAAAAAAATGAGTTTTACCGAATGTTTTGCGATAATAAAACGCAAATCCATGAAACGTTTTTATACCACCGGTCACTTTTCGGTCTTAATGGAATGGACAAAATTACACAATTAGAATTTAATTATACGATCGATGATCAATTGTATTCATTGTCCATCCATGAACAACCTTACACAATCGCACTTCTGATTGCTCCCGGGAGTATCCCTGTTCCTCACCTCTGGCTTGCCTTCATTTGTTGGCCGGAGTGAACACTGACGAGGAACATATCTTCCACCTCTTGCTTGCCTTCATTGGCCGGCTTGAGTGGAGAGTCGCTAGAGCAGAAATGCTCGGAGGAAGGAAGTATTGCAGTAAGATGCTTGTAGGGATCTTGAACGGATTACCGGGATTGTCCTGAGAGCCGTGTAATACCTCTCCACTCCTCAAGCACCTCAGGCCATGTTGCCCCCTTGTCGCTACGTCACTTTGTGCTAGCGGCCGTTTTTGGGGGCTCATTAAACGAGTGTGCGAATCACCCCCTGCCATTTTATCCGTGTGAGTAACATAGGTCAGGCAGGGGCCATAGTCCTTCCATAGTCCCAGTTACCAAGTCCACTAGCACCCAAACCCATAGCCCAGTATTCTTTGTATCCACTTTTTGCAATAGTCCTGCACTAACCGGGGGTTATCCTTGGGTGTACTTGTATAGTGCGCACAGGGATAATCGTCAGTTGGTGTCACATTACATCATTTAGATAAATGTTGTCTAACGGGCCTCTGCGAGTTGGCTTCGGCCCCTCATACGCCTTCCAAAGGTCCGGGACTCCATAGTCCCGTGATTGGAAAATGACCAACATAATAATAATAATAAACCCGCAGGGCAGCTTGTGGCGAGCTGTTGGGCAGTAGCGACCCCACGAACCTGATTGCTCCCGGGAGTATCCCTGTTCCTCACCTCTGGCTTACCTTCATTGGTCGGCCGGAGTGAACACTGACGAGGAACATATCTCCCACCTCTTGCTTGCCTTCATTGGCCGGCTTGAGTGGAGAGTCGCTAGAGCAGAAATGCTTGGAGGAAGGAAGTATTGCAGTAAGATGCTTTTAGGGATCTTGAACGGATTACCGGGATTGTCCTGAGAGACGTGTAATACCTCTCCACTCCTCAAGCACCTCAGGCTATGTTGCCCCTTGTCGCTACGTCACTATGTGCTAGCGGCCGTTTTCGGGAGCCCATTAAACGAGTGTGCAAGTCACCCCCTGCCATTTTATCCGTGTTAGTAACATAGGTCAGGCAGGGGCCATAGTCCTTCCATAGTCCCAGTTACCCAGTCCACTAGCACCCAAACCCATAGCCCAGTATCCTTTGTATCCATATTCTACAATAGTCCTGCACTGACCGGGTTGTACTAGCATTTTACTCCATTTAAGAGTACACACTTAGTTCCCAGGTGTACTTGAAGCATTATTACAGTTCACTCGTGATGTATAAGCTGCATTATTGCGGTTAATGACACCTATACCTGTCTAAGGGACTTATAGGAATGTAGAGTTATACTTTTATACGATTGTTGGTGTTATAATACTCTAACAACTATCCTTTAGTCAGCCGTTTGACTAAGAGCATTATAGGAGGGTAGAGATACGGCAACCGCTGTTTAACGGCCTACTTATATGATGTTATAGAGCTAGCATTTTAATAGAACAAACGTGGTCATTTATTAAGCCAAAGGTTATGTTTACTGGTTTTAGACTGTTATACAGCTAGTAGCTGTAGTAGGACTTGTTTGTGAACATTAAAATAACCTTTTTTTACTATCTGTACAGAAGTGTTTAAATAGTTCGCATGTGCACTGTAGGCTGTTAAAAGGACTATATGTATGTGTTGTCCATTAACATCAATAGCAGTTTATTTGTTCACAAGTACTACTCTTATTTGCTGTAAGCTGAACATGAATGTGAATGTGATATTCTATTACACTTATCCCACAGGTGTGTTTATACCGTCGCGTGCTAGGCGATTTAACGGACAATAATTATTATTGCGGATCTCTAAAATTTCAGTATATTTTGAAAGAATTAAACGATGATACACAATTGACCTAAACTACATCTTAAAGCTGTACATAAGTTCACAGTAGAATAAATTTATAGACATTGGCTCTGTAGTGGTGCAAATGTGGGACTTCATATAGATAACAGCATTCTAACAGAACACATGTCAACCTATATACGCTCACCGCATTAGATTGGAGTTATAACAGTTCACATAGCCGTATTTCATTTCCACCATTTTGTTCTACGTAACCTAAAATATTTACCAAGAAAATCTCCAAAATTATCATGCAGATTTATCACAAAATACGCAGATAGAGTGATTGAGTTTTGGTTTCATGTTATAATTAATTACCGTAGTAGTAATGCCAATATAATATCAAAAACTGAAAATTGTAGATTTCCTCCCAGCCAGTTTTGAATATTTTAAAATGAATATCGCGTTTTTACAGAGGCGCGTGAATATTTTAGCTGTAAATATGTATACATTTCACGATAAAGTTGCATTCCCATGGCATTAACATTATTAAGTATTTAAAACAGGTACTAATTACCGCGTGTTATCATATATTTTTATCCAATTGATATCTGCCAGAGTTATGTTTTTGATGGCACACACAAAACCAAACTTATTAATAAAATAAAGAAATAATTTAGGACACGTGAATTTTAGGTAACACTGGAGTACTTTTGTCGGATTTTATAACTGTGAAGGCTGTGTATTTAGCCACTTTTTACTCTTTATTACACTCATGTACGTTGTATGGTTCACACTGAGTCCCATATAGTGCCGTAAGTCAGCCTTAAGTCCGATGTTACTACTTAAACTGCTATTATAATGCTATTATACTGCTAATGTACAGCCAAAGTGAACTTAAGGCTGTCTAATTTGTGCCTAAACTGGTTCTATAAGAGCATTATAGCAAGCTATACAGCTCTTATACACCTGACTTACACAGCTTGTGGAATACATGTGAACAACTAGACATCTTATATATAACCCCGAATGCTACTTGGGTAGTGCGTACAGGTATAATCGTCGGTCAGTGTCCCATCACATCGTAAAGATAAATGTTGTCTAACGGGCCTCTGCGAGTTGGCTTCGGCCCCTCGTACGCCTTCCAAATGTCCGGGACTCCATAGTCCCGTGATCGGAAACAGACCAACATAATAATAATATAAAATTAACTTAAGATTCAGAAACGCTCTACAGTTAACATTGGCTCATTGGCAAGCTTACCCTTAATGTATTTGATTATTTTTTTCTATGGTTACGTAAGCAGTGCCCGAAATGCTGTTCGTTCGTCGTATATGTATTCTCTGGGGTACCCCGAGGCTCCCGTCGAGGTCATATTTTATTAATTTATTTATCAACGATATCGTCCAATTTTTTAAAATATTGACTAGGTATCTAATTTACGCTAATGACACGAATATTTTCAAAACAAATCACCTGATGACTGTAATTTACATATGAAGTTGTCGAACTTTGTTTGTATTAGCGTATAAATCACAACTGCAAACCAAATTTTATGTTATGGTTTTAGGTGCCCTCGGGCACATTCGCGCTCTACGAAGCTATTTTCAGCTATCTTTACTAGGACTTAATGTGCGCGTATTAGTTTTATACCAAGATCATATAATTAATATGATCAGAAGTGTAAATTCGTTATTACCATCCTATGGAAACATTGCTGATTTCTGTTATTTGTGATTACATACATACATATTATCACGCCTCCTTCCCAACGGGGTAGGCAGAGACCAAGGCCTTCCACTTACTACGATCCTGGCATACATCTTTCGCTTCTTCCACATTCATCAATCTTTTCATGCATGCTCGTCGGTTTAGAGTACTCTTGACTTGACCTTTCTTCAGAACATCCCCGATTTGATCGTGATAGGTTCGTCTAGGCCTTCCTCTTCCAACGTTCCCTTTCACACTCGTCTTGTAGATCTGTCTAGTCATTCTTCTCTCATTCATCCTTTCTACATGTCCAAACCATCCCTTTCTCAATCCTTGTGACAATATCTTCTTTCACACCACAACTTTTTCTTATCACACTATTTCTTATCCTGTCACTCAATTTCACTCCTAACATACTTCTTAGCGCTCTCATTTCTACTGCATTTATTCTACTTTCATGCTTTTTCTGCCATACCCAACTTTCACTTCCGTACATGAGTGTTGGAACCAACACCCCTCTATGCACAGCCAGACGAGCTTTCATAGAAATCTTCTGGCTATTTACAAAGGCGTGCAGCGCACCATTCACTCTGTTACCAGCATTTACTCTCCTTTCAATATCACTTTCATACTTTCCGTCCCTAGTAAACACCGACCCCAAGTATACAAACTCATTCACTTGCTCCAGTTCATTACCACCAATCCGAATACATACTTCTGTCATGCTCTCTTCCTTTTCAAACACCATAACTTTTGTCTTTTTTGTGTTCACTTTCATTCCCTTTCTTTCCAAAGCTTCATTCATAATAGTCACCATCGCTTGCAAATCCTTAGCCGTCGATGCAAGTAATACTTGATCATCGGCGTAAAGAAGACATTTGACGCGTAACTCATTCATTCTTAGGCCAAAATCACTCTCTTTCAGATCTGTCAGACAATTATCCATGAAAAGGTTGAACAGCCACGGAGACGCTACACATCCCTGTCTAACACCCTTTTGGATATTAAACCAATCAGTGTACTCTCCGTTTATCCTGACACAAGCACTAGAATCCTTATAGAGGGAATTCAATGCCCGTATCAGCTTACTGCTCACCCCATGCACAGCTAATGCCGACCACAACTCATTCGTTACCACTTTATCATAACCTTTTCCAAATCTACGAATGCACAAAAGACTTTTTGGTTTGTTGCCAAATATCCTTCCGTAATGCATCGTAGGGAAAAGACCTGATCCGTACATCCCATTCCCTTCCTAAATCCCGCTTGTACATCCCATATTCTGTCATCTGTTTCTAACATTACTCTTTCAATCATCACTTTAGCATACAGTTTGCCGACAACACTGAGGAGGCTTATTCCACGGTAACTTACACAGTCTTGTTGTGACCCTTTTCCCTTGTACAACGGCACGATCACAGCCTTGCACCAGTCTCCCGGTACCCGACCGTTCCTCCAGCACAAGTTTAAAAGGCAGTACAACTGACCTGCTACTACTCCCTGTCCAGCCTTCAGCATTTCGACGGAAACCCTGTCATATCCCGCAGCTTTACCTGATTTCATACTTTTCAATGCTTTCCTAATCTCTTCCATACTAATATCGCTTTCATGCTCACTCTCGTTCACTTCAAGAGGAGGTGCTTGCATTTGTGCTAGGCCCTCTTCTCTTTCAAAAAGACTTTCAAAATATTCCTTCCATCTTCTCAGTACACATTCTTCTCCTTTTATAATATTCCCATCCTTACTTCTGATTTTAGATAGCTCCGAGTTTGATGTTTTCCCTCGAGCTAATCTAATCGATTTCCAAAACAATTTAATATTGTCTTGGAAACTATCAGAGAGTCTTCTATCAACCTCATCCTTTTGCTCTTCTTTCTTCGTACTGATCACATTTTTCACTAGCCCTTTCATATTTTTATAAACCTTTCTTGCCTTATCCACATCCTCTAATGTCGCCTTTTGTACTCTTTGGTTAGCCTTGGTTGCTAACCAATCCAGCCATGCTTTCTTCTTATTACCTACAACCTTTTGCACTTCCTTATTCACCCACTCTTTCTTCTGCATTCTCCCTTTTCTTCTCTTACAGACACCACATACGTCAATTGCAACATTCACTACACATTCCTTAAAAGTCTTCCAAAAACTTTCTATCTCACATTCCTTATCCAAATTAACAAATCGTTCTTTCAACCTTTTAACGTATTCTTCTTTCACTCTCTCCTCTTGCAAATTTTCTACTTTCACGCGGTCTAGATTAGTTCTGGGTTCCGCTGTCCTATGTCGCTATCGTTTGAAAAGACCTCTTATCCTGGACATCACCAGGAAGTGGTCTGTATCAATACCGACACCGCGGTACGCCCTTGTATCCAGAACTTGCCCTTTCAGTCTTTCGTCTACGATCACAAAATCAATCATACTTCTTATGCCACATTCATCCCTTGTATACATATGGATTCTTTTATGAGCAAACATTGTGTTCGCTACTAAAAGATTCCATTACAAACATACATACTATTATGATACATACATTTGTGATTATTATTAAAATTATATTACACTAAGATTAATAAATAAAATAAATTACAGAATGCCCATTCCGACCAAGATTATTAATATCTCATGACCATGAAACTAACATCACTTGGGTTTCGATCTATCTTCTCATTGTAATGTTCTGTATGACGCAGTCGTATGCCTTCAATGTTGAGTTATAGCAAACAATATGACGTGTATTGCATATAATATAGCGTGTGTGTGTACCTGCTACTATAAAGTATTTTTTTCTTTCAGGGTTGTAACATTTTCATCTGTGTCGCACTTGACCATGCACTTTCCAACCAATTTTGGAGCTGAAAACACCACTATATATTATATTGGCTTAAAAGGAGAATGGACACCGGCACATAGGCATGGGGTAACAATTTGTACCTACGAAGCAAGGCCAAATCTAGATGATCACAAGCTTAAGCATTTGGATTCTGTATCCAAACAAATAGATTGATGTTGCATTTTGTTACATTTAGGGATGATTTATATTAGACCGGTCCGTGCGAGACCGGGTGGCCGTAGTATAGACGAGCGTCATCCGGGCCCGGACGGGACACGGATCATGCACTATGTAATAAAAACTTTTTCATACAAAATGTAGTTAACGTTTCAAATCCGGGTCCCGTCCGGGCCCCGACCACGTCCCGGCCCGGACATGGCCCGGTCTAATATAAATCGTTCCTTAATATATAAATGTATAAACACATGTAATAATAAATTAATATTATAAGTACACTACCTATGCGTCTTTTATTCATCCAAATTCCATATTATTATCATCCCTATCCTTCGTTTGTTACTAACAAACTGATATCCCTCGAAAAATTACTAAGCTGAAGGTGGCTGTGGATGGGAGGTATATAATAATATGTGATAATATTATCAAGAAGAGCAAGGTTCTTATTCTAACCTAACTTTCCTTTGATTTAATAATTTTGGTAAAGAGCTATGAAAACGTCAAAAAAAGGCCAGTTATAAGTTAAAATTGACGTCAGTATTTAAACTTGAAAAATTATGTCTCAGGCGGGACTCGAACCCGCGCTTTAACCATTCGGCCACCGAGACACTACGTCTTAGGTGTCAATTTTTCAAGTATATTCTTAATCGCTGTAAGCCAGCGTTGTTTCATCAAATGTTAGGAGTTTGCACTCTTAACACCCGAAAGAAACATCTTTGCAGATGTTTGACAGTCAGTTAAGATTAAACAGCTATTTAAATACTTTATATAATATTTTTAAGCAATGAAATAATAAGGGTTAAATAATAGGCTGTACATACAATATTTACAATTCAAAACCACAATTTTTTTTACATAATAATATAAAACATGACAGGAAGGAAGTAAAAAAAGAAAAGTAGTAAAATTAATAACAAAGTAACCTTAAAGTCATAATATATAAAAGATATCAGCCCCAGCGCTGCCTCCGGGTATGGTGCCCAAAACGCTGGCAGCATTACCTCTTTGGATTGCGATGCTTATCCGCTGCCCGAGGTAGCTGCCACCTTTTGATCACCAGTTGCATCGGTAAGCATTTTGGACAGTTCCCTAAAGAGAGCATGGGCACTTGGACCCTAAGGACCCATAGTCTCAACGCCAAACGGCGCAAATACGTAGCCTTCATTTAAAGCTACACATTTGCGGCGCTTCAAATCCTCAGCAGAGGCCGCCGCCGCACATGCAGTAGTGGAAGTACTGCTTATATGGGATGGCGCGAGTGTGTCCACACAGGTTGCATCCCATTAAGAGGACGACCTTGTTTCCATGGAATGAGAGTCATGCCGTCAGGTCCCTTGCCGTCGTCACGGCTGATGCCGCTAGGCTCGAGCACAGCGGGCACATTGACGGCGACTAGAGCTCTGCTGATGACTGAGTCATTGATACTGGCATGGCGGGAGACACGGCCAGCGCTTAGTTGGCAGAAAAGACCATGGTACCCAAACTCACTGACTTTGGGGGTGACTTGTTTTGGCGCCAATCCTTAAGCAACTGATATAGTCAGTGTGGTCTTGTCAAGCAGGGTCCCAATATTGACTGAAGGAAGAGCCTGTAGTCAGTAAATGGACTTGAGAGGCAGCTAGAAGGCGAGCCCGCTCTGTTGCATTATCAGAAGAAGCGAATAGCTCACTCTGAATTTGCAAACAAATAGGCTCATCCCACTGTCTCTGGGAGGCAGGTGATGAAGGAGGATCAATCCCCGGGTACGCCGCTGACCAAGCACTGCTAAGTAAGCCAACTCCACTGAGCCTGACAAGGGACCCAGTATTTTATTATAGAGATTGGCTGTACTGTATGCAGAAGAAAGAAATGCTGGCAGTGCAACACTCGAAATTTTACGCGTGCCGAGTCCTCCGAAACGTACAGGGAGGGCGGCCTGTGTCTAAGATTTTTCTGTAAAGTTGCAATTTAGAATTTGGATAGTTATTTGAAGAATAGAATCTAAATTATCTGAAAGATCTCGAAAGCGCCATAAATGGGTACAGCGAAGAAAATACGTAAATTTTGGTGCAAAAGTGCAGAATCGAATGATAAATATATGGGGGTTAATTTCAAAAAGTCGGTCGGAGGATTGCTGGAATTGGGAAACTTGTTCTTGAATAAATATAGGAATTGCATCATCTTGGGGCTCCAAGGAGGCGAAGCGATTTTCTGTCAAGAATTTTAATGTTCGGTGCAAGTGTCGAAAATTTGGTAGTTATATCACATGAGTAAATATTCCTATAGAGTACAAGCTTCTTAACTTTTAAACTATTCTGATAGGGCTGACACCTGTTGCAAGTGAAAAAAAAAATAGGGAGTAAAAATAAAATACGGTAAGTACCTACTACATAATAAAACGTGTATTTCAAAAGGTATAAAATATAAGGTTTAGTGTAATTTGTCAATACTAAAGTTGAATTAGTTGATAAATGGCTAACCCTAAATAATTTATTTTACTTTCTTATTTCTTTTTAACGTGTGATACAGTCTGAATATAGTAAGTTTTATCAAGTAAGTTCTGTACCTCTAGCACAAAAAACTATCGACTTCGAATCGTTTGCGTATTTTGTTATGTAGTTCTCGTTTTGACCGCACTAAATATTTCGATGGCGATACGAACACGCAAACGATTCGAATGGGGACTACCGTTTCTTTGCTCACCAGTTGGCGCCACTGTAGACTGAGGTCCGGAAGTATAGCAGTAAAATGCGATTGGCGCCGAGACAAAGTGTTATATCTTGAATCTAATTAAGGTTATATTGTTTATAAATAACTATCTTAATATCAACAAACTAACTTCTGAAATAGTTGCTCTTGAGGCCGCCTATTTTTGCGCTTTTTCTTAATTCCGTTTTTAAAGCGTTCACATTAATCGCCAAATAATCCATATTTGCTATATTTTACGATAAAGATCACTTTCCGGCAGGTAAATTTAAGAAATTATAATTTATGCAACAAATTCCGCTAAAACCAGTACAAAGTGAATGATATTGGATCTCACGCGACACTAGCGCCTCTAGTGGCAAATTTACTAGCGATAGCCCCCATTCGATAGTTTTTTGTGCTAGTGCTTGCTAGAGGTACTGGGCAGTGCTAAATGCCAGCCAGATACTTAATACGAAATTACGTTTTTTATTCGAACAATTCGTTATTGGAAAAGTTGCCGGCCGGCTTTGACACCAATCTTGACGAAATTTGAAAGGACCTAACGGATCACCTAAAACCAGGAGAGTACAGTTTTCTTAATACATATAAATCTGTAAATGCTTTGTGAAATCATAATATTAGTTAATTTAAATCGTATAGTACCTAGGTACCTATAAAACAATTGAGGTTATTTTAACGAAAATTAAACAGACTATAGATAATTGTTTCGCGGTAATTGTCGGTTGTTTGGCTACTGAAATACCTATTATCTCAACAACAGACACTGCTCAAACCTCACGAAAGTGAGATACGCCACAATTCATTACGATTCGGTTCTGTTGTGCCTCTCTTTACTTGACGTAATAGTGGAAGTAAAGTTGACGATAACAACCCTTTAACCGCAGACAATTTACTCCTTAAACTATACAGTAATACATTAAAGGTATATTGCAGTAGTCAAGCGATGATAAAAGACAATATTAGTTATTAAAAGTAGTTCATTTTAAGATTGCTCATACTATATTATATTTTTTTGTACTTACCCCCATAAATAAACATTGATACATTATCCTAAATAAATTGGGCATTGATACAGAACATTAAAGCTCCAATTTTAATTAATTATAAGCATTCCACCTTGTATAATAAATAAACAATAACCCTCTTGTTATCACTTCTTGACACGTTAAATCATAAAATATCTACATAAACTTAATTTCTTTATTTCTTTCCAAACCGTCTGTCGCACACTTTTCTTTGCATTATACCATACTGAAACACACATAATGGCTACCCAGACTGGTATCATGACTCGCAAGATGACCACTCATAACACAGAGATGAAACTAAAAAAGGCACTTGAGGAATTGCAACAAAGTAAAGAAAGTTGTAGCCAGCTTCTTAGGGAAAGAGACGATAGCGAAGAGGAATTTAAAACGATCATCTTGCGGAATTCTCAACTAAAGAAAGAATTAGCTGATGTTCATGCACAATTCGAAGAGGTCTCCATACAACGTGATGAATTATTGAACACGGTCAGCACGTTTGAACAATGCAGCAATATCTTTGAGCAGACTCTTAGACGGAACAACGAGCTTGAACAAGAACTTAGAGATGCCAACAAGACCATACTTCATTTGGAAGATGAAAAACAAGCAAAAGGACTATGCACAGACATTAAACCTCTATGAGGAATTGGTTGGCACCCCGGGTGAATTAGCTTTTTCTCCAAAATTGAATACTTCAAATAAAACCGATGTCAAAGTTAATAGTAAAATTAGATTAAATAGTGGAAATAACATTAAAAAATATATCAAATTAAATAAATACATCATAAAAACAAATAAACTTGTTAAAAAGCAGAAATGCTTTTATAAAAATGTTCAGTTGAGAAAGCAACGTATTGATTTAGTTGATAGCCTGGAAATATATAATCAAAAATTACAAGAAAGTAGGTTGAAACATGACTCTGATATAGGACAATTGCAGGATGACATCTCAAAGTTGCATAAGTCGCTGGAATCCATGACACTATTATATAACTCTGCCCAGGACCAAATTAATGAACACATCCTGGCTGCAAACCAATTACTAGATCTTGGCAATGCTAATACTAGTTATAAATCATTACCAAATATTACGTTAAATTCAACACAGTGTACTTACCAACAGAGAGTTGAAAATCCACATTTGTCTTGCCTAAATTTAAATTCAAATTTAAATAATGTAATTAAGGCAACATCTAAAGAGGAGTCGAATGATGTCATTTTATATTCGGATAGGCTAGGAATTTGTTACGGCTCTATATTAAACAATAAATTAAATTGTAATGTAATAAATAATTGCATGCCGGATGCATCTTTTGATGAAATAATTAAAAAAATAGAAAATACTCAAGTATTTTCAGCCTCAAGTACCATTATTTTAATGTTAGGTGATAGTCAAAAAATCACCAAAAATAGTATTATAAAATCATTTTCTATTTTGGATAAATTATGTGTTAAAAAAATATTCCTCTGTGCCTTTCCATTCTGTAAAAATAATTTGAATAATATTAATATGAGTATTCACTTAATGAATACTTTATTACATAACCTATGTCAAAGACATAGTGACAAGTTTGTGTTTTTTGACACAAACAAATTTATTAAAAATAGTTTTATTTTGACAGGCGGCTCTGTACACCTGCCTCATAAAATAAAAAAACAAATTGCTAGTTTGTTAGCATATAATATAAATATTAACTTTTTTGCTAAAAAAAGCAAAAATATATTTTATGAACATGTTAGTACTTGTACTAATTTAAATATTTTGCCATTGACGACCTCTGAGGCTTTAAACTAAGAGGAAAGATAAAAGCTAGGCCTGATAAGTATTTTAATATTGTTCATCAAAACATACAAGGCCTGGCCGG
Organism: Anania crocealis; assembly: GCA_949315895.1. Taxonomy (NCBI): domain Eukaryota; kingdom Metazoa; phylum Arthropoda; class Insecta; order Lepidoptera; family Crambidae; genus Anania; species Anania crocealis. The sequence goes on from OX438881.1 coordinate 14,300,425, forward strand.
CAAATAATTAGGTTTAGGATTATTTCTACAAGATTATAATGTTCATGTGATATGTCTTACAGAACATTGGTTTAAAAAACATCAACTAATATTAAACATTGAAAATTATAAAGTCGCTAGTTCGCTCATAAGGGAGTCTGCACCAAGAGGGGGGTCACTTATTCTTGTAAAAGATGAATTAAAATGTAAAGAACGCAAAGACATTGTGTCGCTCTCGGTTGAACGAACTATTGAACTAGCGTGTGCTGAGCTGGAACAATATATCATAATTAGCGTGTATAGCCCCCCCAAAGCTAACTACCACGTTTTTGAATCTGAAGGACGAGGCTCTGAAAAAGCTCTCAAAATCGAATAAGAAAGTAGTCGTATGTGGGGATTTCAACGTTAATATATTAGAAGAAACGCAGTCGTCCACCCGGTTTCTTAATCTCTTTAAGTCGTATAATCTAATTAATCTTTTTAATGAACCCACCAGAGTAACGCCCACATCAGCTACTTGCTTAGATAATATTTTTTGTGATGGTGGAGTGTTAAAAAAATCCATTTAGTCTTATTTCGGACCACAGTGGACAAGAAGCATCGTTCGAGCACCATTATGTCTCTAATAAAGTAGATTCTGTGTATAGGCAATTTACTATTAATAAAATAGAAAAATTTAAAGAAAAAATTAAAGAGGGTGTAAATTTGCTAAAGCATGATGATCAGAATGTTGATGAATTATATGAGAATCTTTTTGGTTTAGTTAAAAATGAATTTGATGAACATTTTAAACAGAAAAAAGTAAAAATAAATAAACAGAAGTGTAAGTTTAATGAATGGGCTACACCTGGTATTTATAAAAGCAGAAAAACATTATATGATTTATATAGTTTAAAGGCAGATTCTCAAAACCCTATTATAGAACATGTTAAAAAATACTCTAAGTTATTTAAATTAGTATGTGCAAAAGCGAAGTCAATCTATCTTTATAATTTAATTTCTGCTTCCAACAATAAGGCAAAAACTACTTGGAATATTATTAATAAAGAGACATGTAGAGTAAAACCAAATAATCCTACTTACTCTCTCAAGTTAGGGGATAAGCTAATAAACACAAACACAGAGGTTGCAAATACATTTGAGAATTTTTTTTCAAATATAGCACCCTCTACTACTAAAGGGCTTGCTTCTTCTGCTGATCTAGCTGAATCCCTTCTCAAGTCTGTTGTCGATGAGTGCAATTCTTTATTTAATTTTAGGCATATAAACCCTGACATAATTACAAAAACTTTTAGAGAATTCAATATGAAAAAAACGGAGGATCTTTGGGGAATTTCTGTCAGCATTATCAATACAATTATAAGTTCATTAGCCCCTCAACTCGCTATTATTTTTAACAAATGTATTGATGATAGACAGTTTCCAACTTTAATGAAGTTTAGCAAAATCATTCCTTTATTTAAGTCTGGCGAAAAATGTGACCCCTCCAATTTTCGACCTATATCTATCTTGCCAGTGCTAAGTAAAATCTTCGAGAAAATAATGTTTAATCAGCTTTTATCACACTTTAGTGTAAATAAATTATTAAATAGCAACCAATATGGTTTCAGAAAAGGTAGAAATACTACCGATGCTGGAGTTGCTCTTCTACAACATGTGTTTAATGCTTGGGAGAGTAAGCTAGATGCCATAGGTGTATTTTGTGACCTTTCAAAGGCTTTCGATTGTGTAGACCATGTAACATTACTTAAAAAACTTAAACATTATGGTGCATCGAATGATTCCTTGGATCTAATAAGTTCTTACCTTAAGGACAGAACACAAAAGGTTTGCATAAATGGAGCTGAGTCTTCAGGGTCTGCCCTTATTATGGGTGTCCCTCAGGGATCAGTATTAGGACCCCTGCTATTTTTAATTTATATAAATGACCTTCCGTGTTATTTACATAATCTTTGTGAGATGGTATTGTTTGCAGATGACACATCAATGATTTTTAAAACTAAGAGGGGCAAATGTTCATTTGATGATGTTAACAATACCCTCTCTAAATTATTACATTGGTTTACAACAAATAATCTTTTACTAAATGCAAATAAAACAAAATGTGTAAAATTTACCATGTCCAATGTAAGATTTGCTGCTACTCATATAATTGTTAAAGATGAACCACTAAACTCTGTAGATTTAACTACCTTTTTAGGTATAACTGTAGACTCTCATTTGCAATGGGGTGCTCATATTAGGGTGCTGTCTGGAAGACTTAGTTCTGCTGCTTATGCTGTCAGAAAGATAAGGCAATTGACTGATGTTGAAACGGCAAGATTAGTATATTTTAGCTACTTTCATAGCATAATGTCATACGGAATTCTGTTGTGGGGCTCAGCGGCAGATATTGAGTCAATTTTTATATTACAAAAACGTGCTGTACGGGCTATTTACGGCCTTCGACCCCGTGACTCGCTGAAAGAGCTCTTCAAAGAGATTAATATACTTACAGTGTCTTCTCAATACATTCTCGAGAATATTGTTTACGTTCGTAAGAACATACATTTATTTCTTAAGAAAAGTAACGTACACAATTTCAATACTAGAAATAAAGATAAACTTGCCGTTCCAGGCTTCAGACTGCGAAAAGTAGGAAAATCGTTTATGGGAAATTGTATCCGTATTTTCATCAAATTACCAAAGGATATTGCTGAACTCCCTGTACATAAACTTAAATCGTATGTCAAAGTTATTTTAATGAAAAAGGGCTATTACACTGTTAATGATTATTTAAATGATAGACATGTATGGCATTAAGTTGTCCCAGCTCGTACTTGCTTAAACCTTGTAAAAATTACCTTACCTTGTAAAAATGTATTTAAAAAGAGGCTGACAATAGTGACCGAGTTTCTTGCGCTGCTTCTTCTCGGCACTAGCCCAGACTTGTCCCGAAGCAGTGGTAGGTTTAAATTGGGACGTGTAAAAGCGCCTCCTGGGGCCTATTTGCAGAAATAAAACTGATTTTAACTGATTTTGGTTAGGGCGTGATTAAAATTTGATTGATAAAATGATACTGTCCAAGTAAGCACTACCCAACGAGTATGAAGTATCTGACAGATAGCACTAACAGGAACTTACTTGGAGATTATGAGTATGGATATGCATACTAGTATTGTGATTCAATAAAACACAGTTTCGTTTAAGTTTAATTTATTAGGTAAATAAACAACACATCATAAACACTCTTTAGCAAAACAACCTGGCGTGTTTAAAAGTCATAATTCATTGATATTTACAAGTCATATTTACACTGATAATCACAAGTCATATTTACATTTTTACACCACCTATTTAGGTAAAATGTTGGACTTGACGGCCTTCTACTTGTAAATACATCCATGCACGGTCCAGGCAATGCCTCCGAACCGAAACGAGCACATCTTCACTTGACTTAAAATCGAACGCGTTTATAATTTGGGCACGTAACTATTCCACGGTGCGAATTGTGTGGCCGTCATGTCCGTACACTAGGTCCTTCGCTCTACCCCACACGTGGAAGTCCAGCAGCGTCAGGTCAGGTGAACGCGGTGACCAGCGGATAACGCTGCCGCGGCCGATCCAGCGGCCTTGGAACGCCTCGTCCAAGTACGCTCGTACCCGTAGGCTGAAGCGCGCCGTCGTGCTGGTAGATACGGGTGGAGGCCTTCGTTGCGTAGGAGCCGCCACACATAATATTGGCTTACGCCAAATACGCGGGCAGCGTCTGCAGTGCTATTCAGCACGTCTTCCTCCAAGCGGACTGGGTGTCGTTGCCGACCCACATCGAAGCGCGGCCGGAAGCTTCCAGACTCCCGGTGTGCCGCTGCACAGCTCCAAGTAAGGTGCGTACGCGCACAGTACTCCCGTACTGCGCGGCGTAAAGCTGTTGCGACCGCACCATGTTTTGCGCCGCTTTGAGGTAGGTACTCCTGACCGGAAAAGCCATACGGCATTATCACGATAACAATAACGCGTCACGTGCGCACACATTATCGCTACGAATTTTTCTGATTTGATTGATGTCTGTGTCGTCGCTAGCGCCGACGTTTGCGAAGGGGGAGGCGGGAGGCGCGGACGGGAGTGAGTAGAAGCGGCACGTGTATCGATCGAACAAGGTCAGGGTCGTACATTATAACAAACGGGATGTTTTATTTTACTCTTCAATTGAAAAGTGTTCATGTGATTTATTCGGGAACTAGTGAATAAAAATATTTTTTCTTTTATGCTCTTTTATGCAAAACCTTATTTTTTTTTATGCTGAACCGGTCGTTAAAAGGAAATCACCAAAAAAAATTCGACCTTATACACCGTGAAATTTTAGTGGTTGTTTTCCCGCAACAGAACGATTTACCTTTAGTAGCACCATCGAATCGTGCGAGTTATTTTTTGAAAATAAAGATATCGTTGTTCTCAACTAATCAAAAAAATAATCATCAACTCAAAAGCGTGAGATACGATAGTATCTTTACAAAATGTGACGTGTTTGGGTACTGCTTGCCGCACGAAATCAATGTTCAAAGTAAAAGAAGCTCAACGCACTAAGTAATACAGCATAAACTGCACCGCGCGAGGGGCATTGACCCCGGCCGGTGACCGGCTGCGGCGCGGCTGGTACCATTGGTTCGAGGTTGCTTTCGAGTTTCGTTTATCACAATCGTGAAACTGCTATTTTTTTATTTGAATAAAAAAAAACTGCACAAATCTATTGTACTACTAAGATAGAATCATTTTACTGCGGGAAAACAACCACTAAAATTTCACGGTGTATACATATTTAGATTTAACACCAATTTTCCATAATCAATATTATACACCGTGAAATTTTAGTGGTTGTTTTCCCGCAACAGAACGATTTACCTTTAGTAGCACCATCGAATCGTGCGAGTTATTTTTTGAAAATAAAGATATCGTTGTTCTCAACTAATCAAAAAAATAATCATCAACACAAAAGCGTGAGATACGATAGTATCTTTACAAAATGTGAAGTATCTTTACAAAATGTGACGTGTTTGAGTACTGCTTGCCGCACGAAATCAATGTTCAAAGTAAAAGAAGCTCAACGCACTAAGTAATACAGCATAAACTGCACCGCGCGAGGGGCAATGACCCCGGCCGGTGACCGGCTGCGGCGCGGCTGGTACCATTGGTTTGAGGTTGCTTTTGAGTTTCGTTTATCACAATCGTGAAACTGCTATTTTTTTATTTGAATAAAAAAAAACTGCACAAATCTATTGTACACACGGCGGCACATCAGACTATACATGTTGACCTTGAGACCGCCTTTATGCCCTACGCAATAAAAGCTGTTATCGCAGTTCAACTGTTTAACTTGATGTGCTGTCGAGTGTACTACTAAGATAGAATCATTTTACTGCGGGAAAACAACCACTAAAATTTCACGGTGTATAAATAATTGAATCATAGAAATGGTAAAATCACAATAATCGTCAGCCAAATCACTCAAATAAATGTCGTCTAATGCGCACGACGAGCAGGCGGCAGCCCTGTCATTTATACCGCAACTGAATCGGCGAAAACCAGTTCTTACCCCGGCGACGCGTCGGTGAATGCGTCGCGGGTGAGATGTGTCACGCGTACATCGCCGCGCTATCTGTGAGTGGAACAACAACTGGCCGCATATAGGCAACTTACTTGTATTCTGGTGGGAATATTTATTCATGTGGTTATATCTTGAATTTGTTGGAAAGAAAATTTTGAATTTGGAATAAATAATTCACACTTAGAAACGCCCCGTTGGTCTAGTGGTTTAAATACCGGGCTAAGATCTCGGGGTCCCAGGTTCGATCCCCGGGTCGGGCAACAAAAAGTTTCGAATTTTGCTCGTTGCTCGGGTTTGTGATCACCAACCCGCATTTGGCAAGCGTGGTGATTATGCCAGTTCCCATCATTGCAGTGGTAACTTGAATTCAATGATAAAGGCCTTTTCTCTGCAGTGGGATGATTATAGGCTGTTACTAGAAAAGTGAAATTCAAGCCCGATGGTTTTAAATTGATCAATATAATTACACTAAGATCTGATAATACAGTAAAAGCATCGCTTGATCAATATAATTACACTAAGATCTGATAATACAGTAAAAGCATCGCCTGCTATGGTCCCGTCATCTAGGTACCAAACGTTAAATATGGATTTGAGGGATCAAATTATTGGATGGATAGCTAAGCTAAAAATTGCGGGCCCGAGGGGATCACCTTGCTGACAGCCTACCGATGAATACAGGAGATTATTTCTAAACATCAATTTTGAGGGAACGTTGTAACATTGCGAAAGGTATTTAAAAATTAGCGGTGTTTTTTCTTTTACCTGTTTTAGTAATGCTCCTCTATTCACAGAGTTAAAGGCATCGTGGATGAGGAGAGACTGGCAATCTGTCATACGGGTCTCCTAGTACAGTCGCCAGTCTCTCACTAAGACGTTGACATTTTTCATGTTACTTAAATATATGTTATATTGTGAGATTGTAAGTCTCTGTGAGAGAAGAAATATATAAATATTTAATATTTTTATTTTTATTTTTAACATCCACCCTTAGCACCGCTTCTCCTGCATTGGTAGAAAGAAAAGCGCGGATAGCATGGACAGCTGCCTCGCAGGCACTTTACTCCAAAACCAAGCTGAACCGGCTGTAAAGTGTCGCAAACGGAAGGTACGAGTAAAATAAATCTGCATGAAATTTTGGGTGCAATTCGGCGAAAGGTAGAACCAACTGCAATAGGATGAATTCCACCATCTTTTTTCTTTAAAGCTATTAGGTTAGCCCCATAAAGAACATCACAGATTTCGTCATTTACTTTACCGGAAAGCATTAAGTTTATCAAAAGTGTTAAGTTATGTAAAAGTACCCTGCCAGTGTCGCCTACTGAAGAGGCAAGCAGATCGATAGTCCGTCTAAACCTCTGGCAGAGCCACTTTTAAAGGAAAATATGGCATTACTGACATCATCCTCCTTAGCTGAGAGATGAGTGCAGTCAGGTCAAGGCGGAGCAGGTAGATGTAGTGTGGCAGCAGCAGGTGGATGTTTATCTGCAAGTGCGCTGAGAATTACCTGGCAGTCTGGGGCAACCATATCATTGCTAAAAAGAAGATTTGAAGCACCTCTGAGATCACCATCACTAATTTTAGATTCAATTAACTTTAAAGTGTGATTTAAATTTAGTGGCCGAGATGGAGTGATAATCAATTCATTAATGGAACGGAATAAACGGCAATTTTGTCTAATCTTTTGTGACAACGAAGAAATTTGACAATTACCTGAGTTTGGTGTGACATTGAGTATGCTGTACGAAAATGTTGATTTGCTTAAAAATATTGTAAAAAGTATTTAAATAGCTGTTTCATCTTAACTGACTGTCAAACATCTGCAAAGATGTTTCTTTCGGGTGTTATTGGAGCAAACTCCTAACATTTGATGAAACAACGCTCGCTTACAGCGATAAGAATATACTTGAATAATTGACACCTAAGACGTAGTGTCTTGGTGGCTGAATGGTTAAAGCGCCGCGCCCGGCATGCGAGGAGATGCGGGTTCGAGTCCCCGAATGAGACATAATTTTTCAAGGTTAAATACTGATATTATAATTGCAATTTCATTGCTTAAAAATGACATATAAAGTAAAAAAATTGACGTCTTTTTGAATAGTGTCGGAATTTAGTTTATTTGATATTAATTATAAGAAATGAGTTATTGTTGTTAGTTTTTAATTGTCATATAGGTACTTATATCTAGCGTATTACTCAAAAACAGTATCCGCTTAGTTTGATACTGTAAATAATCCTAGAACGATGAAAACATAGTACTTACCTATATTAAATCTATGGATGAAAGAAAAGTAGGTAATAAGTATGCACTCTTCCTTAGTTGTATCAATGTTTATTAACATATAAATCTAAATATTTATTTACATTATTTATTTAACGGTTTACAAATACATTACGATGTGAGGCTTTTTATTTAATCTAAGTAGATTTATTAATTTAGGTCCAAAACTTAACTAATAATGCAATGTCATATGATTTAATAATATTCGTTTCGTTTCATAAAAGTTGTACCTACATCGCAAAGTAAGGCCTATTATCATTATAAGGAAACATTTCATCATATCGTGCCGTGATAGTCCCCAATCCACCACACGTGGACAGGTTTTTGCTTACATTTTGACACCTCATTTAAAAAAAAACACTATAACTCTGAGCCAGTCTTATTATTTGACTCTGGGACTAGGATTCGTAAAGAACAAAGTCTATAGGTGGCTATTTTTATATCATATTGAACCTATAAAATAGGTGTTTATTCAAACTCATCTGAAATATTGAAATAAAAGTTTCGGTCACGGATGTAACTCGCGTTATTAGGATTTTTTCATTTTAAAGGCGAGTTAAATCCGTAAATAAATATTTTATTTCGATACAGGTACAGTACAGTATTTACTTCATCTGAAATATTTAGTAACTGACAAATTTTCTTTTTCGATCTCCTAATAAAGAGCAAATTACAATTATAATATAAATAAAAAATTGCGAGTTACTTATCATTAAATATTTATTAAGTTAATTTACTATTACTGAAACATTTAGCTCATTTATTCACAGACTTTGGCAGTGATTATCTTTCTGTTATAATAATTATTCATCTACTCAACAATACCATGTATTTCAAAAATAATGACTTTACTTGTTCGAATACCTACTATGTATCACGTGAGTGAATTTGATTCAATGACTTATTATCACATCAATAATAATTGCGCTTACGAATGCGATATTTTAAACTCTTGGTCGCCCGCGCACTATTCGTCCGCCACGCTGAAACTCGCCACGGTTGCGCGGCCGCCGGTATATCGGGCGGCGCACCACCGCGTTAGGCACCGCGCCTACGTCCCCACTCGGGAACGAGCCTTGTCCCGCATTCCAACCTGGTGGTCGCCTCATGCATACGGAACATCTGAAAAGTTAATGATTTAGTAGTTATTTTCAGGGTTCCGTCAGTCAACAAGGAACCCTTATAGATTCGCCAAGTGTATGTCCGTTTGTCTGTATATCTGTTCATCTGCAGCCAATATCATCGAGAGGTTTAAAAACAAGAAAACTGTAATTTGACATGGATATTAATTTGTGTATTATATTAGGGGTTAAAGTATGAAATTGCCGTTTTGTATGAACGAAATCGAGAAAAGTCATTTTTCCATACTAACAATTTTTTTGTTTTTTTAAAAACGCCTGATCCGTTTTTCATGCAATTAAAGGTGAAAGTTAGATGGTTATAAAGCTACGCATTATAATATTTAAATTTCTGAAAATCAAAGTATATAATACAAATATACTTAATTGAAGCAAGAAGGACAGCTGACACATTGTAAGGGGTCTTTTCAACGACTTCCTTTGAAGTAATAGGCACTAGTATTGCATTATTTTTTAGTCAAAAGTTACTTTTTTTAGTTTTTGATACAATACAAAAAGAATTACGCAATAATATGACTATACTTAAGAGCTATAAACAAAATAAAAAGTGGGAAAATAATCGGCAATTTCATACTTTAACCCCTATTAAATAACGCCGATAAATTTGAAAAATACAATATATTAATTTATAAATATATAAATAAATGTGGACATAAAAAAGAAATCACATACATTGTTTTGATCCCAATTCGAGTGACTATTTAAAGCACTCGTATTTTGGAAATCAGCAACAACGAAGGTACCACAAACACCCAGATCCGAGAAAATGTGGAAAACCACTTTTATTCTAAATTGACCCCGTCCGGCGATCGAAACCGGGACTTCGGAGCAGGCGACACCTTGAAAACCGGTGTGTACGCCACTCCGCCATCGCCACGGGGGTCGTCGAACCATAATTTTTTTAGGGTATTTTCCCTACATGTAAATTGGGGATGATATTTTTTTTCGCTTATAGTTTGAAGTGTCGCTGTTTCGTTATATAGGTTTTTTTTTAAATATTTAGATCCTATCAACACCCATTTTCCAAGTTCTGGATCCATTTGTGACAAATTTTATTTGCAAGTTAAAGAATTCTAGACCAACTTATAAAATATGGAGAAAACCAATTCATACAACTTCTGTCTGTCTGTCAAAATTATTAGTTTGATAAATTATTGAAATGATAAATTATTTTAGGCCGTAGGGAGTACTCCCTAAACACGAAGTCCGTAGTCACGGCCACTGACCACAAACGCTTGTAAGCTTTTTTTTCGGCCGGATCTATCACTAGTAGTTTAAATAGTGTTATCATAATTGCAATTAAAATAGCTTAAATATCACAACAAACTACTGTGTTATGCAGTACTTAATTGTTTAAAGAAATCGGGGCGTAATCAAAATAAAATGCAAAACCCGAACATAATTTAATCCGTAAATAAATCTTTCATTTCAATTTATAGTGGTCGCGTAAATCCAAGAAACCAATAGTTTGATGTTTTTTGTTACGTAGGACAGGTAACAAATGCAAAAAAAAAAAGAAAAATGAAGTCATGTAGGTAAGTAAGTGGGCACTACGGAAACGGTCACTGCGCGTGGCCCGAAACGCACTTTTTTAAACTTTAATTAAAGTCATCTTCGATTAAGCAGTGCGTACTTACAAGGCATAGTTTTCGATTCTATAGACCAGTGTTTCCCAAACATTGTTCTGCCCGTCAATTTTCACACTGTTTTTTTTTGTGACCCACTTAATACTTTTAAAGTTAAGCTGGTTTTATTAGGTAAAATACTACACATTTATTAATAGCAAACATGTTTTATTAATACTTACTTCTATTTAGTCACTAAATTTTAGTGCTTCGCACGCTGCCTATGTTTTACTATAATAAAGAACAAGTTCCCCGAAAATGACGAAAGTTTAAGAAGAATAGTTACCATGCGTCGATCGATAGTAGGTATTATTTTTTAAACAAGGCGGGAATGTTGCGACTCGGGATTTCATTTTGATGGACCGGTACCAGGTCGCGACCCGGCAAATGGGAAACGCTGCTATAGACGAAATCAAAAACGATTAGGTGTATTAAATCATTTTTAGTTTGACCTAGTCGACCTATTGTCGCGTGGTGATTGATTAGGCTATGTAAGTAACACATTCATTCCTTGTAGGGACTAGTGAAAATAGTTTTTTTCTTTCGCAAAGCAGCGACTTGTTATACTAACCTGCTTATTTTAGATACTTGGTCCGCTTTCAGTGTTTGTTGTTCAGGTTTGTCAAACATTCTAGCATCATTTATGGTTGAAAGCCAGTATGAGACTGCGGTTGCGAAGTAGTTGCATCGGCCGAGCCCGTTACACTCAATAAAAGGTCTTGTACGGAAGTCGCGTAGGCAAGAACCCGGTGATATCAAACTCTGTCCTGCAGCGTCCGCACCCGCTGTATGCTGCGATGTGAAAGATTTTTTCAATATTACGCAATTTATAATTAAATCTCTTACTATTCCAATAAAATTTTGCAATATAGCTAATATTAGATTTCACGTTTCATATGTCTTAAATATATTTTATATTCAATGCACGTTCAACCTAAAATGTTTGGGTTTATTATAAATATAACAAGAGTTACCATAAGGAAACTGTAACCTATCCATAGTCTTTCCCACCCATTTGGACATGTAGGTACTTCAGTACTTTGACTATGGATAGCTATTGTTCGTGTCGGTGATTCACAAACTTGACACCTGCAAAGAAAGAATGTATTTAGTATATTTAATCAAAATTATCAAAATTGCATGGAACTACTGCAATAGACATGATTTAATGTCCAAAAAATCAGTTTATTTTGTTAAAGTATAAAACGCCACTACACTTTAGGGTGCGAGCTCAAACGGAACGGTCGGAAAGTTAAATCGAGAAACTTAAACTCTCAATTTGTTCGTAATAGTCCTCGATCGAATTCGAGCGCTACATCTCAGTTCGAATGTATATGAGTAACAAAAAAATTGTTAATGCATATAATACGATAACGTCTGTAGGTGTGACGCGGTAGCGGTCGCGAGTTTTGATTCCTGCTCCAAAAACGCGGGCAAATGTGTGCTATTAAATGATTTTAAACTTTCGCGATTTGAACACATATTATTTATAGTACACTAACGGGTCGTTATCGCGTTAAATATTATGAAGGTATAAATACCTATTTATTTACCCGACGTTTCGACTGGATTGCACCAAGCAGAGTCGGCCCGTGACCACGGTGTGTGCTAAACTATTATTCGCAATTTTGCAGATGTGACATTATAATTTTGCCTTAATATTAGAAGCTCAACTGGACAGCTTAGTTTGGATAGGTATTGATCGATTGATGTAGGTACTTTAAATGTTGTATTGTAAACATTTATATTCGTAATACCCAACGATATAACATGACTACACTAGGCTTGTTGTAAATTTATCGTTGAAACAAATCTATACCTTGATATATAGTTTCCAACATCTCTAGCTTGTATTGGTGTCATGGCCATGGGCATGGGCTCCGGTGTTGATAACCAGAAGCTATAATCCTCTCGCTGAGCGAAGTCACACACGTTGTTCAAATTACAGAACATATAGGGCATAGTGGAGAATTTTCTCAAGCAACTTCCTGGTGCACCTATAATTGAATCGTTTGTTTAACAGAAGTAGTTTTAATATTTATTCTTAAATTTAATTAAACTGATAGGTAAGCATATAATTATTTATTTTCTTACCTAAGTCTTGTCCATGAGCTTTAGCATTTGCGACAATGTGTATAAGGGAAAAGCCGTTCCAAAGAGATGAGGTGCCGTCTGGGCACTGTGGAATCATTCTTGTTTGAGAATGTAAAGTGAAAAAATAACCTCTTGATCTTGGTATTGGTGGACGTGGAGCTGGTAGTCCTGGCAATCCGCTAGCTCCCCTTAAACCTTCATAACCTTGTTCACCTTGCCGGCCTTTTAACCCTGGTAGTCCTGGTGGCCCTGGTTGCCCCACAGGGCCGACATAACCAATATCTCCTCTTTTACCTTTTTGTCCTGGTAATCCGTTTATCCCAAACATTCCTGGTGCGCCATCAGAGCCCGGACGACCATCAATACCAGGTAGCCCGACATCACCGCGTGGTCCAGGTATAATTTCTGATAGAGGAACCGCGTCGCCCTTGTCTCCCTTTATACCTTCTGGGCCTGGGAAACCAATAGGTCCTTGTTGTCCTTCGTCACCATTTTCACCTTTCAATCCTCTAAGTCCCTGTATTCCAGGATAACCATTTGATCCACTATCTCCAATGTCTCCTTTAATTCCAACAAAACCTTTAGCACCTTCCCAGCCAGGGCTTCCGCGGTCGCCTTTGGGGCTAATAGCATAACCAGTTTCACCTGCATCTCCTTTCAATCCTGGTAATCCAGGGGTACCCTCCATTCCTGGAGCACCCGGTGTTCCCGGTAGTCCGCGTTGACCAGTTAAACCATCCGCGCCTTTGATCCCTTTTGATCCTTGGAATATTAAACCCGGCATACCTGGTGCTCCAATTGGCCCTTCAATACCAAATTCTCCTGGAGCTCCTTTTTGACCCATAGGGCCAGGCCAACCAGGAAGTCCATCTACTCCTGGTCTACCTTGTTCACCTTTTCTGGCGTTTTGGCCAGGCAAACCTGGAAGTCCAGGAGCTCCCTGGTCTCCCACCATTCCTTTTGCTCCAGCTAAGCCAATATCCCCAGTAATACCTGTTTCACCAATATCGCCGCTGATGCCTTTGATGCCTTTCATTCCAAAGAAACCGGTTTCACCAGGTTCACCAATTAATCCGGGCAAACCATCCATTCCCATGTAGCCCATATCGCCTTTGGATGCTGGCAAATAGGTACTGGGACCAGCATCTCCTCGTACCCCTTTTAGCCCAGTTTCGCCTCGTAGCCCAGGTAAACCTACATAACCTTGATCTCCTGGGAGACCTGGCATACCCATTTTACCTGGTTCTCCGTCCATTCCTCTATCTCCTGTAATTCCCTTTAGTCCGCTTTGTCCTGAAAAACCTCTTAAACCTTTGTTTCCGTCATATCCACGCCTTCCTTGCTGTCCAGGTGCGCCTGGAAAACCTTTATCTCCGAATAAACCCCGATAACCATTTACTCCATTTTCACCCATAATCCCTTTAGGTCCAGGCAAGCCAACTAATCCTGGGTATCCATCGACACCAGGAGGTCCTACAGGACCTACATCTCCTCCTACAGATTGGCCTGTAAAACCTCTGTCTCCTTTATCTCCAGCTTCGCCTTTTAAGCCTGGTCTACCTGGTATTCCATCAAATCCAGGTTCACCGTAGTCACCCTTCATTCCTATAGTTCCACTGTCACCAGGAAGACCTTTGAAACCAGGTGGACCCAGATCACCCATTCCTCCTTTAAGACCAGGCCATCCATCTAAACCAATAGAGCCAATGGGCCCAGTGTCGCCGCGATATCCCTTAATACCTGTAGCGCCAATTAAGCCTTGTTTTCCAGGATTTCCTGGGTAACCGACTTGCCCAGATTCTCCAACATCACCATCTTCGCCTTGCAATCCTGGACTGCCAATACCTCCAGGGAAACCCGGAAAACCAATAGATCCGTCATCTCCCGGGCGGCCACGAAAACCTCGACGTCCGGCTTCTCCTTTCACTCCCTTTGGACCTTCGTCTCCTTGTAACCCATGGGGTCCTTGCATTCCTGGATCTCCGAATGGTCCAGTTGCTCCTGGCGAGCCTGGCTGTCCTGGTAAGCCACGAGCACCTTGCACTTCTACTCCGGAAATTCCTTTACGACCCTTAAACAACATAATCGTAATATTATAATCAATATAGGCACTAAGCTGTAGGAAAAGGAAGAATCAATTATTTTATGAATTATATCTTCTACCTAGATGTATCTGACTACCTATTTCGGCGTTGTTGCAAACACAAATCACTAAAAAACTGACCGTGATGTGCGGCGGCCGGCGACACTTGTGTAAAACAAGAAAGTAATATACCTACCTACATGGTACAAAGCTCTAAATAATGTACCTATATTATTTATTGAAAGTTTTTTTATTTAAGGATTTAGGAACGTATCTATTTCACTACCGACAGTCCTATTACCCTTAAAAATTACTTTACAGACTTTAATTATTTGAAATAAACTAAGACTAACTTTATAAGAACTAGCGGACCCCGCGACCTTCGTATCGCCTCAGAATAGTTTTTTATTACGTCTTAAAATATGTCATTATCATCAAATATGGCGAAGTTGGAAATTTGTATGAAGAAATACAGTTTCTTATTATTAGTTATTTTTTCGTTAACTTTCCAATGTTTTTAATACTTATTATCCTATTCCCGACGAAGACAAATCCAAAATCACCAGAATTATGAAATTCGATCCAGCCAGTTATTCTCGAGTTATAAGTAGTGTAACTAACACGACTTTCTTCTAAATATATTAGGGGTTAAAGTATGAAATTGCCGTTTTGTATGGACAAAATCGAGAAAAGTCATTTTTCCATACTAACAATTTTTTAGTTTTTTTAAAAACGCTTGAACCGTTTTCGATGCAATTAAAGGTGAAAGTTAGATGGTTATAAAGCTACGCATTATAGTATTTAAATTCCTGAAAATCAAAGTATATAATACAAATATACTTAATTGAAGCAAGAAGGTCAGCTGACACATTGTAAGGGATCTTTTCAACGACTTCCTTTGAAGTAATAGGCACTAGTATTGCATATTTTTTTTAGTCAAAAGTTACTTTATTTAGTTTTTGATACAATACAAAAAGAATTACGCAATAATATGACTATACTTAAGAGCTATAAACAAAATAAAAAGTGGGAAAATAATCGGCAATTTCATACTTTAACCCCTATTATAATAAGACTAGCGGACCCCGCGAACTTCGTATCGCCTCGGAATAGTATTTGATTTTGACGCCTTAAATGTCATTGTCATCAAATATGGCGTGGTTGCAAAAAACATTTATTTTAACGTCAGCTTTTCAACGTTTTTTTTATGCTTATTATTCTAATTCTGACAAAGAGAAATCCATAAACACCAAATCGTAAGAACTGGTCCAGCCCTTCTCGAGTTATAAGTGGTGTAACTAACACGACTTTCTTTTATATAATAAAGAAGATAAAAGATAGAAAGATCGATGAAGTCTTAGCTTATTCTAAGGATGAAGTTATAAGTTATATGCCCATGGACTCAAGTACAGTGTTACAAAAAGTGAGATCTTAGTTCTTAGTAATCTGGCAACAAAACTTATTCAGTGCCACCAGTAACGCTGAGTGGGCATCCTCTTAAGATTGTTACAAAATTCAAATACTTGGGTCATTGGGTCACGGACAACCTAAAGGATAATATAGACATGGAAAGTGAGCGCAGGGCGCTTTCGGTAAGGAGTAATTTGCTGTCACGGAGGTTTGTACGTTGTTCTCGCGAGGTAAAAATCACTCTTTTCAAAACATACTGCCAAACTTTATACACGTGCAACCTCTGGATCAATCACACCAAAAAGACCTTTAGTGCTCTGCGCGTCCAATATAATAATGCCTTCAGAAGGTTGTTGGGGTTGCCCTGGTACTGCAGTGCTTCAGGGATGTTCGCAGAGTGGAACACTGATGCCTTCGGAGCGGTGCTGCGCAAGCGAGTCGCTTCACTCTGAATAAGAGTGCCGGGCAGCACCAATACTCTTCTGAAGGTTATTGCTGAGAGAATGGACAATCCTATACAAAAGTTTTGGATGTCCTTAGAGAGCGTTCAAGTATTACGTAACGCAATTTGGGGGGGAGGGGGGGTCTTGTAAAACGTTATGATGCGTTACAAGGGCGGGAGGGGGGTTCGAACAACGCGTTACGTAACATTGTTTTTTATTTAAATAAAAAAAACTAGGGTAATAAAATCTCCCAAGTTAGCAACCCTTTTCGTTTATGGTTTACGGGGAATCCCCCGATTGTATTGTATGACATTTTTATTTTGCTCTCTCAAGTTGGCAACTCTTTTCGGTTATGTTTTACGGGGAATCCCTCACTGCATTGTTACGTCATTTTTATTTTGTTTTGATGTCAGTATTTAAAGTAAACATGTTATTTTATTGAAACAGCTTTTTTTTAAACTAAACAGTTTAACTTTATTTGATATTTTAGCAACTTAATACCTTAGTACCGAAAATCTTTAAAATTTGCGTTACGTAATACTTGAACGCTCCCTTACATGTATATAGTAATGAAAACTTTAAATTCTATTAATTTTTCTTTTATCTTTTTGTATTATTTTTAAGAATTGTATGTGTTATTTTATTTTTTAAGATAATTATGTAAGTTAGTTGTAATTAGTTATAATATGGATTAATATCTGAAAAATAAATTTGATTTGATTTATATAAGAAAATAGAGAGATAGATTACCGAATGAGTTACTTATATTGGTTTTCATTAATTCCTACCTATCTATCTATCTTTATACTCGTATATAAAAATGAATCCCTATTTCCCTTGGTCACGACATTACAAGTGAACGGCCGGATCGATTTTGCTAATTTATCAAAGTAGTTTAGTAATCAATATTCATAGTTAAGACAGGACAACGTCTGTCGGGTCCGCTAGTAAGCAATAAAATACTAGCAAAGATAGCTTTATTCATAAACTCATAATTAGACATACGATAAATAATTTATTTTCAAGCCGGCTTTATATTATATTATAACTATCCTTATTCTTCGTTTTACTTACCGGTGGTCCTTGTGGCCCTTCAAATCCTGTGTCGCCTTGTGGCCCCATTTCACCCTTAGGTCCGATTGTGCCCATACGCCCAGCTGCACCAGAATATCCAGGTTCGCCTATTTCACCTGGATCTCCTGGGGTGCCATCAATACCTCGTTCACCTACTATAATAGATGCTCCGATCGGACCTCGAGATCCTTTCTGTCCTTTAGCAGCAGGAAATCCAGTAGGGCCTTGCTGCCCTGCTGTACCTGGTTCACCATACGGACCAAAGTCCCCCTTTTCGCCTCTGTGACCTCTCAATCCGACGGAACCAGGTACAGTGCCACCAGGGTAACCCATATCTCCTCGAACTCCAGGGAATCCATCGTAACCTAGATCACCACGGTCTCCTTTTCTTCCACGGAAACCTTAAATACAAATATCAATAATAATTGTAACAGTAATTTTATTGTAGAGGCACTGTCATTGGATTCTATGGCCATTATTAGCATGTTTCTGTTTTCCTTTTTTTCATAAATTAAATAAGTAATAAAAGAGATATGAGCCTCCAAAAATCTAAAAGTTCGCCAGATTTCCGCTGTGCTCAAACATTCAGAAAACAAATTTGGTTAAATTTTAGAAAAAAAGCAAAATATACGAACACGGCCAAAGCCTTTCTTTAATTTTTAATGAAAAATGTACCTAAATCGGTCTAGTTTTGGAAAAGAAATCGAGGGACTACGAAACGTTGATTTTGTGTGCTTTTAGTAGGTATTTTCGGTCCAAAATGCAGTTGTCTCTATCGCGCTCTGCGGTGAAGGCGTTCGGGACTGCGCGACAGCAATAGATTTTACAAATACCTATTTTTCAATTCTCTCGACCGTAGTGTTTCCTCTTAAGGACAAAATACTATCCAAGTTTTGTGTGCGTTCGCCCAGCAAAAAGTATCGCCTATTCAAAAATTGGATGATGCAGATAATTAGTGCCTTATATCGTGTAAATGTGCCCGATATTTTATATTTGTGCGTTCAACAGTTTCAGAGTTATTTAAGAAAAATGGATTCTGCTGCACGAACGTTCGCACAGCAAATTTTTTTTAATTTATGCGTCTAGCTGTATATTAAATATGTAAAAAGGTAGCTTATGTACGAGTGTAAATGTGTCGTAAAAGCCAAATTTGTGCCTCTTAAGATGTCTGACTTATTTAGTTTTTTGCTGGGCGAACGTTTCGGTAATTGCTGTATATCGGAAACGGTTGGACGCACACTCATGATTTGTTGCATACAGATACAGTAAATTTGTGCATATTTGTGCCGCAATTTTCATTAACATGACTAGCATGGTTGAGGATATATTCTTTTATTTCCTAAAAAATGGAAAAATGCTCTGGCTCTCGAACGAACAAGACCAAGGTCTTCGCGTTAGTGCCGAGTGATACCTATTATAAATATTCACATGATCATGTAAAGTTTCGCTGGCCTACTACATATCATTGCCAAGTTCTTAACGATTTTGAAAGAGGTTATCTTGAGTGAAATAACTTAGAATACGAAAACACTAGTTTTCTGTTAACTGGCTTATTACATGCTTTTACAATAATATGTGCGCTGTTTTAAGAATACGTATGCAAAAAATCATGTATGTATGCCCATCACTTTAGACAATAACGATAAAAAACCATTCGTAATATTTTTGGTAGATTATCCGACCAAATTGTAGTGAACATTAAAAAGCGGCCGCACGATACATTGACCTATCCTTCCTCACTTGATGGCATTGGAACGAAATTTAAATAGTACAGATGCGTATAGAATTGATAAGTTGGGAAATAATTTATTACATGAAATCAAATGTTAATTGTTTTATTTTTTTGTAAAAATACATTATAATTACTAATTTATTATTGAAAATAAATTGTCGAGGCGCCAGGAGACCGCTGGTCCGTCCGAATAAAAAGGCGAAACGAGTTGAAACTTAGCCTCTGTTAACATTATTAAGCAAATAAATACTAATTATGGTGAAGTCAAAATTTTGATATCATAATTTTTATTCAATAATCGGAATCTTAAAATTTTTGTTTGTATGATAATGAAAAAGAAAAATGATTTTATAGATGTAATTTTAATCACGGTCCTAATTTTAATACATCAATCTACAAGATAAAAAACAATTCACATTTTATTTCATGTCCCTCATATAAACTATTTTCCAACTTAAAAATTCTGTATGCATCTGTACTATTTTAATATGAATATATAATAGGTATCACTCGACACTAACGCGAAGTCCTTGGTCTTGTTCGTTCGAGAGCCAGAGCATTTTTCCATTTTTTAGTAAATAAAAGAATATATCCTCAACCATGCTAGTCATGTTAATGAAAATTGCGGCACAAATATGCACTAATTTACTGTATCTGTATGCAAAAAATCATGAGTGTGCGTCCAACCGTTTCCGATATACAGCAATTACCGAAACGTTCGCGCAGCAAAAAACTAAATAAGTCTGACATCTCACTTGATGCCAAATGCCGTAAAAGCACAAATTTGGCTTTTACGGCACATTTACACTCGTACATAAGCTACCTTTTTGCATATTTAATATACAGCTAGACGCAAAAATAAAAAAAAAAAATTGCTGGGCGAACGTTCGTGCTGCAGAATCCATTTTTCTCAAATAACTCTGAAGCTGTTGGACGCAGAAATTTAAAATTTCTGGCCCATTTACACGATATAAGGCACTAATTATCTGCATCATCCAATTTTCGAAATTAGGCGATACTTTTTGCTGGGCAAACGCACACCAAATTTTCGAGATATTAATTTTTTTATGAAGATTTTTTGGTCTTTTTTGTCGTAAAAACTAGTTTTAAGACTTTCATCTTAATTTTTCATATATATACATATATTGGACTTTATTATCAGCTAAGTAGCAAAACCATACCACAGCAACGACGGGTACTGGTTAATCACCACGCTTGCTAAATGCGAATTGGTTATCAGTGTGATCACAAACCCGAGCAAATGTTCAAAAATTCGAGAAAGAACTTAGACAAGAAAAACAAATAAATTGTCGAGGAACAATTTTTTAATGACCCTAAAATATTCAGAACTTGATGGTACGGTTCTTGATGAGAAATTGACATTAAACTTTTAATTTGAAACAATTGACAGATTTCAGAGTAGATAGCACATAGGTAGGATAGTCTTTATCCCAAAAATTTTGCTAATTCCAAATTTAATAAGTACGATGTCGCAGGCAAAGAAGCAACGGCTAGTATTTTAGATAGTATAACTCTTTATGTTCACTTACCTTTTAATCCGGGAAAGCCAACAGCACCTTTGATACCCTTTACATTTAAATGCTCTCCTACAGCTTCTCCTGCTTCACCTGGCAAACCATCGTCTCCGGGGTCACCGGCTACTCCCCTGAAAAAATAAAATTGATTAATTTTATAAAATACTTATGGCCTTAAATCAAAACTTAATGTTATTTTTTACATGTTAAAGCTAGCCAATGACGCATGCATTACGATACTTATTTTAATTGCCATGTACCTAAGTGCGCAGTGCTACAAAAGTATCCCGACTTAATTGTCTTAACTGTGTGTCTAGCTAGATGAAATAAGGATTTATTAAAACGTAAATGCAGTTGTTTGTTCCCATTAAAAGCATATTTGATTTAAAGTAAGGTACTTTATCCCTGTATGGGTTTGATTCGTTTATTACAACCCATACCTACTTACACCTAATTACCTACCTTATGTTTTAGATACTTACACCTTGTTTATCTACATGTAGGTTCTACATAAAGTTGTAAAAAATTACAATGATCATTGACATACTTAAAACCCATGGTGCCCTTTTCTCCAGTGAGGAAGACTGCAGGTATGTCAGCAGGCGCGCCAGGCCACCCCGGCGCACCGTCACGTCCTCGGGAGCCGTTTCGTCCTGGGAGACCAGGCAATCCATAGTCTCCTTGACGGCCCTTAATCCCCGGCGGTCCATAATCCCCAGGAAGTCCTGGCCAACCTGGATCTCCAGGTAAACCGACTAGTCCAATAAAACCTAAAATAAATTGATTCATTTCAACAACTTAATTTGATACGATAGTATGTAATTTTTTTTTTAAGACAGAGACACAGAGCCATCTAGCCCTAAATTAAGCTACTATTAAGTACCCTGTCGTATGGGGTACTAGACAACCGATAAACTTACCTATACTTATATGTATATATATATTTTTGTAAATACATACTTATAATAATAGGGATTAAAGTATGAAATTGCCGATTTTGTACTGAAAATCAAAATTGTTAATTTTTTAATTTTTGACAAATTTATTTAATCAAAATATTTCCATTATTATCTATATATTGCTGCCATCTAATAGGAAGGTCATTTATGCCATTGTGATAGAACTCTGAGGATCTAGACTGCACAAACTGTGTGAAAGCATTTTGTACTGCCTCCTGGGAAGAAAACTTCTTGTCACGTAGATAATTGTCCAAATCACGAAAAAAATGGTAGTCCGTTGGAGCAAGGTCTGGCGAATACGGAGGATGTCGAATGGTTTTTAATTGCAGTTCCTGAAGGGTCAAAACGGTTTCTCGTGCTGTATTAGGTCTCGCGTTGTCATGGAGCAATAATGGTGAAGATCGATTCATGAGTCGGGGCTGTTTTACTGCTAGTTTTGCCAACATTATTCGGAGTTCGGCACAATAGACATCTGCCGTTATTGATTGACCAGATCGGAGAAAACTATAGTGGTATATAGATATATAGTGAAACACCATGCTGAGACCACCAAACAGTTACCATTACCTTTTTATTGGTAAGTTTTGCTTTAGGACACTGTTGTGGCGTTTGACCTGGGGTCAGCCATTACATTTTTCTTTTACGGCTATCATAAAGAATCCACTTTTCATCACATGTCAGGCAACACAAGTTTCAACACGCGCTTTTTCTGCACATCAGTCAAATCATGAGGCACCCATTTTTCGTATTTTTTTATATTATTGATTTGACGCAAATGAGTCAATATTGTGGGTAAGGTTACTTAGAACCATGCTGCTAATTCCTGGGTAGTTTGACTAGGATCGGCTTCCACCATCTCTCTTAATTCATCGTTAATCACCTGTGTGGGCGGTCTTCCTCGTGGCTCGTTCTTCAAGTCGAAGTTTCCATCACGAAAGCGTTTAAACCAAAATCGCACGGTGCGTTCATTAGCAGATCCCTCTCCAAACGCAACATTGATATTGCGGGCTGTTTCTGCCGCGTTACTTCCGCGTCGGAACTCGTATTAAAAAATCACTCGAATTTTAGCAGTATCCATCTTTCTTGTCTAAGTTAAATAACAAAAACAATTGAAAGTCGATATTCAAATGTTTCACATTTTTTAAAAGAAGAACATCAATAGAAACCATGTGAAAAAAGTTTCATTCGAAAACCTCAAACCATGAAGAGTCTATGTCAATTTAAAGAACCTATTACAATAAAACGGCTATTTCATATTTTAACCCCTAGAAAACACCCAGACCAGTACAAAGAGACATGTTCATGCACACAAATTTTTGTACTGTACCGGGATCGAACCTGCGACCATGACTCAGAAGCAGCGTTTACTACCGCTGCTCCACATGGTCGTCGAATATAAGCGTTGTATTGTTGAGATTTTCTGGGGATAGTGTATATTGAGTTTACTTTAGTGGAAACATACGATACGATCCCATGTCCTGGCCCCCAATTCCGCTCATTTACAAATGGCTCAATAGAATCGCAATTTGTAAATTAGCAGAATTGGGGCCCTGTACTTTTATCAAATCTAAAATTGATGTTAGTACCATAGTGATTACTTGTTCAGTGTTAGTTACTTTTAAGTCATCCTTGTCAGGTGTCAGTACAATAAAAATTTATGAAATAATATCCAAATAAAAGGTCAAAGGTGATCCAGTAAAAAGAACCTAGAACCTGAAACACCTATAAAATCAAGCTTACCTACATCTCCTGGCGGCCCGCGGTCTGCCTTTGTTAAGGATTTAGGCGGGATTTTCACAATTCCAGGCTGCCCTCTAGGCCCTTGCGGACCTGCCATTCCTGACTGGCCATGGTTACCCTTTGGTCCTTTAGGCCCAGGTATTCCTGGATTACCAGGAAGGCCATCAACACCACGTGCTCCCGGTAAGCCTTCAGGTCCAGGTATTCCTTTTAATCCAGGAAAACCATCGTTCCCTCTTTGACCCTTCGGTCCCGGTAATCCTATAAATTGTAAATAGTTGGTTATAAAAGGAAAGAAAGAGGATAATAGTTGATTAAATCACACATGTTTTGTCATTTAGGTAGTTACTAATTGTCAAAACAACAATATTTACTGGTTATTTAAATAGTTCTTCAATTCATCTTTTTGAATGTCCAAATGCAAACATTTTGGTTTCACGATTGTACTAACGTACGCATCTAATGGTAATAGGAAGAAGCACGCGTAGGAATGTAATGCGACAGAAAGATTCTTAAAATATTTGCTTAGAATTACTATACTTTTATAGATTTATTTTGTCACTTATTTCAATGTAGATCTGCAATGCCGAATTGAAACTACTCGATGCCATAATAAACAAATGTGAACTATACCAATACATAAGTAAACTTATAATATCGCACTAGGTACATGATAGAGGAAAGGTATAACGTGAAGTAGGTGTAAATGCAATAAACACCAAAGTAGTTTTTTTAGTATGGAAAAGGGAATTGCTACTTTAACGTTAAATACGCGACAACTAATATATAAGTTAAACAAAACAAAAAGGACAATATTTAACGCACGTAAGTGCAACTAGCAAATATATCAATTATAGCTATAGCTATCCAGCATATATCTGCTGTTTCTGGCGAGCCTTAAGGCTTGAAGCCCTAAGAAATTGATTAATTTTCTTATCGGTTAATCGGCATTGCCTACTTTTTACTAAACAACTAGCCATGAAGTGTCGTCTAAGTATATTTCGTTAAATAATATTTAAAAAGTTTACAGATTTGCTCTCTGTAATAGCTATAGGCAAAAGATGGTCTCAGAGAATACGTAACTTGGTATTGTGAAAAGATGTGTATTATTGTATAGTACTTTAGTAGAAATTTTATGACATTAATAATGATTCACTTTAATCTCATAGATAGAAAATGCCCTTACCTGATTTACAAAAAGGGCAATCGTCTCCACGCTCTCCTTTAGGTCCTAAGAAGCCTGGACGACCTGAACGACCAGGTTCTCCTACAGGCCCTGGAGGCCCTGGTTCCCCGGGCTCGCCTGTAGGCCCGGTACCGATCCTACCGCGTCCCGGGTAGCCAGCTGGACCCATGTATCCTGGTTCACCACGGTCTCCACGCATTCCAGGCAAACCATCTAAGCCGGGCATACCACTTTCACCGTCTGGACCTACTACTGTTGCTCCTTTAAACCCTTTAGCACCCATTGAGCCCGGCAGTCCAATGAAACCAGATGGACCACGAGGACCAGGCAATCCTTTAAAACCATCGCTTCCAGGTTCACCTTTAGGTGATATACCGGGATTACCGGTGCGTCCAGGATAGCCTTTTCTGCCTGGCAATCCAGGTACTCCAATGATGCCTGAAACACCACGTAATCCATCCAATCCTGGTTCTCCCTTCGGACCTACTGGCCCCAAAGGACCTTGCGGACCATTTGAACCGGGCAATAATGGTTCATTTAAACTTGGATCGTATATTCCCGGTTCTCCCATTGGGCCTTGTTCCCCTGGGCTCCCTGGTCGCCCATCTTCGCCTGGTCCACCAGGTAGGCCGTCAAAACCATCTTGCCCAACAAATCCTGGAGCACCTTTGTCACCTTTTTGTCCCGGTGGCCCGTCTTGACCCCTGTGACCTGGTTTTCCTCTAGGTCCATCTATACCTTGATCTCCTTTCAACCCTTGTATACCGTTGATACCCGGAGAACCCTGTGAGAAATTCGTTTTTTAATTCATAAACCTTGTGTTTACATGAGCCCAAGTATAAGGAAAATAGAACCGTGGGATGCAGGCACAAAATTAAAATAGAAACACTCCTTATCGTTCTATACAGAGTGTTGGGTAAATGGTATAACAACCCGAAACCAGCCCATGTCAACATGTGAAATTTCAAAAATGATGATTACTTAGGTACTTCATTATAGTACTTTACATGATATTTTAACAATTTAATTGCAGTTATAAGTAATATCTGTATTTAATCTTGAAAAATTATGTCTCAGGCGGGACTTGAACCCGCATCTCCTTGCATACCGGGCACGACTAAGCCAGCTTAGTTTCATCAAATGTTAGGAGTATTGCCCTCTTAACCATTATTTTTTTCACCATTAGCCATAATTATCTGTGGCAAACATTATCCATAAGCCCATGTCCAGCAGTGTCACATCACAATGTGGGTTAATTAATAGTGATGTGGTGAACACATTGATATAATGTAAAAAACAAGAATGACAATCATCTTTAAAAAAGTGTCACAACTAAAATTGCACTAATTGTCGAATTAAAAAGAGTGCACTTTTAGAACCGAACTTTTCGAATTCGAAACCGTACTATTGCATGCCGACATAATTTGACGGGCTAAAAGTTGACACTGACATAATTAATATATATCTGATATTAAATCAACGTCAATTATTCAAATGATGACAGTTACAGGTGTCATTTTTGTATGAAACACTGTATCTTGTTCTTAATATATTGATGAGTAAATAAGCAAATACGGTAAAATTTCCTTACCGGTAAGCCAACTGAACCTAATATGCCTTTAATGCCTTTTTCACCACGTTGTCCTCGGTACCCTTTTTCGCCTTTAAAACCTTTCGCAATAATTGTAATATTTTGTCGCAGTTCGTTATCAATTATTGGAGGCGGTCGTCGTCCTGGTTCTCCAGTTTCTCCTTGGTCACCTTTTTGCCCTGTAGGGCCAACTTCATCGTCACCAAATTCTCCTCTATAGCCTATTTCACCTGGAACGCCCCTCGGCCCCTAAAATATGAAACAGGTTTTTCGTTTTACGACTCCTACCAACAATACCAAGTTACTAGTTATTATTCTGTGACAATACTAAAGTCGGCAAAACCAAGTATAAAAACAACAATAAGCCTAAAAGTGTCTCATAAGCACAATCTAAAAAAAACATATCAGGATGGTTTATGATATCTTTCCAAACCTCGATCACTTACTAATTGCAGCTAAAAAAACAGCTTTCCTACGGATCATTTGATCTTTTTATATTGTATTTGTAAAGTAATTTAAATATGCTAAGTGCCTAGGTATGTCAAAAAATTAACTCCTCTTATTAAATTGTCCATTTAATGAAAATTAGATATAATAATATGTTTCATTTTAGCTAATGGCAGCAGTTTTGTTAGACTAGAATTTTAATTTTATCACGGATGATGATTTTTAAAAGCAATAGTATTTAAAATTTAAAATTTTGCTGGGTTGACTACCTACTTACAACTACCTATTGAAGTCACTGTTCCGATTATCTTTATTTGATTTTACCTGATCACCTTCTTCACCGGGTAAGCCACTGTCTCCCCTCCAACCTTGGGGTCCTACTGGGCCAGGGGTTCCTGAATTGCCATATTCTCCTTGTTCTCCTTTTGCACCTCTCGAGTTCGAGCCTCCTTCACCAGCTAAACCCGGCTGTCCCTTCTCTCCGTAAGCGCCAGGTAATCCTCGGTCGCCAGGGATACCTCGCCTACCAGGAGGACCTACCACACCATCAACACCACTACATCCATCCAATCCCGCAATCCCTCTGGTACCCTCTAAACCTTGAAGACCCTGTTAATCACACACAATATTAAAACCAAATGTTACTTTTACTGAGTAGCCTTAAGATGTAAGATCACTAAATTTCTTACCTGAGGTCCTTGATATCCTCGTGGTCCGTACGGTCCGTCCACTCCCTAAAAATACAGTTATGTGAAAATGATTTTTAAATCGTTTATTTAAGTACAGAGATTATTCTTAATCATTGAAAAATTACAGAAAATCAATTTATTAATACGATATAAAGTTCGCACCCTTTCTCCCTTGTCGCCATAATCTCCGCGCTCACCAAAGTCGCCAGCCTCGCCTATTCTTCCGATACGACCCTCTGGACCGTCATCGCCGTAGTCTCCCTGAGGCCCAGGTAGTCCTGGTGGCCCTGGAGTTCCACGGTCCCCCTTTAAACCGGCACAATCACACACTGTTTGATTGCATACCTGTAAACAAAATTGTTAAGAAATTAACTAAGTTTTCCATTTCATAATGAGATATAAGTGCATAATATCCAGATTGGGGACATTACAATCGGGAATCGTATATACGTGCCTTATCGTCGAGACCTCTGGCATACATACGAACAGCAGAACAAGTGTAAGACCAATGCACTTCCTACATAAATTATAGGGCATGAAATCAAATATGAGTGATCGTTGTTTTCAGAATATTAGAACAGTAATTAAATTAATTTGATTAAAAATATACCTACAAATAAAAAACCACAATAATTAGTAGTACCTATATAACTACCAATTTCGATTCGGTGCATTATGAGAGGAATATCGGTGATTTCTTGTTTTACTTAAAATTGGTTGCTTATTTTACGCTTTTTATCTGTTATTTTTTTTCTATAAAAATGATTTTATTAATTTTATATTGTGTAGGCTGTAAAAACAGTTCTTATTTTCTTTCAGGGTGATTAGATGTGTTGAAATTTTAATATGTTTACGGTTGAGATAGGCCTGGTAAAAAGTTATGCGTGCACCGTGGTCAATGGTCATACTCATAAATGCACACCGAATCAAAAAAATCCTCTTTTCGAAGTCGGTTGATAGAGTGAAGAAATTGAATATTAATAAATATGCATGGCTTTGATCGATGTTATTCAGTGAATATGGAAAAATATTTCGGTCGGTCGCTTAATGTGCCTGAGCGACATCGTAGGTACCTATACCTATATTATGAGCGCACTTATTTATGGACAAATATTTGCTTGTGTTTTTATTATTATTTTTAAGCGTTTATTTATATTATAATATCCTGTAATCAAGAAAATACGCAGGTGTTTCAATAATTTATAATTTGGCATGCATAGGTGTTATTATTACCAGGTGTATTATTACTGACCATATTTGTATGTGTTACCTACTGTACTTGGAATTGCGAGTAGCTTACAACAATGTACACGTCACTCCATCTCGTTTAGTTAAGGCGCTATTTGAGGCGTATCATTTTGCAGTTGACATGACAGCACTGCTAAATTTGCATGACGACGCAATGCAATCTACAAGCAAACAATACACACTAGTTCACAGCTCTATTATGCCTAACGAGTTTTTAACCATCAATTTATTTAACGATGCATAAACAAATTGACATAAATCTAAAACTGAACTAGTTTAATGATATTTGTAGTAATCGTACAGAAAAACCATGTATAAGTTTGTACCTACTTATTGGGTAAATATTTCATTTCATGCAAATTAGACGTTTTAAAGTAAATATAAAAAAAAATGCTGAATCACGTTCTTTGAACTTAAATCAGTAAGAGTTGAATGTTTTAATAAAAAATCATGAAGGCACAGTAGTCAGATTTAAAATAAAGAAGTTGCAGGCTTTTATGTTTTTTTGAGCGAACGGTAATGAGATGGACAAAATGGTAGTTACTATAAATAAAAAATGTATAAAAGAAATCAACCTTTATTACACTGTTATTCGTAGACATTTATAATTTGTATTATTTTTTAAATATATAATAAAAGGGAAATCTTTCACGGTATTTTTTTTTGGTATTACGCTTCGTACTGAAAGCTCAGATTTTTTTAAACCGAAAAAGTTTAAGAAACGAATCGATCACAAACCGACCCAAAGCAGTCTTATCTGCCCTACCCCTAGAGTGTAATTCAAAAGCGCGTAGGCGCGGAGGGGCGAGGCGGCCCGCGGGCTGAGGAGCAGCAGGAGGCTGTAAGCGAGGCGCCGCGCGGCTGAGGCTGGCTGAAAGCCGAAGCTGCGGTGGTGAGCGTAAGCCATCTGCGACGATTAGCACGTGTGGGAACGCTGAAGCCCCGCAGAGCCGAAGCCGTCACGGAAGTCTGATAGTTTGGATGCATGCATGATTGCTTGTTTGCATGCATGCTTGCTTGTTTGCATGCATACTTACTTCTTTGCAAGCATGCATGCATGCATGGCTATTTCGAATTGTGATATTTTTTTTAACTTTCTGCCTATTAAAATTTGGAACTGTAAATGGTAGGTGTTAGGATATATTCGGCTAAATGTCGCATTTGGGAAATTATAATACGGCGATATACAGTAAGGCGTAGTTTAGGAAAAGTAAAAATAGGCGAAAATTTTTAGGCTAGTAGTTTGTGTTCCAATGACAATTAGCAGTACAAACAATTCGGCATTCCGATATATAGGTACCCATTAAAAATCACAGTTTTGGTAGAATCAATACATTTGTATTGATCATTTCATCGTACACTAAAATAGACAAGCATTAAAAAAACACAGTTTTTGTAAAACATTTTAAGTCATCTCTTCTTACCCTTACCCTACCTTAAAATCCCTTACCCTAAAATCGACATAAACATTAAAAACTCATAGTTTTGGTACAGTCATTGTAAATCATTTCATCTTACCAATCATCTTACATTAAAGTAGACGTTCTAGCGATTTAAACAGCACAAGTAAAGTCTCGAACGATGAGAGTTTATGTTGTTTCTGCTGATTGTACTTCGAATAAATCTCGTGGACCTATTGAGAATTAATATATGAAAATTTTAAAATATATTTTTAAATTTCATAAACCCGGTGAGAAAAGAAGAACAATAGAGTCGTGGACCTTTGGGAATAACCCGAATAAAGTTTTAGGTATACGAGCAGTTCGAATTAACTATCAGTCCCAACCAAGAGGTACGAGTAATCATATTGGTTAATTGCTTTAATAAGTACATGCAAAACAAATGGCAAGAATAAAACTTTCGCAAGAAAATGATCCGACGAAAAGTGTGTAAGTATTATGTACCTTGCAAGTCTCGCATGATTATTGTCGAAGATTTATTGATTGGCATTGAGTCAATTTATTTTTCATTTTTGATGGCTGTTTATCTTATTTAAATACCTACCCTTTAGGGTGGTATTTTTTTTCGAGTTTGAGCTAAACCCTCTCGACTAAAAACATTTTTTTTTATTATTTGGTTATATGTTGTTTTTTTTCGACCTGTCAAACTTAACAACGTTCGTAGTCACGCGTCATGATACATGATGATCAGGTTTGGTCAGGCAATAAAAGCGAGTTAGGTATGTGGGTTGTTTGATTTCCGTCCGTTTTAAGCCTAAATTATTCAAGAAACGATATAATACTTCCTTTACACCAAGTATATGTAAATACGTTGCTTTGCTTCAGATAATGATATGTGTTTAATTCAATATTCCGGTTTCGGTTGGGTATTAATAGGTATTTATAATATAACACTATTTTTTATACAAAAAATACT
Organism: Anania crocealis; assembly: GCA_949315895.1. Lineage (NCBI taxonomy): Eukaryota > Metazoa > Arthropoda > Insecta > Lepidoptera > Crambidae > Anania > Anania crocealis. The sequence continues at coordinate 14,331,640 of OX438881.1, forward strand.
TATTTTTCTTCTTTCTAAAACTATTTAAAAATAGTCTGGTGTCAGAGTTTTCCAAACCGCCTATTAGAAACCTTTGTTTTTTACGACTTCCATTGCAACAGAAGCCGAGACCAAAGGCTTAGCGAAACACGTCGATAATACTCCACCCTCTCCAGTTCCAAAATCGATGTTTCCTAAGTTAACCCGACCGGGAATCGAAGCTATACGTAGTAGGCACCACTACGCCAACTGTTACACCAACTGGTACACCAATGGTCTGCCCACTACGCAAGGGTCCCAGAGTCAGGTCATAAAGTCAAAGGTAATAATCAAATGTAAATATATACCTATTCGTCAGTAACTATTTTATATAGACGTAAAAAAAAATTTGTTACTAATTTTATATAAAATTTTCACTATAATCATTTGAGCTGTTTGGGAACCGACTTAGTTTGTGTTTCAAACAGACCAGAACTAAAATTTTTAATGGACTATTTATAATCTGTTCAAATAGCAGGTTTCTCTAAAATTCATGAATCATACACTTATTTTTAAAATCACAACTTTGTATAGTACTTACCTAGTACATGCCTGCCTGGTAAAAAATTAGATTAAAGTCGAGGAAAATAAGCGAGCGTTGACTAACGCAAACGTTACAGTAAAAGCATCTGTTAATGACTTAACAACATTAGAGTGGGTGTACTTATAGAATGATGACCTACATAATATCTAATCTTATGAGTGAGAGACAAGAACTAACCAAATAAAGGACTTATTAAATGAAAGTGTAGGTACCTACATAATCGTTAGTACCTACTGCTGTTTGGACTAAACATATTTATTTTTAATTTATTCTGTATTGCATTGTTAATAATCAAAGAGCTCCTCTTTTCCAAGATAATATTATTTTATTAAATAACTTTCTGTGAAACACGTCCAATCTATGTAGGTATTAAGATTTACTTAAGATCACCAAGTAGGTATCACAAGAACTAATAATCGAGATTTACACCGTGCCTATGTTTATATTTTATATGAGTTTTTCGATATTACCGCATTCTCGCAAGCGGAAAAACTAAATAGGGTAGGTAGTGATTCTTGCAACAATGCTGTAATATCGGAATCCCTTATATATAACTTTTTACATCTTTTATGTAAGTGTAAAAATATATAAAAAATTCTAAGAACTGGTTAAAATTGTTTGTGTCAAAAAATCGGGAATCATAGAAGGCTGGTGAATAAATACACGAGAGAGCCACTTCCGGTCGCGTCGTGCGTGGGCGGGCGGCATCCGGCGTGCGGCGCACGCGCGCCTTGCACGCTCCAGTCATAAGTTGACAGTGATGACAAATCTTATATAGGTACTTATTAGATATTCCATTACTCGTTAGGTCCTTCATCATAAATCTATAAATTTTGTTGTTATTTTGAAAAACTTACAGTAAATCAATATATTTAGTAAGTAATAGAAACAATATTACAATTTGTATCTGAATCTGCTAGTTAAATAGTCTAGTAGTAGGGCTATGATAAATAAATAAATTATCATATAAAATATCACTAATACAGGCATGTGCTTAAGATATCTCCAATCACGAATAATTGTAAAATGTTTCTTTTTTTTTGAATAAACTATTTTTTTATCATGTAATTATCTGCATATTTATCATTAATACTATATTACTTTAAACATTTTTGTAAATTTATTGTTGATTAAACAACTCAAAACATATTTTCAAGCATTTCTTTTTATTCTGGACATCAAATATTAATTTAATAAATGTATATAGGTAAACATGGATACATACAAACCTTAAATGAATTAAGGTATATACATATGTATCCTTGAATTTATTTCGTCTGTGAAATCTAAATAAGTTTTTTTTCTCCATAATAACTCCACATTTGCCTGTTTTCCGTGTGTCTGTCGGATGTTTTAGCAGATTATTTTGATTAAATGGGCAATTATTTAAGGTGTTAATCAATGATATTAAAAAAAAAAGAAATACATAAAATCTGTTTGGCCCTAGACAGTGGCTGCGTCGCTGTGACTTGCGTTGGCATAATTAAATGGAGCGAAAGCTCGCTTTTCGTTTTAGAGTTCCTTCGACTTAGATTGCAGTAGGTATTAAGCAAGTACGGTACCAGGTACGGTATATACAGACGTCTCCATACAGTGAATACTGTAAAAAATATTTCTAACGCGAAATAAGTCTTTGTGAAAGTTCTTATTTTGTGTTTATAAACTTATATGAGTACGACGCATGATTACTTAAACAACCACCTACAATAACAGACGGTTTCGGAAGCATACTTTGATGGGTGACATAATGTTTGCTTAATTAATTAACTCTTGTGTATTATGGTAGCAGGCGATTATAGAACGCATGAGTCATTAGTTGCAATTCAAGGAACGGGCTGGATAAACAATCATTGCAGTGTCCCAGCCGATAACGGCCATTCGCACATCCCGCTGCGGCAGCCCCCGCGTCCCGCAGGCCCCTTGCCTTGTTACCACGTGTAACATTTATAAATATGTAATACATACTGGTCGTGAGACCAGTATCAGATCACCTTCTATTTACAGAAATCAACGCAGTAATACTATACAATCAAAAACAATATCTAACTCATCGTATCATAACCAAAGTTAATGATCATATTATCATCAGTTTAATCCTGCTTACATATCAACTTTTATACTTTCCTGCAAAATTATAGACGATACTACTTTGCGATACTTTCATCAATAATCCATTTAAGAAAGTTGTAGGTACTATCTTCTTTCCGCGTTTATTGCTACGCGGATCTGATCCTACTATGCTAATCCTACGAAGTACTGTGGTGATAAAATGTGGTGTAAAAACTAATAAGTTTCGGTAATTGATAGCTGGCTGACTTTGCATTAAGTTTTAAATAACGCCTCGCACTGGTTTTAAACAGAATTACTTACTCATAATCTATTCTTACATGTTATTGTAACTATGTCAAAAGTAAAAAAAATGGAACGGTCCACCGGGATTTACGAGCAGTTTACCGGAATCTGGTGACCCCGCCGACTCATAAACGCGTTCCCGATACACGCGGTGCGCTGCACCGGGCAACTCCAGTCTTCTCTAAATAACGTAATAATTTATGAACGTAGATATTCATAACAAAATACGTCATTTAGAGACCTATTACTTGTGTGTATTTGTCGTTTAGTTCAATGTTTTCTAAACTGACAATTTGTAGAGTCTGTTTCTATTAATTAATAATAGTAGATACCTAAGCTGTATTTTCGCTAAATGCTAAGCATTTTTAACACATTAAAGTTGAGATGCCTTAGTCGAAAACCTTGAGATGAATCGGGTGACGCTGATGATGCTTGCATTGTATACAATGATGTCAGATCGTCGTAGGATCCTCAAAGGCATCGGGTACTGTCAGTGACCAACACTAAATATAACCCAAGGAATATAGCCGCGCGTTCGACTAGCTTTTGTTACCGTGCTGAAACTATTGACCTATTTTGCTTTACTGGAAGTAAGCAATAACTTTCAGTGCAATGCTCGCGCCCATAAAACCGACTTGTGAGTAACCAAACCGCGAATGTGTACCAATGCATTAAAGCAATCGCTACTTGCGACCGGGCGGTTTATTTGTACTTCAGAGCGATGACATCATGCAAGAGGAGAATAGGATCTCTCCTAAATTATTATTTAATTAGCTGCACTTAATGTAAATATCAAACAATGTATACTTACTATAAAAATATTGTGTAGATGTAATTTCTCCAAGAACAATTTTATAAGGCTATGCGCCTTATAAAAAAAAAACAGGCCATCCATAACTAGTTTATTACTTTCGCTAATAATAAACTTATTGTACTGCGTGGAAGTGATATGAACATCATGTAAAAATTGAGGAACAGAATACTTCCTCTAGGGTTCAATGTTCTGTGGTGTGTAGTACGTCACGGCGATAATAACGCGCCTGATGAATCGAGCTCGAGCATTGACAGGCGATTGGAAACTCTCCCTACCTACTTTGTTACTTTTTTGTCTAAATATCAAATACTATAAGTGTATTGCTGATACCAACCAATACTAACCAACTGGGATTCCAAATCTAATCATAATACCTACGTGATATAAGTTCTTCGTTTACACGCAAACACTAAAAGTTACTAACACATTTGTTCTACCCAGCTACTACCTAACTAAATTTAAGATTCTTCCCAAGATCTCTTGGTAGGTAAGTATTTTGATCGGAATGTATTTAAATTAATTATATTAAGGAAAATTTGCGTAAAATAGACAAAAAATATTAATAAAATGTATTGATTTCTAGTGAGCTTTGTGGAATAATATTTTTGGACTCCTGTGACATTTAAATTGCTATTAATTACCAAATTAGAATTGCATTTCAGGGGGAGTGGTCCAATAAAAATATTTAATGAGAGCGCTCAAAAATTCTTATTCTGGGGGAACCCCAGCGTAAGTTTTTTTCAACTGAAATTGGAATAGTTATAGTATGTATCTATCTACCTACGTCGTAAGTTTTTTATATTCGATTCCCACTTAAGTCTTATTGAATTAAAAATATATAATTAGGTAACGTCTTCGTCGAATCTCATCTTTTTTTAAGTCGGTTGACAATACGTTGATCAGGGAGTCGCATAATTACGTTAAAACACTTTGTTTTACATTGATAGCTAGCTTAGTTTTAATGATCTTGTAATCTTAGTGTGGATGTACCTACGTACCTCTAAAAGTTAAATAATCTTAATACTCGTAGTTATCGAAACCAGATGTGCAAGTTTTGAATTTGTAGGAAATAAAATACCTATCGCCACTGAAGTTCTAACACCACGTAAGTCATTTTTAACAACTTCTCAGGAGAGATGAAAGACCTTTTTGAATAATTCCCAACCGCAGCTGACAGGACCGCTCAATATATGGAGCTGGGCTGGACTTACGTACTGTTTCCACAGGACAGTGGCTTCCGTGCTGTTCCTTTTCCGTAATTTCAAAGGTTTCTATTGGTCGTATCTTGAATCTGATTAGGCGAAACGACGACGCGTCTTTCGATTCACTAGCGAATGGGATCAAAATGTCAAAACCCCCAAAAAATTAGTTAGGTCCGTGGTGTAAGAACTTCAGTGACGCTATGCTTCATTATTAAAATGGGTCGACAAGTTAATGTTTTTTTACCTTGGTGATACGGCTCATTTTAATAAGTACAAGCCGGGCCGGTCGTCCACAACTAGGGTTCCCAAGCGTACCTACTATTATAATGTAAGTAAATCTAGTCCCTATTAAGTATGATATTTCGGGTCTGCGTACCTACTGTACCTAAACTATTTTAGATTTAACGTACGCAAAAATTACAGACAGGCATAAAAAACTGACAAAACGTCATTTAAAAAAAAATCGGACGCAATATGTGAATGACATTCTATTTTTCTTATGCGATTCCATGTAAGATAAATTGCTTGGTATTTTGCGAGAAACTTTTGTTAATTTGCCATACGTGGCAGTTACTGTGTAGTGTGTGTGGTCATCATCATCTTAACATGTGCACCTAACAGCCTTCTCTTTTGAATACTATTTACCTAAGCTAGGGGTCTATACAGAGCCAATTCTTTGTAACTTTTATGCTTTATACTGATTTAAACTTTCATGATCACTATCACTATGGTATAAATCCCGAATCAAATAACTCTACTTTTATGCTTTTTACAGAATATTTTTATACATGTAGGTATTACCATTTTGTTTAAAAAATACTGTGTTTCGGCGAAGAATAAATTAATGCTAGCAGCCCTAGTCACAATGTCTCACCCTTGGTCACACCAAATACATCTATTTACTTTGACAGTGTCTGCCCCTGTCGTTCTCGCTATAATTAGATAAACGCGGGTTTATCCAAAAACAGTGCTTACCTACTATGATTGTTGAAAACAAAACACCTCCCTTTTCATTACAAACTAACTAGCGACTACCTTACAAAACGTTGAGAGTTCATTGATCGTCACTACCGAAAAGTTAACATAAAATTATTAAGATTTGTACTTTGCAATATAAAGGAATTTAGATATTTAGGTACCTAAACTTCAAAATTTGGTTCTTTAAACTAACGAAAAAAAAAAACATTCATGAAATCCCTTAAAACGCCTGGAAATTGGAACCGAACCAAAATGAATTTTAGAAGAAAATCGATTATTTACTTTTATTTTGTTGATTCACCTTATGCACATCACAACGCAACGAATAATGATCAGAACACATAATTATGCTTTTATTTTTAAAACGCTGCCCAGGCGCAAGTTGATAAAAAATATCAAAAATAAACCATAAGTCAACCTATTTATTTAATGTAACTTTTTCTAATCTTTATTCTGTTTTATTTAATTTGAGTATAATGGGTGGTGGGCTTCATTTAATTTTACACAATATCTCCAATGTGTCTCGATTTCAGTTTTCTTTGATATTTCTCAAAGACAGAATTTTAAAAATTCGTTTATATTTATAAGTTATTTATAAATTATAACTATCATATTAGTCTTCAAATGCCCAATAAGAAGGGTCTTTTGTTTCTATTCTTTAATTATTAATTTAATACGTCATAATATCTATAAGTAAAACTTCCTTAATGTTAATTTGATAGATAAGATAACTTATAGGTTATGGAAATACCAAATCATACTAAAATTGATTCAATAACATTGAAGACTTCACAAAAGGTAAAACAAGATTACCGGCTCTACCTACTCATAAACTTAAAGCATAGGAAAAGCTCCCCTTATAAGATTTATCATAACTGGCGCCTGAACAGCTTAAACCACCTAAATATAAATACTTGTCCAACCACAACATAACTTCCTATACTATTGGTGAAAAAATCAATGGGGTAAAGCTGCACCTGTTGATTTTTAAGAAGATCAGTCTCTACCAACTGTCCTTTGGCGAAAAGAGCATGCCTGTAAGTATCTAAGAGTTCAATTCAATATGACTATGACATATTACACAGCGAGGACGAATATATCTCTACATAAAACTTTTCTTATCAATTTGTAAAGGTTTGCTTTAAACTGATACTAATAAACGTGGGAGGTATTTCGGCAATAATTGCAAAAATTGTGTTATATACCTAACGACAAGTTGATAGTGATTTCCTGCCGCACTGATAATGAAGCTACTGTTTGTGCCGCGACCTCGTTTTAAGAGCTTTGTCAATGGATGCTGATTTTGACCTACTTTACTCATCTGATACTGCCTGCTCTGAATAAGTATTTTAATGTCAAACTGAACAACAAGTTTTTGGCAGTGGAAATATTATTAAGTATGCACCTTAAAGGAAAAAAATATGTTCTATATATCTTGTCATGGTTTATTAGAATGAAATATTATTGGAAATTAAACGAAAGATTAGAAAAAGTCCGCTGACTGGAGGTTTCTTTGCGGCTCGATTGTGGCTGAAGTACCTAGGTAAGGACGTAAGAAGAATATTTTTAGTTTTGGTGAACAGAACAATTACAGATCTAAAAGTCAATACCAATTAACAGTTCATCAGACGAAACTTTGGTCAATATTCCGCTGGCTAAAGGGTCGGTTAAAAAAGTTTAAATTTCGTTTTTCACACGGAACAAATTCTGATTTCAGTATAACATATCCGAATCTAATCCGTGTAGATATATTTAGTGATTAACTAGTTATAGCCGTACAAATGTCGGAATCGAATATCTTTCTTCCTCCATTAATTTACAATGTTTGTTTACTCACATTTATGTGCTCTCCACTTTGATTATTCAAATTATGAATCACATAATTTGAATTTTTAAAGTACCTATACAAATAAAATACTTACTTGTATGAATTTATAACAAAGAAATATTTATTTATTATTTCTTAAGGCTGGACATGTCGTTAGGATACTGAAATAATTTTAATTGGACAAGAAAGATATAAGATAGAAGTATCAATTTCAACCACTTCTGGTTAAGACAGTATTTTTTAATGGTCCCTAGCAAATCCTCTTTTTTTTAATACAGCTTGACATCGGCGTGGTATGTACGATATCAGTTTATGGCATGTGTTTCAACGGGAATATTTGCCCACGCATCACTGAAGGCTTCATAAAGCTCATCCACGATTAAAATGATACTTAACCAGCAACTCTTTTTTTAATTTTATGCCAATGCTTTACTTTTCTCCGCCATGATTTATTTGTTTTATTGTGTATCTTGGATTCATTTCTGTGTTTATGTATTGGCCGTCGTACATAATGTCTATACTATCTTGTGAAACTACATTGACCTTGGTCTCATCAAATAATAACATGTTGCCATTGGGAGTAAGTCCAGTGTTCATATTTACGAGCAAAGTCCAGAGGTGCATCCTGCGTGTTGCTTTTTCAACACAGGTACTAACTTTGCGAGGTATCCTTCCGAACAAACAATCCCGCATCTTCCAACCGTCTTCGAACAGTCCTCGGTGACACGCCTGCAGTAACATCTTTTCCATATAACTAATTCATTATTTATACAAATGGAGACTTTAAAAGGATCGGCCTCAGCTAACCTAACTATCATAACCTACATCTTCTTGAGGAGATGTTTTCTTGACCTCTGTTTTCTGGGCATATTTTTTACTTTCATTAGAATTTTGTTAAGCTAAACATGTTGCACTGCATAAATAAACATCATGTTTTTGAAGCAGTTAAAGTGGTCTGCCATTTTCCGATAAGACCGGGTGGTCTTGGTACTTAACAAAACTAAATAATAATTATATATAAGTATTTCGTAATATTGCATCATAGTTTTTATATTACCCCATCCTTTTTTCTATAAATTTCGCTTGGAAAGTAAATCCGACTGCCGCGAAAAGAACAGTCTGGTAAACAAAATTCAAATCATGGAAGTAAAGTTATTAAATTTTGAAAATAGAACACAAGATTACGTGCGTCCCTAACTAAAAAGGTTGTAAATTATTACTCATTTTAAATACTAAAGGTTTACATTTTAAAAGAAAAGGCACATTTTTACATAATTAATATTAAAACAATAAAAATATCTGTTAAACTAAAACAAAAATCATATATTTTTAAGAACTCTGGCAGAAAACCGAATGTGAAATTCAAAACTTATATATATGACGCATATCTTTGATTAGTTGTCGCTGTACCCATACAAATTATTAAGAAAAAACAAAAAGCGCACTATTAAAAAAAACAGAATTGAATTCGTAGCAGACCCCACAATAATCAAACAAGCGGCCGTGGCTAGCTCAATTAAATTGGCAATCTCTTTGGCAACCAACTTAATAAGTAGGTACGTTTTATAATTTGCTTTTTACTATTCCGGCAACGAAGCAAAGCAAATACATATCTACAAAACTGGGTCGTCCTCTCAAACAAGTGATGGTACTCGTACCTACTTTAGACGGGGCTACTTCTTACTCCTTACAGTATGAGGATTGTTCTCACCTTTGCGATGGATCCGCTAAATGTTACCAACAGTAGACACTGGAGTCAATAGAAGACAGGAGAAGCGGAATACTCATCAGTAATGTTTTTTTTTATTCCTGGCTTCAGACCTTGTAACATCAACGCCAGGTGGGTTTACTACAGAATAATCTCATAAATGTTTAAAAGTTAATCTCGAATAGGCTCCAAAACATCTTAGATTTCAAATAACATTTATAATATTATTTTGTCTTTAAACGTTACCAACGATTTGAAATAAATATTTCTAATTCGAAACTTGTTTATAACACAAATATCAGAAAAAAAACTGTTTTTAGATTATAGAGATATACATAATAAATTGTCATAGAGTTGCTCGACCAATTTGTGTGGAATAGCTGTTTTTTTGTTTTTACTATTACCTATTAGTTCCATATTTAATATTTCAAGACATGCCATAGGTGTACCGCGAAACACATCTAGTCCTAATTTAAGCATATACATATATTATATTTTTTTGTAAATTTCAAATCAATTGAGAAGCAGTGTTGAAAGTGTATAACAACTTTTTGCTTAAGTTGATATTGATAATAAAACCTAGTGATTTCAATGAATGGACAACCCAGTTTTTATTTATCTTAAATGTTTAGAGTATCTACTTGTACGTAACTACAATAAGCTTTGTGCCGTAGATAGTACATACATGTCGTGGTAGTGTGTCAAAGTTATCGTTTCCTCTTTCTGGATAAATTGGAACGTTATGCGTAATTTACTAACTAATTTATCAACGGGTCATAACCTTAAAAAAGTTAAATCAGTCTCATAAGATAAAAGTTACACTACTGTGCTAAATAAACTATACCAACTGATATGATTAAGACTTCTCATACCTAAAGGGTAGGTAACTAAATACTAGCCAAGCTTATTGGAGCTTATGATTCTGTAGCTAAAGTATAATGAATCATTACGGTCACTAAACTTAAGTACATCCTGAAAAATAAAACAGATAATTGTGAATCTTGAGCAACATTAACATCTGAGCATGTTGTGTTGAGAAACTAAAATCTGAGTAGTACAAAAGTACAAAGGTCAGATAGCATATCGCTTTAAACTTTAAATGATACCAGACTTGCCGCTTTTAGGATCAACAATTATAATATATCTAAGTATTGTATCCTGTAGTCACCTAACTGTAAAATAAACGGTTATACTTAGTGAGAACTTTAAATTAACTTAAAATTATGTATCTCATATCGAAGTGCATTATCGTATGTGATAACTGTCGTGACTCTGACCACTGACAGTGAGTGCGCGATGTGGACTACGAATCCAGCGGCAGCGAGTTCGGATCCCGCAGTGGTACTTCCTTTTTTAAATAAACATAGGTATACTTTATTTCATATTTTAGCAATTAAATTGCAATTATTGGGGTTAAAGTATGAAATTGCCGTTTTGTATGGACGAAATCGAGAAAAGTTATTTATCCATTTTTTTAGTTTTTTTAAAAACGCCTGAACCGTTTTTGATGCAATTAAAGGTGAAAGTTAGATGGTTATTAAGCTACGCATTATAGTTTATTAAATTTCTGATAATCAAAGTATATAATAAAAATATACTTAATTGAAGCAAGAAGGTCAGCTGACACATTGTAAGGGGTCTTTTCAACGACTTCCTTTGAAGTAATAGGCACTAGTGTTGTATTTTTTTTTTAGTCAAAAGTTACTTTATTTAGTTTTTGATACAATACAAAAAGAATTACGCAATAATATGACTATACTTAAGAGCTATAAACAAAATAAAAAGTGGGAAAATAATCGGCAATTTCATACTTTAACCCCTATTATAATACCAGTATATAAACTTGAAAAATTATGTCTCAGGCGGGACTCGAACCTGCATGTGACTCCTAACATTTGATGAAGCAACGCTGGCTTACAGCGTTAAGAATATGCTTGAAAAATTCGCGCTGAGTCACAGTGTCTCGGTGGCTTGGTATAGCGCCCGCCCGGCATGCGAGGAGATGCGGGTTCGAGTCCCGCCTGAGACATAATTTTTTAAGTTTATATACGGATATTAAACATAGGTACATCATGGGTATATAATTGTGCTGTTCCCCGCGACTTCGCGCCAATTTCCGTTATTATGATCGCGATTATTTTTGCAATATTTTTCACTCATGCTTCGCTCCTATTGGTTGCAGCGTGATGTTATATAGCCTAAAGCCTTCCTCCTATAAACGGAGTATCCAACCCAAAAATAATTTTTCATATCGGACCAGTACTTTCTGAGATTAGTGCGTTACATGGGAATATCGTAATAGCATGAGCACGAGCATTTACGTATTTCAGAATGTTTATATTATTTAAATATTTTTTTTATCTGTTGTTTCGTGTGCTAGGTGTAGATAGGTAATTGATGTAGGAATTGTTAAATTAATTCATTTATATCTGTTGTTATAACAAGCAAACAAACATTTGTGCAGTCTTCTGATACTAAAAGTTCAGTGCTTTTGTCCTTCCTACAGACTACTTAACTACTTACTGAACCTTACTTAATCAGTAGATCCTAAATGCCATCTAGTTACAAAAAGATTCACGCATTTACGTCAAAATACATATTCACGAAATCCTTACAGAAACTTAGCAATTTTTATGCAACTACCAGTGCTTGTATAGAAAAAACTGATAAAATTAATTTATGAGCAAATAATTAGGGTGACCTTATATAAATAATACCATTAGGCGTCATTTAAACGTTACGCCTTTCCTAAAAAACGATGTACCTACCAGCATACTATATTTCCTATAGCAATTAGTAATCATAACATTGATTTGCACTATAAGTACATATACTTTTAGGTTTCTTCGGTTATTTATTCTCTTTGTAAGTAGTAAGAATTGACTGAATCTAGGGCTCGGCGGTTGATAACGCGGCATGCGCTCTGCTCAATCCCCTTTGTGCCTTCGTGTGTCACTGTTCACACACTGTTCTAACCTAACCTAACTTACATGACTTCATTCACTAACATTTAGATATTTAATACTTCTGCTACTTCTAAAACTAGTAAAAGAGTCTGTGTAAAAAAAGTAAAAAAATACTTTACTATCCAGTTTTACGTAGTACCTACGGTAAGAAATCATGTATACAAAAGTGAAAAATTACTTTGCAATCCAGTTTTACGTAGTACGGCAATAAATTATTTCAACCTGTGACTTAAACTACTATTATAATGAAATTTGGACTAGTGAATTTTAGACATACTTAGCGCATTACCTTATACCTACGAGTAGAGGGAAGTAATAACAGCAAAAATCCATCACGATAGATCTAAACATCTTTTGAAAACCTTAAAAACAATTAGATAAATGTTTTTACATATAGAGTATCGTTAAATTCAAAAGTCTAATTTTAAGCAATAATTTGGTTTGGATTGCTTAGGGCATTAAACAGCATTTGGCATTGTCTTGGCCACACATTTTATTTCTAACCTAAAATAAAGACATCTTCCGCCTTAATTTTATCTTTTGCTCCAACTATGCCATGTTTTTAAGAACAACTTAACAATAATATATTAAATTTTTAGGTCACGAGGCTACACAGTGATAAATAACCACAGTTACCAGTTGATTATGTACCAAATAAAAATTGATGATAATAGAGCAAAGGTTACAGTAACATGAGATTGCTAAAGCAACGTAAGTAATGTTTGTTTTAAAAAATATATCTGATTGAGATGGACCGGATCTCCAATAATTTTAGTAGCAGCTCTTATACCTACAGCTACTTATGAATGGAGTCTACCAGACCCTAAGTACCCTAACAAATCTCTAAATATGACAAACTATAGCTGTTACCCGCGACTCCGTTCGCATTAAAATCCCTCTGATGAAACAATCATTATTCTAACCCACAACAAACGTTCATTTTTCCGAGATTTAAAGTAGCCTATATGCTATTCCTGATCATATGACTAGGTACTTAAAAACTAGCTTTAAACGAAACTATAGAACACTACCTCCCTACCAAATGCCATTCAGTCGTTTTTGCGTGATTGAGTAACAAACATTTACATTATTAGTACGAAGTAAGATAATATACCTATGAAGGTTTGTTATTATTGTAAAACGTCAAACTTTTACTATGTTCAATATTTAGGTCCCTAATAAAGCATGCTCTCGTGCGTAACTCAGGCGGCTACAAAGCTTTGGGAGTGAATAAGTGGGACTAGATTAACGAATTTTATTTTAAAGCTTTAACTTCCGTTCTTTTAAATTCTGACTAAACGTATTCCTAAATTGAGAAATAGCTTCAGACCAGCAAACCAACGAGATAAATACACAGCTTTACCCTTAGGGACAAGTAACAAGGTACCTACGAAACAAAATCCTCAAAATAATAACTTGTAAGAAAAAATATATGTGGTAGCGTAAGCAATTAATATTAATTTATTACTCGTGTGAGTATATTTCCATACAGTACGAATGTATATAGGTCAGTAGATAAAAAAACCGTCCAAGTCTGTGTGGAAGTGGAAGTTTAAAAAAGACGATGATTCCGTATGAGTTAACCTCGAAAATTTGGATTTGGGTTATTAAAATTCGTAATCTTTGCCCCAAGCTTATTGAACAGTCAGGCAACAAATAGATTCTACCAGGGTTCCGTTTTTTTTTGCGTTTTTATGAATCACAAGATTAATTCTCCAATATAATGACTTTTACAGTTTGTTCCGGAAGTAAGTAGTTCCCATTTTATTTTTTATGTATTGCTGGAGTAAAAAGTTTGACCTATGGAAGTCGAACTTTTTATTTTTCTAACCTTTTTCCATGTTCTGTGGTCCTTACTATACTCAAAGTTTATGGTAGTATAGCTGTTTGTATATGGCTGGTTTAAATATTAATAGGTATAGGTCAAATCACGTTCCCATCATATATTTCAACTAGCTGTTTCCCGCGACTACGTACGCGTCAATTTCTGTTTTTATGATCGCGATTATTTTTGTAACATTTTTCACTGATGCTTCGCTCCTATTGGTCGCAGCGTGATGTTATAATATAGCCTAAAGCCTTTCTCGATACATGGACTAACCAACACAAAAATATTTTTTCAATTCGAACCAGTACTTCCAGAGATTAGCGCGTTCAAACAAACCAACAAACAAATTAACAAACAAACAAACTCTTCAGCTTTATAATATTGGTTTTATAATATTGGTTTTATGTCCGCCTAAACCAAGAATTTCGATACATTCTGAAAGTTTTACTACAAAATCAGGAAAAATGAGACACAAGTCGAATATTAATTATCACACAACATTAACTATAATAATAAAGAAATCGCAGTAAGGAACCTTAGACTTGGCACGACTTTGTCTAGATTTCATTACTTTTTAGAGACAAACAAACAGCTCCATCGAGACTTGGCTAGTTTTTTACAGAATGTTTTTGGTGGGATTTCACTTCTTTTTGTAGAAACGAGGGCATATTGATTTATTTTATTAGATTTTGTTATTTGACACAATTTTTTTCTTTTTAATTTGTGTAATGTTCGAGTAGAATAAAGTTAATCGTTCGACTATATCTTCTTGTAAACTTGTAAGTATAAGTATAAAAGCCAGTCTAGTCTTATCCAGAGTTTTCCTTTAATTTTATTTATATGCGTATTAAAAGCAGAAGGGGAGGCATTCGCCTAGCAGTGGGACGCTGTAGGCTAGATAAAATTAGAAGATGTGACCCATTTCGCTGGATTTTTGCAATGACAGTCGATTTTTTTATGTACCAATAGTAGCTGAGACCAGCTGAGGGTTCTTCATCAGATACTTCAGACCTTCGATTTTTGACATCAAATGAAGCGGCCCACCAAGTTGAATATTTTTTTGTAAAGGCGGTATGTCGATCTCTTATAGTTTGGTTGAGCTCTTGTGTTTTCTAATCAGGGTCACCAGGTACCTACTCCAGATCTTCGATTATCCTAGTTTTTATAGTTTTCCCTTTATGTGGCCATTAAACCCTAACTCTGTACCAAATTTCAGCTCTCTGAGTTTATGGGAAGTACTAGTTCTATTTTGCTGATCATGAGTGAGTGAGTGTCATAAATGCGAAACTTTGCTTTCGCTTAACTTCGGAACTAAATGACCTAGAGACTTGAAATTTTGGATTTTAAGTATGTAATTATAGCTTACTGGATGACGAAAAGTGAAAGAAAGTGAAAATACAAGTTTATCCTGTTTAATAGTAGCAGATATTTTATTTCGACTAAGTACTAATACAATCTTTTATTTAAATGCGCTATTAAGAAAAAAATATATCTACTTTTACTGTTAACCTATAACGTCATTTCATATTTGCCACAATTTTTATAATATAAAAGGTTGTTGCTAGATTTAAGTATCTATCTACCTACTCGTACCTGGGGAGGCCGAGAGGGTGGCGAAGGTCCTGGGCAACCCTACGTCATCTACTGCGTCCCAGGCGATGCAGCGTCTGTGGAGAGGACACTTCACCCACGTCGTTCCGCGTCGTGGATAGCAACACGGAGAGTGGCAGTTACCGGTTATAAGTCCGCGCGCATGGGCGTAAGCGCGGACGCCAGGGGTCGCTCTCGACAGTGGGAGGGTCCATTGTAGGCCCACTGACCAGTTACCGCCCGCTCCAAACTGGGCAGCCCCCAGTCAATAAGGTACTGGTCCGCCTCAGCGCCGTTTGTTCCTCTGGGGTGTTGGGAGCATAGGGGAAACCCGGAAGACGGTGCTGTGTTGTTGCACACCCGTGACTAAACAGCTAAACAAAAACAAACCTAAAGCTAGCACTTCCATGCGCTTTGGTTCTTGGAATGTCCGGACTATGAGGACAGGTCTCCCGGACAACTCGGAGACTTCTGATTACGCCCAAGATCTGCGTAAAACGGCTGTTATCGATCTAGAACTGACACGTCTTAATATATCTATTGCTGCACTTCAAGAAACCAGACTTCCAGATGAGGGCTCATTGCGCGAAAAAAATTATACATTCTTTTGGAAAGGCAAGGCCTCTAGCGAAACTCGTGAGCATGGTGTGGGCTTTGCAGTTCACAACACTCTCTTAAGTGCCATAGAAACACCTCGAGGAGTAAGTGAGCGTATTATGGCCTTGCGCCTCAGTTCCAAAGGCGGCTTCGTCACTTTGATTTCCGCCTACGCTCCAACCCTTACCTCGACAGCAGAGTCTAAAGATGACTTCTATGATAAACTCTGCACTGTTGTGGCCAATGTACCGGCCGAAGACCGACTCTACATTCTGGGAGACTTCAACGCTCGTGTAGGGCATGATAACACCGCCTGGCCCGATTGCCTCGGGAATCATGGCATTGGAAAGCAGAATGAAAATGGCCAACGCCTGCTTGAGTTTAGCGCCAAGTTTCAGCTGTGTGTTACGAACACATATTTTAGAGGCAAACTGATGCGTAAAGTCTCCTGGCAACATCCTCGGTCCGGTCATTGGCACCAACTAGACTTAGCATTGACCAAAAGAAAGGATTTAAGGGAAGTCACACACGCGAGGTCCTACCACAGTGCACAATGCGACTCCGACCACTCCTTGGTAGCGTGTAAAGTCCTAAATAATGTCGCCCAAAAAGATTCACTCCTTTAAGAAACCCGGCAGGAAGAAGTTAAATCTTCCCAAGACTAGGGACCCTGAGCTAGTGAATTCTTTCAGCTCTCTGGTGCGACAGATAGTAGCTACGTGGGATGTAGATGCACCCATAGAAACGGAATGGGAATCCATTAAAGACCTTCTTACCAAAACAGCTGGCGAGGTTTTCGGTTATGCCAAGGTGAAATCACCGGATTGGTTCACCGAAAATATAATCCAACTTCAGCCTCTACTTGACTCTAAACGCCAAGTTGCACTAGGATACCGCCTTGACCCCTGTGTTGCACGCTCCAAACTCAGCACAGCAAAGTCATCCCTACAGCGAGCTTGCCGCCAACTCGCTAATGATTACTGGATAGAACTGTGTAGAAGTATTCAAGACTGCGCGGCCACAGGAAACTTCCGCGGTGTTTATGCGGGGATTAGGGTGGCTCTTGGTCCAGTGCAAAAAAAAATGGCCCCTATAAAAGAGATCGATGGCACTATTACTGACAGCAGTCGTCAACTTAACCGGTGGGTAGAACACTACAATGAGCTTTATTCCCGACCAGTTGAGATCAGTCCCGTAGCCGTGGATTTAATTCCGATCCTACCTATTATGACTGAGCTCGATGATTTACCCACTGTGAGAGATCTTCGTGCGGCCGCTCTGCAGCTTAAATGTGGCAAGAGTCCAGGGGTTGATGGTGTACTCACTGAGCTCCTAAAGCTCAAGTGCATATTACCGGTCCTTCATAACTTCCTGGGGAAATGCTGGGAGAGGGAGCTATTTCCACAGGATATGAGCGATGCAAATATAGTAACTCTTTACAAAGGGAAAGGTGACCGCGGCGATTGTAACAGCTACCGTGGTATTTCCCTTCTCAGCATCGTCGGCAAACTTTTTGCAAGGGTCATACTGACTAAACTGCAATGTCTTGCCGAACGCGTGTATCCTGAGGCACAATGTGGCTTCCGCTCCCAGCGTTCCACTACGGATATGATATTTACCATAAGACAACTTCAAGAGAAGTGTCGCGAGCAGAATACTCCCTTGATGATCGCGTTCGTTGACTTGAATAAAGCCTTCGACGCGGTCAGCAGGGCGGGTCTCTACATTGCACTTGAGAAAATAGGATGTCCCCCAAAGCTGCTGAGGTTGGTGAAGTGCTTCCATGAGGGTATGAAAGGCGCCGTTGTCTACAATGGACAAACTTCCGACGCTTTTGAGATGCGTAAAGGGGTTCGTCAGGGCTGCGTCTTAGCACCAACTTTGTTTGGCATATTATTCTCACTGCTGCTCAAAGTCGCCTTCGGTGACGCGCAGCAGGGTTTCCACCTACATACACGAGCAGATGGGAAATTATTTAATGTCTCCCTCCTAAAGTCTCGCCGTAATCGTGAGGACCTATTTGTTGACAGCCTGCTCTTTGCTGACGATGCAGCCTTTGTCGCAAAGACTCCCCAAGAGCTCCAGGTCCTACTGGACAAATTTCATCATGCTTGTGCCCTGTTCTCCATGTCCATAAATGTGAAGAAGACCGTAATCCTAGCGCAGGGTTATACCTACCAGCCGACCATCTTGCTAGAAGGTGCACCCTTGGAGGTAGTTGAAAAGTTCTGTTACCTGGGATCCACCGTGTCGAGCAATCTTTCCCTTGATAGCGAGATCGATATTCGCATCGGCAAGGCGGCCTCGATGTTTGGTAGGCTGCGTACAGGAGTATGGAATAATAAACATCTAACGGTCAGGACAAAGATGATCGTATACCAAACTTGCGTCTTGAGCATCCTCTTGTACGGAGCTGAAACCTGGACGTCGTATGCTAAACAGGAACGACGACTTAACACCTTCCACATGCGCTGTCTTCGGAGCATTCTCAACATAACATGGAAGGACAGGGTAACATATGGGAGAGTGCTAGAGATTGCTCAGCTTCCTAGCGTCATCGCTCTACTCAAGCAGAGACGCCTGCAATGGCTAGGGCATGTGCATCGAATGAGCAGCACTCGTTTGCCCAAACAGACAATGTTGAGCCAAATAGCATTCGCAAAACGCAAAGTCGGACGTCCCATTCTACGGTTTAAAGACTGCGCTAAACGCGACATGATCGCATTCGACATCGATTTCGACGCGTGGGAGAGCCTCGCTACTGACCGCAATGAGTGGAGAAAACTACTTCATAAGGGCTGTGAGACCCACGACAGGGCCTGGCTTCAAAATCTGGCACAAAAGCGAGATAAAAGACATGCACGCGGAGAGAGTTCTGTCGCAACGGACTCTCAGTTCGTGTGCCGTAAGTGCGGACGAAAGTGTCGTTCGAGGATCGGTCTGTTTAGCCACGAGCGACGATGCTCGTAACGCGTAGGCGCTGCTTAAATCATCTGACAAGATGACAAAGGCCTAATGATGATGACTCGTACCTACTTAGTTTGAGAATTAAAATAGATAAAATTATTAACATCAAAATTCTAAAATTGAATTCTTAAAAGTAGCTTTCTTCTCAATAAAAATATCTGAATTGCTTTTTAGTAAAAAGTAATAGCAGTATTTAAACTTGAAAAATTATGTCACAGGCGGGACTCGAACTTGCATCTCCTCGCATGCCGGGCGGACGCTATACCATTAAGCCACCGAGACACTGCGACTCAGCGCGAATTTCAAGCATATTCTTAACGCTGTAAGCATGCGTTGCTTCATCAAATGTTAGGAGTTTGCACCCTTAACACCCGTAAGAAACATCTTTGCAGATGTTTGACAGTCAGTTAAGATAAAACAGCTATTTATATTATATACTTTGTTTGATATTTTAGCAATTAAATTGCAATTATAATATCAGTATATAAACTTGAAAAATTATGTCTCAGGCGGGACTCGAACTCGCATCTCCTCGCATGCCGGGCGGGCGCTATACCATTAAGCCACCGAGACACTGCGACTCAGCGCGAATTTTTCAAGCATATTCTTAACGCTGTTCCCGCCTGAGACATAATTTTTCAAGTTTATTTACTGATATTATAATTGCAATTAAATTGCTAAAATATCAAATAAAGTATAAAAAGTTATAGTTTTTTACCATTGTACAACTAGGAGAGGAACTGCCGTATTTATTTGTCCTTAAAGGCACTGAGAAAGGTTCATAATTATGCAGACGGGCCGTAACTCTAGGAGCAGACATATTAATTTGTGATAGGAGAGACGGACAATCCACCTCGTAGTTCAGTAATTTGTACAAAAACACTATGGACAGCTGCTCCTTACGTTGCCTTAGTGATGACATATTAAATTGGTCTAACCTAGCAGAATAACTCCTAACGTTGCGGTAACTATCATTGATAAAAGAGATTCTGTTCACGAACTTTTATTGAATATTTTCGATACGCTGAATATTATTCTGATAAAAAGGATACCAAACAGTACTACAATAGTCCACAGGGCTACGCACTAGGGCGAAGTACAAAACCTTAATCGCCAATACAGATTTGAATTCCATCGTATTTCTAAAAACAAATGCTAAAATTCTGAAGCATTTGTCAACCGTGTTGTTGATATGGCATGGCATACAAATCTTATTTCAGAATCGAGGGCAATTCCCAAATCTCTTACCTGATCAACACTGTTCAAAATCTCTCCATTTATGCTATAATAGCTCGGAAATTTGTTATGCTTACGAGAAAATTTTATGTGACAACACTTGTTAGCATTCATGGTCATATCATTTAGTCGACACCATTCTGCAACCCTGTCTATGTCCTCTTGAAGTTTCATCTGATCGTCACTATTCATGACTATTTTAGATAGCTTTAAATCATCAGCGTAAAGTTCAAATTTAGAGTTAAGAAAACAATGCTTTATTTATATCGTCAATGAACATGACAAACAGAATCAGTCCGAGATGCGAGCCCTGTGAAACTCCGGAGGAAGGGCGAATTTCCCTAGAAGTAAAACCATTTACTACGACTCGCTGTACACGATTACTCAAATAAGATAAAAACTAGTTCAAAAGAATGCCAAAAGTATCGGTAAGTTTATGTATTAGCAATAAGTGGTTCACCCTGTCGAACGCTTTGCTAAAGTCGGTATAGATTGCGTCTACCTCTTTTCCCGAGCTCATATTAGTAGGTAATAACACCATCGACAAATGTTAACAAGTTGGTTACGGTAGAACGTTTTTTTAAAAATCCATGTTGTTGATCTGCAACAGTTTGTTTTATGTGCCAACTGGCAAAATACTAATGGGCCTATAGTTATTCACATTACTTTTATCACACGCTTTATGGATTGGAATAATAATAGTATCCTTTCACAATTTAGGAAAACGCCCTTCCAAAAGAGATCGATTGTAAATGATATGCAAGGGTTTCGTTAGACTGGTAGCACAGTTTTTAAGAAAGATGGGATGAATACCATCACTTCCTGCTCCTTTATTTAAATCAAGAGCTTTCAAAGACTTTTCTATACTTTCAGCTGATAAATATAGCTGACCTAAAGAGACACTGTGAGATGTGGTTTTAACAACTAAATCACTTTCGTTAACAGTGTTATACGCCAAAGCAAAGCTTTCCGCAAAAAGATTTGTTATGCTGTCACCGTCTCCTGCAACCCTATCGCCTAAATTCATTATATTTGGTATTTCACCTATTACTTTACGTTTGTTATTAATATATTATAATAAGCCCAAAAGTATTTTGGATTTTTAACAAAATTTCTGTCAACGTTTTCTATATAAGTACTATAACATTTTTTTATCATGGTTGATGTTCGGCCTATCAAAATCTCGTATTCCATTTCATCTAAGCCATTTTTAAATTTATTGTACTTTTGGCGAGCTTTTTCTTTTTCACGCAACAAACGAATGAGATTAGTGGAGAGCCAAGGTGGATATTTCTTTTTATTACATTTTCGAATTGGCACACACTCTGCAATCATTCGATTTAAAATTAAGTAAAATTTAGACATAACGTCATCTACCGTTAAACAAAATTCAAATTCAAATTTCCAGTCCACTACGTTCAAACGAGATCGTATTATTTCATACTCTGGCAAAAAGAAATTGTACCTAGGTGTAAATTTCGGAGACAGCATTCGAGGCCCCTGCAAAAATAATAGTATTTGCAAAGGGGGATGATATAAGTCTACTCGGGAAATAATGTTTTGTGACTCTTTCACTAGAATACCAGAACTGGAATCACTTAATACCAAATCAAGTATTTTTGTTGATGGTTTAATACATGATTGTACTGTTTTAAGACAATTAAAAAGTCGACAAGGTCACAGGCGACAGAGCTGTCATAACTCGCAGGCCTAAGAGATGCATCCAAAGTGGATGACGACTATTTAAAATCTCGCTGGTTGAAGTCACCAAACATAAAGACGTCATCATCCAAGCCATCCATAACACTGCTACATTTATCTAAAAAATGCTCAAGGTGAATACGCCTAAGAGGGGGCGGCAAATAAATACAGCAAAGAGATGCAATCTGGCTGTGCCCAAAATTAAAGTCAGCCATAAGTCCTCACAGCGGCTTTCGAAAGTGTAGTTCTTATACGCATGAATAGACTTTTTAACGGCAATAAGAACACCTCCACCATCTGAAACCATTTCAAAAGTGCTTGAAGATCTGTCTCTCCTAAACACCTGATATGGGCCGTCAAAAATTTCGCTATCATATACACTATCGTTAAGCCAAGTCTCCGTCAATATGATTATATCAAAGTCATTGGCACTAATTTCAAGAAAAATGTTGTTTAGTTTTGTCCGCATGCCGCGGATATTTTGATAATAAATGCAAAAACTGAACTTTATAACTAATAAAAGCACTAATCACTTTTTAAAATGGTAAAATCACATGCTAATTACACGAGAGTCTTCAAAAATTCCTGATTAAGTATCAATCTTGCTGGATATTCATCGTCTTTTCTAAGATTTTTCCATTTATTACCCACACGTATTTTAATTTATGTTCTGTATAAAAAAAAAAACATGCCTGTAGAAGAAGAAAGATTTTTCCATTTATCACCCACACGTATTTTAATTTGTGTTCTGTATAAAAAAAAAACATGCCTCACTGGGCCACACAGAGCCATCTAGTCCCAAATTAAGCTACTATTAAGTACACTGTCGGGGTACTAGACAACCGATAAACTTACTAATATACTTTTTTTGTAAATATATACTAATAATAAATAGAAAACACCCAGACCAGTACAAACAGACATGTTCATGCACACAAATATTTGTACTGTGCGGGGATCAAACCCACGACCCATGGCTCAGAAGCAGCGTTTACTACCACCGATCCAAATGGTCGTCAAACTCTTTCGCTTAAATGCTGACTTAAAGCCAAGTAAACTAAGTATCTATCCTTAGGCTTTGACATAAATTATATATATTTTTAATTTATTTCCGAAAGTGATTTCCTTCGTATAATTATCGCAAATATGGATTATTTGGCGATGAATGTGAACGCTTTGAAAGCGGAATTAAGAAAAAGGGATAAAATAGGCGGCCTCTATAAGCAACTATTTCAGAAGTTAGTTTGTTGATAGGAAGATAGTTATTTATAAATAATAAACTTTAATTAGATTCAAGATTTAAAACTTTGTATCGGCGCCGATCTTATAAAGTCGCCTTTTACAGCTATACCTCCGGACCTCAGTCTACAGGGGCGCCAACTGGTGAGCAAAGAAACGGTAGTCCCCATTGTACCCGGTTTACCCTACTTAACTCTACGGTTAAGAAGAAGCCTTACGTACGTGTATTCAAAATTTCAACTCAATCGGTTAAAAATATCTGCTTCAAAATTGAGTCGCAAGTTTTCCGGCATGCGAGGAGATGCGGGTTCAAGTCCCGCCTGAGGCATAATTTTTCAAGTTTATATAACTAAAAGCTTGTTTTAAAAGGTGGGATAAGTAGAAACTATACACGACTTAAAGATGATTGCATCTTAGATAAAAAGGGGGCGTCTCATGTTGTATACAATCATTTGATATAATCAAACTTTAATATCGATCACTTTACATAATAATCATTTGTAACAACAACACATGATATTTTTTTTTTTGGCACAACGATTACTTTACATAACATACAGTTTATTTAATACTATTTAGTATAACATTCATAACAAATAAAATCGTTTGAAATAAAACTCATTTTATATATCGTTCATTTGATATAAATCAGTTTGTTATACACATCATTTCGTATATCAATAATTTGAGATAAAAACGTTTTAAATATTGATTAAAAGAAATAACCGTACTGACATACCTACATTAGTAAAATTAAGATTTTTGTTGAATCCCGTCTCGCCATGGTCTTTCCGCCGTGGTACTTGTCTGCCCTACTCTAGAGTGCAATTTAAAAGCCGGAGGCGCGGAGGGAGTGCAGTGCCAGAGATTTGTTACGCAAGGGCGGAAGGACTGCACTTCCCGCAGCGCCGGAGAAGAGCAAAACAAATGCATGCATGCTTGCTTGCCTGCATGCATGCATGCATGCTGCTTACCTTCGCATGCCTGATTGCATGCATGCTGCTTGCCTGCATGCATGCTTGCTTGCCTGCTTACGTGCATGCATACCTCCTTGCCTGCGTATTTATGGCATTTCGTACTATTAAAGATTAGGAATTTACACTATTTGGTATCTTTGAATTCTGCATTCTGAAGATTTTGTATCAAGTAATCATTATCTGTTTTAAATGTTATAAAAAAGGAGCGTTATCGTTAATGAACGTTATACCAAATGTTAAATACTAAATAAAATTTATTTGTTTTTAGCATTATATCATGTGAGTGTTATTATAGACGGTTGTTATACTAAATGACTTTATCCCAGTTTTTACTTATACTTTTTAAAAGTATGTTATTTAAAATTATATCTTTCAATCATTATATTAAAAAAGTATTATATTAACCAAAATTATATCATTTGATTGTATACGTTTTGATCATTATACTTTATGTTGTTATACTATATATTACACACCCATATAAAAGAACATCCAAATATTCAGTTATTGCTTATTTGGTGAGGACGTTTTTTTTTAATTATTGTAGAGCTACCTACTTTTTTAAAGTTTTATATGAATGATTTAGGTAGGTGGTACATCCTTATCATTATGTATTTAACTTTTTTGTTTAACTTAAAAAAATTGTTACAATCTTGATGTTAATATTATTTATTTAAAATTTTAATTGGTCAAATGATGTCATCATAAATGTTTTGTACGCTAACACATTACTTACAGTTTGATAGCCTTTGGTATCAAAGTAGGCACATACCAACAATCTTATCTCCAAAATAACTTTAGAAAATGTCGTTTAAATCCAAATCAGAGTGCCATTTAGGACATAAGAAAAAAACATAGGAAAGTGTACGAAAGTTGGCAATAAATATCATATCGAAAATAAATGCAGAAAACTAATAAAGATGATATTTTTGATTTCATTGGTTGTTTGACAAAACAGATTTTAGAGATCTATCTACAAAGGTATACATGCCTAACTACTAGATATTACAGTTATTGAAAATCCAACTAGTAAAATAATCACTAAGTTCAGATTTCGGTAACAGTATTTACCAAATTTTTCCCACTTTGTAGGCCATTATCCGGTGACCTTCTCCTATGTAATGATGCCTCAATTCAATAATAACTCAATTTGAATAAATCATAAGGCTTATTTTTAAAAACTAGCAATATAATCTATTGAAATATCTTCAAATGTATAAAACTATCAGTACAATTACGTAAGAAATATTATATAAAAATAAAAATACAACCGATTCAAATTCAAGATTTTATATTTCTGCCTGGAACCTTTCGTGATAACAATGTAACTTTAAACTTTGCAAGTAGTCAAATTTGACTGTTAAAGATGAGATAAACTATGTTTGGTACTTATCTAAGTTATTATTATTTAAAATGGTACAAATCGACTAGTAACTCATGAGATACAAAAAGCTTAACGGCTATCTCTTTTGCACTTTAATGAGGATTTTCAAATTCAAATTCATTTATTGTGAATTACAGGTAATAAAGGTCTTAAATATAACAAGTCAGATCTTCTGTGTCTCGCCAATGGGCATACAATATTAGTTTAGTTCTAAACAATTTATAATCTGTTTCAACAATAATAATATGCGTCTTTATTAATAAATCGGACAGAGATTTAAATACTGCGGTCTGTCAAAAAAACAATTATTTTGTAGTACAATTTCGCTAAAAGGAACTCATGAAACCTTCGCTTAAAATAATTCAGATCTTCAGTGTTCCGAATGGGCTCAGCAATTTTGTTAAAAATATGTGGCGCAATGCAAAATACACTTTTTTTGAGTACCTAAGGCCGTCTTACTGGCCACCGTACACAACTTGTGTTGATGACGAGCGCGTGTCTTAAATGTAAACAAATTTAAGTTTGATTTAATAAATACGGCAGTCTCGTAAATATATTTTTAGCCACTTTGTCCTTTAGTTTTGCGATGTTAAGTAGAAGAACCTTGATGGCCTCCCAGATCGAGGCAAATCTTCCAATCCATCCCGACCCGGCGGTCATAAGCGCGTTTTTGATATTTAGATTCATTGTTACTCTTTGTGGTTCCGAAATAGAAAAAATACTCTTTACTAAATGTTTTTGAACATTATGTATTTTGCAATACATACTAAATATGATCATACATCACTGTATCTAATCTAAATAAGAGAGGCAACTCAAACTCTGCGCCAAAATGGAACACAGTTGTGCTATCTAACAACAACATAAAAACCAGACCAGTGTGAGTCTGACTTTCCCACCAAGGTCCGATAGAAATTTGGAGGTATATTTTCTGACCGCGCATATCTTGCTCGATTATAATCTCGATGATGGAATGTTTACTTTAAAGAGAATATATTCTTATGATTTTATTAAATAACATAGTTTTCAGGTATTTCCTTAAACTTTTAGTATAAGACGGTTATACTTGCCAAATTTCATAGTTCTAGGTTAACGGAAAATACCCTATAAATTTTAATTTCTTTAAAAATATCCAAGTCGCTAATTACTTAATATTAGGTAATATTATTTTTCCATGAATAAAAGTGCTCAGCGACTTATGGTGCTGACCATACAATAATGTATCCAATAATTGGCGCTGAATCCCATAATACATAGTACATACTACCATAATAGTAGCTACTTTTGCAGTAGGTATACTGTCATATGAATTGACATTTAGACTATTAAAGTAGCTAAATTAAATTTCTCAATAATCTTGCCTTTCTAAAATCAATCATTTATCTTATCTTTATTACAGCATAAACTAAGTCGTCTTGAGAAAGTCCTAATATTAGGTCTTTACCTATGAAACTGCCGTTTTGTATGAAAAAATTTAAACGAATATTTTTCATATATTACTTATTTGTATTAATCGAAGTAATCACCCATGCAATCAGTGCATGCCAACGCAGTGACAGTTTATTGATGCCCTTCTTAAAGAAATCATCTGGACGGGAGGCAACAAATTCTTCAAAGGCATTTTGTACTGCCTCTCGGGTATTGATTTTTTCCCACCAAGAAGTTATCCAAATTCTGGAAAAGTAGTAGTCTGTAGGCGCATGGTCTTGTGAGTAGGGCGGATGACGGAGAGCTTCCAACCCCAGTTCTTGCAACTTGGAAACCGTCTGCTGTGCAGTATGAGGTCGCGCGTTGTCGTGCAGGAGCAGCGCAGACGAGCGATTGACCAATGCTGGTTGGAGATATGCCAGCTTCTCCATCATTGTGTTCAGTTCTTAACAGTACACATCTGCAGTAATGCTCACCCCGTTTGGTAAGAAGCTGTGATGAATCACACCGGCGCTAAACCACCAAACAGTGACCATCACTTTTCTAGGGGTAAGTTTTCGTTTAGGGTATGTTTAGGTGCTAAACCAGGATCCAACCAACTTGCTGAGCGCTTGCGGTTACCTAACAGAATCCATTTTTCATCGCAGGTAACAATACGGTTCAAAATTTCTTCATTTGTGTGTCTGTTGAGCAGTGCAAGGCACGTCTCGATGCGTAATTCGCGCTGGCGATCATTGAGTTCGTGGGGCACCCATTTGTCAAGCTTTTTTACCTTGCCAATTTGACGCAAATGGACCAATATTGTTTTGACGCTAACGTCGAAAGCTGCTGCTAATTCAGCCGTAGATTGTGTATCATCAGCTGCCACAATCACCTTTAATTCGTCATTGTCGACCAAAGTCTTCGGACGACCGCGAGGTTCATTTTTCAGGTCGAAATTTCCAGAACGGAAGCGAGCAAACCAATAACAGGTGGTGCGTTGGTTTGTAGTGTTAGCTCCGTAAACGTCGTTGATGTTGCGTGCCGCTTGTTCCGCGTTGCTGCCACGACGGTACTCATATTCCATGATTACTCGAATTTTTAACGTATCCATGATGACGAAAAAGATTGAAATGCGATGAGAATGTAACACTAATCAATAAACTATGACTACTTTTGGAAAAATAATCCCATATTTTTACAATAAAATTTATTTGAAATTAAAATTCTTAGCCAAGCAAAAATTATTTTGATTTGAAATGGCCAGTACTGCAGAACGGCAATTTCATAGGTAAAGACCTAATATGAGCGTCCCATTGTAGACAAGAGAAGACCTATAAAAAAATATTTTCTGCATCTGATTTGGACGTGCTTTTACACAGACTAATACTTCAGATGTTTTCATAATTCTTCAACACTCGTCAAGTTTAAACAAAGATCAAAAAACTGCGATTGAAGAAAGCGCGTAAAATCTGCAGACGTTGGTAGTTCGTTAGTAGCAGAATAATTGAAATTAAAAAAATATAGTTTAAAAAACTAAAAACCACGCTTTTAAAACAGATTGAACTAAAAAATTAAAAATAAAACTGTAGTAATCAATTGAAAAATTCATATTATTGTACAAAAAGCGTAGGGTGCTTGTTATGATATCCACAGATATATTAAATTATTGATAAAATATTTACAACAATCTAAATCAAGCCCCCCACGCTTTTTGTACAATAATATGAATTTTTCAATTTATTACTACGGTTTTATTTTTAATTTTTTAGTTCAATCTGTTTTAAAAGCGTGTTTTTTTAGTTTTTTAAACTATAATTTATTTTTTACTTTATAGTTTAGTTTATAAAATTTGATTCCTTCTTTATCGACTGTAAGTCCAAAGCTATGCAGGAATCGTAATTGATACAGATCGCGCAATAGCTCTATCTCTTTTACTCCCTCTTACAGAGGAAAACTGGGAAACTGTTATTAAATTATTGCATTGTCATCGGTCCTTGATACGTGTGCAAAGATTCAAATTAATAAAACTTCTAGAAATTGGTAAAAAATATGCTCAAAGATTTCATTACATACATACATTCATACATAGATACAACCCAAGCTAATAAAAGCGTGGTAAAAAGCAGGCACGAAAGTTTGGGAATCTACAAAAACGGGCAAGTGTGAATCGGATCCGCTCAACGAGGGTTCCGTTCCGACACAATATACTGAAAGATAACAGTGATTTAATAATAAATCTACGTTTCTCGTAATTCGTCCACTACTTAATGCCATAAGATATTGCTTACGTTTTGATTCCCTGTGCAAATTTATGGAAAATGTGACATTAAAGGTCATACCTTTTTATTGCGTTGACTTAGAGGATTCATTTTCCATAGCTCTAAAGAACAACAGAAATCAGAGTTTGGTATTGATTGCAACTATATACCCTTATGCATTCCTGAGACAAAAGGGTCTTGACGAGCAGACAGACACTCTGATAACTATAGACATTTTATTAGGTTTTCTTACTACGGCACGGAACCCTAAAAACCAG
Source organism: Anania crocealis (assembly GCA_949315895.1). Classification (NCBI taxonomy): domain Eukaryota; kingdom Metazoa; phylum Arthropoda; class Insecta; order Lepidoptera; family Crambidae; genus Anania; species Anania crocealis. The sequence goes on from OX438881.1 coordinate 14,361,515, forward strand.
TAAACAAAGTCAGAGCGAAAAAAACAAAGACTCGTTGTGTCTGACGGTGCATCCTATGAGAGTAGAGAAAGGTAGCGGTAGTCTTTGAAATTTAAAATTTAGGTAAGTAACATAATTTGGTCCTAAAAATACACATGAATGCAATGCTATTAGAAATGGTTTTGCAAACCATGGGAACAATATACATTTTAACATTACATTTGACTTTGGCTTTGGCTCCACTGATTTGGCATTCTTTGGTAATGTTTGTAAGACCGAATAAGGTTCCAACGAAAATTAAAATTGGAGTTCGGAACCAAATATTTTTACCACTGTTAAGATTTATTGCTTTGATTTTCATATAAGAAAAAGATAATAATGTTGGATAGCGAATGTTGGGAATCCTTAAATATTCTTGCTCTCTTTTGCTCAAGTTAATTGCATTCTGCATGCAATTTTGGGAATGATTGTACATTTTATTATTTCCTAAAAAAATAATCATTGTATTTATTTAACAGGAAACTAATCCGTAGTGGTGGTAGAAATAAGTACAGTCAACAGCTCATAAACTTATCCCTACATTCTATTATATTCTTCTATTCATTCTATTCATATAAAGATCAATATCAATTGTGAACAGTCTCATATTGTAAGGTGTTGTTGTTGTTGTGAAAAAAAAATATCTTAGTCCTCAAAAAGGAAATGGACTGCTATAAAAATTGTATAATAGGATTTGACCTTAGAAGATCTTTCACTGCATTCAAGCTAGTTTTATTTTAATGTAAAATTGCGCAAAGTATGTACATATATGAATTTCTGCGACTTTCGCACTTACTACAATAAATTATCAGAATAATAAGTTTTTACATCTATAAGTAAAACAGCTGAAACTGAAAAAAGATATGCAATCAATGTCACGTTCAGAAAATTTACAGTCACCTGTATATTGTAAATGTTATTTAAAATTCAAACTTTAAACAACAAAAGTGGTGTAGGTATTACAAAACTAAGGCAAATAGTATCTTTAAGCTAGTGTATCTTAAACTGCAACAATAACATTCAAGTTTATTTCCATTCAATGCCTCAAGCACCCTGTATATATAAGTGAACAATATTGACAATATTTTTTATTGCCAGGAAAAACATAGGAGAATTGGAAAGCTAATACATTAATAACTTTAACACAGAATTAATTCAGCACAAGGGTTTAAATAGCGCTTAATGCGTTGAAGTCTTTTACTCGGGCAGATACATAATACATATTTTTTTAAGTGTAGATTACGTGACAAACATTACATAAAGTACTCACTGCAGCAGACGAATGAGGGTTCCATAGAAGAAGAATTAGAGTTACGGGCACGAGCTGGAGCGCGATGGGTGGCGCACGCGCCGGGCCCGACATGGCTGCGCCGTACTACTGGACGCGCGCCCTCGCCGGGCGGCCCCGGCCGCGGCGCAGCGCCCGCGCTCCCGCGGGGCGGGGGTGGCCAGCCCGCAGCCGCCTGCCCGAACTCTCCTCTGTCCTTTAGTATCCCGGCACAAACGGCGCGCGCGCACGGGATTCAGGCGCAGCGCGCTCGGGGCCATGGCGGTCTCCGTACTATGGTGAGACACTTTAAACAAAGTTTTTACGACTCACTAAATTTGGATTTCTATAAAAATTTGCCTTTCCTGAATTTAAAAAAAATTCATTATTTTCTCAAAGGTGACGGCGCATGTGCAATTTATGCCGAATAAATTTAAACGCTAAATTATTTAATTTGTAGGTTAGTAGCAGCGCTGGCGCCATTAGGAGTAATCGCAGTAAGTGAACACACTTTATTATTTAGATTAGGGATATTGTTTAGTGTCATTAAAAATTCTTACGACAAAACTTTTCAAAATTGGGGAATGGCGCGACGTGCGGCTGGCGCAGCCGCGCTTGCCGACTCGCCCGTCCGCCTGCATTCGTCCTTTTGCAATTTCTTCAAAAACGTGATCAGTATCCAAGTTTTGCCAAGCAGTAACAAAAACACTTTGTTAGAGCTCGGCTCCGATGACTTCACCGATTGATTTGTTTTCTTTATTACTTTTTATAATATTTAATGTTAATATTTTATGTATGTATACTTACTCTGAATATCAACTGTGACGATGACCGACAAAGTTTATCGCCGCTCGGATGTAAATGTATCGGCCATTGCACAAATTGTAATTATTTTGCCTATATAAGTAAGTACATCGTTTACATAGTACCTACTGGGTTGGTAAACTTACAAATAGCAATCTTTAAATTATTGTAGAAATATCCTATATACGTAAAAGGAAATCATGAAAATTTATTCAAAGTCCATTTTCACAACTAAATAATTTTATATTTTCAACTGACGCACAAAATAAAGGTTATCGGTTTGACGAGATGTTATTTTGTGAAGTTATATCCGACTATTACTTTAATAGGATTTACCAATATCTATAATTTTTAATCTTTAAAATATAAATCATACCAATTTATTCTTTATTTGTTTAAAATCATGGTATTTGTTTGAAGTACAATAACATTAGTGCACATATTTTTATATCAAAGTATGACGTGCATAGTTATTTGTGTAAGTAGTAAATTAAAATTTTAGGTCAGCTAAAAATAAAAATTAATTTAATAAAATTAAGGTTTAGTAAAAAAATACAAAAGATTTTGGCTTTTTAAAAATATAAAAATATAAATAAATAAATCAAATAAAGCAGCGGTCTGCAACTTAATGCCAGGCTAGGGCCATAAGTTGGCGAAATAAACTAACGGCAGGCTGCATTTGTGATATAAACGTATAATTGGTCATATCCCATAGAAAAAAAAGTTAAAAAACTAAAAAAAAAAAATATGTGATGTCTTAGATCCCGCACGCAATGCAGGCTATTTTTTGTATGTTAGCTGTCATATTTGTAGTTGCAATTCGTAGAACGGCACTCAAGTTCTCATCTTGGTTCGTTCATGCATTTAATTTGATATTCACAACTCATTTGTAAAATATTTACGGGCCTCAAGTAAGACATCGGGCCGCGGTTTGCTGACCGCTGATGTAAAGTAGGTACTAAGTCAAGGTTTTAACAAATTTATTCCCATTTGAAAATACATATAAAAAAATACATATTTTCCCTTACTGCGTACAATCTATACTAATATTATATTAGGGGTTAAAATATGAAATTGCCGTTTTATTGTAATAGGTTCTTTGAATTGACATAGAATCTTCATGATTTGAGGTTTTCGAATGAAACTTTTTTCACCTGGTTTCTATAATGTTCTTCTTATTAAAAATGTGAAACATTTGAATATCGACTGTCAATTGTTTTTGTTATTTAACTTAGACAAGAAAGATGGATACTGCGAAAATTCGAGTGATTTTTGAATACGAGTTCCCACGCGGAAGCATCGCGGCAGAAACAGCCCGCAATATCAATGTTGCGTTTGGAGAGGGATCTGCTAATGAACGCACCACGCGATTTTGGTTTTACGCGAATTAGGGGCCAGTCCCCTCATTCGCGTAACCAAATCGTATCACAATCGTAATTAAACGACAGGTTTTTGACAGTTCTAGTATGGGCTAAATGTCAAAATCGTCCAATTCAATCACGATCGAACTGCGAATTAGGCCCCAGGTGATTAGCGATGAATTAAGAGAGATGGTGGAAGCCGATCCTAGTCAAACTACCCAGGAATTAGCGGCATGGTTTAACGTTACCTTACCTACAATATTGACTCATTTGCGTCAAATCAATAAAATAAAAAAATACGAAAAATGATTCTACCTCATGATTTGACTGATGTGCAGAAAGAAACGCGTGTTGAAACTTGTGTTGCCTTGTTGAATCGGTACAGAAATGAAGGAATATTAAATCGAATTGTGACATGTGATGAAAAGTGGATTCTTTATGATAACCGTAAAATAAAAATGCAATGGCTGACCCCAGGTCAAACGCCACAACAGTGTCCTAAAGCAAAACTTACCAATAAAAAGGTAATGGTAACCGTTTGGTGGTCTCAGCATGGTGTTATTCACTATAGTTTTCTCCGATCTGGTCAATCAATAACGGCAGATGTCTATTGTGCTGAACTCCGAACAATGTTGGCAAAACTAGCAGTAAAACAGACAGGCCCGACTCATGAATCGATCTTCACCATTATTGCTCCATGACAACGCGAGACCTCATACAGCACGAGAAACCGTTTTGACCCTTCAGGAACTGCAATTAGAAACCATTCGACATCCTCCATATTAGCCAGACCTTGCTCCAACGGACTACCATTTTTTTCGTGATTTGGACAATTATCTACGTGACAAGAAGTTTTCTTCCCAGAAGGCAGTACAAAATGTTTTCACACAGTTTGTGCAATCTAGATCCTCAGAGTTCTATCACAAAGGCATAAATGACCTTCCTATTAGATGGCAGCAATGTATAGATAATAATGGTAACGATTTTGATTAAATAAATTTATTGAAAATTAAAAAAATAATCGATTTTGATTTTCAGTACAAATCGGTAATTTCATACTTTAACCCCTATTATTTAGTTGAAGAGTTTGTTTGTTTGTTTGTTTTAACGCGCTAATCTCCAGAAGTAACGATTCGATTTGAAAAATTATTTTTGTGTTGGATAGTCCATTTATCGAGGAAGGCTTTAGGCTATATAACATCACGCTGCGACCAATAGGAGCGAAGCATCAGTGAAAAATGTTGCAAAAATAATCGCGATTATAATAACAGAAATTGACGCGGACGAAATCGCGGGCTACAGCTAGTTTATTATAAACTATAAATAAAACTAAAACATTTTACTATAAAATTCCGAAAAGCTTTGACACTGGTCATTCATTAGTTGAAATTGAGTGGTATGTGTTTGAATTGGTACGATTTTAGTAATTGATAATAATAGTATGAATTGGTATAAACTCAGTATTTAAACTTTAAAATTATGTCATAAGCGGGACTCTAACCCGCATCTCCATGTATACCGGGGTGCTTTACCAAGAAAGCTGTTATTTGACGAGGTTTAGGATTTTTAGTACTAACCAATAGATTAACGTTTCACTCGTAAGTAGTTATATTGGTAATTTGATTAACTATATTTAGTGAGAAGTTTCTGTGATATAATTATAATTTCATATTAAATTTTAAATATAAACACTAAAAAAATATTAGTGTAAAGAACTAACTTAGCTCGTTTTGCCGTCTTGGAAATCTCTAGTCGTGATTTAATCCCTCAACCCCCACCGGCACGCGCGTGCCGCGATAACAATAATTGATTTCAATTGTGTCTGGAATAACTCACGATCGAGGGATTAAGAACTTTAAGTGTAGAGCCTATTGTAGGTATTTTATTCAAAACTTTAACAAATTTTTGTGTACTAAGGTGAAATAATCACAGTATTATAGGTACTATAGTACCTACACATATTATAAACTACCTAGTAAAAAATGCTTAAAAAAACTTTTATACAAAAAATTTACCGAAGAAAAGCGTGAAATAAGCGTTACATTTTAGTCGGTGCTTGACAAATTTCAGTATTGGGTTGTTTGGCATCAACTCAGTATTGGTAAGACACAAAATTTTTAAAAACTTTGTAATGTAGTTTTTTTTATAAATTAATTTAAAATCATGGAAATCCGTCGATATAGAAAACCTCATTTTTCTTGGTTGGATGATTAAAAAATTAATTATCATTTATGCATAATGTATTTTTATTTAAAAAATAACAGGTCAAGCTCCTTATTAATCTATATAGGTTACTCTTGGGCATATAATATAGAATGACTCTACTTTATACTACGTTTTTATGTCAAGAGGCTGGAGTTTAGTAGCTCCCAATTATCCATACAAATAAAAGTGATATTATGTAATTTATGTATTTATCTTGAATTTATTAATGGAGGTCTTTGTAATGCAGTTGGATAATTATATGCCGTAACTTCACTTTTCAACCGACTTTAAAAAAAGAAGGAGGTTCTCAATTCGACTGTACTTAGTTTTTTTATGTAGCTATTACTTATTTAAATTGTTGTTTAGTGCAGCAGATCTTGACAACATAATCGAGATTAAAACTACATTTTTGTTTGGAGAAATGCTATGGCAGGTACCTTTTTTAAGGTAATCAAATTTGGTCGAGATTAATGCATTATTGCCAATTATTTGCCAAAGAGTTTTATCAACATAATGTTAATCCTTATCCAAATAAATGTCCTGTTGATAAACTTCTTAATCGCGATCATAATAACAGAAATTGACTCGGACAAAGTCGCGGGCAACAGCTAGTTACTATATAGTGGCACTAGAAACTGTTATTATGATCGCGACTATTTTTGGCAACATTTTTCACTGATGCTTCGCTCCTATTGGTTGGTTGCAGCGTGATGTTATATAGCTTAAAGCCTTTCTCGATAAATGGACTATCCAAAACAAAAATAATTTTTCGATTCGAACCAGAACTTCCTGAGTTTAGCGCGTTCAAACAAACTCTAGATTTAGCTATAAATTTACCTACATATAATTAGAGTTATTTATTTAACTACTAATTTTAAAATATAAAATTTATTTGTCAGCAAGATGACGGCTACGTTGAATGGAACAACGTCGATAGTCAATGGCCACCCAGAGAATGGAACCCTCCGCCACTACCTGAAGCTCCGCGATCTTACAACACATATGGCCTGTCCCAGCGGCCGGACTTGCCTTCACGAGCGTTACCCTCACGACCGCCACCTTCACGACCCCCGCCTAGTCCAGGACTAAACTTCGCCGTGTACGATCCCGTCACCAGGCAACGCACCACAGCCTTCGACCGCAACTGCACCGCACCTGGATGCTGTGTTCCAAAATGTTTTGCTGAAAAGGGTAATAGAGTAAGTAATACACTTTTTATCACTTTTAGATGCAATATAATGCAGGTCACCTTAAGTACAAATGATCAATCTTTATTTAGGGTATCCCAGGTGCTCCTGGTCCACAAGGTTCTAGGGGTCTCCCAGGTCATGAGGGAATAGAAGGTCCTCAGGGACCAAAAGGTGAAAAGGGGCAAATCGGACCACAAGGACCACGTGGTCCAAAAGGTGAACGAGGAAAACCTGGTGCACAAGGATTTGTTGGTCCAGTTGGTCAACAAGGTGTGCAAGGCGAATCTGGTTTGCCCGGTATTCCTGGCAGAGATGGCTGTAACGGTACTGATGTAAGTAATTTATTTGAACGTGCAAGTAATGTATGTAATTCAACTTTCTGTTATTCAATGAAATAAAGATTAAAGTGAAAAGAGATAAGTGAATGCTAAATGTTTGTTAATTTCCAAGATTAGGTTATTTATGGTTCTGATTCTTACTCATTAATGTGTTCTTTACAAAACAGTTGCCTATAAATATTATTTAAATATTCCATAAAGGGTGACATTGGCGCGCCAGGTCCCAAAGGGTCACAAGGACCACGAGGATTCAATGGACCGAAAGGTGATAAAGGTAACAAGGGCGACCCAGGTTATACGGGACGCTATCCTAAAGGGCAAAAAGGTGAGCCTGGAGCTGATGGTATGCAAGGAAGACAGGGCCCAGTTGGCCCTTCTGGACCTATGGGATTACCAGGACCAAAAGGAAACACAGGACCTGTGGTACGTGGCATATGATAAGAATAAAAATCTTGTTATTTTAGATGAATATGTAGGTAATGGAATTTATTATATCTCAGGGCCCAGCTGGTTTTAAAGGTGATAAGGGGTCTAAAGGGTCAAAAGGTTTATCAATAAAGGGAGATAAGGGAGATAGAGGAGACCGCGGTGCTAAAGGAGCTTCATGTCCTGAAATCACATTGCCAGTATCGACCGATTCTAAAGGCGCTATTAGAGGAAGTCCAGGAAACATGGGTGAGAAAGGCTCCAAGGGAGAGCCAGGCAATATGGGCGAAAAGGGTGACACAGGACCTATGGGTGAATCTGGAATTCCGGGGCTAATAGGAATAAAAGGTGAAAAAGGCATAAGGGGAAACCCTGGCGAACAAGTAAGTCGTACTCTTAATTAAATACGAAATTCCTTTTTACGTAACATTTAAGTAAAAGTAATTGATCAATAAAATTTTTTAAAAGTGCAAATTAAATCGACGATCGTTATGTACAGACAACAGCACGTCAACCTACCACAAAACGTTAAATTTTCTCAATTGATATTAATCTCTACTTGTTGGACGTTGAAAATCAATTCAATGACCTTTAACTTTTTGGGTAGGTTGACCTGCCGTTGTCTGTACCATATTTAGGAATACAATATGCTTGATTTTAGTGTTAGAAAGCCATGTGATACTGTTGTAGTAGTTAAAAGTAAGGTTTAGGTAGGTATTCTAAGAGCTTAAGAACATTGATATCTACAATAAACACTACAAATATTTTGATACAATATAACAAGTTTATTAGCAACTGTCAGTTATGTGAACAATGTTTATTTTATTGTTGTGTTACACCTTCACCATCAAAATATTAAGGATTTAAGAGTGGCTTTAAAAATATTATAGTAATGTATATATCTCAATGTAGTTTCGATCAATTCTTCTCACTTATGGTACACAATTCAAACTCTAAATACCTAATTTATTATTATTATTATTTTGGAGTGCCCATTATAGGTATATTCTAATCAATATTTGTGATACAAAAGTTCATCCGGTAGCACATAAACGACGTATCAAATGGCGGCACGTTCTTCAATATCATTTATAAAAAAAAACATTACTTCACGTAAAAAAACACTATCACAAAAAAAATTAACTTAAAAAAATGCTTGCAGGGTCGTATCGGAATGTTTGGAGCGTCAGGCCCTATGGGACAGAAAGGAGATCGCGGTTCAGAAGGCTTACCCGGACTTCCTGGACGCCCAGGCAGTAAAGGTGAACCTGGTAGAGATGGTCAGACCGGGTCAAGAGGATTAAAAGGAATACCTGGTCCAGCTGGAGGCCGCAGTGGATCGCGAGGTCCACCGGGTCCCATTGGACCTAGAGGCTATCCGGGACCTGCTGGCCCAAAAGGCACTGATGGCAGACATGGAGATATGGGAGAACCTGGTCCGATGGGTGCACCAGGAGGACAAGGTGAACCAGGTGCTCCGGGAATTGAAGGTCCAGCTGGTCATAAAGGTGAAAAAGGCGAACCTGGTCTAGATGGTTTAATAGGAGACATAGGCCCTCGTGGTTACGACGGTCCAACAGGGCCACAAGGGCCAAGAGGACCTAAAGGGGATGACGGATATTCTTACCCTGTAAGTAAATTTATAAATTCCTAATTAAAAAGCGATGTCTAAGAATAATCATCAAGAACCAGACACAACCACTTGTCACATTATGATAAAATTACTTTCATACGTCACTTTATGGATTTGTGTTAGTTAACTCGGTAAAAAATGTATTTCATTTTGATTTAAACCTTATTTTTATACAAATTTATTTATAGCATAGGAACTGATACATGTAGAGCCTAATCTCATACATACATACAATACATATTATCACGCCTCCTTCCCAACGGGGTAGGCAGAGACCAAGGCCTTCCACTTACTACGATCCTGGCATACATCTTTCGCTTCTTCCACATTCATCAATCTCTTCATGCATGCTCGTCGGTTTAGAGTACTCTTGACCTGACCTTTCTTCAGAACATCCCCGATTTGATCGTGATAAGTTCGTCTAGGCCTTCCTCTTCCAACGTTCCCTTTCACACTCGTCTTGTAGATCTGTCTAGTCATTCTTCTCTCATTCATCCTCTCTACATGCCCAAACCATCTAAGCATCCCTTTCTCAATCCTTGTGACAATATCTTCTTTCACACCACAACGTTCTCTTATCACACTATTTCTTATCCTGTCACTCAATTTCACTCCTAACATACTTCTTAGCGCTCTCATTTCTACTGCATTTATTCTACTTTCATGCTTTTTCTGCCATACCCAACTTTCACTTCCGTACATGAGTGTTGGAACCAACACCCCTCTATGCACAGCCAGACGAGCTTTCATAGAAATCTTCTGGCTATTCACAAAGGCTTGCAGCGCACCATTCACTCTGTTACCAGCATTTAATCTCCTTTCAATATCACTTTCATACTTTCCGTTCCTAGTAAACACCGACCCCAAGTATACAAACTCATTCACTCTCTCTAATCTCTAAATAAATAATTTATTTCAAAGTGATAAGTTAGCGTTATTTTGAGTAATCAATAGTTAATCCTTTACTATTGCAGGGACAAAAAGGAGATAGTGGTATACCAGGATTATCAGGTGAAAAAGGTCAAAAAGGAGAAAGAGGATATACTGGAGCTCGAGGAATACCTGGGAACTCAACGCTAGGAATACCTGGGGCTCCGGGTGAGATGGGTCCTCCAGGTGAAAAGGGTGACAAAGGTAGCCCAGGTTATGATGGAGTATCCGGTAACCCAGGACAAAAGGGAGATATTGGTGGGCGTTGTAATGATTGCTGGCCAGGTGGCCCCGGAGCGAAGGGGGATCGTGGATCTGATGGCTTCCCAGGTGCACCAGGCGAAAGAGGCCCTACTGGCCCAGTTGGTATACCTGGGGAAAGAGGAGCAGATGGCCTTAACGGGTTACCTGGTTCAGCTGGCGCACCGGTACGTATGTTATTAATACTGCTTTCTTTGTATGACTTTGACTCTTGACTACTTGCAGTAGTTGCAGTGGTGGCAAAAAAAGCTATATATAGATAAAGGAAATGTTAGATTGCATTATTGAGTCATATTTTGAATATGTAAGCATTTTTTTTTTCTGGCAACAATAAATTCTATAGAGTGCTTGTTGTGGATTATATAATTTAAGCGGATAATATTCTCTAGATTCAATCTAAGAGATTCAGTGTTTTTGAAAGTTTCTTATCTGGGCCCCGATTCTGCTAATTTACAAATGGCTCAATAGAATCGCAATCGTATATTTTGACCTTACTACCATATTAAATGTGTCAAAATATACAATGGCGATTCAATTGCGATTCTATTGAGCCATTTGTAAATTAGCGGAATTGGGGGCCTGTAATGACGATGTTATAAAATTCTCTTAATTAGGTACGTGTTTCTTTTCATTTTTTCTCTATTCCTCTAACGGCAAAGCCAGAAAACCGATTTTAATTATTTAGTACCTACGTTAAAAGTTTAATATTCAATTAAACTTTACATCGAAGAACAGCTATATTTCTCTTTTTTTTTACTAAGTTCTTAACTTTTTTAGGGTGAACGGGGTGATGATGGTCCTGTTGGACCACCCGGAGTACCGGGTAGAGATGCAACTATACCACTTGACTTAAAAAAAGGGCCTCCGGGTGAAAAAGGATCAATAGGTCCTCGAGGTTTGACTGGACCTAAAGGCGACAGAGGTCGTGAAGGACCAAAAGGTGATATTGGACCCATTGGTATGCCGGGACCTAAGGGTGACAATGGAGACAGTGGACCACCAGGAGCGGATGGTATTCCTGGTAGTGATGGATTCCCTGGTGTGCCAGGAAGTAAAGGTGTGAGTGTTAAGGGAGAAAAAGGGGCACCCGGTGACAATGGTTTCAAAGGAGATAAAGGATTTCCCGGACGAATTGGTATAAAAGGTGAACCAGGGCACTGTGCAGCTAATTTAGAGGAACTCACTAGAGGCGATCCAGGTCAAAGAGGAGATCCGGGAGCGCAAGGACCTCCAGGTATGGTTTGAAAACTTGTTCATAATTTTCAGGACGGGGCATTAAGTACTATTTCCAAACTAGGTACATCGTTACTAAATTTAATATTAATCAGTTTTGCTGTTTATACACACGATAGAAATAGTTTTATTTAACCTTAAGGCAAGAAGTAACTATACTTAATGTCTAAAAATAAAAGGTGTTCCTAAATATAAACTAAAATAGTAGTATATAGATAGGTGTTTAGTGATGTGTGATGTGATGATTTATCTCATAAAAGTATTATTTTAGAAAAAATCTAATCCTTTTCAACTTATTTTAGGCGAACCAGGTGAAAAGGGAGATAAAGGCGGACCAGGTCGTCCTGGAGAAAAGGGAGAATTAGGACTGCCAGGTAGAACAGGACCCGTGGGCCCTCGTGGTCTTCCTGGGCCGAGAGGAGAAAAAGGCGACGTGGGTCCCATAGGCTTTCCAGGAGCTCCTGGTGTGACTGGCCCACGGGGATTCCCAGGTATACCAGGAACTAAAGGTAATCAGGGAGAAATAGGACCTTCGATGCCTGGACCTCAAGGCCCCCCTGGGTTGCCTGGACTAAAGGGAGAAGAAGGTCCAAGAGGTTTCCCTGGTACACCTGGTGATGATGGACTACCTGGTCCCGTTGGATTAACTGGCGAAAAGGGTGACAGAGGATTTACCGGGCGAGTTGGCCTACCAGGTCCTTTTGGACAAAAAGGAGAACCCGGACCAGAAGGACCACCTGGAATTGCTGGAACACCTGGGTTACCTGGGAGGGACGGTGCAAAGGGTCAGCCTGGATACCCTGGACTGCAAGGAAAACCAGGTGTTATTGGCTTACCTGGATTCAAAGGAGAACCTGGAATAGCAGGACGTGAGGGACCTAAAGGATTGCCTGGCGCCCGTGGTAGACCAGGTATTCGTGGAACACAGGGAATTGCTGGAACACCAGGTGAAAAGGGCGATAAAGGTAACATTGGCTTACAAGGAATACCAGGTCAACCGGGCTTCGACGGGCCACCTGGTCCTATAGGTTTGCCTGGATTAAAGGGTGACCAAGGCTACCCTGGTCCTCCAGGTCCTACAGGAAGAATGGGATTGCCTGGAGATAAAGGAGATATCGGTTTCCAAGGAGTCACAGGTCCTAAGGGTGAACCTGGATTAGCATCTGATAAAGGCGAAAAAGGAGAACCTGGAATACCAGGAAGAAATGGGCTAGATGGAATTACAGGTGAAAAAGGTGATAAAGGTGATCGTGGTGATACTGGTTTACCAGGTTTTGGGTATCCAGGGCCCGTCGGGCCAAAAGGTAACAGTGGTCAGCCTGGAAAAGATGGTTACCCTGGATCAACAGGACCAAAAGGAGATTCAGGCTTTCCAGGATTGCCTGGTTTGAAAGGAGACAGAGGACTACCGGGCGTTGCTGGGCTCCCTGGTACACCAGGTATGGATGGACTCCCGGGAGAAAGAGGAGATGTTGGTTTACCTGGCTTTTCTGGCGAAAAGGGTGACAGAGGTGAATCCGGAACACCTGGACAAGATGGATTTAATGGTTCTAAAGGAGATCGTGGACCTCAAGGACCCCCCGGATTACCCGGTCCTATCGGTTACCAAGGTCTGAAAGGTGACGTAGGTCCTCCTGGTCCATCGTTAAATGTAAAAGGAGATAAGGGAGACATTGGTCCTCAAGGAATACCAGGTGTCAAAGGTGATAAGGGAGAAAGAGGATTAATGGGAGAACGTGGTATGGATGGTGATAAAGGTGACCGTGGATTTACTGGCCAGAAAGGAGAAAGGGGATTCAATGGTTATCAAGGAGAAAAAGGTATGCAACTTTTTTTTTACTGAAGAAAGGTCATTTAATTTATTTATTTCCTGAAGCTCTTTACTGACTCCGTCTAGAGATATTGTATCAACTTAAACAGATAAAATATATGATAAAGTTTGTTAGATTAGTCAATTTTTATATTCTCACACAATAAATAATGTTCATGGTGTCATTAACAATATTAATCTATAAATATGTTTTTTGTATGGGAATAGGTACTTACAGTAAATCAGATTTAATTTCGCAAACAGGTCCCCAGATCCGCGTAACAATATTTTAATCTACATACCAATCTTTTAAGCATTTAAGAAGTAGCTTTGTGGAGAATTAAACAATAATACTTAATAAATATGTAAACACAAGCAGAACTCACCATACTTGTTGTTTAACTGCTGTTTCAGGAGACAGAGGCCCTGCTGGCCCTGAAGGTGTGCCTGGATTAACGATAGTAGGTGAAAAAGGATTGCCTGGCATAAACGGAAAACACGGGCGTCCTGGTCAGCGCGGTATTCCTGGGGAAAAGGGTGACCAGGGCTTCCCCGGAATCCCAGGGCCGTCTGGCCAGCCCGGTTTGAACGGTCGACCAGGCCCACAAGGCGAAAAGGGTGACCAAGGGCGGGAAGGTTTAGCAGGTCCGCCAGGAATTGATGGACAACCAGGTCGCCCTGGTCCTCCGGGTTATACAGGAGTAAAAGGAGATAAGGGTGATCGCGGCCCCACTGGATTTGGGCTACCTGGTGAAAAAGGGGATCAGGGCATACAAGGTGTGCGTGGTCTTCAAGGCGAAAAAGGTAGTAAGGGAGATCGTGGATTAGATGGCTTTGATGGACAACCAGGAGCAATGGGTCTGCAAGGTGAAAAGGGCAATGCAGGATACCCAGGACGAATCGGATTTACAGGACCACAGGGTAATAAAGGTCAGAAAGGAGAATCAGCCGCTATAATACATGGACCAAAGGGAGAACCAGGACTTCGTGGTCCACCTGGGTTAAACGGACTACCAGGAAGAGATGGCGCCCCAGGAGGACCTGGGTTAAGTGGCGCTGACGGAGAAAAGGGTGATCGAGGATTTGACGGCCCGATGGGACCTCCGGGCCCACCTGGACCTCAAGGGCTTATGGGTTTGACTGGTGAGAGAGGTCAAATGGGAGTCGAAGGAAAACAAGGCTTCCCTGGCGCGCCAGGAGCTCCATGCCAAACGCAAGATTATTTAACTGGAACTTTGTTGGTCAAACACAGTCAAAGCGCAGAAATACCAGAATGTGATCCAGGTCACGTCCGATTATGGGATGGATATTCCTTACTCTACATAGATGGTAACGAAAAAGCACACAATCAAGATTTGGGTTATGCGGGATCTTGCGTAAGGAAATTCAGTACCATGCCGTTCCTATTCTGTGACTTAAATGATGTTTGTAATTATGCTAGTCGTAATGATCGGAGTTATTGGTTATCTACTGGTGAGGCAATACCTATGATGCCTGTGGAAGGAAATGAAATTGCCAAATATATATCTAGATGTACAGTCTGCGAAGTGCCCGCCAACGTCATTGCTGTACACAGTCAAACCCTCGACATTCCTTCGTGCCCTAGAGGATGGAGTGAATTATGGATTGGATACAGTTTTGTAATGGTAATAGTATACCTAATATCATCTTTAATGCCTTATTAACATAATTTCAGTACCAAATAGATTATTTTTCTTAGTTATTTGAATCTTAACGCTTAAATAAAAGTTCGGGCAACAAAAAGGTTCGAACTTTGCGCGGATATGTGATCACTGATCACCAAACCGCATTCGGCGAGCGCGTGGTGATTATGCCTGTGCCCGTCACTGCTATGGAAACTGAAATTCAATGATGGAGTCCTTTGCCTTGCAGTGGGATTAATAAATGCCGTTATTTTACTTTTTTTATACACTGACCCAAAAATTTAACTTGATATCGTACACTTCGATCACTAAAAAAAGGGAATAAAATCATTCTGACAGTATAAAAAAAGTTTAGAAAAAAAGTTATACATTTACTACCGTTGCAGAAGAGTTATTCAGCACTGGTATAAGGACTCTATTTTACATACTGTCGCGTTACTGACATTGTGTCAACGGATTTTTCTCAATGTATTTTTTCTTTTAGCATACTGGCGCCGGTGGACAGGGTGGTGGACAAGCTTTAGCAAGCCCTGGATCCTGCCTTCAGGACTTCCGTGCAACACCCTTCATTGAATGCAATGGCGAGGGCGGAACTTGTCATCACTTTGCTAATAAACTTAGCTTTTGGTTAACAACTATAGAAGACAATCAACAATTTGCTAGTCCCAGACGTTCTACACTTAAATCAGGAAGATTATTAGAGCTCGTGTCTCGATGCACTGTATGCATCAAAAACACTTAGCACCCACTCGTTAATCGATACTAAATATTTAATTTTAGTCTACACGTAACATTATGTGTAGGTACTAACATTTTGCAACACCAACTTACCCAAATAATATTGTTATATACTACGTAGTTTGGATCCGATATTATGTTTCAAAGATTGCTAGTTATTGTATGTACATTAATTTAATTAGCTTGATTTTATTTTGCTACATGTATTTTCCACTGGTTAATGAGGTATTTTATATTAAATGCACCAAAGCAATAATTATTAGGAAAAATAATAATATGAAAAGTACCTACCTAACGCAATTCACTTACGCCTTATTAAGATAATGACCATAATTAATATAGGTACTTAAACTTTGACAGACTTAATAGAAAAAACTATTCAAAAACATACAAACGGATTTAAATTTTGTTCCAAAATTACCTTTCCATATTTTATGTTAAGAAACTTCCCTAGTCACAGTAAAATCCAGATAATAATATACCGTAGCACGTACGTTATCTAAGATTTAATAAATTGTATATATAAAACACAGTTGAAGTTTTATACTTATAAGTGAGCAATTTATTTTATAAAATTGAATTTAAATAGATGTACCTAATCCATTAAATTATGCTTCCTGTAAGTATCTATCAATACTTCTTATTTTAGGTACCTAGTGATGAGGATATTGGAATAAGCACTGCCATTGTAGATAAAAACATATTAAGGCTCAATTAAATCTTGTCAATATTTATAAAATATATTTAATGATGCCTTTAATACATGATATTAATTAATTATAATTGAATAAAACTTTTAGCATTTAATTGATGAGATATGATTGAGCCATAATTTAAAAAATATTTAAGTTACAACTGTAATAAATAACTACAAAAGATTAGATGTTTTATATCTTTAATTATATTTGAATTTACACATCAGCACTAAGTGAAAACAAATCTATAAAATTAAACTTTTAAGGGAAAAAATAACGAACGAACGAAACACTTAATTTGAGTTGGTACTAAACAAAAAATAACTACTTATCTACATAAATTGTTTAGGTCATTTGTTGAAGATGCCAAACCTGTCATACTTTAAATAATATAATTAAAACTGATTTCTAAAGAAAAATTATAAAATATTAGCAGTTACTGAATATAGATCTCAAAAAAATCGGGAATTTTCCTAAAGCTTCCCTGATTTAAACTTTTAAGGTTGCTTTCATGTTTACAACAGTTCAGAAATCATCTAAATATATTATAAAGAGATAGATTTTGAGAGTTTCTGAGGGTTAGAGGCTTTGGATATAGGTACTGAACAATTTCTAAAATTATTTTACCAATAGAAAGCCACGTTATTCATCATAAAGGCTAGTTTCTATCTCAAGTAATCTGGTGATCCCTATTTAAAATTTCACGCGTACAAAGTCGCGGGCAACAAGTTGTGTGGATCTGCACTATCTACATCTATATTATTATTTTATGTCTATTTTAAAGAGGAAAGATATTTTTTATTTTTGTGTGTGTGTATGTTTGTATGTGTGTATGTTTGTATTGAATAGGCTCTAAAACTACTGGACTGATTTCAAAAAATCTTTTACTATTAAAAGCTGACACTATCCTTGATGAACATAGGCTACTTTTTACCGCGGGACCCGGTAGATGGCGCTGCTGACGGTATGTCAACTACTAAACGGCTTGACCGATTGAGTTGAAATTTTGTATGTGTATTTCCATGGTTTCACAGCACGAATGTAATAAGCCTTCCTGATCTATCTTTCCTTAAGCCACCGCTAGGCACAGGTTTCCGACCGTGCAATATAACGTAGAGTTCACGCGGGCAGAGCTGCATCGGGCGAAGAACTAGTAATCAATAAAATACGTCATTAATTATCATTTACCTTATTGATTATGAGTTGTGTTCTTGTTAATTATTAACAATTATTCCTATAACTAGCCTGTTGAGTTTTCTTTATAAGCTTTTAACTGCTGCCTCGTAGTTGCAGTAGAAAACAGTTCAGCAAAAGGTCAGGGCCCCAATTCTGCTAATTTACAAATGGGTCAATAGCATCGCAGTCGTATATTTTGACATTACTTCCATATTAAATGTGTCAAAATATACAATTGCGATGCTATTGAGCCACTTGTAAATTAGCGGAATTGGGGGCCAGAACAAATGTTGCAGATCACATTTTTAAAGGTAACCCTATTATAAAGGAAAGCCTATTGAAAGCGTTACCCATGTAATAGGGTTACCCGTGCGATAGGGTTGCCCATTTGATAGGGTAACCCATGTGATAAGGTAACCATGTGATAGCGGTTACTTGATTGTGTTAGCTTATTAGTAAGGTAACCTTTTAAATAAGGTTTAACCGCTTACCACAAATTATAACAGCATTCCAAAACACTTAATAGGGTAAGCCTATTAATGGGTTTTCAGTATTAGTAAGCACTTACCTGGATTAATCGTATTGTTTGGTTTAGCATATCTTCGGGGTAAGCCCGTTGATAAGCTTACCTACCTTTCGTATAGGGTTTTTAAAAACAAGCCTATTAATAACCCGAACAAATACCCCTTTAAAAGTAAGCGGTTCCGGTCCCTGTTATAAACAGGGTTTTAGGTGATTGGTTTAACAAGCCGAAACCAACCTATATTAACTTATGCATATAAATACTATAGATAAGTATTAAATTTGATATAATTTTTGAAAATAATATTTTCATACAAATCGGAATCGAAAATTATTGATTCGAATAAAAAAAAAAGATATCTTTGACTTTACTTTACACATTTTATAAATATATTATAATAGGCTAGTTTTGGCTTGTTATATCGCCTAACACCCTGTTAAGGTAAGGTAGGTTCCCATTTTCCCATTTATCTCCAACGGCTTGATCGATTGACTTACAGTTTTCTGCAGTGGATTTGTCATTTATCGTCAATAGTTCTTAGATAAGCATTATAGTATTTAGAGCTAGTTCAGACACGGCGGAATCCGCGCGGATGCGAACCGCGGCGCGGATCTTATTTACATTAGCGCTATCATTCGTGCATACCTGTCCGCGCGGATTCACAAAACGCGCGCCCCGCGCGGCTACCGCCACAGATTCATTTTCTAGCGGTCTACCTACTTGACGTCGGTTTACTTGATGTGCCTTTGCCTAGAGACGCTTAGATGCTCCGCGGAAGCCGCGCGTATTGGACGGTGACAACAATGGATCGCTTTTTCTTCCGGTGACACGCTCAACCTCATGAAAGTATCAGAAAATGCAATTTGTTTACTGATCGTTTCAAGTAGTTCAAACATCTTTAGACATTCATAAACAATTTTGGGTTCCAAATTCTTCAACTTTTGGGTCAAAATAAATTTATAAACTGGCCATAGGTGAGTCGCATGAGATCACGCAAAATTGTAAGCACCCAATACTTTCGTTTACTTTTATTTTTAGGAGAAGTACATGACATATTGCTTCTTCGCCTTCCATTGTTGAAATGAAGTCACCCTACCCCATTCCTAACACTTACTACCGCGCGTGTCTGAACATTTTTCAATCCCAGCATAGCTAGGAGTCCGGAGGCATAGCTTGAAAAGGCGACTTTATAAGATCGGCGCCGATACAAAGTTTTAATCCCTTGATCGTGAGTTATTCCAGACACAATTGAAATCAATTGTTATCGTGGCACCCGAGTGCCTCCTGGGGGTTGAGGGATGGGGTTGAGGGATATCTTGAATCTAATTAAAGTTTATTATTTATAAACAACTATCTTCATATCAACAAACTAACTTCTGAAATAGTTGCTTATTGAGGCCGCCTATTGATCCCTTTTTCATAATTCCGCTTTCAAAGCGTTCACATTCATCGCCAAATAATCCATATTTGCGATAATTTTACAAGGGAAATCACTTTCGGGAATAAATTAAAAATATATATAGGTAATTATGTCGGAGCCTGCTAAAACCAGTGAAAAGTGAATGTTATTGGACAGAAGCGCCTCGCCTCTAGTTGGCAAATTCACTAGCGATAGGAATGGGGGCCATTCCGCCGTCTGAACCAAGGAATTTACATATTACATAATTGGAACGTGCACTAGTGGCAAAACGCTGTCCGAGTGACAGAGATAGAGAGCTCTAACGTTTGTAGGGTGACAACCCATAACAATCAAGGATGGATTCATCAAAATGTAAATGTATGTTCAGATTTTGTTACTTGTTCTTTTCAAAATCTTTTGAAGAAATAAATAAATTAAACTAATTAACAAGGGATGTTTATTTTTTCATAAATTAAAACTATTTATTTTTAAATCATATGTAAAAAAATAAGCTCACCACATTTAACTGCTCACTATTATAATTTGGTAAGAATTCTGTAATTCTGTAAGAAGGTTTGGTATAACGCAGAGTAGGTGCATTAACTGGAGGTAAAAACAGTGTAAACATATTTTCCAAACGTCGAACTGCAATTAAATATCGATAGTCTGAAAATGTAAAAGGTACGTCACTAGTTGACGCACACATTGACAAATCAAAACTGCACGTATTATCGAGCTGTCAGATGGTCTATTATATAAGGCCACCTTCTTTCACCATGTTTTGCCCCGCTTTGAGGTACTCCTGGCCGGATAACTCATACGGCATTATTACGATAACAATAACGCGTCGCGTGCGCACATATCGCTTCAAATTTTTTTGGCGGACTGATTTGATTGATGTCTGTGTCGTCGCTCGCGCCGACGTTTGCCAACGAGGGAGGCGGGGACGCGAGCGGGAGTGAGTAGAAGCGGCACGTGTATCGATCGAACAAGGTCAGGGCCGGACATTATAACAAAAGGGATGTTTTATTTTACTCTTCAATTAAAAAGTGTTCATGTGATTTATTCGAAAACTAATAAAAATATTTTTTCTTTTGTAAAACCTTATTCTTTTTTTATGCAGAATCGGTCATTAAAAGGAAATCACTAGGCAAAAAGTGACCTTATATACTATGTCTATGATAAGTTATTGAAACGCAACGCGCAAAAGGGGGCTAGATGGAAAAAATAACGACACTTTTTGCTAAGAGAGAGAGAGAGAAAGAAAGAGAGAAAGAGAGAAAGAGAGAGAGAGGGAGAGGGAGAGAGAGGGAGAGGGAGAGAGAGGGAGAGGGAGAGGTTGAATGAGGGGGAGGGAGAGAGAGAGCGCGAGAGAGAGGGAGAGAGAGAGAGATAATAAAAAATAAATTTAAAATAAAATAAAATGTTATTACTATTCCTTCACTAAAACTGAACTTCGTTTCATCCGGGTGTCCCTTGACACCTCTCAAGTTTTTTTTTTGTTCTGTTGAATTGTAGATTTTTATTCCTACTAATGACATGGCAGCATGGTCTCAAACCTTAGTCGGTTACGAAAGGAACAAAATATAAGGACTTTTGCGCAGAAAACCAAAAGAGAAAGATGGACTTTGAGAAATTATCATAAGCAGCATATACAGTGATAAAGTAGTGGCATTGAATGTGTCAGCGAGTAGGATGAATCAAATAAATGTGAAAAACAAGGAAAAGCGCTCCTATTTGACCCAGATAGTCCACGTTCTCATGTAAAACTCCGGTGATCATTGAAATTTTTAAGACACCCATTCATTTCAATGAGTTAGGTTAGTTTAGGGTTAGGTTAGGTTCACCGGACTGCCCCTCCGTAGGGGTGGAGAAAAGCCTGGCATAGGGCCGGGTTACACACCGCCAGGATCCGGAGATTGCTTCGGCCAGCCCGGATCCAGAAACGGCGGTTACGTGGAGGGGTGTACCCCGGGGGTTACTTTAATGGGTATGCTTACCCACGGAACAGAAAAAACCAGTGGAAGTGCGATATGGCAAATTTAATACTAGAACCGCTGTCGCCAAACTCACACATACAAACGGTAAATAATACGTTGCACTTCTAGTGAACAATGGTTTTGATTTGTCGTTTAGCTCCTATTCTCAATTAGCCTAAATTGTACAAAGTGCAAAAACAAAACACTACTGCGTACTGCATAATACAGTTCATTTTGCTATAGATAAAATCAAGCATATACGACGTTCTGTATTTTGAATCCACCACATCCGATTACAGAAAAATTTCAGCTATTTCACAACAGACGGCAGGCAAAATTTGGAAAATAACTTTGCACTGTAACCTTCTCGAAATAAGCTTGACATTTCCTTAAAACATTATTTATAACGCTAGTCTAGCCAGTTCGGTGACACATAATATTGTCATTATCGATAGATTGGACCCGATTTGGGTTTGTTTAAAATGTTAAAGGGGGTGGAAGGGGGAGAACAGTTCTAAGACATCTTACTAGCCCCAATTGTCAACCTCACCTGCACGTGGTCCTCCATGCTAGACAACGGCCGAGGCTCTAGCGAGCGAGCAATGGCGGTATTATAACCACACACCCAGTTGGACAACAACTGGAAGAGGTTTCAAGGCCTTGGGGTCTAAATAACTCCTAAAAGTTTGGTGCAGAAGGCAACGGGAAACCACTGCACTATTTTCCCATGAGAATCACAATGGTTTTGAGCAATGATAGAAATCCACGGTCATGCGATCCGGCTGACGCCCGGCGCCACCAAACCGGGTATGGTGGTGTGAAATTTGCTACCGGCCATGTCACCGTGAACAATCAGGCGGCACATGGAAAGCATGCTACTGATACTTTTAAAGGAAGAAAACCCCATCGCTTTGGAACATGGAACGTACGCGGACTTATTCAACCTGGCAAAACTGAAATTGTGAAAAGCGAAATGAAGAGAAATCGGCTAAATATACTTGGACTAAGTGAGACACATTGGAGAGAATCTGGATACTTTACAACGAGAATGGGAAACAAGATCTATTTCTCAGGTCCTGAAAGCGAGAGTTCTAAAGGAGTCGCTTTTGTGGTTCCACCAGATGTAGACAGACATGTTATAGGATACAAACCTATTAACGATCGTATTATTGTCTTGAGACTGAATGCTACACCGTGTAAAATTAATCTCATACAGGTTTATGCGCCCACGGCACAGTCGAGTGAGGAAGATATTGAAAGTTTCTATAACGTAGTAGAAAAGACGCTGAATGAGTTACCGAAGAAAGAAGTCATCGTAGTGCTGGGTGATTTTAATGCTAAGGTTGGTTCGACAAAAGACGACGAACATTTGAGACGAATAGTCGGTAAATATGGAATTGGCGATAGAAAGGAAAGAGGTGAACGCTTGTTACAGTTCTGTTGTGAACAAAACCTCACAATCACCAACACATGCTTCAAACATCACATTCGACGTTTGTATACCTGGAGATCGCCTGGTGACAGATACAGAAATCAAATTGATTTTATCCTAGTAAACAACCGTTGGCGATCAGCTGTTATGAATGCCTTATGTTATCCAGGAGCTGACTGTGGCAGCGACCAACAACTGCTGACTAGCATTTTTCGTCTCCGTCTGAGAAGAATAGATAAACCACAAAATGCACCCAGCTTACGCCACATAGATACAGAGCGTTTCGGAAAAGAGATAGAAACAAAGTTAAAACAAAACCCAATTATACACATAACGGATCCGGATATTGCTTGGAATTCCTTAAAGGAAGTTATCAGACAGACCGCTAAGGATAACACTGTTCTAAAAACTCCAATGAAATGTTACATCTCAGCGGATACAGCTGATATTATTGTTCAAAGGAGAAATCTGAAGCAAAAAGGTCTAACATCTCAGGGGGACATTGATCTCTATGCCCAACTAAACGCTGAAGTACAGAGGAGATGTTGCAAAGATTATGATCAACACCTGAATAATATCTGTGAAGAACTGGAACGTAATTCTTGGAAGAATGAGACCAAAGATCTTTTTAAAAAGGTCAAAGAACTTACCAGGACTCGCCATGCAAAGACAAGTACCATAGCAGATGAGGCTGGAAATACACTAACAGAGAAAAATCAAGTGTTAGACAGATGGAAGAGATACTGCACCCAACTCTATGACACTGGAGAATCTATTCAGATGGGTGAACCACATCCGTCACCCCAAGAACCGGATATTCTTTTATCAGAGGTGGAGAGTGCCATAAAAACCTTGAAATCTGGAAAATCACCTGGTAAAGACGGCATCCCAGCGGAATTGCTCAAACATCTGGGCCCGACAGGTACACAACATTTACATAACATCTGCAATTTTATATGGAAGACCAGGCGATGGCCCGTTGAGTGGACAGAATCAATGTTCATACCGCTCCACAAAAAGGGTTCTAAGAAAGACTGTGGCAATTACAGAACTCTCTCTCTTATACCCCATATCAGCAAAACTCTCCTTTACATTATAAATCAAAGGCTTAAACATTTTCTCAATTTCCAAATCCCTGAAGAGCAAGCGGGATTCATCAAAGGCAAAGGAACACGTGAACAAATTCTGAATGTGCGACAGATAATTGAGAAAAGTCGTGAATTTAATAGTCCAGTAGTGTTATGCTTTTTTGACTACAGCAAAGCTTTTGATTGCGTGCAATGGGAGAAACTGTGGGAGGTGCTTTTAGAGATGGGTACACCGGAACACCTCGTAGATTTGATAAAAAATCTCTAAGTTAATAACCGCTCCTACGTGAAATTTGACAATGAGTGTTCGGGGATGTTTCAGACAAAACGAGGCGTGAGGCAAGGCTGTATACTGTCACCATTGCTCTTTAATATATATGGAGAGTACATTATGCGGAAAACCCTCGAAGACTGGAAGAAAGGATTTGTAGTGGGCGGCAAGCGCATTTCCAACCTCCGTTATGCCGATGATACCGTTCTCATCACCACATCCTTTGAGGACATGAAACACCTTCTGCTTAGACTGGAAATGGAAAGTAACAAACTAGGGCTGGCTGTGAATAAGGAGAAAACCAAGCTTATGGTTGTAGATCGCGCCGCCAAATTAACAGATGCCCATGACTGTATTCGGGGAATTGACAAGGTGGATACATTTATTTATCTGGGATCGCAATTAAATAGTGACGGCAGTTGTGCTCCAGAGATCAAGCGACGTATCGGTATGGCCAAAGACGCGATGACACAGTTTCAAGTCATCTGGAAAAACCGTAGCGTAGGTTTCCGCACTAAAACACGCTTGGTGAGAGCACTGGTCTTCCCTATTTTAATGTACGGAGTGGAAACGTGGACCATACTAGTCAGAGAAAGACAGAGAATAGACGCATTCGAGATGTGGTGTTGGAGGCGAATGCTAAGGATACCCTGGACAGCCAAACGCACTAATGTGTCTATTCTATCACAATTGAATGTCAAAACACGTCTGTCCTCAATCTGTTTAAGTCGCGTACTTTCATACTTTGGCCACATAATGCGAAGAGAAGGCGAGTGCCTTGAAGAGCTGGTCATGGTTGGTGAAGTGGAAGGCAAGAGAGCGCGAGGTCGTTCGCCAACTAGATGGTCTGACCAAGTAAAAGAAGCAACCTCCTCAAGCAAGTTTCATCATGCGGTGAGAGCAACGATGGACCGAGACCGGTGGAGAAATTTAACAAAAACCGGTGATCGCGATCCTCAGTAATGAGGGATCGATTAGAGAGAGAGAAAATGTTAAAGAATACAAAGGGTATTGTTATCTATTGTATGGATAATCCAGTTCAATAATTGACCAAAACTTACTAAGATCATTTACCTACAGAAATTGTTTTCCTTTTTTTGCGAAGTTCATGATATTGTAATTAATAATGCGCATGAATAAATGTACGCGTCTTATTTAAATTAGAAAATTACAATAATATGTATGTAATTCATCCTACCAAAGCAATAGGAAGTAAAAAAAATTAAAAAAATGTTTTATGAAACTGGATATAAATACAACCCGATGACACAAAGATAAACTCATAAATACACAGTATAAGTTACAATTTTAGCAACCCTTTATTTGGTAAGGGGTAAAAATCATCAACGTTTATTTATTTTTGTGAGTATTTTAAAACATAAGCAGATATATCGATATCAGGTTTATCGAAACCTGCTATCGCATTAGACTACATCACTAAATGAGTAGCGGACAGTATTTCAGAATAAGAATATGTGTAATCCAAAGCAAGCTTTATTTCTGGAGTATCATGATTGATTTTAGTTTGAAATTTATTTCATTTTTAAGTAATTGAAATCAAACAAGATTTTATTGAAAAACTACGATGTGGTTTCATACCTGTGGTATGAAATACCTCTATTTTTAAGAGTTTTTCTCCTACTATCATTTTTGCACTGCAAAATGGCACAATAAGGCATATTCGCTGTAAAATTACGCAAATAAAGAATTTCGCAGGACTACTGACTAGGCGCGATGTCGGAGCACGACTAAGGACGAGTATGCGTAACTACGCTTAGTAGTAGCACGCGGTTCCCGCCTACTTCGCACTTCCACTTGTTCTTTCTGTTCCGTGTGCTTACCGGACCCTTCTCGGACAGGAAGGGTTAGCGGTGGGAGAGTCCCACATAACCCGTCGTTTCCCCCGAAGCGACGGGTATGCGTAACGCATTTTCCCCCGGGAGAGCAAAAAAAAGGTCAGGTTAGGTAAAGTAATTATGTGTAAGTAAATATTTATGATATGTATCATATGTATTTATTAAGAATGTATAATAAGGACATAATTTTTTTACTATGGAGCTTGGTACTAAAACTAAACTTGGCACTGATTTAAACTAATTGAAAGAATCAATTTTTACGAACCCATTGATGCCTGATTTATTAATTTAAAGAACTCTGTTTTTTATTAATACAATTAAAATAAAAATGTGTTTTAGGCTTATTTATAGCAACATTATTAGAGATTGCAGCGATTTAAAAAAAAACCTGACAGTTGTCTGTCTGTCGTCAAGTACTCTGTGGTCAAATCTATCAGTCACAGTCATACGATTCGTACTTATTTTGTTATAATTATTTTATTGTATTAATTAATTGTGTAGGTACCTATATTTTTGTTGTTGTTTGCATATCGATCGAGCGAGGCAGAAAACAATCAATAAACGCAACGGCGTGTCCCTTGAGTAGATGTTTGCCAAGGACACTCGATGGACTGTTACTACGTTAGGCGATTTATCAAAAATGCATTTTAAACCTTTAAAACTGCAAGAAATATATTTAAGACCGCAAAATGTATGCGGGAACCGTGAATTTTAAAATAAAAACTATACAATATGTTATAAAAACCCTGTCCGATCCGAAAGGGTCATAAAGTTGCTATATTAACATAACCAAAATAAGTATCAAAATTACGTAATTCATGAATACAACTTTTTTATCGATTTATAAAGTCAACAGGTTTATCACCCATTTACCCTACAACGGGGAAATTTTCAAAATGTGTAAACACTCCCCATCGCGCGGCTCTATTGTCGGCATTGACGCAAGCAAACTACTCGCTTTTCGGCACCGCAATAAACATAGGCGGCGCCTTTGACACAGCGTAAAGGTAGCCGCCCGCTTTGATTCAACTCGCCACGCGGCACGTGTCGGTGGATATATCCTGATCATGCATTATTATTTATTATTACGACAAGTCAGTTTCACGAAGACATTACTTCCGAGTGGTCGTACCGTTCTGCTCCGCGGAATGTCGTATTCTACAAATAGTTTTCATTAAATTATGTGACAGTGAAGCAAAAATTCGTGTGCGGATTGTGTGTGACGAGTGTGTTACAATCGGTGCGGGACAACCTAGTGCGACGCTGTGAAGCCTGTATTTCTGACGGTGGCAGAAATATGGAACAACATCTTCGCCACAACCATCAAATCAGTGTCCTTATTGAGTGACCTCATACTACCAAATAAAAAAGCTACTTGCAGAGCTACCAAGAAGTCTCAGTTTCGTACAATTGACACATTATTATCTGACTAATAAGTACCGGGGTCAACTGGGGTCATGACTTCGCTACCTGTGAGTGCGAGCGCCGGTTCAACTCCGCGCACCCCGCGCGTCCGGTCACCGCCTCTTGGGATTGCCATGTAAGCTTTTTTAAATGTAGTGAATTTTGTATTTTTTTTTCATGGGGTAATTTCTTTCTAATGATTCATGAAAATTATTACACAAATAGAATCTTATATAGATACCTAATAACACCTTAATGGATTGGACAGGGTTTTTATAACATATTGTATATCTACAGCTTTGTCTTATTTTGCATTTTTAAACCAAAACATTTGAAATGATTGTCGTGTAGTTGTCTGGCAGTGGACTAATATTGTAAAATGAAACACATATCTTAAACTCATTCAATGCACTAGGTATTTTGGGATACAAATCTAAAACTATGTACTACAACTTGATTTTTACTATTTGTACTCGTACATATACCACAAGCGATGATATTAGACGCAGTATTTAGAGCAAATTATTGCAATGAATCAAAACTCAACACTAATAATATTATATTTGCATTATCAATTTATTGTTTTGTTTAGTGAGGCCGATCGATAGTCGACTATCGATAGTCTATCGATAGTTGACGTCATATCAATAGTATCGATAGCCTATCGATACTATTGATAGTATCAATAGCGTAGATCCAGGCAATACTATTGCATGAAGGCAATACTATCGATACTACCGATAGTATTGTTGGTCACGAAGAATAAACTATCGATAGTATTGATACTATCAATAGTATCGATAGTTTAAAACTAGTCGTTTTATTTTCGATAATATTGTTTATAAATTATTGGTATAATGGTTACTATTGAATGCCAAGTAACAAGAAAAAATTTAGGTTTCAACTCGGAGTACGTAATTAACTGTGTAAAACAATTACATCTTGTATACTTTTTGATAGTTGGCAACAGTGGTGTAGGCTGTTTTTTACTTTTGTTTTTTGTTTTTATACGGTAGTCGCAGACGTTAATTACTAAAACTTCATTACTTCTCTAGCGGTAATGCTGTATAATTTAGTTTAACCTAAAACTCTAGGCAATACTATCGAAAAATAAGGAACCATCGATAGCTTCTATCGATAGTATCGATACTATCAATACTATCGATAATTTACTCGAAATAAATAGTAATAGTATCGATAGTATCGATAGTTTGGTGATATCTAGCCATAATACTATCGATACTATCGATAGTATTACAAGTCATCAAGAGTATTACCCCAATCTGGCCTATCGATACATCGATCGTATCGATAGTGCTATCGATATTCTAACTGATTTTCGTGGTCAACTATCGATAGCGAAACTATCGATAGTTCGGCATCACTAGTTTAGTTGCTGTCAAAAAAATATTTGTTTTAACTTTCTGGTTATTTCGGGACAAGCTAAGGTCTGAGTCCATGCTGCCTAGTTATTAGTGAATTCAGTCATTCTATAATGTCATAAAACTCAAAAAAGGACATTTTTTTCTTTTCCCGCGCACAAAACCTTAGAAAAATACATGTTTGTTAGCTGAAAGCCGTCAAATAATTGTCATTATCATCATCATCATCATATCAGCCGAACGACGCCCACAGCTGGGCATAGGCCTCCGCCAAGGATCTCCACAACGATCGGTCCTGTGTTGTCCGCATCCAGCGGCTTCCCGCGACCTTGATCAGATCGTCGGTCCACCTTGTAGGGGCCTGCCCATGGAACGTCGTCCGGTACGCGGTCGCCATTCGAGAACCTTCCCGCCCCAACGGCCATCGGTTCTCCGCGCTATGTGTCCCGCCCACTGCCACTTCAACGATGCAATCCTTCGAGCGATGTCGGTTGTTTTAGTTCTCCTGCGGATCTCATCATTTCTGATTCGATCGAGTAGGGAAATACCAAGCATCGCTCTCTCCATTGCTCGCTGGGTGATCTTGAGCCTTCTTATGAGACCCATAGTAAACGACCACGTCTCACTCCCATAGGTCATTACTGGCAACACACACTGGGCGAAGACTTTCGTCTTGAGACACTGAGGTATTTCGGACGCGAATATATCTCTTCCCGAACGCTGACAATCGAAGCTGGATTCGACGAGAGATCTCTTTCTCGAAGTTGGACTTACCTAACTGGACTATCTGTCCCAGGCGAGATGGGTCGAGGGCAAAAACAAATATGGACAAAATGGGCATAAACTTGGCATATTGGGCATAAATGAGTTTACGCCCAAATAAATGTCCGATCACAGGGCAGAAAAACTAATAACTTTGTTTTGTAAAAATTAAGCGGGATATAACTTTAAAATAAAACATAGTCATTTTTTTACAAAAATCATTTAATTAAATAATAACAGTCATAAGTAATCACAGTCTTGTTAAATCACAATTGATAATTCGAATTCTTTGAATCATAAGTAATAATAGAAATATAGTTTTACAAAATAAATATAGTTTTAGTCATCGTAATCATAATTATTATTATTTTACCTATATCACGTAAAAAATAATACAATATAGATATCTTCAGTCATCATCATCATCACTCAGGTTTATATTAGATGCATCTACAAATTCTAGTCGTCGGTTAGTTGAAGTTGATGTTGATGGTTGGAAATCATCAGGCGTATGGACTTGAATCGAGTTACATTCATCTTGACTTTCATAATCATCACTTAAAAAGTCGTCGATTTCGGTATAAATTTATAAATTTAATTTAATGTGGACAACATCACATACATTGTTCTGATCCCAATTTGAATAACTATTTAAAGCATTCGTATTTTGGAAACCAGAAACAACGAAGGTACCACAGGTAGGTATTGATCGATTGATCATTAATATTGGACACTTTGATATTTTTGGATGGATCATTATTTTCCTTTAAATTCCAATTCGCAAAGATGTGATTTGAGCTGCTCTTTTTTGTTGTAAGGCGATTTCGTTTAGCACTGTGTATGAAACCATGGATGCTAAACGACCGTTCCGTAGCAGCAGATGTGCATGGTGCAGTCAGGATTCGTAGTGCCACTTTACTTAACGGCGAGGCACCACAAATTCCTTTCCACCACAAAACAGCATCCACAGTCTCTGCAGCTTTCCATGTAAATTCTTTTCCCCAAATACCATCTCTCGTTCTATATTGAGCTAAACCAACCAGACAATCCAAACTTAAAAAATTCGCCAGGTTGTGAATAAATTCCATTGCTTGTGAATCTTGATTCTCAGTGAGTTCATGGCCTTCGGCTTTAGGGTTCAGCATATGTGCAGCGTAGTGTATAGGTTTGAGAACTTGTGTAGTTCTAAGTTCTACTGCTGTCTTTAAATGTTCTATATCAGATGTTTCCAGAATAGTTGTTGAGGTGAAAGCAAATAACAACTTTGATAAAATATTCTTGAAGGTCATATAAACTTTGCTCATGTTATAGTTATCACCCTCGAGTTCGAAGATAGCTTGTGTGATTGGTTCCATTATATTAACACATTGTTCAACCATAGTCCAAAAACCATCGTCGAGAATCGTGCTTTTGACATTTGATGTAGGTTGGCTATGTTCATGGACAGCGAGATTTTGAAGCGCTGCTTTATTAACTTTTAGGCTTTTTAATGCTGCCACATGACTCCCCCACCTAGTTTTACAGGGTAACTTCAAGGTTTCACCATGAATTTCTTTGTCTATCCTAATTTTACTTAAAAGTGCGCTCAATATCTGACTCTTTTTAACACACTTTATAACTTCTGTCGCAAGATCAATACAAGCTTTGATCACAGGCACTTTCATAGCATCTGCACACAGTAAATTAAGGCTATGTGCTGCGCAATTTAAAGGCACTATCCAGGGATATTTTCTGTTCACAATTTCAAAAGCCTTTTGCAAATTCCTAGCATTGTCTCCAATTATAACAAAAGTTTTTTTTTCGTTATAGGTTTTAATAACGTTTTCTATTTCTGCAGCTAAATATTCACTAGTGTGCCGATTATCTTCCGTGTTTAGACTCTTGACGAATACAGTTTCCGGTTTACATATCAAAAAATTTATAATTCTTTCATTTCTCACATTGCACCATCTGTCGCACTGAATATGAAGAAAAGGAGACTTTGCTATATCTTCAGACAATTCTTTATTCATTTCGTTGTAAAGTTCTTTTAAATTCTTTGTTGCAAGATCCTTCCGAGTAGGTAGCTTAAAATTAAGTTTTTCGAAAAAGCTTTTCCACAGTGGATGATTCACCATAGATTGGAACTCCAGAAATGAGTGGGGCTTTAGCGAAATGTTTTACTAAATTTCCATTATTTTCTGCGACAGAAACTTCAGACACAGGAATTGTGCTTACATTGGACTCGGATGTCGTAGTTCCTACTTTATTTAAATCACTTATTTCCTTCTTGACAATAACCGGAGCCTTAACACAAACCAACAAATGATTGGCCATTTTGGAGACATGTTTCTGTTTGTAAATCTTGTCACAGAAACTACATTTAATCGATTTATCACCATTATCTTGATAATATTTCCAAATAACTTCTTTCTTCTGTCTTCCCATTGTAAATCTAAAAAAAGGAATATATTATTTAAGTCCTAGACTATTTTTAGAACCATTTAAAAGTTTCATAAGACACACACAAACACACTATACAAAGTTAAAGAAAACACGTTTCTTAATCAGCACACAAACCTTGATATTATAATAATTTGTAAAAAGTTTGTTCACCATCTGGGATTTCAAAATTGATGTCATTACAACAGAAAAGACCCTTAGATTTTACGTTAGACATCAACCTCAATAAGAATTCGACAAATATTTACAGTAACAACACACATCGCAATAACAATACACACTAATAATTGCCATAGCAAAGATGGTACTTACCAACTTTCATCAAACAGCCAACAAACAAAAAATATTGAATCGTCGTGGGTACAATGATAGCCGCGCGCCGCGCCGTGCGTCCGAGAGAAGTGCGTGGAGCGGTCTGATGAATGAACGAGGCAGGCGAGCGAGCGAACACTTCCCCCCCCCCCCCCCTTTCCCCGTAAACTTCAGCTTCCGTTGCAAAGTCCCGCGCCCGCGTCGACTGGTCGAGAACCGAAATACCTATTTTACCTACTATTTTATCAAGTAACATGAACATACCATTCATCTATCATATCAATTTCTTAGTATTTATTGCAATATATTAGCTATAGTCCAATATCTTTTTGTGAAGAACACTTTTCTGCACACTCAAATATAACTATTTTAAGGTTTTTTTTATAAAACTTCTGTTTAAGTTTTTGCCCCGGCAAAAGTCATTTATTCGGCGTTTACGGGCATTTATTCGGCGTTTATTCAATGCGCCCAATATGCCAGGGCATAAACCCATCTCTCAGGTAAACATAGTGGTCAACAACTTCGAGTGCAATGTTCCCAACGTTAACTGGAGCGGGCGCAACATGGGCATTTAACATGATTTTCGTCTTGTCCATGTTCATCCTAAGACCCACTCTTTGAGAAGCATTACCGAGATCTTCGAGCATAATGTTCAGGTCTTCCAAGGTCTCAGCCATAAGATCTACATCATCGGTAAATTGCAGGTGTGTTAGGTATTCGCCATTGATGTTGATGCCGCGTCCTTTCCAGTCCAGAAGCTTGAAAATATCCTCCAACGCAGCTGTGAACTGTTTCGGAGAAAAACGTCTCCCTGTCTCACGCCTCGCTGTAGTTGGATCGGATTAGAGCTCTGGTTCTGTAATCGGACCGACATGGTGGCGTTTCGGTATAAGTACTTTAGCACCTTTATGTACCTGTAGTCTATTTGGCACCTTTGGAGAGACTGCAGCACTGCCCAGGTCTCAATCGAATCAAAGGCTTTCTCATAGTCCACGAACGCTAAGCAAAGTGGCAAGTTATACTCTTCGGTCTTCTGTATAACTTGCCGCAGCGTATGAATGTGGTCTATGGTACTATAGCCTTTTCGGAACACAGCTTGTTCGGGAAGTTGGAAGTCGTCGAACCTGCGAGTGAGACGATTCGTAATGACTCTCGAAAACAACTTATAGGTATGGCTCAGAAGCGAGATGGGTCTGTAGTTCTTCAAGAGAATTTTGTCACCCTTCTTGAAGAACAGCATCACATCGCCTCTGCCCCATGCCTTTGGCGTTTTGCCCTCGAGGATGACAGAATTAAAGAGATTCTGGAGGACCTTAAGTATCGGCTTACCGTCCGCTCTAAGGAGCTCTGTTGTGATTCCGTCATCACCCACCGCGTTGTTGTTTTTAAGTTGCTTGAGAGCCATTCTAATCTCGCACAGGCTGACGTCCGGGATATCTTCAGAATAGTGTCGGGTAAGCTTGGCTCTAGGGTCTTTAGCCTTGCTTTCAACAGGTGTTTTCGTGGAATATAACTGTCCATAGAAATTCTCAATCTCTCTCAGGATTTCAGGTGTTGACGCAATGATGCTACCTGTCTCAGTTTTCAGCCTCGTCAATTTGCTTTGCCCATTAGACAGATCTCTGGCGAACACTTTGGAGCCTTTGTTCCGCTCAATGGCATCTTTAATACGTCGGGTATTAAATTGACGAAGGTCGCTCTTCAAAGACTTAGGTATCTGTCTATTGAGTTGCCGATAGCGATGGGCATCCGCTGAGTTCTGTAACCTCATTTCGTTTCTCTGATCCATGAGTAGGAGAGTCTGACTGGAGAGTTTCTTTGATTTGGGACGGCGGGTTTTAAAGTACGTACGGACAGTATCCACCACCATGTTGTATAGATCGTCCACATGGATGCTGTTCTCAAGGGCTTCGAAACGGTTTTGAAGCTCGAGCTGGCTTTTTATGTGCCGGCACTACACGGCAAATTGTCATTAGGCCAAGTATAACTCGTAACTTTGGTTCGGAAACGCATACAGCTTAGGTTAATACATAATTATTTTTTAATAAAACAGAGGTCTTTAAAAATCTTAAAGTTATGCAGGATGATAGCTTTTAGTCGCTAGATTATAGTTGTATATTTTATAAACTGTGTCAGTTCATTTTAAGTACCAAAAAAAATTATGTCCTTCCTACTTATGACATGGCAGCATAGTTTCAGGCCTTAGCCGATTCCAAAAGGAACAAATAAAATAAAAAACACTTCAGTGTGACTGAAAATTTATTGTGAGTGAATGAATTTTTAAGGATTTTTGGCGGGAGTTCGTGAGATACGTTTGGTGACATTGGCGGAATCGTGTAAGACTTATGTCAAAACACTTGCTTCGCCATAATATAAAAGAAGAAGAAGAGATACGTTTGGAGTCTGTTTATTTTATCGAATTTTTATTGTTTATAGTGATTTTTGGGTCGTAAAAGTGGTGTTATTTTGCGTAACAAAGTGTCGTGCGAGTGAACAATATACAGTTCGGTGAAATAACATGGTGTATGGGTCGTAACCAAGAAAAGTGGGCCGTGAATTTTGCGCGGGATCGCGAACAGTTCACCTCTTTCTTGGGGACTTCTCTACATTCCTTCAATCTTTCGACTGTCTCCAAAAACTCCATCGAAGCATTAAAACGTCTAACATCAACGTTTTAATGCAAAAATAAAGAAAATATTACTAAAGAATTGGCTGTATGGGCATAGCTCCCTTTGCCTACTCAGAATGTGTGAAGAAAACAACAACAACAACAACTGTCAATTTGTCAAATAATACTGCTGTCTGTCTTGCTTGCTTGAAGTCTCTTGAAGATTTCATTTTCATTCATTCATCATAGCTATTTTATTAGTAAATCTCGTATCTACATATCTATTTTGCCGTTAGTTAATCTAGGCCCGTATCCTATTCTTCAAAATTTGTCTTGGTGTTGTATTTGCAATTGTTTGAATTCCATATCAAACGAAGGTAAAAAAAATATATCTATCATGTCGTTGTCCAATTTTTGTTCAACTGCAAGTTTTATCGTAATATTATTTGCGATCCTAATTATTATATCCGACACCTCTGCACAATCAAACGAGAATGATGCTGAAAGTCTTACTAAAATCGGTCAAGGAGTAGGGCATATAATGAATATTTATTATTGGTAAGCTAACCTTATTGTTCAATTGAAAATAAAAAATATTTTTTGAAATCTATAAACTTAGAGATCCCGATTCACTACATATTACATGCGTGATTTCCAGTTACTCCTGTGGGTATAGAAAAGTATTTGAAGACTATGCAGGAATAATACAGCAAAAGTATCCTGAAATCTCTGTTATTGGTTCAAATTATGACCCTCCTGGCTTAAATATGTACCTTTCGAGAATGATTGTAAGTATTAAGTAATAATAAGTTTTATTCTCTTTTGGGCATTTTGAATTATTTTTAGAGCTGAGAAGTATTACTAATAGTTGTGGGCATATTTTTTAGTGTCTGTATACTTACATCAGGGTAGTCTTGCCAAGTATTAATAAATTAGTTGTTTTATCTACAAATCTCTGTTAACTCTTTGAACTCCATGCGGTAGCCGGGCTACCGCGATAACAATTGATTTAAATTGTGTCTGGAATAACCCACGATCGAGGGATTAATAATGTTACGCTCTTTTAAAGTAATGCACTGTCAAGAAGAATTATTATTCTTTGTGTTTATCCAAAGTCATTGTCTAAAAATTTATATTAGTATTTTTCTTTTGTTCTAGGGTTTTGGCAAAATGATTTTAATTATGTGCATACTAAGTGGCGTCAACATATTTGCTTGGTTAAATAAACCGCAGCCTTCATGGTGGAGTTGGTGTTTGGAAAATAAGTTGTATGCATGCATGATGATGTTCTTCTTTGCAAATATGATAGAAGGTCAACTAGTATCATCTGGTGCATTTGAAATATCGCTTAACAATATACCACTTTGGTCGAAACTAGAAACTGGAAGAATTCCACAACCTCCAGAATTATTTCAAATAATTGACAATACTTTACAGTTCTCCAAAATAGATATGCCAAACAACTTTGTGCAATAATGTTAAAAAAATATTTTCATATTTTTAACTGGACATATTCTAAACTGCACACAAAGTGTACAATGGTACAATCTGCTGCATTTCATAATTATACAAGTAACAAAAATATTAGCCAAATACAAGTAAAATTCATAAAAAACAAATGAGTGTTAGCAAAAAGAGGTTAACAAGGGAGAATACAAACAAAAATTGATGTTAGTGAGGAATGTTAGGTAAAAGGGATGTCATTTTATTTTAAATTAAAACAAGTGTACTGAAAAATGAAAAAAGAGAATAATGTGTTACAAGAACAAGTAAATAACAGTCCTACCAAAAATTGTGATATATTTTTGTTAAGGCCCTAGTGGAACTAGATTTTTTGTCATTTCTCATTTGTTCTGTTATATTGTTTTTTTTTTACGTACTTATCTTAGTCATTTGTTTCTCTATACTAATCCTTGTTTTTGATACGTCTTCAAGAAGTGTTTTTCCAATTTTAATTTAAAAAATATCTGTTCATTCTAGGTATGTCACAAAAGTTTGCTTTCAGAAAGTGAATTTTACCATAAGTAAAAATTAAACATTGAACTGTATTATGGTCACTTCAGAATGTGTTCAGTTTAAAAAAAATGAAAATAATATTAGTTTACAATATAATTATTTCAATACCTATGGTTGGTAAAATGAGGGATTTATGGTGTTAACTGATAATGCAAAATAAACTAAATCATATGTTGGTTTTCACCTCGGTAACTTATGTATGTTAAACTGGCACTGATGTGAAATAATTTGTTTATGTAATAATTTAATTTTTATTCCAGAATCACTTATGCGCATAGCGCATTTAACAAGTGTTTTTATGAGAACAAATGAATACTTAGCACTTTTTTTTCTATTAATATTGCAATTTATTCGGGTTCAAAGCAAACTATCTTGATAATTATATGTTAAATAAAACCAGATTCTTAATTGAAGCAGTCTTAATCTCACTTTTCTTATCACTATTTTCTGCTAATGATTAGTGTTTACACTTTTTCAAGTTAACCAGGTTGTTGCCTTGTCTTATTTATCCTGTATTAATTTAATTTTTTCATAGCCTTTATTATGTACATAGTTTTGGATGACTTATGGCCATAAACTTATTTAAAAAAAAACTAGTTAGGCTAGAGTCTTGCACACAAAATGAAAGCCTACAAGATGCGAGTGTTAAGTGCCTAAGGGTTCGACAAAACGCCTTCGCGGTGGCTCAGTTTTTGTTCGAATAGCGGTGTAGTAACTTCGACGAGGACCGCAAAGGCCCGGATCTTCGTGTCTGTCAGGATAGCGTGAGAGATGTCTGAATAGTCACAAAATTTGCACCAAATAACTGTACCTAAACTGTACCTATGTGAAAAAATACTGTACCTCAAGCAAGTCAATATCAAATAGATAGTGACAAGTTGAAGGAAAAGTTTACCAACTTAACCAGTTAATTTAACAAAATTTTAATTGACGTCTAGCATGACAGGCCCGTACCTAGTCTTTAGCTGGAATTAGAGTAGG
Organism: Anania crocealis; assembly: GCA_949315895.1. NCBI lineage: Eukaryota > Metazoa > Arthropoda > Insecta > Lepidoptera > Crambidae > Anania > Anania crocealis. Next base: position 14,399,719 of record OX438881.1, read on the forward strand.
TAGTTTTATATAACTGAGTTACTTTATAAATTATTCAATGGGCAATTTGTAAGTACTAAAAAAATATAGAATGCAAAATAGATCCAATAATTATCTTTATAGTTTGAAACCCTGTATTTACTCACTCACTTATTTCCTACAAAGTTAACCTTTAATAGTAATACTGTTATCAAATCAGATATAATTCTAGTCGCATGATGATTTACTTCAGTAATATTTAAAACCCTAAACTTGTGAAAACCTCAAAATAAATATAATTTCTATTATTTCGCCTTTTATTTGATATTAGCTTTTGCCGCGGCTTCGCTCGCGTTAAATTCAGGGTAACAATAAAATTTTACCTCCTCTTTTAAGGGGTTAGGGATTTCAAAAAAAAAAGATGCACGAAGTTTTTGTTAGTAACAAATAGTACGCATACCTACTAATTTTTAGCTTTCTACCTTGAAAATTGCGGAATGCTTCATACAAACTTCCAATCCCCATTTTAGATATACATATAAGGTTTTTTAATTCTATCTTTTGGTGACTTCTTGAAGTTTTTCTCAGCTTTATTCAAATTATGTAAACACTCCTCTTGTAATGCAAATAACACGTCTAATTTATTAACTTCTTGATCCATTTGTAACTCGTATTAATCCCAGCAGCAAATCTTAGTTAGTGACAGAAACTACAATAGTAATGTAGGTAAGGTAAGGGTGGGGGTGGCAGCAATGAGCCAGGAAAAATTTGAAGGGCCATATTTCTGCATTCCTATACACGAATGAAATATTATGTGTATCATCGATAAGGAAATTTAATTGAGTATCTAATGGCATACTCACATTTGTTTTAAAGGCATCATGACATGAGCAAATACCATTTCTTTTAAATGTGAGAAATGGCTCATTTTGTACACCCAGGAGCACACAATGGGCATAGGGGGTGGTATACAATTGGCTGGGGGGCACACAATCAGCCAGGCATGCATTTAAGTATTGTTATTCTTTATATATATTTTAAAAGTTACGAGAAAAACCCTAAATTACTATTGCTGCTCTACTACGTTAATTATTTATTGCAATCTTTTGAGGTCTTCTCCTATGTTCTTTCTACTTGGTTGGTTGACAGTAACTTAAAAAATCTTGTCCTAAATTTTTTCTCAATGGCTCTGGATAATCATCTGAATTAACTGAAGTCAGTTGTAAAGATCCGCCGATGATGTCTTCTGCATCTGTTTCATCATCCGTCTCCGTAAGTACTGGTTCGACTTGAAAAGTTATTTTTGTGTTGGATAGGCCTTAGAAGGCTTTAGGCTATATAACATCACGCTGCGACCAATAGGAGCGAAGCATCAGTGAAAAATGTTGCAAAAATAATTCATAATAACAAATTGACGCGGACGAAGTCGCGGGAAACAGCTAGTAGCATAATAAATGTTTTGAAACTGCAATTACATTAATGGTGTTATTTGAAATATATTTTTCTAAAGTAAAATAATAAAACTCATTTAAAATTCCGAAAATTTTTAATAAAATAATCTATGTCTTATAGGTAAGTACAGGCAACGGCAGGTCAACCTACCCAAAAAGCTTAAGATCATTGAATTGATTTTCAACTTTAAGTCCAATAGGTACCTAAGGGAAACCTACCAAATACTGAATACTTTTTGAAAACTAGAAAAAAATACCAAAATAATTAACAAAACCATTCATATATTGCTGTCATAGTAATAAATATCTTATTGGCTAAACATAACAAAAATAACTATTTTTTTAACTCCACTCATAATCGGTAAATAAAACTTTTTTTCTTCTTAGAAATTGCAAAAATCAATCAATCAATGTAATCTTATGTACGCCTATATTGGATGGTAAGTAACCTTAATATTGGATATCCAATATTGGGTACATAACTAAATATTGGATATTCAATATTGGGTATAATTCAATTTTATATAATATATAAATTAGCTCGTGAGAAACAATTCATAAACATAGTCTATTGCGTCTGGGTCTAACCCAGCACCTTTATGAGCACATCGATAACAGTAAATAAGTAAATGTTAATAAATACAAGTACATAGTAATCGACGTGTATCCCAATACTGGATATCCGATATTAAGGATAGCAAGGTATCCAGTAATGAGTTAGTACTTATCTACATTTACGAAAATTGTTCACGAACTCTTTACTCACCAAAATTATTAATAAAATGCGTTAATTACCTCTAAATAACTATGTCCCTAGATAATTGGTATCCCTATAACAACAAATAAATGCACATACCGTTGTTTAAAACCCTTTAAAACACAATAATAAAAATAATTCGTTGAACCAAAAACGTTCCTTGAATTTTGACAGCCAATTTGAATCCAAATGTGGCGCTGTTGTCGTAAATAAAAAAAAATAAAATAAAATCAGTTTATTTCAGACAGTGTCCATAAAATTACAATTAAATTCCATAATAATAGTAATAGGGTAGCAATGGGTAATGGCGGTCACTTAAGGCAAAAAACTCATATTTCGGAAAATATTTTTTATTTGTTTATATAGTTTTTAACAAATTAAACTTAAATCAGTCTTCTAACATTATGGCAATAATAGAGATCAGTATTAATTTAACTTTTGGCTTAATCAGCATTTTAAAAAACTATGATGTTGACCGGTATTAAACGCACCTGTTGTTAAATCCGGTCAGCACGTGTCTAACACCGGTCAAGCACGGTTGACACATATATCACACTTAAAGTCCCTAGGAGAATCAAACCCTGAACATTCTTCATGAGCCCATAGCCCACAAAGAACACACCTATACCTCAATTCATTGTCGCGGCCCAAATCATCGCAGATAATACATCTATCCTGGCGATCTTCATCGATGTCTGTATCATCGTCTTCTCGTAAGTCGTCCATATTGATATCCGAGTTTGATGTGTTACTTTCTTTATCTTGAAGAACTTTTCTCTTAACTCTCCTTTTCTCTATCCCTTTAGGTATTCTTTTGTTTCTAATTTTTTCTGCGGGTTTATTTTTAACAATAGGTTTTTAAGTTTTTTTAGCGTCGTTCTGTCTAACAGTCTTTTTGGTTTTAGCTTCAGCCTGATTTTTAATTATTTTTGCTTGTTTTTTATTTTCCTTCTCCAACAAAGTTTCTTTAAGAGGAGTTCCAGTTATAACAATTAAATGCTGTTTTCGAGAACTGTGTCTTTTTTTAACCATAGAAGAATGCTTTGGAACGGGCAGCAAATCTTTGGCAGCAACTGTTTGTTTAGAAGTTGAAGGGACGGGATTATCATAATCAATTATTTGTCCTTTGTCCTTGTGAGCAGTCTGGTTTGTAGGATGTAATGTTTTTGTGCAATGAGCATCTGTCTTTGAATAAACATCATTGTTATGCATGGCTGGATTTGCTGGTTGAAGAACTAGTGCCTCATCAGAATTAAAAATAATCGGATCGTTAATATTAATGACTGGTGATAGGGTTGCAGAAACTAGTGCCTGTTCAATTATTTTCATCGGTTCTTGATCAAAAAGGAGTGATTCTGAAACAGTTGAATCGGTAGATGGACTGAGGTTTGTAGATTTTCTTTCAATTTGAGGGTCTGGGGTACGAATATTCCTATGATGTAACTCTTCATCGAAAATAAAAAGGGTTCAGTAGTATTTAGGAACTCAGCAGTTAAGAAATCTTTCTCCGTAAACACTTCCGGGATTAAAGGATATATGTCAGTAGCGGCAATACCTGACTCAGCTTTTGGAATGGTCGCAACTTTTTGGAAAGCCTTCCTGAAGAGTGAAGCAATGTCAGTTTGAACAATTTGACGTCCCAAATTGGATTTCATAAACAGGTTGCATTCTTTTTTGTAGGCAGTTTTGAATGGACCATAAATAGAAACATCCATTGGTTGCATCCGATGTGAGCCATGTGGTGGCAAAGACAACATCACAATGTGTTTTGCTTTGCAGAACTCGTAGGCTCTTAAAGAGATATGACTACAGTGATTGTCTAAAACAAGTAGTATTGGTTCATTTTCCGAAGGCTTTGTACATTCAGCAAAATGTTTTAACCAATCCACAAAAAGATCTTCGTTGATCCAGCCATTTTTGGAACATTTATAAATGGCTCCTCGTGGTCCATCCACTTCCAAAGTCACTGAATGTCTTTGACGTGGATATATTAGCATGGGAGGAATGAACACTCCTGTTGCGCTCATTGCACACACTGCTGTCACAGTTTTACCTCTTTCACCGCTTGTTATTGATCCCACGCGTTTCTGTCCCTTTTCAGCGATAATTTTTCCAGGTTCTTGAACCGATGAGACTCCCGTTTCATCAACGTTATATATATTTCTAGGTAAAAACTGATATTTTTCCATTAAACTCTCCAGCAACTCGAAAAATATGGTTACTTCCTGCTTATTAAAGGCTGTTGCTCTATTCAAGCTTGTACCTTCAGCTTTACGCGAAGATAGTTTATTTCTTTTCAAGAATCCTTTTAGCCAGTCTCTTCCAGCCATTCCGAGATTTTCGTTAAAATTGTGGGGTATGTTATTCTTTTCAGCATATTCATAAGCCATCTTCCTGATATCAAGTGCAGTGCAGCCGTAAAAAATTTTACCTAACAACTTAATTTGATCAGCCATTTCAGTTTCTTGTTCTTTACTGAATATTGTGGACCTTCCTAGACGTGGTGTTTCTTTATTTCTATTCTTTATTCTTTCCTGGAGGGTAGAAAATGGTATTCCAGTCTCCCGCGCAGCTTTTCTGATTGCCATTCCATTTTGCACTAGTCTAAACGCTAATTCCAGTGAATTTTGGTTCCACTTCACCTTTACGCGTTCTTTGCTTCTTCTTCCCGACATTCTAAGACAAGAATAAAGCAGTGAAAATTATGAAAAAAGATGCAGTCATTGTGATGTATGTAGAATTACGTGTTGGTAATACCGGTCACACTGACCGGCATTACCCGCATTTATGATATTTTGAATACAACGATTACTCTAAAAAACCGTTTATCGTAATTGAAAAAAAAGTTTAATTAGGTAAACACAGATAGATTATTAACATACTTCTAAAATAGCAATCTACAGATTATTAGAAAAACATGTACTAACCTCTTATTTTCGTAAGACGAAAAATTACATCAATTTGGCGGGAAAGCAACTGATGTACGCCTATACTCAACGAATGCTCAGAACTGAGCGGAGATTGGTGCGGGTATTGCAGGGCCGTGTCACGCTACCTGTTACGTATGTGTGCGTGCTCGTATATGCTTAGTTTAGGAGGCAACGAGTTGACCGGTATTGCCGACTGACCGGCATTACCCATTCTTACCCTACTATAATAATCAACTCAATAAATATAGACAAACAAATAAATAAATAAATAATTTCAATTAACATATTATTCATAATTATTATTATTATTGATAAATTCAGTTACAAATAAAAAATTAAATTAATTAAATTAAATTAAGCATATTATATTACATTACATTTTATTCTAAATATTAAATATCTAATTTAAATAACGACCCCCCGCGGACACACCGGGTACCAGCACATGTGCTTGCACCCAGTGTCTCCGCAGCGGGCAGTCCGGCTTCTCGCTAAGCACCCTCAAGATGACGTTAGTGCTCCCGCACACCCTGCGCTGCAGAGAGGCAATGCGGCGTCGTAGCACCGTATGAAAACCATCCGTGCGCGCGTGCGCGAACATTGCTGATGCGCTGCAGAAACGTTGGAGCCCCAACATCATCCTGAAGGCGTTATTGTATTGTACTCGGAGAGCGTTGATGGCCCGCTGGGTATAGTTGACCCACAGATTGCATGTATACAAAGTCTGGCAGAAGGCTTTGAAAAGCGTGATTTTTACCTCTGCGCTACATCGCGCGAATCTACGAGCCAACATATTGCAGCGGACCGCCATCGCTCTCCTTTCCCTTTCGATGTCTCTGTCGTCTTTCAAATCCTCGGTGACAACATGGCCAAGGTATTTGAACTCTCTCACTCTGCTGAGAGCAACCCCGTTCAGTAGCACAGGTGCCACGTTCTCTAGCTTGCGGCCCTTGGCCTGAAAGACCAGGAGCTCGCTCTTTCTGACATTGTACAGGAGGCCGTGGGCGGTCGCGTATTTCTCACATATTCTTAACAGCCTCCCAAGCCCAGCGATTGATGGGCTGAGCAACACCATGTCATCAGCATAACTAATACTATTGATAATTTGACCATCAACAGAACAGCCTACACCGGTGTCGCTCAGCTCAACAATCAGATGGTTCACGTAGAGGTTGAAGACTCCACACTCCAACCTGTACTCATCAGAAACCTCACCAAGCCACTTGACCTGGTTAGTTTGGTGGCCATACCAATATCTCAAGATATTAATAAACTCACCGGGCACACCGGTACCTTTCAATTTGCGCCAAAGAATGTCATATCTAACCAGGTCAAACGCCTTCGAAAGATCAAGAAAGGCTGCATAAACGGGCGTGTGCCTGTCGGTGTAGTACCTGACGGTCTGCTTGAGGGACATAATCGCGTTCTCGGTCGATAGTCCCGGTACGAAGCCGAACTGAGCATCGTGAATAAATAGATGTTTCTTTAGTTGTCGCTCAAGCAGGCCATCAAGCACCTTAGATGTGATCGTGGCTAATGAAATCGGGCGGTAGTTACTCTTGTCAGAGATATCACCTGTTTTGTTTTTAGTTATAGGCACTACCACCGTCTTTATCAGCCCATTTGGTAGATAGCAATGCCTGATACAGAGAGTGAAAAGCAGTCCCAACAGGCTCGAGAGATGCGGCCCCGCATACTGAAAATGTTCAATGCTGAGGCCGTCATGTCCGGGGGACTTGCCTCGAGTCATGCCTTTTATTATAAGAGCGACTTGCTTGGCTGTTACTCTATCCGGCACCCCTGATACCACGGCCCTCGGATCCCTTGTGTCATCACCTTTCATTGGAGACTCCGTCTGAAAGTGACACTTAAACATATTTGCGATGTCACTCGGGTCACTAATGCCGTCGACACTCACCGGGACGCTAGGTTTGAAGCTTAACTTTTTCGTTTGTTTCAAAAATCCGCGAAAGTCTTTATTTTTATGTTTAGTGGCCAAAATGTTCATCTTAATTAACTCTTGATTATTTTGACAAAATTTTAACTTAGGTATATTTAAAATGTATCTTGGATACACGCATTTCATTATAAATGTTACCACTACTAGGCCGGCCGTACCATACCCAGGTTAAAAATTTTTGTCTAGCGTCACGATGTGCGTCCCGGACGTACTTATTCCAACCTACGACAGGACGGCCCCGCTTTAGTCCACCGCGTCTCCCCGCCGGACCCACATAGCTAGAGACAGCGGCCCCCTGCAACGTCGTCACAATAACTGTGTAAAGAGCGTCTATGGCAGATAAGTGAGCCGGACTATTATCATTACACATACAATCACAACACTCATTATATTCAAAAGGAAAGTCAACAGTTTTAAATTTGTCATTACAAAGTTTACCATATTTTTCTATTACACTTAAATCCCTGTCACCCCAAATAACCATGTTAATTTTATCTGACGGCAGCTTAACAGATGGGCAGACCAGTCGTAAGTTACACCGGATCTCAAGCGGATAATGATCTGACCAGTAAATATCATAATGTACCTTCACCGATAAAACCGACTTCAACGCCGCCTCAGTGACCAAGCAATGGTCTAACATAAAAAGCATTGAATTTAAACACTAACCAAGTAGTTTTAAAACGTTATAATATATGGCATTGGTTAAATATTTAAAAACTGGGCTATCCAGTATTGCGCACGTATCCAATATTCGGTTCGCTTCCCTTAGAGATCAATATCAATTAAGAAAATTTGACGTTTTGTGGTAGGTTGTCGTGCTGTTGTCTGTACAATTAAAGCTAAATGGGACGGAAACGATAATAATAATTGTATTATTTGATCTGCCTTTTTGTCGCTGGAAAAATGATTGCTTTAAGGAGGAGTGACAGGTTACGTTGGACATCGGCCTTCCACGAGATAACCGTTTACCCACTAAAAGACCAACGCCCCTCGGTGCCTTCTGAAACTGGTTGCCTTAGGCCACGGTTTCGAAGTCAGAGGGAGCAGGAGCGGATGCGGCGGCCTGGCAACGGGCACCGCGTTGCAACGCTGCCTTAGAGACCGGTTCCATGTCACCCATTAATTAGGTATAAAATAATGAATCTATTTATTGTAACGCGCCGCTCCCCGCGCTCGCTGACCACGAGATCGAGGCCGGTCGCGTCGCAAACTGGTCGGGACCAGTGTGCGACGCGAACACATTTTGATGGAAGTAATCACATTTCTGTTAATTTCTCAAAATTCTTAAAAGATTACAAGATGACGATCACACATGTTACAAAACAAATGATTCGGAGTATTTCATGCGAAGATACTTTTGGAACGAAGTTCCTTATCGCGCGTTGCGAAAGGGGGCTAGACGGAAAAAATAAAGTCCAAAAGTTGTAACGTCACTTTTTTGCTATAGTTGTAAGCCGTGCGGCGTGCGCGCGTTTCTCCCTCTCTCTCTCTCTCTCTCTCATATTGAGAAAGAGAGACAGACAGAGAAAGAGAGAGACTCTCATAGAGAAAAGAGAGAGAGAGAAAGTTTATTTATTTAAAAATAAAAATAAAATTTTATTACAATTCCTTCACTAAAAAGGAACTTCGTTCTATCCGGGTGTCCCTTGAAAAGTAAAAAACTTGAGAGGTGCTCAAGTTTTTTTACTTATCTCTGCTTACTTTTGAGTAATTGCGGGTTGAAAAATCGTATTTTTTTATTTTAAATATGTCCTTAATTTTGAATTACATAATACTGAATGAAATGCATCTAATGTTAAAAAAATAATTATTTACTAATATAACAAGTGGAGGCGACGAAATTTTGTAGACCACGGCGTTTGAAGGTACGGGAAGAATTTAAAGACTATCAAGTTTAATTTCAACCCACAATAAGTCAAAAGTACGCAGTGATAAGTTAAAGTACTCGTATCTTCGCATAAAATACTCAGAATCACTTGTTTTCTAACATGTGTGATCGTCATCTTGACATCTTTTAAGAAACTTGAGAAATAAACAGAAATGTAATTACTTCCATACAAAAAAAAAACTTTATTTTTTTCTACGAAATTTGTCTTGTTAGGATAATATTATTTTTTTGTCTCATAAGTAATCTTAGTGTTAATCATCAAAAAAATGTTCGTGCTTCTAGCGTCAATGTCCATGTTTTATTTAATCGGGACCAGTGTGCGTCTGCGCGGATCGCTCCGTATCAACCAATATGTATTAACTTCAAGGAGCGCTTTTAGAGTGAAGCTGACGGGTCCGTGCGGACGACCGCCCGCGCGAATATGAAGTTCATACATTTTGGGCTCGCGGAGCGGTCCACGCCGACGATCAGCGTCACACTAAAACCCGCCTGATGGTGCATCGTTCTGTCGCGGAAGTTCAACCGCCACAATTTAAATGTATTTCTTTCATACCAGTTAGGTTGGCTGAAAGAGATATCTTAAAGAAATAAGCTTACCTTGGTAAACTGTCTTAATGTAACAATTTTTATGTAATTTTTTGCGCAATAAAGATTTTGACGACCTCCGTGGCGGAGTGGCGTACACACCGGTTTTCAAGGTGTCGAGTGCTCCGAGGTCCCGGGTCCGATTCCCGGACAGGTCAATGTAGAAAAGTTGTGTTTTTCTTGGGTCTGGGTGTTTGTGGTACCTTCGTTGTTTCTAGTTTCCAAAATACGAGTGCTTTAATTAGTTATTTGAATTGGGATCAGAACAATGTTTGTGATTTTGTCCACATTTATTCATATATTATTAAATATTAATGCGCCTACGGCCTAGTCCAGCTGCACGTGGCACATGGGGCACGCGTGTCGCAGCACGAGCTCGTGGCGGTGCGCGCGCGCGGCGCAGGCGGCGCAGGCCCACGCCGTGTGCGCGCCCGCGCCGCCCAGCGAGCGCGCCGACACCACGCAGCCGGGGCACTGCGCGCCGCAGCCGGGGCACGTCGCCATCCTAGATCAAGTGCCTATACGTACTTCTCTGGGGTTCCCCCCTACATGATATCGAACGAAAGTTGCACCTACGGCCTACCGGTTGTCAAGGCGATGGTACGCCACATCGAATATCGCGAAATTGAATGATCTGATCACAGTTTCGAAAAATTAAATCATAGAAAGGTTATAAAATCGACATCGAATAGTGACAGTAGGTTTTATCATCGGTTGATGATCAATGGGGGCTATCGCTAGTGAATTTGCCACTAGAGGCACTTGTGTCGTGTGAGGTCTAATATCATTCACTTTTCACTGGTTTTAGCGGAATTTGTTGCATAAATTATAATTTCTTTAATTTACCAGCTGGAAAGTGATCTCCTTCGTAAAATATCGCAAATATGGATTATATGGCGATTAATGTAAACGCTTCAAAAGCGGAATTAAGAAAAAGCGCAAAAATAGGCGGCCTCAAGAGCAACTATTACAGAAGTTAGTTTGTTGATATCAAGATAGTTATTTATAAACAATATAACCTTAACACTTTAACGGACAGGGATGCATAGGATTTTGTGTCTGCACTACTCGTAGTGACGGGCATTCTTAAGCATTCGAACTTCACTTGATCATTTTGGACAAGGGCGCTATAACATCTGTATTCCCGTATATTTTTAAGAAGCTACAAGTTTAGTGTCACACTATACTCAATCTTATGGCTGTTAGTGTCCTACAAGGACGATTTTGCACACATATAAAAAATATCCCCCGGCCACTCCTCCCTCTTATGCACATGGACGCGGACTTCATAGCATCTGCCTTTGTTTGACGCGGCCCTCAGTCGCTCAGCTACTGCGCTGGAGAGTAAACTCCCATCACGTTATAGATTTGGCGCGAATAGGCCCGAATGTTGAAGCATTATTTTGATCAAAGTAAGTATAATATAGTGTTTTTTATTGTAATTACTTGTTATATAACCCGTAAAGGTTGCAATTACCGTATAGTAAGCTAGATTTGTAAGTAAAATGAAGTAATGTAATAAGATTTATCGATGAATATTGATGTCGACGGGTGAATCGGATGCAGGTGAGCATTACAGTGATAAAGAATTGGAAGAGTCGGAGCGATCAGACGAGGAAACAGAAGGTTCCAAATATAGTGAAAATAGCTCTGACTCCTCGAATTTAGTGACGCCGACGGTGAGTATGGGTCAGATGCCAAGTCAATCAGATAGTAATTTCTGTAAATATGTGACGAAACCAATGCAAAGTCCTGACAAACAAACCTCAAGCACAATTATTGATTGTTCTGCAGTTATAGAGGTTCAGGCTAGTTCTTCCAAGCAAACGGCAAATCAAGAACATATAAATCAGCTAGCTACAGCTATACCATCAAATTGTTCTCCGGTTACACAAACTATTACAGAAAAGCTGAACCAGACAGATGTAAATACGCAGAAAGAGTGTTTTCCTCCCATACAAATTAGCTCCACACAGAAACCAATACAACCAATACAGGTGCAATCAAACCAGTAAGCTGTAGACACAACAATTGATTGCAGTTTGGTATTAGAACTAGAAAATATATCTCAGGAAACTACATCGCCGGAACAGCCAAGTCGGCCAGCTGCAAGTACACCAATGGACTATTCTGGTGTTATTCAAGCTAGTTCACCATCGGAAAATCCAACGCATGAACAACAATCAAATTAACATGTATGTTGAACTGCTATACCATTCCTGTCCTGCGTAGTGCATCTTTGTGTACATGTTGGGACAGGGATTCCATAGCAGCCGACTGCTATAGCATATGCTGTCATAATATAAAGCAGTGATGGCGTCTTGTAGGACAGAAATGCTGTAGCAGTCGACTGTCATAGCAGGTAATGTCACATTTAAAACTATACAATACATATTATAGGTCGAAGATGTTATAACAGTCCTAAAATTTTCATACAAAAATTATGTGTCCAACACCTGTGACTTATTGTCCGTCAACGTGTTAATTAGATTCAAGATATAACACTTTGTTTCGGCGCCAATCGCCTTTGACAGCTATACCTCCGGACCTCAGTCTACAGTGGCGCCAACTGGTGAGCAAAGAAACGGTAGTCCCCATTGACGGGATGGTGCCGCCATAGTGAATATTTACAAATTAGAACAATACCTACTGACTGCGCCTCAGTGAGTGACTGTGTCAGCCTGTGACCACGGCCGATACAACTCAGTTGAAACGTCAGGTATATGAAGTAAGGTATGTTCGCGATAAATCCCGTTACATCTTAAATAAATATGCAACGCGATAGTTTAAAAGTAATAAGTTACTAAACAGTTAGTCGAATAATACCTACTTATCTGATTTTATAATAATAATAATAATAAAGGCATTTATTTCGAACAATTTTTGATGGTACAGTTCATAGTGGATAAAAAATAGTGACTTATGAAAAAATAACTAATTTTAGATTAAAGTAAATAGAAAAATAAATTGTTAAGAAGGATGATCAAAATAGAAGTCAAAAAAAAGAGCTCTCATTTGATTACCCTCCTTACCATATTTTTCCATATAGGCGATGTGTATCTGTCAGCCACCGTCTTTAGAATGCTGTTATGACTGGCACGCAATCTGCTTATTAAGGATGCTGTCTTTTTGCGAATGATAGCGTGGAAGCCGTCGGTGTGGTTTTGCGCAAACATCCCAGATGCGCTGCAGTGGCGTGGCAGTCCCAACAACATCCTGAAGATGTTATTATATTGGATACGTAGGGCATTCAGAGATTTTTTGGCATAGCTAACCCACAGACTACCCGTGTAAAAACTCTGACAGTACGCTTTAAACAGCGTGATTTTTACTTGGTTAGTACAGCGGGCGAATCTGCGAGCCAGCATGTAACCTCTGACAGCCAGAGCCCTACGTTCCCTCTCAATGTCTACATCATCCTTAAGGTCATCAGTAAGAAAGTGTCCCAAGTATTTAAACTTATATACGCGATTCATGTTCAAGCCATTAAGGGTAATAGGACGTAAGTTATCAAGACACTTACCGGCAGCCTTAAAGACCATGTATTCACTTTTTTTAACATTATAAATGAGTCCATGTTTGACAGCGTAGTCCTCGCAGACTCGTAACATTTTCATAATGGCACCCACAGTCGGCCCGAGCAGCACCATGTCGTCGGCGTAACTGATGTTGTTTATGCTAACGCCATCAATCCGACATCCGTCACGCATGCTGCTCAGCCCGACTATGAGGTCATTCATATACAAATTGAAAAGCTTGGGAGATGTCAGCCCACCCTGTCTCACACCGCACTCCAACCCATAGGAGTCAGAAAAGACATTGGCCCACTTAACTACATTTATTTGGTTGGCATACCAAAATTGAAAAATATTCAAGATTTCAGCCGGCACACACCTGTCACTCATCTTTCTCCAAAGCACTTCGTAAGACACGAGGTCAAAGGCTTTGGAGAGGTCCAAGAAACATGCATATACCGGTGTTTTACGGTCAGTGTAGTATTTGACAGTTTGCTTGAGTCCTACAATTGCGCTCTCGGTTGATAGTCCAAGTCTAAAACCAAACTGAGCATCATGATTATTTATTTAATAATAATTATAGTACTTACCTATATAGGACAACGAAATCACAAATCACTTTTTGTTTTGTATTTGTATTTTTATATCATGTTTAGATTTTATTTTGTGTATTCGAACTTATTCATGTAGATTTTCGATGTCATGAATCTTTATCACGACCTTTTTGAAGACATTTATTGAATTAACCAATTAATTGATGCAGAATAGTCCGAAATCGAGACATTTGCTATAGCGACATTCGATGTGGCGTAGTATCGCTTTGACGACCGGTCGGCGCACCGTTTTCGCTGTCGCGGCGGAGTAAATCTATCAATTAAGGTATGGTTAAAAATAAAGCGAGGTATAACTTACCATTCAGGCATTCCAATTTGACAATTAGAGCATTCGATTTTGTTTCCCTTAGCATCTTTTGGCTTATTTCTTGTAAAAAACTCGATTGCCAGAGGTTCGTATGTGCCCGGCTGAAATGCATTTCAAATTATCAATCGTGTTTTTAACCTCATTTCGGTAATAGGGTGAATTTGAAAACAGTCGAAAATCTTTAAGGGTATACAGATAGGTACCTACTTAGGTACATGTACAAACTGAAGTAAAGTTAAAACTGAAAAAGAGTTTAAAATATATTTTTTAAATCAAATTTAGTGTATTTTCTCCACAGAACATGGAAAAAGGTTAGAAAGGCGATGTAGGCGCGCCACAGAGGTTATGTGCAAATGCTTATACTTCTGCCCAAACATGAATGTAAGTGAGTGCAGTGATTTGTTTCTTGTGACGTCCCGCGACTAATAAGCCGGGGATACACATGCCCGTTAATCGGGAAAGTAGCTGGCATGAAAGTTAGGGGCATGTACGAGTACCTAACTGGTACACTGCGGATACATTTGCAAGTAATACTGGCAAGCAAGTTGTGCCCTTGCATTGCATGTCAGTATTACCATCGCGTATACACAGGACAGTTCGTGAGAGACATTCGTACCTATTCTTGTGCGCCAAAAATTTTTTCAGTCAGATTTAATTCTTCTCGTATTTTAGTGTAGGCATTTGCACGTGCTATTTTGTTTTTGTAAAGCGAGTTAGTCGGCTTCCAGAGACATTCAAATTCTCTGTACAAATAAATGAACTGTATAGTTCTCTCATCTCCCCATCGTGCCGTATTGAATACAAAATAACCAACAAAAGAAAAACTTGTCTTTCGAAAAAAAGAAACAAAAATCATGCGCCTACGGTCACAAGGAGTCAGTTACTGGCATACCCCTAGCTGTCGCGTCTGTTCACACGTGCCAGTTTGGTAACCCCCCGCGTCCCCTCCCTCAACGGGCATACAAGTAAATCAAATGTTGTGCTAGCTACTTGTATGCCGCCATTTGCTAGTTGCAGGCATGCCAGAGTATACACATCACAGTAGCTGGCACGTGCAAGGAGCTAGTATGCCAGTGTGCAAGCTACGGGCATGTGTATCCCCAGCTATAGGGTCGCGCAATCAAAGAATTCGCTTGATTGGCGTTCTTTGAACTCGTTTATGTGTGTGTAGTGGGGCGCAAGCGGCGACATTGGTTCTCATACAAATGGCGCATGACAGCCTTTCTAACCTTTTTCCATATTTTGTGATTTTCTCATAAATTTTTCCATTGCCACCACGCCATATTTGACGTCAAGCAGTAGGTACGAAGTTTGCCGTGTCAGCTAGTATGATGTAAATAGTTAGAACACCCCTTTTAAAATTCATCGTCTGATTTCAAATCGGCCTCTAGACGGGCAACTTTTTTCCATAGGACTTACATCGAGTGCTTCAAGCTTCACAAATGCTTTTGAGCATAATTCGAATGCTCTTGCCTGGAATGCTATATACGCTATAGTACACCAAACCTGCAAACAATATGTTGACAGCTTTAATTACCCGCATGATATATTCAGAACCTATACGTAGGTAACACTGAAAATGTTTAGAACTGGCCAGACAGAAACATATTGCTAATGAAATATTTTTTTAATTTCAATTTTAGAACTCTTTGGTAACCTAATTTAGTATATTGCATTCATTTGTCATTTGTTTTTGTAAATTGGCGGCAAATCTAAAACTCTTGTAACACGTGAAAATGAACCTGACGCGAGAAAATTGTCGGTCAATGATTTATTATGACTTTCGTTGTGGGCTTACTCGACAACAAAGCTATGATATGCTGCGATTAGCATTTCTAAATGAAGTCCCATCTCATGCCACTATTAACAATTGGTTTAACGAGTTTAAGCGTGGACGTAGCAATCTCACTCAATGATGATCCGCGGGAGGGACGTCCTTTAACAGCGACTACTGAAGATAACATCAGTGCTGTGCGACGCATGATAGAGGAAGATAAAAGAGTGACCTATCAGCAGATACGGGCAAGCAGGCATTGGTATGAGTCAACTTAAAAAAAAAAAATATACGATCATTTAGGCGTCAGGAAGCTTTGTACCAGACGGATTCCCCATACTTTAACCGACGACCAGAAACACCTTGGCATGGACTGGTGTCGCCAAATGTTAGATGGCGCTAAACATTGCTTTTCATTTATTTATCGATACGATTTTGCCTCAGATTGAGTATTTAAATACGAGTACTTAGGTAAAAGATGGATCATGTAGAAAACATTATCTTTTCGTTCTGATTCTGCGAGGAATAGGCTAAGGTCTGGTTTATAGTGTGTCCACGGGGGATCCCGATAGCAGATAAAAGATAACCTTAAATTATCCACAAAAGATTTTTTTCACAAAAGAGAAGACAGGGACACACTGTCTTGGATTTTAGTGCTTATAACCGACTTCTAAAAAGGAGGTTTGACCTGTTTTTGTCCGCAATTAATTTGGTTTAGCTGAACCGATTTCTATGCGGTTTTCAGTGTTTTTTTACTCAGGACGTTTTACTTAGTATTTTACCGACTTCAAAAGAGGAGGTACCTAACTAAAACCTAGTATTATACTTAATACTTGTCCGAGATGGGTTTAACATGTAGTAACTGTGAAGATACTAGCGCTGTCACAATTTTTTCAAAGCTAGAAAAAAAAAGAGAAGCAGAACGTTTTCTATGGCAACACTATCAAATGTCATTACGGTTTTTTGTGCGAGCGCGGTCACATCATCTTTTTATAAAAGATGTGTAAAATATCTATTACTCTTATGAAATATACCATAAAAGTTTATAATCATGCTATAAAATTAAGGTGGTCATTGTTTAAAGTGTTTACAATATGTCTTATTGTGATTTTTGGGAAAATTACAAGAAGATCAAAAAGAAGCATATTCAAGGTCAAGGCTTGCTATGTAAACAAAAGCGAGTTATAACATAAATCACAGGTATGATTCAATTTATTTTTACTTTTACATATAGAGAAATGTTGTAGTTACGATAGTTTCGAGTTGAAACTTCAGAAAAAATTAAATAGGTAGGTAACATCATAATCCATTACCTATATTATCACCTTACACCATTTTTTCTGTTTTCATTGCGTTGTCCCTTTGACGCTCGGATATTCCAGACACAATTAAAATCAATTGTTATCGCAACAACCGGTTGTCGCTTGGGGCTTAAAGCGCTACAACGAAAACAATGATCTATTTAGGCATTCTGCAGATTCAATATTTATTCATAATGCATAAACCTTCCGTTAGGTTACTGTAAAAACAAAATTGCTTTTCATGATTTCTTTTCGGAGAGCACGTTTATCTTTTGTAACCGTTTTTCTCACTTGTTTGAAAATCTATTCTAATGAAATCCAAGTGTTTCAAGAAAATTAAATTCAAGAAAGAGACAGGAAAATGGAAGCTAATAAAGGAAAATTCAAGATTCTCAGAGTAGCGATGAGGAAACATCTTTGACCACACCCTCTTGAATGTGTTGTCATAGATGATGACACAGATACACCAATAGGTGAGGCTTACATATTTAAAAAAATATGACATTTCCCTATAACAACTTTAAACGCCTGGGTAGTTTCATGTATGATGAACAGACCCACAAGCTCTAATTTCGTGTGAAATAGTCTGAATAATCACAAACATTGGCTAGACATGCTAAGCGTGAGAGCTTTCTATTAGGCAAGTGCTATCGCTCAAAGATACACATGCTTACATTAAGGGCAAGTGCTAGTACGCTGCGACTAGACAAAACCTTCGCTTCTTTGTAATGGACAATGAAAATTGTTCCTTTCAGATGACAACCATCTGACAAAAGAGCTTCTTCCGGCTCTGGGAAAAGAGGGTGTAGGAAAAGCAGAAATTGGAAAGACTATCAGGCCGGAATTTGCCCTATACTGGGCGAAAATAATGAGAAAAGGCCTATGAGAATAAACATGCTTACATGAGACTAGACAACGCCTTCATGTTATCAGTTTGTAAACATGAAAAATTATGTCTCAGGTGGGACTTGAACCCGCATCTCCTAGCATGCAGGGCGGGCGCTGTATTATTAAGCCAACGAGACACTGCAACTCAGTGCGAATATTTCATGCATGCATGATCTTAACGCTGTAAGCCAGCGTTGCTTGCCTTATATTACATGGGCTTATGCCGGTTCTTCACAGAGCACTACCACATAGCAGGAAGACAATTTGCTTCCTTGTACTGAACAATCAAAATTGTTCCCTTCAGATGACAACCCTCTGACAAAAAAGTTTTTTTTTGGCTCCGGGAAAAAGAAGAAATTGGATAGCCTATCAGGCCAGAAATTGCCCTACATGGGCGAAAATATTGACAGAAGGTCTTTGTAAAGAAGCACCCTCCAATATTTAGGCAAATACAAACTCCCTCTTATTTACAAAATGAGGTTATCAATTTTAAACCCAGCCATTAACGGCTTCAATTAGAAGAGACAGCCAAATTGTTTTACCGACAGAACCTGACAGGAAATTGAGGACTTTTTTGGGCAGATCCCTTACATTACCTGAATTCCAGTTCTAGAAAATTCCTTGCCTTGTCTGAAGCCGATAAGAATATCCAAAAATAAGTAAAAATGGACGGCTTAAATACTTTATTTATAATTGACTTGATATTACAAATGATGATGAATCATGAGGCATATGAAATCCCTTTCAGTACCATTCCACCTTCCGATGTCATAGAATCACAACAATTGCCTATCATAGAGAAAAATATAATTGGCTCTGAGATAAAGAAACTTTAAATTCAGGGAGCGAAATCTGTGTGCCCATACTGTATGTACAGAATAATTTCTCAACAACTTTTCTGTATTCTTGGTTGAAATACCCAATGGTACTTACAGTTTTATTTCAAACATGAAAAAACCTTATCTAAATAATTATATAGGTACAGACAATTTGAACTTGAAAATATTATAACTGCTCACAAACTTATGTCTTAAGACTATGGCATCAAAAGATTTAAAAGAACTTATCACTGAACCGGGATTTACAAATGTAATGTTATATATTTATAGGTAAAATCGTATTTACCTTCTCAACGATTTGAAAGAAGCAAACAATTGCAAAGACAACATTATTGTTGCATGCAAACTCTTACATAACTTAAGTTTTGAACTTTGAGAAAAGTGCACTTGTTACTAATTAAAATTGCAAATACTTATGATTTATTTTACATTCCACTGACCAAACCCTAACAGTGCAAAATGAAAAGCAGTCCACATTCAAATTTATTTATGTAAACCTTCAGTCGAGTATGCTTAAATCTAAAAATACATGTTTTTTTTTTTTTTGACGTGACAACGTCTTAAATTAGGTTGCGGCTGGGAGTCACTTATGAAAAAGTGTAACGCTCGGTAACGTTACGATGAGTCACCGAACGAGAGAGAGGCCCGCCGAATGCCTTGCGTCTCTCTCCCACTCAACTATGATCGGTCTGCCGCGCGCGCAGCACTAGAGAATTAGGCGCATTGAATCGGCGCATGCTTGTGTCTCTGTCTTTGTCTTTCTCGAACGTTCTTGGCGTTGGAAAAAGACTTGACTTTCGCAAGACACATTACAGCAGAAACACTTCCTTTCATTTCATATTTCTCCTATCATCGTCCTATCCTCAACAAAATCACTCAAATAGGAATTAGTTAAGTTTAAGTTTACATGTACAATGTTTTAGTAAACAAAATATATTTCTATAGTTAAAATTTGTGCAATTCTTATTTTCATTCAATTCCTTGTTCCTATTGTGCAATTTAATTATATTCATATCAATAAATATTCTACCGAGAAAAAGACGTTGTCACGTAAAATCTTCGCCCGTAAAACCGACTTTACAGGCAACCATTTTTTTTTTTATTAGACTTATAATGTTAAAAGTTATACAAGAACAAAGTGCAAGACTAATCTCAAAAAGTAAAATAATACAGTTGTATAAGAAAACTATAGGCTGTTACTTTAAGAAAGAATTGAATCCAGAGAAATTGTTAGGTACACTTAAGACAAATTATCCAGCTGTTGTATGGATGGCTATATACAAAAATAATAGGAAGACAAAGATTTAAAGAATTACTAAAATCACATGAAAAATGGATGCAGTTATGCCTAGCATTAAGAAAAAAATTAGCAACCTAATTATACAACTTAACCTTTTTAATAAATAAAGATAAATAAATAAGAAAATAAAGATATTAACTATTTGGGGAAAAACAATATGAAAATTAGCAATCCAACAATTATATATTAATTAAACAACTTAACCTTTTCATGGAAATACACACCAATGCCTCAACCCCAGTACCTGGGGTGCTGTATGTAGCCTCAATAAGGCTTCTGAGTCTTGGTCCTGTGCAGAACAAACACATCATATTAACCATTGTAAATCTTGCTTGATTGTGTAATAAATTATTTTTATTATTCTTATTTAGAATTGAAAGCGGCACTGTTGGACCTACAATGTTTTACTTTAACTATGAAATTTTAATGAGTATTGAAAACACAACTGTAATACTCGTAGCTTATTTAAATAAAGTATTAGTTTTCCCCTATTGACCATAACAACCATGGTTTCCCTTAGTTAACGCCATCGACACTAATAAAAATAATATATTTGAGCTTAATAGAACATTATTTTAATTTCAAATATTACTATCACTTATACCTGCAGGATATATTTTGCTTCCTACCTGCAGGATCGCCAGCAGGCAGTGCGTCTTAATCATACTCTTTCCCACTGGCGTGATCTGCTAGCTGGTGTCCCTCAGGGAGGTATACTATCTCCACTGCTATTCTCAATCTTTATTAATTCTATTACTTCCGACATTGGTTCCTCCCACCATCTGTATGCTGATGACCTTCAGTTATATCAGCAGTGCCGTCGTGACGAAATACATATTGCCGTGCAGCAACTCAATGAGGACCTCAGACACATTTCCTCTTGGTGTGATCGTTACGGCGTGGCTGTAAATCCTAGCAAATGCCAATCTATTATTGTTGGGAGTCAGCGACAAATTTGCCACATCGATATTTCTAGTGTTGCTCCTATCAGTTTTAATGGAATAGTTATTCCATTTAGTTCAAGCGTCAAAAACCTTGGCCTTCACATAGACCCTACGCTTAGTTGGACAACTCACGTGGCTGAAGTCAGCCGTAGGGTCAATGCCACTCTGCGCTCCCTTTGCAGGCTTAAGCACTTCCTCCCCATCAAGACAAAAATTTCTCTGGTCCAATCACTTATCCTTCCGCTCATTGATTATGCTGATGTGTGCTATCCTGATTTAAACCAATCTCTAGTTAATAAATTGGATCGTTTATTAAATAACTGCGTTCGTTTTATCTACTGTTTGCGTAAATTCGATCATATCTCCATGCATCGCGTGCAGCTTCAATGGCTTCCTCTCTCTTTTCGGCGTGACGTCAGAATTTTATGCACTCTTTTTGCTATATTAAACGATCCAAACTCCCCTTCTTACCTTCATTCTCAATTTTCTCTCCTCAGCTCGACTCATTCGCGCCAGTTGCGCTCCTCCAGCAAACTCACTCTCTCTATTCCTTCTCACCGTACTGGTTTTGTCTCAAATTCTTTTCTTCTTAAAGCCACTCGCCTTTGGAATTCTCTGCCCGAAAGCGTTAAACAAGCGCCTAGTAAATTTGCTTTTAGGAAACATGTTAGGTCTTATTACATACGTAAAATGCAATCATCGTCATAAACTCTGCTTTCACTAAATTCGTCGCCATCTGTTATAATTTACATTTTTTTTTAAAGTATTGTATTAGTGTAATCATTATTAGTATGTAGTTTATATTATGTATATTGCTGTTGTATATATGTAGTTTATATTACATGTTCTTTTTTTTTTTTTTTTTAGTTCCGTCTGATCTTCATTTTTTTTTCTATCAAATGTAAAGTTTTTTTTTGTTTTAAATATCGCACTGCCTACAAAACATTTCTGTTTGACCCAAAGGTCTGACTGGTAGAGAATGCCATTTGGCATTAAGTCCACCTTTTGTACATTTTACTAATTTGTGCAATAAAGTTTAAATAAATAAATAAATAAATAAAAATACCAGCAGCTTATCCTGGCTGTAGGGCTGTTGACAGACAAGGATTCATAAGGTGGTGCCCTCCAAACTCAGCACTTGACATTAAATACCCTAAATATTGTCATAGTTTTCCCTGTACCCAAAGGTTGTCTGGTAGACATATGTTATCCCTTTATTTGGTGTGCAATAAAGAGTATTCCATCTGTGTATCTAACACCCGTATTTATAAACAAGTAAAAGTGATTACTTGACTGAAAGTAATTACTTAAGTGACAATAAGTATTCCTTAATTAAGTAATTACTAGAAGTGAGAACTATCAAAAGTTAGCATTCTAAGCCAAATAATATGACTATTAATGGTGACCCATTGCCTTCAATTATGCACTAGGTATTAACACTTGAAGTTATGAATTTCTTAAGCAATAAGTAATTACTTCTTTATAAATACGAGGGTTAAAGCGATATGACTCACCCTTAAAATTATGGTGACTATTTTGCAGAAAGCACACTATTGATATTCATGAGGTTTCCATTCCTCTCATTGTTAGTTTTTAACACAGATCTATGAGAATGATCAGCTCTGTCTCTACTGATTGGTCCTACAGTTAGATTAAAGGACAGAATGTGTCACCAAAAAGAGTTAACTGAAAAACAGGACGCATTACTTGGATCTGTGGGCGTTAGCAAACGTTCTTGATGTTCAAAATATTACACATTAAACTTCAAGAAAACGATATCCTCAGTCTTCGTTTCAATTAGAAACCTTTGCTCAGCAAACATAAATTAATATTGTGTCTACAATCAAATTGTATATAGAGAAGACAAAATAATTGTCAAGGAAAAAATTGATGACCTTTTGATTTTAACCATCAAAAATCCAGCCATAAGCTGGTGGATTAATTAGATTTTGTGAGAAGCTGGTATTAATGATACAAATATTCTTGGCTTATACCACAAGACATACAACATCTGCCGTGCAGCAAAGGTCACGTGTTAGAAATGATTTTATTATTAAACAAACTGCAGGATGGTCTCAGAATTCTTCTATATTCTAGGCCAATAGTACAAAACGTAGCAGAATTCAATAATACAGTATGTAATAGTATTTTTCGGATCGAATAAATTAAATGTTTATACTTACTATTAATCGCCAACACCTCTGGGGCCTGTCGAGAGCAGACGTGTTGACAAATTAATCCGGAATTTTAAATAAGTGCAACAAACGATAGTGTCACATAATAGTTTCAGTTCACAGTTGAGTATTGAGTGCATTACGGAAATCACTAACGTCATTATTACCTCGATAAAGAAGCGACACAGCAGCCGAACGCGCGCGAAAACCCCCCCTCATACCTCAAGTGCGAATAGGAGGGTTGCCATTTTTCATCGCGCTCGCGCCTATTCAAGATACTCGTCGAGCAACCTACGCACGCCACATAATGAGTGTGCAAAGATCGCCACCGGGCATATTAACAAGCGCCAGCGGAAGCGGCAGCGGGTCTACACCTAACCTGTCAACATGTGATCATTTTAATGTCAACATACGGAAGCGAAAGGAACGCTCTGAAGAATATGATTATAAGAAAGATTTTGAAAATTTTCGTTCGGACATAATGAAGTGTTTAGAAGGATTTGCAAAAAGTCAAAATCAGCAACTAAATCATATTTGTCAAGAAATAACTGAGATTAAGAGTGAGATTAAGACAATAAAATCAACTACCGAAAAACTCACACTTCGTTTAGAACAAGTAGATACCGAAATACAAATTTTAAAGAATAACCACATAACAACACAAGAAAAAATAAAAGATATAGAATCGGAAATATCACAGATTAAAAGTAAACAACATGTTGAAGTATCTTGTTCAAAATCGCTCATATCCACTCACGAAAACCTCATCCTTGAGGTAAAAGATCGTTGCGATCGCGAGAAAAATATCATCATTGTGGGTATCACTGAAATAAATGATAGCAACTTTAAGTCCAGGCAAAATCATGATACGGAGGAAGTTATGAAAGTGTTAAAAGCGATATTTGAAAACTGCCCTATACCTATAAAGACCTCTAGACTAGGGAAATTCACTCCTGATAAAAACCGTCCTATAAAAATATGTTTCGATAACAGTGATACCCCAAAATATTTCCTAAGAAATAAAGAAAAGTTGCCTTTAAATATAAAGATTTACGCTGATCAGACCCCGTCACACTGCTGTGTATTTGCTGCAGCAGTATTTACGTTCGCTTAAGGTGGAACTAGAGAAACGTACTAATGATGGCGAGAGAGACCTCATAATAAAGTATGTAAAAGGAATGCCAAAAATTATCGTAAACAACTCTAAAAAAAACTAGTAAACCTATCGATAGACAAAGTTATAGAAACTGACAGGTACCGTCATCATTTAGTACAAAAATATGAAAATATACCGTTGAACGCGTCATCTTTGAGATTCTTTTATGCCAACATGCGTAGCATTCGTAAAGCTGGTAAATTTGAAGAACTGCAGTGTATATTAAGGGCCATACCAAAGACTACACACGTAGTAATATTAACTGAAACCTGGATAAATTCTGAAAGCGATGCAAAGCTATACCAACTACCAAACTATACACATAACTACAACTACAGAAAGAACTGTGGGGGCGGTGGTGTTTCTATTTACGTACACAACAGTATTCAACATGAAGTGAAAGAAGAACTGTTTGAAAACGGCAATCATTACTTGTGGGTTTGCATGGAAAAGCTTTCCCTGCATATTGGAGCCATTTACAAACCAGGAGAAACAAACCTAAATAACTTTTTGGAATTATACTCACCGCAGCTAGAAAGACGTAAAAGGTCAGTGGTTTTTGGTGATTTTAATGTCGACCTTCTGAAAAAAACTACTTCAGCAATCTATGTCGACCGATACCTGCAGGAGATGCAAGAATCCGGCTACGAGATAGTAAATAAAATATCTGAAAAATACAGTACACGTACAACCGCTAAAACAAACAGTATTCTAGATCACGTATGCACAAATGTTAAAAATAATTCATTTAGTATGTCAATTATAGAATCTGCACTGTCAGACCACAAACACATCTTTTTAGAAATAAGCAGCTTGGAACCTCAGTTAAATAATAAATTAATGTACAGAGCACTCGATTATGGTAAATTATACACGGACACCCAAAATGCAGAATATGAAAATTGTGATAATGGTTTTGAATATTTTGAAAAGTTTCTGTTACAGCAAATTAATAACAATAAATTTGATAAAGTTAAATATTTGAACTCCCCTCAAAAAGACTGGATAACCAAAAATATAATAAACTCAATCAGTACGCGAAACATACTTTGGGAACAAACAAAAAGAAAACCACAAGACAAAAACTTACAAAAGTACTCTAATAAAAGAACAAAAAATAACTATTATTACAAAAAGTTTCAGGATAATTGTAGCAATCCGAAAAGAATGTGGGAACTTATTAATAACTTAGCGCAAAATAAAATTAAAAAAAACTTTATCCCACCTAAACTTATGTCGGGCATGGGCCAAATTATCACAGAACCCAAAGTAATATGTGACCTCTTTAATTCATTTTTTTCATCCATAGGTGAAAATCTAGCAAATGAAATACCAGAAACATATTATATTAATCCTGGAAATACTCTAATGTACGATGAAAATTACAGCCATGACACAACACTCAGTAACCTTACGCTCTGCAGTACCGACGAAATCAAAAAGATTATCGATAACTTAGATGCCAACACTAGTTCTGACTTGGACGAAATTACTGCCAAGGCGATAAAATGCCTAAAAGACATTATTGCTGAGCGATTAACAAACTGTATAAATGTATGCATTTTACGTGGTGTCTTCCCTGACTCGCTCAAGCTCGCAAAGATTAGCCCTATTCACAAATCAGGAAGCAAATTAGACCCAAGCAATTATCGTCCGGTATCTGTCTTACCAGTCGTCTTAAAAGTGTTTGAGCGAGTCTTGTACAATCGCTTGAATGACTACTTAACAAATAAAAAATTCTTCATGGCAGAACAATACGGATTTCGTTCCAACTCAGGTACTCTTACAGCTACCGTAGACTTAATAACAAAAATAAAAACTAATATTGACCAAAAGAACTTGGCTGTGGGTATCTTTATTGATATGAAAAAAGCTTTTGACACTGTAAGTCATAAAAAACTACTACAAAAATTACAAAACGCAGGCGTTACAGGGCCCGCATTATCAATTTTCACATCATACCTACATAACAGGCGTCAAATAGTTAAGTTGGGAGATTATGTAAGCGCGCCACGAATAATGACTTACGGAATTTCTCAAGGTTCGATAGTGGGACCTTTAATTTTTTTAATTTATCTTAATAACATTAACCAAATAGGATTAACCGGAAATTTGACACTGTACGCAGACGATACATGTCTTTTCTACTTCAATAAATCACTTTCCGGTATAATGTCAGCCGCTCAAAGAGATTTAGATATCCTAAATGATTGGTTGAAATTTATTCTCCTAACAATAAATACCTCAAAGACGTCATTTATGATTTTTGCTGCAAAAAATAAACCAATACCGGAATATAATCCTCTCACTTTAAATGGCGAAATCATACAGAAAAGTAACAAAGAAAAATATCTCGGATTGTGGTTAGATGATAAAATGACGTGGAAGTTACACATAGATCACGTGAAATCTAAA
The DNA here is from genome assembly GCA_949315895.1 of Anania crocealis. Classification (NCBI taxonomy): domain Eukaryota; kingdom Metazoa; phylum Arthropoda; class Insecta; order Lepidoptera; family Crambidae; genus Anania; species Anania crocealis. The sequence goes on from OX438881.1 coordinate 14,426,478, forward strand.
CTAACAGCTTTGTTGGGTGCATTGATAAAAATCTCAAACTGTATTCCTACTAGGGTTCGCACAATTATTTACAATGCGTTAGTTAAGTCTCACCTGAATTATTTGATTGAGATATGGGGTGCTGCCGCTAAAACAAACTTAGAACCACTCCAACGAACACAGAACAAAATAATAAAAATTCTTTATCATTACAATTACCTAACTCCAACAAAAGATATTTATAAAAAAACAAAAATTTTTGATCTTAAACATCTAAATATTTATTCAACTTGCATCTTGATTCACAAAATTATAACAAGTTCAATCCAATCCAATGTACAGTTAGAAAAAAAAGTATACACCCATAATTTAAGAAATAAACATAAACTGATTCTAAACAAAGCTCGAACAAATTACGGCAGGAAGACTTTACTGTTTGAGGGAGTTCAACTATATAACAAATTACCTAACAACATCAAAGAATGCGAAAACATAGATACTTTCAAGGCTAAATTAAAGAAATACATATATACATTGTTATAAATTACATAAGCAAAGTATGAGTTTAAAGGTTCAAATGTGTGTGTGCATGAGTGTGGATCTCCATACCTTTATTTAAATGTTGTTTATATTTATTTTTATATTTTCAGCCCCAGGGGTAAATTAAATTAAATAAAAAAATTGTATAATCACTTACGATTATTTTATCTCATTGTAAATGAACATCATGTTTTTATGAGAATAAATGTCTTTAAACCTAATCTCTCTCAAATTATTTACTTTATTAATAACAAAGATTTAAGATTTATTATACTTACTTAATTACATTTTTTTTTTAATTGTATTAATTAGTGATTCACAACCCATCTTCAAACATCTACATGTTAAACCCATCTCGGACAAGTATTAAGTATAATTATAAGATTAAACGAACTTACCCTAAGTGAAGTTCTATCTTAATTATACGAAGATACTTGTCCGAGATGGCAGTCCCTTAATAAACCCACCCACTAATACTAAATTGTATAGTATTATCCCATTAATTGGGTTGTAATAATGCTTGTCTTTAAACGTAATGACATTTGATAGTGTTGCCATAGAAAACGTTCTGTTTCTCTTTTTTTTTTCTAGCTTTGAAAAAATTGTGACAGCGCTAGTATCTTCACCGTTACTACATGTTAAACCCATCTCGGATAAGTATCTTCGTATAATTAAGATAGAACTTCACTTAGGGTAAGTTCGTTTAATCTTATAATTAGTTTTTATTAAAAGAAAAAACTCACCAAACTAAAAGAATTTAGTCCTTAAAAACGCATTTGACAATAAGGGGTTCCCTACGTGTGTTCGAAACACCCTTTTTCGAAAATTGATAGATTGACAACCTTACACCGAAGCTTTCAAAGTGCGATGGCTTGTTGCTGCGAAGGTTTTTTGTTCGACGTATCTGAACACCGAACATCTTACTTCGGCACATTGTTTCTCCAACGTTTATTTGTCCGATTTAACGTTACTTCGAAAATTTTGTCGATACATTTTACGGCAACGTGGTAGGTACAACATACATTTAAGATTATAGATAGATAGATAGATAGATACCTAGGTACTCTTAATTGCACAAAACGAAAATACAGACAACATGATCATATATTAGTACAATTTAGGCGGTCTTATCGCTAAGATACATACATACGTGCTATTGCACATATTATAGAATTATAAAGCTTGAGAAAGTTGGCATTATTAAATAATTTCTTTAAAAAAAATCGTTTTGTTAAAGTTTTTGCGACACACGTAAGGTGCGACATACGTTAAGACCGCCTAAATTGTGCTACCTATATCTTTAAATATGATCATGTTGTCTTTAATCCCTCGATCGTGAGTTATTCCAGACACAATTTATTGAAATCAATAAAATTGTTATCGTGGCACCCGAGTGCCTCCTGGGGGTTGAGGGATTAATTTAGTTTTGTGCAATAAAGAGTAGGTATCTAACTTTCTATCTATCTATAATCTTAAATGTATGTTGTACGTACCACGTGGCCGTAAAATGTATCGACAAAATTTTCGAAGTAACGTTACATCAGACAAATAAACGCTGGAGAAACAATGTACCGAAGTAAGATGTTCGGTGTTGAAATACGTCGAACAAAAAAACCTTCGCAGCAACAAGCCATCGCACTATGAAAGCTTCGGTGTAAGGTTGTCGATCTATCAACTTTCGAAAAATGGTGTTTCGAACACACGTAGGGAACCCGACAATAAGATAATTAGTGGAAACAAATTCATTTCAATCAGTGCACGATTTTAAGACGGTATTTTTTAAATGTAGGTATTTTCTTTTTGTTTTCAATACCAACGTTTTAAAACTACTGATTGACTACTAAGTATTTTGATGAAGCTTGCGCCTTTGCCTTACCTAACATAGACACAGTTGCCTTTTATAAAAGTGCAATTTATAATTTAATGTTTGCGACAAAACGCTTTTTGTCTCGGGCGGGACTCAAACCCGCATCTCATCGCATGCCGGCACTATACCAATTAAGCCACCGAGACACTGCGACTCAGCGCGAATTTTTCAAGCATATTCTTAACGCTGTAAGCCAGCATTGCTTCATCAAATGTTAGGAGTTTGCAGTTTTGCACCCTTGACACCCGAAAGAAACATCTTTGCAGATGTTTGACAGTCAGTTAAGATGAAACAGCTATTTATATACTTTATTTGATATTTTAGCAATTAAATTGCAATTATATTATCAGTACATATGTATAAACTTGAAAAATTTTGTCTGAGTCGCAGTGTCCCGGTGGCTGTTAACATCAAAATTCCTTGCACTTACACGTCACACCGATTAAAACATTTGGCCCTGTCCGCCGGCTCTATTATGAACGTTATAATTGAAGGAATAGAGTGCATTTTAATTTCATGCCGGTGTTCATCTATTCTCATACACGCGTGCAAGCGTGTGCGCCGGCACCTGCAGCAAGGATCATTTGAAGCAAGAGTAAAGCAACAAGTCCGATAAAGACAGAAAGACTTTGATGACCTCCATGGCGGAGTGGCGTACACACCGGTTTTCAAGGTGTCGCCTACTCCGAGGTGCCGGGTTCGATTCCCGGATGGGTCAATGTAGATAAAAAAAGTGTTTTTCTACATTTTCTCGGGTCTGGGTGTTTGTGGTACCTTCGTTGTTTCTGGTTTCCAAAATACGAATGCTTTAAATAGTTATTCAAATTGGGATCAGAACAATGTATGTGATGTTGTCCACATAATATTTATTTATTTGTCTTTCTCGGACAATTCTCTCAGTTCAAATCAGTTTCGAAGCGCTCAAGGTCAATGTGTAGTAATATGACGTGCTGTCGACTGTACTAGACGTTATGAACTATCATAAAACAGTTAACTTTGACTAATAAAAAAAATATCACATTTATTCAATAAAATATTATTAACCTTATCAAATAAAAATATATATTCAAGCCGTTGATTTGATAATTAAACGCAACTAAAAGTTTTACTCGTATAGATAAATCTTACCGATTGATAAAATTACCAAAAGAATAAAATGTACATTATCATAGCATTAATAGCACTAGTACCTACCTACCTATTTTTATAGCACTATTTCGCAAAGAATCAAAATAGGTACTTATCTAATCTTTATAAATAATGTTCATTTATTGAGTAAGTTTGAGTAACTTAAGCATTATGCTAATGGATTAGAGCCTCAATTTGAATGCATTATTTAGGACACGAGTGGCGTCGTCGTAACATAGTGAGATGAGGTGTAGGTACAAGGCGATAAAATGTGCGAATCATGCAAGTAGTAACGGTTGCAATTAAATTAGACTCTATTCCATGAGCATAAGGAAGAATTATGTTACTCAGCGTATAGAACAGCTTTCTTTTCGATTTATTCAACTGAGTCAGTGATTTTAGGCGGATGTAATTTTCGACTTTAGGCCCTTACGCATCTTAAAATAAGGCACATATTAAATTTACCAATGAACGTTGAATTGACTTGCAATGCTTTGTTTACTTCAATTTGTGATTTCTTGTGATCCTACCTGTTTTGTTTTAATAAGCATTATGTTTAATGAGTGAATTGAGAACTGTTGTGATTAAATTCAAGGTATGGTGCCTATTTTTAGAATAGTTTGTGTAGGAATGACATTTGATTACCTACTCTACTCTTTTAGTCACCACCTTTAACGATACCCATAGAAAAAGAAGAGGCGGTGCTATTCTATTTATGTGCTGGCACCACACGACTTGTCATTATCACCAACTCAGCCAAACGACACTTACTGCTGGACGTAGGATCTCCAAACAGTCCTAAGCCTGTTAAAGTTCATTGAATAAACCTATAAAAATAAACGCGTAATACAATATATTTAACTACAGTAAAAATATTTTTAAAAATTCTGCATAAATATATTAGCTAACATATTCAACCATATGCAACAACAGGTAAAAATATCAAAATAATGTATATGCATAAAAATATCTAGTGATATTTACAACCATTAAAAATATCGATATTTTTATTCAACCATTAACTTTTAAAGAATATTTTTTTTCAACTACGAGGGCGGGTCAATAAGTCCGTGACTTTTGGAATAAAACACAGATTTTTTGATAAACAAATCATTTTATTTTTCAACGTAGTCTCCCTTGAGCTCTATACACTTTGTCCAACGCTTCTCCAATTTTTTTATCCCTTCCAAAAAATATGATTTGTCGAGGTCCTCAAAATAGGCCTTTGTTTGCGAGATGACTTCATCATAGGAGTCAAATCTTTTTCCACCAAGCCATTTCTTCAGGTTTGGGAACAAAAAGTAGTCACTCGGAGCCAAATCTGGAGAATAGGGTGGATGAGGGAGCAATTCATAGCCCAATTCATGGATTTTTGCCATGGCAACTGCACATGTGTGCACCCTTGCATTGTCTTGGTGGAAAAGAACTTTTTTCTTGGCCAAATGAGGTCGGTTTTTATTCAAATCGTCATTGAAGCGGTCCAATAAGTTGGCATAATATTCCCCATTGATTGTTCTTCCCTTTTGAAGGTAGTCAATGTGGATTATCCCACGTGCATCCCAAAAAACAGTTGCCATAACTTTATTGGCTGACAAACCCGCCTTGGCCTTCTTTGGCGCCGATTCACCCTTAGAAACCCACTGTTTTGACTGTTGTTTGGTCTCTGGTGTGTTGTGATGGATCCATGTTTCGTCCATGGTTACAAAACGGCGCAAAAACTCCTCCATATTGCAATTAAACAACGCCAAACCTTCCTGTGAAGTTGTTACACGATTGCGTTTGTGGTCGACTGTGAGCAAACGCGGCACCCATCTTGCGGAAAGCTTTCTCATGCCCAATTGATCTTTTAAAATTGAAACCACTGAGCCATGCGAGATCCCTACGGCTTCCACAATCTCTTGCACTTTCAATCTTCGGTCGGCCAACACCATATCGTGAATTTTTTCGATTGTTTCGGGTGTAGAGACCTCAACTGGGCGTCCAGGACGTTCGGCATCTTCAGTGCTTTTACGGCCACAACGAAATTCAGTAAACCACTTTTTTACCATTGAAATCGATGGTGCAGAGTCCCCATAGTATTTATCAAGCTTAGCCTTGGTCTCGGTAATGGTTTTTTTTCGCAAAAAATTATGCTTAATAAGCACACGAAATTCACCTTTTTCCATTTTTCCTCAAGTTACTGGGAAGTCTGATAAAAATAGCTGTCAAACACAAACTAACTGACGCAGCAAGTTCAAATTTTGATAGGAATCAACTGACAGATACCTGTTGACAGGAGTAGTGTTGCTTTTTCAGTAAAGCGGTCAGAAATTCAAAAAGTCACGGACTTATTGACCCGCCCTCGTATTAACGCTACAAATTCTATGTACGAGGGCGGGTCAATAAGTCCGTGACTTTTTGAATTTCTGACCTCTTTACCGAAAAAGCAACACTACTCCTGGCAACAGGTATCTGTCAGTTGACTCCTATCAAAATTTGAACTTGCTGCGTCAGTTAGTTTGTGTCCGACAGCTATCTTTATCAAACTACCCAGTAATTTGAGGAATAAATGGAAAAAAGTTAATTTCGTGTGCTTATTAAGCATTATTTTTTGCGAAAAAAAACCATTACCGAGACCAAGGCTAAGCTTGATAAATACTATGGGGACTCTGCACCATCGATTTCAATGGTAAAAAAGTGGTTTACTGAATTTCATTGTGGCCGTACAAGCACTGAAGATGCTGAATGTCTTGGACGCCCAGTTGAGGTCTCTACACCCGAAACAATCAAAAACATTCACGATATGGTGTTGGCCGACCGAAGATTGAAAGTGCAAGAGATTGTGGAAGCCGTAGGGATCTCGCATGGCTCAGTGGTTTCAATTTTGAAAGATCACTTGGGCATGAGAAAGCTTTCCGCAAGATCGGTGCCGCGTTTGCTCACAGTCGACCACAAACGCAATCGTGTAACAACTTCACAGGAAGGTTTGGCGTTGTTTAGTCGCAATATGGAGGAGTTTTTGCGCCGTTTTGTAACCGTGGACGAAACATGGATCCATCACAACACATCAGAGACCAAACAACAGTCAAAACAGTGGGTTTCTAAGGGTGAATTGGCGCCAAAGAAGGCCAAGGTAGGTTTGTCAGCCAATAAAGTTATGGCGACTGTTTTTTGGGATGCACGTGGGATAATCCACATTGACTACCTTCAAAAGGGAAGAACAATCAATGGGGAATATTATGCCAACTTATTGGACCGCTTCAATGACAATTTGAAAAAAAACTGACCTCATTTGGCCAAGAAAAAAGTTCTTTTCCACCAAGACAATGCAAGGGTGCACACGTGGGATAATCCACATTGACTACCTTCAAAAGGGAAGAACAATCAATGGGGAATATTATGCCAACTTATTGGACCGCTTCAATGACAATTTGAAAAAAAACTGACCTCATTTGGCCAAGAAAAAAGTTCTTTTCCACCAAGACAATGCAAGGGTGCACACATGTGCAGTTGCCATGGCAAAAATCCATGAATTGGGCTATGAATAGCCCCCTCATCCGCCCTATTTTCCAGATTTGGCTCCGAGTGACTACTTTTTGTTCCCAAACCTGAAGAAATGGCTTGGTGGAAAAAGATTTGACTCCAATGATGAAGTGATCTCGCAAACAAAGGCCTATTTTGAGGACCTCGACAAATCATATTTTTTGGAAGGGATAAAAAAATTGGAGAAGCGTTAGACAAAGTGTATAGAGCTCAAGGGAGACTACGTTAAAAAATAAAATGATTTGTTTATCAAAAAATCTGTGTTTTATTCCAAAAGTCACGGACTTATTGACCCGCCCTCGTACAAAATATTAAACCCTCGTAATTGAGTCTTCACAATGCGCGCGCTTTTAACGTGGCTTCATTTTGATAAAGTGTAATTATATGCCAACAGATGGTTCTAGTGTAGTTTAGCATGCTTTTATACCATTTTTAACATTTTTACCAATTTGTGAACAAAATAAAGTAATATTAAGTTTTCTCTATTTTAAATGGTTGAAAATATTTATTAGCATATTTTTCCGGTATTATTTTCATGTATCTTAGGTTTTGTATTGTATTTAATAAACAGTTAATCCGCTAGCCATACAGGTATTGCCATCTATTGAGAAAATTAAAGACCATTTTACTTTTGTTCTGGATGAGACCCCGTGCCTAGGTAAATAGCAAAATAAGCCGTGTTATAAGTTGTTATTAAAAAAGTCTGTTAATTTTTTTAAACTGTCTTATAAAGTAATTATAACGCGAAACATAATACAACGTCCTTGAAAAAAAACTACATAGAGAGGAATTTGAACTCGCGACCTTTCAGTTTATTTTTGTTAAACCTTATGCATTTTAAGTAGACAAGATAAGTTCTTATTAATAGTGGCTTAAATTGTGTTTTCTTGAGTTTCCGCGAACACTAAACATTGAACTGAAAGATAATAATATGTTTCCAGATTTAAGCTAGCGTTTATTTTACAATATGTTTTGGTTTATGCCGACACGTTTCCAATACGTATGTATGCGTTCGTGGCCACGGGTAGACCTGCAGCTCCACTACATTACGATTCCTCAGTTTGTAACAGAGATAGCGATTGTGAAAATAAAAACAACTTATTACTCACTTAAAGATTCGTCTATATATTTATTTAAATCTTTTGCTTTTACAAAGATCGTCGAATTTGATGTCTATACAGCGTGTTTCTTTTGATATCCCATAACTCCAGGGTATTAAACAGTCGATGGTAAAGAATCAAATTTATGAATTCTTTTTCATTTTTTTTTTTTGTTTAATTTTTCCATACTAAATAATTCTAAAAAGTCACGACTGTTTATGTAAAACACCTTTACCTTGTTATGAATAAACTTTTGAATGGAAACGATTTACTCGTACCTACTTATCAATAAAACACCCACACACTTCAATGTACAAGTTACGCTCTCCTACTACTTTACTACTACACTTAAGTGTAAGTTTATCAACGTTTCGCAAAACTAAGGATTCGCCATACTGGTAACATTTTTTTAACAAATTTAACTAAAATTTATGTTATATTCGAAACTATTGATTTTTGACCTATATGTTCTAGGGCGTTTTATATTATTGTCACGGATATGCTAGACGGTTCGAGATATCGCTAGACGAATGTACATAACTACCTACGTTCGACCACAAAGTAGTACTTAAAAAGATCTTAGTGCAAGCGACATTGAACGTTAAGTCTACAATGTAAGGCAAAATGTCATAACGCACTAGTGTTGTTTACGTTTCAATGTCCTAGTGATTTTCTGGAAAACGAACGTTCTAGTATGTACGACCGGCGTCGATGTTGAGATACATAAATAACAGGACTTAAGACGCCGCAGTGAGATCATTGTTAGCTTTCGGTGCGATACCTGTGAAAAGTGATCAAGTGCGAAGTAACGACGATCTTAGCGATACCAACGGATACAAGAACTACTCTGCGCATTGGCTAATAGTGCATTAAAACCAACGACCTCAGCGACCCAGCGGACTACGATTCTTGTGATTTGGCTTGTGTGATAGTGTTCGCGACCTGTTTACAGCTTAATAAATTCTTCTAATAAGTCAACGGTGTTTTATCCAAATCCCGAACTCCACGTTCGTAACATTATTTTTACCTATAGAACATAACCTTAGAATTATGGGATATCAAAAGGAATACGTTGTATAAGAGCAGACCAACCGTAACATCAAACACAATCATTAGGTCCTTACCACTTCAAACGAAAATAGCTTGCAGTACTACACAAAAACGGACGTCACTTCAAACATTAGGCGAACGCGAGCTGTAAGCGATTTTGCTCTTATGGGACTTAGAAAAACGTTTATCTACATGACAAACGGATGTAGCCATATTACATAATTATTATTATGTAGTTTTCTGTGTAGAAACATTTATGACTCACACTCAACCGTATGATGAAAGGTTGGCTTTCCTCAATATGATCCCGTTTCGTCACCGTCGTACCATCGCGGATTTGTTATTTTTACATAAATTATTAAATGATTCAAAGTTCATTAAGAGGCATCGTTACGTAGGGTAGGTCTAAATGTTCCTTACCAATACCCGCGTCATCGTATATTATCTAAAATTTTAAACATACCCTCACATAAAACCAACCTTGGACTGCATCATCCGATACCTAGGATGTGCTCCAAGTACAATGATATCATTAAGAGCAGTCTCACCGTTTTGAACGAATCTCTAAGATTTTGGACTCCTAATTGACTATCTTATGAAACTTCTAGAAAATATTTAATAACTATAAAATATAGGCCAATTTTTGATGTTGACGTTTAATGTAACACAATTGCTAAAACTAATTTGCTTTATTGTCAGTGTCACATCTCCCACAACCATTTTACTGAAAACTTGCCTCAGACTTAATTTCAAAGTCCTGTATCTATTAATAATAATATAACTAAAATAATAAGCGTAAAAAATTTAGCAATCATTGGACACATGTTTTAATGGTTATTTTAATGAAACAGATGTTAAAATTTCATTACCATTAATAAGAAAAAAAACATATGAATTGTGCAAATTTTTGAGATTTGCGCCTTTATTTTATCGTGATTTTTGGTTAAATACACAGTAAACCTAAGAAAAAAGGTATCCCAAAATAAACAATGTGTCTTCTACAATTGATTTTAACAGTTAATTTTACAAATATTATAATTAATTTATCAATATATTGATCTGAACATTAGTATAAATTACAATGCGCAAGCAGGATCTGTGCCATTTTCTTCCGCGTTCTGAATTACGTGCTCTCGTAGCGTGAAGTTATGATTATACTGCGACCAAATACTTTTGATCCGCTTTTAGTTTCGTTTCGAGATGTAATATTTGCTCATTATGAATTATGTAGGTATGAATTACTGTCGTTGCTTGTGTTTGTTTATTTTCCTGCAATGGGTCGAAAAGATGCTTTATATCATATTATTAAAAAAAGGAAACGTGATAACACTACAGCATTAAAAAACCACAGAATTTAGGTACATACAATCATTATATTGTTCTCAATTTTAGCAAAAGTACATCGCCTGACATTGCAACATTATGAAGACACGAAACAAATCTGATGATGGAGCTAGAGGCTGGTCATAGGAACTTCGTAATAAAACAATGCAACGTTATCGAATTTGTTACAAGTACTCTATTTCCAATGTCATTGATATATTTCCATGGTTGACTATTTTGTCTCCTAAAATTTTTATCCATAATCTAAAGAATCATAAGTTTTTTGTCCTAATCATCATTTGTCTGAATGATAAGTTGCTCGAATTTATTTTAATTAATATTGATTGTCATAAAATTTAAATCCCTAAATCCAGTAGGTATGCCTAAATTTGTTAGTCATAAATATTACTATCAATAATACACAAAATACCTAAAATCGTTTTCAATAAATATTATAAGATATGAATTAAAATTAATGCAATAATAATAAAGATGCAAAAATGATTATGGCTTCTGTAACGGCTCCGGCGCTGCGGGTCTCTGGCGGTTCCACGCGTACTAATCGTCGCAAATGGTTTTCTGTCACCACCGCAGCGCCGGCTTTCTGGTTTCGCCGGCCAACCTCAGCCTCGGTGCCTCAATCACGGCCTTCCACTCCTCAGCCCGCGACCACCTCGCCCCTCTGCACCTACGCGCTTTTGGATGTACATTGCGATTCGTTCCCGTCACTAAAACCTAATTTTAGAAAATAATTTAGGGCTGCTATTGCTATTAACTATATTTGTTGGATATTATAGACAAGATGTTGCCCGCGACTTCGTAAGCGTCAATTTCGGTTATTATGATCGTGATTATTATTACAAAATTTTTCACTGATGCTTCGCTCCTATTGGTCGCAGCGTGATGTTATATAACCTTTAGCCTTTCTCGATAAATGGACTATCCAACACAAAAAGATTTTTTCAATTCGAACCAGTACTTCCTGAGGTTACCGCGTTCAAATAAAACAAACAAACTCTTCAGCTTTATAATATTAGTATAGATTAATATTCGGAATAATACACAGTCTTTATTACATTTAAAATTAGGACATTCAATTATAATAATAATCGAATTTATATAAAATGACAATTATAAAAATTATATTACGACTTTTTGAACATTATGACTAGAAAATTTTATGGAAAACATGTTATGGTTAGTGATTTTTGCAAAAACTATTTTAGAAGAAGTAAGGGAGTACCCATTTCCGTACTTATTCTTAAAATTCCTGATTGAGACAAGCTGTTCGTCTTTGGATTACATGTGAGGGCGTCGTTGAAGCTGTTATAGTTCTAAGTATTCCTGTAATCTCAAATAATGAAAGAGGTATTATGAGACGTGATTATGAAAATAATGGTTTTACACCGACTAAAACTTCTGCAGAAATGTTTGATGTTTCAACTCAGATAATCAGAAATCATTAACATTATACAGGTTTGCGTTACAGGCATTATTTAAAAAAAAAAATATACATATATTATGACTGAGGCTCATAAACATGCTCGTCTAAATTTTGCCGGATAATACTTACTTCAAAAATGAAATGCCACAATTTTATTATTTGCAGGACAGTTATTCTTTGTATAAAGCAAGGGTGACGCATGCATAGTTCAGTGCACACCCGGAAACAAGGTTAAGGTTAACCTTGGCTTTCAAAATCGCCTGATGTCAACCCCATCTTCTTTGGTCTTTGGGGCCTTATAGTTCAATGGTGGTCAAACCAGCATGAAAGAACAGCAGAGGCCCTAGAACAGCTTTGATTGTAATGAGATATGGGAGGAATTTCGCGGATCAGATATTTGCTCTAGACTTGTAGGCTCAATGTCTTGTGTCACTGCACTCAAAATATTAATTTAGTCGTATATTTTGTCAGAAAATTTTTGCTTATGATTGCGTTGTCTTAAAACGCGCGTTCGAGCAACGCGGCCTTCCATCCCGTAAGGGAGTAGCCATACGAAGCGTTTCCCCTCTGTCAAAAGTATAAGCCCAATTGGGCATTAGCGTTTATAAAAACTAGTTGCGCTCAGATTTCTTCCTAGACCGAGTCCAGTCGCGCAAGTGAACGCTGCCGTATTAAAAATGCCGAATTGCTCAGTTTTCTGTTGTTAAGAGAGGTCTGCAACATCAAGTTTACAAAACGATGGTGTTACATTTCACATGTAAGTAAATTTGTATCGTATTATTGCCATTTAATTACATTTAAACACTAAATTCGCATATTTTATTCTTGAATAGTTGTTGGATTTGTTCAACAACATCAGGTCCTCTCGCCCGTGCAAATTTCAGATCGGTCGCGCGATAAATCCGACTTCTTGCCGCTGGGCAACATAGTGATGTTATTACTTTCGCATGACATAATGTTTGTCGATAAAGGGTGGTGGTTATCGACGAGGTTATATTTAATCACATGAGACAAATAATTGTTGATATGGTTTTATGTGTGATGTAAAATCTCTTTTCTGTTATTAAGTTTGAAACTCTCTAGTAGTAATAACATAATAGTAATAATTTATTTTTATTTGATTTAATCATTCTAGTTAGTAGTTTTTAGGGTTCCGTACCCAAAGGGTAAAAACGGGACCCATCTGTCCGTCTGTCCGTCGTTCTGTCACCAGGCTGTATCTCAAGAGCCGCGATAGCTAGACAGTTGAAATTTTCACAAATTATGTATTTCTGTTACCGCAATAACAACAAATACTAAAAACAAAATAAAATAAATATTTTGGGGGCCTCCCATACAACAAACCCGTTTTTTTGGCCTTTTTGGTACGGAACCCTTTGTGCGTGAGTCCGACTCGCACTTGGCCGGTTTTTATTATGTATTGTGTGAAACTTGTTTCTTTTCCTTTGTCATTGAAATATATGTTTTTAATGTAATCATTTAAACTCGGTTTATTTATTAACTTTTTTTTATTAAATTTACTTGCAAGATCAGTCATGGAAAAATATATTGACACCAGAATTTCTTTTTTCGTGAAAAAAATTTACCACAAAAATTGCATCCGCCAAATATACACAAAATTTATTCATTTTAAGAACCAATGAACTTCTTATCACTAATTTTTACGCAGATACGTAATTTACTATTCTCAAATTCATTGTTAAGATCCTACTAATAAATAAATATTATAGAAATTAAGTTATAATTGTTTTTTATTATTTTAACTATAATTCATAAATTGTTCTGTAAATAAAGATAATATTTAATACATAAAATGTTTCCCTTTGTTACTTTTATTCCGTCTTCAGAAAAAAATTATCGATATTGCTACATGAACAGATAAGTCCAACTCTATTTACGTTGAAAACTGGGCAATGTGTGAGTTGTAACTCATCCGTACACGAATTGATAAATTTTTTGTGTGCGAGTGTCGTCACTACAGTGTTGTTTTTGTATGTGACTATGCGAACCTGCGCACATTTCCCCCCGCAAAAAATGCCGGAACTTTTTGTATAGAATAGAATCGCTATGCCTACTCCCTTCCGGGACGGAAGGCCGCGTTGCTCGAAGACTTATAAGTCCGGAGCTTAATAGTGGATTGCTTCCTTAATAAATAATACGTATTTCATTATTATTGATTTTTTGTAGTATGTGACTGTTTTTATTTTAATTTGTAATTATATAACAAACTCTATTTATATTTAAAATTAATATCATATCAAGTCTTATTACGACGGCTCAATATTTTTTGTCCATCTCGGTGCACGCTTTACTCTGTTTACGTTGCGTATGTGTGACTAGCTACGCACACTTAAACAATAACTCAGTTTTTACCTAAACTTGAGCGTTATCTTTTTGTGTAATGGCTCTTAAGAAACAAATAATACCGAGATCTTCAACGATTCTCAAAAAAATTTTAAAGTAATTTGCTGAAACACATCAAGCAGACGTAAATAATAGACTAGTTACCTACTTATTAATAAACTGATTAGGCTAAATGAACGATACCCTATTGCTTATTAATACACTGATTAGGCTAAAATAACAATTAAACATAATAATACTTATAGGTTGTATTGCGGTGTTGTGTTTTTTAAAAATGAGTATCAATTTTATTAAAAACCTACTTAAAAACATAAATAATAATATTGTCTCATAATATTGTCAATTGTAAAATTTTAAACTTGTAAAATTGTAATTTAAAGAATATCTACATACTATGGTCAAAGCTGTGTACGCCTATAACTGATATTCATACGAATAAGTGCTAGCTTAAAGATGAATAATTGTGTACGTAATATTGATGGTGGTACACCTAAATAAAATAAATAATATAAACATTGGTTAATATTATAATCATTCGTTCAATTTTACGTCCGATTTGGCTAAAACACTTCTTGACGTAACCTGCGTAGACACCCATGTTAGAGTTTGTAGACAATTTTATCGTAGGTATTTCATATTTTGACAGTTAGGGATGAAAAATGGCCTGCCATGTTAGCAGCGGTAGACAAACGATATAACGCTATCAAGATACGATAAAAGGCCGCGATAATATTATGTCGTGGGTCTTAGCCCTACTGGACAGTACCTGCGTGGTCTGCGCCGGGTGCAGGTCGTCGAGCACGGAGTGGAGGCGGGCGGCGGCGCGCAGCGCGGCGTCGGCGCGCGGGGGCTGTGCACGCGCGCGCGCCGCCGCCAGCCACAGCCAGTGCTGCGCCGCGCCGGCACGGTAGCTGCGCACCGCCTCGCGACTCTTCGCCCCGTCTGATGCCATTGATGGAATATAAAAATAGTTTAAAAAATTGTAACCCGCCTACGAAAAAGCAATGATATTTAAGTCACTCCATATGTATACTTACAGGATGAGTTTTTCATCATCTTCAAAAATTTTTAAAGGCCTTCAGTACCTATCGTATTTAGAGCCCATTTATGACGTAAAAACTTTGATCAAGTTTTCACCCTTAAATATTTTTTGCAACATAGTTTTCATTTTTTTTAATAAATAATGGGCTTGCTCATGACTACATACTTAACTATACGGTTAAGAAGAAGCCTAAGATGGAGCGAGCCTACCCAGAGGAACTGGTTCTCCCACACACCAGCGGAACACAGAAAAACTGTTTGGCGCTGGACTCCGGCAGGACGGTGGTAGCATCCTGGCAGCCTCTTACGAAGCCTACCACCGCAGGGGGATCTATTAGCCGTCATTATTGGTTAGAAAACCAAAGATGCCGTTGCCCAGGGTGGACCACTAGGAGGTAGATCCCACCACGGACCTAAGCCGGTTAAAGTGTGAAAGGAAAATCAAAATCTTATGGATGGTATCGTAATGAATGAATGAGATGCGCATCGCATAAAAAAAAGTGTTGCTAGGAGGTCGTATCAAAAATTTTAGATTTTAGGCGGACATTTTCGAAGTGCTTTCCTTATCTTGACATTTTTGTATTGGGCTAGGTAAACCAAAAGGAAAAAATTCTTCATTTGTTTTTTGTCTTGTAGATTGCTATATTAAAATTTGGAAAGTGGTTAAAAAATTCATCCTGCATATATTAACATTTTTGTATTTAAATTTTTGTCTTCTTTCTTTTGATACCCCAATCGTTACGACGGCATACTTTTTTTCAAAGTAAATACCCCAATATTATTGTCGTAGCATTCACCAGCTTTTTCTTAGGTAGCTTACGTTACCCGGACTGTAATAAGGAATCGATTGATACCTCATTCACCAAAATCGGCTCAGTAGCTTAGCCGCAAATGTGGAACCCACATACTTAGACTGTTTAAATCATAACCCTTCCTGTTGGCTTTGCCGTAGTCGGGTAAAAACTAGATACACAATCAGCGACAAAAAGTGTCCCAACTTAATGTGCATTTGACACATGGATGTACATTTACGGCCGGTCCTAATAACCTATCTATCTTCAGTTTTGGCATATCGGAGATAGAAATCAACTTCTGTCTTTATTTTTCTGGACGGCAAAATCAGAGATAGAAATTGTTTCCTATCTCCGAAATGTCAAAACTGGCGATAGATAGATTATTGGGACCGGCCGTTAGTAGAACCTATATCAATCAAAGATACAACATGACATAAATATCCATACTATTGCATGCCGACATAATTTGGCCGGATTATAAAGTTGACTGGCATAATTCAATCGAGTTTTAGGTGCCATGTTTGTATCAAGAATGTCTATCTAGTTTTTATCATATTAATGGATGGGGCCCAAAAATACACGTTCGAGCTTCCTGCTAGTTATTTTAGTCAGAATGACTGATGCATTCCACGTGAAGAGGATGGAGATTCATGCACTTAGAAGAACGTCATGCCTCTAATCTTACGGTCACGAAGGGTGTCGGTGATAAAAAAAGTTTAATAAAAGCCCCATTTGTCCAAATGGTTTTTGTCTAAATGGTGCTTACACTGTTATGAAACCTCCCGGTGTTGTGACAGTTTCGTCACGGCTAGTTTGTCGGTCGGCGTAGGGTAGACCGGAGGCAAAAGTAACAGGGTGCAATTAAAACAACGTAATTTACTGCCTCAATGTTTGTTGTATCTGTGCGTGTGTGCCTGTACTGACTCTCCTGGACGCGCTCGTCTCATAGCAGTGGGAGCGAGCGACAGCGCGCGAAGCGGTTACCTACTGGTGCTTTGGGGTAAATCCGAAAAAATAATCGAAATATTTAAAAAATCTACCAATCCTAGCAATATTTTTTTAAATGGCATCATTATTTAAGACGCCATCTTTATTGTCTAGTCCGCACTAGTTGTCGTGAGTCGCCAGTGCGTGACAGCAACACCCGAGCGGTGTCAAATTTTCTAGAACAAGTGTTTTTCGCGCCATTTTCGTTGGTTCGTAATAACTCCAACACAGTTTTTTCGGAATTCTGGTAAGTTATTTAAACTTGTATACGTTATTTTTATAGATTATCGTTTTTTTTCGATTGTATAAGAGAAACACAACGGCTATGTGTTGGTTATTTTTTTCGAAAATACCCCTTAGGGGTTATTCCGATATCGCAATAGCCCCAGCCAGTTTTCTCAAAGTAATGAGCAGTGGTTCTCAATCTGCAAGAAAACTAAAATTATGTTTAATACTTTTTGTTTTATAGTTTTACTTTTACATAGAAAATTACTTATGTTCTTGGCCTAAATTTTAATTAATTTAGTAAAAAAGATAGGATAAGGGTTCAGCATGGTTCATTAATATAGTTCAACCCCTATAGTATACGGTCATGCTGCAGGTTTATAAGATGTTAGTGTATGGTATTGTGTACGTATGTATGGTATGGTAGATTATATGTCAAAATCTATATCGAATAATATTTTTTACGTCATTTTCACTATCTCCAGTAATAATATAAAATAAAGTAAGTTTGTTTGCTAAGTTAATAAAAGTAATATCTGAAACTAGTCATCATCGGCCTATAGCAGTTCACTGCTGGACATAGACCTCCCCCAATTTGCGCCATTTTACCTTGTCTTCGGCTTGTCGCATCCAGCTTCTGCCGGCGACCTTTCTCAAATCGTCGCTCTACCTTACGTAATATATTTTAGTATATTATATATTATTTTAATGTTGTTTAGATGTGTCCATTGACAAAATAAACTAATAGTGCCATTTACCTTAACCTACACAGTGTTTTTCTTTCCTTATTATATATTATAAAGATACTTTATTTGATTTTTTAGCAACTTAATTGCACATAATATCAATATATAAACTTGAAAAATTTTGTCTCAGGCGGGACTCGAACCCGCATCTCCTTGCATGCCGGGCGGGCGCCATACTATTAGGCCACCGAGACACTGCGACACGGCGCGAATTTTTCAAGCATATTCAGCGAATATGCTTGAAAAATTGGCGCCGTGTGCCGGCATGCGACAAGATGCGGGTTCGAGTCCCGCCTGAGACAAATTTTTTCAAGTTTATATACTGATATTATAAAGATATTTTCTTTTTCACAGCAATCATGCCCCGAAATTACATAAAAAATAAAATAAAAACGTACACTCCACAAGATTTAGCGGAAGCTATATAAAAGGTAAAAAGTGGAGAACTTACGTAGTATAGCGCAGCGCATCAGTATAATATTCCCATGACGACTCTTCATGATCATATTAAAGAAAGTAACGCAAGTGTCAGACCAAATGCAGGTTGACCAACTGTTATACCAATAGAAGACGAAAAAAAATTAGCCGAAGCTATCGTAGTTATGGAGAAATGGTTAAGAGACTGTCAAGGTTTGAAGTAATGGACATAGTTGCTGAATACGTGCGAAATAATAATATTCAGACACCTTTTAAAAACAATGTACCCGGCCCTGATTGGTTTATCAACTTTCGTAAAAGACATCGTCTTTCTATTAAAAAAGCACAGCATGTAGAATTCGTGCGTAAAAAAAATGACAGATCCATTTAATTTTGTCATTGATGAATATTTTAATTTGTTAAAAAATGCTTTAAAAGATTTTAATCTGTTTAATAGTCCCCAATTCATATGGAACTTAGATGAGACTTCCATGTGCTTAGATCCATCAAGAACAAAAGTGGTTGGAGAAATTAATAAACCCTGTGCCAGGAAAACCTTTGGAACTGGAAAGGAGAACATCACCGTGCTGACAGGCGCCGGCGCCAGTGGCAAGAAGTTGCCCCTATTGATTGGTTTCAAGGGCAAATTTGTTTGGGATCAATGGATGGCAGATCTAGACCCAGATGACTATGATTTCGAATTATCTTATGCCACATGAGTAATATCCTACAGAGTACAAGCTTCTTAACTTTTAAACTATTCTGATAGGGCTGACACCTGTTGCAAGTCAAAAAAAATAGGAAGTAAAAATAAAATACGGTAAGTACCTACCTACATAATAAAACGTGTATTTCAAAAGGTATAAAATATAAGGTTAAGTGTAATTTGACAATACTAAAGTTGAATTAGTTTATAAATAGCTAACCCTAAATAATTTATTTTTCTTTAAATATTTCTTATTTCTTTTTAACGTGTGATACAGTCTGGATATAATATACAAATTTCTTAAATAACTGATCGGAAAACATTCGCATGGCATGCCAAAAGATAATTAATGTATAATTTTATTTTTATATTTAATTTCCAATATTTTGAATTCTCGGATCATTATTAAAATAATCTTGGTATATGTTTTTATTTTCCATTTCACCAATAAAGTTAACATAATTATCTGGACCTGGCGGTATTTTAAGGAACCCGGCCTGTAGATACGTTACCTACATTAAAGTCTTTACGATGAATAAATAGGGAATCATTGCTTATATTTATGGCATTTTCCGATACGATTCAGATTTCTTGTACTTGTGTCGATCCAGACATTTCCTCTTATCCGGCGACAAACCATAGCAGTGCGTAACTGACCCTTTGTTTTATATATTTAGATTTAACACTAATTTTCCATAATTAATATTATATAAATAATTGAATCATAGAAATGGTAAAATCACAATTCGTCAGCCAAATCACTCAAATAAATGTCGTCTAATGGGCGCGACGTGCAGGCGGCAGCTCTGTCATTTATACCGCAACTGAATCGGCGAAAACCAGTTCTTACCCCGGCTACGCGTCGGTGAACGCATCGGTGAGATGTCACGCGTACATCGCCGCGCTATGTGTGAGTGGAACAACAGCGGGCCGCATATAGGTAGCTTGTATTCTGGTGGGAATATTTATTCATGTGCTTATGCGGCCAGTACTAAGGGTTAGATGGAGTCAGATATATTCTTTAATTATATAGAAAAATTAAAAAGTGGCGTGCATTTGGAGAGGCCTATGTCCAGCAGTGGACTGCAATAAGCTGATGATGATGATGATGATGATTAGAAAAAGTTCTCATACCAAATCTAGGCGAACAACGACCAGTCCTTGTTAGCTGGCAATCCAAAACGATATTATAATTCTTAAACTTCCGCCACACACATCACACTTGCTTCAGCCAATGGATATTGCTGTATTCAAGTCCTTCAAAACAATTTGGGATGTCAAACTTGTCGAGTGGCAGCGCCGAAATGTTGGTACAAAATTGCCAAAAAAAGTTTTCGGCTAAGCGCTGGCAGATACGTGGCAACAAACTAGTTCCGAATCCGATGTGATCAAAAGCGGGTTTAAAAAAGCTGGGATTTATCCTTTTAATGCACATGTCGACAAGTATGATCCAGATGCATACTAAAGATATCAAAAAAAGATATCAGAATCACATTTCGCTCAAACGAACCTTCAAAATCCAAAATCACTTATAGAAATTTGTATGGACTTCTTTAACAATCCTTCAACAAATTATGATGCCCATGAAGAACCAAACAATGATGACATCGACTTGCTTTCTCAATTATCAAAGTCCGATATGCAGTCATTGAGTTTTGTAGCTCAACATCCAAGCCAAATACCGATATGTTTGCGCAATTCCCAACCTCTCAAAATTAGTCACCAACACATATAATGTCAAATATCCTCATCAAAAAAGCATTTTAAACATCACCTCAGTCGCAAGCTCCACCTCAACTGTCATGCACATTTGAAGAATTGGTACTAAGAAAAATACAACAGGACAAAAAAGTTGCTACTTCAACAAAAAAGAAACGTATCACTAAAGGTGCTGAGGTTATAACTGCCACCATGGGTAAGAAAATCCTAGAAGAAATCGAAAAAACTAAAAGTTCGAAACTACCGACAAAAAAGTCATATAAGAAAAAGCTCACAAAAGTAAACACAAAAGATTATTATATAAATACAGAACAAAATCAACATTATCAGCCATGCACATCAGGCATAAAAATAAGAATTAACGCCAGCCTTCACTTGACAGCATAACTAGTGTATCCGACAACATAAATGAACATAGCGATTCTGATATCTTTGATGCTGTGGAATCGGCAGATGAAAACTTTGAATAATACGAAGAAGAATACTATGAAGAAAAAAATGGTCAGAGAAAAAAACAAAAGATATGAGTAGCAGTAAAAAAATGATGATATTGTTACGAACGTGGGGTTCGGGATTTGGATAAAACAACGTTGACTTAATAGAATTTATTAGGCGATGAACAGGTCGCAATCACTATTACACAAGCCAAATCACAAAAATCGTAGTCCGGTTGCTCGCTGAGGTCGTTGGTTCCAATACACTGTTAGCCAATCCGCAGAGTAGTACTTTTATCCGTTGGTATCGCTAAGGTCGTCGTTACTTCACACTTGATCACTTTTCGCAGGTATCGCACCGAAAGCTCACAATGAACTGACTGCGGTGTCTCAAGTCCTGTTATTTATATATCTCAACATCAACGCCGGTCGTACATACTAGAAAGTTCGTTTTCCAGAAAAATCACAAGGACATTTAAACGTAAACAACACTAGTGAGCTATGCCGTTTTGCGCCTTAATCTGTAAACTTAAAGTTCAATGTCGCTTGCACTAAGGTCTTGTTATTATTTTGCGGTTGAACTTAGGTAGTTATGTACATCGTCTAGCGATATCTCGAAGAGTCTAGCATGTCCGCGACAATTTTTAAAAAAATAACGGATAAAACTAACAAAGATCTAAATTCCTTCTCTTTTAAAGGCAAAGGTGTCGGAAAAAAAACTAAGGGTAGAGAAAATCAAACGAACACAATGGAAGAAAAAAGATTAATTGAAAGAAATAATGGAGATGACATTGATATTTTTATAATGGGAAAAAATTTAAAAACTGGAGATTACTCAAAAGCTCAGATAAATAAAGAAGACAAAGAAATAGAACATGAAAGACAAGTTGAAAGTGAACACGAACATGTAGCTGGTCTTCCGCTGACAACTGGAGAATACTCAAACACCAAAGACAAGGATAAAAATATGAAAGTACACGAAAGTCAAGAAGAAGACCCGACAGTGAATGAAACATATAAATTAAATGATACAGTTCTTATCAGATATTTAATTAGGAATAAATGGAAATACTTTATTGGGTTCATAAAAGAAGTAAAAGATCATAAACAAACATACTTTCCTATTAACTTCTTAAAAACTGTGAGGAAACAGCAGCAGTTGATTTTGGTAACGCCCACAATAAAAGATAGTGATAATGTTCCTGAACAATTAATAGTGAAGAAAATAGACATAAGAAAAAACAATGAAAAGGAATATGCTTTGAGTAATGATGAAGATTCTATATATTTTGACTGATTGCGTAGCATAGTGATACATATAAATCGTTTTCTTGAGTTAATGTGCGTAAAATAATATTGGCTGAAAATATAAAATACCTTTAAACATTTAATCGAAACTCAGACCTCTAGTCATCTCACAGAAATTTCATTCCAAATTACCCCAATTATTTACGAGATTTTTTTTTTCGGACGTCCAAGTTAAGAAAGATCATTAACTTCAAAGTGCGAATTGATTGATTTCTGTACAATATTATTTATATCTATGTCGAAAAGTAGCTAACTAGAAGGACAAAGTTTATGCTTGATCTGAAATATCTGTTTATTTTAACGTATTTTAGGGCATATTTGATATTTTTCCAAGAAACACCAAACGTTGCAGTTGTAACGTATTTTTCGGCGGTATTTGTAACGTTTCAAATAACCCCGTGTTACTATTGACCCTTCAAGTACATACCCAAACCTTGGAGGGAGGCGAAGGTGATTTTCCTACCAAAACCAGGTAAGGAGGACTACACCATCGCGAAATCTTTCAGGCCCATCAGTCTAACATCGTTTCTCCTGAAAACACTTGAAAGACTAGTAGATCGATACCTAAGGGACGGAGTGCTAAAAGACTTAGCACTACACCCCCCGCAACACGCATATAGACAAGGCAGGTCAACAGAGTCGGCACTGCACACAGTAGTACATAAAATAGAGTCGGCCATCACAAACAAAAACTCAACTCTAGCTGCCTTCCTAGATATAGAAGGAGCTTTCGACAAAACCATACACAACAGCATCAACCACGCCCTACGAAACTTTCAAGTTGATCCAGTCACCAGCTGCTGGATCTAGGAGCTCGTAAGTAAAAGGGCGGTTCGGATAGCATTGGACTCTACCACAAGAGCAACGGTAGTCCGAGGGTGCCCCCAGGGAGGGGTGCTCTCTCCGCTTCTATGGAACATAGTGGTAGATAGCCTCATAAGAAAACTAAACGACAGAGGTTACAATACTATTGGTTATGCAGATGACCTTACAATACTGATAAGTGGCAACGCTGAGAACATGCTATGCAGCATAATGCGTTCTGCCTTTCAGATTGTAGAAAAATGGTGTGACGAGCAACAACTGTCAGTAAATCCGAAAAAAACACAACTCATCCTTTTCACAAACAAAAGGAAGTTACCAAAACTGCAGCTACCAAAACTATTTAAAACCCAACTTAAGTTATCGAATCAAGTGAAATACCTAGGTGTAACTCTTGATAGCAAGTTGAACTGGGCAAGTCACATTGATTCCAAAACAAAGAGGACCTGCATAGCTTTTAATCAATGTAGAAGAATGATCGGCAAAAGATGGGGTCTAAACCCAAAGATCAAACTATGGCTATACACCTCAGTTATCAGACCCTCTATAACCTACGGTTCAGTTGTATAGTGGCCCCGCACACAACTGCCAACCGTGAAAATGAAACTCCAAAGCCTACAACGTCTAGCCAGTCTCGCTGTTACAGGGTGTATGAGAACTACCCCATCAGCCGCACTGGAACATATTCTAAACTTAAGACCACTAGATCTGGTCATACAAGAGGAGGCAAGGGCAGCCGCTCTAAGACTTAAGACTAAATGGACTATGGAAACAGGGCACAGAGTCAACACACTCAAGCGTTCTGCAGGGGATCCTCAAAGACATCCCACTCCTCGAGGCACCCACGGACAGGACCATGTGCCAACACGTGTTCGATCGTGGATACAACATCCAACTTTACGCGGAACACGAAGATTGGTCCGACATTAACGAAGTAAGGATATACACAGACGGCTCGAAAACCACAAGTGGAACAGGTGCCGGTGTATTCTCAAATGACTTAAACATAAAAATATCAACAACCCTATCCAAACTAAACACAATCTTTCAAGCAGAATGTGTCGGTATAACCAAAGCGGCACAGGCGGTAGCAGCCAGAGACATTAAAGATCTTAGCATTAAAATCGTCTCTGATAGCGCATCCGTACTACAAGCCCTAAAAAACAACAATATAACATCTACCCTCATACTGGAGTGCCACAACGCACTCCAGTCCATCGCAAACAAAAATACCGTAACTTTGCAATGGATAAAGGGACACAGCAACTCTCTAGGCAACGATGCAGCGGATGAACTAGCCAAAAGGGGAGCATCAGCCACAGTATATGGACCGGAACCATTACTGCCAATACCCCAGGCTCAAATAAAAACATGGCTCCGTAATAAAACTGAACAAACACATACAACAGTATGGAACAACACTGACGGCTGCAGGCAAACCAAGAATGCTGTTCCGGTGGCTTCAAAACGGCTTGCCCGCAAACTGCTCAGGCTAAAAAGGGACCACCTCTCTAAAATAAAAGGTAAGAGTACCGGTCACTGCCCCCTAAACAAGCACTTATTTACCCTAGGTGTCACAAACAGCCCCCTATGCAGGGGATGCATGGAGGCAGAAGAAACGCCACAACATGTTCTCACTGAGTGTAACAAAGTGGCCACGGAACGGGCACGCTTCCTCCAATCACCAACATCGGTTTCGGAAGTCAGTGGAAACCTGAGGAAGATTCTGGCTTTCTGGAGTCACCTGGGATGGTTGGAGTAGAAGACGGGGAACATGTACAATGGCCCAATAAAGAGGCTAAGTGCGGACAAAGCCCAGACAAAACAAACAAACAAACAAACTATTGACCCAGTGACTATTAAAAATGTATTACTATTAGATTGCTCCTTTTAGTTTAATATGGGTTAAGAACAAAAAAACTTTATATGACAATAATGATTGTTTGTTATTTACGTCATTTAATAAAAATCATACAAAATAATTAAAATGTGGGATTTTGTCGTTGATGTTATAAGTCAATTACGAAATAATATTAAAATTCGGATCTTGATTCTCGGAGTGTGTATTTCTATATTGGGGTCAATAGTAACGCGGCGGTAGATGTAACAGACACTATTTCATACAAAATGGAAACGTGATTTTGAATAGTAAATCTTGCATCTAACTTAATTAAATTTAGTATTATAGGCATATAAATGTTGGTCTATGATATTAGTGTTCAACTCTGGGTTTGAAAAAGAGCTGTGTAAAATTGTAACTGAGACCAAGCTAAGGAAGCTAAATATAGTTTTTTTTAACAAAGTTTTGACTACTTCATTGAGTTTTATTACCCTGAAATGGTGTTACTTTTGCCCGGGTTTGATACTGAATGTCAACAGTTATAATGTCGACATTTAAAACATCAACACCGTAAGGCCAACGATTCAAAATGTCAACACTTCAGAATGTCAGCAGCTTAGTCAGTCAACAGTTCACAATATCAAAGTTTAAAATCTCAACCTTAAAAAAAAAAGGATAGCTACTCTAGTGAAAGTGCTACAGACATACATATTTTTCACCTTAGTATTTGCCTCCGGACTACCCTACACATTTGTACCTACTGGTTGTTAGATACGAAATTCTCACTCTGAAAAAGTAACCGCGTTACACTTATAGCTTAGACTAAAGGCGTTAATAGAAATAAAGACGAAAACGAATAGTAAGTAGTATTTGGTTCTTACGCTTTTTAAGTTAAGCTTAAGCTTACGAAACGCGTCGATCGTAAGCTAATGTCATTTTCATACATTTTTTATCTATAGCGCATACACTAGAAAGCAACATGTCTAAGGCCGCAGAGTGGTGATCTACGATACTTACCCACGGAGTTTTGACTATAGAGATGTCCAGATAGAATGTATAACTTCTTGACTCGCAAAGGTGAAACTTTGTTCGATGCTTCTATGCCTGCTAACTAAAACAAAATATTTATAAATTTACTATTAAAATACTCTAGATAGATTATCTTATAAAATAATGAGCCAAGGTTTCAGGCGGCAAGCAATGATATTTAAAAAGTAATAGATATGTTACAAGTGCTCTCAATATGCGTCCCTAAAACGTCACAATTGTGACGTCTTTTCAAATCCATGAAAGAGAAAGTAATTGTTCTTTTCACGAGTATGACAAGGACAAAATAAGAATTACGCATGCATGTGTGCAGTTGTTCGCAAGCGGCACAGATATTTCGATAGTTTTGTAAGGGCATAACCTATCTATACTTTTATTAAATATCATTGGCGGCAAGTTACTTACTTGAAAAGCCATCGCAGCAGCCTGCAACATTCTACCGGACTCGCGCAACTGTGAAATGCCTTGAATTGAGGGAGTCTGATTGGACCCCTCGCTCACTTCATCTAATATGATTTGTTTTATTGGTCCTTCCTGTCAACATAATACAGGTTTATAAATAGTTGGTACAAGAAAATATGTGTGGCTTAATCATAAGCTTTGTTAATTTTATTCAGAAAAACAAAGAATCACTGAATTCTACTATAGAAAAATCATGTATTTAGTTTTTAAAGTTCACTTTCAATTGTTCACGTATCAGAGAGAATATTATGTTCGACGAAATTAAAGCTTAAACGTTGTCTCTTTCACCCGCTTTTTACCTTGGTGCTTTTGGATGTCCCAGTGAATAGTTTAGCTAAAGATTCGTTATCTTCTAAAGCCATGTAACATTTCTTCAAACCTTCCGTGTTGTTCGACAACGTGTAGTATTCGAGAGCACCAGCCCTGCGTATATTAAAGTTGCATAAATATTATATAAATGTATCGTTTACGTATTAGTAGTACTGGTTATACCAATATAATCACTGGACTGTTAGTAACTATGCAAAAATATGTAAAAAATACAAAAAACGTATAAAATAATGTCTTTTTAAATATTAAACAAATATATACCGAAAGACCTAAATTATGGCACCTGCAATAGTTTAACAGATCATTAAATATACATTGTTTTTACCTTAAAATATTACGTAATGTATTATAACAAATCACAAACTACTAAAATAAGTTCCCTTTTCATTTATTTTATTGAGTCAAAGAGACATAAAGCATCACTTCGACGACCATTTGGATCAGCGGTAGTTAAAACTGCTTCTGAGCCATGGGTCGCGGGTTCGATCCCCGCACAGTACAAATATTTGTGTGCATGAACATGTCTGTTTGTACTGGTCTGGGTGTTTTCTATGTATTATAAGTATGTATTTACAAAAAAAAAAATTATATAAGTAAGTTTATCGGTTGTCTAGTACCCCATACGACAGGGTACTTAATAGCACCTTAATTTGGAACTAAATGGCTTAGTGTGGCCCAGTGAGGCATGTCTTAAATATTTATTTATTTATTTATTATTACTTCTTCCAGTTTAGCGTGCGGGTAATTAAATCCTCATTGATTCATAAGGATTTTTATTTTATTTATAATTAATAACTAATTAATAACTAAGAACTCGCGACAATAGCATTATTATATCTCATACTATGTGTGTTTTAAATTAGTACTGGATTAAATAAAGGTTTTTATGCGGTTACCAGTTCTGCCTGTCGATGTAATAGTCAGCAATGTTGCAGTAGACCTGCTTCACTTGCGCATCAGTGGTGCTCGCCGACATCTTCAGCAGCTCTACCACGCGAAACCAGTGGCCTAGCCGTTTTCGTAGTGCTATGGCTAAATCACTGCCAAAAAAACTGATAGTAAGTAAAACCAAGAAAAGTACAGCAGGTAGGTATTTATGGAATTAACATTATCGATATTTAACCAAGAAAAAAGAGAAAATTAAATAAAGTTAGTTCTCAAAATGCTATTTTGTAACGATTTTATGCTAATGATTACCGTCTATCTTCATTGTGGTATATTTTTTCCGCTGCGTCAAAATCTTTGAAATAGGCGGATATCTCAGCTTTCTTTAGAGCGTTGGAGTGTAGCGCGTTCAACCGCGACACAAATCGGATCCCGGCGTAGTCGTTGCGTCGAACGAAAGCAGCCTCGGCTGTTTCCAGAGCGTTTTCAGTATCAAAATTTTTTAACGCAGCTTCAGCCAGTAAAAGCCTATAAAAACAAAATATTTTGTATCTTGATACCCATAATATTAGCCAATATTAATCATTAAAGTAATGAGCGATTTGATGAGTATCTGAGTAAGTAATTGCCTATAATCATCCCAGCAGGGCAATGACCTCCATTATTAAATTAAAGTTACCGCAGCAATGATAGACACAGGAATGATCACTACGCTTGCCAAATGCGGTTTGATGATCACAAGCCCGAGACATGTTCGAATATTCGAAACTCTCGTTGCCCGACCCAGGGATCGAACCCAGGACCCCGAGATCTTGGCAAGGTGCTCAATCCACTAGCTAGACCAACGAAGCGTACTTGAGTAAAATTCCGACAAAATTGACACCAAAGTTTTTTCAAGTCATAAAAAAAATCAGCACAAATCACACCAAAGGCTCTCTGAAAAATGACACCAAAGTATCAATAGAGTAGCTTAAAGCTAAAGTAGTTTTTCTGCACCAGAGCCGACTGACCGAGAGAAACCGAAGACATTAGGCATAGGCGCAACACGCAAACTATTTAAAATAACAACACAATCTCGAAAATCCAGCAGTTGGCGGCAATTATAGTGACAGACACATTTAACAAAATAAGTAGTTAAATTTACTAGCTTTTACCATAACTGCGGGTGTGGGTTATCCTTAATAAAATTTTCCGCTTCTTTAAGGCCGACTTTTTCAATCAACTGACGCGTGTCTCTCAAGGACTTAACTTCCACTCGGACGATATGCTGTGGTGTACATTTATCGGTAATGTTGTCTAAGAGAGCCATGGTAATCTCCAATTCCTGAAAAAATAACTGTATGACTAAAAGAAAAAAACAAAATTGATCTTTGACTGTGGTAAGTAGATATAAATAAACATCATACTAATCTTGCTAAAATTACCTATAAACGATAAAGTTTGGACGTACGTTTGGTCACACGATACCTAATAGTAACATGTTTATTTAGTTCAGACGGTACACAACCAGGCTGAATCTTTTTCGACAGACTACAAAAGTGATATTATATCGCAATTTTCATACATATACAAAAAAGGATGTAGATGGCTGTGTACTAGTACTCACTCTGAACTTGCAGAGGTACCCCTGCATGGTGAGCGGCTCCTCGGGCTCGGCGTCACGCAGCACGTAGAGGCGCGCCTTCTCGGCGACGGCGAGCATCTGCGGGTTGTCGCTGGCCCACAGCGCGCTCCACACGTCCTTGCGAAGCGCCTGCCCCACGCTGATATTGTTGGCCATGTCCGTGTCCAGAACGTATAGCGACCCAGGCTGGTCTATCACGTAGAATTTACTACGGACAGAGATTCGGAGATATGAAGTTTATAATTCGTTTTGGTTTAACTATCGAACAGTCTTTCGAGCGTCGACGTCGAGGCAGCAACCAATCAGTGTTGACGTAACGCAAGCGCAGCGGCATTTACTTAACGCTGATTGGACAATGCCGCGACGTCGACGCTCGAGAGACGCTAGTGTGGGGAAGCCTTAAGCCCCACGAAGGGATTTTGCCTGTGCATTGTTGCAATGCGTCGCACGGTTATGATGATACCATTATTACTTATAACCAAATTAGTCCACTGATTTGCCTTTTCTTAGCGTTTGTTTTTTGTTCTTTGTCATACCTACTTTATACTTATGATATTTTAGCAACTTAATTTTTTATTATAATATCTTACCAATACCCACTAAAATTGCTCTGGTTCAAGCCCTACTTTTTCCTATTCTTGATTATGTAGACTGTTGCTACTTAGATTTCAATGAAAATCTCCTAAGCAAGCTCGAGCGCGCCTTCAGAATTTCTGCATTCGTATCATTCAGGTATGGTCTACGAAAGTACGACCATATCTCAGAATACCGAGCTCTGCTAAAATAGTTACCTATTCGTCACAGGCGTGACTTTTACGTTCTTTTCTTTTTATTCTCCGAATTTTCGCAGTATCCATCTTTCTTGTCTAAGTTAAATAACAAAAACAATTGAAAGTCGATATTCAAATGTTTCACATTTTTTAAAAGAAGAACATCATAGAAACTATGTGAAAAAAGTTTCATTCGAAAACCTCAAACCATGAAGATTCTATGTCAATTCAAAGAACCTATTACAATAAAACGGCAATTTCATATTTTAACCCCTAATACTTTCCTATTCTTGATACTTTTTGGTCACTTGATCCTCTTTCGTTTATTTATAATATGTTTGGGTATTTACTTGTATTTATATTGATTGATTATATAGTTTATGTAGTTTATTATAATAAAATACTGTATTTAATGTTATGTAGGTAATTGAAGTTATTTTATTATTTTGTAATGTTCACATGTAAAAGCTCTCCACCGCCTTCCCCTTTCTACTATGATTCAACTCTCCTCTACCTAAAGGTTGTCTGGTAGAGATCGCTACAAGCGATAAGACCACCTACATTGTACAATCCTGCGTCTTCTCATGTGTTATTTTTAATTTGTAGTGGTGTGCAATAAAGATTATTTTCTATCTATCTATTTATCTATCTATCTATAATAATAGGGGTTAAAGTATGAAATTGCCGATTATTTTCCCACTTTTTATTTTGTTTATAGCTCTTAAGTATAGTCATATTATTGCGTAATTCTTTTTGTATTGTATCAAAAACTAAATAAAGTAACTTTTGACTAAAAAAAAATGCAATACTAGTGCCTATTACTTCAAAGGAAGTCGTTGAACAGACCCCTTACAATGTGTCAGCTGACCTTCATGCTTCAATTAAGTATACCTATTTGTATAATATACTTTTATTTTCAGAAATTTAAATACTATAATGCGTAGCTTTATAACCATCTAACTTTCACCCTTAATTGCATCGATTCAGACGTTTTTAAAAAAAACTGAAAAATTGTTAGTTTGGAAAAATGACTTTTCTCGATTTCGTCCATACAAAACGGCAATTTCATACTTTAACCCCTAATATCAGTATTAAAATTCAAAAATTATGTCTCAGGCGGGACTCGAACCCGCGTCTCCATGCATATCGAGCGCGGTGCTTTTCTAATTAAGCTACCGAGACACTACCTACGTTACGCCAATTCTTACCGCTGTAAGTTTCATCAATTATATCAATACGCCTCTTACGACACCCATAACTATGTGCCGACCACACGACCGCGACGATAATAATATGGTAATCTGAAATCTCTTATTTAAACGATATAACAATTGATTTTATTGTTTTTGGAATAACAGACAATCGAGGTTTAACGTTCATAATGCCAGTTGCAACAAAATAGATCACACTATCGTATCGTCTTGAATTGCAACGACGCGACGCAGCGTACACTGAAAAAATTATTTAACAAAACTAGTTGAGATAACCGAGGAATAGTCAAACTTTGTTAACTCACAAATAAATTTCGTTTACGTCAAGACCAACTGCTACTGTTGCATTTTACATAATCATTTCAGTTATTTGAGTTTGGTTCTCAGCTACTAAAGTTTCTGTCATTTACTGTCAAACTCGGTTTTGCCACCTTGTAACATAACAATGTATTGCTTTAATAAACAAACTTAAGGTGATAATTTACCTAAAGTTGGCCTAGCATTTTTTTTTTACTTAACTAAAGTGCTATTTATTAACTTAGTAAAAAATTGTTTCCAATTGCATAGTTTTGTTGAAGATTGTTTAAGAAAGTTACTACAAACAAATGAAATATAATTGAATAAAAATAAAAATCTCAACAATTTTGTAAGAGGTGATGTAAGTTATGTTGCGCGTAACGAAACGTTTTTGGAATTTACCCGCCCGCAGTCGTGTCAAACGAAACTTAACTTGTATAAACCTGTTCTTTTCGTGTTGAGCGTCATGGCGGCGAGGTGCTGTTTGCGCTATATTTTTCGAAATAGTGTACGATAATCACCTGTGTAGCGAGTAAATTAATTATTTAACCTGTCATATTATAAAGCCGCTTACAACAATGGAGTCAGCAGACGAGGCAGCAGAAAAAACGATTTCTGATTATCTGCGGTCGTGGGGTCTGAAAATGTATATTACAACATTTTTGGGTGAGTACTATAAAACATATTAGGCAATAACATATACTTAGAGGGTTTCGTTGCATTAACCCCGTCAGGCATTCCACTTTGAACTTCAACCAATATTTGAACTTTTGTGAAACTTGTAGCTTCAATGCTCAGGTACTCATTATAGTCTCTATCTCTTTCCTAAAAGTAGCCCAATTTTGTATCAGATTAGAAATACAAATAAATAAACTGAATTCGCGTGAGTTATCTGTACGTAAGGCGCTAGATATCGTTACCATGACATTATTAGCCACCCATGGCACCCACCCATACCCACATATATTTAGTGCCAAATTTTCCGGAGCGATTAATTTTTTTATATTAATTTTACAGAGTCGCACGAAGAGCAACTTGATTTAGTCCATCGCTACCTTTCTTAATGAGCACAGCAAATGTAATGTCGACTAAGAAAACTACAAAAAAAAAGCAATGGAGACCATCAAAACAAGAGGTTTTGGAAGGCTTTATCAGTTAAGTACCAAGTTCAGCTGAGATAGCCGCAGCGATAACAAGAAAAAGGGAAAAGCTTATGGAAATGGAACTATGGACTGGATGCCCCGCCTTTTTCATGTGTTTATTTCACATTAGAAACAACTAAGCATGTTATATGCTTGAAAATAACATAAAATATTAATTACATGCTTGTTATATCTAAGATTATAACACTTAAAACAAATCGACCGCCTGAGGAAGGATTCTAACTCACGTCTCTCCGCATTCAATCGAATTTATGCAAGTGTTACTAGCTGTCAAAGCCAGCGTTTTCTGATATTGATCATGATCAGAAAAAACGCTGGCTTCGATAGCAAGAAACACTTGCAAAATTTCGACAGTTTAGCCAATATCTGTGTAGCTTAGTGGATAAAGCACTCGCCTGGCATGCAAAGAGACGTGGGTTCGAATCCCACTAAACTCGTATTTTTAAGTGTTATAATATCATTGGAGTTTTGCTTTTTATAAATAACGGAATGTTTCTTTTAAGTATAATTTATTATATTTTAAGTATTAAAGTTTAATGTTAATGAATATATAAGTAGAGGTACATATTATTAACCAATTTGTTAATTAATAAATATATAACAAAATAGTACAAATCAAGTTTTTATTTTTATAAGTGTCATAAGTTTGTAGTCAAAATTAATATAAGAAGAGTTTCAGTAAGATTTGGGGCACGTGCCAATGAATCTTGCTAAAACTTCTTATATATTTATTTTGGCTACATGCTAAAAACCTGTAAACAAAAAAACACTCTTAGTAACTGAAAAGCGATGTAACTGTTAACCGAAAAGTTCAGTTACAGATTACAAGAAAGTACGTAAATTCAGAGTAGAGCTATTATTAATCAGTTACTCAATTAATAATTCAGTTACCAATTACAAAATAGTTTGTTTACGATAACAGTATAGTGATGCTATACAGAAGAAACCATTTTGTAAATAATAACTAAAAAAGTATGTGTAAAAAATACCAAACCCGTATTTATTTATAACAAAACAGTTTTATACGTAGTAACATAACAAGTGGTCTTGTTTTACACTACTATTTTATTCTTCATAACATTAATATCATATACTTCATAACATAAATTTATCGAACACTTTGGTAACCCCTAAGTTATAAATTTGTTGGTAAGTAATAATTTTTGTTGAGCTATTGATAACTAAACTATTTTAACAAAACCGAGTTTGTCTACTAGGAACCATACTTATGTAGTCACTATTTTTATGTAATAGGTTACACAATTGTTGGTTATTTATTACTCGAAACTTTTTTCAGTGTAAGACAACGTAATTATGCCTCTCGCTAACGGTGCGAAAACTAAGAGCATATCCGTTACAATAGCAACGGATATAGTTATCCTTTCTTTACCTTAGTTGGCCGATCCTCGAAAGGAAACACCCACTGAGCTGATTGTCTTTTGGTTTAGGGTTCGTAGCAATATATCCAGCTGTCATTACATTTGGTCACACCAGTCCATGCGAAGGTGTTTCTGGTCGTCGGTGGTACAAAGCTTCCTGACGCCATGTTATGTTATGTTCATGTAATTTTTTTTTTTGAACTTGACTCATACCAATACCTAGGCTTGCCCGTATCTGCTGATAGGTCACTCTCTTATCTTCCTCTATCATGCGTCGCACAGCACTGATGTTATCTTCAGTAGTCGCTGTTAAAGGACGTCCCTCACGCGGATCATCATTGAGATTGCTACGTCCACGCATAATCTCGTTAAACCAATTGTAAATAGTGGCACCAGATGGGGCTTCATTAAGAAAGGCTAATCGCAGCCTATCATAGCTTTGTTGTTGAGTAACTGCCGGTCCTAATAACCTATCTATCTTCAGTTTTGGCATATCGGAGATAGAAAACAACTTTTGTCTTTGTTTCTCTGGACGGTAAAATCAGAGATAGAAACTGTTTCCTATTTCCTAAATTTCAAAGCCCACAACAAAAGTCATTATAAATCAGTGACCAAAAATTTTCTCGCGTTAGGTTAATTTTCACGTGTAACAAGAGTTTTAGATTTGCCGCCAATTCACAAAAACAAATGACAAATGAATGCAATATACCTAGTCAGGTCATAAGTTCTGTCACATGTGTAATATGAAATAATTTAGACATGTTTATTATTTATGTAACCATTTATAGCAAAATGAACTTAATAAAACATAGATTCATATGGTAATAAAGTTTATTCAAAATCACCCCCGCGATTTTGAATACAGGCCTTCAATCTGCGCGGCCAGTCGTCTATCGCAGCACGAACGAGGTCCATGTCAATATAGGCGGCTGCCTTAATCAAGGATGCCTTGAGTGACTCCAAATCAGGATGAGGCTTTGAGCAGGCCTTTTCCTCCAAGTGTTGCCATATCTTGTAATCTAACGGACTCAAATCTGGACTGAAGGAGGGCCAGTCATCGTGCCGGATGAAGTCGATTTCACACGCCGCCAGCCAGTCTTGTGTACTTTTCGCTCTATGAGCTGGCGCAGAATTTTGTTGGAATACCCAGTGCCTGTTATTAAACATGGTATGAGAAACAGGTTCCACAAGGTTCTTGAGGACTGTATTTTGATAAACAACTGCATTCGTTTTTACGCCTTTCTCACAAAAATGTACCTCAGTTAAGCCCCAATAAGAGACTCCCAACCAAAACATGAGCGAGGATGGAAAATGACCTCGTTGGACACGCGGAATACGGTTGCTCGCTTCTTCACTGCTGTGTGCGTACACCTTATCATTTTGTTTGTTGTAGCTCTCTTCCACGGTGAAAATTTTTTCATCCAAAAAAAGAATTTCCGATGCTTTTTCCCCGCG
The DNA here is from genome assembly GCA_949315895.1 of Anania crocealis. Classification (NCBI taxonomy): domain Eukaryota; kingdom Metazoa; phylum Arthropoda; class Insecta; order Lepidoptera; family Crambidae; genus Anania; species Anania crocealis. Next base: position 14,462,457 of record OX438881.1, read on the forward strand.
TACCGCTTCAACAAAGCGCGGCATCTCTTCAGTCTCAGGTCCAATAAACGAGCGTCCAAACGATGTCCTGTTTTTCTTCGATATGCCCTAAGCCCTAAGTCTTCATTTAACACCCTTTTCCACAGGACCACGGTCCTGCTTAACCCCATCTCAAGGGCCAACAATTTCTGCTTACGTATGGGATTTCTTTGAATTTGCGCCTTCACAGCATTTATCACTGCTGGAGTCCTAACAGAGCGAGGGCGACCACTTCTTGACCTGTCATCTACACTAGAGTCTTCATTGTATGTTTTATGGTACGATAAACGAATCTTTTGGTTACATTCAAATTTTTCAGTAAGTCGAAAATCTGAATTGGCGCGTTACCGCAACGATGCAACGCAATAACCGCGACACGGTCTTCTTTAAGTGTCCACTCCATATTTAAAAATGAGGAAAATTCTAAAAAGGACATATTTTTATTTTCATAAAAAATTCGAAATTCGAATTCAATAAACTTTTCTGTGGCCGGCATTCTAAATTCAAAAGTTTTTATTGTGTGACAGAACTTATGACCTGACTATGTACTACATTAGGTTACCAAAGAGTTCTAAAATTAAAATTCAAAAAAAGTTTTCATTATAGTCCATAAAATATAGCTTGATTAGAATGACACCGGTCAAACTGAGTTGACTAGTGATGGGACTGACTCGACTGATCAAATGAAAATAACAGTTATGGGGAATAAAATAAAATAAAAATCAGAAAATATAAGATTTTACAGTAAGTCGGTATCGTGATTATTATCAGAATAATTGGAACAATCATGAAAATCAATTAGAAAAATTTTATCGCATATAGAATCTAATAAATTTGAAAATTTTTCATAAAGTACGAATAATTTCAATTTGATGTTCTTAGCATCAACCAATGCTCATTAAATCATTTGTAACATTTATGTCACATTACTTCGATTTTTAAATATTGTGAGTCTGTTGATTTCGATTTGTCCATTTTACGTCATCACTAGCGATTATGAAAAATGACGTAACATTGTAAAGACGTAGTAAGTAATTGTATAAAGTTAGGTGTAATTTTTGTGACTGGATTATTTTAATGTTTTTAAATTTAAATATCTATTTTATATAATTAAATTGATTAATAAAATCAGTTAAAATCAGTTAAAAATCAGTTAAAATCAGTTTTATTTCTGCAAATAGGCCCCTGGAGGCGCTTTTACACGTCCCAATATTTAACCTACCACTGCTTCGGGACAAATGTGTGCTAGTGCCGAGAAGAAGCAGCGCAAGAAACTCGGTCACTATTGTCAGCCTCTTTTTAAATAAACATGTTTACATAAGATATATTATGCCAGTGCGAGCTGATACATATTAATGCCAAACGTTCCTATCATTTATATAATCATCAATAGTGTAATAGCCCTTTTTCATTAAAACAACTTTGATATATGATTTGAATTTATGTACAGAGAGGTCAGCAATTGACAGTGGTAATTTGTTGAAAATACGGATACAATTTCCCATGAACGAATTACCTACTTTTCGCAGTCTGAATCCTGGAATGGCAATTTTATCTTTATTTCGGGTATTGAAATTGTGTACGTCACTATTTTTGACAAAAAATTCGAGGTTTTTACGGACGTATATAATGTTTTCGAAGATGTATTGAGATGCAACTGTTAGTATGTTGATCTCTTTGAATAGCTCTCTTAGAGAGTCACGGGGTCTAAGGCCGTAAATAGCCCGCACAGCACGTTTTTGCAATATATAAATAGACTCAATATCTGCCGCTGAGCCCCATAACAAAATTCCGTATGACATTATACTGTGAAAGTACTCGTAGCTAAAATATACTAATCTTGCCGTTCCAACATCAGTCAACTCAAGTCTTTCGCACAGCATAAGCAGCAGAACTAAGTCTTCCCGACAGAGACCTGATATGAGCACCCCATTGCAGTCGAGAGTCTACAGTTATACCTAAAAAGGTAGAGGAGTCTACTGTGTCTAATGGCTCATCTTTTACAATAACATTTGTGGCGGAAAACCTTACATTAGGCAAAGTAAATTTAACACATTTTGTTTTTCTTGCATTAAGCAAAAGATTATTCGTAGCAAACCAATGCAATAATTTAGAGAGGGTATTGTTAACATCGTCAAATGATAATTAGCCCCTCTAAATTTTAAAAAAATATTGGAGAGTCATCTGCAAACAATACCATCTCACAAAGATTATACATATAATATGGAAGGTCGTTAATGTATATTAAAAATAGCAAGGGTCCTAATACTGATCCCTGAGGGACACCCATGATAAGGGCCGACCTTGAAGACTCAGTTCCATCAATGCAAACTTTTTGTGTTCTACCTGTGAGATATGAGTTAATTAAATCCAACGAATCATTCGAAACACCATAATGTCTGAGTTTTTTAATTAACGTTTTATGGTCCACACAATCAAATGTCTTTGACAGGTCACAAAAAACACCTATAGCATCTAACCTACTCTCCCAAGCATCGAATACGTGTTTTAGAAGTGCTACTCCCGCAGCAGTGGTATTTCTACCTTTCCTGAATCCATATTGATTGTGATGTGATAATTTATTCAAACTAAAGTGCGATAAAAGTTGACTAAACATAATTTTTTCAAATATTTTACTTAGTACTGGCAAGATAGATATTGGTCGAAAATTAGCGGGATCACATTTCTCGCCGGATTTAAATAATGGAATAATTTTGCTAAACTTTATTAAAGTTGGAAACTGTCTATCATCAATACATTTGTTGAAAATTATTGCGAGATGAGGGGCTATTGAATTTATAAATGTATTGATAATATGAACGGAAATTCCCCAAAGATCTTCAGTTTTTTTCATATTCAATTCTCTAAAAGTTTTTATAATTAAATCAGGGTTCTAAAATTAAATGAAAATTTGCACTCATCGACAGCCGACTTGAGAAGGGATTCAGCTAGATCAGCGGAAGAAACAAGCCCTTCAGTAGAAGCTAGCTAGAAGCTATGTTTGAAAAAAAATCTCAAATGTATTCGCAACCTCTGTGCTTGTGTTTATTAACTTATCCCCTAATTTGAGAGAGTAAGCAGGATTGCTTGGTTTTAGTCTACATGTTTCTTTATTTATAATATTCCAAGTAGTTTTCGCTTTATTTTTGGAAGCCGAAATTAAATTATGAAGATAAATTGACTTTGCTTTGGCGCATACTATTTTAAATAATTTGGAGTATTTTTTAACATGGTCTATAATGTTGTGGTTTTGAGATTCAGCTTTTAGACTATACAAATCATATAATGTTTTTCTACTTTTGTAAATACCAGGTGTAGCCCATTCATTAAACTTACAATTCTGTTTGTTGATTTTTACTTTTTTCTGCTTAAAATGATTATCAAATTCATTTTTTACCAAACCAAAAAGGCCCTCATATATTTGATCAACATTCTGACTACCAGGCTTTAGTAAATTAACACCATTTTCAATTTTTGCTTTAAATCTGTCTATTTTATTAATAGTAACCGGCCTATACACATAATCTAATATGTACAGCAATGTATGAATAAATATTTTTAACATGCCAGTTACCAATATTTTTTCGGAAGCAAATGTGTTTTACTTGTGTAACGCTTGTACAATGTTACGTCGTCTCTTTAAGTGAGAACTGTCTTTCTAATCAAGCTATATTTTAAGGACTATAGCAATATTTCTAACTGGCCAGTTCTAAACATTTTCAGTGTTACCCACGTACATAGATTTAATATAGATGATAGATTGGCAATTGAATCCTGAAAACGAGACCAAAACTAGGTTACGCTAGTGTGCAAAAAGTGAGCATGTGCGTGAGATATATAGTGCAGGTACTGCATTATCTGCTTGCTTTCGATATCGATTCCACCGACACAGTGTACGTTGACGCAGGTGACTTATTTATTAGTATTATTAAAAGAACGCCAAAAAACTGCAAGTAAATACCTAGATATGTTTTTTATTTTATAATTACTTATCCCCGAACAAAATCAATTTATTGTAAAAAATATCGTAGGCTTTACTTGCCAGTATTTAACAATTTTTCCTCATTTTGTGATCGCGATCGCCAAAGTTGAAATAAAACTGATATTTATTTTTCACATTAATATATTTGTAATGTGTAATTACACATTACAAACGTACACTAAATATACATATATATATTTAATGTTTAAGTAATGGGGATTGATGGGGGCTTGAACAATATGGAGATTGATCCAGAGCGTAATTTTACAGGCTGAACGCTTCTGTGTTAAAAACACTTAGGGTCCAAATGTAAACTGCAAATGCTCGAATATTTATTGGGCGAACATTCTTTTCTATTACGCAATTTCAACCATTTCTAACGTATTTCAACAATTTAGGCTTTATGCGGTTTACAATGTGAAATATGTCAGCTAATGAAATGTCGATAAGATATCATCGACAACGTCAATCACTAAAATACAAAAGTGACGTTAGTAATTGCTGAAATTCACGTATTTGATATTATTTTTAATTGAATTCATATGAATTTAAATCCTTGTTCTGATGAAATGCCCTACAATTATTATACAAAACTTCAGTCAAAGCTCTGAAACATTGCATTTTGCTGCTTATAATCGCGATTGTGTATTGACGTGTGAAATGTACAATTATGTTAGTTCCCTTTTTTAGATGAGTTACTTCCAGGTACTGAACATGTAACCATAAGGAAAATACATCAACTCGACACTTTTTTACAATAATAAAAATGAAACTAGTAAAACTAAAGGGAACATTGTGTTGCGCGTGACAGACGTCAGAACTCAGAAAAACACTACGGGTTCTTAGCGTGTACGTGAACGGCCCTGTGATCTATCTCGTTCTATCATATAGCTGCATTATATTCTGTCTCTTTTCATTGCCAATCTAACAGCAGTATATTAAATCTATGCCCACGTATAACATGCACTAACCTGGAATTAGAATTCAGACCCAGTTTGTACGGCTTCGAGTTCATGTTGATGGATGTAATCTTTTTAAAGTTGACGAGGGAAAAAAGCAAAATTATTCCCGAGTCCCTCCCAACAAGCAAATGACTGTCTGAGCACGTAATGCAGCAAATAGTATCGTCGTGAAAACCGGCGTCGCCGGATGTCAGCGGAGACCCATCCGCTAGGTACAGCTGTTCTGAGCTCCCTGAAAAATAAAACATTTTATTCGTACTTGCCATGAGTATGCCATGGGTAGGTACCCAAAATCATATTATGAAACACACACACTGACGTTATATTTATTATTGTTTACTGTCCTGATAAGCGAAACGGTTTATGCGGAGAAATATAGACTTACTTGGTCTAGATGGTGTAGAAAACTTCCATATGATAAATGACTCTTTTGATGCTACAACTGCTACAGCTTTACTGTTGATAGTCACATACAAAACTGGTATAGAAACAGTTTTGGCTGAAAATAATGTAATAAATGTTTGTTTACATTTGACTGTTTATTCAAGAAACTAAAAATATGTGCAACAAAAAAAGTTGAATTCTAAACCACTGTGAAATATAAAAACTCACCATCACATTGAATGCCTTGTTGATTAGAAATTATAAGAGTACTCATAGTTGCAATAATACAGTATTCACCTATACCACACATATCCATCACTTCAGGAATGTGATTAATCCAAGACTGAAAAAACTGTACATTAACTTCATCTACTTTTTTATAATAAGTATAGTAAAAATTAAAGATAGTTATTTTACCTGATGAGTAAAAGTATCCCAAAAAGTAACTGTTTCATTACCAGATACATATGCTAATGTATTACCATAATAAGCATACTTATGATCTGGTTTTACATTAGCGAAGTATATAAATGAATCAATTGCAATAGCTAGTCGCAATGATCGCTTTTCCCATGATAATGCACGCAAGGAACCCCCAGGTACTCGTAAAGTTCTTATATGCTGCAAACAATTATCAACTGGATAATGAAAGAAAGAAAGAAAGAAACATTTATTGACCCAGAGTGCTAGGCCTATAAAAGTGTACAAAAATAGGATGTAATGTGGAAATAAAAAAAATTGTAAGTAAAGTAATATAAAAAAAAACCTTATAATTTTTAAAACTTACCTCTCCATAGGCATTGAAGAACTGCACCACATTAGTCTGATCATTGGTACAACCAGCTGTGGCCAGAATTGTACCATTGTGATTCCAATGGCAATCAATTGCTGTCATGTTAGTTTCCACCACTACGCTATCTGAAATACAAGTCATTGTAGGGGTAAAACCCAATCTAAGAAATTATCCACCACATTCTCAACAAACAAAATAGTTTAATTAATTATATTTGACAAAAGATCTGACCTTCTTCAATGCAATTCTTCATCAATATTATTAAACCATTTCGATAACATATAGCCAAAACTGGTCTATTAGTTGGAGCACTGCCAGAGAACCAATCCATTGACACTACCTCCATGGATGCTGATATACCATGAACTGATACTGGCATCTTAAACATTAAAAGGATTATTTAGAGCAGCTTTTTTCCCAATTGCCGAGTCGCGACCCGGTACCGGGTCATCAAAATAAAATACTGGGTCGCAACATTCTCGCCTTATTTAAAACTTTTTTGGGGAATTTGAATTCTTTAGTAAAACCATAGGGAAAGTAATATATCTACTATAGTTCTAATCTTCATAGTAAAGATCGTCCTCCAGAAGAAAGCTAAAATTCTGTATTAAGCATAGATGGCATTAATAGCACTCGTGTTAAATAAAAAGAGAAAGAAAATCTTTCTCTGCTGCGGCTATTTGTAGATTGTTCTGCTATTTCCGTGTGTGCGTTCGCCCAGCAAAAAGTATCGCCTATTCGAAAATTGGATGATGCAGATAATTAGTGCCTTATATCGTGTAAATGTGCCCGAAATTGTATTTTTTTTTGCATACGTATTCTTAAAATAGCGCACATATTATTGTAGAAGCATGTAATAAGCCAGCTCACAGAAAACTAGTGTTTTCGTATTCTAAGTAATTTCACTCTTTGTACTTGCAAATGGTTCTCGTAATTGTTGGATAGGTCACAATAATCCAATTGTATTTAACTTGGTCTATGATGTTATTCAAATCGAGACTCCTAGCGCAATCTGTCGTAATATTTTGAAAAGAATTCGGGAGGACATTTCTTGACTAGCGATTGGAACTCTAGTATATTTCTTTACCTAAGGTAAAACATAGGCAGTGTGCGGAGTATTTGCACTAAAATTTAGTGACTACATAGTAGTATTAATAAGACATTTATGTGTATTATTTCACCTAATGGAACCAGTTTGTTTTTTAAAGTATTTTAAAAGTTAAGTTAATACAAGTTAAGTGGGTCACAAAGGGGCAGAGTGAAAATTAACAAACATTTAAAATTCATAATTTTAAGAAATGTAATGTATACTTACTGTAAAATTTCCTTGATTATCATACAAGTGCAGCTCTCCATTAGATAATGCAAATAATAGTAGGGTATTATTAGGTGACCACTGGACAGCTGATAAACCTGGCCCTTTGATGTCTTTACCCCAAACTCGAGAGCCATCCACAGATCCAACAATAACAGCACCTGTTTCCATAATTATGTAAATATATTTTAATAAATTCTAGACATAATGCATAATAAAACTTAATAGATTTTTTGTCTAATTACCATCCTCATAGGCAATACAGATTTTTTGTCCATCAGAGCCCCATGCCATACCAGTTACTGTTGATTTATTTCTATTATTTATCATTTCTTCGTACCATGATCCCTACAAAAGAATAGACAATTGAATATTAAAACACAACAATTGACAGAGAACCCACATGGGTATAGCCTTACGGCTACATACCCGTGCTGATATTAATAATAAAAAGTGTACCTTATACAGCATCCATACAATAATAACTCCATGCTCATCACTAGTTGTCAACTTTTGAAATACTTCATTCCATATACAAACACAAACTTGCCCAGTGTGACCTTCCAAGCTAAGATTCATTGAAAGATTTCCTCCTCCACCTATATTAAAAGATAAAGATCATACAATTACCAAAACCCATAACACTTTGTCTTTTATAAAAATATGTACCTACATCATAAGTAAAGTATTTTCAATACCTAGGTTACATAGGTTAAATAATGATTTAGAATTTGAACAAAGATAACTGGATAAATTACACTATTCCAACCTGATTCCAACTTGAGAACTTTTAGCATGCCTTCCTCACCACCAACTGCAATATACCCAGATGAATGGTTCCATGATATACAGGTTACATTCGACTGCTTTGGTATGGCAATCTGTAATTAAAAATATTGGTGAAGTTTCTATTTTTATGGGCTGATAATGCAGTAAGTACTTTTAGTATTTACTATAATAAAATAAGCAGCACACCTTTTTACTCATGTAAATAAACATTTCGAAATGAAACTGTTATCAAACTAACACATATCAATTTACGGATATTATTGTACTATTATGGTGACACGTTATTTAAAAGAATTAAGAAACTTTACTCTTGATTTAAAATATATTTCAGAAACCAACCAATGAACCAAATAGCTTTAAGCTTTGTTTGTTGTTGTCTTTTTTTTTGTTGCTATGGTTACTGGTAACTGTAACTGTAAGCCAAAAACCTACCTACACTTAAGCTGGACTGCGCAGTATCTCAAAAAAAACGAACCGATAGAGAGGTTCGAAAGTAGAAGTGCCTCCTTTTCTAATACGGTGTCCATAAAATATTATCTTCTCGGATAGTGTTACTGGATTTGAATGTTTGGATCATAAATAATTATCATACTACACAATAATATCACACATTTTGAGGATTAATTAATAAGCTATCATTATGCAATTTTAGACAGTGAAAAAAAACCCAGTCATTTCTAAATTAAAAAAACTTTCATAAATTAATTATAGCGAGGATACCCTTCTCCATGATATACTTGCTAGACAAGGACACACTACAATTTTAGTTATCTCCTTGGCTAGTTTCCCTACTTTTCCATTTGACAGAAAAAAAAAATATCTTAGTACTATTGTTTCAGAGTGCACATTTGAAAATATGAGTACTCGATCCAGGTTGTCACACCTGCCTGTCACTGAACAAGCAAGTAATAATCACCGCATAAACGTAGGATTTTTTTTTTTCGCTGTCAAGTTGTTGATTGAGTCACGTGTTGTTGTGATATTCTGAGTGAAATCCTTTATTTTAGAGAGTATTTTCTATTTAACTAGCCTTTTTCTTACTTATTAGTGCTTTTGTAACGTTCAGGTAATCTATTTTTGTTTATTTATCCTGTTTATCCCACACAATAAACGATCCTCCTGATTTACCAGAACCTCCGGATGACATCCCACTGTCTCATCCGGACTTCCGGTCTGATTCACAGACTCGGACCGATAGTCTGGATCTGACAAATTAATCTCCTCCGCTCTTCCCATCTGACTCACAGATTCGGACCGGAAGAACGGATTCGAGAAAACACAAAATTCCTTTAGAGCCCCACCAAGAGAAACGCCAGAGAAACAACCCTGACAAATCTCAATCTCCATCTGAGAATTCACAGTTGATGTATTCAGAGCTTTTCGGAATCTCGCATGTATAGTCAGGATGATCGTGGACCGTTTATTGTTCATGTTTCGCTCATGGAATCTGACCCTTCTTCAGGTACTTCAATTCGTCCCATTAAGTTTGGCCAATTCTTGCACAAAAACAACGTATCCCGTATTGTCAAGGATGGCGTCAAGAGCGCCGGCCGTAACAGAATGTCTATTGAATTTAAAACTGGCCTTGATGCCAATGAGTTCGTTTCTGCCCAATTTCTACAATCAAATGGCTACAAAGCAGTAATTCCAACATATAACTGCTCTCGGTTGGGATTAGTACGAGGCGTTCCCACTGACTGGTTCCTTAAGGAGTTTATAGATTCTCTTGTCTCACCCGAAGGCTGTGGTAAAATATTGAAGGCCAGAAGACTAAATAGGAAAACTGTCACTAACGGCACTCCAACTTGGTTACCAACCCAAACCGTTGTTTTGACATTCTCCGGGCAGATGCTGCCCAAAAAAATATACTCATACCACACTGCACTAAATATTGAGACATACATTTTGCCAACGATTCAGTGTTTCAATTGCTGTCGGTTTGGACATGTGAGAACTCAATGCAGATCTGGCCCCCGCTGTTTCCGTTGCGCTCAAAATCACTCAGGTGACTCATGCCAAATAGCAGAAGAGATATCTACTTGTCTCCATTGCTCCGGGAGGCACTTTGCAACCAATAAGTGCTGCCCCGAGCAATTGAGACAAAAGAACATTAAACTCCTTATGTCCGAGGAAAATATCTCCTACGTAGAAGCATCTGCTCGTGTCCCATCTGTAAGGCGCCCTTATAATGAAGCTGCAAAGGATGCTCCCCGATCGGTGTATGCTACTCCCCTTTCTCCCTCTAAATCACCTACTCATCCTTCTAGTCTCCCAAATTCTCGCAGAAAAACTATTACTCTCTCTCCGCGCTCCTCCCCTCCTCTGCCTAAAGGCTATGATAGGTTTGCTCACCAGTCAATAACGCGTGATGTTCCTTCAACACTGCTGAACGGGTGTGCATTCCAGAATCCTTGTCCTCCTGTTGAGAGTGAGAACGATCATTTAATCGAAACTATTCTAGCCATGCTGACCTCCATTTTATCAAAATGGAATGATGCTTTACCGCCCAACGTAGCTTCCAAACTTGCCCTCTTATTCAATTCCTTGCCTAAAGAAGTTTTAAATAGCAATAACCCTCTTTCCGATGGATGCTTTTAGGTTCCTTCAGTGGAATTGTAAGAGTGTCCGGCATAAGAAAAGTGAATTAATACATTTATTTAAAAAATATTCAGTGGCAGTCTCTGCCATCTCCGAGGCAGGGCTAAGACCTGACTCTCTTTTTAGAGTTTCTGGTTATGCTTGTCTTAGGGATGACAGGGATGATGGCTACGGCGGTTGCTGTATTTTTATTAAAAATAACTTTACATACTCCCAAATTATTATTCCTCATCACAGTCCAACTTTTAATGTTGTGGCTGCTAGAGTTTTGAATATCTCTTTTGTATCCATTTATATTCCTCATCCATCTAATTCAATTATTTCCGAATTACGTGTAATATTATGTTCTATCCCTCCTCCTATTCTTCTTTTGGGTGATTTCAACGGCCACAATACTGTATGGGGTTCACATTTCTGTGATTTCTTTTCATTCCTCCTCCTTGAGCTTCTCGACGATCTCAATCTATGCCTTCTTAATGATGGATCGCCAACAAGGCGCGTCTTACCCTCTCAAGATAGACGTTCTGCTGTGGACTTATCTATTTGTTCTCCGAGTCTGGCATCTCTTTGCATATGGGGAGTCTTACCTCAAACATATGGTAGTGATCATTTCCCAATAATAATCTCTAAGCCAACTTCATGTTCACCGGTTTTGTCTCAACCTCCTCTTCTTATATACAAAGTCCAGCTCGCTGACTGGCATAAATTTTCAACTGAAATCGATTTGGGTCTTCAAAGACTCCCTGACATGTCGCTATCCAGTATAGAAGAAAAATTGTCTGCATTTATGGAAGTACTGACATCCGCGGCTAATTCCAGCATTCCCTTGAAAAGACCTAACCGTAAAGGGCTAACTCCTCCCCCTTGGTGGGATGAAGAATGCTCGAAAGCTGTTTTACATCGCAAACAGGCTGAGAAGGATTACGATGGATGTATGAATACAGAGAACTTCATTAAATACAAACAGGTTGCCGCTCGCACTAGACGCATACTTTCGAAGAAAAAGAAGAAGGGTTGGGTCAAGTTTTGCGAGAGTCTCTCTCCTAGATCCCCTTCTTCAATTGTCTGGAAAAATATAAGACGCTTCCTTCTCCTTCCTCTAATGATCCCTCTAACTGGTTGAACGACTTTGCGGATAAACTGTCACCCTCTACTGTCCCTAATAAAAACTGTTTACCATTCTCCTTCTCTGGAATCCGTAGTGATGAAAGATTCGATAAACCCTTCTCACTAAACGAACTTCATTGCGCTCTAAAAGGTCTCCGTGATTCTTCCCCAGGAGAAGATGGAATTCCTTTTTAACCCATCTTGGCTTAATGGGCGAAAACTGGTATCTAGACATAGTAAACGAAATCTTCAGAACATGCCACATTCCGGAATCTTGGAAGTCTCAGGTTATCATCCCTATATTAAAACCTGGTAAAAATCCAGCAGATGCATCTTCTTACAGACCTATTGCTCTCTCTTCCACTTTGTGTAAAGTGTTCGAACACTTAATCAAAAACCGATTAGAGTGGTTGGTGGAAAGCAAAGAGATTTTAGCACAAACACAATTTGGTTTTCGTAAATCCAAGAGTACTATCGACAGTCTCGGTATCCTAACAACCCATATATGCACTACATTTACAAACGGAGAATACCTTGTCGGTTTATTCCTCGATATAGCATCTGCTTATGATAATGTCCAGCTTCCAGTGCTCAAAGAGAAGTTACTTCGCCTGAGTGTCCCAGAGAGACTGGTTCATTGTGTTATTAACATGCTGTCTGGCAGATCGCTGAATATTCGATTCTCCAACCATTCTTTTCCTCCCAGGACTGTGTGGCAAGGCCTTCCGCAGGGTTCTGTGCTCAGCCCCGTTCTCTACAATCTTTATACGTATGACCTTGATTTATGCGTTTCAAGTTTCTGTAAGGTTCTCCAGTACGCAGATGATCTTTGTCTTTATGCCTCTGGAAAATCAGTATTAGAAGTCAGTGACCGTCTAAATTTAGCGTTAAGTTATCTTAAAATTTGGCTGGACGATCATGGTCTTTCTCTTTCGGTCGCCAAAAGTAACACGGTAGTTTTTACAAGAAAGCGCTCTGTCCCGTCCTTCGAAATAATATTTGATGATGTCCTTATTCCTAGATCAGATCAAATTAAATTCTTAGGGGTCACTCTTGACTCTAAGATGTCTGGAATCCCTCATTCTCAACAAGTGGCCAAAAAATGTGAGAAAGGTATAAATCTTTTAAGGTCTGTCGCTGGAGTCTGGTGGGGGTCTCACCCCTACAGTCAAAGACTCCTGTATAATGCAATCGTCCGCAGCCATCTGGACTACGGCAGTTTCCTACTCGAGCCTTGTAACAAAGAATCTCTTGTCAGGCTTGATAAAATCCAATTTAAAGCTTTAAGGCTTGTAATTGGCGCCATGAAATCTTCTCCTACTAATGTTTTACAGGTAGAGTGTGTAGACCCTTCTCTTGATCTTCGCAGGCAATACTTGTCAGATAGGTTTATATTCAAATCCAACCAACTAAATAACCACCCTATTCTACCTTCTCTTCAGACCCTATCTGACCTAATTTCTGACAGTCACAATAGATATTGGTCCCACAAGGATCCCCCGAGACTTATAAATAGTATCAGGAAACTTTCTTCTCTCTCCTTTCCAATGTCTCAATTCCCTAAAACCCCAGTTTTCAACTCCGACTATGACGCTCTTATCTATAATCCAAACGTCATTTTAGACTTTGATATCTCAAAGCATGACCCTTTAGCTGCCCCCAAGTTTTCCGAACTTTTGGCCAAAGAGTGGCAAAATTGGTTACCTATTTACACGGATGCTTCCAAAATTTCAAATAACAGTCCAGTTGGTGTCGCTGTATGGATACCAAAGTTTAATGTCCTCTTAACTCACAAATGTCCGAAAGAAGCGTCAATATTCACCGGTGAATCTTTAGCTGTACTAGAAGCGGTATCTTACGTACAATCTCACAATCTATCAAGATCAATCATCTTTTCAGATTCTAAAAGCTGTCTACAATCTATCCAATCAAATCCCTTTAGATCTTAAATTTCCCCTATCATTCTGAAAATCAGAAACATTTTATTTAATTGTCATTCTTTAAACATTGACGTAACATTGGCTTGGATTCCGGGTCACTGTGGTATAAGAGGTAACGAACAGGCGGACGGTTGGGCCAGATTAGCCATTGATATTGGTGTAGCTTCTCAGTGTAATTATGCTGCTGACATAGTTGCCCTTGCCCACAAAAATTTAACAAATGATTGGCAAACAAGATGGAATCTCTCTTCAAGAATTAAGGGTCGCCGTTATGGCGATATTCAGCCTGAGATCCCGTGTAAACCGTGGTTCTGGCACATTTCTTTTGAGAAACGTGTGATCTCTACTCTCTGTCGCCTGAGAATTGGCCATGCTTGCACTCCAGTTTTCCTGCATAAACTCCACATCCGCGACAATTCTCTCTGTGAATGCGGGCTCGATGAAGGGACTCTGGATCATATTTTCTTTAACTGTCCAAAATACCCTATCTCGCTGTATGATTATCTTCCGACTAAAGTCCCTCGCCCTATGAATTTCCAATTCCTCCTTTCGTTTCCCTCTTCATCGATTATTAAATATATCTGTAAGTATATTTCTGTATATAATATTAAATTTTAATATCTATATGTTTTTTTGTCTATTCCTATTATATTTGTGTTGTCTGCAATTTATGTGAATAGGTTGAGACTAGAGGCTGTTATATTGCTTCATGTAATTTTATATGACCCCGTGACCCGGTAAACCCGACATTGGCGAAATTATGACCGAATGAACGGTCATAGAAGCCAGAAACAAAAAAAAAAAAAAAAAACGTAGGATATAATAGACGGACAAAGCCTGCGAGATAGAAGAAAACTCCTTATGGAAATCTAGCAAGATAGAAAGAGAAAACTAATCTTTCATTAATCATCATTAATTCATCGAAATATTTTACATGTACGCTAGAGCTTGACTCAAATTTATCGATAATATTGTCGACATTTATCATGAATGTTTCCGGAGAAATTTGATGTTATTTAACGTTTAGCGTCTCAAATGGTTGTCAGCTTAACAATTTGAAGAAGGAAACTGTAAGGAATCGCTTAACTAAGATAATCTTGTTGAAGGTCTATAATCAGGGATTGATTAATCAAAATGTAAATGTTTGTTCAGGTTTTGTTAACTTGTTCTTTTTCACTTACTGCCATTGATGAGCTCAGACGGCACAGCAGATGACACCGGAAAATCTTTTGAAGAAATAAATGAACAAAACTAATTAACAATGGCTGTTAATTTATTCATACATTAAAACTATTTATTTTTAAATCATGTAAAATATATACTCACCGGGCACATTTACCTGTCCACTATTATAGTTGTAAGAACGTAAGAAGTGAGGGCGGTGAGGTATGCCGCAAAGAAGGTGCATAATCTCGAGATAAAAACAGTGTGACAGTAAACATTATTTTCCAAACGAGCGAACAGCAATTCTTATCGATAGTCTAAAAATGTTAAAGGTACGTCACCAGTTAACACACACATTGACATGTCAAAACTGGTCACGCATTATCGGGCTGTCAGTCGATCTATTTGTATCCTAAATCAATGAATCACCGTAATCTTTCTTTACTTTAGTATGTTTAACGGCCTCGGATACTTGTCCATACAGCCAATTCTTTAGTATTATTGTCTTTATTTCTCATTAAAACGTTGATGTTAGACGTTTTAATGCTTTGATGCAGTTTTTGGAGACAGTCGAAAGATTGAGGGAATGTAAAGAAGTCCCCAAAAAAGAGGTTAACTGTTGGCGTTCCCGCGCAAAATTCACGGTCCACTTTTCTTGGTTACGACCCATACACCATGTTATTTCACCGAACTGTATATTGTTCACTCGCACGACACTTTGTTTCGCAAAATAACACCACTTTTACGACCCAAAAATTACTATAAACAATAAAAATTCGATAAAATAAATGGACTCCAAACGTATCTCACGAACTCCCGCCAAAAACTCACCGTAATCACTAGGTACGGTTTCTGTCTGTGGTCAATTTTTTGTTGTTTATTTGTACCTTTTGGAGCCGGCTAAAGTCTGAGGCCATACTGCCATATCATTAGTAGGAATAAATTCTACATTCATAATAAATACTTAATACCATTTGTAATGGTTTACACATTTCAATGATCACAGGAGTTTCACACGAGAACGTGGGTCATCATTTTGGAGAGTTTCACACGAGAACGTGGGCAAATATTTCATCATTACATTAAGAAGACATTCATGGTTTTTTGGATTTATAACAACAACGTGTACGTATCCTCCATTAATATAACGAAACAAATTGTCAATGTCATATTTGACAAGAAAAAGGGCTTGGTAGATTTTTCAGTGGATTTACGCAAAAAGTTTTGAATTTTCTTTCTCTTCTCAATAAAAATAAATTGTCTCCTTCATTTCTTGTAAATCGTTTCAAATACATATACATACCTAATTGAAATATAATGCATTTCGTTGTCATCATTGAACAACAGCATTTAACAAAACATAAGCCTGTAATTTATTGCTGCGATTGAATAAAATAGTTTCAAAAATTATCTTCAAACGCATAAAAATGTTAGGGCGGAAGCAGAGCCTAAAAGGTGAACCAGTTTTAGCAGATTATGGGCCCGAGGAATCTTTAAATGAGAGTGCCGACATAGAATGGGTAAATAAGGCAAGTATAACAATATAAATACTTACATTCTTTTGTATTATTGATCAGTAAGTCACATAACAGTATACATCTCTTGCAGTTATGGGTTAGAAGAATATTGAGATCATGTGCTCTACTAAGTTTGTTATCTGTTTCTTTAAATACTCCAAAATCCTTTGAAAAATACCCTTACCTTCAAACGGTTACCTTTGCTGTGGACTGCTCGGTTACTTTATTATTTACAGCTGAAATGATTGCTAAGATGCACATAAGAGGAATCTTAAAGGTAATTACTTTGACATTATTGTGAACTAAGTTATGAACTCGTATTTGCAATGATAAAAAAAATCAAAGCCTTTTTTTACTATACACATTTGTAGGTTTCTAAATTATAATAGAATAAATAATACTCCTTCAGTCAAATGTAATGTTTTCATTATAGAAAAGTAAAGTGACAGGCTATAATCATCCCACTGCTGGGAAAAGTTTAAGTTTAAGTTCATTAAATTTAAGTTACCAAAGCTATGATGAATACAGGCATAAACACTATATAGAATTGCAATTTTAAAAATCACTTTGTGTGAACTTCTTAAGTATTCTGGGCAAACAAAACATTGAAACTTGTTACAATGAAAACAGTTATTACTTTTTATGGCCAAAATTTTACAAACATAGCCAACTACTAGTTAAACTATCTTGTGCCGTGATGGTCTTCATTTTGATTAAGAAACATTCCTCTAAATCACAACTGTATTTTCAAAGTAATAAATAGAGGACAAACAATCACTTTTGTCTTTCTCATATTTTTTTAAACTTATTGAAAACCCTTTTACCACTTAATGGTATAATTACTTACAGTTTTTTATTGGTAATAATGAACTCAGTTAAAAATCTTTACTTTTTGTTTGTGTCTTGTTTTTTTTTTCTATCAGTTAATAAATATTTACAGGGTGATGTAGCATACTTAAAAGATCACTGGTGCCAATTTGATGCCTCTATGGTGTTCCTGCTTTGGGTTTCTGTTTTGCTGCAAATGTTTGAGTTGACTGCTATTGTGCCAAGATACAGCTATCTAAGTATATTAAGAGCCCCAAGACCTCTAATCATGATCCGATTCCTCAGGGTTTTTCTGAAATTCTCTATGCCAAAATCTAGGATTAATCAAATATTCAAGTAAGTATTTGTTTTTATGAATGTGAAATATAATATTATAACACTTCAGTTTATACTAGAGGTGCGCAAAATCGTTCATTGAAGTAAAATGAGTGATACAGTTCAGTGGGAGTTAAAGATATGTATCACTCATCTAGTTCAATTAGTTCATTTAGTTCAGTAGATCTAGTTTGGTTATCTAACTCACTACTACTTCATATTCAGTCCAATAGCATTGCATAAATATATTTATCGTGGACGGATCTATTCTAATGACTACTAATTAAACATTTAGAAGATATCAGCTCAAGAACTACGATTATAAAACGTAGTACATAATAAATACCGAAAATATTACATAGAAAACTGATTTTCCTTAAATAAGAAGTATGAAGGTACTTTAAATAAGAAGCATGAAGGAACTTAAATAAATCAATTATAATAACAAAATTATAAAAACACAAAAAATTGCCTTTGACATCCATATCATCGTCAATTAATATTAACATCTATACTCAGCAGGTACTGTAACCATATTAAGTCTTAAATCATATTGAAAAAAGAATATTTTAGGGTGCACTGCCTCAAATATTAAGGAGTCAGATTAGGCGCGAAACTAGCTTGAACTTTCACCGGGGTCACGCAAGCCGGGCCTGTCTTGCTCTTACGGTACGACAAATATATCCAAACGTTTTACTCTCATATCACTGAGTTACTGAACTAAATGAACTGCTTTGGACTAGAGTGAGTGATACATAAGGACTAGATAGGTGAAGTACTTCAATTGTGTCATTCATTCAGGAACTACCCAAGTCTAGTTTATACACATATTGCATGTTCTTTGCAGGAGATCAAGTCAACAGATTTACAATGTGACCTTATTCTTCCTGTTCTTCATGTCCTTGTACAGCTTATTAGGAGTCCAATTTTTCGGGGAACTGACTCATCACTGCGTAAGAAACACCACTAATCCTGAGTTTGTATTATTTTTTCAGTAACTCAATTTATGTCTATATTACTATTAAAGTAGTAGTTATTAATGTATGGTTTTTTCATTACAGTCAAATTACTATAAATTCTCTGGCTATTCCTGATACATTTTGCTCCCCTGATCCTGGCTCTGGATATCAATGCCCTGCTGGAATGAAATGCATGAAATTGAAGTTATCAAAATATATTATGGGTTTCAATGGTTTTGAAGAATTTGGTAAGTCCAGTCAAATATTTCAAAAGACATAGCTTTTTACTGAATGAAAGTATAAAAACAGTCATCTTAATTCCATTTTTATATGTGTTATTGTTTATTTTGTTTACAGCTACTAGCTTATTTACTGTATACCAAGCTTCCTCTCAAGAAGGATGGGTTTTTATTATGTATCGTGCCATTGATTCCCTGCCCACTTGGAGATCAGCCTTGTACTTCAGGTTATGATTATTACTTTTATTAATATAACAAAACAAAAAGCCTGCAATGTATTATTGTTTTTACTTTTGAATGTTACATAGTCAGGTCATAAGTTCTGTCACACAATAAAAACTTTTGAATTAAGAATGCTGGCCACAAAAAAGTTTATTGAATTCGAAATTTGAATTTTTCATGAAAATAAAAATGTGTACTTTTTAGAATTTTCCTCATTTTTAAATATGGAGTGGACACTTGAAGAAGACCGTGTCGCGGTTATTGCTTTACATCGTTGCGGTTACGCGCCAATTCTGATTTTCGACTTACTGAAAAATTTGAATATAACCAAAAGATTCGTTTATTGTACCATAAAACGATACAATGAACACTCTAGTGTAGATGACAGGTCAAGAAGTGGTCGCCCTCGCTCTGTTAGGACTCAAGCAGTGATAAAAGCTGTAAAGGCGCAAATTCAAAGAAATCCCATACGTAAGCAGAAACTGTAGGGGTTAAGCAGGACCACGGTGAAAAGGGTGTTAAATGAAGACTTAGGGCATAGGGCATATCGAAGAAAAACAGGACATCGTTTGGAAGCTCGTTTAATGGACCTGAGACTGAAGAGATGCCACGCTGTGATGTTGAAACGGTACGCGGGGAAAAAAGCTTAGGGAAATTATTTTTTCGGATGAAAAAAATTTCACCATTGAAGAGAGCTACAACAAACAAAATGATAAGGTGTACGCACACAGCAGTGAAGAAGCGAGCAACCGTATCCCGCGTGTCCAACGAGGTAATTTTCCATCCTCGCTCATGGTTTGGTTGGGAGTCTCTTATTTGGGCTTAACTGAGGTACATTTTTGTGAGAAAGGCGTAAAAACGAATGCAGTTGTGTTTCAAAATACAGTCCTCAAGAACCTTGTAGAACCTGTTTCTCATACCATGTTTAATAACAGAGTTCATAGAGCGAAAAGCACACAAGACTGGCTGGCGGCGTGTGAAATCGACTTCATCCGGCACGATGACTGGCCCTCCTCCAGTCCAGACTTGAGTCCGTTAGATTACAAGATATGGCAACACTTGGAGGAAAAGGCCTGCTCAAAGCCTCATTTTGATTTGGAGTCACTCAAGGCATCCTTGATTAAGGCAACCGCCTATATTGACATGGACCTCGTTCGTGCTGCGATAGACGACTGGCCGCGCAGATTGAAGGCCTGTATTCAAAATCGCAGAGGGTCATTTTGAATAAACTTTATTACCATATAAATCTGTTTTATTAACTTCATTTTGCTATATAAATGGTTACATAAATAATAAACATGTCTAAATTATTCCATATTACACATGTGACAGAACTTATGACCTGACTAGGTATATATTATTGTGTATGTTTTCAGCACCATGATCTTCTTCCTAGCCTGGTTAGTGAAGAATGTGTTTATTGCTGTAATCACTGAGACATTCAATGAAATTAGGGTTCAGTTTCAACAAATGTGGGGTGTAAGAAACCCAATTACGAAAGGAAGCACAACACAGTTCTTTACAGGCGATGATAATGGATGGAAACTTGTTACTATTGATGAAAATAAACATTCAGGTAACAGGCCTTTCTTGTAATGTAAATTCTATACTGTTCACTTATATTTTTATTTTCAGTAACCAGGTCACTTACATCTTTTTTTTTTGTAATATTTATTCTTGCAATCAGTCCATGTAACTATGAGCAGATGTTTTGACTGGGATTAGACATGTGGAGCTATTCCTCTTTAGGAATAGCACACTAACAATTTGATTAACAATCTAGAACCTCTTCTTTCGCTGTGAAGGCTACGCACTTGTGGAATGATCTGCCGCGTGACATTCGAGAGGCAAAGTCACTAGAAATTTTTAAATCTAAGCTGCATAGCCATCTTCTGAACAAGGTCGCATGTTAAATCGGCTATTTTCCTTAATATTATTGGATATTTACCTCCTTATATATGTAAGTCTATGTCAACTACACCTTTGCATTTAAGTATTTCTTTGTATGTATTGCTTTTATTTGCTTCTATTATTAATCTAATCTAAGTATAATCAAATGAAAGTCTTGGCTTATGTCCACTAATTATATCTTTACTATAAACTGTTCTTGCTCTTATGTATTTATTCTTGACTTTTCTTGTTACCTGCTATTTATTTATGTTACCTCTCCTCTCCTACAGGGTTACCTGGAAGAGATCGCTTGCAGCGATAAGGCCGCCCTTGCTCACATTAGTTATGAATTTAGTTTTAAGTCAACTGTTTGTACCAATTTTTAATGTGAGCAATAAAGTGTTATCTATCTATCTATCTAGAAGTCAAGGCTGCTTTCCTCCTTAACTGTAGTTATGCCTAGGTGTTCATAGATTTCAGAGTTCCTTATAAACCAGGGTGCATTGCATATTTGCTTTAATATATTGTTTTGTGATCTTTGGATAATGCAGATGTTAGAATTGCATGTGGAACCTCATAGTTGAATGCCATAGGTCCAGATAGGCTTCAGAACAGTCTTATATATCAGCAACTTGTTGTCAGTTGACAGCTTGGAGTTTCTACCCATAAGCCAGTGCAGTTGTTTAAAACGAATGTTAATTTCATTCCTTTTGGTCTGAATGTGTTTCCTCCATGTCAACCGGCTGTCAAGGTGAATACATAGGTACTTGACCGAGTCACTCTGGGCAAGTTCTCTGTTGCCCAGTTTTATGGGTGGGCATTTTTCACGCCGAAGGGTAACCTGCAAAGATTTTGTGGCACTAGCCTATATTCGCCATTTTTCTAACCATTTGTTTATGCTAGTAAGGCTTTTTTGTAGTATTTCCGATGCCAAAATTGCGGATTTGTTAGTGGCTAATATAGCTGTGTCATCAGCATAGGTTGCAATAGTAACTGCAGGAGTTTGAGGCATATCTGCAGTGAAATGGTGTATAGAACAGGTCCGAGCACAGACCCCTATGGCACTCCAGCTGTTATGTCATGGAACCCAGATGTGCTAGTTCCTTCCTTTACTTGGAAGATTCTGTCTGTGAGATAAGACTTCATGAGGTCATAATAGGAGTGTGGCAGGTATTTTTTTATTTTAAATAAAAGCGAAACTCTGTCAATAGCCTGTTGTATGTCTAGGAAAGCTCCTGTGCAGTACTCTTTCTTCTCAAGAGCATCTCGGATCACTTGACAGACTCTATGAACTTGCTTTATTGTGGCATGGTCTGGTCTGAATCCGAACTGGTGTTCCGGAATAACAGGCGATGATGAGAATGGTTTCAATAGCCTTCTCAAAATTATTTTTTCAAGTATCTTTGACAATATTGGCAACAAACATATTGGTCTGTATGAGGACACCTCTTGCACCGGTTTACCCGGCTTGTGGATCATTATCACCTGGGAAACTTTCCACAGCATTGGGAAGTACCCAGTACGTAGGATGCCATTAAAGATCATTGTTAGGTACCTAATTCCTTTTTTTGGCAGTTTTGAAAGCACATTTTTATCAATGAGGTCAAAGCCTGGAGCCTTCTTGTCTTTCATATTTGCCGATAGTTTGGTTTACTTCCTGTGGGGTGACAGTTTTCAGAGGCCAATCCAGTTGATAATCTTGCTTGAGAGTGAGATTAATGTCACCCTCATCTATTGAAGGATTGGCTTTGTTGGGTGTAAATATTCTTGCCAGATGTTCACTAAGGACATTTACTTTTACCTGTGAGGATCTTGCCCAACTATTGCCTTCTAACCGTAATGGTGGTTTAGGATGTGTTGGTTTATCTGTGGACTTGACTGCCTTCCATAAGGAGTAATTTGTGGCTCTGGTGGCAGTGAGTGATTTTATATGTTCTTTAGCAGTAGCATTTTCCGCATATAGTTCACGAGTGACTCTGTTTAGAACCTTTTTGTCATTTGGATAGGCATTTCAATAGGCACTGTGTTTTGCCTTGGATTTTTATTAAGGTCTTCAGGAGTGCTTTTCCAGCATGCTTCTTGAATCACGGTTGTAATTTCCTTCACTGCATTCTCGATGTCATCTTCTGTTTTTAGGGCAATCTTTAATTGGAGGGTGCTGTCCAGAATATATCGATATTCATCCCAGTTGGTTTTTGAATTGTACAGTTTAACAGTCTTTAGACAATGGAGAACAGTTAAAAATTATTGTCAGACAAACCTCAGTTTTGTAGAAGGATTGAGCCAGCCCTTTTCATCACAAAGAAGTCCAAGATATCAGGCAATCTATTCGGATCAGATGGCCAATGTGTCGGTTCGGTGGTAGTGATAGTAATTAGCTTATTAATATCTACACATTTTTTCAGCTCCCTACCTCTTGTTGTGGTTAAGCGACATCCCCAGTGCATATTTTTGGAGTTCCAATCACCCCCGACTATGAAGCGCGCTCCCAGAGTTTTTATGAAGGTTGTAAGTTGGTTTTCTGATAATTTGTGTTTAGGAGGGCAGTATATGGAGGACACATTAAAATCTCCAGTTTTGTTATAGACTATAACTGCGGTTGCTTGAATGTGTTCTGTTTGGAACTGTGGCATCTCATGATTTTCTATAGTCGATTTTATTAATACAGCAGTTCCACCATGTACGGTCCCATCTGGATGATTTGTGGTATATATGTTGTAGTTTTTGATTTGAACTCTGCTGTTGGCAGTGAAATGAGTTTCAGAAATGAGTAATATGTCCAGGCAATGGAGTCTAAGAAGGGTTTCTACTTCAGTTTTGTTAGGAGATAAACCATCAGGGTTCCAGGTAGCTATTTTGAGTGTACCAATCATTTTGCCATTTTGTTTGCCAAGTGTTGTGAGGACTCCTAGTAGGGTACTCATTTGTTGTAGCATCATACCTATCCTATCTGATTGTTTTAAGAAAATTTCCTCAATCCAGTTGGTTGGATGTGGTAACTGTGTTTTGAGTTCTGTTGTTTGTTGTTGGGGTCGTTTTGTCGCTACACTTGCATAACTTTTTGGTTTATTATTTTCTACATTTGTTTCTTGGTTTTTGTTAGTTGTATTCTGGACTATATTATCAATGTTTTTGGGAGTATCTTTGTAGTTTCGGTCAATAGTTTTGCGTGTTCTTCTGGGCAGTATTTCCTTGTATACTTTGCCTTTATAATTAGCCGGGTGTGGGCCCAGGCAGAGTGCACATGTAGCTGGGGTATTTCTGTCCTTCTTGGGGCATTCTCGTGTGATGTGCGATTCTGCACATTTAAGACAGCGGTATGGCCTCATGCAGTAATACTTCGTGTGACCATACTGTTGACATCTTTGACACTGTATCACTGTTGTTCTCTTTTTGGGATCTTCTATAGTGACTATCTGATGAAAGATAGATGTTATTTCGTTTGCCTGTTTGTTGTTGGGTCCCGCAAGAAGATTTACAAAGATAGTGGATGTAGGTTTTTTATCTGGTCCGTATCTACAGTTGATCACTTCTCCAACCACTGTATTACCTGTACCCTCGAATGCACTTATAATGGCATCATGAGGAGTAGTGTGGTGTAATTTTTTAATTACCAACCGACAATTCTTCTGGTCTTTTCTGTTGAAGGTGTGGCCAATGAGCCCATTTTCCCGAATAACTGACAAAAGTGTCTTGTAGACTGTCACATCCTCGCTTTTGATACTTATTTCATTTTTATTTATTATTTTGTAAGTAAATGTTGTCTTATCTGCCACATTTTCGAGTAACCCTGTAAGCTTGTTTACATCTTTCACTCCATAGAGTATAATTGGAGGAGGTTTACTACTTTTTGTTGTTTGTTGAGTAGGTAGTTATATATAGCCTGGATAGTTTTATCAACTGGTATACTTATGTATCTGTTGGTTGTTTCAATCGGTTCTGGTGACTGGGAGTTAGATGTTTTTCTTCTTTTGGGATACCGTTGTGTTGGTACTTTTCGCCATTCAGGAGGGGTTACTACCCCTTACTGTATAGTATAGTATGAGTGAGTTCTATTTCTGTCTGTGTGTTCTGTTGATCGAGATCCACGCTTGGGTTGTCTGTTGAAGATGCGCAGCCTGGAGAGGCGCTTCTTGGACGAACATTAAAAAGGCTAGGATGGAAAGCCTGTTGCACATACTTTTTGTTGCGGCCAGTAGCATTCACAGTCACAGGAGCCTGGTCACCTGCCCCTGTGCAGTCTTCGGTAACATATTTCAGGTGGCGCCGGGGGTTAGCCGGATCGCATGACATCGCATTCTCATCAATTGACTTTTCCACATTTTTTTCAAGAGTAGGAGGAGCTCATGATACTTTCCCAAGGTACCAGGGACACTATTTTTTGAGGTGATTTAGTTCTTCAGGGCGGGTGTTCACCCAAGACAGGATAGTTAACCGCCGCCCGTTGCTCGGCGTTGCTGCTCGTTTAGCACCACCCGGAGGGTACGTGCAGGGTGGATTGAGTTCAGTTACAATTGGTCATGCCTGCGGACGTGAACAGCTTCAACCCCCTACATCTACACATATAAAAAGTTTTACTTGAAAATTTCCTGCCTGGGAAATATTTTATCAAGTTTAAATACTGGTGGACTTAAATAATTTACTCAACATTTCAAAATTTTTGTATTGCAGGTAGTGCCCCAGAAATATTTCACAGAATGTTGCGTTCAGCATATTTTCGTCTTCTGGTTATGGGTGTTGTTTTAGCAAATGGGATAATTACAGCCACAATGAATTTTAAACATGATGACAATGCTAGAGACTTTTTTTATGAAAAATATTATTATATCGAGGTAGGTCATAATAAAGTATAAACTAAAGTACTCTAAATATTTACTTGTATTATATGAATTGTGTAAATTAATGACATAATTATTATGTTTCACTGTGAATATTGCAGATCGCATTTACTATATTTTTGGATTTGGAAGCTCTGATAAAAATTTGGTGCCTTGGTTTAAAAGGTTATTTCAAGCACTCAGTCCATAAATTTGAACTCCTTTTGGCCATTGGAACCACCATTCATATAATTCCTCAACTTTATATGTCAGTGTTCACCTATTTTCAGGTAACTAATATAATTCTTAATTCATTATTAATTTGAAAGTCTATTGACCCCTTTAAAAAAATATGTTATAATTTATAGGTTTTACGCATTGTGCGACTAATCAAAGCATCTCCATTATTAGAAGGGTTTGTGTACAAGATTTTTGGACCTGGGAAAAAACTTGGGAGTCTTATAATTTTTACAATGTGCTTACTTATAATAAGCTCATCAATATCAATGCAGTTATTCTGCTTTTTGTGTGAATTCACTAAGTTTGAGACTTTTCCTGAGGTAAGTATTATACTTTGATTTTTGAAATATTTTTCATTAAAACATTTCATTTACTAGATTTATTTTTCAGGCATTTATGTCTATGTTCCAAATATTGACGCAAGAGGCCTGGGTAGAAGTCATGGATGAAACTATGGTCCGCACAAGTCAGACTCTTACTCCTCTCGTCGCCATTTATTTTATACTTTACCATTTGTTTGTTACATTGGTAAGAACATTATTAATTTTTGCATTTAAAAATAATTTATTTAAAAACTTTCTTATTCCTAAAATCGTAAAACAATCTTGCAGATTGTACTGTCGCTTTTCGTAGCAGTAATTTTGGATAACTTGGAGTTAGATGAGGATATAAAGAAGTTGAAACAGCTTAGGTATCGACAACAAAGTGCTGAAATAAAGGAAAGCTTACCATTCAGGCTGAGGATCTTTGAGAAATTCCCTGACAGTCCTCAAATGACCAAGTTACATAAAGTTCCAGGAGATTTTAACCTACCCAAGGTATGTTTATATTAATAAATTTGTAGGTCAAAACCTGTAATTGCTTCGCGCTAACGATTAGCAATGAAGTCTACGAAGACGTCGTAATCCGTTGTATCAGCATCAGTCTAACCTAAATATACCTATCTAAATTCCCATGTTTTCGTAAGCCTGAAAGTAAGGCCATACATCGTAAGTATATGTAACTGTTCCTTATAAGTGTTATTTGTAATCTTAATTTAAATAAATTTCTGACTCTTCCGTAGCCTCAATTAAATTCATTTGATGACGTTATATTTTGTGTTAAATTCAAAACATCCGTGTTAATAGTTATTATTTTACTATTTTATGGCAATGCTCTGACAAATATGGATGTAATTTATCTGAAATAAAAGTTATTAATTTTATTTATTATAAGCTAGTTTGTGCAATACGATCAGTGCTTTACTCGACCATTTAGAACTTCCTTTTTTGCTTAATGTCAAAGTTTACCAGGGATTTATTTATTTTTTCCAAAATGCAAACTTGCTCTTGTCTCGTCTGCCTGCTCTTTAGTTGGGAACTTCTGGTATAGATTGATTAAATGCGTGTGTTGTAGGTCCGCGAGTCTTTCATGCGGCAGTTCGTGTGCGAGGACGGCGAGGAGGAGGTGGGCGTGGTGGGTGCGGGCGCGGTGGGCCCGCGGCCCGGCGACCAGACGCGACGCGCCTTCGAGTACATCGGAGCCGCTAAGATCGCCTTCCCTTACCGCAAGCGATGCCTCGTCAAGACGCTCGTCGTGGCTCCGCCCTCGCAGAGACCGAGCTCGGCGCTCCGCAGACATGTTGTCGCCACGATAATCGAGTATGTCTTGTCTCTTAGCTTGTCTACCGTACATCTAATGTCACGGATCTGAGGCCTTACTCCGCAACACAATGTCCGTAAATTCGAATCCATCTGTCCCTGTCACTCATACCGATGTCTTAAAATATCTGAAAGAGACAGATGTATCTGTAAATACGAACTTTGTGTTGCAGAGTAAGGCCTCTGAAGCGTCTTTTGGGAGTAATTTCTCAGTACAAGACGTGATTACTGGCTCTATTCTACGCCTACGCTTTTTGGGCATATATCTGCGCTTGTATTATCACGAGAAAGCCATTCTCAGAACTTATATTAAAATTTTTACCAACTTGAAAATTGGATTGGAATAAATTACTTAAACAATTAATTTAACCGATACCGCTATTTTTTTATTATTATTTTTTTATTAATAGGACAACTTACAAAACAAACACTAGATTATAGTAATGTACACTTATTATTAGAAGACATGATTACAGTGCTGTTTTGCTGCTATAAACGGTATAGCTAAGCAAGATGCTAGACAGCGTCTAAGCAAGATGCTAGACATCGTGAATGCGGAATTAATTTTGTATCTTATGTCTGTTACCTTTACATGCTTTAATCGCTTAAAACTCTACGAAGGACATATAGTTTTAATTCGGAAAATAATATAATAATATAATATTTTAAGACATGCTGCGCTGGGCCACACGGAGCCATCTAGTCCCAAATTAAGCTACATTTAAGTAGCTTGGCGTATGGGGTACTAGACAACCGATAAACTTAGAATAAGTAATATCTCTGAAATTCCCTTAAAGAATGAAAAGAGTAAAAGTATGTACGGGGTATCAATACTTGATACCCCGTACAAACTTTTTTCGCATGATACGCATCATAATACCGAAATACAAAAAACCGAAATTCATAACACCTATAAACGGAATGCCGAATATCAAAATGTCGAATGTTTATTTAACCGAAAGTTCAAATTCCCGAAAGAACGAACGAAAATCCGAAGCTCAAAATTCATAATACTTAAAATCCCAAAATCCCTAGGGTACGTATAAGAACACCTAAAATTAAAATATCTTAAGTTAAAACGAGTTACTACTAGTTAGTAGCTAACCCCGAAGTAAAAAAAGAATTTTCAATGCTTTTTGGAGGCGCTCGGCGGCCGCTGCCGCGCGCGGCACGTTCGCTGCGCTCGCTCCGCTCTCTCACCTTCACGCCTTTGTATGGTCACTGTTCTAACCTAACCTAACCCACATTTCAACAGCAGAAGATTTATTGCGAATGAAAAGAACATGTAATTTACCATCGCCGTTAAAGTTAAATCAGAACGCCTGCCTGCCTACCCACAAGTATTAACACATTCGACATTTCGACATTTTAACTTTCGGGATTTTGTCCATTCGGTGATTTAAAAATCGGCATTCAAAGCTTAGGTATTTTGGATATCGGAATTTTGTACTTTCGGTATAATGATTTTCGATGTTTTCAACGTTAGGTATTTTAGTTGTAGTTATTATGAACTTTCGGTATTATGATGCGTATCTATACTATCAATAATTTCTCAATTTCGTATCTTAATGATAGTGGTACCAAATTGATCTCTCATAAGCGCAAAATAACCGTTTTCCACACTAACGAGGTCGCGGGCAGAGCGCTGCTATAATTTCAGTGAATTTATTAATATACGTCACTTAGCTGGGTAAACCCTAAACTTAGAATTAGATACTTTCATGGCAAACCATAAACTTTGAATTAGATTATGGGGAAAAACTGAATCACATGACTAGATATCGGATTATATGCACTATCAAAATATGCATGCAAATATGCACTAAAAAAGGCCGAAATATGCACTAAAAACTATTGATGCCTAAAATATGCACAATACAAAATCAAAAATCCTTTATTATTTTAAAAATTTAACAGCGAAATTCTCTTAAAATTAAGAATAGTTTTGTGGCAATCTATAATGAAGTTTTATTCCAAATTTTCGAGAGCAAATTTGTGACGTTTGTGACCCAGTATCAATTTTTACAGAATAACACCGCTTTTAGCCAGGTACCCCACCGAGTTATTATAGGTTCTGGCGGCAATGCTAGATTTGGCAATTAGTCTAGATAGTCTTTGTAAGCCTCCTGCACACGCTACGGTGCTTTCAAAAACATTTTTTTTTGTAGAGGAAATTAATTTGTTAACATTCCCATAGTCTTGCCTTATCTCTTCTACAAGGCGAACCCGTGAGCTAAGCAGGTAATGTGCTGTAAATTTAGATAAAAAGTTTGTAGAGATTGGCTAGCTTTTACCATGTATGGCGCAGCATCCGAAACAAATATGTAGATTTTTTCATCAGCAGAGGAATCGGGAAACAGCGATTTTATGGAATCATTTATGAAACGTGCAACAGTTGATTAATTGTTTTTTCCAGGATTTTACAGGCCACCAAGTGGGGAACAGAGGGCTCCTTAGTTAGTTTTTCAACTATAAAATTCGCATTGTACACATTAATCCGTAGTTTCATCTGCTGATATCCAGAGTAAATTGTTTTGTAGGTCTGCACGAATTTCACATAATACGTCTTCGTGGATAGCGGGCAGGTAGTTTCTTCGAATCATACACGTCATTGTCACACATACATACCTCCCCGCTCCCGCTACTTAACGAAATATGCACGATTGGGAAAAATGGCTAAAATATGCACTAACGCTGTAATTAGGGTGTTTTATGCATTTGCATATGCAAACATGCAAATGCATATAATCCGATGTCTAGTAATGCGTGACACGATGACAATGGAGTGTGAACTTTATTTTTGTTTGTTATTATACAATTTTGATTTCCTCACATATGTATATTCTTCTTATTTCAGGTATATGAGTTGAAAGAGATTCACATTCACGACAGGTTTTGATTTCTTTTTTTTTTCAATAAGTATATATTCTTTATTATACCCATATTTTTTAAATTTTTATTGTTTTTAAATATTATTATTTTCTACTTGATTCGATTTATTGGTTTCGGTTTGTAGTCACTAATAGACTTATGTAATTTTATTGCGTCAGCAAACTAACTGATGACTATAAATATTTAACACCGGTAGGTTTTAAATATTGTTTCAAATTAACTAAATAAAAATAACAACAGTCTATCCGTGACCATGAACACTGTTAAAGGGTTCAAAACTGCAGAATAAATCAAAACACAATATAAAATTCAAAAGACGCGAGTTAACTCATTAAAAATATCTTTTATTTCTATTAATATGCTTTGTTTTACACTGAAGTCGAATACTCTAAATTCATGTTTAATGAAAAACAAATTTACAGTGATTCAAACAACCATCGGCCCTTGTTAGGAGATTCAGCCATG
This sequence comes from Anania crocealis, assembly GCA_949315895.1. Lineage (NCBI taxonomy): Eukaryota > Metazoa > Arthropoda > Insecta > Lepidoptera > Crambidae > Anania > Anania crocealis. The sequence goes on from OX438881.1 coordinate 14,493,533, forward strand.
CTAGCAACAGGAGGAAAGTCAGGTTTAAAATCTCAAGGAACTATATCCAGCGCAAAGCAGTTACGTGTGGATCAAAAGAAGTAAGTTGTTGTTAATTAATATAAACAATATTATTTTACGCAATATTTAAGCGCAAGACATTAAAAAACACGCTGATACCATATGAAAAAATATATACCATATAAAAAAAATATTGGCTTTGAAATAAACCATTTGCACGATCACAGCGCCGCCTAGCATTCACAATAATTCTGGACAGGTGAAATAATGCAGTTTGATCTTTTAATACGCATTATAAAAAAAATAAAAAATTTGCCTATGTTTGATATAAAATTCTAAGTGAAATTTTAAAACATGGTATCTTGGGAGAAAAATTTAGTGAACAAATTTACCGTAACCCACGAAGTATTTCTACAATGATATGTATTGATTATACGAGCTAATTAATATCGCTATTTAGTATTTTGTAACTTACTTGGAGGACGAATATTATAAAGAATTTTCTGCAGGTAACTGAAATACTGAAAAGTGTTTCCTAATACGGTTTTTTAAAACAAATAATACTCAAAAGCAACTTATATCACATTTATTCTATTATTCTATGTGAATACTATATTAAATGTATTTAATAAAAAAGAAATTAAAGACAGTCTGTCCATAATTGTTTCACTTCAACCAAAATTTTGAGCTACCAACAATAAGCTTGCCCCCATTATGCATTACGCAACATATTGTAAACAGAGGCCTTTTCATTTTTGCTTCTAATAACACATTCGATGTGATATCAACAACGTCTACAGTGTAATAATGATCGCGAAAAACAATCCTAGGTTTGGTTCGCGTTCTATAAGGCGTTCTGTGCGCAGTGGTTCCATCAAGCTGAAGCAGACATACGAGCACTTGCTAGAGAACGGCGACATCGGTGCGGCCTCCCGCGTGGTGCCGTCGTCCCGCGCGCGCCCGCCCTACCTCGACATCAGATTGCTGCAGGCCAAGAGGCAGCAAGCTGAAATGAGAAGGTGAGCAATCCAAAAACTGCCCCAACTTAATATTATAAATGCAAGAATAACTCTGTCTGTCTGTGTATTACGCTTTCACGCCTAAACCACTGCACCGATTTTGATGAAGTTTTGTACGAAGGTCGATTAGACCTTGGGGAAGGACGTACACGGTGGGACTTTTTAACCGACTTTAAAAAAGGGGGATTATGTTATTTCGTCAAATTTCCTGATTACTCGAAGACACCTGTGGCGACCTCTAATTCGCACGCCACAAACGGGAGTTCGACCAGTTCCGACGACAAACAACAGATGCGCTGTTTCACCTCACCATACAAATCGCCATACCATCCTGCATCGCAGGTTCATCTACTTAGAGGAGTCATAAAATAATTCTTTAAATGTCTTAAGATTATCAGTTGTTTACGTCAGTGTACTTATATTTAAGTGCACCAAAAATGGCATGCAAAAAGTAAAATAATATAAAAAATAACTACTTCACGCGGACGAAGTCGCGGGCAAAAGCTAGTTCTCTATAAGGTAATCCTCTCTACTAAAACCGAAAAATTATTACTAAAATTCAACAGATGGCGCTGGTAATGTTTTGTCAAAGAGACTAGGTAACTGTCACTTGTTGAAATCTTTAAGTATAATTAAAAAATGATGCGCCGAATCGATAGACTGTTGTTAAGTAAATCAAATAAAAGTGAGAAATAAAGAAAGGCTGACTAGGATCGACGTTCTCGCGTCAAAATCCCTTGATCTTTAAAAAAGTCCTAAGTGTCAGGTATACTGAATGTAGGTTCTGATATAAACGCCTATATTGGACAATAATCCAAAATAATGATGTGCAAACCGATAATTTATCTGTAGCTATAACAGTAACTGGTTTTGGGCTGACAGTTGTACACCTCAACTTATGTTTTAGTTAAGTATTTCAATTCCTAAAATATTTTAAAAGTGTATAAATTGTATTTAGAAACCAACGCGAGGAAGATCTACGTGAAAATCACCCGCTATTTGATACACCTCTTCTGATAGTGCCAAGAGAGTCACGCTTTAGGAAAATCTGTCGCGCTATAGTGGACGCCCGATACGACGCGCGCCTGCGCGACCCGGTTACTGGCAACGAGAGGAAAGTGCGTTACAAGAGCTTCCAGTAAGTGGCGTTTTGGAATCAGTTTGTATAAGTGCCGGCTTTATGCTTATTGGCTTATTGCTTTGGTAGAGTATGTTTTAAAACTTCTAAGAATTTGATTATATATTATTTCAGCAATTTCTTAGGCCTAGTTACTTACATGGACTGGGTTATGATAATGGTGACCACTCTGTCCTGTCTGTCGATGATGTTCGAAACTCCTTCGTACCGTGTTATGGAAAATTTCGTGCTTCAGGTAGGCAAATAATATGTTATTTCACGAGTCAACTTCTGGCCTAGTTTACCCATCAGGAACACATATTAGGTTTTTTTTCATTTTGCAGATCGCGGAATATGGATTTGTTATTTTTATGAGTTTGGAGTTGGCTCTAAAAATTCTATCCGATGGATTGTTTTTTACCCCAAAAGCCTATTTAAAAGACGCCGCGGCTGTTCTGGACGTATTCATTTATATTGTAAGTAAAAAAAATATTATGTCAAACTTTTATAACGTTTCGTTCTTTAGTACAGCAAGGAGCTTTAATTTTATATAAATATTTGCAGACCCCGCGAACTTCGTACCGCCTCGATATTTGATTTGATGTCTTAAATGTCATTGTCATCGAATATGGCGAGTTTGTATAAATGCATGAAGAAAAACAGTTACTTAATACTTATTTTTAACGTTAACTTTCCGAAGTATTTAATAGTTATTATCCTAATCCCGACAAAAAAAATCCAAAAACACCAAAATCATTAAAATCGGTCCAGCCGTTCTCGAGTTATTAGTGGTGTAACTAACACGACTTTCTTTTTTAAATATAGATTAATCCGTATTACGAACAGCTCCGTAGATTACCGTAGCCTAACGGTAGGCTATCTAAAGATTTAGTAAATAACTGTAGGCTTACAACACTAAGCACCATATTAGGCAGAAATTGAAAGCAAAAAAGTTGATGGTAATCGTATCGTTAGACATAGAGGGAGCTTTTGACAGCGCTTGGTGGCCAGCTATAAAATGCCGGCTCGCCGAATCAGGCTGTCCACTGAACCTGAGGCGAATGGTGGATAGTTACCTGGAGTGCAGGAGTGTGCGCCTACGATACGCAGGCTCGGAAGTTCGTAAAACCACCACAAAAGGGTGGGTTCAGGGGTCAATAGGGGGTCCAACATTTTGGAACCTTCTGCTGGACCCCCTATTGAAGGACATTGAGGAAGTGGATGTCCATAGTCAGGCATTTGCGGACGATGTGGTGCTGGTCATTTTCGGAGACAGTCGTCATGAGGTGCAGGGACGGGCCAATGCGGTCCTCGACCGTGTCCAGAATTGGGGAGTCAAAAATAAGCTGAAATTTGCACCTCACAAAACAAGCGCGATGGTTGTAACTAAGAAGCTGAAATTTGACTCCCCCAGGCTGTCCATGGGCGGGGTGCGCATTGATCTTTCGAAGGAGATGAAGTTGCTGGGCTTGACAATTGACGATGGACTTACATTCAACACTCATGTGATGAATGTGTGCCGTAAAACACTCGGACTGTATCGCCAATTGTCAAGAGCAGCGAAAGT